>CM060976.1:232454404-233704404 GCA_030765065.1 Deroplatys truncata | reverse complement strand
ATTATACAGTTTCACTTGTGATGTTAAAGTGGGAAATTGTTATTGGTTAAAGATGCTGTTCATGCATTTCATTACAACTTTTATAAGATAAATGATCAGTTTTTACTCTCTCTAAATAAAAAGTCACTAGGGTTCTACAGATTAGTAAAGAGGAAATGGGGAAGAGAAGGGTATGTGGATTATTGTAATAGAGCAGAAAAAGAAGCGTTTGCATGGATGAGAACAGGATCAATGTATCTGAGAGGGCTAAGAGGTAAAAAACACAGAATTTGTGAATTATGCGGAGGCAGTAAAAGCACAGAGCATTATATGACAGAATGCAAAGAATTAGCAGAATGGAGACAAGTAGTATGGGAAGAAAAATGGGAAAAAATGGATAGAAAAATAGTAACAATTAAAATGTTAATGAGAAAAGAAGAAAAGCAAAATAAGAATATGGGGGAGTTCTTAAAGAAAGTAAAAGAGAAATGGATTAAAAAAGTAAGAGAGATAAGAAAGGTAGAAAGGCAAATGTAAGAAGACGATGGGCAATAGGGATTAAAGGTAGCAAGGGATGCTTAGATGAGCCAGAAGGCCAGGATGCCAGGCAAAAAGGAGCAGTATAGCTGGCGAGGAAATTTGTACATAGGTTAAGTTAGTTTATAAGTGAAATATTGTAAAAAGAATTGTGTAGAAAAAAAAATGTACAAATAAAGTATCTATCTACTCTCTCTACCACGTACATAGTAGATAGAGAAGGTATTGCACTCCGCACAAAAATTTGATACCGAGATATCACCAGAAATATATGTTTTGAGGCTCCCTGAAGGGGAGGGTGGTCCACAGTAAGACACTGTTAATTTTAAATCTGTGAATAGGTTAAGAAGTGCTGCACTCTGGTGGTGGATAGAACTAAAATTACAGTTGGCAAATTTGTTCAAATCCACTATTGTAAGAAATATTTCTGATCACAACCAAATCTTTGTTTTCAGATGAGTAAAATAAACTTTTCAGGATATATTTAATAGATCATATGGTTTTATTCCTTCTTTGTATTATCAAGTTTGCTTTTCTTAAAAGTGCTGGTTTTCTTCTGCAGAATTAAATAAATAATGAATGAACAGTGGGGTTGAAGTTTTAGGTTATGTAAATAATATAAAAGTCTTTATGAGTACATGGTCCACAATGAGACTGTTAGGACACCGTGAGACACTACTTAAATTGAGAAATGTACTAACCTCATTTTTAGCTTCCTTTCAGAATGACTAGAAACAGGCAGAGAAAGACTCAACTTGGTACATTCTCATCTGATAGCATGAGAGAAGCAGTGGACCTTGTTTTGAAACAGGTTTTAGTATTAGGCAAGCTTCATTTCATAAGAATCTTTCATTTCAAACCCTGGCAAGGTACTATGCACCAACATCCGTGGTGTAATGGTTACCATGCTGGCCACTAGTTCCTGCGGTCGTGGGTTCAAACCCGGCGGAGGGCAATGGATTTTTTCAGGTGTAAAAATCCTTAGCATGCTTCCTTCGGAAGGGAAGTAAAGCCAGCGTCCTATGTTGTAGATTCACGGCACATAAAAGAACCTCAAGCCTGATAACGAGACCACTGAGCAAAATTACCGGTCTTTCAAGTCTGATATAGAATGGGACGCTAAGGACCACAGCAGTTAAGGAGTGTCCATAAATAAAAAAACTCAATAAATTTTGTCTTTCTCATTTTTAGATATGTGAAGAGAAAGCAAAATGAAAATCCAGAGAAACCCATTCAGATGATTCCAAATTATGCTTGCCATCACGTGATGTCTAATGCTAAGGAATCTCTTCTTGCAGATTGCAATTTAAATGCTCGAAGATGAATTACTCACTGGAACCAATGGATTGTCATAAATTGGCATATGAGATGGTCCTAAAGAACAATATAGAAATTCCAAAACAATGGAAGGAAAATAACATTGTAGGTTTACAGTGCTTTAGGGGCTGTTTAAAAAGACATTCTACCCTGAGTATAAGGAAATCTGAGGGCTGTAATTTATCCAGGGCTATGTCATTCAATCGTTTCAATGTTGATAGCTTTTTCAGCAAATTGGAAAATGTCTTGGGAAGAAATGATTCTTTTGCTGATGGAACTCGGCGTGGAATGTTGATGAAATTGGGACAACTACTATGCACAAATCTAAGAAAGTTGTTGCAGGCAAAGGGACAAAGCAAGTTAGATAACCTGCTGTGAGATAGGAGTTCTTGTAACTATTTGCTGTTTTATCAATGCTTTAGACAGTACTATACCTCCAGCGATGTTATTTCCTCACATGCACTTCAAATCACACATGACGAGAGATGCTCCAAACGGAACACTTGGTTTAGCAGCGCCTTCTGGTTAGATGACTGCCAAGTTGTTCGTGCAGGCATCTAAGCATTTTATTAAGCACACTTGCTCCTCCATAACAAATTCAATGTTCCTTTTATTGGACAATCGTATCATCTTTCCGTTGCTTGTTTAGATTCAGCGAAAGAAAATGGAATCATAATATTGACAATCCCTCTGCACTGCAGCCACAGGCTCCAGCCGCTTGATGTTGAGTTTATTATTATTCCTTCAAAGCTATTACAATGCAGCTGTAAATTTCTGGCTTATGAACCATCTAGAAACATCTCTTACAATATGACATCCCTGGCTGTGAAAAATTTGCCTTCCAGCAAAGTGCGACACCAACAAACATAGCTTCACGCTTTTGTAAGTCTGGAATATTGAATAAAAATATATTCGCAGATGATGACTTCCTATCCAATAGTGTAACTGGACAAATACCAGATAAGACTATGGATAAAGAGACTCAGCAGTTAATAAAATTGGAGCACATGTCACTAGAGGAAGTTCTGAAACTGTCTTGGGAGTAAGTGAAGCCTCAGTAAACACTTCAGAGAAGTCGAGAATGATTCAACACAAGGAAGCTCTAGGTGTCATGAAAATGCTGGTGATGAAAGGATTGACAGGCTCACCATCTACTATGAAAAGAGATAACAAAATAAACCTGTAGATGAACAGAAGAATTTAAAGGAAGAAAATTACTTAGAAAACCAGAATGATCAAAAGACAATGTAGAAATATTTTCTGGATCATCAGTTATGCATGAAGAAGAGATTTTCTCTGGTTTTGAAGATCTGGAAAGAGAGCCTGCTGTGGGTGACTTTGTGCTATCTGAGTTCGCAGGAAAATAAACAGTGGTATATTATATTGGACAGATCATAAAGTGGAAACATGTAGATATGGAAATGTCTGAGAGTAAAAACTACAGACAGTTTGTGTTTCCAGAAGTTTCAAATGTAGCTTCAGTGAGTGAAACAGATGTAAAAATATTGTTAACTCAACCACGATCATTGGTAAAACAAAAAGCCAAAACAGTTACATGATTTTTGAAATCAAATGTGATAATCTTAATGTTGTGTAGGTTGTCTCAGTATACCCAACTGTGGGGCAAGGTAAGACGATTTACACCCACTTGATTTGTGTGTCTTTTTGATTATTAAAATCAATGTTTTTATATGTAGCATTTGTTAATATGGAAATAGTGAAAATATTTCACATATTTCCATTTAAAACACATCAAATTAAAAAGAAAATATGGGGTTACAAAAATAGTGTTTCACTGTGAACCACCCTCCCCTATTTAGTTCAATACATTCAAAAGGTGTGACACAAAGATTTTTCAAGAAAATCCCCCCGCACAAACTACCCTTAGTTGGAACATTTTTCAAAATGTTTAAATTTCTAAAATATGGTTCTAATGACTTTGATTAAAACACTGTATATTAAAGATATTTACAAATAAATTTTCTGGGAATAGCCTGTTAAGTTCTCTTCATTTGGAAGGAATTTTGTATAACCTTGTTTAACTGGTAAACTTTAAGCAATACACAAAATTGTACTACACAAAAAATGTAGATCTCTTTAAAACAATTTATTAAGTCCTGTCAATTTTCAGTTGTTTCTTGCAATTGCATGGAATTTTAAGGCAAGTATATAGCATCCAGTTCTTAAACATTTGATTATTGCTGTTCTTTTTTTCCTAATGAAATATGTAATGTAGCTACTTTTGTAAGTTTTATCTCAATTAAAATGAAGTAGATAGGAAAATAAACTTTTGTAAGAATAATTTGTATAGCCACTAATAAACGATAAGATGGTAGAGAAAGTAATATGAATGTAACATGCCAGATTTTTTAAATTACCACACTAGGTTTGTATGCAAATGCATATTTACTTTGTTTTTACTTGTGGTATGAGATTAAATTTTGCAACATGTTTCATGTTCTTCTGTGGTTGTATGTAAAGTTTTATAGTACATATAATTGCATTTTACGATGTTGCTGCATATTTAATAATTTTTCCATCCATCAAAATTTTAAAATATCTAAATACATTAATGGCAAAATAATAAGGTACTTACGAGTTTCAGAGTAAACTTGAGAATACTCCTTTAAAGTATGCAAAAAATTAGGTGGTAAATTGTGCATTATTTTAGAGAGAAATCCTGACAAAGTTTTGTGTTCTGTGAATAAATATCTTCAAGGTGAAAACAAGTGCTTCCTGAAGAAATTTCCAGTGTTAATTGGTATCAAATTTTGCTCAATAACTTCTGTGGGCATAGAAAGATCCTTCTCAGTGTAAACTTGCTTTAAATTATGTCATAAACTTCCACCTGAGCATTTAGATAAAATTTTCATTGTATACTAAAAATAAAAATTACAGTGATTAAAAATATGTGCATATTTTCGAAACTGAGATACTTTTAGTGTATACAAATCCAATGTTCTAATTATCAGGTACTCAACATTTTTGGAAAGGAAAAATATTAGGGAGCTTTATTAATAATAATTGTGAATGTGGAAATAAAATAAGTTACTGAAAATAAATATATTTACACGGTGCTCATTACAGGTGGGTTCTATAATGTAATCTCTGGGCCATCTTAAGAAACGATGATTGGAAAATCCAGCTTTGAATCCGTAACAGGTCCTTGGCCTAAAACTTGAATGGAAGAAGGGTTTTGTAATCTTCGGTTTAAAATTTAAAAATGTGCAGCAATAAAGAACAGCATCAGAGAATCACTTAGGTAATGCGTCAGTGAAATACCAAAAAAGAAAGGAGGGGGGAAATTTTTGATTTTGCATTTTTTATTATATTTATAACTTATATCTTATCTAAAATAAAAAACTTTAAAGCCATAAATGACCGTTTATTTGGTCCTGGCATGGAACCTTAAATGCCATTTTTTCTGTTTCTTTTTTTCTGCATTTTTCGCTTTTCAGTAGTAGTAATAGCTGTTAGAGTGGCGCAAAACTACTATGATCATCAGTGCCACGCTCTGGCTATTAATCTTCAGCAAACACAAGCACTTAAGTCTGTATGGTCACAGTGTGAAAGTCATTAACAAACCAGAAACTACACAATTAAATTCTTGTAAGGAAACCATTGAATTTAACATAGCAAAATAAAGGCACATTGCAGTGGAGACAGTGAAGCTGGAGTTCACCCTTAAGGAGGTAGCTATGACTAAAATAACAGTAGCCAACTCGAAACTGAGCAAGCGCGGTCTCCTTGCAATGTGAAAGACGAGAAGAACAACGCCAAGGAAGCATTGTAGCCTTGACCTCTCCGAGTTTGGCGGTAGATGTAAACCACTCCTCATGCCATTGAGAGAGTATCTTTCTGCGCAAATAAACCCTTCAAATCTGTACATAGGCAGTGGAGAACCCATTCATCAGGGTGTAGAATCATAACCTTCACTGCCTGTTCGCTTCCTACAATGCCACAATGTCGGAGCCCAGACAAAGACTTTTTTCACTTTTTGAAATGCTCCTTGGACCACAGTTTATAACTTATGAGCTTGAAAGTTTCAGGAGAGCTTCAGGAATTACAGATTTAAAAATTGTTGTGCATTAGTTTATACTAAATAGTTCAGGTGAAATTATTTTCCTTAGCTCAAATAGAAAAAGCTGAAACATTCAATACCATGTGAACAAAAAATGCTACTCTCTTAAATTAATCAAATTTAAGGAATGCCTGCGCAACAATTTTTACTTTCTTTACTTCGTATAGCAAGTAGGGGAAGTATTGTATTCCACCCAAAAATACGATACCGAGATTTCACCGGAAATATATGTTTTGAGGTCCCCTGAATCCAAAAAAAAAACATTTTTGGAAACATGTCCGTCTGTGTGTCTGTGAACAGCATAACTCAGAAAGGAACAGTTGGATAAACACCAAAGTTGGTATTTAGATTCAGTATCCTCCAGAGATGCAACACAAAAGTTTTCAAGAAAATCCCCCCACCCCAGATTACCCTTTACACGGAACATTTTTCGAAAAATTTAATTTTCTCAAAAATGGCTAACGATTTTGATTAAAATATCATATGTTTAAGATATTTTCATGAGAAATGAAATGTATATCTCAAATTTTCTGGCAATGTCTCCGAAAGTATTCTTCATTGTGAATGACTTTTGCATAACTGGTAAACCATAAGAGATAGACAAAATTTTACTACACAAAAAATGTAGATCGCGTTGAAATACACAATTTAATGTCACATACATTTTTTTTTGTTGAGTGAACCATTTTCCATATATTACTTGTTATTCCCTTAAATTTTTCAATACCTATTTTCTCAAATGGGAATTCGTTATTCATTTTTTAGTCCTGGTAATGCAAAGAGAATGGAATACTCCACATAGCAACCACCTCTTAAAATATTTGACTATCGCTTAAAACCTACCAATTCCCCTTGCATCTACAAGAAAATTGGCAATAAGATTAACATCTTGATTAACATGAAGCGTATGAGGAATAAGCGTTTGTAAAAATAGTTTGTACAAGAGTAGAGAAAGTCATATAAGTGTAACACATCAGATTTTTTAATATTTTATACTAAGCTCAGATTGAAAATTTGGGAGTGACACATAAGCCATAGCGCCCAAAGAGCATTTAATACGATCACATCAAACGTTTTAATTATAAATAAAAAATGAATATCTTAATGGTATGACATGGCTTGTTAAAATTTTGAGTCCACTAATTATGTTTTATGTACCCTAGTATGTGGTAAAAATGCCAAAATAGTCAAAATAAAACTAGATTTTTTGATTTTCACAATGCACTGCCTTAAATGTAATGATCATTGTACACACATAAAATCAGTAAATTCCTTGCCATATTAACAGCCGTCAAGATCCAGTTTTATGCCCCCGCTCCCACTGAGCAAAATGTGTGCAATAAATGATGAAAATACTTGCCAACTTCCTGAAATTTAAACCCATAAAACTTTCCCTCCTACAGCAAAGCGTAATAATTTAATGAAGGCATGAATTTAGAATGTTCAGTGCAGTAAATACATTTAGTTCATTCGATATTGATTGGCACTCCCCCTATAACTCCTCCAAAGTAGCAGCCTGAAATGTGTGTCGATGTATGTGTGAAGATAAGACTATGGTACTGTCTACTGCCACCAGATGATGTTGCTGTTTCCCCATAGGTAGAGCATTGCAGTAGCAATTGTTCTGGCTTGCGAGTACATTTGTGAACATTGATAAAGACAACATGGGCAACAGTGGACAGCGTGGTTTCACTGGAGGGAAGCAGTGACTGCTTCAGACATCCACAAGAGGTTAGTAGTCATATGTGCGGAGACAGCACCAAGTCGCAGATGCATATTTTGTTGGATATCAGAGTTCAAAGACAGCAGGGACTGTGCTGAAAAATGCAAAAGCACTGGGAGTTCACCAACTGCATGCAAACCAAACAGTGCCCAGCGTGCCAATGACTTGATAATGGCGAACAGATGAATCATGTTTGATGAACTAGAGAAGGTAACAGGTCTATCGCAGGGAACCTTCCGCACCATCATCCATGAGGATTTGAAAATAAAGGTGTGGGCACCTTTACGGAGGAACAGAAGCGTGTGGAGATATGCCAACAGTTAGTGCAACAGTACAGTGCAGATCCAGTGGAGTTCTTTGAGCTCTGGTCACCATTGATGAGTCATGGTTCTTCCACGAGAAAAGAAATGCCCAGTCTATAGAGTGGAAGCATACTGGGAGCCCTTGACCCAAGAAGTCATGGCTGGGACTACTGTGCAGAAACAAATGGTGACTGTTCTGGGATCAGGAAGGGATAATTCTGGTGGATTGGCTCCCTCACAGTACGACCATCAACACTGCACCAAGTCCGCCGAAGCATTCAACAATGCCACCACGGAAAATTCCCAAACATGATAATGCATGGCCACATGCCAGCTGCCAAACCATTACCACGGTGTGTAAACTAGGGTATACTGTGCTGCCACATCCTCCATATTTGCCAGATCTGGTTCCTAGCGACTATGCCCTATTCAACGCAATGAATGAGGTCATGCAGGGTAAGAAGTACACTACCAATGACGAACTTCATGCAGTTGTCCACCAGTGGCGCCGAAATTCCCCCAAAGAATGGTTTGCTATGCAAATACGAAGCTGCCAGTGCATAGACATTGGTAGGGAATACCTGTAATATAATCTGTATTCTTTTGTTCAGTAAATGGTTCCCATGAACACAAAAAAATTGTAGTGCCAATCATTTTTGAATGCCCCTAGTACAAAAATTACATGTAAAATAAATAGAAACTCCATTTTATAAGAATCCTTGAAGACCTGGTAGTACTGCTTCTTTCTGGTCACACATGCTGAAATTCCTTCTGATACCACAGATAAACAAGCACTAAATAGTAAAGAACACCACTTCCTAGTTTCTAGTCCATATTTTACACTTCATAACATGAACTATAAGCAAAAAAGTCACCAAAAATGCGAAACATCCCAAGTCATAGAATGTGAATGAAGTAAATAATTTACATAAGGGAGTTGATTTTACAGTTCTGTCATCCATTACTGAATGTATGGGTTCTGTCATCCATTACTGGGTCTGTTCTGGTTATCGACAATGCTTCTTGCAATAACACTCAAGTTAACAAACCACCTACCTACCAGATGATTGACAGGTTTTTATATTAAGCGCTTTTTACAGCGGTGGATTTAAATATACTGTACATAACTATAAGTTTATCAGTGCAGTGCATAACCTGTGTACGGATATTTGACAATGACTGTCCCATGCACTCCTGCAACATGCAGACGACCGGTCGCCTCCTGATCTGGTAAGCAACTCGCTTCATAGTTGTCATTAAGATTTTCACATGTCTAGAACTATTGTGTCAATTATACCAATCTTCAGCTTTCTGTGCCATGGTACTGAATATTTTCAAGTCTGATTTGATTCTGCAACTGTAGTGTACATATGCCCAGAGAAATTATCAAGAAGGAAAGAAGAAAAAAGAAAATACTTGAACTGGGTTTGAATATTCTGCTACCTCCACCCCATTTAAAAATAAAAAATCTGTTAAATATATTGTCCATGATTTCATGTGGACAGGAGTCAAAGCAGTAGCAGTCATGTGATAAGCATTGGCCTGGCTTGGACTATTTCCCAAATGGTTATATGTATGCTATTTGCATTAAGGTCAGAATGACATAATGAAGAGTATAGTGCTAATTATTATCAATTGCTTGAAACAATAGAAATCCAAAATGACCAAAATTGATTTGGTGGAAACACACTCTGTAACATAAAAGCATTGCAAGATAGAACTATTGCTGCATAAACAAATTGAATGGCCTTTGCTATGGCAGAAACGGAACTCGCATGATTTAAATTAAAGCTTTATTCCCAATCCTGAAAACAGAGGATATACTGAAAATTTTTTAAAATCTACCTGCATGTTTTTTCCAACCTAGGCCACTGAAATTTAAATAAACATACAGCTATACAAGAATGTCTTAAAATGTATGGTGTAGCAATGTAAATAATTACCATGTCTTAATTTCTATTAGCTAACATAAAAAAGATACACAAGCTCTTAGTCTGATATTCTCCTCTTTCTATTTGTTACATTGTTTAAAACTGCTTATTGTCTGCATACTTATGAACTGTTACACACATAGAACAGAAAATGCTATAACATTCAGTGATAAATATTCTTTATGGGCATTCTGGTGCATATGAGTTTCTCCATCAGATAAGTCTTATTAATATTATCAATGTCAAAACACAAAAGCATTCCTTTCAACACTAACCAACCTGATGCGATAGCATTGACATGAGGAACATATATGGTGAAACCATGGAGTCTTGCTCTGTTGAAACACTAAGTTAGTCTGTTTATGCGACTATGTTTCACTGTAGCAGCTGTTTCAAGATCCTTTAGTCCCTCCCACCCTCCTACTTCATGTCCATAGCCTTCAGTACACCCCCAAAACAGTGTATAGAAAGCTATTGTTTAGTGCCTGTCTAGGTTACAATGGTTGCATTCCATGGCCAAAAGCACCATCCCTATTGTAACAAGGGTTGTGAATAATGGTCAGTGATACTGTCTTTGCCAGTAAGTAAGCGTGTTTTCATTTAAGTAAGTTGAAAATGTTTTCAATCAAATAGCATATGTTTCTGTTGCAGAATGCTTTTCGAGAAGCTGATAAATATACAGAAAAAGTTATACAAAAATTTACTGAACAACTTTCAAATTCCAGATTACTATTTTAGGATATTATTTACCATTTAATAAATAAATTTCATGAAACTGGTTCTGCTATTGATGCGAGAAGTGGCAGACCTCGATTATTTCTTTTGGGGGAGCTGAAAAATGTATACAAATAATCTGAAAACAATTCGCAATAATTACAGCAAATCAGACAAAAGGAACTTATTAAATGTGTGGACAAATGCCTTCAACAGAATGGGAGACATGTTCATTTTCTATGAATGGGCAAGTTGATTTTTATTGGTTTTCTCTTTTAGTCTTTATTCCCCATCCACCCTGCAAAATTAAGTTCACACTTTGGCCGGTAGCACACACTTTGTGTCTATGCTGTTCATACGGAAGAGGTACAAACGTCTGAATAAAAAAACACAGCAAGCATAATGCAATTGACTGATTTAGGGTCCTAAGCCAAAAAGACTAGTTCAAAATTGAGGGCCCTAAGCCACAAAACATAGTCAAGGAATGTTTTTTATAAAAGGCTGCAACTATGGAACTATGGGCATTGACATGGAATCTGTGAGGCTAAACACTGATGAATTATGATGCAGTAGATACAGTAGGTAACGAGTGGAAGTACTAAAAATGTCGCTATTTTTGCGGATTTCACTAGTACTCGTGGAATGGCACTTTCTTCTGCATATGCGCAGTAGTAACAAAATGGAATACTTTGCTGACAGTGATTTATTTTGTATATAGGAAAATGTCTTAAACAGAGCAGGTGGTTGGGACATAGGCTTTGTAACTGCTCACATCTCCTTTTAAAGTGTGCAATGTACGCATTTTTATTCTTTAAATCATCTTTTTTCTACATTTTAATTACAGGGTATTTAAGGAACAGTTACCTCCCTTTCTACTACTTTCTCAAATCCATTCCAATCAGTCCACCACTGTAGCATCCAAATGTATGGAGTCAGGGTTCAACTATGGAAGGACCTTCAGCACTCATCTTGGGTGACCACCTTCATAAGTTAGTTCCCGAGGTTGTGAGTTCAAACCCGACAGAGGACGATGGCTTTTTTCAGGTGTAAAAATCCTTAGCATGGCTTCCTTCAGATGGGAAGTAAAGCCAGTGGTCCCGTATGGCACGTAAAAGAACCTCGAGCCTGATAAAGAGACCTCTGAGCAAAATTTCCGGTCTATCACGCCCAATATAGAATGGGATACTAAGAACCATAGCAGTTAAAGAGCGTCCATAAATAAAACTCTATTTTCACCTCCATAAGTGAAGAATGAGGGACAGCACACCAAAAAGAAAGGATGCTTCACAATTTTGAGCAAAACACCCAATTCTAATACCTCACTTCTTATAAACACAGATTTTCTATCATTAATATGGATTCAAGTTTATTCTTTTTAAATCACAAAAAACTGGTGGCTGTTTTATAATAAAACAGATCACTAAAACACAAATTAGCACTTATTTGGGGGAGTACAAACATTTTTTTTCTAGAATGTTCATGCATCTGATCCCCCCCCCCCATAAAGAGGAAGCTCCAAAGAGAAAAATTTATTTACTTTTAGGACCACTTAATTTATTTCTGAAGCACGTTTGACTGTTTCTGTAAAAATGTGCAATTTCTGTACATGCCAAAATCTCTTTCTTTTGAAGTACATTCTGAATTTGTTCTTTCGTCTTATCACTGTCTTCAGAAAATGTATCCTGAACAGTTAATATGGTAAAACATGAATGGACTGAGCAAGCTAAACTAGGATAACAGACGAGTCATTCCACATCAAGTCGCACAAATTTTCACAAAATTTGATCATGTCTCTGATTCACTTCAAATTTTGTCCATGGATAACAAAAACAAAAATGTTTTAAATTCTTAAATCGCAATATCTTAAAAAATATGGCGTAATTCAACTTGTGAAAAGCAGCACACCTCTCTACCTTTAAATTAGAATATCTCACAGGCGATATGTGGTAAAATTATGTTATAAATTGCAATGCAAAGCTTAATAGGTAATCTCTTACTTAATATTTATTATAATTGATATAATTAATTATTTACATCAATTTTTAAATTCTAAACATTTGAAAAACTATATATCCCTATTACCCCGCAGGTTTAAATTTCTACAAAGATTATAAATAAATTCCTTGTAGTTTTTTTTTATATATTTGCATAAAATAAAGATGGTATCCTGTATATTAATTTTAAATAAATAACTTAGAAAGTGGTCTGTAGCAGATTCCAATGCAGCACAGCTGGAGAGTAGCAGCAGTCAATCATTGGATGCCTGTCAATTGTTCACGGCATTTTAGTTGAACTAGTTTGTTCACATGTAACTGTTAAATTTGGCATGCAGTTGGGAAACATTCGAACTTTCAATCATATCCTATGGGAGGCAACTTAACTACAATTTAAATATGAACCTTTTCCTCTTCAGGCTCAAACGAATATCATCTGGTTATTATTGCATTATTGGTTAAGGGAATAAATGAATTTAGCTCTAAGGTACCAGGGATTGCTTTCGCATTGCTGTATCTTGCCTCAAAATGGTCATTATGTTCAAAACCACTTCTGGATGATTCACGGCATTGGTACTTTGTAGTACACAATCACTATTAGCAGGTCGTCCTCCGACTAGTGGTACCGTGCTAGCCTCTAGTTCCCGAGGTCGCGGGTTCAAACCCGGCAGAAGACGATGGATTTTTTCAGGCGTAAAAATCTTTAGCATGGCTTCCTTCGGAAGGGAAGTTAAGCCTGTGGTCCCGTGTTGTAGATTTACGGCACGTAAAAGAACCTCAAGCCTGATAGAGAGGCCTCTGAGCAAAATTTCCGGTCTTTCACGCCCAATATAAAATGGGACGCTAAGGACCATAGAGTTAAAGAGCGTTCATAAATAAAACTCAATTTAATTTAACTATTAGCAGTGGGTAGTACTTTGGAAATTTTTTTTTCAACATGCATTATGTAGTTTTAAGTCTGGTAACAAAGTTAAGTTCACTATTTTTAAGTTTATAAGCATATTGCAGGTAACTAAGCTTAATGATTTCGCCTTATGTTATGTTGGAAACAATAGTCATACCTACGATTCTTCAGTTCACTCATTATGCACTTTCAGAAACCACAGAGCTAAAAATGAACTGCTAACGCAAAAGGTGAACACAAAAGTAACATTTAAAATGAAAAAGCGGAGAGAGGCTTCATAGAATATGAGATTCCAGTTGCTAAGTTACGCGGAAAACCAAAGTGATAGCCTATCACGTTTGTACTGCATAATGCATTGGTCGACGTGCTGCTGCAGCGTGAAGCTTTCAGTCAGCAGTCTCTATGTTCTAAAACCATATGCGCTAACACAAACAGTTCCATCCTCATATTAACACGTTTAAAATAAAATACATCACAGATTCCATCTGTATTTTTTCCGGATTTTAATATTAAGGGGTTAAATATATTGCGGTTTAAAATATTCATACTTAAAAGATCATTTTTACTTTCTCTACTACGTATAGTAAGTATGGGGAAGTATTGCATTCCACCCAAAAATTCGATACCGAGATTTCACCGGAAATATATGTTTTGAGATCTCCTGAATCCAAAAAAAGCATTTTTGGAAACATGTAACATGTCCGTGTGTGTGTCTGTGTGTGTGTGTGTGTCTGTGAACAGCATAACTCAAAAACAGTCGGATAAGCACCAAACTTGGTATTTAGGTTCAGTATCTTCCAGAGATGCGACACGAAGGTTTTTAAGAAAATCCCCCCACTCCAGACTACCCTTTACATGGAAAATTTTTCGAAAATTTTAATTTTCTCAAAAATGGCTCTAACGATTTTGATGAAAATATCATATGTTTAAGATAATGTCATGAGACATGAAATGTATATCTCGAATTTTCTGGGAATGTCTCCAAAAGTATTCTTCATTGTGAACGCCTTTTGCATACCTGGTAAACCATAAGAGATAGACAAAATTTTACTACACAAAAAATGTAGATCGCGTTAAAATACACAACTTATGTCATATACATTTCTTTTGTTGAGTGAACCATTTTCGAGATATTGCTTGTTATTTCCTTAAATTTTCCAATACTTATACTTTTTCTCAAATACGTTATTCATTTTTTATGTCCTGACATGCAAAGAGAATGGAATGCGCCACATAGCAACCAGCGTTAAAATATTTGACTATCGCTTAAAAGCTACTATATTCCCCTTGCATCTACAAGAAAATTACCAATAAGATTGACATCTCGATATCTCGATTAACATGAAGCATATGGAGAATAGGCGTTTGTAAAATTAGATTGTACAAGAGTAGAGAAAGTCATGTGAGTGTAACACATCAGATTTTTTTATTATTATTATTATATTTTGAATAAGGAAAACCACAATGTTTTTATCTACAAAACAATGTATTGTTCTTATCTCTGACCATTCTGTATTCCAAGAATAAATTGCTTTTATGTAACATTGTGTGCATATAAAAAAAATGCTAAGTACGCTGTAAATCCCAAAATAATTTAATTTTCTGCAAAATATAAAATACATGTCCTTTTATTTTATGTGTGGAACATGTAAATTAAAATTCAGAAAATTCAGAGAAAGTGATGTTTTATGTGTGTCCGGTTTGAATCTGGAATGAATAGCAACCAGCCTCGCTGCTGCGGAAAAGATTTCTTGAACCTGAAGACTGTATGTGCTGTGGAATGCCATAGCATCAGATGAGGAGTGAAAATCAGAAATTTGTCAGCAAAATGGTTCAGATGTAAACATTGAGTGCAACTCTCCAATTATGTACCTTGAATCCTCACAATCACTTTCTGCACCTATTTTCACAAAACTACACTTCACTACAACCAAGCTGCCAATATTGGAGCCATTAAAGGAAACCAGAAGTAGATCTGTTAAAAGTGCTATTCCAATTAAGCACCCTAGATGGCTATTCGGAAAACATAGTATTATCGACTATAGAAATGACAAAAATTTGACTTAAATGCTACATACAATACAAAACGACTAGAGGAGAAATGTGGACCAAGTGGGTGTTTCATAATGTAGACAGGTGGTAACCCTAATAACATTGCAGAAGCAATTTCATTATAGTGGAAGCAAGTTTTATGGCTACTACTTCCATACCATACAAGAGAAATAAACCTAAGACGATGCGTGTACATCTTGAATGGCATTTTA
Organism: Deroplatys truncata; assembly: GCA_030765065.1. Classification (NCBI taxonomy): domain Eukaryota; kingdom Metazoa; phylum Arthropoda; class Insecta; order Mantodea; family Mantidae; genus Deroplatys; species Deroplatys truncata. Next base: position 233,688,658 of record CM060976.1, on the reverse strand, counting down.
TTCTTCCTCTAGTTTATTTAAATTATTTTAAACAGCTGTCTTAGTAACATACGTTTTATCATGTTTTAAATTTGAGAACCTGCTCTGCTACAGCAAAACTGTGCTTGGATATTATTTGACATGTGGAAATGGACCGGTTTCACTACACATACATCTAGATGCTGATCTTTATTACTTTTATAGCATTAGAGCACACTACGAACACTCATGGATGTTGTGGTTTGCTATTTCTTTACATTTTTACAAAAATTGTCTGTTTTGTTCTATATTAACCACGCACACAACTCTTACTGCATGCATATCATGCATCCAACCCGAGGTATCATGGGGGCATTGCCAACATTGAGGATCCTAAGCCACAAAGCATAGCCGAGGGATATTTTTAGTAGAGAAGTGGAGTAGTTGTAGCCGCAACAGAGCATTGCCGCAGGATCTACGCAACTAAACTCAAGTTATCCATGTTAACGCATATTCTTACGTTTCATTGTTGACAGCATTAATTTAGTAACATTTTGTTAGGTTGACAATGCTTAGCACAAAATGTCCCCAGTTTCCACTATATAAAGAGTGGAGCTAGAAAGGGCAATGAGTGGGTCAATGTTTTGTGTAAGCAACCACCATCACATATAACAACCCCACACACACCAAGGAATACTCTAGGTGTTACCTCGACTTTGTAATTATTTTCCACGCATTTCACTCATTTCCTGATACCAAATCAAATATAATCCTTGTGTCCTCATATGCCACTTCTTACTTTCTTTAGCCAATTTTAATGTCAGTTATCTAAGCGAAATACTTTTAGCATATGATAAAATTGAGAACATACCCATAACTACTCCAAAGCAACTAAACTTCAGATGTGTTTGTGTTCTGGTTATTTAACCAATTCACATCATTTGATGACCAGGGCTCACATGCGCTGCTTTTTTGGCATATGAACCATATGACAAGTTCAGCTCGCAAAGCTGCATTGCTATATATAAATGCATTAGTTTAGGTTTCTTCTCACAGAAATTGAAATTGAGTTTTATTTATGGATGCTCTTTAACTGCTGTGGTTCTGATGCCATTTGTATATGTTTGGAATTGAGTGCAACATGTGATGTTTGTAATTTTCCCAGTATGACCTAATCAACTGTGTTTCAAGCAAGATAAAATGTTATTCTTCCTACACTCACGTCAGTAGCCATCATGGCCAAAAAAGCATCTATGCGGATGACGAGGAGCATTTGAGAAAACTGATACAAAGTTTATTAGAGTATGATAGTAAAAGTAGTGATTTTTCTGAATACAAAATGGAGATTGAAGAAAGTTCTAATGACAGTGATAACGAATCTAGTGCAAAAAGTAGCGGGGAAAATAATTATGAAACCAATGATACACATCAGGCCCTTTGATATGCATTCGTACTATGACACAGAAAACATAGTGACTGGAATTGGACTAAAACTGACAATAATCCTGTTTTCTACCCTTTTACTGCAAATGGTGGTGTTTGTAAAGACTTACTGTACAAGTGTGCATCACAGATACCATCTGTGCTTTCAATTTTTTTGGAATACATGGAATCTTTGTTTGATAAAATGAGTAGGTATTTAAAATGATGTGATTGGCTTAACAAGAGCTAACCTATATCAGGAATGTTGCTGGGCGGACTCTTGAATGCATGTTCCACAGTCACTATATACGAGACATTTATCGTAATGAGCACAACTATATGACAGTAAGATGTGTGCCATAAAGTTAGAACAATAAAAAACTTTCACCACTTCCGCCTTCTTCTCCAAGTATTTTAACTAACAAGACAAACTAATTCAATAGGTTATTCTGATAACTTATAATTTATGCAAAAACTGAACACTAATTTTGAAACTGACAAACTTATGTAAACCATTAAAAATGAAAGAAGGGGGGGGGGGGAAGGAGGAAATGGATAAACCAATGCTGCTTGTACTTCCTATAACCTATGAAAAAATAAATAAATAACAGTATTTAACACAAGTGGACATTTTTTCCCTGCTGGCCAACTGTTTTAGCAGCACAATGAATAGCACGCTGCCTTTGGAATCTACAACTGGAGGAATTATGAACCATATACACTGCATAAAATGCATTACTGGCATTATATTTAAATAAGTTTTTTGAATAATTGAAGGCTACTAGAAACATGACATGTTTACATTTTCCTACTTTCCCTTCTCATCTCTCCCCGGAAGCTTCCTATAGCACAAAAACAGGTTATGTCAAATCTGCTGCAGTGAAACTTCACCATCTTATGATTACGAATCTGATGGAGAAGTCCATATGCACTAGAATCATCTATTACATGTCAAAATATTTCCATATGAGCAGTATTTAATAAAATAAGATCTTGATTTGTTCTAATTGTAAAATGATAATCGTAACATAATTAAAACATGTGAATCTGGAACTGCTTTGTTACAAAGTAATACGAATGCAGTTTTGCTAGCAATATGAAAGGGGAACCCATTCAGTATCTAAGATAAAAGCATACAAGTTACTTTTTGCTTATCTGAATACATCAGTGTTTGTAAAATCACTATGCAGTGTTTCCTGGAGCATTTGCATCTCCATTAGTTAGTCCTGTTTCATCGTCATCCTCATTATAATGGAGTGAAATTTCTGAATCCCTCCGAACCTTCTTGATTAGAGGTACATTGTCACTATCATCGCCACTGCTATCATCACTTTGATAGTTTCTTTTCCTGGGAGCAGATTCTGGACTACCAGGTAAATGTTCTTCAGGTTTTTTGGTTTTGATTTGTGGGTCATGCTCAGCATCACACCTCTCAGGTTTTCCTTTTTTTGTTACGTTATTTGTGGAGTCCCTAGATTCAACTTCCTCTTCACCTATGTCTTCTGAGTCCAGTTTTAGAATCAATTCACCTGAATCACTTGAGGATTCATTAAATGTATGTGACCTATCACCTGTATCCTTTCTCTCCTCATTTTCCTTAGATGCATCCGATGTAGTCCTTGTTTCACTTGAACCTGACTGTTCAGTAACCTGCTTGTTCATCACCTCTGTGTTGGTATTTGAAACATCACTTAAAGTCTGCTCTGGGAGAGCATTCTGTGACTTTGTATGTGTGGGTGAGTCTCTAGATGTAGCCTGGTTAGACCCTGGCTGTGCCTCCCAGTCTCTGGAATCATCTTCAACTTTCTGCTGAATCTCGTTATCACAGAGAACAGGTGTCCTAGAACGTGATGCCCCTCCCATTTCACTATCACCCTCTTCTTCTAACTGTCCCGAATCTTTTGAGGCACCGCCACTTTTAAGGAATGCATTCTCCTGCTGTAGGCTAATCACAGTGTCTTTTGCTTTGCGAAGTTCTTGTTGTAAAAAATAAATTGTACCCTGCATTCCTTCGACATCTTCATCCAAGTCCTGTAAGAACTCATCTAATTCTGACTGCGATTTCTTGACTTCTTCACTAAAACTTTTCTGCAATGCAAGATCTCCCTCTAATTTGGCTAATCTCCCACTGTTAATCATACGACCAAGTTCTTCATTTTCCTGATATAACAGACGGCACTTTGCCATCAATCTTTTACCTGTATTGCTATCAGGTGTGAATTTCCATGCACTCAGTTCATTTTGCGTTTCCTCTAAACGGGCACGTGTGGCAAGCAGCTCTTGACGAAGTCGCTGCAATAACAGATTAACAGCTGGATCCAATAAAGCAGAACGAAGAGCAGCGGCCCCAGGAGCCTGTGCCGCCTTAAGTTCTGTTATCTGCGAAACATATTCTTGCATCTCTTGCTCCTTTGCGGCAAGGCGACGCACCAGCATCTTTTCGCGATGTGACGATTCCAAGTATTGCTGCCTTAAGCGATCTTCAGATTTCCGAAGAGTAGAAAATTCTTCTTGGCTTGGCAACTGTGATTCTAGCATATCTACATAGGTATCCAGCTCCCTCCAGCTACGTAGCAATTCTTCATGACTGATGGTTTCCAGCTGCTGTTCACTTAACTTCACTCGACGAGGATGCCTATTGTGAAGTGCAGTATTTGGAGAGGAAGATAGAGTACTTGTTTCATCAGCCATAATGCTGTTAAGTAACACAGTTTTAAGTTCTGATAGTTGAGCGATGGGTATAAAACTGTCCTAGATCAATGTCTTTCTTCAAATGCCGCATTTATCAGCCACTACAATTACAGGGTTAAGTTATAAGTTTCCTCACCAACATATGTATAAGAAAGCTATAACGTTACCTCTAAAACAGGTTTCGTGGCACCAAAGAGAAAACGCCTTTTGCAATTTAACAATAGCCCATAAACATCAAGCACTACAAGCCAAGCGATAGCCATATTCCATGAACCATTCGCCTCCTTAAAATAAAACAAGGCGCCAACCACCAAGGGTCAACATCTTAGTTTAACGTGCAGTTTACATATGCGCACCTTAAATTCAATTTTAAATACACGATTAAATATAAGGAAAGCTTGTATAAAATTATCATTTGAGTTACTTACGATCAAATTTATTTTTAAAGTGCAATTTGACAGCAGTTCTACTATCCACCAGCAGTCATTTGTTTCTTGTGTATAGTTTGGCGACTCTGAGTCTCCCCGGTGATTGGTTTGTGCAAAAAACCGAAGGTCACATCACACATGGCCTGATAAGACATCACAAGTTAAAATTTAAAGAGGTTATGAATCACAATTAATTTGCGCTATAGCACCTAGTTAGTATTTCGGTTTTATTTTGCCAGTATGAATAATAGTTAAATTCTTCAACCTTCGTAATTAAGAAACAACAGTTCTGTGTTTTAAACAATGAATCGTCCAATGGAAGCTGATATTTGGGCCGGAGATTGGGGATTGCCCTCAGTGGATCTACACTGTTTAGAGGTTATGGTAAGTGCAGCGGATGTTTGTTCATTTGGTCCCACTGTGAGCGACGCTCAGGGACATTGAACACATCATACAATTATGAAATATGCAGCATAACTAATAAACATACCCAACACCAAGAACTTGTTTAACTAATAACATGCCCAACACCAAGAACATTTCTCCCTCTCCACACCATGCGTTATCTAAGAAATGAAAATTTGCAAACCATCACCATTCGAAAATGAAACATCTCAACATGCGTTACAGTAGAACAATAACAAATATGTATAAGTCACCATAATATGCCACCTGCCCTATGTATTGAATATTTATGTTGCACGACATATTAAAAAAATTCCTCTAATAATATATGGGAAGTGGATATATAAGAAAGATTTTAGCTCTTTCTTAAATATGTTATGTTGATTAGGCTTGCCTGATACTTTTAAGTAGCAAGGAAGGTTATTATAAATTGTTATTGCAGAATAGTAACATCCTTTTTGGAACAGTTTTAAACTATTTGCTGGTCTATGCATATTGCCTGCATGCCTTGTATTGTGGTCATGAACAGCAAGGTTCATTGTGAAGTTTATAATTATCTGTAAGGTAGCTCAAGAAAAAATGTATGTATTCACCAGTGAGAGTAAGAATTTTTTGGGTTTTGAACAAGGGTCTACAGGAATGATGGGACCGAACACCACAGATAATACGCATGGCCTTTTTTTGTAATATAAATATTTGCTTGCTATGTGCCCAATTACCCCAGAACACTATTCCGTATCGCACAGGGATTGAAAGTAGGCAAAATATGCTGTTCTTAAGGCATTTTGGTAGAGCAAATTTTTTAAGTTTCTTAAGGCAAAGCAAGCCGAGCTGGAGGAATGATTTCTGACTACCTTACCACACTCCACTTATTTTTTCATAATACTGAGTCATTCCTTTTGGTGTGTTTGGTAAATATTTTCCTAGAAATGAATAAACCCAGTATCTTTTAATGTTTATTGAAAGTTATTTTTCTAGGTTATCACGTGTGTCAATCATAATTTCTATTATCTGTAATCTTTTCCTTACAAAAGGAAAATCTTGTTCCAAAAATCCCTTAATTTTCTAATCCTAGTCTTGTCAAAGTATCATCACATCTTGTTCAAACATGTCTTAATTTTTTTTTTTCACCTCATTCCATACAGTGAAATTAGAAATGAGACATTTTGGTGTTACCACAGAAAGTGTAATTCCATTTCAGTACTATGGCTGCAACAGAGATACAAGGAAAATATACGAGATTCAATAAACAAATTTCAAGCCTTTATTATGTACAGCAGAAGCCAAATATTATTCTTTAACGGTTTGCATATATCAGAATATGGAGTGTACATTCGAAGTCAGGGGATACCTCCTTATAGTGCTGGCAAATAGGAATGGCAATGGGCAGATTTGAAATGATAAAACATTCCAGCATTGGCTTGCACCTGTTCCTTTATTTGTTCATATTTAGGGATATGGTATTCATGATTATGAAGAGAAAGAAATAGGGTATAACCACTTTAACTGTAGTACACATCTGAAATAAGCGTTAATTATAAATTATCCTAACAGAAGATTTCTTTCACTCAGCTTGACTCTAGTAGATATGAACTGCAGTGTTTGCACACATAGTCTTAAAGCCAGTTTTATAATGTAATACAGTTAGTGTAATAAGTATATACTTCCTATTAAATGTTGATAAAAAGAATACAACATTCTGCTCTTAGTGTATCCTCCACAGCAATGAAAATGATATGTTGAATAACTAATGCCGCCAAAACCGGTAAGATACTCAGCCTCAAGGCATAGCCGAGAGATTGAGGGCCCTCAGCCTCAAAGCGTAGCCGAGGGATGTTTTTTTAGAAGGAGAGGAGTCCACTTCTAAACTCACTTCTAAGGTAATTTATTTGCTTTCCTTTTGCAAGCAATTTCAACAAGGATACACTAAGAGCAGATTTGCCAAAGAATAATATAGGTTAACATATAGAATGGTCAAGTACACAACACAGGTTTCAAAGTTATTATGAAATTGTTGCAGGCTTATGCAAAGTTTTCTGGTGTTCCTCTCCAGACTCGTATCACCAATTCTCCATTTTGGACTCCAAGTGGTACCTTGCCAGTATTTAGACATGGTAAAAAGGTCTTATGTGGATTTTCTAGCATTTCGGATTACTTGAGGCAAAAGGTAATTATTGCTCAATAATTTACACATTTATTTGCAGTGCTTTATGCTGTTTTATGCAACAGAGAAAAACATTTAATTTCTTGAAGATTATGTCTTAAAAATGGCTTCCATTTCTGTAACAACCTGCCTATTTTGCCTGCTCCCTTGTAGACCTTAAATACAATATTTGCGAAAAATTATTACTATTCCAGTTGAAATGTTATAAGAATCATTTAACAATAGGCAGGCAGGTTGTCATTGCAGAAATGGAGGCCATTTGTGCGACATAGTTTTCAGTAATTAAATGTTTTCAAGTGTTGAATAAAATGATACTTAATGAGATTAGTCTCATATAATTGTTAATTTGCATAATAATATAGGTAATTACATAAAATGTAATTCACATAAATTAACCTTTATTAATACGAGGGTGGTCTGAAAAGTTTACAACCTAATAAAGATACAAGAATTTTTTTTTTTTTCAACATAGCCTCCTTGTAGCTCTACACACTTCTCCCAGCAATGCCCCCATCTCTGTAACCCGTCCAAATAGTACTCAGCGTTTTTCTCTGCAAAATAATTGTTCACGAAGGTGATTGCCTCTTCATTTGACGAAAATCTCTGTCTTCTGAGTGCAATTTTCAGATGAGGGAACAAACAGGACTCGCTTGGGGCTAGATCTGGTGAGTAAGGCGGATGGTCGAGCAGTTCAAACTGTAATTTGTGGATTTTCGCCATTGCAACCGCTGAGGTGTGAGACGGTGCATTGTCTCGGTGAAACAAGGATTTTCTTTTTCTGCAAATGTGGCTGTTTTTCCACAAGTTCTGCCTTCAGCTTGTCAAGTAATGATACATAGTATGCTCCTGTAATGGTTTTTCCTTTTTGAAGATAATCGATTAAAATAACTCCATGACTATCCCAAAAAGCAGTCGCCATCACTTTCCCAGACGAAAAAACAGTTTTTGCTTTTTTTGGAGCCGGTTCCCCTTTGCAGTCCACTGTTTGGACTGTATTTTTGTTTCGGGTGTATAATGGTGTATCCAAGTTTCATCTAGAGTAATTAATCGGTGCCAAAACTCAGATTTATTGCACCTAAACTGCGCCAACAGAGCATTGGAAATGTTCATTCTAACACGTTTTTGGTCAAACATGGCACCCAATACGCGGACAGCTTTCTCATGTCTAAATGTTGACGTTCTTTTGACATGTTCATAGCCTCTGCTATCTCTATCACTTTAATTCGACAGTTGTCTAACACCATTTGGTGTACTTTGGCCATGTTTTCGTCGGTAGTTGCAGTTTTTGGACATCCTGAACGTTCGTCTCCCAAGCTCTTATGGCCACGTTTAAATTCATCTGCCCAAAATTTCACTGTGGTAAATGATGGTGCAGAGTTCTCATACACAGAATCCAACTCATCCTTGATTTGCGTAGGCGTATTGCCTTTCAAAAACAAATATTTAATGACAGCTGATGCTCGATTTTGTCCATTTTCATAAAAACACTTGCATCACCTCACTCAAACGACTGTTACATAACAACTGAGTGTCCAAAATGGCTGAAACTTTGGTGAGTAACTGTCAACAGATGAACAACGAAATTCACTAGCTTTTATTTACAAGTGCTGCCATCTTCACATTGAGGTTGGAAACTTTTCAGACCACCCTCGTACTACTGCTTCACAGACCTGCTTTTTTTAACCAGTGCATGTTTCAAGAACACTTGTTTTCATCTTCAGCTGATTGCCGACTAAATGTGGTTGAAGATAGTGTGGACGGATTTGGAACTGTAGATATGAACTATTGGAAGTTGTCCAAGAAGCTCAAAGTTCTTGACTCATACTTGATTCTTGATGATAAATAGTTTCTCCCAAGTTGACGAAGGGGATTTTTGAGATATTCAAGCAGTTTGGATTTCTTACTGTTGCTTTAGTTCTCTGTCCAAAACTGGTTTGAATGAGTAGTTAATGTTCTTGAAGTTTTCTGTTATGTTTCTTTTGATCTTCCCTGCATAAATTTGTTCAAATATAGGCAGTTTATTTGGTAAATTTTAGACTTCTTTTCAGGAGAAATGGAATTTCTGAGTGGATTCTTTATATTGTACTTGTTGTATGGATGTAAAGTTATGCCAGGTTTCTGGAAAATGCTGATTTTACTCTGTATATTCTTTTATGTTTGGTTTGCTCTTGAATTTATTTATTTATTTATTTATTTTATTTGTGCTAGCAATCTTCCTTAGAATATGGCTATACATCAGCCCAAGCTGTTATCTTGCCATATTCTATTTATATTACACTCTTTAATTATAACATTAAAAATAATGATAATAATAATAATAATAGTAATGATACCAAAATAATAATCTTATAATACTAATATTATAATAATAATAATATAATTACATAACTTAACATCACATGATGAAATTAATTTACATCTCTTTTTATTGTCCATAACCATTTCGTTTTTACTTTGGACAGGTACTCTCCTACCTTTTTCTATCCTTGTTAAAAATCTTGCTACTTTCCTGTCCAGTTTGAACCATTTCCCATTTATAGCTTCCTTTCTCGAATGCTGTGTACCTTTACAATCAAAAACGATATGTTTTAAATCTTCTCTTTCCCCACATATTGGACACTGGTTCTGAGGGAACCCATTTCTTATTCCTATTAGTCTCCATACACCTGCTCGTACCCAGGCTATACTTTCTCTTTGTTCCTTATTTGAGTTATCCACATACTGTTCTCTAGCCCATACACTTTTTATTAATATATATGATTCCAAGGAACTTTTCTTCCCAATGTTACTAAATAAATTTTGTATATCTATATCTTCAAACCTCTGCCTAGCTTCTTTCCAAAAACCCTTAATATTATTTTCCCTCCTTCTCCAAATTTCTCCCAGACCACTATTTTCCAAATTAGTTTGTTTACTATAACTCCACCCATTTTTCTTTAAGCTCTTTTCTTGGAATTTCAAACACTGCCTCAACAAGTTCTTCTCTTCTAACTCTTGAATTTATTGATTTTGTTTGTTGACCAGCTTTGGATTGAATTCATTGTTGATTGCAATGTTGATATTCCTCAATATATTCTTTATAGTTAATTGTAATGGTGATTAATCTATGAACAGCAGCAAGTTGACGTGAAACAGGATTGCACCTGTTCTTTTTTATGTAATTATCAATGTGTGTAGATTTTCTGTAGATGCCAAATGAGATTGTATTACTGGATTTGATGGCCTTCAGGACTACAAATGTAGAAATTTACCTTATAATTGTTTACTACGCAGTTCTAGAAATTTGGTTTCATTGGAACAGCTTGTATTAGCTTAGATTTTGTGTTTAAAAGAATTAAAAACTGTGAAATTTATAATAAAGCATAATTTCTTAACAAAAATATTGGATGTGGAAAAACAGTACAAAAAATTGTGGAGTAGAAAAGCGGTGCCAAAATAAGCATTTTTATGGAAGAAGCAGTTGCAAAAGTTTTTTACTGCGCTGAATGTGTCAGCTTAAATCTCTCATTTCAGAGTCTCCGATTATGAAACCTATTTGTGGTATGTCAGATGTAAAAAAAATCTACTCCACCCTCTATCGCTTATTACTGTATATACAAATCATTCTTACAAAAGTTTATTTTCCTATCTATTTAATTTTAATTGAGATAAACCTTTCAAATAACTACACTACACATTTACTTTTACACACAAAGAGAATAGCGATAGTCCAATGTTTTAGAATTGGACGCTACATGCTGGCCTTAAAATTCTATACTCTTTCCATGACATCCTGAGAAACAATTGAAAATCGACAGAACTTTAAAAGAATTGCTAAGTATTGAATAAATCTGATCATTAATAATGGATATCTTGGAAATGGTTTATGCCACAGTAAGTTATTTGAAATAAATTGTGTGTTTTAAGGAGATCTACATTTTTGTCTATCGCTTAGTGTTTATGAGTTGTATTAGATTATAGAAAATTCCTTCCGAGTGAAGAGGACTTCACAGGCTATTCTCAGAAAATTCTAGATGTATATCTTATTTGTCATATGAATATCTTTAATACATGGTATTTTACTTAAAATTGTTAGTCATTTTTTAGAAGATCAAAAATTTCAAAAAAATTTCCATGTAAATGGGGTGGGGTTGTTTTCTTGAAAGTCCTCGTGTCGCATCTTTGGAAGGTACTGAACCTAAATACCAAGTTTTGTATATATCTGACTTTTCGTTTTTGAGTTATGTTGTACACATGCACACATATACACACACACACACTCTCTTTCTTTCTAAAACAGCTATTTTTTATTCAGAGGGCATCAAAACATATATTTCTGGTGAAATCGTGGTATCGAATTATTGGGTGGAATACAATACTAAGTAGAGAAAGTAAAAATGCATTCTTGTACAGTACTGGGCACTGTTACTAGGTGTGTCTGATGTGAAGCCTACGAGGGGCACTATTTATATTTTGAGCCTTGGCAACCCTGAATGTTGTAGATGCCATCTGACGTTTCCAATGGAACGTTTGACATTTTTGACATAATCTACTTCAAACATTTTGTCAATAGAGCGTCATTTGTTTTGTTTACACTAACTTGAAAATTGTGTGTCAACAAAAATATGGAATTAACTCGTGAAAATGTTCGTGCAATGATTTATTACGACTTTTGACGTGGATTATCAAGACAAGAGTGCATCGACTAACTAACTTCCACATTTGACAACGCAGCTCCATCCTTTACCACTGCGATATGCTGGTATAACGAATTTAATCGTGGCCGCTGTTCGCTCAATGATGAAGTTCATGAAGGTCGTCCAAAATCAGTTGTTTTGCCAGAAAACATTGATGCTGTGCAAAAACTAATAATGAAAGATCATCATGCGATGTATTGTGAGATTGATGCAACCCTAGACGTTAGTTCCACCAGCATATATAAAATATTGCATGATTATTTAGCCTGAAAACGGTTTGCTCTTGTTGGATCCCACATAATTTGATGCAATCTCAAAAAGATGCTCGTGTCGATTGGTGGACAAAAATGCTCAAGAAATACAATGGCAGTGCCTCAAAAGATGTGTATAAGATTGTAACAGATGACAATCTTGGATCTATGCGTATGAGCCGGAACGTAAACGGCAGTCGATTGTATGGGTGTTTCAAGATGAAGCAAATCCAACAAAAGTTGTTCACACTCGAAGCACTTCGAAGCAAATGGTCGTCTGCTTTTTCAGCAAAACTGGCCATGTGGCAACAGTGCCTTTAGAGGAACGTAAAACGGTCAATGCCGAATGGCATACAACCATTTGTTTGCCGGAAGTCTTCGGTGAAGTAAGGAAAACCAACAAGAACCGTAGGATCGTTCTTTGTCAAGACAACGCAAGCGCACACACATCTCGTCTAACAACAGAGTATTTGAATGCTCAAAAAATCAAATTGATGGGTCATCCGCCATACAGTCCTAATTTGGCACCCAATGACTTCTTTTTGTTCCCGAACATCAAGAATAAATTGCGTGGACAACGATTTCCATTGGCAGAAAACGCCATTGATGCCTTCAAAAAGCATGTTTTGGAGGTGTCTCAAGAAGACTGGAATAAATGCTTGACAAATGGTTCAAACGTATGCAAAAGTGTATTGATCATAAAGGAGAATATTTTGAAAAACAATAAAGCAGTTTTCAATCAGAAATTACTTTGTTTTAATTATTAGGCTCAAAATGTAAATAGTGCCCCTCGTACTAGATGGTACAGTGATACCGAATGCTGCTCTTGTTCAATATAAAAGATACATGTAAAGGTTGGTTCACAACAGCCCGAGAACAATAACCCAAACGGGAATGCATATCAATCAGAAAGTGGAAAGTCAATTTTGTGCATTGGGATTTCATTTGTTTTTAACTGACCAGCAATATTTTTTCTCTGCTTCCAATTCAGCCAACTTACTGCAGATTAGCCAATGTCAAAATTTGATAAAGTAAATATTATCTAAATGCATATCCATTACATGTCATAACCAAGCTTTCATTCCTTTATTTAATGGCATATATTAAAGTTGTTTAATGTTCTTTGTTAATTTCCACCGGTTTTTGCTGTTCTTTGTAGCTTTTGCCATTGTTTCTGAGGCAGTTTTGAGTCGCATATAAACAAATTACAAATGACCTTTTCACTTGAAGAACCAAAGCTTAATGGATTGTAGGTGTCAGGATATGAGGTTAGGAAGCACATATGCTACTAATATCGGCCAGTTTCATTTTGCCAGCTTGCGGCTATAGAGAGCATTGGTTGTCTTGGTTGCCTAGAATAACCTGTACAGTGAAGAATATAATATGCATAATATGGATCTAATATGCCATGCCCGGGAATAAGAACCAGAAATATAAAACTTAGCCAAGTCTTCTTTTCTGTTCCCGGGGTCAGGAAGGCTTCCCATCAGTTATGAACACTCACATTTAAATACATGTATTTCAACTTTGTCATTCTCGTTCTGGTTACTGTTCTTGTTGGTTGTGAACCAACCTTAATGGTTAGTTTCTCACTGTGTGCCAGTACTCGTTTAGTTGAGACAGCACATACATAGTTGTTGTGTGAATTACATTTCATTTTGACTGGCAAATAAAGATGTTTCATAAAGTCAAGATTTGAATTATGTTCTTGTAGCATTCCTGTTATTTTACTGCGTTTTCGACCCATGCTACTAACCTCAAAATATAGGGTTATTCATAAATCAGTGTCAGATTTTGGAAGTTTGTTGTGGAATAAGTACTTGACATATCAGTTGTGAATGATATACCAAATGAAATGCAATCTCTCAAAGTTTGTTTGGTATACCTTACAAAAGTTCAATGTGTGAGACTCTGGTTACACGGGAGATAGTCCAATTCCGCCCGCACCAGCATGTCGCGGTCGATCGTTGCTATCGCTGCTGTAATGTGGTTTTGGAGGTCCTTCAAGTGAGCTGGAAGTGGTGGAATGAACACCCTATCCTTCACATATTCCCAGAGAAAGAAATCACATGGTGTTAAGTCCGGGGATTGGGGCAGCCGCCGAAACAATGCGACGTCATTGCCAGCATTTTGTCCAATTCATCATCGCAATAAGTTCTGGTTCAGGTACACATGCACAAGTCGATGGAAGTGGGGTGGGGCCCTGTCCTGTTGGAAAACGAAGTCACCTCTGCCTGTCAGTTCGAGCATAAAAGCTGGTTCACAACCGATGAGAGCGGTAACCAGAACGAGAAAGTTGAAATACATGTATTCAAATGGGAATGTTCACAACCGACGGGAAGCCTTCCCGGGCCCCGGAAACAGGAAAGAAGAGTTGCCCAACTTTTAACTTTCTCGTTCTCATTCCTGGACATGGCATATTAGATCCCTATTGTGCATATTAGACTCTTCACTCTAGAGGTTATTCTAAGCAGCCGTGACATGAAATAGCCACTAGTGTTCTCTATAGTCGCAAGCTGGAAACATGAAACTGGAAGGAATTAGTAATAAATGTGCTTCCTAACCTCATTCCAACACCCGCAAATCCAATCAGCGTTGGTTCCGCTGGTGAAGAGATCATTTGTAGTTTGTTTATGCAACTCAAAACTGGCTATTACCTAAAAAAATAATGGAAAAGCTATAAAGAACAGCTAAAACCAGTGGAAATGAAAAAAGAACAATAAACAATTTTAATGTATGCCATTAAAAAAAAGGAATGAAAGCTTGGCATAAGTAGAGGGATCGGAAATGTAATGAATATGCATTTAGATAATGTTTACTCTGTCGAATTTTGACATTGGCATGGCTAAATTGGAAGTAGGTGGAAAAAATGTCATTGGTCAGTTAAAAACAAATGAAATCCCAATGCGTAAAATCAACTTTCACTTTGCGATTGATATGCATTCTCGTTCTCCTTACCGGGCTGTTGTGAACCAATATCTTGCATGGTGCGATGCTTCTGGTTACCGTTCTTGGGCGGTTGTGAACCAGCCTTAAGCCATTGTTCTAACATGTCCAGGTGAGTGATGCCAGTCACTGTGGATTCGGCAAAGAAAAAGGACCTGTAAACCTTGTCCTTTGACAGGGCGCAGAACACGTTGATTTTTGGGGAGCTGCGCACATGCTCAACTGTCACATGTGGGTGCTGGGTTCCCAGATGCGCACGTTGTGACGGTTCACTTTCCCCAACAACTGAAACAGTGCTTCGTTGCTGAAGATGAGTCTGTCATCAAAGTCATCATCTACCATTGCCGCCTGCATGTCGATGGCAAATTGTGTGTGAACCTCCTTGTTACTATCTGTGAGTGCCTGCAAGAGGTTTGTATGGTTTCATCTTCAATTGCTTGTGAAGAATCTGCCACACAGTTGACTGAGACATTCCCAGCTGCAGGTTGCAAAACTTGTCGATTTCTGAACGAACACCTGCAACAGTGGCATCTGATGGTCCTGGCCTTCTGGGTCGTTTTGAAGAAGGAATGTTCTTCAACTTTAAACTATTTTATCAGTCCCGCAATTGGGAACCAACTTATAGTAGTTGTTTTCTTCTACTGTTGAAGTTTTACTGTTGTTGTTAGCCACATGCTTGGAAGCCAACTTGAAGATGATTTGCTGCTGCTGTTGCATAATATATATATATATTTACACAGACTTGAAGAATTGTTATATGTAATACTAGTTGCTTTATGTAGTTTGTACACGCTTTGGGTGTCAGTTTGAATTTAATGCTTACGTAATATTACTGTTTGAATTTGCCTCGGCTGCGTCAGTCTTACTTTAGAGTCATGTGTCTTGGGTAGGGCGCAGTGTGACAATTATTGTAGACATCACAGAATTAAACTTTTAAATTAACTTCTTTTATTTAAAATTCTTGCACATATTTATAAAGCACTACACTTGTTTGAAGAACTGTGAGAAACTTTTATACATTCACTTAACATGTATATCTGTTTTTACTATTCACCCGTAGAGAAAACAATTTTTCTTCTATACTCTACCAAGTCTCGCCAGCAACTGAGTAACCTCAACGGTCAAAATCCGTAAGCTTCGGTATTGCAAGTCTCTGATTGGCTAATTCTAGTCCAATAGAATTTCTGCATTTAACTTAAAACTTTTCTTTGCTGTTGATTGGCTAATTTAAAACTGTTACAGAATTTATGTCATTGTCGCTCTAATAATGACCAGTACATTTCAAAACTCTAAACACATTATTGCCACAATTACTCATTATTACGCATTGTTAGCAACCTAAAACTTATTATTCTCACAGTTCTTGCATTATTAGAGTATGTAATGTATTCACATAACATTATTAAAATATGTTTACAATAAAAATAAGCATTTGCAATGACTGTTACATACAATTTAAATAATTATTACATACATATTGTTTCAAGGCGGACTTTTATAAAAATACAATTGAAATTATTCAGGTATTAAAATACTGCCTCAGTTTGGGTGGACACAGACAATCAGTGCACTCAACGATTCATACCACCTCTTGATGGACCTGCGATCTAGGGCATCCTTGTGAAAACAAGAGCAAAATCGCCACTGAAGTCACAGTAACCTCTGTTTTTGCAAATTGTATCATGCAAAACGTGCTCTTGTTACCTGCAAATGCCATTTTGTACACTCCTGCCGCCTAGCAGCCAACCGCGTCACCACAACATGCACGCTTCACGTGACACAAACTTGGAGAGTTTCTGTTTCCAAATGTGACACTGACTTATGAATAACCCTGTACTTAAGTTTGGTATTGCCTTTCTACTCTACAGTTTTCTACACATTGTTTTTCCACATCTTGTGTAGTGAAATTGTTCTTGCATATGAACAGCAACTGAATATACATTTTTACTTTCTCTACTACGTATAGTAAGTAGGGGAAGTATTGCATTCCACCAAAAAGTTTGATACCGAGATTTCACCGCAAATACATGTTTTGAGAGCCCCTGAATCCAAAAAAAAAGCATTTTTGGAAACATGTCCTAGTGTGTGTGTGTGTGTCTGTGAACAGCATAACTCAGAAACAAACAGTCGGATAAACACCAAACTTGATATTTACGTTCAGTATCTTCCAGAGATGTGACACGAAGGTTTTCAAGAAAATCCCCCCACCCCAGATTACCCTTTACATGGAACATTATTCGAAAATTTTAATTTTCTCAAAAATGACTCTAACGATTTTGATTAAAATATCATATGTTTAAGATATTTTCATGACAAATATGTATGTCTTGAATTTCTGGGAATGTCTCCAAAAGTATTCTTCATTGTGAACGACTTTTGCATAACTGGTAAACCATAAGAGATAGACAAAATTTTACTGCACAAAAAAATGTAGATCGCGTTAAAATACACAATTTATGTCATATACATTTTTGTTGTTGAGTGAACCATTTTCGAGATATTGCTTGTTATTCCCTAAATTTTTAAATACTTATTTTCTCAAATGGGAATTCGTTATTCATTTTTTTGTCTTGGATATGCAAAGAGTATTAATCTGTGGCAAAGAGAATGGTGCTGCACATAGCAACCAGCTATTAAGATATATGTCAATGCTTAAAGGCTACTGTATTTCTATATTGCCCTTGCAAATACAAAACAAGGGGAAGATAGTACCCTTAAGCGATAATCAAATGTTTTTAGAACTGGTTGCTATGTGTAAAATGTAATTCTCTTTGCGTGTCAAAAGATTGTTTCTGCAAATGTTTATCTCGATGAATATGAAATAGATGGAGAATAAGAGGTTGTAAAAATAGTTTTGTACAAGAGTAGAGAAAGTTATGTGAGTGTAACACATCAGATTTTTTATTTTGCTATAAAATTAGGAACATTTTAAGTATGCAATTTTGCTAATATGAATTGAATTTATTTGCACATCTCAATTTACATAGATTTTCATACAGTATTTGTTCCGATATACCTATCTAAAACTATTTACAAATTGTCTGGTAAAGGATAATTATTTATGTGCTACCTCAGATTGCATGACATCCTGGCCTTTTAGGTTTTGCTGGGCAGCATTTTGTCCAACCTTAACGTTTTATATTGTTTTCTTCACTTTTTCTGTTTGTTGTTTCTCATTTTAAAAACCATTACTCAATAACCATTATGACCCCTAGCATTAGGTCATCCAGTAGTCCTGGTATTCTTTATTTACCATTCTAGGGCAGTGCTTTTTCCCTCTTTCATTCTTTCTATTATATCATCTATGAATAGGTTAAATAAAATAGGATACAGTTTGCACTGTTGCCTTAATCTTGGTTTTTTTTTTTTCAGTCATCTTATTCAAAATTTTACTCCTTTATAAGTTTGCCATTTCTTTTATGACACTTTCGCTTACCCCTTTTTTCCAAGCTAAGGCTTCTCTGTTTATTGTATCGAATGCTGTTTCATAATTTGCGAACAACATATATACCCTTCCTCTTCTCTTACTCAGATGTTTCTTGATTATTTTCATTATTATGAATAAATCTATTATTATTATTATTATTATTATTATTATTATTGTTATTATATAATTAAATTAAATGAGTTATAGCTACTTTTTAAAGACCTACCCATCTTAGGGATTGTTTATGTAGAGTCAGCTGAAAAATTCATCAAATCCCTGCTATGAGGTTGAATTTTTCAGCTGACTCTACATCGAAAGCATGATCCATTGTTTATTTTCCCTTTCTAAAACCTGCTTGAAATTCACACCGTTTTCTTTCTTAATTTTTTCCCAATACAGATAACAGACATATTCGTCTGTAACTCTCTGGTTTGTTTGTTCCTTCCTTCCCTTTATAAATTGGTACCACCATACTTATTTCCCTTAATTTTTTTAATCACCTTGTCATTATTTTATACCATTTTGTGTTTCACCATACATTTTCCAAAATTCTTCTGGAATTCCATCTGGTCCCACTCCTTTGTTCTTTATTTGCTTTAGTGCTTCCGATTTGTAATTTGCCCATCAAGTTTATCATTTATATAAATATTTTTTGGGAAACCACAGTGAAGTTTTTTTAACACAAGTATGCACAAATTAAGATTTTTATTATTCTAGTTTCACTTTCACATCAGAATTTACAGAGACATGCTTCAGAGGCTGTTGTCTCCAGCATCAGCCTGGATTTTCTGTCGCACTTCTTCTTCTGGCTTGTAGATGGCATTATCTGGCTGCATGTACTGCACAATATGGAACATCAAAAATTAATATAGTGTGCTTATTCATATTTATGAATAGTTTTTCCAAATATAGAGTTCTGTTGGTTTTCTAAGAGCCTTAAAGTTGTCCTCCGTGGACTAGTGGTACCATGCTAGCCTCTAGTTCCTGAGGTCGCGGGTTCAAACCCGGCAGAGGGCGATGGATTTTTCAGGTGTAAAAATCCTTAGCACGGCATCCTTCAGAAGGGAAGTAAAGCCGGTGGTCCCGTGTCGTAGATTTACGGCACATAAAAGAACCTCAAGCCTGATAAGAGGCCTCTGAGCAAAATTTCCGGTCTTTCACGCCCAATATAGAATGGGACGCTAAGAACCATACTAGTTAAAGAGCGTCCATAAATAAAACTCAATTTCATTTCATTTCTAAGAGCCTTAAGGCTGGTTCACACTCAACGAGAATGGTAACCAGAACGAGAACGAGAAAGTTGAAATACATGTATTAAAATGGGAATGTTCACAACTGACGGAAAGCTTCCCGGGCCCCGGGAATGGGAAAGAAGAGTTGCCCAACTTTTAACTTTCTTTTCTCATTCCCGGGCACGGCATATTAGATCCCTATTGTGCATATTAGACTCTTCACTCAGAGGTTATTCTAAGCGGCCGTGACATGAAACAGCACTCTATAGTCGCAAGCTGGAAACATGAACCTGGAAGGAATTAGTAGTGAATGTGCTTCCTAACCTCATCCCAACACCCGCAAATCTAATCGCATTGGTTCCTCTGGTGAAAGGATCATTTGTAGTTTGTTTATATGCAACTCAAAACTGGCTATTACTTAAAAAAACAATGGCAAAAGCTACAAAGAACAGCTAAAACCGGTGGAAATGAAAAAAGAACAATAAACAATTTTAATGTATGCCATTAAATAAAGGAATGAAAGTTTGGCATAAGTAGAGGGATCGGAAATGTAATGAATATGCATTTAGATAATGTTTACTCTATCAAATTTTGATGTTGGCTTGGCTAAATTGGAAGTAGGTGAAAAAATGCCATTGGTCAGTTAAAACCAAATGAAATCCCAATGCGCAAAATCGACTTTCACTTTGTGATCGATATGCATTCCCGTACTCGTTACCGGGCTGTTGTGAACCAATATCTTGCATGGTGCATTGCTTTCCATTCTCGTTTCCGTTCTGGTTACCATTCTTGGGCAGTTGTGAACTAGCCTTTAAAGAGCTTAGGTTTCTCTTCTAGTTGATGATTTGTGGACAAAAAGTGCTCTGCAATGGCTGATTTTTCCATTTGTTTATATTTCACATTTCTCAAGTGTTCTTTAAACCTTGTGTCTATAATTCCTCTTTGTGTTCCTTATGTAGACTTTCTTGCAACCTTGACATTGTATTTCATAAATACCAGAAGTTTTTCCCACTCAAATTTTGTCCTTTGTATTGGTCCTGAGTATGTTTTTTAAGGAATATTCATTAACTGGGATTAGGGTTATACCCTATTCTTTGAATATTTTTGTGAATTTTTGGAAGGCCAATGGGTGGGAAGTGAATTTTTTGAACTTTTTAGTTTCTTTAATGTCATGTATGTGGTGATTTCTTTTAACCTGTCCCACTAAGTTCTGGCGTGAAAGTGAAGCTGGAATAATAAAAATCTCAATTCGTGCATACTAGTATTATTACTTATAGTTTGCTAATAATACTATTTTATTCTCAGAATTACAGTGCTGACTTTGGACTTTCACCAAAACAGTGTGCTGAGGTTGTAGCATACACACAACTTTTGAAAGGCCAGCTGTACCTTGCACTGCAGTATGTATGGTATGTATTTCCAACTTTCCAAATGCTTTCACAGAAAATACTGTTATTACAGCTTTGGCATGCCCATGTACAGTTTAGCAGAGAAGGCATACAAGAATCTGCCAACTAATAGCATGCAAACTAACCTGGTTTGGTAGAATAAGGGTAGCCACTCTCTGACTTGCATCAAGTCGGGAATCATGTCTGTAATGCGATGGAAAGAAAAGAGCACCTTGGAAAGCAGTGAAACATGATAATTGGTGCATTCACATTCCAAAGATTCAGTTTGCTGCATTTTGTGTGTCAAGTCTCTCTCCAGTTTGTTAGAACATCAGTCCCCTCGAAGTGCTGGATTATTAATGAAGAGTTAGTTCTGGTGATGCATGAATCACGAGCAAGCAAATCAGCATTAAATTAATGCAGTCAGTAGGGAAATTCAGTAAAATTTACTATTAACACGCCACTCAAACAGGAGTCTCAAGGTGTGCACAGGCTTAGACTTAAATTGACAAAATGCTTATCAGGCTTAGATTTGATAAAATTTATTTATGCCATTTTTTGTATCTAAATTCTAGCTTTAATTACAAAATTTATGAAAGCATATAATATCTATCAAAACAACAATATAATCGTAATATGATATTCAGAAGTTGGAGAAATTGAAGTGAAACAATTTTCAATTAAGTGAAGTTATAGTGCATCAAATGGCTCAGGATTCAAAACATGATCATAGTTTCTGTTGTATATAAAATTGTGTAAATACTAGCCCAAGCCAGCTCATAATATAGGGAATGCAAGCTATTGGAGTTCATCAAAAGCCAAATGAGAGATATTTCCCCTATTGTAGTGCTCTCTGGTTACTTTTGGTGATATTCTGTTTGTTCAGTTGACATCATACCTTCAACTGCTCCTAAAATATACACACGGTAAGGATATGACTGTAGTTGGATTAATTGCAGCCGTTACGATGGTGGCACAGGCATTATCTTGCAGGATGCCAACTGTTGAGTTTAAAACAAGTAATCCTTGGTTGGGTAGAGGTCGTGTACCATGTGTGCATTTATTTGTAATTATTTTGGTGCCCACATAAGTATTCCACACTTATTAATTGTTGTTTTTAAAACACAATTTCCCAATAAATACAATATAATGGAATATTTTGTGCAGGGAAGTGATTTAATCAACTTGTATTGTTTTGAAACAAGATTTGATTTACTGACTTGAAACTAGTAATTCCCATTGCTTTAGCTTAGTATAAAGCTGGCCATATTGAATTCTTGGGCTAAATTGCCTTTCTTGGGCCCACCTATATTAGGTATAAGGAAGTGAGAAATAATGAAATAAATTACCTTATGAGGGAATGTAGAAGCAGATGCGAACTGTTGTACATCAGGCGCCCGCCAGAACACCAGTTTTTTGTGCCTTACTGAAATCGGGGAATTGGGAAACTAACTAGGATAAACGTAGCCATCTTCACGGTAATACTGACGCTCATTCGGAAGTGCTAACTAAAGTAAGAATCTGGGAATCTGCTAAGTAAGGGATGTGTTGGTTCTTCTTCTTCTCCTTATTCATATGTTATAGCCACTTAAAAAGAGCGCTATGCATTCAGAGCAAACTGTGCACAAAGAAAAAAAAAAAATGGTGTGCACAGGATGTCGGAATAGCATGAAGACAGTAATGAAAGACTATTTTGAGAAAATTAAAATTTTTGAAAAATGTTCCACATAAAGGGTGATCTGGAGTTGGAGGATTTTCTTGAAAACCTTCATGTAGCATCTCTGGAAGATACAGAACCTAAATACCAAGTTTGGTGTTTATCCGACTATTCGTTTCTGAGTTATGCTGTTCACAGACAGACACACACACGGACATGTTTCCAAAAATCCTTTTCTTGGATTCAGGAGGCCTCAAAATGTGTATTTCCGGTGAAATCTTGATATCAAATTTTTGAGTGAAATGCAATACTTCCCTTACTTACTATACGTAGTAGAGAAAGTAAAAAATGAATTCAGATACCTACGCTTATATAAAACCAAAGAAACCCAAACCGAGAAATTTGGGGATATATCTCTGCCTTTAGCGGCATTACTTATTCATATGTTGCCAGCATTGCGTTAAAGCCAGAGAATGACATACAGTGCCATCTGTAGGACACACAGTGGCATCTGTTGGACATCTAAGACATCACCAGTTGCAAATGTGGGCCCAAGAAAGGCAACTTACCCAAATCTTGGGAACTGCCATTAAATTGTTTCCCCTATAGCACTGATTCCATTGAAATTGGGCCTTGCATAAGAATCTTGGCCCATGCAGACTGCTCAGAAGGAAGACAGTAACAATAGAATTTGACTATAAATTTCAAAGGTGTTAAATATAAACAAGTTACATAACTTAATTAAGGAAAGTCCATCATCCTCTGCCGGGTTTGTATCTGCTGCAACCTCGGCAACTAGAGGTTAGCATAGTACGCTAGACGTCACATCATCAGCTGCCTGGTGAGCTCGTGCTCACGATACATGTTGAAGAAAATGGTTTGTTGCTGCTACGTATGAAAAGTCAGTTTGAAGATGATGTATTGAAGGAGTTGTATTATATTTCAACTGTTGGGGAACCGAACTTGTAGTAGTTGCAACCGCACGTATAGTAATCAGTTTCCGGTAGCCTTCACCCCAAATGTACTTTCAGGTGGCTTTGCCCCAAGTTTAAAAATATTATGTTTGCCTCGGCTGTGTCAGTATTATTGTTAGAGACATGGATGTCTTGGCAGGGTGTGATGCGACAAGAATGTAAGCTTACACAGATTATAAGTTTTTCTTCACTCCTTTTATTAATACTTGATACGATTTAAACAACACTTCACTGATATAGAGAGCTGTGAGATTCTTTTTATTAATTAATTACACTTTTTAACACATAACTTACTTTTCGTCTCACATGAATACATATTATATTTCTTGAGGACACTTTTTGCGTCTGGCTAGTAACTCTGTCTGCAGCTAAATTGATTTCAACTGTCTAAACTTGTAAATTTCTGTATTTCAAGTCTGTGATTGGCTAATCCTACTCGAATAGAATACCTTCATTCAACTAAAGCTTTTTCTGGTTGTTGATTGGCTATTTTTAAACTGTCTCAAAATTTACATTATTGTTACTCCAAGAATCACAAGTAGTACTATTAAACTTTCTTGCTCATTATTGACTCAAGGTTACCTCATTGTTAGCAACTTTAAACACACAAATACGTATTAAATTTCTTGAGGACACCTTTTGCGTCCGGTTGGGAACACTGTTTTCAGGCAACTGAATTCTAAATTTGTAAAATTTTCTCCTTTTCAGTTTCTGATTGGCTAATCCTACTCCAATAGAATACCTTCATTTAACTAAAGCTTTTTCTGGTTGTTGATTGGCTATTTTATAAACTGTCACTAAAATTACATTATTGCTTCCAAGAATTAGAAGAAGTATTGTTAAACTCTCAAACTCATTATTGCCTTAAGGTTACCTCATTGTTAGCAACATTTAACCTATTATTCTCACAGCTGCTACATTATTAAATTATGTAATATATTCACATAACATTATTGAACATGTATACAATAATATAAGCATATGCAATGACTGTTATATGCATTTTACAAATTATTGCATATTATTGCAATCATGTAAGTGTTAAAAATACTGCCTCAGAAAGAGATCCAGGTGGTATTTAAGTTTTTTACAGTGTTTGATAATGTTGTGACTTGTTTGATGCATTCTTGTCTTTTGAATTTTAATATTTTGTTATATTCAGTTCTGTTGAGGGGGATGTTGATTATTCTATAAGTCATGCTGTTGAACGCTGCTTCTTTGTGTGCTTTGGTGTAACTATCTGTGTGCGTGTATTTTCTGTGTACTGAATTCTATCTTGTCTGCAATCTTTGCTAATTTGAGGTTTAGGAAAGCTATGGAGTTGTTGGTTTCTGTTTCTACTGTGAATTGAATGTATGAGTATTGACTTCACCTTTCATTAAGTGTCTTTTACGAATTGCTTCTCTGTGTTTGATTCCTACAACATTTTGGATACTCAAATGTGTGTCAGTTTGTCAAGTGGTTGGGTATTGAAGCCATGCTGATGCTTAACTGTGTAGATGGAGGTTTCCCCCTATCTCCAGTCAGTTACAAATGAAGGCTGTTAATGGATAGTACACTACGTGATCAAAAGTATCCGGAACCTGGCTGAAAATGATGTACAGGTTCGTGGCGCCCTCCTTTGGTAATACTGGAAGTCAATATGGTGTTGGCCCACCCTTAGCCTTGATGACAGCGTTCACTCTGACAGGCATACTTTCAATCAGGTGCTGGAAGGTTTCTTGGGGAATGGCAGCCCATTCTTCACGGAGTGCGGAACTGAGGAGAGGTATCGATGTAGGTCGGTGAGGCCTGGCGCGAAGTTGACGTTCCAAAACATTCCAAAGGTGTTCTATAGGATTCAAGTCAGGACTCTGTGCAGGGCAGTCCATTACAGGGGTGTTATTGTCGTGTAACCACTCCGCCACAGCCTGTGCAGTATGAACAGGTGCTCGATCGTGTTGAAGATGCAATTGCCATCCCCGAATTGCTCTTCAACAGTGGAAACCAAGAAGGTGCTTAAAATATCAATGTAGGTCTGCACTGTGATCGTGCGATGCAAAATAAGGTGCAAGCCCCCTCCAGGAAAAACACCACCACACCATAACACCACCACCTCCAAATTTCACTGTTGGCACTACACATGCTGGCCAATGATGTTCACCGGGCATTCGCCATACCGACACCCTGCCATCAGAACGCCACATTATGTACCATGATTTCGTCACTCCACACAACGTTTTGCCACTGTTCAGTTGTGTAATGTTGACGCTCCTTACACCAAGCGAGGCGCCGTTTGGCATTTTGCTGCATGATGTGTGGCTTATGAGCAGCCGCTCGACCATGGAATCCAAGGTTTCTCACCTCACACCTAACTGTCATATTACTTGGAGTGGATCCTGATGCAGTTTGGAATTCCTATGTGATGGTCTGGATGGATGTCTGCCTATTACTCTTTACGACCCTCTTCAGTCTCTGTCAGTCAACAGACGAGGTCGGCCTGTACGCTTTTGTGCTGTACATGTCCCTTCACGTTTCCACATCAGAAACAGTGGACCTAGGTATGTTTAGGAGTGTGGAAATCTCGCGTACAGACTTCTGACACAAGTGACACCCAATCATCTGACCACATTCGAAGTCCGTGAGTTCCACGGAGTGTCCCATTCTGCTGTTTCACAGTGTCTAATGATTACTGAGGTCACGGATAATGAGTACCAGGCAGTAGGTGGCAGTACAATGCACCTAAGATGAAAAACGTATGTTTGTGGGGTGCCCGGATACTTTTGATCACATAGTGTATGTTTGAAACGTGAGTAGAGATTTAAACTTTTGTGGATTAAAGAAAAAACCAAGACATGCGCAAACTTTTACATCTAGTATGGTTCTTACAGTTACCGGAGTATAACTGTTTCAGTTATTTTGCCAGTTTTTGGGAACAAAACACAAATGTTGCAAAATAGTTAAATATTTTTTCTCTGTCCCTATGAAGATGTGAATTTCAAATATTGTCATTTCCCCCTCACATGATAGCAGTCTCGGATACATCATTTGTAGATGAGAAATAATAATCCTTTTTTTGTATGTTCCTGTGGCACAACTTGGTTCATATTCAGCAAGTTGCCTCATGTAATCACTGATATGTTGCAGTTCCAACAAGAAGTACCAACAGAATTAATGGTACTCTGTATTGAAATTGCTGATTTTCATAAATTTCAAACAATTGGCTGCATTTCTTTTGTTCAGCACAATTATAACCTAAAATTAAATTTCATGTTCCCATGTCCCTAAATTTCCAAGAAAGTAACTGAAAATTGAGTCTCATATGAAATGCCCTGCATTATGGAGATTTGGAAAGTTTAAATCTTTATATTTTACATATTATTCCTTGTGTATTGCTCATTGCAATCAAAGATTAAATTTTGTGTAGCATTAAAACTTTTCTTGGAAAAATAATAAAGTACGCATTACTTTTAAATTATTTTTAATTTTCTAAAAATCAGGAAACTACCAAATAAATTATCTTGACTGTGGTAAAAAATAAAAAAATTAGGAAAATCTGCAGTTGCAATCCTCTTTTAGAGAACCTAACATCAAGACTGAAATTAAATATTAAAACCTGTTCCAAAGCTGAAAGAGCTAGACATATGATAAGCAAATCTGTATCAAGAAGCATGAACTGCACTTATTAATTTAAAATAAAGAGAGTTGAAGGTTGTTACACTACATCACTAAAATGTTAGTGCTAAAGTGTAACAACCTTCAACTCTCTTTATTTTAAATTATGACACATCACTGTTACTAGCTTCTAAATCTTCAAAATGCGCTTATTAATTTCGACCTTCCAGAAACATTAAACTTCTGGACAGTCGTCAAGTAGCTGATGATGTGGGCAAATGCATCCAAAACATGTCCTAGAAAAACTGGTAAAAGAAGCAAGAAAGAAGGTTTAATTTGACTCGTGTAAGTGTTAGAGATTTACACATGCTTCACTGTGTGTGATTCCGCATTGGAAAAGTTGAACAATACTGTTTATCACCTTATTTGCAAGATAAATGTATTACTGCTAGTTCTTTTTTTTTTTTGGGAGGGGGGGTTTCTGTAATATAATATGGCTCTGTGATGTCAATCCAATGATCCCCACTGTTTAGCGTATATTCATATTGTTACTTCTTCTGTTTAGGAGATTAAAAGACAATGGTGTAATTTAATAATGCTTGAACTTGACCATTACACCACAGTGCCATTTAAACAACCAGAGTCCTGACATTTCACTCTAAGTGGAAAAGTGGGGCAGCTGCATTGCCACATTGTATTAGAGCAAGTGTCAGCTGTTTAGCAGCATATCGGATAGCTGGGATGTAACGTTAGTGAGCAGTAGTAAACCACACCAACATGACAATGTGTTACCCCTCAAAGTTCAGCTTGTAGTAGGCGTAGGGAAAGGAGGATGGTGGCACCTTACTGGCTAGAACAACAGTGAAGGGAACATTGTCATGGAAATTACCCCTCCAAGAAGTGTCAGAAGTCTCATGTTATTTAAGTTCTACTATATTTACACAAATGACTAGGAACATGTTTTAGAGATCAATTGTCTCTATTTTCAACTTATTGTGATGCAGCAACTATGGCCAAAGTTATCGGGAGATCAGTGTCAAGCAGTCCAAGTAAACAATGATAACGGCCGATTGCCAGCATAAATATCGGGTGCGCTATTGGGAGATAACTAGAACTTCCTGGAAGCTTTTTCTCCCCCCCTCCTTGAAGTGTGTCAAAATAGTTCTGGAACCATGTAGAAATATTCCACTGACTATATAAGTGAGCACTGTTGCAAGCAGTTGAGTTGAGTGCTAGGTGAGAAGTGGCGACGTAGAATGAGGCGTCACTTGGTCGGTGAGCAGGTGGGTTTCCTGTGAGACATCAAGAGCGATTCTCCAAGTGAGTTTTAAAGTAGTATTTATTTAGCTCCACGTATGGACGACAATTTGAAGAAGGTGGTTTGTTACGTTATTTGCACCACACTTTGGGTGTCAATTTGAAGTAGTTTGTATTGAAGGAGTTGTATTATATTTCAACTGTTGAGGACCGAACTTGAAGTAGTTGCAACCGCACATATGGTGCCCAGTAGCCTTCGTCAAAAAAATTTTAAAATATCAACTTTGTAATTTGACTGTTTCTTTAAATATTTATTTATTTTTGCCTCGGCTGTGTCAGTATTGTTGTTTTAGAGACATGGATGTTTTGGCAGGGTTGTGGTGCGACAAGAATGTAGGCTTACTTCACTCCTTTTGTTACTGCTTGACATGATTTAAATAATACTTCACTGATAGAGAGCTGTGAGATGTTTTTATTAAAACGTGCACCTTTTAACACGTAAACTTATTTTTCATCTCACACGAATACATATTAAATCTCTTGAGGATGCATCTTGCATCTGGTTACAATCTGGTTACTGTCTGCAGGCAACTGAACTCTAAATTTGTAAAATTTTCTCCTTTTCAGTTTCTGATTGGCTAATCCCACTCCAATAGAATACCTTCATTTAACTAAAGCTTTTTCTGGTTGTTGATCGGCTATTTTATAAACCGTCACTAAAATTACATTATTGTTACTCCAAGAATCACAAGTAGTATTGTCAAACTTTCTTACTCATTGTTGCCTCAAAGTTACCTCATTGTTAGCAACTTTTAACTTATTATTCTCACAGCTCCTACATTATTAAATTACATAATATATTCACATAACATTATTAAACATTGATACAATAATATAAACATTTACAATGACTGTAATATATACTTTTTATATATTGTTACATATACATATTGCTTTAAGGCGGGCTGTTATTGAATTTATATATTATATAATTTGACTGAAATCGTTAAAAAATACTGCCTCAGTTTGTGGCAGGTGCTGTTGTGGAGGCCTTGTGTTCGACTGCTGGTTGAAATGGGCCGTCCAGCGTAAGGAGGCTGCATCATGAGGGAGGTGAGGTGACAAGGACTTAGGCTGATTCACCTTAGTGAAGTGAACTCCCAGTGAGGGTGAACTACATAGAAATGAAACAGTGACAGTGGGAACTGGGAGGGATGACAATTGAAAAGAATGAACAAAGTCATATTATGTTTGACTGCTTATTCATTGTTGATGTAGGCGAGTTATAGCTCTCTTGTGGTGATTCTGGTCACTTGCTGGAAATTCAAAGTTGAAAACTCTGTTTTTGTTTTGCCAAATTAAGATTTGCTGACTGCTGACCTTTGGAGCAAATCTACATTTGGAAAAAGAAAGACTGAGTCTCTAATTTTGAACTTGCACCCAAAGATTTTTTCAAGTTCCTGGAACCACCATAAGAGGACCACAACTCACTAACATAAACAATGAATCAGTAATCGAAAATATGTTGAAAATGGAGGTGACTGATCTCTGAAACATGTTCCTAGTTATTAGTGTAAGTGATGTACAAGTCACTAATCAACTCAAAATTTTCAAGCATTATTCATATTGTTATTTTTCATTTTTCACTCTTGTGGAGTGTTGTGGTAACATTGTCGCTATCACACTGAGGGTCCATGGTATAATTCCTGCTATGGGATGGCAATTTTAAGTTACCTTTATCTCTAACTCATGTCCCAAGGCCCAATGTGACTCGGAGTCCGCTACAAAGCTGGATGGCCCCTCGTTCCATCATCAAACTCATTATCATCCTTCTATCAGAGATAACGGACACTGCCTGTAGGATGCAAGTGGGTCCAGTCATTGTTTGGTGGGGCAAGGTTCTCCCAAAAATCATACTAGACCATATAAGGAGAGTTGAAATCCACAACTTCAGCTATAGAGAAAATTTAAATTTACATTGGTTTACAATTCTTAATGGCTTATCAGTACTAAAAGCAATTCTTGTTAATATTTTGTTTTTCCTTGGCAAGTATTGCATATTTGTAATGCGATTATTACCATCATAAAATTGAATTGAATTTTGAAACTGGGAGAATGTGTAATAAATAGGTTATTGAAGCAAGATAAAATTGAAGGTTAGAGTTGGCACCCACATCTTGTCATACCAGTAAAGAAAATCATATTGCATAGTTATGCATCAAAACAAAACTTGTTAAACATCAACTGAAGAAAAAGCATTGCATTGTTATGTGCCAATTTAATTTTCAGGTGGGTAGATACGAAGAATTACTTGGAATTGGTACGGCCCTGGTATGCAAAGAAACTACCTTTTCCTTTCAACTATTATTATCCAGGGAGCTATCAGCGAGACGCACAAAATAAACTAGAAGCACTGTATGATCATATTGGAGATCCGTTACAACTGGAGTCTTGCGTGAGTTTTTCTACAAGTTAACTATTTTTTATTATGCCTGCATATCACTCGCTAAGCACAAACAAGATAATTCTTCACAATATGCACAATATACCATTATAATTTATATAGATTATGTAATAATAGACAGAAATGCATAGGAAACATTCCACATCAAGCCAACTTATAAATATGCCTTTTTCACGTTTAACAAAAGTTTGAATGAGTTTTGCTTATGAATTTTAAAATTACTACATGTATATCTAAAGGCTGGTTCACATAATCTGAGAACAGGAAGCAAAACAGCATACAACATTTTGGTTCACAGTATCTTGGAAACAAGAATAGGAATGCATAACTGACCAATGGTATTTTTTTCACCTGCTTCCTATTCAGTCAACATAATGCAGCTTCCTTCCTTCCTTCTTTCAGATAATAGCCAGTTTTAAGTTGTGTATTTGTATTTGTTTATTTGTGGTAAGCTACAGGGTTCATATGTCCTGGAGCTAACCCAGGTTCTATTCCATACAATAATACTGCTTTCTACAAGTATTAGTTCATATTTTGCTGTTACCACGACCTCAAAGCAATTAGAACCTTTACAAAACTAGACTATTATTTTGCAAAAAGTTAACCATGTTAGTGAAGAATGCTGTAAATTTAAATTCTAACTGAAAAGTACAGTGCCTTCGTTTTATGCCAAGACCACAACTGCCTTATATGCGCATTGGCGGAGACAGCATGGCCTTGATATTATGCCACTGCACAGCAGCAGCGCAGAATGTGTCAAGGATACGTTTATCAGCTGTGAGCTGTCTCACTCATTGCTTTGTCTTTGTGTTGTGAAGCGTATTGACAATATGTGTGTGATTTCCTAAGGAATGTTATTCTCTAAACTGTATTCACTCTTAGGTTGATCTGTGTCAAAACAAACCCCAGGTGACCAGTGCACCGTTACATAATTCACAATAGAAATACTGTCACACTTTCAGAGCATGTGAGGTGACTAACATATTCTGTTTAGGGTTAAAGATGATAAGATTGATAGTTGTAACAAAACAAACGTTTGCACATATAATAATAGTTAATTCTAAAATAAATGCGCGAAAAATAAAGTAACAGGTATGCGATAATTTATTTGCTCTCTGGACGCGGCACTTTATTAACTGTTGGCGGCTCATTTTAAAAAAGAAATTGTGTACTGTTACGCAAATTGCATTCTTCTCAAGATCACTACAAGATCTTTTTCTTTTTTTTTCAGGTGTAACCACTTTTCTCGTTTCAGATTTTTCTGCACAAGCACTGTTTATACTTGTACTTGAAACACTGGTGAACTCAGAAATTAATTTCGCCATTTCTTTCGCGGAAAGTGTTGAATATTTCTCACATAACTTATAATAAAGATTCAACACTATTGTTTTTTTCACCACTAGTCAATGGTTTGCGCGGCTAATGCTTTACGTAATTTGACAAAAACACAAGAGCGAATTCACTGTCCGCCATGATACCAAACACAACTGCGGGTTTCTGGCTGTAAACAATATTCTGTGCCTACCCGGATGTCAGGTGACTCATACAAATTGCATCATGGGACTTGTAGCTCTGTTTTATGGTACAAATCAGCGTTAAATAAAACCTTAGGTATTTGTATAGAATATTATACTATTTAATGATAAATTCATTCTAAAATTCAGAGATTAGCATGGGACTACTTTCCTGGTCGCATTGCTACCGTGTTGCAACATGGTGCACTGGCCAATGGGTTTGTTTTGCCGCGGATCAACCTAAGAGTGAATATAGTGTAATTAGTCCACTGAAATGCCTGCCAACAAATTTACGCTTGAATAGCGTATTTTTATGTGCAATACATATGTGAAAACTGAATCATATAGACAGGTATGTAGACAATTTCAGCAGCAATTTCCTGATTATCCACTTCCAGGTTGAGACACTGTGAGATGTTTGGTCAGTAAATTTAGAAACAACAGGATTGCTAAATGCCAAAAAGTAAAGTTTATAGGAACAATCCCCACACCATAGACAAATTTAAAGGCAATATAAAAGCAGAAATTATGAGCATTATGCAAAAAGAACATATACTTTGAATGGTAATTTCATCCAACGATGTCAAGAATATTTTAGCGCAGATGGACACCGCTTTCAACAACGTGTATAACAGGGTTAGTACTCATTACATATATGTTACTAACACTTGTGAGTATGTAACACAGGAGTTACGAACGGAAAACCCCATAGTGTAGTAGACTGTGTGCAGAGCATGCATTTGTGCAATCCACGGCTTTGGCATAAAATAAAGGCACTGTATTTGTATAATATTGCTGAATTATTTTTCGCTTTGTACATATGTGTATACCTAAATGTCCATAATGACTTGCTTATGTTAACCCGATTGTATGTAAATAATCAATTGCATTAGATACTACCAGAACCCACTGCTCTGCTCACATTATGTTAAATCTGGAGATTCTTATTTGTCTCTCTTTCCTGTTTTCT
Source organism: Deroplatys truncata (assembly GCA_030765065.1). Classification (NCBI taxonomy): domain Eukaryota; kingdom Metazoa; phylum Arthropoda; class Insecta; order Mantodea; family Mantidae; genus Deroplatys; species Deroplatys truncata. The sequence goes on along the minus strand of CM060976.1, from coordinate 233,655,240 downwards.
CCCTCGCACCCTTACATCTCCATCTCTTTTCCCTCACTATACCTTCCTCTTTCACCTTCTCACTTCCTTCCCAACCTCTCCCATTCATCCTCAGCTCTCTCCTTCCTCTCTTTGCAGCTTATGTGTAATGTGATGTTTTGAAAATTGGTAATAACTAGAGCTCAGCGCAATAGGCAGTAATTTAGGCATTGTCAGTAATGAATGCATTGAAGTAGTCACAATCTTTATTTGTTTACCTCTTAAAACCACATTTTGACATGGCAGAACAGTATAAAAATATCAAATAGCCATATACCATGAGAAAGTGTATAGTTGCTTTATTTTAACTGCCAACAGAGAGCCAACTTGAAAAGTTGTTTACGTAGTTATTTATTAGCCTCTCGCTTGGGAAACTAACTTGAAGAAGTTGTTCTCGGAGTTTACTTTGTTTAAGAAGTTTGCAACACACTTTGGGCGTCGGTTTGAAGTTGATTACGTAATAGTTACTGTTGTTAAGCAATATGCTGCTACGTATGAGAAGCTGATTTAAAGATGTATTTTTGTTGTTACACTCCAAGTTTTACACTATAATATTTAACTTTGTTATTAAAACTGCTTCTGTATATATTATTTATGTTTGAATTAGCCTCGGCTGCTTCAGTAATGTTTGTAGAGTCACATTTCTCTTAGGCAGGATGTGGTATGACAATAATTGTAGACATGCACAATATTTTTAAGTTTTTAAATTCAACTTCTTTTTTATTTTATCCTTTGCACATTTTAATAAAGCACTATACTTTTTAAGAGCTGTGAGATTCTTTAATACTTTCACTTAGCTAATGCATAGACATATTTTACGATTCACACGTAATATTTCTGTAGAGAACATCTTCCATCTGGTCACTATCAAGGTTTGCCAGCAGTGAACATTATTTCAACCGTTAAACCCGTAAGCTTCGGTATTTCAAGTCTCTGATTGGCTAATTCTAGTTCAATAGAATATCTGCATTTTACTTAAAGCTTTTCCTTTGCTGTTGATTGGATAATTTTAAACTGTTACTGAATTTACATTATTGTTGCTCTAATGATGACTAGTAACATTCAAACTCTATAACTCATTATTGCCACAAGATTACCTCATTGTTAACCACTTAAAACTTATTATTCTCACAGCTCTTGCATTATTAAAGTATGTAATGTATTCACATAACATTATAAAACATGTTTACAATAATATAAGTATTTGCAATTACTGTTACATACATTTTAAATAATTATTGCATAGATATTGTTTCAAGGCGGGCTGTTATTGAATTTACTTATTATATAATACAATTGAAATTATTCAGGTATTAAAATACTGCCTCAACCATATATTAAATTTACTAAATTCCACTATTATTTCAATGAAGTATAAACTGTAAACATTATTTCTTCAAATTTGTACTCTTTAGTTACTATGTATTTTTTACAGCAAAAAGTTTTTAAGTAATTTCTCTCTTGAATGTGTTTTATATTCCCACGCTGATTTGTAATTATTAATCTGTTATGTATTATTGTTAAACAGCTATTGCTGCATTTGCAATGAAATACGTCTAGTCTTTTTAGGTCAGTAATACATTTTCACCCATGTGGAAGTAGAAAAACAATAATGCTATTGTACTAATGAACAAAGCGATAATTAATACCAAAATTATAGATTTGCCAGTTATAAACCCAGTTTTTTGTAATTCACCATTTACCGTGCGCTTTATTGTGCTAAGTAGCCACTATTTTATTACCACATGAAACAATGCAACTGCGGACATTAGGAAAGAAATGCTGGTACTACAAACTTCCTCATACATGTTGTCAGCAATGGCTCATTGGCTTAGAGCACGAAATATTAATTGCAATACTAAGGTTAATATCACATTAATAAATAATCATCAATAACAAAATAATGAAATTACAATAGGCAAAAACCTTGATAAAAGTTGTCATTGACAAAAAATAACCAAAAAAACCTTAAGTTACGAAAAGGCGTACACTATGAAAATAGGCAATTAGTGTATTTTACTCCAGTAAACATGAAATATATTTATATATACAATATATTTTAAATTTTCAAGACAAAATGATGAGGAGTAATACCTGGGTTAATAGAATCAAAGAGACTGTGGAAAAAATCGGATTGGGTATGATGTGGTGTTAAAATTAAATCGAGTTTTATTTATGGGCACTTTTTAACTGCTATGATTCTTAGCATCACACTCTATATTGGGCATGAAAGACCGAAATTTTGCTCAGAGGCCTCTTTATCAGGCTTGAGGTTCTTTTATGTGTCATAAATCTACGACACGGAACCATCGACTTTACTTACCTTCCAAAGGAAGCCATGCTAAGGATTTTTATGCCCGAAAGAATGCATCACCCTTCGCTGGTTTGAACTTGCAACCTTGGAAATTGGTTAGCATGGTGCTGCTAGACCACGGAGAACGACATAGAGGTTAAAGAGAGGGATTTTTGGAAAGAAGTCAAACAAAGAACTGAGGACATTGAAATACAGGATGTATTTAGTAGTTTCGGCAACAAAAAGCCATTGAAGATATACAGGGAGACAAAGAAAGTGTGGGGTAGTGAGAATTGTGTAGATAAACTCATTCAGAGGACGAGAGAGGGAGCTCATGGGCCCGAACAGGGGCAATGGAATTGAAAGGAATAAGAGGGGATCTGAAAATAGAGGAATGTCCAATGGCAAAAGGCATGCGATTCTGAAATGCGAAGAAACCAAAATAATGAGAGGAAAATTTAGGATTGAAAAATGAGCTAATCTATCAATAGGGATAAAGGGGAAAAGATTATGAATTTGAAATCAAATTTTTATGTAGAAATATAATTTAAATGGAATAGAGTCCGAATATACCTTTAAAGATAGGTGGTCCTGATAGTAGAACAACCACAGGGTTGAAACTAGACGGACGACTTGTTTACACAGCAACTCTCAAGAAAAAGTCACTAGTATTTAGTATTGTGGGATTTACTTTGTATGGTCAAGAGAACGTGAAGTAATATATATATTGTATGTATTACTAAGTGAATAATAACTTCATTCAATACATTTATATATACAAAATATTGTAAACTAAGGAACAAAATAGGCAAATGCTAAGCTCTAATGCTAATATTGTTTTTTCTGTTGTGTTAATAAAAATTAAAACATAAAACATTTAACAGTATACAAACCTGTGCCACCTCCTTATGCTATAGTGTGATTGGAACTGTACTATTCTTCATTGGCTGTTAATGTAATGATAAAATTTTTCTTAAATATTTATCCTGTTGAAATTTTGTATACACCAAAGTTTGTTAGAAATATTATACTAAAATACTTATGTCATATAGCATTTTTTTAAAAAAAAACTTAATAGCGGTTTCTATGTTTAGATTTTGCATTCCGAAATACCCTACCTACCCCCTGGAAAAAGTAATTAAAATATCATATAACCCAAGGTATGTTTTATATTTATCAGATTTCATAACAATCCGTTCTGTCTTCTTCTGTGAAAAGATGAAAAATTAAAAAACAAATCTTGTGTGACGTTCTTTACCCCTTCTTCTACAAACCAATCTTACAACAGTTTATTCTTTTATTAAGTTCATGTTTGTAAGAACACCTACGTTTTTGGTGTGATAAGTTTTTGTTTATTCCTTATGGTTTACCATTGCTACTAAAGTAGCAAAAATTCATTGAAAATGAAAAGCATTTCGCAGGACATTTGCAGAAAATTCAAGGTATACATTTTATGCACCATACAAATATCTTAAACATATGGTATTTTAACCCAATTGTTAAAGCCATTAAAGCCTTTTTGCATGTAAGTTTAGTTTAGGTTGGAGTGATTTTCTTGAAAGTCTTTGTGTCGTACCCTTGAAAGGCTTGAATACCAAGTTTGCTTATTTATCCAAATTTTCATTTTTGACTTATGCTGTTCACAGACCAACACGTAGACAGAGACATACTCAGACCTTTTTCTAAATACCTCCCACAAAGGTGTTTCTTCATTAGGGAAAAAGTCACACAGGTCTAAATACGGTCTATAGGAAGGATGAGGGATGCACATCACATTGATTTTTGCAAGATATTCATTAACAGCATTTGCGGTATGTGGCTGTGCATTATCGTGGTGCAGCATCCAGCCTATTTCACAGATATGTCCTTTTCACCTGACATGGGCTTGCAGAATTTTTCAGGACATCCCTATAGTACTGCCTAGTTACTGATGTATGCGCAGGCACAACATACTGCTAAACCATTCAATGAATATCAAAAAATGAGATTACCATAACTTTCCCAGCAGAAGCAACCTCTTTTGACTTTTTTTTAGGAGTTAGTGATGAAGGAGATTACCACACTAAGCTATGTGTTTGCTCTCAGAATCAAAATGGTGTCAGTGATTACCTTTGAAAGAAACTCCAGATCTTCCCCTAACATCATCTTCAACTGCATGCAAACCTGCACGTGAATGTCCTTTCGTTTGGGAATCAGTAGTCTTGGAACCCACTGTGCACAAACATGTCTCATATGCAAATTTTCTGTCACCAACATGTGAGTGGCATCCAGTAAAATTTTCAGTACTTCAGAAAGTGTTCGTAAGGTTGTTTGTTGATCCTCTTTCACAATGACAGCAGCTGTGTTGATGTTTTCTTCCGTAAGAGCAGTAACTGGAGTGCCATGTCTCCCCTCTGTAAACATTTTAAACCATCTTTGAGCGGTGCTGTAGGGAAAGACAAGCTCTCTATAGGCCTCAGCTGAAGATTTGTTGAGACAAAGGCAGAATTTCAAAGCCGCATATTGTTCATTGCATGTCGCCTCCATTTTTGCAGAGGGCAATACTGAATATATCTCAGCTTACCTATCTCTCACAGGCGGGAACCAGGAGTGCCAACTATGAAACTAGTGCAAGAAATTATGATCATAAAAAGCTCATCATCATTCTTTATTGAACAGCTCTCATGTCATCATCATTACTACTACTAAATAGACTTGAGAGAAGGGAAGGTAACGCTACAAGGGGAGGACATACTACACTCAGAAAAGCAATGGAGAAATTTACGTATCAGGATAAAACAAAGAACAAATAGGGAAAGGAAGTAAATTGATACAAAAGAAAAAAAATCTGATGTGTTACACTCACATGACTTTCTCTACTCTTGTACAAACTATTTATACAAACGCTTATTCTCCATCTGCTTTATGTTAATCGAGATAAACATTTGCAGACTCTATCTTATTGCTAATTTTCTTGTAGATGCAAGGGGAATGTATATTTACAAGGACAATTTGGAAATACAGTAGCCTTTAAGCACATACATATCTCTTAATAGCTGGTTGCTAGGTGCAGCACCATTCCCTTTCCCACAGATTAATACTCTTTGCATATCCAAGACAAAAAATGAATAACGAATTCCCATTTGAGAAAATAAGTATTGAAAAGTTTAAGGGAATAACAAGCAATATCTCGAAAATGGTTCACTCAACAAAAAAAATGTATATGACATAAATTGTGTATTTTAACGCGATCTACATTTTTTGTGTAGTAAAATTTTGTCTATCTCTTATGGTTTACCAGTTATGCAAAAGTCGTTCACAATAAAGAATACTTTCGGAGACATTTCCAGAAAATTCAAGATATACATTTTATTTTTTCATAAAAATATCTTAAACATATGATATTTTAATAAAAATCGTTAGAGCCATTTTTGAGAAAATTAAAATTTTCGAAAAATCTTCCATGTAGAGGGTACTCTGGGGTGGGGGGATTTTCTTGAAAACCTTCGTGTCACATCCTTGGAAGATACTGAACCAAAATACCAAGTTTGGTGTTTATCCGACTGTTCGTTTCTGAGTTATGCTGTTCACAGACAGACACATATGGACATGTTTCCAAAACGGCTTTTTTTTGGATTCAGGGGGTCTCAAAACATGTATTTCTGGTGAAATCTCGGTATCGAATTTTTGAGTGGAATACAATACTTCCCCTACTTACTATACGTAGTAGAAAAAGTAATAAGAGTAAGACAGGGATGTAAATTGAGTTCATATTAGTAATTTATTCATAGATGATATTAGGAGTAAAAATAAGAAATTACCATTACCCAGTAATAGGAGATAAGGAGATTCCAGGTTCAGGTTCTATATATGCAGAGGATTTTATGGTAGGCACCATATCGTTGATAGGGTTACAAAAGCGATAAATGAAATTCAAGAAAATGTGAAAAATGGGGAATTGGGGTAAAAACCATAAAAATGATTGACTCAATAAAAGGCTCTAAGAAACAAAACCAAGAACTTGAGAGAATAATAAGGAAGGTAAAGGGAAGAAAATGGTATTGAGAAGTAAGGGCCGCTCAGTGAGCTAAAAGGCCAGGGAGCCAAGCAATCTGAGTGGACCAATAAGAAAAGGAGCACCAGACAAATTGTACAACAGATGTAGGGGTATAAATGAATATACATTGTATGTATTGTAAACATGTAGAACAAATTGTACGATAAATCTATCTATTACTACTACTACTATTGTTGTTATTGTCTTTACAAAGCTATATTTGAATTACAGGTATATGGTGAGGCGGAAAAATGTTTGACGGCACTCTCAGTGCGTCTTGGGGACCAGGACTTCTTCTTTGGCTCACATCCTACCTCACTAGATGCTGTAGTATATGCCTACCTCGCTCCTTTATTAAAAGTACCCTTCCCTTCGGCAGCTCTACAGAATTACCTGAAAGCATGCACCAATCTAGTCAAATTTGTGGTGAGGATATCTCAGCGCTATTTCCCACAAGCTATACAAGGTAAATGCAAATTTATCAGTTTATCATTAAATGTTAAAAGTTGAACAGTAAACTCCTGGATTTTCAGACTTTTCCTTCAAACTGTGTCAGGTTTTATTATGAATTTGATTCATAAAATTTTGGCATATAGTTATGCTTTGTGAAACCTGCACATTTAATATCTAAAATACACAACATCTGTAGGAATTCTCATATTTGTGATTCATTGTAAATTAGCTGTCTTATCTAGATGCTGAGGCAGTATTTTTAACATTTAAATGATTTCAATCTAATTATATAAATATAAATTCAATAACAGCCCACCTTAAAGCAATATCTGTATGTACCAATATATAAAAATGTATGTAACAGTCATTGTATTAATGTTTATATTAATATGTATATGTTTAATAAGTTATGTGAATGTATTATGTAATTTAATAATGTAGGAGCTGTGAGAATAGTTAAAAAGTTGCTAACAATGAGGTAAGCTTGAGGCAATAATGAATTTGAAAGTTTAACAATACTATATTTTAAAATAAAGGGAGTTGAGGGTCTACATCACTAAAATATTCTTACTTGAACGCGTTTCGGGAGACGGCTTGTTCCCATCGTCAGCATGTTCTCAACTGATGTTTCCGGTCATCGTCTGGAGGATGTGTGTGGCTAGTGGTGTTCTCTGGTGCTGGGCTGATGAACCTCCAAACGCTGCTGGGTGGCGGCAGTTCGAAATTCATTAGGTGATTCCTGTGTTTGACAATATGTATTTTTTCCCACATGTCCAATTCATTGCTGCTGTTGATCGGTTTTAAGATTTTTATGTTCAGAGTGATATCATGGTTTGAAGACCAGAAATGATGTGCTAATGCTGATTTATCTGGCTGCTTTTGGTAAATGCATCTCATATGCTCTTTAAGTCTTATTTCAAGATTTCTTTTGGTTCTTCCTATGTATACCAGGTTACAGTCATTACAAACTATTTCATATATACCAGCTGATTTATCGTTGGGGATAGGATCTTTTGTTCTGTTGCATAGTAGTTTCTGTATATTGTGGTTATTCTGTGGAGACAGGGTGATGTTGTATTTCTTGAAAATCCTTTGAAATTTATGATGTGTCCAAGGGTGATAAGTGAATTTTCTCTATGCTTGTGGTTTTTGTTGTCTGAGTAACGTAGTCATTTGTTGGATGTATTTCTGTCTTTCAAACCTTTTTATCTTCTTATCTATTGTTTTTTTCTGGTATCCATTCATAGTGGCTATGTTGATAATGTGTTGGTATTCTTTCTGGTATTCCTCTTTCTCCATTGCTATATGTACTAACCTGTTTGTAATACTATTTAAAATAGCATGTTTGTGGCTTGTAGGATTGTAGCTATTGTTCTTAATATAATTTTCTGTGTGCGTTGGTTTTCTGTAAATGCTGTACGTTAGTTTGTTGTGTGCATTATTTCTGATGATCCTGATGTCTAGGTAAGGTAATTGGCCATTTTCTTCTTTTTCTATTGTGAATTTAATAGATCTTTTTTGTAAATTTAATAATTTCAAAGCTTGCAATACTGACGCAGTGTTCCTAACTGGACGCAAGAAATTTGATAGTAATTTGTGTGAGACAAAAATAGTTTACGTGTTAAAAAGTGCAAGTATTTAATAATAAAAAAATCTCACAGCTCTCTCTATATCAGTGAAGTGTTATTTAAATCGTATCAAGCATTAATAAAAGGAGTGAAGTAAAATTATAATCTGTGTAAACCTACTACATTCTTCAGTTGCACCACTCCCTGCTAAGACATTCATGTCTCTAAAAATTAATACTGATGCAACCGAAGCAAACATAAATATATAATATTTAAAGAAACAGTCAAAATTACAAAGTTAATATTTTTTAAACTTGGGGCAAATGCCACCGGAAAGTATATTTTGGGGCGAAGGCTACCGGAAACTTTTTACCATACGTGCGGCTGCAACTACTTCAAGTTTGGCTCCCCAACAGTTGAAATATAATACAACTCATCCTTCAATACACCTACTTCAAGTTGACACCCAAAGCATGGTGCAAATAATAAAATAATAATTTACTTCTTCAATGCATAAGGTGACCACCTCCATAAGTAAAGAATAAGGAACAGGAGTACCAAAACAAAGCTGGTTCACATTAACCCAAAAACGGGAATGCATATCGATAGCAAAGTGGAAAGTCCATTTTGCACATTGGAACATAACCGACCAATAATAGTTTTTCATCTGCTTCCAATTCAGCCACATAATGCAGGTTAGCCAATGTCAAAATTTGATTGAGTAAACATTTTGTAAATGCAGATCTATTGCTATTTCCAATTCCTCTAGTAATATCAAGCACTATTACTTTATTAATAGCATATCTTAAAGTTATTTGTTATTGTTCATTGGTAATTTCTATTGTTTTTTGAGGCAATAGCCAGTTTTGAGCCATATACAAAAACACCAAAGTGACACTTTCACTTGAAAATCCAACACTCAATGAATCTGAGGGAGTCAGAAAGCACATTTACTAGAATTTCTTCTGGTTCAGTTTTCTTAACTTGCAACTGGAGAGAGCTCTAGCAGCTGTTTCATGTCACAGCTTGAATAATTTCTAATATGTCTGCCTGGGAATGGGAACAAGAAAGTTAAAATTTGACTAATCCTATTCCAGGGACCCAAGAAAGCTTGCTGGTAATTGTGAATGCTCACATTAACAATACGTGTATTTTAATTTTGTCGTTCTTGTTATGACCCACCATGCATAAATAACTACAGTGTTAAAATGCATGATGGACCAAAGAAAGAAAAAATAGCAACTCAAAGTAATGTATTAAAAATTGTAAGATTTTTGCATAGCATTATGGAAATAAATATACATACATACAAACTAGTTCAACTTCACTTGGAGTTCACTTCATTCACACTATCACTTCACTAAAATGAACTAGTTCAATTCTCCATCCCTTCACTTCTTTGTGACATAGCCTCTTCACACCAGACGGTTCACTGCACTCGGGAGTCGAATACAAGACATCCACAGTAGCACTCGCTGCATGTCACAACAGTCATCACCAACTTGCTCGGAGAACTGCTCTTGATGTCGCACCAGAGATGCACTTGCTCACTGACTGATTCAACAACTCTGACTGCTCTCGTGAGAATGCTTACTTATATAGTCAGTGAAATCTTTCCACAAGGTTCTCAAACATTCTAGAACTGTTTTAACTCTCCTTCTGGAGGAGGATGAGAAGAAGGTTCCAGTTATCTGCCAATAGTATGCCAGTGTTTATGCTGGCCAGCAGTTATCGTTACTCTGGCCTCCCGATAACCTTGGGGCACAAATCAAGTCTATTTTCTCCCATCCATCATCTGTTCCCCAAATTTCAACTCTGTATGCCGATCTTGACTCCACTAGGGCTCTATAAAACCTTCCAAACCATACTACCTTCATCATTTGCATTATATATAAACATTTTCTCAGCAGTATGCCACATACATATACAAACCTTTCTCTCTGTATAAATAGTATAGATTACAGCCTTATTAAGAGACTTCAGTATTTAAAATAACCTCATTTTCTGCAGAGTATGAATCAAGAAAGACTTCAGAAGAAGCTGCCAAAAGAAAGCAAACTGACTCAGAAAGTGATTTTCCAAACCGTAGAAGGAACCAAGTTCTAGCAGGCCTGTTTGCAACGGTAGCAATGACGGCCTATGCCCTAACAACAGGAATAGTTCAGGTAAGAGAAATGTTGGTGTCTGGTATTTTGTGTTCTATTGAAGCTTTAATTTTATTGTTAATGCTAAAAGCTGAAATACATGTCTAAAGAATTTTTAAAAAACTTTTTAATATGGAAAGAAAGAGGACACAGCAGAGAATGTAAAGACAAGAAAAGAAATTGATCAAACGTTGTGTTAACCATAATATGCTTTTGACATTGTTAATCATGTGATTGTTCTGCAAATGCATGAAATATTAATGATAGACTAATTTGTTGCTTTCTGTTTTTCATAGCTTAACACTTGTTATTGCAGACGATAACCATATTGTATCTGACGCAATGCTATTTGATACATGTTTCAAAAGAAGCTATGAACTCCATGTTTTAACCGTTTTATATCAGATGACATTAATGATTTAATTTTCTGACACTAATTTCATTGCTTCTTTAACATGAATGTCACAGAGTCAAGTCAATTTGTTATTTCACAATATTACTTCTCTCATGATTTAGATTGAGTCACTTTTTTACACTCACCTTCACTAATTAAAGTTACACAAAACAGGAAACGTTTTCAAGGGCATTCGTCCTCATCATCAGCGACTGGGTGACAAAGGGTTGCTTTCTCCCGTGTCCTCTTCTTCCTCATCCTGCGAATTCTGACCCTGGTGTTGGCACAAAGTTTTAACCCATTGCTTACAGGCGGGATTTCAAAATTAATGACGTTGTTGCTGTTTTTGACAATGTGTATTTTTTCCCAGATGTTATTATAACCAGAGATCAAAATAGCTTTAAATTCGGTATACATAGAAAACCCACACATGTGGACAACTACATAAAGAAAAATGGTTGCAACCCAACTTCGCACCAACTAGCCGTCTTTAGAAGTTTAATGCACCGGTTGCATAGCGTCCCCTTGAGCAAAGAAGAATTTTTAAAATATAGAAAAAATAGCAATAACTAATGGATTCAACTCAGATCTCATAAGCAACATGATATACAAGAAGAAAAACCTCAAGGCAATTTCACATTCCACCACTCTAACGCCTCTCTCAAACACAAATTGGAAATACAAGAAATTCACATACCACCCTTGGGCCTTTAGAAAATTTGAACGAATCTTCAACAAATTTAACATTAGACTAGCTCCACAGAACAAATTCAGCTTGAAGAACTTGCTAAACACACCTCTCAAAAACACCATCCCAAACACATTAAAATCAGGAATTTACCAGATCAATTGTGAGGAAGGTGAGAAATACCACATAGGAAAAACTAAAAGAAACTTGGAAACCAGACTTAAAGAACACCAAAGAAACATAAAACTAAAACAAATAGAGAAATCTGCTGTATCACACCATTTTTGGACTGAAAACCACAACATTGGCCAAAGTATAAAGTTGTTAAAACCCCTCACCACACCAATAGAATTGAACATCTGGGAAAAAATACCCATCGTCAAAAACAGCAACAACGTCATTAATTTTGAAATCCCGCCTGTAAGCAATGTGTTAAAACTTTGTGCCCCCAACACCAGATGGCAACAGGGTCAGAATTCGCAGAATGAGGAAGAAGAGGACATGGGAGAAAGCGACCCTTAGTCACCCAGTTGCTGACGATGAGGACGAATGCCCTCGAAAACATTTCCTGTTTTATGTAACTTTAATTAGTGAAGGTGAGTGTAAAAAAGTGTGACTCAATCTAAATCATGATGAATACTTCACTGTTAATAACGCTTCTGTTTTTAATCTTTAATTACTTCTCTCATTTGGAAAGTACTAATATGATAAACACTAGGTAGATGTATTTTAAAACTAGCGGGCTTACATAGCAAATTGCATGGTTAACTTTTTAAACTTAAATGACGAATTAATTTCATTACATCCACCCAATCTTTATGGTGAATTGTACTCTTTACCCTTTATGATTGTAATTGTACTCTGGCTAATAATGGATGAAAAATCCCCTGATATTGACACAAAAGGATGTGAAACATCGACAGAACTTCTGACTTCCTTAACTTTCCCTCTCAACAGTCTTCCAAGTTCCATAAATGCTGCATAGCCTATGAGTACCCTTTGACGGTGGAACAGATATCCGTCAGAATGGTCAAGTAATTCTTTTAGATAATTACAGTAGGTGAAGTTTTAAACCTTTGTACCTTCTCTTTGTTCCTTTAAATAACATAAAAGGAACATAGTTTTTACATAATACAGAAACACTTTAACATATACAACGAAATAGAGGTGAAGCTGGTGAATATAAAGATTCAGCACTCCCAGGCCACCAAGTTAACCTCTTTGGAAATGAAACCATTGAGGAAAATAAACTTCTTAAGTATTATATAGAAAATTTGAGTCGGAGTTGAAACACTCAACTTCACTTACATGTTTTACAACTTGACCACACAAATTTACAAAGTCTGGCACAAATAGGTCAATGATATATTTGCAATAGTACCCAACAAGCCCTCCAGGATGCCCTAAAACTACTAAATTTACAGAATAGATCTATACAATTTACTATGAAAACAGATAATGAAGGTACTCTACCTTTCCTAGATTTGAAAATAATTAGAAACCAGAACAAGATCAATTTTGGAACCTACACATTCTGAAAACAAAAAAGCAATAGTTTCAACATGCAGTCCTAAACAGTTTAATCTGTAGATTGGTTTGCACACCACTAACAGAAACAGTATACAAACACATAGTTAACACAGCCATGAACAAATCATTGACAAAAATATAGCACATTTCAAGAAACAGAAACACATTAAGGACACCAGAAATCTCACCCAACAAAAAAGCAAAATGATTTTCAGGAAGTTCACTTTCCACCCAAGGACTCACTACAAATTCCACAACATCTCCAAAAAACGTAACATTTGCCTAGTTCCACAAAACAGATTAAGTATAGAGAAATTACTCTGCAACAAATCAAAGGACCAAATACCTCAGAACAAAAAAGCAGGAATCTATCAAATTAATTGCCCAGAATGTGACCAAATATACATAGGTAAAACAAAAAGAAATTTAGAGACCAGATTAAAAGAACATATGAGACACATCAAATACAAACAGATGGACAAATCTGCAATTGCACATCACTTTTGGACAACAAATATAACACTCTTAAAACCAACAAAACACACTGCAAAGTTGGATACTTGGGGAAAAGTTGTTCATCACAAAACATATGAATTTTGAATTGCCACCACCGAACCCACTATGGAGTTTCATCACTACACCAGATTCCACCACACAGATGCATACAGGACAGCACTGCGAGGAACCAGTCGGCCGCTTCCGATGATGGAGCAATTAGCTCCAGAAACCAGTCAAGTTGTAAAACATGTAAGTGATGTTAAGTGTTTCAACTCTGACTCAAATTTTCTATATAATTTCAAATTCACATCACTGTCACCAGCTTATCCATATTTTATACTAATTTCTGTCTATACAATTATTTAGCATATCCTACTAACAAACTTGATTACAAATAAATACAAAGGAAATAAAGCAAAACTTTCTTACGTGAGGGTTATTAGAAGGTTTTGGCATTCAGAAACCAGTGCATACACCTATAGAATTAGGTTACTCAGAAGTTTTGACACAGTATTTGATAAATGGCAATTAAAGAAATAAATATAACATACAATTTGTACTGTAATAAACAAGATCGATTGTCATTTTTACTTTCTCTACTACGTATATTAAGTAGGGGAAGTATTGTATTCCACCCAAAAATTTGATACCGAGATTTCACCGGAAATACATGTTTTGAGACCCCCTGAATCCAAAAAAAAGTATTTTTGGAAACATGTGTGGATACAGGAGATTGAAATGATAAATGTTTAAAAGTGAACCATTAATAGTTGGACTACAAATTCCATATCTTTCAATGATGCGGGAAACAGCTGAATAGTGACAGCACTTTAAAAAGATATACAAAAGTATTGAAAAAATAAAACCAATAGTAACAGATGCCAGATCTAGGTGATGCCATCGAAAAAGTTTTAATGTTACTTAACTTTTTGTGTAGTATGTTTTAGTCTATCTCTTAGCATTTACCAGTTATAAATGATTCCTTCTGAACGAAGAAGACTTCACAGGCTAATCCCAGAAAATACAGCTTATACATTTTATTTGTGTGTAAATATCTTAAATATACAGTATTTTAATCAAAATTGTTAGAGCCATTTATGAGAAAATCAATAATTCTTCAATCAGTGTTTGAAAAATGTTCTATGCAAAGCATATTTTGGATTGAGGGAGTTTTCTTGGAAATCTTTGTGTCTCATCTTTGAAAAGATACTGAACTTAAATGCAAGGTTTGATATTTATTCTAGTTATGCTTCTCTCCCCCTCCCTCTCTCGTAATTGCTTGTTTTAAATTCAAGAAATCTCATAATGTCTATTTCTGATGAAGTCTTGATTTTGAGTTTTTTGGTGGAATGCAATGTTTTCTCTACTTTCTGTAGGTAAGTAGTAAAGAAAGTAAACATGCATTTCGTTTGTTTTAACAGAAAGCTTACCCATGTCAATCTCCTAGCACACTTCAGCATTCAGGAAAGCAAAGTTTGAAACTGTAGAGGGTCCCAGTAAGCTAAACACAAATAATAACGCAGTTAGTTTTCAGCACATGATCTTCTCAAGTCATAAATTACAGATACCAGATGGCTGGCTACAGGACAAGGCTCGAAGATCCTGCAATTTGAAGAATTTGCTTCAGAGGTTGGCACCACAAGTGCAGAACATAGAACGTATGTTGTTGCATAGTGTTCATGTGTGCTGCTCCACTAGAACATTAGAATGTCCAAGCCTCATTTTAAATTTGCCACTGAAACATTACAAGCATGTTTCCTAGTTTGCTAATTAATGGTTTTTCTTGAAGAGATTTAATAGAGTTATTGATTTACAGATTCTGCTGAGTGAAATTTGCAATTCGTAATTTATACAGTGAAGCCTGTTCAAGACGGAAGTGGCATGATTCTAAATTATTTTTCATTTTGGCAATATTTGCTTATTATTCAGATATTCTGGATTTTTTTCCAATGCATAGTTTTAAGATTGATTTCAATATCATGCATTTTATTAAAAAGCACTCACCTTGGTATACATAATCCAGTATATATTATGTAGTACATTATTTCAATCTCTCTATCCTTTCACGAACACATTCATCACAACACTAATTAAGAAATTTTACACTAAGCATTTGAGTCCCTTTGTTCCTGCACTAGTGCATATATCATAACACTGAACTAGGGATCTTAACACTTTACATATATCTGAGAAAGTGCCACATTTTTATGCAACATGCTTTATCACAAAATACACGGCCTTTCGCACAATTCCAAGCAACAGACGACTTTAAAGAAAAAACACACATTTGCAACTGTAGCTGTTTCTTTCATCCTTGTCATGGGCTTTGCTCATATATGTTCACAAAGAAATCGCATTTACCTTAATGGCTACATTTGCAGCTTCCTCAGAAGTACAGTATTTCCCAAAATAGAATACATACAGTATTTGCAGTTTCCTTGGAAGCACAGCATATCCCAAAACAAGTACATTTTAATGTTGCATATTTCCATTTTAAGCAACTGCAGATGGTTTCCATTTCCTCATTAAGCAGATTTCATATTATTCAGGAAAAATTAACACTTAAAGTATATGATTTCCATTGGAACCCAAACTTTTTTTCCTGAAACAGACAGGATTCTGGCTTATTCAGTGTCCAGTTTGGGCAGGTTTCACTATATTAGTGTTATGCTTTTGAAGATTAATGCAATAATACTTTGAAGCAGTGGTAGACTTACACCAGTCAGTGTAACTGACAGCTGTTACAATTCTTGGTGAGCAAATGGCAGCTGGTTGGTGTTAAAGTTAATGACCCTATTTTACATCTCTCTACAAGTTGATTAAATTTATTCAGCCTTCACTGAGCCAATATGAATTATTGCTATAAGTACCTAAGGCTAAAATATGGCATATATAGGATGTTCAATTAATTTCTCTTTGTTTTTATTATATTCTTGAATTCTTAACTCTGAAACAATCTTTTAGATGTCAGTAGAGGGGCTATTCTTCCAAATGTTATATCATTGTAATGTAAAAGTAAAATAAATTACTAAGAAGAAGTTTTCAAGATAGCTAAAGATATTTTGAATAAGTGTAACAAAATACCTTAAATGTGTAAACTAAGACTTTGATAGCCAGCATTAATATTATAAAATGAGATCAAAGTCTTCAACAGGGTTTGTTCAAGAATAAATAATAAATATAATGAAGGAAAGTCCTACTAATCCTTAGCATTTCTTCCAATCATAAAGAGTTCAGTAAATAGCTACTTAAATATAAAAAACGACTACTTATAAACCAACCAAAATAACTCAACCAGCATCTTGGTCAACTAAAGATGTTCAGGATCCTCTCTCTACAATGGTATCTATAAAGTTCCATGTACTGAAAGAATGTATCAGTACCAAAAGAGAAGCACAGACACAAGAATTAAGGAAGACAGAAGCACTGCAGGTTGGGACAGTTAAAAAAAATCAGCAGTGACCAACCATTCCCTTCATATCAGCCATGACATCTGCTTTGATGGTTTAGAGGTCCTCTGTATAGTATTAAAACGAAATTCATAAACACAACAATTTTAATCAATGCAAGATTAACACAACTGATTTCTGCTACCAAAAAGAAAATTAGTCACAGCAGTATTTATACGCAGAAAAGATGGCCTCTTGCTGCGTGATTGGTTCAAGATCTCCCAATCAATGACAAGTGGGCATAACAACTATATATTTAATGAACTAGCAAGTGTTTAAAACGTGACCACACTCAATCAAGAGAAACAGATCATATTATATAGAAAATTCACTTATTGTCCAACAGCAAAGCACTGATTCCAGAAGATTTTCAAGAAACATAATTTTGGCTCCTCTAGGAAACTTGATGAAGTTAACATAACGTGACTTGACTGATGCAATGTAACATGAAAATCTAACACATTGTGTTAAATAGAGCTATACTCTATCCATGCTTATTTCACCAGCGATGTAAACAAGCCAGAATGTGTTCCTCCGTGGACGCATGTACACATACTGATGTTCATCTGCTGTACAAACCCACATACCTATGTTTCACCAAATGTGACAGGAAAGAAGTACATATCTACTTTCACAGATAACGATTAAACCTATGAAATGCATACTAAATAAATATAGTAGTAGTAGTAATAAGAATAATAATAATATAAAACAGTGGGCGGATTTTATTCGGTAAGAAAATGAAACTTTTCCCGTAAAATTACGATATGCAGAATGCTGTTTGGAAGTATGCTGATGTATTGCATATTATGTTTCATCACTCCATGTTTTGCGAATTTCACTTTCACATAAGGACAACTATTTCTTTAATATACTGTTACTACCACAATACAATGACTTACCCAAAAGAGCTAATCTAAAGCCATCTGCTGCAGTTGCACTTGAACTGTCCGAGTCATCACTGGAATTTATAACTAGTCAGTCAACAACAATGTCCACCACTCCCTCCAAATTCCACATTGTTCTTCTTGTCGAAAGCTTTCTCATACTCAACCACACCTTTCTTGCACACTATACGAGGTGTGATCAAAAAGTTTCCGGAATGGCTTCACAACAATGCTAACGCTGAGATTTATTTAATTCTTACCCAGACTGTACATACAGTGTTCCTTCCCGATAAAAATGAGAGTTCTAGTGACTTTCTGTACCATGCAGTGACGAGGTAGACGCTCTGAAGTGAACACATGTTTTGCATGTGCTGCGATTTTTCCACGTAGCAAAAATGTCAGATTACGAAGAACAAAGAACGAACATCAAATTTTGCTTTAAACTCGGTAAAACTGCAACAGAAGCCTATGAAATGTTAAGAACAGCTTATGGGGAGGAAGTTATGGGCAAAACTCAAAGCATTTGAGTGGTTTTCGAAATTTAAAAGTGGTGTGACATCAGTTAAAGATGCAGATCGTTCGGGGCAACCCTGTTCCAGCAAAACTGATGAAAATATCAATCAGGTGAGGGAAATGGTCTTAAATGATAGGCGCATTACAATAAGAGAACTTTCTGACTCATTAGGTATCTCCTTTGGAAGTGTTCAAAGCATTTTGAAAGACAATTTGGACATGAGAAGAATTGCCGCCAAGTTCGTGCGCTGCCTGCTTTCAAATGACCAAAAGGAAAGCCGTGTAATTGCCTGCACAGATCTTAAAGAACAGCTATAAAATGACCCAGTTTATGGAGAAAATTATTACTGGTGATGAAACATGGATTTATAGGTACGATCCAGAAATGAAGCAACAATCTTCACAATGGAAGAGTCCTTCATCTCCACGCCCGATAAAGGCTAGCCAAGTTTGATCCAAAGTGAAGTCAATGATGATTGTGTTTTTTGACATTAAAGGCATGTACATAAGGAATTTGTGCCACAGGGTCAAACAGTGAATCAAGTGTTCTACAAACAAGTGCTGCAAAGATTAAGGGAGAATGTGTGACGCAAACGGCCAGAGAAATGGAGGAGTGGTGACTGGTTCCTGCATCATGACAATGCGCCTGCACACAAAGCCCTTTCTGTTCGCCAATTTTTGGAAAAAAATAGGATGAATACTGTTCCCCATCCTGCTTATTCTCCAGATTTGGCACCAGCAGACGTTTTTCTTTTTCCGCGACTTAAAATGTGGCTCCAAGGACACCGTTTTGAGGATATTGATGCCATCCATCGCGAATCGCAGAAGGCTCTGAACATGTTGAAAGAAGAGGACTTCTAGAGTGCTTCCAGCGGTGGCAGAAGCGCTGGGACAAGTTTATCAACTCCCAAGGAGACTACTTCAAGGGTGTCAGTGCAGGTTAGACAAAACAAACTTGTGTACTATTTATGATGTTATTCCGGAAACTTTTTGATCACACCTCGTATACTGCTTTAGAAACACTGGTAAATTTGACCATTAAACTGAGAATACTGTTTCAAGAGTAGGATGCTTTTCACAAAACTTATTAGTCACATTAAGAACAATTCTTTTCTCGCCACTTTTTAAGGGTTTTTCTTGCCTATGTTTCACTACACTGGTATCACATGTCTTGTGTGCCGTGTTATTTATACAACATAGTTTAATATGATATTGTGTACTTATATCAGCAATTTAACAGGGACTATTTTTGCTGGAGAAAAGGGGTAAAATGTTCAGGAAGCAATCAGGGCCGTTGTAACCTGTTGCTTTTGTTTACACTACCAGTGAAGACTTTATTAAGGGCAGGTGTCCTCCGTCGTGTAGTGGTTATCATGCTAGCCTCTACTTCCTGAGGTCATGGGTTCAAACCCAGCGGATGGCATGTATTTTTTTGGGCGTAAAAATCCTTAGCATGGCTGTTTTCAGAAGGGAAGTAAAGCCAGTGGTCCTGTCATAGATTTATGGCATGTAAAAGTACCTCAAGCCTGATAAAGAGGCCTCTGAGCAAAATTACCAGTCTTTCACGCCCAATATAGAATGGGACATTAAGGACCACAGCAGTTAAAGAGCATCCTTAAATAGAACTCACTTAATTTAATTTTTTATTACGGGTTGACTTTAACATGACATAATTTAAGAGTTTGGCAATGACAGTCTTTTTTCTTGCCATTACATAAGTTTGATGACACACGACATTAGAACTGATTGGTGTGAAGCAGTAGACTAAAGTAAAAAAATCAACTACCAATCAGAGCCATTCCTGTTATGTTAAGTGCATCCTAATTAGACATTTAGTTTAGCTGCATTATTTTGCTTCACATTAAGGAAAGTTCATTGTAATCCCTGCTTTAATCAAATGAAATGGACAAACCAACAGCAAAGCAAAACCGGGGCTGTCAAATCAACCACTCCGATTGTGACAAGATATATGTACGAGGGTGGTCTGAAAAGTTTCCAACCTAATAAAGATAGAAGACATTTTTTCAGAATTTTTTGTTTTTCAACATAGTCTCCTTGAAACTCCACACACTTCTCCCAGCGATGCTCCCATCTCTGTAACCCGTCCAAATAGTACTCAGCGTTTTTCTCTGCAAAATAATTGTTCACGAAGGTGATTGCCTCTTCATTTGACGAAAATCTCTTTCCTCCGAGCGCAATTTTCAGATGAGGGAACAAAAAGAAGTCGCTTGGGGCTAGATCTGGTGAGTAAGGTGGATGGTCAAGCAGTTCAAACCGTAATTCATGGATTTTCGCCATTGCAACCGCTGAGGTGTGAGGCGGTGCGTTGTCTTGGTGAAACAGGATTTCTTTTTTTCTCCAAATGTGGCCGTTTTTCCGCAAGTTCTGCCTTCAGCTTGTCAAGTAATGATGCGTAGTATGCTCCTGTAATGGTTTTTTTCCTTTTGAAGATAATGAATTAAAATAACTCCATGACTATCCTAAAAAACAGTCGCCATCACTTTCCCAGCTGAAAAAAGAGTTTTTGCTTTTTTAGGAGCCGGTTCCCCCTGTGCAGTCCACTGTTTGGACTGTATTTTTGTTTCGGGCATATAATTGTGTATCCAAGTTTCATCTACAGTAATTAATCGGCGCCAAAACTTGGATTTATTGTGCCTAAACTGCGCTAACAGAGCGTTGGAAATGTTCATTCGAACACGTTTTTGGTCAAACGTGAGCAAATGCGGCACCCAACGCGCGGAAAGCTTTCTCATGTCTGAATGTTGATTTAATACGTGACAAACATGTTCTTTTGACATGTTCATAGCCTCTGCTATCTCTCTCACTTTAATTTGGCGGTCATCTAGCACCATTTGGTGAACTTTGGCAATGTTTTCGTTGGTAGTTGCAATTTTTGGATGTCCCGAACATTCATCATCTCCCAAGCTCTTACGGCCACGTTTAAATTCAGCTGCCCAAAATTTCACTGTGGTAAATGATGGTGCAGAGTCCCCATGTACAGAATCCAACTCATCTTTGATTTGCATAGGCATACTGCCTTTGAAAAACAAATATGTAATGACAGCTCGATACTCGATTTTGTCCATTTTCATAAAAACACTCACATCACCTCACTCAAACGACTGTTGCATAACAACTGAGCGTCCAAAATGGCTGAAACTTTGGTGAGTAACTGTCAACAGATGAACAACGAAATTCACTAGCTTTTATTTACGAGTGCTGCCATCTTCATGTTGAGGTCGAAAACTTTTCAGATCACCCTCGTACATTGGAACGATCAAGAGAAGTTTGAAGGGAGACTACTTCAAAAATAAAACACATAAACAGATAATTTTGTCATTTCTGGAAAGCAAACCATGAAGATATCAAACTGCTGAAAGCCATGAGAAACATGAAAGAGCTAGATGTGTGGGAGAAGATGTTCATAGAGAAACATAAAAATGAATTTTGAAATTCCTAATGATGTGAACTCATGTGTGAAATTGTTTAAATTTTTGCCAGCAGGGAAGGTCTGTTGAGTAGTCACGAGGGATATTGTAACCAATTGACAGTAGCAGATGATATAAGCAAGAGGCTAAAAAAAACTATTCCTAGCAAGTGACGAGTAAAGCTTTATTGTGTTTAGTCGACCCCACTCACAATTAAATTTAACCCAGTAAAGTATTTATACTAATTTTTGTTTGTTCTTTTTTTCTTTTGAGAAAATTAATTTACCTTCAGTTATCCTTCTAGATCAAAAATAAATGTCATAAAGGAAACCAAGATGCTTACTTTGATTTCCATGTCAGCAAGGAACAGAATGAATCCATATGATGCTCGAAGATGTAGGTGCAATCCTGTTAGGCTTTAATCTTGAAGTTCATTCGTCCATCCAAGCTGGTTGAAGGAAATTGAATAAATTTGATCACTTTGTATATCCCAGTAAATTTACCTCTCATTTTAACCTTCTTAGAAACCTAACATGAGTTAAAGTCCTTCAAACTTACCTTTCTAGAATTGTTTCTGTTTTTTGAATGATGTTGATGAAGATGACTGCTAGGATGCTTCAGTTCAGAAAGAAACAATATTATTGAAGTAGCGGGTCTTCAGATTTATTTGGCCTTTACCACCAGTCAGTTTAAATGAATGACCTCAGTATTAGTTCAGCGAGCCCCTTGTCTCAAAGGGGAGGTGCGGAATTGAACCTTGGACTGCATGTGTTTCCGACTTTGTAAACAGGTTGATGTACTGCAGCAGTGCAGAACTGTTTTTCACTAGGACATTGTGTGTGTGTTCTTTGCATGGTAGAGTGCTAAGCTGAGACTCTATGCTACAAAAACCATCAAATTATTTGAGTTACCAATCAGCATACATGCTGAGATTACCAAGCGAAAGAAGTTCCAAATGTAAATACTGGAAAGGTACTATACCAGTCCCATTTCACTAAGGGTGACCTCGAAACTGTTGACATCCATCCCTTCAACTCATCTTTCACTAGTCCTCTGCCAGAAGCACTGGTTTTAAACTCGCTTTAAAGTATTGACATCATATGCAGAGAACTGACTGGCAGCAATGACCGAAAAATCTGAAGACCACGTATAAGTTTGTGTGTTACAATTAAGCATCCTCTAGACACAAAGCTACACTGAATAATACCAACTGATGAACTCAATAGAACAATATTTTTCTTACATTTTGTCATATTTCCAAAGATATTAATTTTAGAACCCATGTTTATATTAAAGCCTTTATTCAGGACACCCTGTATAATGCTTAAATACCAAAACTAAGTTGCCTAATGCAAATAGCTGAGTAATAGAAGCCATAA
Source organism: Deroplatys truncata (assembly GCA_030765065.1). Taxonomy (NCBI): domain Eukaryota; kingdom Metazoa; phylum Arthropoda; class Insecta; order Mantodea; family Mantidae; genus Deroplatys; species Deroplatys truncata. The sequence goes on along the minus strand of CM060976.1, from coordinate 233,631,962 downwards.
AATTTGTTCCAGTGCATATCTGCATAGGTAACTCAAAGTAATAAAGAAGAGTAACAAAGCCATTCTCCTTCTTGCTTCCCAATATTTTGAGGTCAAGTCTGGATATGATTTAAGCTGTTCACAGATTAATAACTGATCCATATTCATTTCTTCTTCCTTATTGTATAAGAAAATTTGGAGATGGTAGCAATCCAATTTTGTGAAGGTGTGTGCTGAGGCAGTCATGTTCAGTAATAAGCCTGAACATCTTAATGATAAGTTTAACTGATTCCAGTGGTACTTTTGATTATATTTTGGTTCCCTTTTTTGCTAAAGTCTCTCCCTTCACTCATTGTTAACACTACAATGTGCAGGAATCCATTGGAAGACTACGTCCTTTTTTAAATTTTGTATTTGTTTAACCAAACAATGAGTTTCTCTAATTTGTTTTGTTTTTGGATCCTGAGTCAGGGCTGGTTTCACCAACCGATGTTAGAAATACTCTAATGTCTTGTTTGTTAACAAAGTGTTCAAAGTTTAACATAAGGTTAAAACTTTTGCGTTTCATCAAGCTTTTAAAGCAAATTGTTGGCTAACATTTTGTTAAGATAACTGCAAACACTAGCTTTTGAGAAGGTGGTGGCCGAACTACACTGCTTCTGAAGTGCTCCGATGCACTTCTGTCTACGTATCGCTGCACTGCTCTCCGTGTCAATAGCTGGCAAGTATTTACCTTCATGGCAATTGCCACGTGATGTTGTCGATTGTTTGAGGTTAGAATTGTGATGTCAACTGAAATAAATGTTTCACCATTTGAAATACATTAATTAATATCTGATTAATAATTATAGACATATTATCAAGTGTGAAAAAGCTGACGGTCTTACATTAAAGGATAAGATTGCAGCTTGGGATAAAATCCACAAGTCATTTAATTGGAATGAATGTGTTTCTGTTGACTCCAGTAAGCAACTGCAGCAATTTTATGCTAATAAAAGTGCAGCACCAGAAACGTTAGGTGTGAAGATGGTTTAAAACTGGTGGTGGACACTGCATTGAAACTAAAGTGGATGAAAATGTGTTATCGCTGATTAATCAAGCATACCCAAAAAAAATACTGTTTGCTTCTTGAAGCAGTTGCTTTAGAAACTCTCCGGATAAACCCACAAATGGTAGCTTTGGAAATACCAACATTATCACCCACCAAGTAAATGAAAAATGTTAGTAGCATAAAATCTAAGTATGTAATTAACTTTCGTAGCATAGAAGAAGGAGGCATGCTTCTGTTGGTAGTATTCTAACCTCTCATATTTCCCATAAAGCTCATGACCCCTTGGACAGTCTATATTGCTTTAAAAATTCCTCCTTTTGCAGGGTTTCAAATTTATTATGACATATGGCTGCTCTTCTATTAGGAATGGCATTCAAAAATGCCAATTGTAGAAAACTCGCATCAACAGCAGCCATTTTCCATCTTTTAACATTTGTTAAATGGCTTAACACAGGGTATGGGAATGTTAACACAGACTTTAACACATTGTTAAAGTTAACATTGTGTTGGTGAAACCGGCCCTTAATGCTATTGCTTGAATTGTAGCTTTAGAATCTGATAAAATAACAATGTTTTTGCATTTTTGTAGCCAAACAGATATTGAACAGTGTGGATTGCATCAACTTCTCCATTAAATTTGGTGCTTTTTTCCAACATTTTTGTAAACTGACATTACCACCTGCTCCAGCTCCATTACCATTTAAAAGTCAGCCATTAGTATATACATGCAGCCATTCTTCTTCTTCAGGGTATTTAATTAGTATATTAACATAAGTGTTAACCACCCTTTTAGGCATTATAAATTTCATTCATAGGTCAGATTTTTCATGATTTGTAAACATCTCCAGTTGTTTTCTTCATTTCCCTAAGGAGCTAAATAGCAATTTATTGAACTCAGGCATTGGTTCTAGGAAACCTTACCGCTGTAGCACATTCCACCAAGAGGACTTTAAAAGCTTAATGAAAGATTACTAAGTATCCTTAATATTGTTTTAGGTGACAGCGAAAGATGATATTGAGGAGCACGTGGATGATTATGAAGAACTGTTCCAACCAACAAAGGATAGTGAAGAAGAATAAAAGAACATCATGTCGGGTGGAAACCTTTAGTCAAATCAGTGTGATAGAACTCAATTTTGTGCCACATGTAACTTTGCTTCTTGTATGCTTCTGGCAGAATATTTTGGTAATTCAGTGATGTATTTCTGCTCAAAAGTTCAAGTTCACTCTATGAGCTACAAGTTTGTCAGGTTGTACTTGTTGATTTTTGCAATGTTAATATTGGCTGATGAAAAAATAAACACAAGTTTCATGTTGGAAGATTATATGTATTTATTTCTCAGTTTTATATTGTTTAGAAAAGAGCGTATATAAAATTTATTAATGAAGAATGCTGTGAAGAACACGACAACGAATACAAAATTATGGAAAATCTCAGAACTTCATAGGCTATTCACAGAAAATTAAGACATACATTTTATGAGTCATGCAAATATCCTAAATGTTTAGGGTCAGTTTCACCAACAGATGTTAAAAATACTCCATCTTGTTTGCTAACATTATGTAAAACTTTTGTACTTCATTAAGCTTAGAGAATATTAAGTAACAACTTGTTAACATCAAAGGCAACTGTGAACGGCAGCTTTCAAGAAGGTGGTGACCGAAATAGACGGCTTCTGAATGTAGTTTCGTCTACGCATCACAGTATTCTCTGTTTCAGTAGCAGACAACTAGTTACATTCCTAGACAGTTGCCATGTGATTTTCCTGATTGAGGTTAGAATTGCTATGTCAACCAAAGGTTCTAGGTGCAGAGGAACTAATGAATATTTCACAGTTCAAAAAGGTGTTAGTTATTACAGAACTGGTTGAGGAATTATTGAATTCGAAAATGCAGACTTAAATTAAAGGATAAAGAATGCACCCCAGAAGAAAATCTGTAAGGAATTTAATTGCAGAGCATGCATTTCTCCCAGGTGCAATAAGCATTTAAAATGGTTTAAAAATACATTGAAACCTAAGTGAGTGAAAATGTATTATCACCAAGGGTTAAGATGTTTAGGTACAAATTTCATTGAAAAAAGGAAGGGAAATGGTGCTCAAATAAGGTGAAGAAAGGGACAGGTGCTGGTTTATTTAAGGGGATGCACAACTGAAATTGCTATTTTCTAAACTATCCATTCAATTGGGCTGAAATTTTAACCACGTGTCAGTCTTCTTTAGATATAATTGTTTTGTGAATTTCAATCCAAAATCTTAATTAGTTTTCAAGTTATTCATTTTCAAAATATAAAATTATGGGTATATGCAAAATGCAACACATGATGCATTTTTCAAAAAAAAAATCTTATGTTGCTTCTATGTCAAGGAACTACAAATGTGTCATATAATTTTTTTTCTACCATTCTTCATTTAAGAGAAAAAAAAATTTGCATTTTTACTTTCTCTACTACGTATAGTAAGTAGGGGAAGTATTGCATTCCACCCAAAAATTCGATACCGAGATTTCACCGGAAATACATGTTTTGAGACCTCCTGAATCCAAAAAAAGCATTTTTGGAAACATGTCCGTGTGTGTGTCTGTGTGTGTGTGTGTCTGTGTGTGTGTCTGTGAACAGCATAACTCAAAAACGAACAGTCGGATAAGCACCAAACTTGGTATTTAGGTTCAGTATCTTCCAGAGATGCGACACGAAGGTTTTCAAGAAAATCCCCCTACCCCAGACTACCCTTTACATGGAAGATTTTTCGAAAATTTTAATTTTCTCAAAAATGGCTCTAACGATTTTGATGAAAATATCATATGTTTAAGATAATGTCATGAGAAATGAAATGTATATCTCGAATTTTCTGGGAATGTCTCCAAAAGTATTCTTCATTGTGAACGACTTTTGCATAACTGGTAAACCATAAGAGATGGTCAAAATATTACTACACAAAAAATGTAGATCGCGTAAAAATACACAACTTATGTCATATACGTTTCTTTTGTTGAGTGAACCGTTTTCGAGATATTGCTTGTTATTTCCTTAAATTTTACAATACTTATACTTTTTCTCACATTCGTTATTCATTTTTTTATGTCCTGGACATGCAAAGAGAATGGAATGCGCCACATAGCAACCAGCGTTAAAATATTTGACTATCGTTTAAAAGCTAGCATATTTCCCTTGCATCTACAAGAAAATTACCAATAAGATTGACATCTCGATATCTCGATTAACATGAACCATATGGAGAATAAGCGTTTGTAAAAATAGTTTGTACAAGAGTAGAGAAAGTCATGTGAGTGTAACACAGATTTTTTTTGTATACATTGTTATCTTCAAAATTAGTAGCACAAAAACTATTCATTACACAGAAAAATTATATGACAATTTTATTTATTTGGGTTTTTGAAATAAGCATAAAAATGTCAATATGAATGGATGAAAACTACATCGTGTAGAATATGCAGAAATGCTGAAAATAAGAAACGCCTTAAAATTAAGTTTTAAAACTATAAGCAGCTAGCAACCAAATGTGCAAGGGTATTTAAAGAGTCTCGTAAGGATCCTGAAGTGTTTGCTAGGTCAAAAATAAAAGTGGATTCTAAAACTACAAGCAATGGAGAACTTTTTGGGAACTGTAAGTTTTTAATGAATTGACACCCAATCAAACTCAACGTAACGTGGATATCTGTCGTCAGCTTATCGCTAATCGCTGGGATGTTAGATTTATCATGAGAACTGTCACATGTGATGAAAAGTGGGTGTATTACCGCAACCCTAACACCTCAAAACAGTAGCTCAATACCTGTCAGCCTGCAAACATTGTTAAAAAGAAATTGGTTCGGTCCCAAAATAATGATATTTGTCTGGTGGAATTTTGAAGGTGTGACTTACGGGAAATTTGTTCCAAATGGATGTGCAGCCGATGCAGATCTTTATTCTCAACAACTGGAATGAGTTTTGAGGCAGAGGTACCCACATTAGTTAACAGAAACAGAGTTCTCTTGCAGAAGGACAATGCGAGACCTCCTACAGCTCAAACAACAATGCACAAAATTCAGGATTTGGAAGGAATCGAACTGCTGCTGCATCCAGCATAGCGCCCTGATCTTGCGCCATCAAATTACCATCTATTTAGATCCATGGCCCATTTTCTATGAAAACATTAAAGCAGTTGAAATGGGTATCAACGAATTGTTTGCATCAAAAACCAGAAACTGGTACCATTGCAGGATAGCAAATTTTGCTGAAAGGTGGCCCAGGACTATAGAAGCTAATGGTCTTTACTTTGAAGATTAGAATAATCTCCTGTAATAACACATTTGAAATAGTTTTGCTTAAAAACTGACATTTCTTATGAGACATCATCTATACTTATTATTGTAGACATGGGATATAATCATATTTAATAGTTGAATAGGAAAATAGGAATGGGAGGCATATGGAAGCTGGAAGAAAATAATGAAAGTGATGTAGGTAAACTGGTAGAAAGCAAACATCAATGTTTTCAACAACTACCTAGAGAATACAAGCTAAAAACACAGATTACAAACAAATCCTTTTTAGAGAATAATTATAATTACCTATATTTTTCAGAATCCTAGAACTAATCCAATGGATTTTATCAAGATAGTAACAAATAAAGAGCTGATAGAACACCTAAATACACAAGAAGACTCACCAGAAGTATGCAGAATTGCTACACTTGAACATCTACGTAATCAATTCCCAGAAACAGAGTGACTTAGAATTTATACAGATGGTTCTGCAGATAAATTGAGAAATAATGCAGGAGGTGGTATATCTATAAATACTTTTCACATTATTTTACATTACCTAGACAATCCACAAATTTTGATGGTGAAGTTGTTGCAATACGAGCATTAAAACAGATATACTACAGGACTGATATAAAAGAAAATAAAGTAGTTGTTCTCACAGACTCGGGTTCTGCCATTCAAGCAATATAACAATATGATAGTCCAGATGAATCTTATAATATTAAGGATGTGAGATCTTATTATAGATTACTACGAACAAAATTTCAACAGATAATATTACTATGGATACCAGCACATGTGGGAGTGAATGGTAATGAGACAGCAGACTTTCTGGCCAAAAAGGGTGCAGTGCTATATTCAAAACCTATAAAGTCTTATGGACTAGATATGAAACTAAAAAATGTCAAAATTAATATAGAATAAAAGTATGAATATAATATTCAAAAGGAAATTACTAACAAACATTACTCCAACATAAAAGAAATAGTACAAAAAATAAAAAAATCTGATGTGTTACACTCACATGACTATCTCTACTCTTGTACAAACTGTTTTTCAAACTCTTATTCTCCATCTATTTCATATTAATCGAGATAAACATTTGCAGAAACGATCTTTTGACATGCAAAGAGAATTACATTTTACACATAGCGACCAGTTCTAAAAATATTTGACTATCGCTTAAGGCATGCTATGCTCCCCTTGTTTTGTATTTGCAAGGGCAATATAAAAATACAGTATCCTTTAAGCATAGACATATCTCTAATAGCTGGTTGCTATGTGCAGCACCATTCTCTTTGCCACAGATTAATACTCTTTGCATATCCAAGACAAAAAAATGAATAACGAATTCCCATTTGAGAAAATAAGTATTGAAAAATTTAAGGAAATAACAAGCAATACCTCGAAAATGGTTCACTTAACAAAAAAAAAAATGTATAGAACATAAATTGTGTATTTTAATGTGATCTACATTTTTTGTGTAGTAAAATTTTGTCTATCTCTTATGGTTTACCAGTTATGCAAAAGTCATTCACAATGAAGAATACTTTTGGAGACATTCCTAGACAATTCAAGATGTTCATTTTATTTGTCATGAAAATATCTTAAAGATATGATATTTTAATCAAAACGTTAGAACCATTTTTGAGAAAATTAAAACTTTCGAAAAATGCTCCATGTAAAGGGTAATCTGGGTTGGGGGGGATTTTCTTGAAAACCTTCGTGTCGCATCTCTGGAAGATACTGAACCTAAATACCAAGTTTGGTGCTTATCCGATTGTTCGTTTCTGAGTTATGCTGTTCACAGACACACACACACACGGACATGTTTCCAAAAAATGCTTTTTTTTGATTCAGAGGGGTCTCAAAACATATATTTCCAGTAAAATCTCGGTACTGAATTTTTGGGTGGAATACAATACTTCCCCTACTTACTATACGTAGTAGAGAAAGTAAAAAAAATGTCCCACGGAACATCTGGTATCTGGTGGAACATCTACATAGGTTTGGTTTTATAAATGACTATGTAAAATTTGCTATGCTGACAAGATTTTAAATGGAGAACACCTACTAGAATGCCCAGAATTGAGGAAAGCTGTACCAGATGGGAAGATACACAATTTATATTGGTTAGCAAGGGAAAAATTGATGGATCAAAATCCTGTACATTAGATCAACAATTGGTAGAAAGCAGAATAGAAAACATAGGAAGGCAGTGGATATGGGGAAGTTTGGAAAACAAGAAATCATAACAACTTTATAAACAAATAAAAAGAAACTGAGGACAAGAATGATATATAGATTACTGTAACAGACAAAAAAAAGAAGGGATAGCTTGGATGAGAACAAGAACAATATTTCTAAGAGGGATAAGAGGTAGAGAGCAAGGAATATGTGAAATGTATGTGAAAAAGAAAGTATAGCACATTACATGACGAAATGCAAGGAGTTAGCGTTGTGGGGAAAAAATAGCTATAAAATGTTAACAGGGAAAGAAGAAAGGAATATTAGATTATAGGCGAGTTTTTACAGAAAGCAAAAGAAAGTAAGCAAGGAGTACAAGAGAAGACAGAGGGAAGGAAGGGGATAATTAAGATAAAGAGGAAGGGACAACAAGAGCTACCAGGTGGAGTGAATGACCTGGGTGCCATGCAAGCTGAGGTAGCAACAATGTCAATCAATAATTTTTACACAGTTTAGGTTATGTAAAGGAAGTTTTATAAATGAATTCATTCATTTAAGTTTTATCTGGATATATATTTCCTTTTTATTTGTATTTACTTAGGTATATGTGCTGCAAGTTATGGATTGTTTTTAAGGTCAACAACCTGGCATGAATAATCCATTATCAATTAGCCATAAAGGTTAATATGAGGGCTGTCCAGAAAGTAACCTCCGTTTTGAAATAAACATAAAACTGGTATACATACAAAAGTTGTATTATATCATCACTAAAAAAGCGATATAAGTGTAATTTTACAGGAGAGCAGTTTAAAGAAAAGTGTGTTTACTTAGGGACCTACGGATCAAAAGCATAAAATGATACATCAAATATAATACAGTGATTCAAACCTTTAATAGTTGTTCTTAATAAGGATTAATGTTAGACTCTAGAATTTGGATACCATATAGGCCAAAAAGGCCTAAATTGGAGATACGTCGCTTTGAAAGATTTCATGCATGATAGTAAGGCGCTCACACCATACACATGATCAATATATAATGCTGATATATGCTATCGTTTTGGGCTGTATCATTACTTATTTCTTTTTATGTATATTTTTCACGTATATATTTCTATTCTAAATACATAGTAAGGCGCTGGAAGTCAATAAAATAAAGAGGTACCTATCTATTTAACAACAGTAATATAAAATATTTAAGTGTATTTTATTTATCTGTAATAATCTAGCAAATAATATATTTGTTTGTTTACACATCTTTAAAAAAACACAACTTCTGAACTTATTTTAACAATAGCAAAATCAAGCATATAGGTGTGCTATTTTGAATGACAATAGTTTGATGAATAATGTACAATAATATGTTTACAAATGCTTTCAGGAAACTAACCATAGCAATATCAAGTACTAATATGTATGCTATTGCTTTCGTTTTCAAATTACATACAATAATGTTTTGTAAAAAGCATCTCTTATTACTGGTGTTGGCTCTTTGCATAACTCCTGTAGATCGCTGTACTTCTCAGCCAAAAGCTTTGGAGAGGTGGCATTAAGTCGACGCAGAGGAAGCTTCAAAACCCATGAAGTGTTCCTGGATTTTAGAAATAGCCGCTCATTATGTTTGGCCAAATGACTGTTTTTTACAAAGATGCAAGCGGCATTGTCTGTGGTCATTTTGACTTCTCTGATTGCAGTCCAATCCACTTTGTTTCCAGATTGAAATCCTCGGGGATCGGATCTGTAGGCTCTCTGAAATGTTTTTATAATCCAAGAAATCTTCTACAACTCATAGAATGTGCTTCATACGGAGCAGCACTCAAGGAAGTCTCGCAATAGGTACCAGCTGGCAAGGTATGAAGATGTTCCATGCCTGAGTCAGGGCTCTTGAAATAGTGCTGTGGGCAGAATCACCTTAGTTTTGATCATGGTTAGGTCCAAAGAAGCACAAGTTGATAGAATGTACAAAAACATGGTCACTGCGGTGGTATTCTGGCTACTGCAGGTATCAGCTAACAGCCTGACATTCTTTACACCATGGACATCAAGATGTTGAAGGTAGATTCCCACACAGGTTGCAATCTCAGAGACTATCTTTTGCTGATAGTCTCGCTTTACAGAAAGCAAAGACACTCTTTGATTCAAATGTTGTAAATCGTGAAATTATGCACTGACAAACGCATTCGATAGAATACAGCACTTTCTTTGGAAAGGGGCAGCTGAATCACTTGCTGAAGATCAAATACCACAGAGGAATATTATCTTGGGTTTTCTTTGGCAGCTAGTTTAGCATTCTTTTCTTCAGTGTGTCTGTCGTACATATCCAGCAACTCCATTTTCTTCGCAGCATCAAATGACGCTAAGTTGCACACAAACTGTAAACCTCCTTAGGATACTGGAGTGATAGACTCATTGATTTATATAGTCTGGAGTAAGTTTTTGATATCTGGCTTTGGGCTGTGAGATGTTATCTTCATTATGCATTGAATACATTTTAGACAGTGTCAGGACTGGATGTAAATATTCTTAAGAATACTCTTCTGGACAATGGTAAGTGCATTCGTTATTGATATTTGAATTCTTTGTACATAGCAAACATAAACAAAGTGGGCAGATCCCAGAACCTTCATTTTTGCAATTGAGAAACTGATAGTTTTCACTATATGGTGGATCATAGTTACTATTATTACAGTCACTAAATGCTACTCCAGCTGGCGTATTTCCTTTTCTTGATGACAACACTGTTCTCTTATATTAGTATTGTCTGCAGATGTAGCATTTACATTTTCAAGACTGTCTTGTATGTGGATCTTTAAAACGCTGAGACTCTGTTCCTGATTTTTCGTTCCAATTTTCCTTTGAACGATCCATCTGAATCACTTTCCCATAATAATACTTCTTGTCCGATAACCACTATACTTCATTTCAGCACCTACCTTTAATGCAACACTTTCAATGCATTAAATTTTGTTGCATTATACCTCATTCATAGATCCATCTCTCCACTTTACTAATAAGTCCATGTTCATAACAGATTGCTGCTTTACTGAGATTGTGCAGGTGTATTCAGACCAATCAATATTGTTTAAGCAGGTTTTTCTTGTCCAAAGTTATAAACATATGTTAACTGTTGGCATCAGGTGGCAAAAATTGGTCTAGAGTGGCTAACATTACACTGCGCACATACACGTATCGACCAATTTTAATAATCGTAGTATCTAACGAAGAGACATAAGCAAATTGCGAGTCTCATACGTCTGTTTGTCTGAAAAAGAATGAGTGAGCAATGGTGTTTACGACGATAACACGATGCAAAGTAACCATCAGAGATGGAGGTACGCCAGTTTGTCAGAATATAGATATGGCGAAATGGAGTGTACGAGCGAAATATCTCAATTTTTTCGATTTTGGCGCTTACGCCACTTCGTCAGATGAGCGACGATATAATCTGAAAACTACAGCTTTTTCTCTATTTTTCTACATAGTCTCCAAACAGATTCAAGCACTTGTCATACCTTTTCACAGTCTTTGAAATACCCACTGCATAAAATTCTGTCGCCTGTGAACTAAGCCAATCTGTCACTGCGTTTTGAAGCTGTTTATCATTGTCAAAGCGCTGAGCAGCAAGCCACTTTTTGATGTATGGGAACAGAGTTGCTAAGGGCCAAGTCTGGGCTGTACGGGGGATGGCCAAAACCGTCCCACTTGAACTTGGTCAAAAGTTTGTCATGCAATAACACAACACCCAATGTCAGAAGACCACGATGCTTGTTTTGGATTGCTCTTCTTAGCCTTTTCACAGGGGATGGGATTTGTTATTTTGGCACTCATGTTGTTAGGTTATAACTAGCAAACATGCAACAGTACGATGCTCCACCTTGCACAGCTAGAAGTGTACCGAGACACTGCTCACACTGATGTAGAAATGCACAACCCCCCGCTACTATACATGAATGGAGGTTACTTTCTAGACAGCCCTTGCATTTATGACATTGCTACTGGAACCATCATGTTCAACAATGTTAGTAATTAAATATACAAAAAGTAGTAGAATCACACACAATGAAACAATTAATAAAAGTGGAGTCAACCTAAACACTTTTACTAGAGTGTTTGCTCACATTAGCTCACAATACATATTCTGCAAAACAGATAATAGTGATTGAAGCTAGTGTGTTTAGGTTGACTCCACTTTCATCAAGTGTATTTTGTTAGTAATTAATTTTATTTTTGCTTAGCACTATTTCTATTGTTCTCCATCATTGAAAAACAGTATGCATATGTGTTAAGTCCATTAAAGAATATCAGAAGTAGAAAATACTCCACTTTATTTTGTGTTTTCAAACTCTTCCTCATTTTCCAATGATGCACAATATACTGTCATTCTGGGCTTCCAGTTCGACACATTATATGGTTAATTCATATTTGCTATTGAATATCAGCTAAGGCAATAAATTTTTCCAATTTGATTCCACCTTCAGACCTTAACCTACACATAGCAAGTGTAAAAGCAGAATTTACAGATTTTACACTGTAAAGGGTTATTCACAATTAAAATTAGTTCTAAACATAATGTAAGCATAAGGGCTTATTTCATGTTATTTTAATGCAAGTGTTCACTTTGTCTGACTGCATAAACATGGCCATAAACTTAAAATTCAAAACACAGTTTGCAAGCTACAAGCTTTCATGCTTATCTCTACACCAAACATAAACTAGCCAATTAGAGAGAAAGTTTTACTTCTGATTCTCCCTACACCTCATCATATGGTAATTCTACTATCTCAGATAAGATTTTTGGTTACCGTGTGTTGACTTGCTAACTGCTTTTCTATGCAAGGTCATGGACCAGGAATCACTGGTATCTATAAAAATCTGATGCGTTACACTCACATGATTTTCTCTACTCTTTACAAACGCTTATTCTCCATATGCTTCATGTTAATCGAGATATCGAGATGTTAATCTTATTGCTAATTTTCTTGTAGATGCAAGGGGAATTGGTAGGCTTTAAGCGATAGTCAAATATTTTCAGAGCTGGTTGCTATGTCAAGTATTCCATTCTCTTTGCATTACCAGGGCAAAAAAAAAAAAAAAAAATTAATAATGAATTCCCATTTGAAAAAAAACCATAAGTATTACAAAATTTATGGGAATAACAAGCAATATCTCGAAAACTGTTCACTCAACAAAAAAATGTATATGACATAAATTGTGTATTTTAATGTGATCTACATTTTTTGTATAGTAAAATTTTGCCTATCTCTTATGGTTTACAAGTTATGCAAAAGTCGTTCACAATGAAGAATACTTTTGGAGACATTCCCAGAAAACTCGAGATATGCAATTCATTTGCATAAAAATGTCTTAAACTTATGGTATTTTATTCAAAATCGTTACAGCCATTTTTGAGAAAATTAAAATTTTCGAAAAATGTTCCATGTAAAGGGTAATCTGGGGTGAGGGGATTTTCTTGAAAACCTTTGTGTTGTATCTCCGGAAGATACTGAACCTAAATACCAAGTTTGGTGTTTATCCGACTGTTCGTTTGTGAGTTATGCTGTTCACAAACACACACACGGACATCTTTCCAAAAATGCTTTATATGCATTCAGTGCACCTCAAAACATGTATTTCTGGTGAAATCTCGGTATCAAATTTTTGGGTGGAATGCAATACTTCCCCTACTTATTATACGTAGTAGAGAAAGTAAAAATTCTAATTATGGATTTGCAGCAAAATGAATTCTGATAGTAAGTAGTACCTTTTTTGGGAATTTAATTTCCTTTAACCAAGTAATCAACTATTTTTCATTTTTATGCATGTACATAACCTCTTTTGCTGTGTGTATTGTTGGTAGTCACTTTGTAGGTTGTCATATTAGTCAAATGTTTCATGCTCTCTTGCGACTGTTGCTGTTTGTTTCCATTTGTCACTGAGTGATAATACATTATTAACTTTATAGTATGACTGTCCAGTTTACACGGTCACTACACTTTTCCTCACAACATAGCGGTGCCATGAAGCATGCATGAAAACAGCCTCTTCTTCCTTCTGCTTCACTTTCTGAAGCATTGAAGACAAGACCTCTGTAATGTCTTGCATCAGCAGCATTCACTGTATGTCACAACTATCATCATAACCTCACTCGTAGAATGTACTGTATCACCACCACTTTATATCATATCAGAAATAAGCTCACTTGTGGACATGCTCACTTATACATAGCTGCTGGAGTTTTCTAGAGAGTTCTAGAATTTTTGCGAGGGGCAGGGAGAAAGAAGCTTCCAGAACAATTCCATTATCTCTCGATAGTGCTTCTGGTGTTTACTTATCTCTTCAACTGGCTGGCTGGTCAGTAGGTGCCTTCTATGTTATAACTGTATCACAATACTTATGTTTTATGTCATTATGTTAACGCTTAATTTTAATTGTAAATCAATAACACTTCAATGCAACTTTGCATTCACCATCTTATCAGTGGGACTTTTCTCTGTAGTAGTGTTTAATGCTCCTTCTTCCTACCCATCGCATCACGGGCGGTGGACACTGATGATACGTGAAATTGGGAAAGGAAATTTAGGAAGAAAACATTCCAAGCCTAAAAGGCCCGAGCTTAGGATACCTCCTTGGCATTTGGCAGTTATAAGAATTGAGGAAAACCTCAGTCAGGGATGGTTTGAACTGCACACCTCCCACTCATGAGTCCATACCTTAATGGCTACCCATGTCAGTTGAGGGGGGGACAAAAACAATTCTAGTCACAGTAATCTGTATAGCGCAGAATGATTTCATATATGTATATACAGTTTAATTTTCTTGAGTTAATTACATATAATAATTATAATATAAAAATGCATTTTCTTAATATATAAATATTACTTTGAGATAATATTAACTTCATTAGGTATTTACATTAAATGTTCCTCATTTTTGTGTGCCGTCTTACAACTCCTTGCATCGCTGTCTGTACTTCTTCAAAAAAGCTGGCTGAATTATGAATTGTTGTTCCTCCCAACACAATCCTAACACCAAAGTTATTTTTATTTAACTGATGCACTGCGAAAGCTTCTTCATACGTTGTACCTCCCACTATGAACACTATAATATCTTGTGGCCTGGAACAAGTTTCAAAGAGATACAACAGTTCAGCTGATGTATGTGTAACAAATAGTGAAACAGTATGATTTACAACCTAAAATAATCATTTTCCTGCATGTTGTTATGAAAAGGTGTCTCATATCGTAATTTTCTGCAAAATTGCAATATGAGAATATCCTGAAAACAAAAGTGATTTTTATGAGAGGTAAACATAATACTATTGTCCATTCCAAACCAGAGTGCCTTTCACTGAAAACAAACTCTTTGTATTATCCGCGCGAAAGTAGTTCGCAATCTCCGCCCATAATGGCTGCTTTTCCCCTCTCACATGCTTGTTGAACACTATTTAATCTATAAAGTGGCGCCCTGCGTGAGAATCATGATTCAAAATGCAACCTGAGGTAACAATCGATTTTATAAGTATGCGGCAATGAACATTTTACTTACGTTAATCACAATCCTCGGGCAAAAGTGCAACACCCAAATCCGAATTCTCCGTAGGTAACTCAGCTGACATATCGGAATCAGAACTACTCCCCAAAATAATGACAAGCTTATCCACAATTCCACAGCACTGTCGCACTTAAAACAAGTTACCATATTTTATCCTCTTCTATGTTGTATTATGTCTGTTTATATACCCTGCTCGCTTTCGTTACACTTCTCACTGAAACCCTGTAAAGTCCGATATTAGTTTCGTAATATGCAATAATGCAAGTGTCGGGTATTTTTGTAATAGTGAGTTGAATATATGAAGTATTGCTTGTTTTTAGCCACTTTTTAACAGTTTCCCACTTCTGTGTTTGAACAGTTTATTCGCACTACACGCACCTTCCTCTGCCACATGAGCTCAAATACCAACTGACTAAATCACAAGATTTGACCTGAGCTGAGCTGTGTGTTAGTGTATTATGAATGACTGTTCGCTTATCATACATCCTGTGTTACGCAAAGTGTTTATTCGGTACTCAGATAGCACCTCTGGGAATTCATTGCTGCATTTCTTGTGTATGTAAGAGAGTGGCAGTCGTTTATACGGTTGGAATTAACAACCAAGATGCTCTCGGTGTTAGCGCAATAGCAGGCGAAAGTCATATTTTGTAATCTCTTAACAGCTATTATATATCCATTACCTTTAACGATGAGTTCTTATGATAAACGCAATAAAATGTGCAGTTTTATACCTTTCCTGCTCTAATATTTCATAATACAATACATGTATTAAGGAACTATTTACGTTGGCGTAAGAGTATATTCTTGGGTTCGTGACAAACAGAAGCACGTGCTTCTGTTTACATCAGAGGGAACTCTGGTTTGGAATGGACAGTAGAGCTAAATGTAATAGAGCAAGTAAATACCTTCACATACTTAGGATGTGAAATATCAATAAAGAAAACAAATAAACACTTGGAAAGTAACCTACAAAAATATAATATAAGCGGATGTATTAAACAATATTTGGGAAGAAATAGAATTAAGAAATTCAATCAAGACTACATATACTGCCTCAAAACTGTCTTTGCTGTATGGGGGTGTTAAGAGCAAGCAATAAAGACGTATCAAAGCGCCGTAATGAGATGCTTGAATTCCAGGATTAAAGTTACAACATAATGTGTGTTAGTGGGACCAGCTAATGTCATTCCTCCTCAACCTCTCGCTAGGTGTAGCAATGCAGCAGCTATGGCCAAGTTTATCTAGAGGTCAGCAATGGGTGGTCCAAGTACATAAGATAACTGCTGCTAATCAGCATAAACACAGAGTGCACTATTGGGAAATAACTAGAACCTTCTTCTCCTCCAAGAAGTGTGTCGAAATAGTTCTAGACACTTTTGGAAAGATTCCACTGGCTATATAAGCGAGCACTCTCATGGCCAGTGTCATCCTCCATGGTCATGAGGTACCACATTAGCCTCTAGTTCCCGAAGCCACAGGCTCCATTCCGGCAGACAGCAATGGATTTTTTCGGTGTAGAAATTCTTAGCATGACTTCCTTCAGAGGGAGAAAAAGCCAGTGGACCTGTGTTGAAGATTTACGGTATGTAAAAGAACCTCAAGCCTGATAAAGAGGCCTCTGAGCAAAATTTCTGGTCCCTCATGCTCAAGAAAGAATGGCACGCTAAGAACTATAGTAGTTAAAGAGCGTCCCTAAAATAAAACTCAATTTAATTTAATTTCCCGTGGGCAGTTCCGCTAAATAGCTCCTGACCCTAGTTGGTGGCATTAAGGACCTTCACTGGGACAGTCTCACAAGCAGGAAGCAGCACCCTCGCAATATAACCCCTATCTTGGTCAAGCCTCCTCTGCTCACAATAACATTCCTGGTTAGGGATTTCTCTACCTCTCACTCCATGCTGGAACCACTTCTCATTTGGTAAATAAGAGCCTCACTGGTTGAACCCTCCCCTCTGGATGGGGAGATACGCTACCTCAGTCTGGACAGGGTTTAACCTGAGGTGGTTTGTAGATCATAGTATCTGACCAGTATCCTTTTTGGTAGTCCCCACACCATATAGGCCTGACAATTGTTACTGAGGCCCTTGTATCCACCAGGACTCTGCAAGGATGGACCTGAATCCTCATTGTTCCCAGCCACGGTGCTCAACATGAAGCAAGGGGAAGGTGAGGATGGTGCCGACATGCCCCTCTTCACACCGGCCCTTAGGTTTTCCTGATCCTCAACTGGGGTGTGCTCACAGTCTGCCCCTAGTGGACTGGGCTTTCTGCAACTCCAGCACTTAGATCTCCCGCCCCCAGTTGTACAACAGTTGGATTGTTGTGGTTGACACCGGTAATTGTCATTCTCAGCGGTCACAGCTCTATTCAGTACCAGGGTGGCTCTTCCGAACATCATCTTTGCCACCTCAATGTGGAGAGCAGCTGCCAGGACATCATTGATATTACAGTGTTCCGCCAGAAGATGCAGCTGTTTTAGATCTCAATCTTTCATCTAACTGAAGGAATGAGTGGGCTGCCTCTCTGAAAATATAATCTGGTAGTGAATCTGTCGTGGCCCAGTGTGCCGGCCAGACAATGTTCTGCACAGCACCCCTCCAACAGTTTGATCAAATCCTCAGCCAACCATGGTGGGGAAGGTGCAAAGGGTTTCTGCTGCTTGCTCCTGCAGGACAGCTAAAAGTTGGGTCTTCCTCTTCACCGGACACATCCATTGTGGGTAGCAAAAAACTGCCACTTAAACACCGCCCATGAGGAAGTACCATCAAACTTTGGGGTTTTAATGTTTTTGTATTAACCGATCTTGTAATCGCAAGATCCTCTATAACTTCAACATGGATGTGGTGCAACTCCTCCATTGTGTCATTCCTTGGTTTGTAGGTCCAGATGTTCTTTCACTGCAACCTCTATCATTGCCTTATTTTCCTTTGTTTGCAGTTCTAAAAGTTTTTCTTGCTGATTTAGATGATCTTCCACCACATTAATTTTTCCTTCTACGTCAAGTGTAATTTCCTCTAACTTCTGAGCGTGTTGTCTTTCATGTCTTTCACTGTTGCATTAATCTCAGATTTGATAGTGTGAATGTCAAAACCTAGTTGGGATTTCATTTTCTCTATTTCAGTCTTAATTTCTGTTCCTATCTTGTCCATTCTGGATTTCATCATCTTCATTTTATCCACAATTTTCTCCTCCATTCCAGCCAATAATTTTTACTTTCTCTACCTCGTATAGTAAGTAGGGGAAGTATTGTATTCCACCCAAAAATTTGATACCAAGATTTCACCGGAAATATATGTTTTGAGGCCCCCTGAAACCAAACAAAGCATTTTTGGAAACATGTCCTTGTGTGTGTCTGTGTGTCTGTCTGTGAACAGCATAACTCAGAAATGAACAGTCGGATAAACACCAAACTTGGTATTTAAGTTCAGTATCTTTCAGAGATGCAACTCGAAGATTTTCAAGAAAATTCCTCCACCACAGATTACCCTTTACATGAACATTCTTCGAAAATTTTAATTTTCTCAGAAATGGCTCTAATGATTTTGATTAAAATATCATATATTTAAGATACTTTCATGACAAATAAAATGTATATCTCAAATTTTCTGGGAATGTCTCCAAAAGTATTCTTCATTGTGAATGACTTTTGCATAACTGGTAAACCATAAGAGATAGACAAAATTTTACTACACAAAAAATGTAGATCACATTAAAATACACAATTTATGTCATATACTTTTTTTATTGAGTGAACCATTTTCAAGATATTGCTTGTTATTCCCTTAAATTTTCCAATACTTATACTTTTTCTCAAATGGGAATTCGTTATTAATTTTTTTTATTCCTGCACATACAAAGAGAATGGAATACTCCACATAGCAACCAGCTCTTAAAATATTTTACTATCGCTTAAAGCCAACCAATTCCCCTTGCATCTACAAGAAAATTAGCAATAAGATTAACATCTCGATTAACATGAAGCATATGGAGAATAAGCGTTTGTAAAATAGTTTGTACAAGAGTAGAGAAAGTCATGTGAATGTAACACATCAGATTTTTTTTAAACTTTTCCCCCATCTTGGCTTTCTGACACACGTGTGACTTTGTCCAATTTTTCATTCACACTATCACTTCACTAAGATGAACTAGTTCATTTCTCTGTCACTTGACTTCCTTTGTAATGTAGCCTCTTTATGCCAGTTGGTTCACTTCATTCAGGAATTGAACACAAGACCTCCACAATCCATTGTTCCATAGTAGTACTCACTGCACGTCACAACAGCCATCACCAACTTACTCAAAGAATCATTCTTGATGTTGCGTCCAAAATGCACTTGCTAGCTTGCTCTATGACTCACTCAACAACTCTCATCTCACAATGAACTCAACTGACTCACTTTGTGAGAGAGCTCGCTGATATAGTCAGTGGAATCTTTCCGCAAGGTTTTCGAACATTCTAGAACTATTTCAACATAGTTTCTGGAAGAGGAGGGGAGATAAAGCTTCCAGAAGGTTCTGTTTATCTGCTGATACTGCACCCAATGCTTATGCTGGCAAACAGCCATATTGTTGTTTAGTTGGACCACTCGGTCCCAGCCTCCCGATAACCTTGGGCCATAGCCACTTGTCACAATAGAAAATACGAGAGGTTATAAACAAGAGTATTTTTAACATCGCTTGGTGAAACCAGCCCTAAGTGGTGTATAATGGTCAGTAATTGAATCAAATTCATTCCAAATTATTAAATTACACATTTCTTTAATATACTAAAAAGAAGAGGTACCAAACTTTTGGTTGAAATACATTACTTCTCTATCATGGACAAGTAGTAGATAAAACAAAAGAATATATTTTCTTAAGAAGATGAGCTGGTGTTGCTTACAACAACTAGTCTATTTGAACTTCTTACCTTTTCATCAGCTGTCCTTCTCCCAAATAGGGAAAAGCACTTTCCTTCAGTTTCCCCTTTATGAGCTCCTCTAAAGTTTCTTTAATGAGTGGGTTGTGCTGTGTGTATACATTTTCAACTCCTGACAAGCCCTGTTGGAAAATATGTACTGAAATGTCACATTTTATCAAAAGAATCAAATGTTACTCCAGAGGACCCCATACTCAATGAGATCTAAATTACTACATGTTTCAAGTATTGGTGTAACAGAATGTTTAACAGGGTGGTGGGGGTAACAGCACAGGTTGCCTTCCAGTCAATCGCTTGTCAGGTAGGCTTATGGTGTGTGAGGCTAGGATAAAGTAAAAGTCAGTTATGTGTTTTCTTGCTGTGATGCAGGAAAACATGAACATAGCTAAGCATAATTATTCAAATGAAACCTGTTCAGGTGCAAATTCCAAATTCTTTAAAAATGGATTCAAACTAGAGAACAAAGTTAAAAAATATCATAAGTTTGTGACACACATGCTTATTTTCTGTGGAATGCTTTTTGTTACAAGCAACTTGAGAAGTTTCAAAACAAATTCATAAAAATATAAACCATCATCACCAAAACAGCTGAATTGGCACCACTGCAGACTCTTTACATGTTACAGTGTTGTGCATACATTGCACACATACGGCTTATGTTCTATTTACACTCTACTATTACAATGTATAGACATACTGCTTAGCAATAAATGGCCTCAAAATGAAAAAAATTAACTTCATTCCCTTAGAATTAGGAGCATTTTTGTAGTAACATTAGTATACAGGGTGGAAGTGAAATAGTCCTGCAGACTGGGGGACGTAGGAGAGTGAATGTAGATGAACAAAAACCTCAAACACTTCTTTGTAATTAAATGCACTGTTTTCGAGAAAAAAAATGCTTTTATCCAAAAAAATTTATTCACACCTTGCTGGATTACTGTTGATTAAAGGTTCTTAATTTATGACCATATTCATAGAAAATTGAATAAACACTAACTTTTTCCTTTGGCGTATTTCAATAGAATGAATGGCTTTTGTGTGAATTAAATTTAAAAAGTTCATAATTCGTTGCCTCCTTAGTTCTTTTAGAACTGGCAACAATGCATCAGCTGTGTTTACTTTCTTGCATGCACTTGTTTTCATGTCAAAGCCACAAGTTAAGATCAGAGCAGTTAAAGGAGGCATGGATAAAAAAAAACCAAAAAAACAACAACAACGGAGAGAAAATCTTGTTAAGGCTGGTTCACAACCAACGAGAAAGGTAACCAGAATGAGAACGAGAAAGTTGAAATACATGTATTTAAATAGGAATGTTCACAACCAATGGGAAGCCTTCCCGGGCCCCGGGAACAAGAAAGAAGAGTTGCCCAACTTTTAACTTTCTCGTTCTCGTTCCCGGGCACAGCATATTAGATCCCTATTGTGCATATTAGACTCTTCACTCTAGAAGTTGTTTTAGGCAGCCATGACATGAAACAGCCACTAGTGCTATCTATAGTCGCAAGCTGGAAACATGAAAATGGAAGGGATTAGTAGTAAATGTGCTTCCTAACCTCATCCTGACACCCGCAAATCTAATCAGTGTTGCTTCCTCTGGTGAAGGGGTCATTTGTAGTTTGTTTATATGCAACTCAAAACAGGCTACTACCTAAAAAACAATGTCAAAAGCTACAAAGAACAGCTAAAACCGGTGGAAATGAAAAAAGAACAATAAACAATTTTAATGTATGCCATTAAATAAAGGAATGAAAGCTTGGCATAACTAGAGGGTTCGGAAATGTAATGGATATACATTTAGATAATGTTTACTCAATCAAGTTTTGATGTTGGCTTGGCTAAATTGGAAGTAGGTGAGAAAATGTCATTGGTCAGTTAAAAACAAATGAAATCCCAATGCGCAAAAGCTACTTTCACTTTGTGATCGATATGCATTCCCGTTCTCGTTACTGGGTTGTTGTGAACCAATATCTTGCATGGTGCATGGCTTCCCGTTCTCGTTTCCATTCTCGGGCAGTTGTGAACCAGCCTTTACAGAAAAACATACATTATGCTGCAATTTTCAATGTCTGAATATCTGGACATGATCTTAATTTATGGAGAAATGCAGTGCAATTCTTGATCTGTTCAACGGCTCTATGCTGAAAGATTTCCTAACAGGATTATGCCAAGTGCAGACACATTTGTTGCTGTTAAGAAGGTGTGAAGCCTGTCTACAACAAATGATGGACATATGGAACACATCCTCTAACTTCTTATTTCAAATTTACATCCTGGAGGCAAGATCAGATATGTTTTCACATACTTGTGAATGGGTTATGGTCATTTTTTGTTTCTAAAGCTACCAAGTAAGTAATGGTAGTCCATGACTATGGAATTCATTAAGCACGAAGAGCAGTGTCAATTTTGTTTACTTATGTTTTTTTAAATATTTTGATATCTGTCACACATACTGATGCACACAAATCGTATCAGTAACATGAGTGTTGCAAATTTCACCAACTTGAGTTTTTTTGTGCTCATAAGCTTGTTGTTAAATCATATTAGAGTAACTGTTGGCGAAATTGCTTCTAAAAACTTCTGCATCACGTTGTACAGATTCCTTTTTTTAGACTGGTAATTACAAGATTAAGTGCTGGCATGAAGCACATAGCACATTAGTCCCATTTTAAAACGGGTATATTAAAAATTAAATAGAAGTGTACACTTCCCGGTTGGCCAAAACTATAAATGATTGCACATAAATTTCCTTTAAGCATATTGCAGTGGAGTGTAAATTCACATTATAAATTATGCTTTCCTAAACATTTAGCAATTATTAGTGCCACATTGTTAAATTCAACACAGAATAATGGTGTTAATACCATAAGGTGTTTTACATAAGAGTGCCATAACCTTTGGAATGCTTATTTTCATTTCAAGTAAAGGATTGCATTGTCACATAAATACCACTGCAGTATGGCATTGTGTAATAATTAAAATGCACCTTTTAAACTACAAGGGCTGGTCAATAAAGACTGAGACTGATATTTTCCTGTAGCTTTCTTGAGAGTTTCCTGTCTCTACCATGAATATTTGAAAAGAGTGGGGTTTCATGTATAATGTCCATAGACGGCAGCACTCTTGTATCGGTAGGTTGGTAGTAATGCTGTATATTGTTGACCCTACTTGAATTTTGCACACCACTCGACATGAGAGGAGCAATAAAATTTTGTTTTCGTTTAAATCATACAGCCTCTGAAACTTTGGAAAAGCTGAAGCAAGCATACGGTGAAGATGCACTATCTCGTGCAACAATGTTTAGGTGGTTCAAGGACTTCAAAGAAGGGCAAGTCCTCTGTGCTAAGCAAGCTGGGCCTGGTGGTTCGGCTTCTGCTATGACTGAAGTCAACATCAACACAGCGCTGTGATTGTTGTTCTTCCTCACACTACTGCTACAGCAGCGTACTACACGCCAGTTTTGGCTACACTGAGGGAGCACATTGCAAGGAAACATCCAGAACTTCATCAGAATGGGTGGCGACTTCATCACAACAACGCATGGCCTCACTTCGCAAATCAAGTCCAGGAATTCAACATCACCTGCGTACTGCATCCACCTTATAACCGACAATCTTGCCCCCTGTGATTTCTTTTTTATTCCCATCACTAAAGGCAAAGCTCCGGGGCATTCGATTTGAGAGCATTGAAGCGTGCTGAGGAAAAGTGAGGCGATTCTCAAAGACCTGACAAAGAATGGCCTGCACCATGTGTTCGAGGACTGGCAGAGATGCTATAAAAAGTGCATTCAAGTAGGAGGGGACTACTTTGAAAAAGATCATGTGAACATTGAAATGGAGTAATAAATACTGTGGAAAAAAAATCTGTCTCAGTCTTTATTGATCAGCCCTCGTACATACATAGGTATTATGTGTACACAAACTTTAAACCTGTTTAATATCAATAACAATTCCACGTGAGTTTGTTGCCTTACCATGGTATAAGCCTCTCAAACAGAATAGGCCAGATATTCAGCCTTCAAACATATCAAATAAAGTATTTGTAATTACATGGGAATGTAGAATTCGATGTAATGTTTACCTCGGCACAGTGAACAATAACCTGACTTTTTCTCAGAATTTTTATGGGGTCTCGCACCGCCAATAGGAGCAGACTACTCAATCAACAAGTTGCGCCACATTGCCAAATACTCCTACTTTTAAATGTGATTATCTAGTTAATGGTGCATTTAATTACAAAAAAGTGTTGGAGGTTTACATCCACTCCCCCACCTCCCCCAGTCCACAGGACTATTTCACTTCCACCCTGTATATGATATGAGCTGAGGAAATTATATGTGATTTGGTTATATTTTTGGTAATGAATAATGCTTTAATTATAGGTACTTATTAAATGACCTAAAAATGAGCATATTTAGATGTGAATATAGCTACATTGGCTAGATAAACATGTATAAGGCAGTATACCTTGAAAAAGGTCTTGGTGATTTTAACCGCACCTTCCATTCCAAATAAATCACTTTGTCTTGCATGAGTTCCACTATATTCCATTATACTAGAAACCAGCTGAAACAAATAATTGGACATATATATTTGTTGAAAAACCACACAATATATCAAGAGTATTCAGTGCATTAAAAACTTTATTATTTGAACAAACTGTTTTTAAAGAATGTATATACAGGTGCCAGGCAATTCAACTGATCCTGCAGAATGTGAAAAAGCTAAATTAAATTGAGTTTTATTTATGGACACTCTTTAACTGCTGAGAAAGTACCAAATTTCAAAAAATGTTTCCTGTAAAGTGTAGTTGGGGCTGGGAGATTTTCAATTTTCTTGAAGAGAGAGAGAGCACATGCACGCACGCACACACGCATGCTCACACATATTTATTTAAAAAAAAATTTTTGGATTCAGGGGCCTCAAAACATGTATTTCCAGTGAAATCTCAGTATCAAATTTTTGGGTGGAGTACAATATTTCCCCTACTTACTAGATGTAGTTGGACCAATTATACAGTTTCAAAATAGCAATTCTCCAACTTTGCACTAACACTAAAAATATTTTTACTTTTCCTACCACATACTATGTAGTAGGTAGAGAAGGTATTGTATTCCACCCAAAAATTTGATACCGAAGTTTCAGCAGAAATGCATGTTTTGAGGACCCCTGAATCCAAATAAAGCATTTTTTGAAAAATGTCTCTGTGTGTCTATGAACAGCTAACTCAAAAACGAAAAGTCGAATAAATACCAAACTTGTTATTTAGATTCTATCTTCCAAAGATGCAACACAAGGATTTTCAAAAAACTCCCCCATCCCAAACTACCCTTAACTACCCCAAAATTTTCGAAATTTTTGATTTTCTAAAAAATGGCTTTTAACGATTTCGATTAAAATACCATATATGAAAAATATTTACACGACAAACAAAATGTATATCTAGAATTTTCTGGGAATAGCCTGTGAAGTTCTCTTCATTCGGAAGGAATTTTGTGTAATGTTGTATAACTAGTATACATTAAGTGATAGACTAAAACATACTACACAAAAAAATGTAGATCTCTTTAAAATCCACAATTTATTTCAAATAAGTTTTATTGTGGCATAAGCCATTTCTGAGATATCCATTATTAAAGGTTTGAAATGTTCATTACTTGGTCATTCTCTTAAAGGCCTGCCAACATTCAGTTGTTTCTTGTGATTGCACGGAAAAGTATGGAATTTAAAGCCAGCTACAGCATCAGTTCATAAATATTTGACTATTGCTGTTCCTATATCTATAACAAAATGTGTAATGCAGCTATTTCTGCAAAGGTTTATCTCAGTTAAAATGAAGTAGATAGAAAAACAAGCTTTAATAAGAATAGTTTGTATGCCCACTAATAAATGACAGAGGGTAGAGAAAGTCATGTGAATGTATCACATCAGATTTTTTTATAACTGGTTCCAAAAGTAATGTTGTAATCATTGAAACTATGTTACATTTTGGAGGTTCCAAGTTCCAATAAAGGGCTATGTCCACTAGAAATCTTCCAGCCAATCTTATTAAATTATGCTATTGAGCTCTTGCTATGCATGTGCAAAAGGCAATTTACCTGAGGTGCAGCTTTATAACATTTAATCATTGGTATCATTAAATTAACACCAAAGAAGGTTTGTTTTGTTGTTTGTTATGTATGGAAAGTCAGTTTGAAGATGTATTATATTTCAACTGTTGGGGAACCGAACTTGAAGTAGTTGCAACCGCACGTATGGTAAATAGTTTCCGGTAGCCTTCATCCCAAATGTTTAAAAAAAATATGAACTTTGTAATTTTTACTGTTTCTTTAAATATTATGTATTTATGTTTGCCTCGGCTGCATCAGTATTTTGTTAGAGACATGTTTCTCTTTGCAGGGTTGTGGTGTGACTGAAGAATGTAGGCTTACACAGATTATAATTTTACTTCATTCCTTTTATTAATGCTTGACCTGATTTAAATAACACTTCACTGATATAGAGAGAGAGAGCTGTGAGATTCTTTTTATTAATCACTTGCACTTTTTAACACATAAACTATTTTCATCTCACACTGAAAACGTATTATATTCTCGAGGACGCATCTCGTGTCTGAATAGTAACACTGTCTGCTAGCAATGCGTCCAGTTATGAGCACTATCTACAAGCAATGACTTCTAGATTTGTAAATTTTGCTATTTCAAGTCTCTGATTGGCTAATCCTAGTCCAATAGAATACCTTCTTTTAATAAAGCTTTTTCTGGTTGTTGATTAGCTATTTTATAAACTGTCACAAAAATTACATTATTACTTCCAAGAATCACAAGTAGTATTGTTAAACTTTCAAATTCATTATTGTCTCAAGGTTACCTCATTGTTACCGCATTGTTAGCAACTTTTAACCTATTATTCTCACAGCTCCTACACTATTAAATTACGTAATACATTCACATAACATTATTACATGTATACAATAATATAAACATATACAACGACTGTAATATACACTTTTTATATCTTGTTACATACACATATTTCTTTAAGACGGGCTGTTATATTTTTTATTATATAATTTGACTGAAATCATTTAAGTGTCAAAAATACTGTCTCAACACAAGACAGTTTACTGTGGTCATGTTGGACATTAATTCCTTAAATGTTAAGCAAGCAGTAATTATAAAAGTGTATTGATGACTTGCTAACTTAAGCATGCATGGTGAAAGGTAAAGTAGTATGCCCATCTGATGCAAGAATACTCTTGTGAATGGAGCAAAGAGGCTAAGTGGCAGTGGATCAAGCGCATCTTGCTGTTAGGGTTATGCATACTCATCTCATGGACATACCTGACTGCTATTTGGGAATAGTTATTTGGTAACTAGTTTCCTTTTGGAACTGTTACTGAAAAATAACAATTTTCTCACCTCTAGTGATGACTGCACTGGATATGGCTTCTGAAGATTTATCAGATTCAAACCCCAGCATATGGCTAATTTTTCTTTTCCATAAGGTAATTACACAGAAGCCATAGATTTGTTATTAAAACAGCAAATCAGGATGTGTTGCATTTATATGAGTTTCTCTACTCACTCTTCTTACAAACACTTATTCTACTATATACTTCTTGTTAATAGAGAGAAACTTTGATTAAACATTTACACATTTTGTTGTAGGCATAAAGGATACAATGATAGTGTGGTAGGTTTGAAATTCCATACTATTTGCATGACCATGAGAAAAAAACCAATAGTGACTTAACACTTCAAGAAAGTATAAGTATGTGAAAATTCAAACCAATAACAAAAATATCTTAGAAATTTTTAACGTCACAAACAATTTTATTTTGTATAAATTGTGTACTTTAAAGAAATTTAAATTTTTTTTAGTTAGTAAGATTTTGCCCATATTTTATGGTTTATCAGTTGAAGTAGTATTTTAGCCCCACTTTGAAGAAGTTGTGTTCTTCAAACTTATGAAGATGATGAAGTTTGAGTTTTAATTTAAACTGCCCACATAATGAAGAGTCACTTTGTAGTTGGTAAATGCTTGGTATGCCAAACTTTGAAGTGGTGGAGATGATGCTTGTGTTACGTAATGTTACACAATGTTGCGTAATGTAATTTTTATGCAGATACTTGAAGATTTTATATTTAATTTGTTGCTTTGTGCATAGGTTTCAATTAATTAAGCTTATGTAATATTATTTTAAAATCTGCCTTGGCTGCTTCAGTCGAACTATAGAGTCAAAAGGTCTTGTTCAGGTTGTGATATGACAAAAATTAAAGACGTCACAGATTTTACTTTTAAATTTCACTTCTTTTTCTTTCTTTATACTTGCACACATATAAAACACTGCACTTTATAAAAGAAACTGTGAGAAACTTTACACATTCTTAATGTATTTACTATAACATCTTGCTCGTGACTTTTCCTTCTGCACGCTATGAAACCTGGTCCACAACTGACTAATTCCAGTGGTAAAAACCTTAAAGCTTTGGTATTGCCAGTCTCTTATTGGCTAATTCTAGTCCAATAGAATTTAAGCATTCACACTAAAACTTGTTCTTTACTTTTGATTGGCTAAATCAAAACTGTAAGCGAAACTACGTCATTACCAATCTTTTCATAACCAGTACTTTTCAAAATTCCAGACACATTATTGTCATAAAATTACATTATTACCTCATTATTAACAACCTAAAAACATATTATTCTCACAGTTCTTGCACTATTAGAGTATATAAACATTTACACAGCATTAATAAAATATGTTTTATAATAAAATAAGTATTTGCAATGACTTACATACAATTTAAATAATAATTATATACATATTGTTTTCAAGGTGGGCTGTTATTGAATTTAATTATAATATAATACAATTAATATTATTCAGGCATTAAAAATACTGGCTCACAGTTATGCAAAAGTCATTCAGAATGATGACTTCACAAGCTATTCCCATTATTTCACACATATAGTATAACAATCAAAATCATCAAGATCAATTTTTCATAAAATTCAAATTAAAGACAAATTTCCCATATAAAGGGTGGTTTGAGGTGCGGGGGGGGGATTTTCTTGAAAATCTTCGTATCATATCCTTGGAAATGCTGAACTTAAATATTTGCTATTTAGCCAAATTTTTGTTGTTGAGTTATGCTGTTCTCAAACACACACACGTGGACATTTTTCTAAAAATGCTCTTTTTTTGGATTTAGGGAGCCTCAAAATGTCTATTTCTGGTGAAATCTCATTATTGAGTTTTAGATAAGTAGTAGAGAAAGCAAATGAGGATTAGTAACCATTTTTCTGTAAGTAGGTTTTATGCGCAGAACTTAATTATGCACAGCTTGAATTCCGTTGAGTATGAACATTTTTTTTAGGACATCAGGTTCTTTCACCTGTGACTAAACATCACAATTTTATTTCCCTTCTGAAGAAAGCAAGCTAAGAATTTTTATTCACTAGATCTATCACTCTATGCTAGGTTGAACCCATGACCACAGGAACTATCTGTTTCACTCTAAGTTCAAAGAAGAAGTACACAAATTTTAATGTGTCACTCTGCCAATACATGGTAACACCATGTGGAGGGATGACAGGAACCAAGTACCATGAGAGAAAACTGCTCCAGAGAGCATACATACGAATGCAGTACATTCCAATGCTTGGGGGATCATTCACTTTTAAACACTTGTATGGCTTATTCCTATATTTTGCCTTACATCCTAAACTTTTAACACAAAGTACTAAGATGAGGCAGTATTTTAATGCCTAAATGATATTAATTGTATTTTTTATTAATCAAATTCAATAACAGCCTACCTATAAAACAATATGTATATAATTATTATATAAATTGTATGTAAAGTCATTGTAAATACTTATTTTTATTCTTAACGTATTTATTAGTGATATGTAAATGTTTATATACTGTAATAGTGCAAAAACTGTGAGAATACTATGTTTTAGGATGTTAATAATGAGTTAATAATATAATTTTGGTGACAATAATGTGTCTGAAGTTTTAAAAAATACTGGTTATGAAAAGATCGGTAATAACGTAATTTCGCTTACAGTTTGGAATTAACCAATCAAAAGTAAGGAAAGATTTTTAATTTGAATACTTAAATTCTATTGGTCTAGAATTAGCCAATAAGAGACTGGCATTACCGAAGCTAAAGATTTTTACCGTTGAATCTAGTCAGTCGCGGACATGAAGTTGTAGAGAGTAGACGTGAAAGTCGTGGGTAAAAATGTTGTAAAGTATAAATGATAAAATTTGTGTTCTCCACCAAAAATGTATTAAGTGCTCACAGTTTTCTTTTATAAAGTGTTGTGTTTATAAAAATGTGCAAATATAAAGTGAAATAAAAAAGAAGTAAAAATTAAAAAGTAAATTGTGTGGTGTCTTATAATTTGAGTCTTATCACAACCCTACAAGAACTCGTGTTTCTATAGTGCGACTGAAAGCAGCCGAGGCAAATAACTTTAATATTATTACGTAAAAACAAGCATCATCTTTACTATAAAGTTTGGCGTATTAAAAATCAAACAACATCAAAGTGTATCTTCATTACGTAACCTTAATAATATTTACGTAACCAAAAACCTACCGCAAACTGGCGTACAACTGTGGGGCAAACTCCTCCAAACAATTACGTAACCTACAATTTACAAAATTGAAGAACAATAATTCTTCAAATTGGCTCCCATACGTGGGGCAGATAAACATAAAGCACCTCCATAACCCTACTTCTTCAAATTGGCTCCCAAATGTGGAGCTGGCTATTAACTTCTTCAAATTGGTGCCCAAAGCCTGGGGCTTAATAAACAAACTGCACAAATTTGAATATTTTTTCATTCTTCACTATTCCATCTATGATTAAAGATACTGGATTAAACTGCTCTTAACGTTAGGCTTTAGAAATCATTTACTTAATAACTAATCTCGGTTTGCTTTAAACTTTTATGAGTCAACAAGAAATAGATGGCACTATTGGTTACAACATACTCAGAAAAGAAACGCAATGCAAACAATCCGAGCAACAATTCTGCATCACTAACAATGAAGTTCAATTATTGCTATATAACAGGTAATCACAGTGATTCTCAAATAAAGATGGGTACTTTTCACAGAATTTGTTAAAAATATTTAATACAACTGTCTTCGCTCCACTTTCTGCATTTATATTTGCGAGAGAACATTTGTTGCAAATAAATGTTTGTTTACATAACTTTAACTGCCCCACGTATGGGAGCCAATTTGTGATAGCAATTTGTATATATGTTTATAGCACCACGTTGTGGAAGCAAATTTACGAGAGCAAATATGTGTTTACTTCACGCGAAGCCATCTTGTGTGACGTCATTCGTTGGTCTGGTCCATAGTTCCCTCTGACGTAGCAATTTGTATCAGTTTTAAATGTCCACCGGCTAGCTATCATCTGATCTGGGTAGGCATGTTTTTCTTACAGGTTGTGAAGCGGAAAAGGAATCTTTTATCCAAAAATTACTAGTGAAGAAATGTGTTTTATAATGTTTTATTGTCGAACACGTGCACTAACACTTTCACAGATTTATCTAGATAATCGCCATACTGAAAATGTTTCTAATAACTTCTTATCACTTTTAACTCACGTACTTCAACTTTGTATATTTAACTTTCAAATATTTTATAAGATTTCTCGTACTTCTGCTGCGTGTAACTTATGACGAAATGAAGGACTGATTGGCGACATGTAGTGTACTGAGAATTCCGTTGAACTGGGGTTTGACGTGTAGTGTACTAAGAATCTTGTTGAACTGCGGAATCGACGTGGAGTGTACGGAGAATTTTGTATAACTGCGGGGCGACCGACTTCGATCCTGGCTATTTATAGGCTTGCCTCAAGATACACCTAAAGATTATAAATGAACTGCTATTGGCTAATAAAACGCGCCAACATTAGCGTCTATTATAATACCCAATAAAAACCACGAATACATATTACTTAGGAAATGTTCTAGAAGCTTTTTTTACCGAAAAGGCGCGAAACATTACGTAACTTCCTGGTTCCCGGTAACGATAAACAACTCATCCCCTTGCTGCAGTATTGTGTTATTGTTAACAGTTTCAGTAGAGCCGTATATTATTATTTACCAATAATAATTACAATTATTAAACCTCTGAAATCAATGTTACATAAAAATACATATTCATATTAAAATAATTATTTACCTTTAAGTAATTTGTGATACAAATTACCGTATCATATGCCCCACTAGAAACATAATTATAAATATTTATAACTTGTTTAGAAATTTTAAAATTGTGTTTTTAGTCTCCTAAATCTTGGAACACACGTTATCACTTTCACTTAACACTTCACACGTATTTAACACACGACATGTGTTTTATCTCGCCACTACTTACTGCCTCTGGTTTAATTAATTTAGATATTAATCTGACATTACAATTTCTTTATAGCAAATACTTTACCCTAAATTATTTAACTAGTGTTACAAAAAATGGTTTACTTTCTTATATTGTTACCAAAAATTTATCAATTCAAGAATTTTTTTGTAATTACTATACATATTTACCAAAATATTTATCCTCTACACAGATATTTACATCTCTTAACTCTAGACAATGTTTCACCTTTTCTGTTTGCTACATAAGTACTTTTTTTTAAATTATTCTTACCAATTTTTGTTATTTTGAATTTTATTTTAACAATACTCTTTGAATTGTATTTACGTACTTTTAATTTAATATCATATTAAGTTTCAATCTTTGCATTCTTAATTTTTAAATCTTGGTACTTTTACTTTAATATCATCTTAAGTTTCAATTATTACCTTCTTCTTTTCAAATACTGTTACAGTTATTAAAAATTGTTATTTTTTTTTTTTTTTATATATAATTTATTTCTCTTTTCAAATGACATATATATATTTAGTTAACCCTCTTACGTTCCAATACATTTCTCTGCAAGTCATCTTTAACTATCCAGCATTTACTTTACATCACATTGCTATTTACCCTCCTGGATCAAATTGTGTGTGGCTAAACATTACTCGTAGCCGTAACCTAACCTTCAAATTGTTCATGAATAACCTCTTGTATTCATATGAAATTTCGTTCCATGATAATATTTGAAAACAATCTACAGTTTCTTGAACTACATATCTTTTAACAACTGTCACTTTCAATTCTTCTACTATCTCTTTACTTTGAAAGTACTCTGACAAATCTGTACTAAGCTGTACTGGACTGGAGTTTTCATTTTGAACATCTTGGTACAATTTATTTCCTTGCATTTCTGATTCTTTCTGTATTTCTGATATTTCCCCACTGAAATTAACTTGCGCCTTATTCACATCTACATTCATAACCTCATTTATCTCTCTTAGCTCACTTGAAATATTACTCACTTGACTTCCTAACTCTGTACATTCTACATTAACCTCACTTTCTTTGTTACCTATTTCCTTGCTCATGTCTAGCATTTTCTTTGAAATTTCTCCTGTCTCACTTGCTATTACTTCCTCATTTTCATCTCTCATTTCTGGCATACTACTATCTAGCTTCATAACTTTCTTTTCAATTTCTTTACTGCTTTGATCTACTTTTTGCTCTAATATCTCATTCTTCCTACCAATACTTTCTATTAATTCCCTACGATCTTTTTTTATAGCTTCTATCAATTCCCTATGATCTTTGTTTATAGCTTCTCTCAATTCCCTATGACTCTTCTGCATATCTTCCCTAATATTTCTCAAAATTTCCATCATTTCCATCATCATACCAGCATCAATAGTAATATTTCCTGCTATTCTATTCTTACTTTCTGCACTAACATTTCCTCCCTCCAATACTACATTGTTTGAGCTTTTTTTTGTAACCTGTATTGAATTACAGCTAACTTTTACATTATCCCCTTCTATCATTGTTTCTTGTTTTACACTTTTTTTTTTTTTTTTTTTTAAATTAAAATCATACTTTTCTAACCTTTCTGATGCTATCTGCTGATGTATCTTTGATGTCCAGCGTTCTGCCCCTTTCTCCTAGATTTGTATGTCGCTTCTGCGTTGTATTGTGATGAATCTACGTCATTTCGATGTTTTTGCGTTGAATTCCCTGTTGTCTCGTAATCTCGGAATTACGATCGAAGTCTGTTGTTCCTGTTGTTTCTTGAATCTGGGTCTTGTAGATGATTTCACCGCTGCATTCCTCCTTTGGTCCTCTCAATTCTTCTTGGTTATTTCTGATCCTTTCCTGGTTACTCGAGTTCCTTTCCTGGTCACTTTGCCTTCCTTTCCTGGTCACTTCGCCCCACGTTGGTGGCGCCAATTTGCGAGAGAACATTTGTTGCAAATAAATGTTTGTTTACATAACTTTAACTGCCCCACGTATGGGAGCCAATTTGTGATAGCAATTTGTATATATGTTTATAGCACCACGTTGTGGAAGCAAATTTACGAGAGCAAATATGTGTTTACTTCACGCGAAGCCATCTTGTGTGACGTCATTCGTTGGTCTGGTCCATAGTTCCCTCTGACGTAGCAATTTGTATCAGTTTTAAATGTCCACCGGCTAGCTATCATCTGATCTGGGTAGGCATGTTTTTCTTACAGGTTGTGAAGCGGAAAAGGAATCTTTTATCCAAAAATTACTAGTGAAGAAATGTGTTTTATAATGTTTTATTGTCGAACACGTGCACTAACACTTTCACAGATTTATCTAGATAATCGCCATACTGAAAATGTTTCTAATAACTTCTTATCACTTTTAACTCACGTACTTCAACTTTGTATATTTAACTTTCAAATATTTTATAAGATTTCTCGTACTTCTGCTGCGTGTAACTTATGACGAAATGAAGGACTGATTGGCGACATGTAGTGTACTGAGAATTCCGTTGAACTGGGGTTTGACGTGTAGTGTACTAAGAATCTTGTTGAACTGCGGAATCGACGTGGAGTGTACGGAGAATTTTGTATAACTGCGGGGCGACCGACTTCGATCCTGGCTATTTATAGGCTTGCCTCAAGATACACCTAAAGATTATAAATGAACTGCTATTGGCTAATAAAATGCGCCAACATTAGCGTCTATTATAATACCCAATAAAAACCACGAATACATATTACTTAGGAAATGTTCTAGAAGCTTTTTTTACCGAAAAGGCGCGAAACATTACGTAACTTCCTGGTTCCCGGTAACGATAAACAACTCATCCCCTTGCTGCAGTATTGTGTTATTGTTAACAGTTTCAGTAGAGCCGTATATTATTATTTACCAATAATAATTACAATTATTAAACCTCTGAAATCAATGTTACATAAAAATACATATTCATATTAAAATAATTATTTACCTTTAAGTAATTTGTGATACAAATTACCGTATCAATATTTCTCCACAGTGTTAAGGATTCTCAGCCTTGACACTGTCGGAAGTAATATTTTATCAACATAAGCACCACATGTTCAAGGAGTACCCTAACGGCTTATCTGGAAACTGGAAACAAACTATCATAAAACCCTCTGCATAATGGTTTAGTTGAATGAATGGATTTATTCTACAATTTGTTCTACATGTTTACAATACATACAATGTATATTCCTTTATATCCCTACATCTATTGTACAATTTGTCTGGTGCTTGTTTTCTTATTGGGCCACTCAGATTGCTTGGCTCGCTGGCCTTTTCGCTCACTGAGTGCCCTTGCTTCTCTTACTTTTCTATACCATTTTCTTCCCTTTACCTTCCTTATTATTCTCTCAGTCCTTGGTTTTGTTTCTTAGAGCCTTTTATTGAATCAGTCATCTTTAGATTTTTACCCCAATTCCTCATTTTTTACACTTTCTTGAATTTCATTTATTGCTTTTGTAACCCTATCAACGATATGATGCCTACCATAAAATCGTCTGCGTATAATGAACCTGAACCTGGAATCTCCTTATCTCTTATTACTGGATAATGCTAATTTTTTATTTTTACTCTTAATATATCATCTATGAATAGGTTACTAATATGAACTCAGTTTACATCCCTGTCTTACTCCTATTTTATTTTTTAGCATATCAATTTACTTCCTTTCCCTATTTGTTCTTTGTTTTGTCCTGATACATAAATTTCTCCATTGCTTTTCTGAGTCTAGTACGTCTGGATACCGGGTCAACACTTTCCTCCCCTTGTAGCATTACCCTCCCTTCTTACAATTTCTTCTGCTTCACTGACCATTCTGACTCTTATTACTTCCTCACTTCTCACTTGTGTCACTCCCTCCTCTGCAAACGTATTTCTTGCTGCACCGTTAATCATCTGTTCTGTCGGCTTCTCCCCACGTCTTCTTCTTTGCATTTCTTTTTGCCCCGCCTCTGCAACTGTTAGCTCCTCCTCCTCCCTAGCTGCTGCTTCTTTCTCATTTTCTTCTGTACTCCTTTCATGGCTGTTTCCCTCCTTCGCATATGCATTTCTTACTGCAGTCATCTGTTCTCTCAGTTCTCCCCACTTCTCCTCCTTTGCATCTCTTGCCTCCCCGCCGCTGCTACCAATGTTAGCTCCTCTTCCCCCTCCATAGCTATTGGATCTTACTCTCCATTTTCTTCTGTTCCCCTTTCATGGTAATGGTTTAGTTAGTTATAGGTCAATCTGAATGAATACATTTTGTTTCATAAATTTAACTGTTACAATGATTTTTTTTTTTAATTTCTCTGCAGAAAAATAACCACAAATGTTATGATCTAAAGGGAACTGTTTTATGTAGAGGAAGACATGACATGCTAAGCAGGAAAAGTTGTAGTTTGTCCACCAGCCAATGAGATGCTTCCTTGTCATGTACCTTTGTTTACAACACCTTTGAGCTTAAAATGAAACCACTTTTAGAGGTTAGCATAGTAACCACTACTCCATGAGGATGTGAACTTCTGCTATAAAATGACTTCTTTTTCATATAGTTGAGATATATCCCATTTTGGAACTTGCACTATGTAAGAAGACATTAAATCAACAATTTGCCAACCTACCTTGGTTAAATGCTCTGGTACTCCTCTGTGTTTAAGGGCTTCCACTAAACCAACTATATCGTTGTTGGTGTGTTTCTCATAATGGAGTGCATACAGCATAACCAGTCTTGCAGCATCTATATCACGCACTTTGCTGTTCCCTATCAGCTTCTTTATCCTCTGTAACAGACATCAACAACTAATCTAATATTCTCACAAAGAATAAAAGCTGGTTCATAATAATTGAGAATGGAAACCAGAACAATAACGGCAAAGTTAAAATACATGTTTTACAATGTGAGCATTTACAATTAATCAGAAGCTTTCCCGGGTCCCAGGAATTAGAAAAAAAGGCTTGGTTAAATTTAACTTTCTTGTTATCATCCCGGGAATGGCATATTATTTCCATATTGTGATATTAGACTATTCCCTGTAGAAGTTATTTAAGGTGGCCATGACATGAAGCAGCTGCTCTCTAGGTGCAAACTGAAAACATGAAACCAGAAGAAATTCCAGCAAATATGTGTCCTCAATCCCACAAATTCACTGAGTGTTGGTTCTTCTAGCAAAAGTGTCATCTATAATTAATTTACATACATTTCAAAACTATTGCCTCAAAAAACAAGAGCAAAAACTACAAAGAATAGCAAAAAAATGGTAGAAATTAACAAACAACAAATAACTTTAATGTACGCTATTCAGAGTACAGATTTTGGTGAAAATTTTCAAAAAAATTAAAAAATTTGCTTTTATACCCAAAAAACACTTAGAACTTTTAGCTTCCATTACATACTATGGCTTTTGCTCTCAGAACACTTTAAGGCTTCAACAAGTGACAATTTAAATGCCTAAAGGCTGGTTCACAACCAACGGGAAGCGTTCCCGGGCCCCGGAACGGGAAAGAAGAGTTGCCCAACTTTTAACTTTCTTGTTCTCGTTCCCGGGCACAGCATATTAGATCCCTATTGTGCATATTACTCTTCACCCTAGAAGTTGTTTTAGGCAGCCGTGACATGAAACAGCCACTAGTGCTCTCTATAGTCGCAAGCTGGAAACATGAAACTGGAAGGAATTAGTAGTAAATGTGCTTCCTAACCTCATCCCGACACCCACAAATCTAATCAGTGTTGGTTTCTCTGGTGAAGGGATCATTTGTAGTTTGTTTATATGCAACTCAAAACTGGCTTTTACCTAAAAAACAATGGAAAAAGCTACAAAGAACAGCTAAAACCGGTGGAAATAAAAAAAGAACAATAAACAATTTTAATCTATGCCATTTGATGCGGTATTATGTTTACGTAATATGTTTTTACGTAAGTTATTAGAACTTGAAGATCTTATATTGTGCTGCTTTTGTTTTTGTTTGGTTACATAATTTTAACGGCCCCACGTATGGGAGCCAATTTGCGAGTGTATTTATTAATGTTTATTTAACATTATTGTAGCCCCACGTTGTGGTAGCCAATTTGATGCTGTATTACTTATAATGTTTGTTTATGTTTGTTTACATCACGTGTTGCCATCTTGTGACGTCATTCATTTGTTCGGTTTGTAGCTCCATCTAGTGTTAGCAATTTGTGGTAGTATTAGTGTTTGAAAGAATTTTTAAGTTTTGTTTACTGTCCTCCGGCTAGCTATTATTTCCCAGTCGAACATGTCTCTTGATCAGAGTGTGAAAACGGAAAGGAATCTTTTATCCAAATATAACACTGATGAAGAAATTTGTTTTACACATTCATTGTCGAACACGTTAACTATAACATTTATACATTGATCTTTACACTCGCCAAACTGAAACTGTTATAACAACTTCTTACTGATAATTCTTTTAATCCACGTACTTCAATCTTTTGTATAATTAACTTTACCATACTTTAGATCTTTCATAATTCTGCTGCGCGTAACTTGTGAATCTATATCCGATGTATGACGAACTGACTGACTGAAGACGACGTGTAGTGCACAAAGAATTTTGATGAACTGAGCAACTGAAGGCGACGTGTAATGTATTGAGATTTTCGATGAACTGGGCATGAAGCTACCTCTAACCTACCCTATTTATACTCCTGCATCCAGATACGCCTAAATATTATAACTGAACTACTATTGGCTAATAAAACGCACCAAAATTAGCGTCTATTTTAATATCCAATGAAAATTATGAATACATATGCTTTAGGGAGAAAATATTCCAGAAGTTTCTACCGAAAAACGCGCCAACATTACGTAACTTCCTCGTTTCCAATAATGATAAACAGCTCACCCCCCTCTCTGCATTATTGCGCGCTATTATTGACAGTTTCAGTAAGGCAGTATAAACTTACTTCCCAACAATAATTACAATAAACAATATCTCAAATGAATGTCACATAAAAATGCATATTCATATTACAATCATTATTTACATGTAAGTAATTTGTGATACAAATTACTGCATCATATGCCCCACTAGAAACATAATTATAAATATTTACAACCTGTTTGGAAATTTTATAATTGGGTTTTTAGTCTCCTAAATCTTGGAACACACGCTATCACTTTCACTTAACACTTCACATGTATTTAACACATGACATATGTTTTTTTTTTTTTTTGTTTTGTTTTTTTTATCTCGCCACTACTTACTGGCTCTGGTTTAATGTGTTTAGACATTAATCTGACATTACAAAAAAATTTTTATAGCAAATACTGTACCCTGAAGTATTTAATTACTGTTACAAAATTGTTTACTTTCTTAAGTTATTGACAAAAATGTGTGCATTTAAGAATTTTTGTAATTACTATACATATTTACTAAAATATTCACCCTTTATACAAATATATTTTCATCTCTTAAATCTAGTCACTGTTTCACATTTTCTGTTTGCTACATAAGTATTTGTTTTTAATTATTTTTACCCATTTTTGTTATTTTGTACTTTATTTTAACAATACTCTTGGAATTGTATTTACATACTTTTAATTTAATATCACATTAAGTTTCAATCTTTGCATTCTTAATTTCAAATACTGTTAAAGTTACAAAAAAAATTATTTAATTTTTTTTTTTAAATAAACATTTCTCTTTTTTTTTTTTTTTTTTATAATTTATTTCTCTTTTCAAATGACATATAAATAATTAACCCTCTTACGTTCCAATACATTTCTCTGCAAGTCATCTTTAACTATCCAGCATTTACTTTACATCTCATTGCTATTTACCCTCCTGGATCAAATTGTGTGTGGCTAAACATTACTCGTAGCCGTATCCTAACCTTCAAATTTTTGTTCATGAATAACCTCTTGTATTCATATGAAATTTCATCTCCTGATAACATTTGAAAACAATCTAAAGTTTTCTGAACAATACATCTTTTAACAACTTTCATTTTCAATTCATCTGCTATCTTTTTAACTTGAGAATACTCTGACAAATCTGTACTAAACTGTACTGGACTGGAGTTTTCATTTTGAACATCTTGGTACTTATTAATTTCAGAAGTTAGCTTTTGATTATTTATAGGCAAAACTTTAACTTCTTCGTACAATTTATTTCTCTGCATTACTGACTCTTTCTGAATTTCAGATATCTCACCTCTGAAATTATCTTGCGCCTGATTCACATCTACATTCATAACCTCTTTTATCTCTCTTAGCTCACTTGAAATGTTACTCATTCTACTACCTAACTCTGTACATTTTACATCAACATGTTCACTTTTAGTATTAACCTCACTTTCTTTGTTAGCTATTTCCCTGCATATGTCTAACATTTTCTTTGAAACTTCTCCTATCTCACTTGCTATTACTTCCTTTTCATCACTCATTTCTGGCATACTACTATCTAGCTTCATAACTTTCTTTTCAATTTCTCCACTGCTTTGATCTACTTTTTGCTCTAATATCTCATTACTCCTACCAGTATTTTCAATTGATTTCCTGTTTTGTTCTAAGCTCTTACCAATATCTTCCCTCAATTCTCTCTTATTCTGATCTAGTTTTTTGTTTTAAACTCCTATCAATATCTTCTCTTAATTCCCTATTATTCTTTTGCATATCTTCCCTGTTTTGATCTATTTTCTTTTCTAATTTCTCATTATTCTTACAAATTTCTTCCCTTAATTCTCTATTATTTTGACTTAGGTCTTCTAATTTCTCATTAGTTTTACCAATATCTTCCCTTAATTCCCTATGACTCTTTTGCATATCTTCCCTGTTTTGTTCTACACTCTTATTTAGTATTTCACCAAAATTTCTTATCATTTCCATCATCGTACTAGCATCAAAATTAACATTTCCTGCTATTCTATTCTGACTTTCTGCACTAACATTTTCACCCTCAAATCCTACATTGTTTGGGCTATTATCTGTAACCTGTATTGAATTACAGCTAACTGTTACATTATCTCCCTCCATAATTATTTCTTCAATATTATTAGTAGCCATTATTTTCTTTATCCTACCACTCCTTAAGTACATTTGAAGGTTACAATTTTGTTTTCTAAAAAAAAATTACGATACTCTGACCTTTGTGATGCTGTCTGTTGCTGTTACTTTGATGTCCAGCTTCCTGCCCCTCTCTCCTAGATTTGTATGTCGCTTCGATGAATCTGCGTCGTTTTGTTGTCCTGTAGTTTGAATTTCCCTGTTGCCTTGTAATCTCGGAATTACAATGTCCAATCATCCGCGTAGTCTGTCGTCCCTGTTGTTTCTGGAATCTGCGTCTTGTAGATCATTTCACTGCTGCATTCGTTCCATGTCCTGGTTCCTTTCCTGGTCACTCTGCCCCTTCCTGGTTATGCCTATCCTTTCCTGGTCACTATGCTCCTTCCTGGTTATGCTGATCCTTTCCTGGTCATCGTGTTCCTTTCCTGGTCACTATGCTCCTTCCTGGTTATGCTGATCCTTTCCTGGTCATCGTGTTCCTTTCCTGGTCACTATGCCCCACGTTCTGGATGCCAATTTGTAGTAGTATAATTTGTAACATTATTTGTATATGTTTGTATTTATTAGCCCCACGTTTGGGAGCCAATTTGTAACGGTTTCGATGCTTACATAATATGTTTTTACGTAAGTTATTAGAACTTGAAGATCTTATATTGTGCTGCTTTTGTTTTGTTTGGTTACATAATTTTAACAGCCCCACGTATGGGAGCCAATTTGCGAGTGTATTTATTAATGTTTATTTAACATTATTGTAGCCCCACGTTGTGGTAGCCAATTTGATGCTGTATTACTTATAATGTTTGTTTACATCACGTGTTGCCATCTTGTGACGTCATTCATTTGTTCGGTTTGTAGCTCCATCTAGTGTTAGCAATTTGTGGTAGTATTAGTGTTTGAAAGAATTTTTAAATTTTGTTTACTGTCCTCCGGCTAGCTATTATTTCCCAGTCGAACATGTCTCTTGATCAGAGTGTGAAAACGGAAAGGAATCTTTTATCCAAATATAACACTGATGAAGAAATTTGTTTTACACATTTATTGTCGAACACGTTAACTATAACATTTATACATTGATCTTTACACTCGCCAAACTGAAACTGTTATAACAACTTCTTACTGATAATTCTTTTAATCCACGTACTTCAATCTTTTGTATAATTAACTTTACCATACTTTAGATCTTTCATAATTCTGCTGCGCGTAACTTGTGAATCTATATCCGATGTATGACGAACTGACTGACTGAAGACGACGTGTAGTGCACAAAGAATTTTGATGAACTGAGCAACTGAAGGCGACGTGTAATGTATTGAGATTTTCGATGAACTGGGCATGAAGCTACCTCTAACCTACCCTATTTATACTCCTGCATCCAGATACGCCTAAATATTATAACTGAACTACTATTGGCTAATAAAACGCACCAACATTAGCGTCTATTTTAATATCCAATGAAAATTATGAATACATATGCTTTAGGGAGAAAATATTCCAGAAGTTTCTACCGAAAAACGCGCCAACATTACGTAACTTCCTCGTTTCCAATAATGATAAACAGCTCACCCCTCTCTCTGCATTATTGCGCGCTATTATTGACAGTTTCAGTAAGGCAGTATAAACTTACTTCCCAACAATAATTACAATAAACAAATATCTCAAATCAATGTCACATAAAAATGCATATTC
The DNA here is from genome assembly GCA_030765065.1 of Deroplatys truncata. Lineage (NCBI taxonomy): Eukaryota > Metazoa > Arthropoda > Insecta > Mantodea > Mantidae > Deroplatys > Deroplatys truncata. The sequence continues at coordinate 233,588,903 of CM060976.1, read as the reverse complement.
ATATTACAATCATTATTTACATTTAAGTAATTTGTGATACAAATTACTGCATCACATTAAACACAGGAATGAAAGATTGCCATAAGTAGAGGGATCGGAAATGTAATGGATATGCATTTAGATAATGTTTACTCTATCGAATTTTGACGTTTGCTTGGTTAAATTGGAAGTAGGCGAAAAAATGTCATTGGTGAGTTAAAAACAAATGAAATCCCAATGCGCAAAATCGGTTTCACTTTGTGATCAATATGCATTCCTGTTCTCATTACCGGCTGTTGTGAACCAATATCTTGCATGGTACATTGCTTCCCGTTCTCGTTTCTGTCCTGGTTACCGTTCTCGGGCGGTTGTGAACCAGCCTTAAGAACATGCTGCCTAATGGCTTGTGTTTACTTCCAATGTCTTTTACTTGACTTTGATTTTTACATTTTATGCATCAATAATGTTTCACCAGTAGCATAGCCAGAAAAATATTATGGGGGATCCATTTTTTAAACAATCTGTATCAATTCAAATGATAAATATGAATTAAACCTGAGTTGAAATATTTAAATAAATTGATTTTATATTCGCATTTGGGGATGCAGTAATTGGAATTAAAATTAGGATAGGATATTTTGTGTATTCTAAGCACAAATGTGTTGAGAGATGAAAATTAATGATCACTATGAAGTATTTTATATTACTGCTGCAGGCCATTATATTTCAGTACAAAATAGGGTTTCTAGTTACATTCTAAACTGTGAGATATTGCACTCATTTGGAAATCACTCAAATTTAGCACTGGAATGAAAACATGCCCCCACCAGTGCCATTTAAAGTAGAGTTTCTGCTGCTGTCACCTTTGGTGATACTGTTTAAGATATGCAGTGTAAATCTTTTTTATTTTATTTGTACATTTTTTCTACACAATTCTTTTTACAATATTCCACTTATATGCTAACTTAACCTATGTACAAATTTCCTTGCCAGCTATACTTCTCTTTTTGCCTGGCACCCTGGCCTTCTGGCTCGTCTAAGCATTCCTTGCTACCTTTAATCCCTATTACTCATCTTCTCCTTCCTCCGTTTGCCTTTCTACCTTTCTTATCTCTCTTACTTTTCGAATCCATTTCTCTTTTACTTTCTTTAAGAACTCCCCCATATTCTTATTTTGCTTTTCTTCTTTTCTTGTTAGCATTTTAATTGCTACTATTTTTCTATCCATTTTTTCCCATTTTTCTTCCCATACTTCTTGTCTCCATTCTGCTAATTCTTTGCATTCTGTCATATAATGCTCTGTGCTTTCACTGCCTCCGCATAATTCACAAATTCCGTTTTTTTTAACCTCTTAGCCCTCTCAGATACATTGATCCTGTTCTCATCCATGCAAACTCTTCTTTTTCTGTTCTATTACAATAATCCACATACCCCTCTCTTCCCCATTTCCTTTTTACTAATCTATAGAACCCTAGTGACTTTTTATTCTTTAAGCTTCCCCAAATCTCTTGTCTTTCTATGTCCTCCACTCTGTTTCTTACTGTTATGCAGAAACCATTGCTATTTCTTTCTCCTGTTCTCCAAATATCTCCCATTCCTATCTTCTCCATAATTTTTTCTACCCCTGTCCACCAGCTATTTTTATTTGTCATACTCTTTTGTTTTCCATGCATATCTTTAAAATTTCCTCTTTATATTTTCTCAGGCATCTAAACCAGAATTTTAATATCCTTTCCAGTATCACTCCCTTTCTTCTTGTTCTTCCTAATTCCGCTAATGCTACTTCTCCTGGTGCTGATCTTGTTAACCCTTGTAGCTCTTTTCAGAATGTTCTGTAGCTCTGGTCTATTTTTCTGCTTAATTCAGATCCCCCCAAATTTCTACTGCATATAGCATTCTTGCTTCTATCAATGCTTCATACATTCTTTCTATCCATTTAGTTGGCATTTCTAATTTATATTTGCACATCCTTACTCCTGTCATTGCTGTCTTTCCTTTAGTCATAACTTTCCTGCTATGCGCCCCCCCCCATTCACCATTACTGCTCATCCTCACCCCCAAATAATCCATCTCCTTGACAAATTTTAACTTTAAATCCCCCATCTGCAATTTCTCTTCTCTTTTTAGTTTATTTCCACTTTTAAATACCATAACTTTTTATTTATTTATATTTACTTTGATTCCCCATTCTTCACAGAATTCATGTATTCCATTAATTGCTCAGTGTAAATCTAGCACTACCAGTAATATGATTAGGAGAGTTTGTCGTTCCCACCAACCTATAAATATACTATTATTTTAATGTAGCTATTTTCGCTAATAATGTTTACATTTTTAACAAGGGGGGGGGGGTTCCAAACCCCAAACCCTTCTGGCTACACCCTGTGTTCCACACTATGTAGTTTGTAATGAATCTTCTTCAAGTTTTCAGGAGAAACTGAAGAGAATGAACTAAAAAATACTGGCATATGCTTTTTGCTACACTTTTAAATTGCTCAAGATATATATATAATCAATTCAACCATTGAGAATAAGTTGTTTAAAAAATTGTGTTTAAAGGTTTAGAACTTATTTTATGAAACAATTAGAAGAGTGAATAAAGTTCTTTATGCCAGTTTGTGCCTATACTGATATTTAAATAATATGGAATATTTTTACTTTTGAAAATTACGATTTCTGGATTATAAGGAATACCTGATTAATTAGCATAATGAAAGTAAAATAAAAAATGTTAAATATTTACATCAAATTTGAAAAATGCTTACAATGGTGGTGGAACAGAATGTAACCAAATTTTGAAAATATTTATAGTACCGCCATTTTATCTCCGGCTCTAACATTTAGCGCAACCGAGAGAGGTAGTGTTGCCATACCCTACTCTGAACATGTGTGTATACCTGTGCCATCTCTTCGTAAAATGCAAACGATGAAATAGTTGCCTATGTTAGAGCATTTGAAATATGGAGATAGCATTTACAGGAAACTTAAACAAGGGTAACGCAGTAAATCGCATGCGCACAGAAAACAAACTTCACCTGGACTAAAGCAAACAGCTACTGACGACACGTGCTTCACTTACAAGAAAATCAGCAACACAGCCCAAACTGCAGTGTACGCAAGGGAGAGGGAGCCTGTAATTGGTCCTAGCAGACAACTTCCACCCTTTGCTGTGCGAGTCAACTCAGCACTGCAAACCTTGCCAGATGTTTTATTCTTTTCTTTTGTGTTTGTGGTTTATGTTCAGCAAAGCTCTAAGCAACAACAGTAGACTATATTTATTACAGACTTAAAAGAAATCAAATTACAGTCCCCATTTATCTGTTGAAGCGAATCAGAATAGCTTCCTCTAGCATGGAAATTCACAGTGCTAGTATTGCTAAAGGTGGCCATTCAAATACGAGGGTAATCCCAAAAGTAAGGTCTCCAATTTTTTTAAAATACAAAGAAACTTTTATTGACAACAAATGGTACATAGTTTTGAAGCTTTAACATTTGTCTATTTTTCCACATAATCACTATTTCGGTCGATGCATTTTTGTAGATGCTGTGGCAGTTTTTGTATGCCCATGTCATAGCAGCTTGCCGCCATGCTCTTGAAAAAGTGATGGACCTCATTTTTCACTTCATCGTCGTCACCGAAGCGCCTTTCAGCCAAGTGTTCTTTCAACTTGGGAAACAAGTGGTAGTCACTAGGTGCTAGTCCGGACTATAGGGTGGATGGGTGATGGTTTCCCATCCAAACTGTTGCAGAAGATTCATGGTTTGACGGGCAGTGTGGGGGCGAGCATTGTCATGGAGAAGGCTTATGCCCTTGCTCAACATTCCTCTTCTACGGTTCTGAATTGCCCATCTGAGATTTTTAATGTCTGACAATACCTGTCAGCATTTATTGTTGCCCCAGGATCCATAAAGTCGACCAACAATATCCTCTATTGATCCCAAAACACAGTTGCCATGACTTTACCGGCAGACTGTGTTCTCTTGAATTTTCGCAGCTTGGGTGAACCGGAATGCCGCCACTCACGTGATTGTTGTTTGGTCTCAGGTGTGAAGTGGAAAGCCCAGGTTTCATCACCCGTGACTATTGAATCCAAAAGGTTGTCCTTTTCATCTGCATAGCGTTGAAGAAATTGGCGGGAAGTTTCAGCGCATTGCCTTTTGTAATCTTCTGTAAGCATTCTTGGGAACCATTTTGCGCACACCTTCCAAAATTTCAACTCTTCAATCAAAGTCCGATGAATAGTGCTTTGAGAAATCTCAGGAACAACATTGCAGAGCTCATCGAGAGTGATTTGCTGATCTTGAAGCACGATTTGTTCAACCTTTGCGATTGTTTCGTCAGAAATCGACAGTCTCCCACTTCTTTCCTCGTCATGAATTTCCGTACGACCATTTGCAAATTCTCTACACCTCTTGCGGACATTTTTGACATCCATATAAGACTCTCCATATACTTCCATCAGCTGTCGATGAATTTCGACAGGTTTAACCCCTTTTGCACTCATAAAGCGAATAACTGTGCGAACTTCACACCTGGCGGTAGTGGCTAACGGGAGCTCCATTATAACTGGCTGCCAAGCCAAGACTGAGGGCACTAAGGGATGTGCGGTGGTTTCTGAAGAGAGTGGAGGGAGGAAGGAAAAAAGCAGTATGGCCAACATCCACACAAACAGTTTCCCTGCGATCCCAGCGCTTTGGAGACCTTACTTTTGCGATTACCCTCGTATATACCTGTCTCTTTCTTTACCCCATGAAATGTCAGAGCCGGAGATACAGCAGCATAGGTATAGATAAAAATTGCAAGATTTACAAAATTTCACTTACGGATACCCTTAATAAAGAAATTATACTTTGTAAAAGTAGAGGAATCTGAAATAGTAATGGATCTGCATTTAGAAAACCCCATTCAAATTTTGATGTTGGCTAAATTGGAAGCAGGTGAAAAAATATCAGTTAAAAATAAATGATGTCCCAATGTGCTAAATTGACTTTACACTTTGCTATCAATATTGTCATCGTTGCGCATTCCCGTTTTCATTCCTGGTGTACTGTGAACCAAAATGTTAATGCTGTTTTGCTTCCTGTTGTTGTTTCTGTTCTCAGGTTATTGTCAATCAGCATTAAAATATATTAAAGTGGCATACTACATAATTCATAATGCTTCTCCTAATAGACGGACATAAAATGTTGGTTTTGATTCTGAAATTAATCAGAAACACTGAATACAATTACAAGTCTCTAAGGTATACCAACACAGTCCCTTACCTGCAATTGTTGCGAGTGTTCATTTTGACAAGTTAGTTCCTGTTCCAGCTCAGAAATCTCCAGGAGATTATGCCGTTGTACAACAGATGACAGCTCTCCCACAACCGTCACATGCTTTGAAACTGTGCCAGACATTTTCTAAAATCAAATTAATCCAATTATGTCTGGCATACTTCAAATAATTCATTGCTTTAGGCAACTGTAAAGGAAAACATCTTATATATTACTGACATGCTTTCTCTATCTACTATCATTTTTTACTTTCTCTACTACGTATAGTAAGTATGGGAAATATTGTATTCCACCCAAAATTTCGATACCGAGATTTCACCGGAAATATATGTTCTGAGACCCCCTGAATCCAAAAAAAACATTTTTGGAAACATATCCATGTGTGTGTCTGTGAACAGCATAACTCAGAAACGAACAGTCGGATAAACACCAAACTTGTATTTAGGTTCAGTATCTTCCAAGGAGGCGACACGAAGGTTTTCAAGAAAATCCCCCACCCCAGATTACCCTTTACATGGAAGATTTTTCGAAAATTTTAATTTTCTCAAAAATGGCTCTAACAATTTTGATTAATACATTATATGTTTAAGATATTTTCATGATAAATGAAATGTATATCTCGAATTTTCTGGGAATGTCTCCAAAAGCATTCTTCATTGTGAAGACTTTTGCATAACTGGTAAACCATAAGAGATAGACAAAATTTTACTACACAAAAAAATTTAGATCGCGTTAAAATACACAATTTATGTCATATACATTTTTGTTGTTGAGTGAACCATTTTCGAGATATTGCTTGTTATTCCCTTAAATTTTCCAATACTTATACTTTTTCTCAAATTCGTTATTCATTTTTTTGTCCTGGTAATGCAAAGAGAATGGAATACTCCACATAGCAACCAGCTCTTAAAACATTTGATTATAGCTTAAAGCCTACCAATTCCCCCTGCATCTACAAGAAAATTAGCAATAAGATTAACATCTCGATATGTCGATTAACATGAAGCATATGGAGAATAAGTGTTAGTAAAAATAGTTTGTACAAGAGTAAAGAAAGTCATGTGAGTGTAACACATCAGATTTTTTTTTATGTAGCTTCTCAAACTATTCTTAAGAAAGTTTATTACTTTCTCTAATATGTATAGTAAGTAAGGGGAAGTATTGCATTCCACCCAAAAATTCACTACCAAGATTTCACCAGAAATACATGCTTTGAGGCCCCCTGAATCCCAAAAAAAGCATGGGGTGTGCAAGTGAGTGAGCGAGTCTGTCTGTAAACACCATAATTCAAAAACGAAAAGTTGGATAAATACCAAACTTGCTATTTAGGTTCAGTACCTTCCAAAGATGCAACACAATGATTTTCAACAAAATACCCCACCCCAGACTACCCTTTACATGGAGCATTTTTCAAAATTTTTGATTTCCTAAAAAACAATTTTGATTAAAATACCATATATTAAACAAATAAGGAATATCTTGGAACTGGTTCACTAAAAAAAAAATCTGATGTGTTACACTCACATGACTTTCTCTACTCTTGTACAATCTAATTTTACAAACGCCTATTCTCCATATGCTTCATGTTAATCGAGATATCGAGATGTCAATCTTATTGGTAATTTTCTTGTAGATGCAAGGGAAATATGGTAGCTTTTAAGCGATAGTCAAATATGTTAATGCTGGTTGCTATGTGGCGCATTCCATTCTCTTTGCATGTCCAGGACATAAAAAAATGAATAACGCATTTGAGAAAAAGTATAAGTATTGGGAAATTTAAGGAAATAACAAGCAATATCTCGAAAACGGTTCACTCAACAAAAGAAATGTATATGACATAAGTTGTGTATTTTAACGCGATCTACATGTTTTGTGTAGTAAAATTTTGTCTATCTCTTATGGTTTACCAGTTATGCAAAAGTTGTTCACAATGAAGAATACTTTTGGAGACATTCCCAGAAAATTCGAGATATACATTTCATTTCTCATGACATTATTTTAAACATATGATATTTTCATCAAAATCGTTAGAGCCATTTTTGAGAAAATTAAAATTTTCGAAAAATTTCCATGTAAAGGGTAGTCTGGGGTGGGGGGATTTTCTTGAAAACCTTCGTGTCGCATCTTTGGAAGATACTGAACCCAAATACCAAGTTTGGTGCTTATCCGACTGTTCGTTTTTGAGTTATGCTGATCACAGACACACAGACACACACACGGACATGTTTCCAAAAATGCTTTTTTTGGATTCAGGAGGTCTCAAAACATGTATTTCCGGCGAAATCTCGGTATCGAATTTTTGGGTGGAATGCAATACTTCTCCTACTTACTATACGTAGTAGAGAAAGTAAAAAGGGCATATGACATAAATGAGATCTACATTTTTTGTGTAGTAAAATGTTGTCTATCTCTTACAGTTCACCAATTATACGAAAGTCATTCATAACGAAAAGGACTTTTGGGGACATTTCCAGAAAATTCATGAAAATTCATTTGCAATAAAAGTATTTAAACATATGATATTTTCATCAGAATTCTTAGAGCCATTTTTGAGAAAACCAAAATTTTCGAAAAATGTTCCATGTAAAGGGTAGTCTGGGGCGAAAATCAATATCTCTCTCTCCCTCCCTCTCTCTCCCTTCCCCTCTCTATCTCTCTCTCCCTCTCTCTTTTTCCCTCTCCCCCTTCCTCTCCCTCTCACCCACACAGACCTTTTTTTAAAACTTTTTTTATTCAGGAGGTCTCAAAACATGTATCTCCGGAGAAATCTCGATATCGAATTTTTGGGTGGGATGCAATACTTCCCCTACTTACTCTACGCAGTAGAGAAAGTAAAAATCAAATAAACACACAATAAACAATTATTTAAGTTGCAATCGCTGTGTATTGGCTGTTTACCTGCTACTTATTGTCATGATCTCAACTCATTTTTCTCTAACGTAATACTTTAGTCAAGTGCATCAGCATGACTACCTTCTGTGAAACACTCAAGAGAAGTAATGAAAGTGTTTGTATCTATTGAAATTTCTGTTTAGTTGCTATGGCACTGAATAATCAAATTGGTGGCTTGTTTATTCTCCTAAGATGTGAGACAAAACAAACATGTTTTCCATAGTATACAATTCATTAATTATAAAGGTATGGTAACTCCTTTCATTTTGAATAAAACATAATTTATATTCAATGTTGCCAACACAGAAGTGATTCACAAAACATTTTAATGACAATAACATGAATTAATAAATATCAATGAGGAACAATATAAAAATCATTACTATTCATAAATAATGTAACTTATTGGCAAGCTTTAAAGCTGCACATTCACATAGCCTGTTACGAGTTGGATCAGGTACTTTCAACTCTGAGTCAATTGTCAGAATTTGGTAAGAGGTTGAAACTGGAAATCTGACCATCCTTTAGTGGCAACTTGACAAATTTGTAATTACGGCTATCCTCCATATTTGTTTCAAAATTCATTAAGCACTGCTCAAACTTAATGTAAATATTTTCCCAGGTTTTTAATGAGTGTGGTGATGAATGCTTTTAATTAAATTTACATCTTCTTCTATGTCATGGCTCTCTTTCCAAAAATGTAGGGCCACAGCATATTTGTCTATTTCCCTCCCATATTTAATTTGGTTAATTCCTTAGATGTATTTACAGTTGTACAGAGAGGGCCAAAAAACTATGAACCAGCTGCGCTGTGTTTTTCTTGTCTTCATCCTCGGCGCTCGTTGCACGGATGAAACTATACACCATTTTTAAAACTATTTTTAAAGGCTTTATTTTCCAACTATATGAAAGGAGATGCTGAAACTGGCCACCGTCGTTGTCCATACATTTTTGCACCTCTTTAGGAAACTACCCATCACTCACCATAGTTCACGTTGAGAAATTCTGGCAATTTCCTGGCAGATACTTTGTTTTAATTCTTCCAGGGTGTGTGGGTTTGTCTTGTACACTTTGTTTTTAGTTACCCCAGAGATAGAAATTGCAGAGGGTTTGGTCGGAGGACTGAGGGGGCCACAAATCTCTACTAATAATTCTGTCCTCAAACGCACTTTCAATTGGAAAGGTAGAATCAGATGACTGAAAAATTCAATGCCATAGCCGGGATTTGAACCACGGATCTCCCGGTCTCCATCCGGTTGCTCTAACCACTGAGCTACCATGGCAACATGCCGGCACGCCATTAAATTCTCCAGCTGACTCGCATTTTTCCCGGTAAACCACAAGGAGATCTCAAATTGTATTGAGATGTCATACCCCAATGGCGACTTACATTCTTTGTAAGTACTTAAGTCCTGGGATTTTAGTTTCAACCACTATTAGGTCAATTAATGGAATTAATTGTTCTTTCACACAAGCCGTGTGTTGGACAAGGTTGGAAAGGTAGAATCAGATGACTGAAAAATTCAATGCAACCGGACGGAGACCGGGAGATCCGTGATTCAAATCCCGGCTATGGCAATGAATTTTTCAGTCATCTGATTCTACCTTTCCAACCCTGTCCAACACACGGCTTGTGTGAAAGAACAATTAATTCCATTGAACTTTCAATTGTTCTCATTGAAATATTGTCCGTATAAGCTGTTGCAGAGTCTTGTTGAAAAAAGGCAAAATCACGCTCCCTGTCTGTTAATTCTCTAAAAAAAAAAAGGGGGGGCAAAATTGTATTCACATATGTATGGGCATCAACTGTTGACTCAAAAAAAATTGGCTTTGGCCAGCTTCAGCATTTCTTTTCATAAAGTTGGTAATAAAACCTTTAAAAGTAGTTTTTAAAATGTTGCATGGTTTCATCCGTACCTTTCTATGATAGCGGCAGATGGCAATGAGCGCCAAGGACGCGGACAGGAAAAACATCGCACAGCCGGTTCGTACTTTTTTGGCTCTCCCTGTATATTTTCTCTTCAATACATATTTCCATATCTACAGAACCCAAACCAAGAAAGGGAATGGGATACTGATAAAGACTGACACCTTGCTGAACCATAATAAATACAATGCCTAAGTTTATAAGCTGCTTTCTGTACAACTTCACTACAATGAAGTCAAAATTATATTAATTTACAGATTTAAAGTAATAAAAACACTTAGTAGTAAAGAGAAAAGAAGTGCACTTAACTTAATAAAATATAGCTAATTTTTAAAGTGGATATACTCCCAACCATGTGGAAGAAACCAACATTTTTCTTCTGATATATTACACCTTGCATTTTTTCCTAGTATCCTACTCTGTTGTTTTTATCTACCCACAATACTAATTACAGTTGAAAAATATGTACCCAAAAGCAACAAAATACTCATGAAAAAGCGGTAATGTTCCTCCAGAGGTCAACGTGTCATGGCGGGTGCCGTGCAATGTCAGGCAGGCTACCCTGTAGAAAAAAACATAGGTAAAATTCCGCGAATGTGTGGCATTTGACTTTTTAAATGCCCCAAAGTTGTTTAAGCACTTCCGGTTATGTATTCTGTCATGATTTATTGAATTGGTTATGTGTTCTAGCATGTTTTTGTCAACATGGACAACTTACGCATCGTTGCGGAGAATGAGATCTTAAATAATGACTGTCCTAATGGAAAATTGGGACATAGAACAACTTGCAGAAGAGTTAGCAAGCTTAGGAGGCAGTTCGGCACTTCTCAGAAGCTCTTCAACTCATACTTGCATGAGTTCATGTACAGGAACAGCTGTCCCATTCGGAGTGCATTTCAGAATTTTCTTGTGATACACTCTTCGAGAATTATCCTGCAACATAGCATCTTCGCAGCTCTCTTTTGCTTCTTCTCCCTCAGAACTTCATTTTCATCTTTCTTTTCTTCCAAAATTTTATATTTCTTCATTGTCTTATATGCGTCGATGCAAAGCATCCTTTATTAAGGCTAACAATTGCATCGTAAAAGAGCAGATATGTCTTTGGACAGAATTATAGTAGCATTCATTATTATTTAGTTGTATTATATTTGCTTATTGCGTCGCGGTGATTATTTAGTTAACTTACCCCATTTGTTTACTGCTAATTATTTAGTTCTATTACATTCGTTTACTGTGTCCCGGTAATTATTTAGTTCTATTACACTCGTTTACTGCCTTGCAGTAATTATTTAGTTCTGTTAAATTTGTTTACTGCTACACAGTAATTATTTAGTTATATTACATTTGCTTGCTATTGCATGGTAATCATTCAGTTCAAACATTAAATTGAATTTTATTTATGGACGCTCTTTAACTGCTGTAGTCCTTAGCATGCCATTCTATATTGGGTATGAAAGACAGGTGATTTTACTCAGAGGTCTGTTTTTCAGGCTTGGGGTTCTTTACATTTATTTAGTAGTGCGCAAATGGTCATTACTAAACACCACGCATTAAGATAATGACAATATTTTTTACTGCTTTGCGGTTATTATTAAATGTTATTGCATCTATGTACTGTTTTGCGGTTAATATTCAGTTTTATTGCATTTATTCACTATTTCGCGCTTTTCTATTACGACAGCGTATAACAGTTCACAACAAATCCAAACTATTTCTGGTTTTACTAATGCAACAGCATTTTTTCCGTTTAACAGTTGGTACCAGACATTGCATAATTACATCGTCCGCCATGACACGTCGACCTCTGGAGCAACATTACCAAAAAAGCAATAATACAAACCTTGAACTGGGGATACTGTTCCACAAAATTCTTCATATCTGCAATACTTTCAACTTTCTGATGATTCTTGGCCTTTTTCTGGAATTCATCCATTAATTCCTTTATTGTCTGACCAATCTCACCAAAGTTTGCATACAGGTTCTGAAAAAGGGTATTCATTAATGCACAGCATAGGATACATAATCCACAACTACTTATGCAGCTTATACACATATGACATACAGAAATAATGTCCACACAAATGATTTGAATTAGGTATATTTCTAACCTCTATACAGAAAGTTAAACTTAGAATCTTACTAAATCTAAATCTTATAAATATTTTGTAACAATGATGCAGTAATTTGTATCACAAATTACTTAAATGTAAATAATGATTGTAATATGAATATGCATTTTTATGTGACATTGATTTCAGATGTTTATTGATTGTAAATATTGTTGGAAAGTAAATTTATAAGGCTTTACTGAAACTGTCAATAATAGCGCAATAATGCAGCGAGGGGGTGAGCTGTTTATCATTATAGGAAACAAGGAAGTTACGTAATGTTGGCGCGTTTTCGGTAGAAACTTCTGGAATGTGTTTCCCTAGAGCAATATGTATTTGTGGTTTTCATTGGATATTAAAATAGACGCTAATGTTGGCACGTTTTCTTAGCCAATAGCAGCTCAGTTATAATCTTTAGGCGTATCTTGATGCAGGCATATAAATAGGCTAGGTTAGAGGTAACGTCTGTCAGTCCTTCAGTTCGCCGAAAGCATTCATACATTACACGTCGTATTCAGGCCAGTTCATCAAAATTCTTAGTGCAATATGCGTCGTCTTAAGTTCGTCAGTTCGTCAAAATATTTGTATGAGATACGTCGGCTATAGATTCACAAGTTACGAAAATCTAAAGTATTATAAAGTTAATTATACACAAAGTTGAAATACGTGAATTAAAAGTGATCAGTAAGAAGTATTATAACAGTTTCAGTTTGGCGAGTATCTAGATCAATATATAAATGTGATAGTGAACGTGTTCGACAATAAAAATTATAAAACAAATTTCTTCATCAGTGTAATTTTTGGATAAAAGATTCCTTTCCGTTTTACAACCTGTATAGAGACACATGTTCGACCCAAGATAAGATAATAGCTAGCCGGAGGACATTTGAAATGAATTACAGTAGAATCTCGTTAGTACGTTTTTGCAGGGACCTAAGGATTTGGACGTCATAGGCGGGAAAACGTGTTAACGAAAATGCAAAATCTGCAATTTAAGAACATAGGTAATAAAAATCTAATAATTACTACGTCTCCATGGGCAATTTAAATCGATTTTGAGTACAATTTCATACTGAATGCGATCCCGTTTCCATGTTAAATTCAATATGTTTAAATGGATTTGGATACACAAAGCCTGAGAATAAATAATTCAAGCTTTTTTTTTTGATCAACTTGGATTTTTAGGTTATGAATGTTTTTGAGAAAATAAATTGTGAATTGTGGAAGCGGCAATAGTGGTTTTGCTGTGTGTTGTATTACACACGTGATAACAATTTCTGCTAAAAAAGAAAAAATTATGAGCGTGCATCATGTTACGAGTACAATAGACGACATTATCTTTGGTGTATACAAGACGATTTGGACACGGAGGTGTTTCCATGCAACAAATTTCGTTCCGGTCCTCTTCTGATCCTATTTTCCAAGAGAAAAGTTTTGTTTTAGTATTTTTCCCTTCTTTAAAAACAGTTTCAATTAATTTAGGTTTGCTAACAATCGTGTTTAAGGTTGACGGAGGAATGTTTAACTTCCGCACTATATCGACATGTTTTATATTTGGATTGTATTACATCAAGGATTTTCAGTTTTTCACTGTTGGTTATTTACCTACCACACTTTCTTTTTTTCATTGTAAATGAAAAGTTAAAATACAATCTACGGTTGTTTGGTCATCACTCAACATTAGAAACTATCGTTAGCGTTTACCGCTTTACCACGCCAAGGTAAAGCATTCTCTATCCCGCCCACAGAAATCGTCTCACACAAATATTTAAATGCATGTATGTGATTGGCTGCCGATATCCACCCCGTGACCAAGGATTGACCAAAGTAGCAAATGAGGACATCAAACTATGAACGTGTTAAACGCCTACATCCACTGTACCCATCAAGGATTGGCCAAAACAGCGAATGAGGACGTCAAACTTCAAACGTAGTAAGCGGGACCGGGAAAACGCACTAAGCAAACATTATTTATTATATTTGGTGATTTGGTACCGGGACTTTTATAATTCAACGTAATACACGGGAAAACGTGTTAATGAGGAACGTGCTAACGAGATTCCACTGTATTTCAAAAACTGATACTAGGAACCGCAAATTGCTAACGCCAGATGGAGCTACAAACCAAACAAATGAATGACGTCACAAGATGGCTTCAACACTGATGTAAACAAACATTATAAGCAATACCGCATCAACGTGGGGCTACAATAATGTTAAATAACATTAACATTTGTAAGCACTTTATATCGCAACAAACACAAAGGAAAAAATTCCTGTTCAAAACAGACCAGGCAGTTTTGAGATAAACTACGGAGTCTGTGATAGAAATTATATTAGAAAAACAAAATGAAGCATTGGCCTGAGGCTCAAAGAGCACCAAAGATACATAAAGATACCAAGTATAAAGAAATAGAAATAGCATATAATTTCTAGGAAACAAACCATTGTATAATGAGAGTATTTTTAACACTTAAATGATTTCAGTCAAATTATATAATAAAAAAATATATTAACAGCCCACCTTAAAGCAATATGTGTATTAACAATATATAAAAAGTGCATATTACAGTCATTGTAAATGTTTATATTACTGTATACATGTAATAATGTTATGTGAATGTATTATGTAATTTAATGATGTAAGAGCTGTGAGAATAATAAGTTAAAAGTTGCTAACAATGAGGTAACCTTGAGGCAATAATGAGTAAGAAAGTAACAATACTACTTATGATTCTTGGAAGCAATAATGTAATTTTTGTGACAGTTTAATAAATAGCCAATCAACAACCAGAAAAAACTTTAGTTAAATGAAGGTATTCTATTGGACTAGGATTAGCCAATCAGAAATTACAATGAAGCAAAATTTACAAATTCAGTTGTCAGTTGCTTGTAGACAGTGCTCATAACTGGACGTGTTGGTTGTAGACAGTGTTCCTAAGTGGACACGAGATGTGTCCTTGAGAAATTTAATATATTTTGTGTGAGAAAATAGTTTACGTGTTTAAAAGTGCAAGTATTTAATAAAAGAATCTCACAGCTCTCTATATCAATGAAGTGTTATTTAAATTGTGTCAAGGATTAATAAATGTAGTGAAGTACAAATTATAATCTGTGTAAGCCTACATTCTTCAGCCGCATATGAGACGGTAATTTGTATCACAAATTACTTTAATGTAAATAATTATTTACATATGAATATGTATTTTTATGTAACATTGATTTCAGAGGTTTAATAATTGTAATTATTAATGGTAAATAATAATTTTCGGCTCTACTGAAACTGTTAACAATAACAATACTGCAATGAAGGGTTTGAGTTGTTTATCGTTACCGGGAACCAGGAAGTTACGTAATGTTTCGCGCCTTTTCGGTTAAAGCTTCCAGAATGTTCTATAAAAGTAATATGTATTAGTGGTTTTCATTGGATGTTAAAATAGACGCTAATGTTGGCGCGTTTTATTAGCCAATAGCAGTTCATTTATAATCTTTGGGTGTATCTTAAGGCAAGCCTATAAATAGCCATGCTCGAAGCCGGTCGCCCCGCAGTTATACAAAATTCTCCGTACATTCTACGTCAATTCCGCAGTTCAAAAAGATGTCGCCAATCAGTCCTTCATTTTCGTCATAAGTTACACGCAGCAGAAGTACGAGAAATCTTACAAAATATTCTAAAGTTAAATATACCAAGTTGAAGTACGTGAGTTAAAAGTGATAAGACGTTATTATAAACAGTTTCAATATGGCGATTATCTAGATAAATCTGTGAAAGTGTCAGTGCACGTGTGAGACAATAAAACATTATAAAATACATTTCTTCACTAGTAATTTTTTGATAAAAGATTCCTTTTCCGCTTCACAACCTGTAAGACAAACATGCCTACCTAGATAAGATAATAGCTAGCCGGTGGACATTTAAAATTCATGCAAATTGCTAACGCCAGAGAAATCTACGGACAAGACCAAACCAACGAGTGACGTCACACAAGATGGCAACGCAGAAATCAACATAACATTCTCCCATTATATTGGCTTCCACCACGTGGTGCTACAAATGCACAAATACAACACTATACCCCTCTCAAATTGGCGCCCAACGTGGGGCAGTTAAAGTGAAGTAAATATACCATTGGTTCTCACACAAGATGGTTCCACGCGTGAGGTAAATAACATTACGTGAGAAACATTATCCACCACGTGGTGCTCTGAAACATATATACAAATTTGTGCTATACATACTTCAAATTGGCGCCCAACGTGGGGCGAAGTGACTAGGAAAGGAAGGCAAAGTGACTAGGAAAGGAACAAGAATAACCAGGATAGTAGCAGAATTAACCAGGAAAAGGCGAATGCAGCAGTGGAACGATCTACAAGACACAGATTCCGAGACAACAGGGTAAATCAACTACAAAAACATCGAGACAACGTAGATTCATCACAATACAACGCAGAAGCGACATACAAACCTAGGAGAATGGGGCAGAACGCTGGACATCAAAACTACAGCATCAGACAGCATCAAAAAGGTAATTAAATGATACTTAGGAGCGGTAGGAAAATAAAAACAATGGCTGCTAGCAATACAGAAGAAATAATTATGGAGGGAGATAGTGTAACAGTTAGCTGTGATCCAATACAAAGTACAGGAAATAGCCCAGATTTTTTGGGGTTTGAAGATGAAAATGTTAGTGTAGAAAGTGAGAATAGAATAGCAGGAAATGTTAATCTTGATGCTAGTATGGTGATGGAAATGCTGAGAAATATGAGTAGAGAATTGAGGGAACAATTAAGGGAAGATATGCAAAAGAATAAGAGGGAATTGAGGGAAGAATTAAGGGAAGATCTTAGTAAGAGTATTACAGATCAATTAAGGAGAGATATGCAAAAGAGTAGTGAAAAATTAGAACAAAAACTAACTCAGAATATGGAAAAGAATAATAGGGAATTAAGAGAAGATATTTGTAGGAGCTTTGAACAAAACAGAAAAGATATTGGTAGGAGTAATGAGGTATTAGAGCAAAAAGTAGATCAAAGCAGTAAAGAAATTGAAAAGAAAGTTACGAAGCTAGATAGTAGTATGCCAAAAATGAGAGATGAAAATGATGAAGTAATAGCAAGTGAGACAGGAGAAATTTCAAAGAAAATGCTGGACATGAGCAGGGAAAGAGATAACAAAGAAAGTGAGGTTAATACTAAAAGTGAGGTTAATGTAGAATGCACAGAGTTAGGAAGTCAAATGAGTATTATTTCAAGTGAGTTAAGAGAGATAAAAGAGGTTAGGAATGTAGATGTAAATGAGGCGCAAGTTAATTTCCGAGGGGAAATATCAGAAATACAGAATGAGTCAGTAATGCAAAGAAATAAACAGTACCAAGATTTTCAAAATGAAAACTCCAGTCCAGTACAGTTTAGTACAGATTTGTCAGAGTATTCTCAGGTTAAGGAGATAGTAGAAGAATTGAAAATGACAGTTGTTAAAAGATGTATTGTTCAAGAAACTGTAGATTGTTTCCAAATGTTATCAGGAGATGAAATTTCATATGAATACAAGAGGTTATTCATGAACAATTTGAAGGTTAGGTTACGGCTACGAGTAATGTTTAGCCACACACAATTTGATCCAGGAGGGTAAATAGCAATGAGATGTAAAGTAAATGCTGGATAGTTGAAGACGACTTGCAGAGAAATGTATTGGAACGTAAGAGGGTTAACTATTTATATATATCATTTGAAAAGAGAAATGTTTAAAAAAAAAAAAATAAAAAAATAAATAAATAAAATAAATTTTTAGTAACTGTAACAAAATATTTGAAGATTAAGAATGCAAAGATTGAAACTTAAGATGAGATTAAAGTAAAAGTACGTAAATACAATTCCAAGAATTAAAAATTAAGAATACAAAGATTGAAAATTAATATGATATTAAAGTAAAGATACGTAAATGCAATTCCAAGAGTATTGTTTAAAATAAAATTCAAAATAACAAAAATGGTAAAAATAATTCAAAACAAATACTTATGTAGTAAACAGAAAATGTAAAGCATTATCTAGATTTAAGAGATGTAAATATTTGTGTTGAGGGTGAATATTTTGGTACATATGTATAATAATTACAAAAATCTTAAATGTATAAATTTTGTCAACAGCTTAAAGTAAACAATTTGGTAGTAGTAAATAAATAGTTTAGGGTATAGTATTTGATATAAAAAAAAATATAATTTGTAATGTCAGATAAATATCTAAATTAATTAAACCAGAGCCAGTAAGTAGTGGCGAGATAAAACATATGTCGTGTGTTAAATACGTGTGAAGTGTTAAGTGAAAGTGAATAGCGTGTGTTACAAGATTTAGGAGACTAAAAACAAAATTATAAAATTTCTAAACAGGTTATAAATGTTTATAATTATGTTTCTAGTGGGGCATATGAGACGGTAATTTGTATCACAAATTACTTTAATGTAAATAATTATTTACATATGAATATGTATTTTTATGTAACATTGATTTCAGAGGTTTAATAATTGTAATTATTAATGGTAAATAATAATTTTCGGCTCTACTGAAACTGTTAACAATAACAATACTGCAATGAAGGGTTTGAGTTGTTTATCGTTACCGGGAACCAGGAAGTTACGTAATGTTTCGCGCCTTTTCGGTAAAAGCTTCCAGAATGTTCTATAAAAGTAATATGTATTAGTGGTTTTCATTGGATGTTAAAATAGACGCTAATGTTGGCGCGTTTTATTAGCCAATAGCAGTTCATTTATAATCTTTGGGTGTATCTTAAGGCAAGCCTATAAATAGCCATGCTCGAAGCCGGTCGCCCCGCAGTTATACAAAATTCTCCGTACATTCTACGTCAATTCCGCAGTTCAAAAAGATGTCGCCAATCAGTCCTTCATTTTCGTCATAAGTTACACGCAGCAGAAGTACGAGAAATCTTACAAAATATTCTAAAGTTAAATATACCAAGTTGAAGTACGTGAGTTAAAAGTGATAAGACGTTATTATAAACAGTTTCAATATGGCGATTATCTAGATAAATCTGTGAAAGTGTCAGTGCACGTGTGAGACAATAAAACATTATAAAATACATTTCTTCACTAGTAATTTTTTGATAAAAGATTCCTTTTCCGCTTCACAACCTGTAAGACAAACATGCCTACCTAGATAAGATAATAGCTAGCCGGTGGACATTTAAAATTCATGCAAATTGCTAACGCCAGAGAAATCTACGGACAAGACCAAACCAACGAGTGACGTCACACAAGATGGCAACGCAGAAATCAACATAACATTCTCCCATTATATTGGCTTCCACCACGTGGTGCTACAAATGCACAAATACAACACTATACCCCTCTCACATCATGCCCTGCTAAGACATTCCTGTTTCTAAAACTAATACTGACACAGCCGAGGCAAACATAAATATATAATATTTAAAGAAACGGTCAAATTACAAAGTTAATATTTTTAAATTTGGGACAAAGGCTACCGGGTACCATATGTGCGGTTGCAACTACTTCAAGTTCGACTCCTCCTAACATAAACCTTCTTCAATAAAAAATCAGACAAAATTAATTAAAATTATTCACAACCTAACTGAATTAACAGTTTGGGAAAAACTACTGATATAGAGAAACAGCAACTTATTAATGAATTTCAGCTTTCTGAGTGACAATGATCTCATTTCCAAATACACACTTCAACTGCGACACCTGCAGCCATGCAGAGGATCACAGCTGATGATGAAGACAACAGCCTCCAAAACAAATGTCACCAAAAATGGCAAAGTCTGAAAGTTAGATCCATTCATTGTTTTCTTAAATAAATATAAACTTATTGCATACAGGGTTAACTATTTATAGGTACAAACTATATGATGCCCTTACCAGCAATGACAAATAATAATTAATCATGTCATTAATATTATAAGTTTTAATGATGAAAAATAAAACATTAGTTTGTTTGCTCCATTTATATGTCGCCTTTAACATCTAAGGTCATATCGGTGCTTTTGCCTTTTGGAACAATTGCTCATCGGCAATGATGTCCATTAGCTTACTATTGTCTATCTTTGGATTTGTTTACATTGTTTTTTTTTCTTTCTTTTTAAACATTAAATGCACACATACATTCACACTCACTCATACTTCCAGACTCTAGGAGGGACGGGCAATAATCCTCACTAAAGGAAAATTTTCATCCTCCAGCCAGGAATCAAACCCATGACCTATGGATTTGGAAGCTAGTGTGCTAACCACCAGATCACAGAGTAAACCATAAGTATTACTTTCAAAACTTCAAAGAAAAGAAAATCTTCATTAAATTCCAAAACTAATAAGTTCCTGGCAATTATAACATTTCCTGCAAGTTTCCTCATGGTCTGAAAGCCTTATCTATGGCGCAAAAATTTGGCATAACATTAGCCAATCAAGGTAACGGAAAGGAAGCAAGGTTGTAAGAAAGAGTGTTCAGTACCTGATGTCTGTCACTAGAACCCACAGCATGGAGTGGTTAGCTCAGGGTATGGCTCTTTTTACATTCAAATAAGCATAACATGAGACCAACAGCTTTACATCCCTTCCAAAGGAAAACTCTACCACCCTCCACAGAGTTTGAATCTGCAACTTGGGTGTTGGAGGCTAGCATGGTAACCATTACCTGCGAGGTTAATCAACTACATGACAAATAGAAAGTAATTCCTCTTGAAGAAGTTTAATATTTTTAGTAGGAGTTGTATTGTAGTTCAACTGTTGGGGAGCCAAACTTGATGTAGTAACTGCCCCATGTATGGTACAAAGTTTCTGGTGGTCTTCGCCCCAAGTTTACTTTCAACTTTGTATTTTAATGTTTCTTTAAATATTGTATATATACTTATGTTTGCCTTGGCTGCGTCAGTATTAATTTGTAGAAACTTGTTTCTCTTAACAGGGTGTGATACGGCTAAAAAATGTAGGCTTACACAGATAATAATTTTTACTTCACTCCTTTTATGAATCCTTGACATGATTAAATAACACTTCACTGATATAAACAGCTGTGAGGTCATTTATTAATTACTTGCACTTTTTACACACGTAAACTTTATAACATTCTTGCCGTAATGAATTTTTGTCTCACACTGGATATGTATTAAACTTCTCGAGGACACATCTCGCGTCCAGTTACGAACACTGTCTACAAGCAACTGACTTCTACCGTTTGAATTAGTAAATTTCATTTATTTCAGTTTCTGATTGGCTAATCCTACTCCAATAGAATACTTTTATTTAACTTAAGGTTTTTCTGGTTGTTGATTGGCTATTTATAAACTGTTTTAAAAATTACATTATTGTTCCTCCAAGAATTACTAGTAGCATTATTAAACTTTCCAATTCATTACTGCCTGAAGGTTACCTCATTGTTAGCAACTTTCGGCTCCTATATTCTCACAGCTCCTACATTATTAAATTAGTAATACATTCACATAACATTATTAAACATGTACACAATAATATAAACATTAATAATATGACTGTTACATACATTTTATATGTTATTTATACACATATTGCTTTAAGGCAGGCTGTTATTATATTTTATATTATATAATTACACTGAAATCATTTAAGTGTTAAAAATACTGCCTCACTCTCCAGATACAGAAACTGTAAATTCTGATACTCTTGAGAAATTCATTTCTAATAAATTATGAAAATAGTGGATGCATTACATTTGCGTAAAATTCATCTTGTTCAGCAGAGAGCACAACTTCCTTCAGTTCTTTTGCTATTCCAGGCACATCCGAAAGATTGACCATGTTGTTTGTTATTGTGAGTAATTCATGTACCATCGCCTGATAAGTCCACTGAAAGCAGAGAAATAAGTTTCATTAATAAACATTAAATATAAAAAAATCTGATGTGTTACACTCACATGACTTTCTATACTCTTGTACAAACTATTTTTACAAATGCTTATTCTCCATATGCTTCATGTTAATCGAGATAACGAGATGTTAACTTTATTGCTAATTTTCTTGTAGATGTAAGGGGAATTGGTAGGCTTTAAGCGATAGTCAAATATTTTAAGAGCTGGTTGCTATGTGGAGTATTCCATTCTCTTCGCATTACCAGGACAAAACAAAAATGAATAACGACTTCCCATTTCAGAAAAAGTATAAGTATTTAAGGGAATAACAAGCAATATCTCAAAAATGGTTCACTCAACAAAAAAAATGTATATGACATATATTGTATATTTTAACACAATCTACATTTTTTGTGTAGTAAAATTTTGTCTATCTCTTATGGTTTACCAGTTATGCAAAATTTGTTCAAAATGAAGAATACTTTTGGAGACATTCCCAGAAAATTCAAGATATACATTTTATTTGCCATAAAAATGTCTTAAACATATGATACTTTAATCAAATTGATAGAGCCGTTTTTGAGAAAATTCACACACACACACACCCACCCACCCACGCACGCACACGCACATGCACACACACAGGTTTCCAAAAATACTTTTTTTTTTTGGATTCAGGAGGTCACAAAACATATTTCTAGTGAAATCTCAGTATCGAATTTTTGAGTGGAATGCAATACTTCCCCTGCTTACTATACGTAATAGAGAAAGTAAAAATTAATAGCGATCTGCAGTTGAAAAAGGTATAAAATATTTGAAAATTCAAATGAATAACATAGAATATCTCAGATATGGTTAATGCCACATGCACTTTTATTTTACGCAAATTGTGTCCTTTAACGAGATTTACATTTATTGTGTACTAAGATTTTGTCTATCTGTTGCGGTTTAACATTGTACAAAGTTATTCAGGCTATTGCCAGAAAATTCAAGATATAGATTTTATATGCCATGCAAATATAATCAAAAGCACTAGAGCCATTTTCGAGAAAATTAAAAATAATGAAATTGTTTCCATGTAAAGGGCAGTTTAAAACCTTTGTGTCGCATCCCTGTAAGGTGCTGAACTTAAATAACAAGTTTGGTATTTAACCAACGTGCATGCACAGGCACATCATACGCACACCTTTCCTCTAAAAATACTTTTTCAGGATTCTGGGACCCTCAAACATGTATTTCCAGAAATCTCGTATCAAATTTTTGGGAGGAATACAATACTTCTTCTACTTACTATTGGTAAGTAGTAGAGAAAATAAAAACTAGTAAAATGAACATCAATATTAACATATATGAGAAAATCTACATCAAAAACACTTTTGACCACCACCTTATGGACTTCAGCATTCCAGATAATGATAAATTAATGTACAATTTCAACAAGCCCTTGCATGAATGCAGATACTGGTCTGTTAAATATGTACAAATGTGAAGCAATAGTGTGTCCGAAAGCCATAATTTATATATAAACACTTCACTGTGTAGTTCTTCTTTTGTGTAACATTATCTTTACTTGCTAAACATTAGTTGCCTACATATTTAGGACATTGAGCAGTCTGAAAGGAATATAGTTACGAGTTTGGTGCCCACAATATCATAACTATACATCAGATTTGTATGCACTAAAAATTCTAAAATATGCAGTAATCATGCACTGGGTCATATGAATGAAAAGCAAGTACTTACTCAAAGTTTATACTCATGAGTATGAACACTTTATGTGATTATATACTCACCTCAATGAGAACATACTTGTTTTCATAAGAATAAAAGCCTACTACCTCATACGAGTATATACTCATCCCCACAGCCATCTTGTTCACTTAAATGTAAGTATATACTCATGTCATCTACACTCTTTGAGCATAAACTAGCTTCGTTGAGTGTGTGGCATTGTTATGCTATTTGGCATTCTGAATTAGAGCAGATTTTGTTGTATTTGGTTCTGCCCCATCTAAACTGCTCAGGAATTATTCTGTGTTTTATAACAAGTTTCAGCAGAAATGTTAGAGAAATATTAGGTCCTTCAAGAAATGAAAAATGAATTGAAGCAACACACACAAAAGCATAGCTGTAAATGAAATTAGCAAAACAACAAATAAAATGAAATAGGCAAAATTCTATTATCAACAAAATCAGGCAAAAAGAAAATATTCGCGGATTCTTAAGTCATAATTATAAGGTGCCATATGCAAATTCAAATCAGACTTTTTCTAGAATCCGGGATGTTTACACTATTTTTCTACGAAACAGATTTTTATAAGTAACCTAACTTCTTAAGTAACTGAATTTTGGGGTTAGGATTTTACATAGTAAGCTTAATTAATAAATTTGACTTTCAATAATACTTCTAGGTTATGTTTTTATGCAGAAATATAGGATTTTGAAACTCCTTGAATGTTCACGGATTCTAAAGTCATAATTATAAGGTGCCAGATGCAAATTCAAGTCAGACTGTTTCTAGAATCCTGGGATATTTACACTATTTTTCTATGAAACAGTTTTGTTATAGGTAACCTAACTTCTTAAGCAACTTCTTAAGCTTACTAGTAAGCTTAATTAATAAATCTGACTTTCAATAATACTTCTAGGTTATGTTTTCATTCAGCAATACAGGAGTTTGAAACTCCTTGAATGTTCATGGCAAAGTTAAAAAACCAATAAATAAAATGGCTATAAGCAAATTGAAAGGAATAACTGTGGATTGGAAGGTCATAACTCATGAGGTCCTGGATGAACTTATCCGACTGTTTTTAGAATCCCAGGATATTTACACTACTTAGGTATACTATGAAAAAGTTTTCTTATAAAGTTATGAGTAGGTGACAGGATTTTGAAGTTACCACTGTACATAGTAAGGTTAATTAATAATGTTGACTTTCAATGTTATTTCTAGGTTTTGTTTTTCTGAAACAATGCAGGATTTTGAAACTTATTTAATACATATGGCTATGTTTGTAACTTTTCCATGAGTACTATACAGCTCATAAACTGTGCCATTCTCCTCATATTTAGTATATATATATATACTCAGAAGTGAGCATGCATCTAACCATGCTCAGCATGTGAGGAGAATGAACTCATAAAACATAGAATATACTAGCTTTTATTCATATCAAATAAGAGTACATACTCTTGTAAGATGGAAGCCTGAGTATGTTCTACTCTGCTTCCATTACTTGAGCATGTTCTCAAAATGAAGTAGATACTCAGATGGTTTTATTCTTACCAAACCGAGTATTTACTTGAAAAAGTGAAGCGTATACTATATACTCAATTTTATTCATATAACCCACTAAAATTATTAACTTTAAGCTTATACTTTTTGGTACTTACAATGTACACCCATGCACAAAAAAATTAGCTATCCCCAGATCCCATGTGACGATCGGAGGGCTTTGTGTACCTTCATAACAGATGTGTTCACAACGCATATGCAGAAACTGAAGAATGGTCTGATAACAGTGTTTTTCAGTGGTGATATAAGCTACTGAAAACAGAGCATGGAACGTTTTGCGCTCATAAGTTCCATGGTTCAAATTTCGCATTAATTATTGATATTTTTTATGTTTTTAATTTTATGACTGGATGTGTAGAACACAATATTGCATTAATGTATCCTTAGCATTTTAAGTTTTAGGCATATCTATGCATGCAAAAACATAATTCTACTATAACACTCGTTTTAAATAGCTAAATGCAAATAAAGTATTATCTTCTAAAACTAACACACACAAAAAATAAACAATTTAATATCTGGTATATGAACCCCGAGCGTATAACGGCCCTCAATTTTCAGGTTATGGATGAAACTAAGTCCCTGTAGTAATGTGGATGAGAAACTAGAACATCCCAGGCTTTTTGAATGCATGCTCAGAAGCCATCTTTTGTCCTTTGTGCATCTGGAAGAAAATTCAAATGCAGCTCCCTTTTCAACTCAATCCACACATTTTCAATAGGGTTCAAATCTGGTCAACAGGGAGGCCAGTCTACCACTCTGATATCCTGCCTCTCTAAGAACCAATTTGAAACCTTTCAACATATGTGGATAAGATTATTATCCTGTACAAATTCAACAATTCCATCAGGATATCTCATCCTCTCAGAGGAAATCAAACTACTATTACCATGTATTGTGCACTGTTCAGCGAATCGGCAAGCTATCACAATGCACCTAAACCATCCCTTGATATCCAGCAAGATACAGATATACGACCATTATAAAATTGTGAAGCCACATATGTGTAATAATATTATTATGAACTTTACCAAATGCGTGTATGAAATGCAGTATATCAAAAATAAGTAGTTACTATGTGTTGATTAAACATTATTAACAGAAGAAAAGAAAGTGTTTGCTACATGTGAGAAGTGAACCTGCGGTCTTAACCATGGAAGTACCCTATGCTTTGCCATAGTACTACAGAGCATGCACATGGAAGGTAGCATGTTTAATGATGCCGTACAACAACTTGCTGAAGCGGTTACACAATGTTATTGCATATAGTGTAAACAAGGCGCTGGACCAGTAGGACTTAGAAAAATTTGGCAGTTAAGACACGACTCATTTTTTTGTCCACAGGTGTACATTCTTCTTAGACTTCATTTCAGTCATAACTTGATTTTCAGTATACGAGGGTGGTCTGAAAAGTTTCCGACCTCAACATGAAAATGGCAGCACTCGTAAATAAAAGCTAGTGAATTTCGTTGTTCATCTGTTGACAGTTACTCACCAAAGTTTCAGCCATTTTGGACGCTCAGTTGTTATGTAACAGTCGTTTGAGTGAGGTGATGTGAGTGTTTTTATGGAAATGGATAAAATCGAGTATCGAGCTGTCATTAAATATTCGTTTTTGAAAGGCAATACGCCTACACAAATCAAAGATGAGTTGGATTCTGTATATGGGGACTCTACACCATCATTTAACACAGCGAAATTTTGGGCAGGTGAATTTAAACGTGGCCGTAAGAGCTTGGGAGACGAACATTTGGGATGTCCAAAAATTGCAACTACCGACGAAAACATCGCCAAAGTTCACCAAATGGTGCTAGACAACTGCCGAATTAAAGTGAGAGAGATAGCAGAGGCTATGAAAATGTCAAAAGAACGTGTTTGTCACATATTAAATCAACATTTAGACATGAGAAAGCTGTCCACGCGTTGGGTGCTAATTTGCTCACGTTTGACCAAAAACGTATTCGAATGAACATTTCCAACGCTCTGTTGGCACAGTTTAGGCGCAATAAATCCGAGTTTTGGCGCCGATTAATTACTGTAGATGAAACTTGGATACACCATTATACGCCCAAAACAAAAATACAGTCCGAACAGTGGACTGCAAAGGGGGAACCGGCTCCAAAAAAAGCAAAAACTGTCTGGGAAAGTGATGGGGACTGTTTTTTGGGATAGTCATGGAGTTATTTTAATCGATTATCTCCAAAAAGGAAAAACCATTACAGGAGCATACTATGCATCATTACTTGACAAGCTGAAGGCAGAACTTGCGGAAAAACGGCCACATTTGCAGAAAAAGAAAATCCTGTTTCACCAAGACAATGCACCATCTCACACCTCAGCGGTTGCAATGGCGAAAATCCACAAATTACAGTTTGAACTGCTTGACCATCTGCCTTACTCACCAGATCTAGCCCCAAGCGACTTCATTTTGTTCCCTCATCTGAAAATTGTGCTCGGAGGATAGAGATTTTTGTCAAATGAAGAGGCAATCACCTTCGTGAACAATTATTTTGCAGAGAAAAGCGCCGAGTACTATTTGGACAGGTTACAGAGATGGGAGCATTGCTGAGAGAAGTGTGTAGAGTTACAAGGGGACTATGTTGAAAAAAAAAAAAATGTCTTGTATCTTTATTAGGTCGGAAACTTTTCAGACCACCCTCGTACAATGATAATTTTCTCCAAATGCTCAGATCTAAATTTATAACATTTATCACTTAACACAAGTTTCTATGCTGGGAAGGATTTTTTCACATCTATAGATGTCATTGGACAACATTTAAAAGCATTTACTAACTCTAGGGAAGATTCTTCCGGAAGAACCATGTTTTCATCTTGAACACAAATCTTTAATGTCAGGATTTCTCTCTAAAACACTGCACAATTTATTGCTTAATTTTCCTGAATTCTTTTAAGAGCACACTCAAAGTTTACTCTGAACTTCCTTATGGATGTCTCCATAGTAATGACTTTTTTTTTTGTCACTGATGTGTTCCAAATATTAATTTTAAAATTAAAAAGTTAAAAATGTGTGTATTATATGCTCAATGCATGGAAAAATGATGAAATATGCAGCAACAAATTAAATACACATTTGCATACAAATCTGATGTGTAATCATAATTATCAGTAAGAAGTACACAACCTGAGAACTACGCCTTGCATCAATATGCGATAATACAGTAAAACCTGTCTTCAGCAGAATTGAATGGGGCTCTTGAACATTTCTGTTTAAGACAGTTTTCAGTTTAACGAAGGTAGGCCTACGCTATTAACAAAATTAAACCATAAACATACATAAATGGGCACACTGAGATAAAAAATTCTGATGTGTTACACTCACATGACTTTCTCTACTCTTGTACAAACTATTTTTACAAACGCTTATTCTCCATATGCTTCATGTTAATCAAGATGTTAATCTTATTGCTAATTTTCTTATAGGTGCAAGGGGAATATGGTAGTATTTAAGCGATAGTCAAATCTTTTAAGAGCTGCTTGCTATGTGGCACATTCCATTCTCTTTTTATCTCCAGGACATAAAAAAAAATGAATAACGAATTCCCATTTGAAAAAAAGGATTGTAAAATTTAAGGGAATAACAAGCAATATCTCGAAAATGGTTCAGTCAACAAAAAAGATGTATATGACATAAATTGTGTATTTTAACATGATCTACAGTTTTTGTGTAGTAAATTTTTGTCTATCTCTTATGGTTTACCAGTTATGAAAAAGTCGTTCACAATGAAGAATACTTTTGGAGACATTCCCAGAAAATTCGTGATATACATTTCATTTGTCATGAAAATATCTTAAACACATGATATTTTAATCAAAATCGTTAGAGCAATTTTTGAGAAAATTAAAATTTTCAAAAAATGTTTCATGTAAAGGGTAATCTGGGATGGGGGGATTTTCTTGAAAACCTTCGTGTCGCATCTCTGGAAGATACTGAACCTAAATACAAATTTGGTGTTTATCTGACTGTTCGTTTCTGAGTTATGCTGTTCACAGACACACACATGGACATGTTTCCAAAAATGCTTTTTTTGGATTCAGCGGGTCCCAAAACATATATTTCCAGTGAAATCTCGGCATCGAATTTTTGGGTGGAATACAATACTTCCCCTACTTACTATATGTAGTAGAGAAAGTAAAAATGTGCGTACCTTATTCAGTTATGCATTTAGATATTTCTATTACAACATAATACAAACCAAAAGTTATAATGAATGAAAAGTAGTTGTATACACGATTTGTTTATTTTTTCCAGTAGTCGAGGAGAGTTTTCTGCATACATTGCTGCTTGACTTTCCACAAACGCTTTAGCCTGAGAAATCACATCAAATATATTGAGTCATTTTGCCATAGAGCGAATTGCTGCAGTTCCTTTAAACTTTTGAGAGAATCTTAATAAGTTTTTAGCATACACTCTTCTTCCAACTCAGGGCTGTATTCCTCTTCATCTTCCTCGACCTTCTCTTCTTCTTTTTGGCTTTGTGTATAGTTCTCAATTAAGGCATCTGTATCCATTGTGTCTGTTTCAGTTTGCACATCACTGTCTATGTTGACATTGCATGGTGTTGCAATTGAAAGCACCTTCATTGATGTAGTTTTGTAATTCTTGTTGCTTATGCTCAGTTTCTTCACTTGACCCATTGGAAATCCTCCTTTTCCGTAATACTTTGTCACTGTTTCTGGTAGCAATTTCTTTACTGCTTGGCTTATCCAAATTATTGCATCTAGAACCGAGATGGTTTTAGCTAGCTCAGAGGCAATTAATGTGGAATGTATATCATTAGAGCAGGAAATGGAAAGGGAAGAGACAACAATAAAAGACAATCAGCCGTGCTCATTGTTAATTTAACTATGCAGTGAAGGATGAGTGTGACAGGTTTCTCAATATTCGGACCGCCATCAGCGCACCCCCTCCTTGTAGTAACTTTATGTTTTTATTTGTTAGCCCCACGTTGGTGCCAATTTGGGAGAGAATGTTTCTTATAGCCCCACGTTGTGGTAGACAATTTGAAGTAACATTTATGTTTACGTAATATTATTAGAACTTGGAGATCTTATATTGTGTTTACTTCATGTGAGTGGAAGCCATCTTATGTCATTCATTTGTTTGGTTTGTAGCTCCATCTGGCGTTAGCAATTTGCGTTTCCTAGTATCAGTTTTTGAAATAATTCATTTTAAATGTCCTCCGGCTAGCTATTATCCTGTTGGCTTGGGTCGAACATGTGTCTCAATACAGGTTGTGAAACGGAAAGGAATCTTTTATCCAAAAATTACACTGATGAAGAAATTTGTTTTATAATTTTTATTGTCGAACACGTTCACTATCACTTTTACATATTGATCTAGATACTCGCCAAACTGAAACTGTTATAATATTTCTTACTGATCACTTTTAATTCACGTATTTCAACTTTGTGTATAATTAACTTTATAATACTTTAGATTTTCGTAACTTGTGAATCTATAGCCGATGTATCTCATACAAATATTTTGACGAACTGACGAACTTAAGACGACGTGTATTGCACTAAGAATTTTGATGAACTGGGCGACCGACTACGATGTGTAATGTGTAAATGCTTTCGGCGAACTGAAGGACTGACTGACTTTACATCTAACTTGGCCTATTTATACGCCTGCATCAAGATACGCCTAAACATTATAACTGAGCTGCTATTGGCTAAGAAAACGCGCCAACATTACGTAACTTCCTTGTTTCCAATAATGATAAACAGCTCACCCCCTCGCTGCATTATTGCGCTATTATTGACAGTTTCAGTAAAGCCTTATAAACTTATTTCCCAATATTAATTACAATTAATAAACATCTGAAATCAATGTCACATAAAAATGCATATTCATATTACAATCATTATTTACATTTAAGTAATTTGTGATACAAATTACTGCATCATCCTAGACTGGTCAGGTAGCAGCAAGATGGTCATGTTTCAACTTAAACAATATATACTTAGAGCAGACAACGTAGACTTTCACAGGGTGTCTGAAAATTTTCTAAACTCTACATTCCGGAACTAGAAAGTTTCCGTTAAAAGACGCACTTTGATAAGACAACTTCCATTTAATAAAGGGAATTTAGCATGTTTTTCACCCCAAAATTCATGGGACCATGAAATATTTCCGTTTAACAAGGGGTCCATTGAAGGCAGGTTTTACTGTATTATTCAGCTTATACTGAAAATTTTGTTTGGTTAACACTTACTAAACTTTATTCAAACTGCTCCTTTATGTACTAAACTTTGTAAACATAACAATCAAATCTGCTTTAAATTAAATTGAGTTTTATTTATGGACGCTCTTTAACTGCTGTGATTCTTAGCGTCCCATTCTATATGGGCGTGAAAGACCAGTAATTTTGCTCAGAGGCCTCTTTATTAGGCTTCAGGTTATTTTACGTGCCGTAAATCTACAACACAGGACCACCGGCTTTACTTCCTTTCCAAAGGAAGCCATGCTAAGGATTTTTATGCCCGAAAAAATCCATTGCCCTCCGCCGGGTTTGCTTACCTGGTTAAGAAGAGGAGTCACCGGATCATCGCGCCGGTCCAAAATCAGCAGAAGAGGAGGTACTTCAGATTGTCGGAACTCAAAAAGAGCTGCTTCTTTTGACAAAACTTCCTGCGGAAAAGAGTAAGTAGGAACATTAAGTATCGCTGGATGATGGACTCTAGTAAAATACTGAAGATAACATCAAACTGGACTCACTCTTATCTTCTCTGCTAGTCTCTTTGCCATTTCTGAGTTATTTTGAAACCTTATAAATGGAAACTTCTTCAAAGATAAAAGTATTGCAGTTATTCCTTGTACAGTTCTTTGTAAATACTCTAAATTCCAGTTTAGTCCTGAAAAAAACAAAAATTAAAGCTGCTGATGAAATAAAAAGCACAAAGCCAACCACTAAAACATTTCAAATAACACAACGCAAATAAAACTTAAATTTCATTGAGGGTGGGATCAACTAAACAATGTAGAACTCTTTAAAACATACAATTTATTTGAAATAAGTTGTTTGTCACATAAGCCATTTCTGAGATATCCATTATTAATGGTTCGAATTGCTCATTACTTGGTCATTTTCTTGAATTCCACCAAGTCTTAACAAAAATTATCTTGCCCTCAAATACAACTCTCTAATCAGACACTTAAAAAAGTAGAATCTATAAAATTCCTCGAGGTCTGCGCACAAAGCAATCTGAAATGGGATGCCCTCACTAGCCTCATAAATAATAAACTCAGCTCTCTATGTTATATGCTAAGAATATTGACAACATGCACAGGTAAAGAAACAGAGCAGCATATTTTGCACATGTGCACTCACTCCTAAGTTATGAAGTAGTCTTCTGGGGTGAGTCTCTAGCAAGCAAGTCAACCTTTATTGCACAGAAAAAATTATCAGAACTATTGAAGGAGTCAGCCCAAAATCGTCATGTAAACCTCTCTTTAAAAAACTGGGAATCCACTTCCCTGCATTTACATATATTCAGTCATTCTGCTTATAGTCAAGAACATTAATGCTTCTGATTCACTATTCGTAACTAATAATATGGTGCATGAACACAATACTAGGGAAAATACACAAATACATGTGACCAGCTGCAACACCTTGCTCTACCAAAAAAGTATCTTATACTCTGGCATTAAACTTTATAATAATTTACCTAGTAATATCATGTAAACCAGCTGAAATCCAGTCTCAAAGCACATCTATTTAACCACTCCTTTTATTCTATTAATGATTACCTTTAACACAAATGTATATCATGAACCATAGTATTTAGCATGTAAAGACCTATTGTATATAATGTAAAAACATATTATATATGTTTATAGCTGACGTGTCCAATAGTGAATGTACATTATACCAAACCACTTTAACGGATAAATAAACCTAACTAACTAACATTCAGATGTTTCTCACGATTGCAGGAAACGGTATGGAATTTTAAGGCCAGCATATAGTGTCCAGTTCTTACATTTCACTATCGCTGTTCCCTTTGTATCTATAACAAAATGTGTAATGCAGCTATTTGTGCAAAGGTTTGTTTGAATTAAAATGTAGTAGATAGAAAAGTAAGCTTTAGTAAGAATAATTCTCCAGGGAGTTTTAATAATCACAAGTGTTCGATTTCTGTTTAATAAAAAAAATAATGGCTTGATTACATCAAGTATTTATATTAATAGTTTAATATCATGTTTCTGAGATGAATTTGGTGTTCTGTGTCTAGTACTGATAATGTATACTGTGAAGCGAGTAAAAAAAGGTTTGTGGAACACTGCCTTAAGCCAATCAGGAACAGGTAACACGAAATAACATATTTTAGTGTTTGTACATATGGAATAAGATTTTAGGAAACATTAAACCGATAAAAAATACTTTTACCTTGAGCACAGCCTGTAATATTCAGTGAGAAGAGATGAGGACTGACTGCCAGGTAGTCCCCATAAAATTCTTGCACCTCTCGCACTACTTCCTGCTCATCAGACTCTGCTAACGTTTTTATATCTGCTTTCGCAATTATGTTACTGAAATCTATAAATAAAATAGAATGGTTAGTGTTGCTTTCATTTCAGGGTATCTATCAATTTCTATTGAACCAAATTCACGACTTTTACATGATCTCTTTAAATTCATGACTCCTCAGCATTGTATATGGCATATCCTGACCAATCTAGACTAGTGTTTTCTAAACTTTTTTGGCCATGGAACACTTTTTATTTAAGGAAATATGCAAGGAAGTAACCTAAGTATTCAGGACTGGTGCTGCCATCTAGCCAAAAGCTTACTTTGAGACTAATGACCACTGTCACCCACGAAGTAGTTCCTTTCCACACGTATGAGGGTGGTCTGAAAAGTTTCCGACCTAATAAAGATACAAGATATTTTTTCACAATTTTTATTTTTTTTTATTTTTCAACATAGTCTCCTTGTAACACTACACACTTCTTCCAGTGATGTTCCTATCTCTGTAAGCTGTCCAAATAGTACTCGGCGTTTTTCTCTGCAAAATAATTGTTCACGAAGGTGATTGCCTCTTCATTTGACGAAAATCTCTGTCCTCCGAGCGCAATTTTCAGATGAGGGAGCAAAAAGAAGTCGCTTGGGGCTAGATCTGGTGAGTAAGGTGGATGGTCAAGCAGTTCAAACTGTAATTCGTGGATTTTCGCTGTTGCAACCGCTGAGGTATCAGATGATGCGTTGTCTTGGTGAAACAGGATTTCCTTTTTCTGCAAATGTGGCCGTTTTTCCGCAAGTTCTGCATTGAGCTTGTCAAGTAATGATGCATAGTATACTCCTGTAATGGTTGGAAACATGAAAGTGGAAGGAATTAGTAGTAAATGTGCTTCCTAACCTCATCCCGACACCCGCAAGTCTAATCAGCGTTGCTTCCTCTGGTGAAGGGGTCATTTGTAGTTTGTTTATATGCAACTCAAAACTGGATTACCTAAAAAACAATGGCAAAAGCTACAAAGGACAGCTAAAACCGGTGGAAATGAAAAAAGAACAATAAACAATTTTAATGTATGCCATTAAATAAAGGAATGAAAGCTTGGCATAACTAGAGGGATCAGAAATGTAATGGATATACATTTAGGTAATGTTTACTTTAACGAATTTTCACGTTGGCTTGGCTAAATTGGAAATAGGTGAAAAAATGTCATTAGTCAGTTAAAAATAAATGAAATCCCAATGCGCAAAATCGACTTTCACTTTGTGATCGATATGCATTCTCGTTCTCGTTACTGGGCTACTGTGAACCAATATCTTGCATGGTGCATTGCTTCCTGTTCTCGTTTCCGTTCTGGTTACCGTTCTCGGGCGGTTGTGAACCAGCCTTTAGTCCAACTAATATTAAAGCTGAGCTAGATTCTACTCTGGAGAGTCTGCTCCTTCGTTTACAACAGTAAAATATTGGGTGGCAGAATTTAAGCAAGGCATATGAGCTGCCAAGACGAACATCACAGTGGTCGACCAAATGAGGTGACCACGCCGGGAATTGTGAGGAAAATCCACAAGATGGTATTGGATGACCATCGACTGAAAGTGCACGAGCCAGCAGACATCGTAGGAATTTTAAAAACTGCTGTACATCGCATACTAACTGAAAATTTAGACATGAGAAAGTTGTGCTTAAGATGGGTGCAGCATTTACTCACAATGAAACAAAAACAGCGTTGTGAAGATGTTTCAGTCTGAGTGTTTGGGGATGTTCCACTGCAATAAAACCAAGTTTTTGTGTCAATTCATAACCATGGATGAAACATGGGTCCATCACTTCACACCTGAGACAAAGAAACAGCCAGAGCAGTGGATTGAAAGGGAAGAATTGGCTCCAAAGAAAGCGAAGACAGTTCTATCTGTAGGCAAGGTCATGGCATCAGTTTTTTGGGATGCGCATGGGATAATTTTTATTGATTATCTTCAAATGGAAAAGCAATCAATGGCGAGTATTATGCAAACTTATTGCAGTGTTTGAATGATGAAATCAAGCAAAAACGGCCGCAATTAACGAAAAAGAAAGCTCTGTTTCATCAAGACAATGCACCATTCACACATCCATTATTGCCATGGCCAAAATCAATGAGTTAAAGTTTGAATTGCTTCCTCATGCACCCTATTCACCAGACCTAGCCCCCTATGATTATTTTCTGTTTCTAAAGTTGAAGAAATGGCTTGGTGGTAAAAGATTTCCCAACAATGAAGAGGTGGAGTTTGCAGTTGATGGCTATTTTGCAGAACTCGACAGTTCTCACTATAAAAAGGGTATCAAAGCTATTCAACTGATGCAGTAATTTGTATCACAAATTACTTAAATGTAAATAATGATTGTAATATGAATATGCATTTTTATGTGACATTGATTTCAATGTTTATTGATTGTAAATATTGTTGGGAAGTAAATTTATAATGCCTTACTGAAACTGTTAATAATAGCGCAATAATGCAGCGAGGGGGGGTGAGCTGTTTATCATTATTGGAAACGAGGAAGTTACGTAATGTTGGCGCGTTTTTCCGTTTAGAAACTTCTGGAATGTTTTCTCCCTAAAGCATATGTATTCATAATTTTAATTGGATATTAAAATAGACGCTAATGTTGGCGCGTTTTATTAGCCAATTGCAGTTCAGTTATAATCTTTAGGCATATCTAGATGAAGGAGTATAAATAGGGTAGGTTAGAGGTAGCTTGAGCTCAGTTCATCGAAAATCTCAATACATTACACGTCGCCTTCAGTTGCTCAGTTCATCAAAATTCTTTGTGCACTACACATCGTCTTCAGTTCGTCAGTTCGTCAAAATATTTGTATGAGATACGTCGGCTATAGATTCACAAGTTACGAAAATCTAAAGTATTATAAAGTTAATTATACACAAAGTTGAAGTATGTGAATTAAAAGTGATTAGTAATGAAGTTATTATAACAGTTTCAGTTTTGGCGAGTGTTAAGATCAATGTATAAATGTGATAGTTAACGTGTTCGACAATAAATGTGTAAAACCAATTTCTTCATCAGTGTAATTTTTGGATAAAAGATTCCTTTCCGTTTACACAACCCTGATCAAGAGATATGTTCGACCAAATAGCTAGCCGGAGGACAGTAAACAAAACTTAAAATTCTTTCAAACACTAATACTACCACAAATTGCTAAAACTAGATGGAGCTACAAACCGAACAAATGAATGACGTCACTAGATGGCAACACGTGATGTAAACAAACATACACAAACATTATAAGTAATACCGTCACAAATTGGCTACCACAACGTGGGGCTACAATAATGTTAAACACATTAACATTAATACACTCACAAATTGGCTCCCATACGTGGGGCAGTTAAAATTATGTAACCAAACAAAACAAAAGCAGCACAACAGATCTTCAAGTTCTAATAATTTACGTCAAAACATATTACGCAAACATAGATACTACACAACATCGCTGGGAAAGGTGTATCGGACTGAAAGGAAACTATGTAGAGAAATAAAGATGTTTCTTCCCAAATTTTTTGTGTTTTCTTTGTTAGGTTGGGTACTTCTGGGACAGCTCTTGTAGCAACAGCTGTTGGAAGCAGCTCATTTTCTTGTCACCACTCTTTGAAGCAAGAGCAGATTTGTGCTTTGTTGTTAACATGTGTTGATTGACAAACTACTTTTTCTGATTATGTTTTTTCACAAACCTTACACAATAAAACTGTTCTATCAGTTGAAAACACATGGACAGCAAATTCACTAACATAATTGTGAAGTTTACTTTTCAATGGTTGACCGAAGTTAGGCATCTCAGCTAAATAACGTTATGCATGCTTTCATGTGACAGTAAATGACCATCAATATTCATCGAAATGTTTTCCCTACAATACTTCCTCATACTGGAGAATCCACTTTGGAGAGAAATGCTGAATCCTTAGCAATAACTAACATTACGAGGGCGACTATTTATAATTTAAGCCTTGGCAACACTGATTGTTGTTAGATGCCATCTGACACTTCCATTGGAAAGTTTGACATTGTTGGCCATAATACACTTCAGATATTTTATCAATAGTACGTTATTTGTGTTATTTACAGTGAGTTGAAAATTGTATCTCAGCAAAAACAAATGGAATTAACTCATGAAAATGTTCCTGCGATAATTTATTATGACTTTCGATGTGGATTATCAAAACAGAGTGCATCCATCAACTTACTTCTACATTTGGCGATGAAGCTCCATCCTTTGCCACTGTGAAACGCTGGTGTAACAATTTTAATTTGAAGTTGATATTTTGTTGTAGGAGTTTGCACCACGCTTTGGGCGTCAATTTGAAGTAGTTGAATTGTTACGCTCCACGTATGGAAGTCAATTTGAGAAAGTTGTTGTTATGTTATTTGCACCATGCTTTAGTCGTCAATTTGAAGTAGTTAGTTGCTGCTAAGTATTGAAAGTCACTTTGTAAAACTGTATTATTTTTCAACTGTTATGGAGCCGAACTTGTAGTAGTTGCAACCGCACGTATAGTAAACAGTTTCCGGTAGCCTTCGCCCCAAATGCACTTTCAGGTGGCCTTTGCCCCAAGTTTAAAACAGGGCATGATGCGACTAAGAATGTAGGCTTACACAGATTATAATTTTACTTCACTTCTTTTTATTAATACTTGATACGATTAAAATAACACTTCACTGATATAGAGAGCTGTGAGATTCTTTTTATTAATTAATTACACTCTTTAACATGTATACTATTTTCGTCTCACATGAATACATTTTAAATCTCTCGAGGACGCACAAGCAACGCATCCAGTTATGAGCACAGTCTGCAGGCAACTGACTAGATTTCAAACGTCTAAACTTGTAAATTTCTGTATTTCAAGTCTCTGATTGGCTATTTTTACTCCAATAGAATACCTGCATTTAACTAAAGCTTTTTCTGGTTGTTGATTGGCTATTTTTTATAAACTATCACTAAAATTACATTAATGCTTCCAAGAATCACAAATAACATTTAAACTCTCAAACTCATTATTGCCTCAAGCTTATCTCATTGTTACCTCTTTGTTAGCAATTTTTGACCTATTTCTCACAGCTCCTACATTATTAAATTACGTAATGCATTCACATAATATTATTGAACATGTTTACAATAATATAAGCATAAGCAATGACTGTTATATACATTTTACAAATTATTACATACACATATTGCTTCAAGGCGGCCTGTTATTGAATTTACATATTATATAATTTGACTAAAATCATTTAAGTGTTAAAAATACTGCCTCAAATCGTGGACACCATTCGCTCACTGATGAAAGTCATAAAGGTCATCCAAAATCAATTGTTATGCCAGAAAACATTGATACTGTGCAAAAACTGAGAATGTAAAATTGTCATGAGACATACTGTGAGATTGAGACAACCCTAGGCCCTAGTTCCACCAGCATATATAAAATATTGCATGATCATTTAGCCGTGAAAAAGGTTTGCTCTCGTTGGATCCCACATAATTTGACAAAATCTCAAAAAGATGCTCATGCCAATTGGTACACAACAATGGTCAACAAATATAATGGTGGTGCTTCAAAAGATCTATAAGAGTGTAATGTGACGAATCATGGATCTATGTGTATGAGCCAGAACATAAACAGCAGTCGACTTTATGGGTGTTTCAAGATGAACCAAATCCAACAAAAGTTGTTAGCGCTCGAAGCACTTTGAAACAAATGGTCACCTGTTTTTTTTCGAAAAAACTGGTCATATGGCAACAGTGCCAGGAATGTAAAACAATCAATTCTGAATGGTACTATGCAACCATTTGTTTGCTAGATGTCTTTGCTGAAATAAGGAAAAGGAACAAACACCATTGGATCGTTCATCAAGACAATGCAAGCGTAGACTAATCTTGTCTAACACTCAAAAAAATAATATTGATGGGTCATCCATCATACAGTCCTGATTTGGCACCCAATGACTTCTTTTTGTTCCGAACATCAAGAATAAATTGAGTGGACAACGATTTTCGTCGGCAGAAGAAGCCGTTGATGCACTCAAAAACCATGTTTTGGAGGTGTCTCAAGCAGAGTGCAAAAAATGGTGTAAAAAATGGTGTAAAAAATGGTTCGAATACATGCAAAAGTGTATTGACCATAAAGGAGAATATTTCAAGAAACAATAAAGCAATTTTCAATGCCAAATTACTGTTTTTTTTATTATTAGGCTCAAAACATAAATAGTCACCCAAGTTCCAAGATAGAAGGATGTCCAAAATCTACAGTTCTCTGAATGTCATAGAAACATTGAAAAAGTAAAGGCAAAAGTTGGATTTATAATTCAATCAGGCAGCTGGACCTTAAAAAATCAATTTCAAAATTTGTTTATCCCTTCCAAATACCTTTTAAACATGATTATATCTACATAACCTTTCATTTATTACCATGCTGTAAAAAAGACATTTTGTCAACATCTATTCTCTACTTATTACAATTTTCCACTCTTCTCAAAACTATTTTTGTGGCAAAAATAAGGGATTTTCTTCCAAATAAGATTTATAAAAGTAACAGCACTTAGAAAAATCTATTAGCAAGATCATATTTAAATTTTTCTCACTGACAAAACTTACACATATTTATCAAAAGTATTTACTTACAAATATAATAAACTCCATATCTTGGGTATCTCAACTCTCGTGCAAGCAGTGCTATGTTTTCTTTTGTTGGCCTTAGGAATGTAATGCATTTTAAATGTTTCATGTTATCTGACTGTCCTGCAAAGTCTATTCTTTCAAACAAGTAGACTTCCTTCTGGAGAATTTCAGATCTTCCATAAACCATACTCACAATACTTGTCTGAAACATATGATTATACTATATAACTCTCTCTACCCATGATTAATTTTACTACAAAATATAACTTTGATGTTGCATTGATAATGAACCTCAAATGGATTCTATTAGCAATCTCATACACTACCAGTCGATTCCTGCGAACAAATAATTAAAAAAAAAATCAGATGTGTTACACTCACATCACTTTCTCTACTCTTGTACAAACTATTTTTACAAACGCTTATTCCCCATATGCTTCATTTAATCGAGATATCAATCTTATTGCTAATTTTCTTGTAGATGCAAGGGGAATATGGTAGGTTATAAACAATAGTCAAATCTTTTAAGTGCTGGTTGCTATGTGGCGCATTCCATTCTCTTTTTATGTCCAGGACATAAAAAAAATGAATAACGAATTTGAGAAAAACTTTTAAGTATTGGAAAATTTAAGGGAATAACAAGCAATATCTCTAAAATGGTTCACTCAACAAAAAAAATGTATATGATATAAATTGTGGGTTTTAATGCGATCTACATTTTTTGTGTAGTAACATTTTGTATATCTCTTATGGCTTACCAGTTATGCAAAAGTCGTTCACAATGAAGAATACTTTTGGAGACATTCCCAGAAAATTCAAGATATACATTTCATTTGCCATGAAAATATCTTAAACATATGATATTTTAATAAAAATCGTTAGAGCCATTTTTGAGAAAATTAAAATTTTCGAAAAATTTTCCATGTAAAGGGTAATCTGGGGTGGGGGATTTTCTTGAAAACCTTCGTGTCGCATCTCTGGAACATACTGAACCTAAATACCAAGTTTGGTGTTTATCCGACTGTTCGTTTCTGAGTTATGCTGTTCACAGACACACACACGGACATGTTTCCAAAAATGTTTTTTTCGGATTCAGGGGGTCTCAAAACATGTATTTCCAGTTAAATCTCGGTATCGAATTTTTGGGTGGAATACAATACTTCCCCTACTTACTATACGTAGTACAGAAAGTAAAAAAAAACATTCTTATTCACCAGGATCTTCCAAATACATTTTAATGTTATGTGTTAACAATATGGAGTCAGAAATGCATATTACAGCTTGATAAAATGCTATCACCATGATTTTATCTTATTTAGATATTAGCAGAACCCACAGCTCTGTCAGACTGTTGTTTGTGTTTGTAGACAAAACAGTTGTTTGTAGACTGTTCTTTCCCTTTCTCTCCCTCTTCAACTTTGCTGACTCGTCATCCATTTTCCCCCATCTCTCTCTCTCTGCATCTCCCTCCCCTCTTCCCACTCTGACTACCGTGTCCTCCCTCTTCTCTGTACAACATACACATAATATTAGGTGTGTTTTGAATAAAATGGCAATTACTGAAGTATTAATAAACATAAACATATAAAACGTCAATAGCATACATACCTTTGGCTGATACTTATGTGAACAGAATACATAGTTTCCCATAGTAACTGGTTTATGCACACATATAATAGAAATGAAAAACTGTTATAACTCCTTAAACATTCATCCTATTGAAATTTTATACTTATAAAATGTTGCGTAACGTTCTCCAAAACTTCAATAAGCAAGATATATTGATTTTGTAGCTCAACATTGAAATCCCCCCTTCCCCTTTTAAGAAACTAATAGGTCCTTTAGCCTATTCTGTAAATGGGACCTAGATAGATGTGAAACACATCTCTCTCTCTCATACATACAATTTTGTATTTCAGGACAGACTGTTGCCCATGCTCCCCACCCAAAGGCTATAGTGATCACCCCCAAAACAATCATTCTCCCCTCCCAATTTTTCTGAGAGCTCAATTTAAACTATTTAGTTCCTTTTTTTATGGCACTGGAAAGCTTCACAAGGGGCTATCTTATCGACATTATAGTAGCTATTGTGATACTGGTACAAAATAAAAGCTTAAAGAAACAATTGTAAAGTTAAAATCAATAAAAAAAATCATAACTTTACAACAAAAAATTACAAATAAAAATATTTGGCAGTGGTGCATTTTATTACTTGTATTTCAATGTATCCTATTGTA
This sequence comes from Deroplatys truncata, assembly GCA_030765065.1. Classification (NCBI taxonomy): domain Eukaryota; kingdom Metazoa; phylum Arthropoda; class Insecta; order Mantodea; family Mantidae; genus Deroplatys; species Deroplatys truncata. The sequence goes on along the minus strand of CM060976.1, from coordinate 233,546,179 downwards.
TCTAACTAAATAGACCAGCAATATTGTTGCATGTTATCAATAGAACCACCATGTTAGATAAGATTTGATATATGAGTCCAGGCCAGAGGCTAAATTGAGGATCCTAAGCTGCAAGGTATAACCGAAGGATGTTTTTTAGAAGTGGAGCAAGGCTGCAACTGTGAATGACGACAGGCATAGGAGTAGGCTCTGCCCATCTAAAACTCAAATGATCCATGCTCACATATCGAATCCTCCTACTAAATCAACTCCTCATTACTTCTAGATTTCTCTACATATTAATGTCATTGATTCTGTAAGTATTATGCATGCTATAGCCTTATTGACATGTACAGAATTTTGTCCTAGACCAATATAGTAAGTGTAATAATGCTATAAATTCTGAACAACTAAATACCTACATATAATGTTACAGTTCCTTTTATACCTTTCCAAAAAATTATCATTTGATACGCCACATTATACCATACATATGAATAGTACTTAACATTACTTTTGGTGGGAAGGGGGGATGCAGCACATTTAAATTAACAAACTTAAAGATTGATAGTGGTTTACTTCTGTTGTATTTAATTTGTTGAGCCCCACGTTTGGGAGCCAATTTGCGATGGTAAATTTATAATGTTATTTGTGTTTACTCCACTTGGTGAAGCCATTTTGTGACGTGATTCTTTGTTAGGTTTGTTAGCTCCATCTGGTGTTAGCAATTTGCGGTAGTATTAGTGTTTGAAAGAATGCTACTGTTATTTTATTTAATTTTGGTTTACTGTCCTCCGGCTAGCTATGATCTTTTTGGTCGAGCACATCTCTTTATACACGTTGTGTAAACGGAAAGGAGTCTTTTATCCAAAGATAACACTGATGAAGGAATTTGTTTTACACTTTTATTGTCGAACACAGTCACTATCACATTTACACATTGATCTTGACACTCGCCAAACTGAAACTGTTATAATAACTTCATTACTGATCATTCTTAATTCGCGTACTTCAGCTTTTTGTATAATTAACTTTACAACACTTTAGATTTTTCATAACTCTGCTACGCGTAACTTGTGAATCGATAGCCAACGTGTACTTAACAAATATTTTCGACGAACTGACGGACTCTACGTCTAACCTAGCCCTTTTATACTCCTACACCCCGATATGCCTAAAGATTATAACTGAGTTGCAATTGGCTAATAAAACGCGCCAACATTAGCGTCTATTTTTATATCCAATGAAAATTATGAATACATATGCTCTAGGGACAATGTTCCAGCAAATTCTACAGAAAAACGCGCCAATATTACGTAACTTCCTCATCTCTAATAATGATAAACAGCTCACCCCCTCGCTGCATTATTGCACGCTATTATTGTCAGTTTCAGTAAGGCCGTATAAACTTACTTCTCAACAATAATTACAATCAATATACATCTCAAATCAATGTCATATAAAAATGCATATTCATATTACAATCATTCTTTACATTTAAGTAATTTGTGATACAAATTACTGCATCAAGATACAAACTGAGTTAAAATTACAGTACTCGATTAAAAATTGTAATAAATATATTTATTTTACCTATGTTAATTTACTACAATATTTTTTGTATTTCCCAAAAATGTTCCTGATGGAGCAATATGCACCATGATACCCGCCCTCCCCATAGGCAGCCCTGCAGAACAGACTACACATTAACATCAGTTATACATCTAGTTTGAGAAGGGGTGGGTTTTATGCCCAAGCACTGCGACCTTAAAGATCTATTGCGTATTCCCCCTTTCATCAGTTAAGTAGTCTGTTGCTCGTTATGAACTTAACCAGACTGCTAACTGAGGCTTTCTATAGTTCATCTATCTTTGGAAAGTGATTGCCAAAAAGACTTGCTCTTTGATTCGCAAGAGCAGGGCAATCACATAGCAGATGAGTAACAGTCTCATCTCCTTCTAGGCATCTACTACAGATAGGGTTGTTAAACAATCCCATTCTGTGTAGATTAAACTTTAGGGCACAGTGTCCTGTAATGAATCCTGTTGCCCAAGCAAGTCTTCTTCTACTAAGACCGCGCAAGTACTTTACCCGGCTGTTATCCAGGTCTGTAATAAACAACTTGGACTGTCTGCAACCCTCAATGGAGTTCCAGTAGTTCTTGTGTTCTGCTTGAGCCCAGCACTTAATAGCCTGTTTCACTGGTCTGTAGGACACCCCCAGTACAGGCTCCGGACCCAAAAATGGGATTTCGCTGCCAATCTTGGCTGCTTCATCTGCTTTCTCATTGCTTGGTATACCTGTGTGTCCTGGCACCCACATAAGTTGAACCTTATTGTGTTCAGCCAGTGTCATTAAGGATTCACGGCATTCTAAGACGAGCTTTGATTATATTGATGGTGATTCAAGTGCTTTAAGAGCAGCTTGACTGTCTGAGAGGATAAGAACACTTCTATTCTTATATCTCCTTTTAATGCTTTCCATGACACTGGCTAGGATTGCATAAACCTCAGCCTGGAAAACTGTAGCTAAGGTAGCCAGACTATAAGAAATCTTGGTGCCATTACCGTAAAGCCCAGCCCCCATTCCTGATTTGGTTCTAGAACCATCAGTATACCATATTGGGCCTTTATCAGTTATATATACAAGATTAAAAACTACCAGAAACATTTCAGTTTATATAAGCACAGATGTCTGATTTCTATTTCTCATAAAAAATAAACATAATGAAAATGCATTCTAATTCATGAAAAAGTGCTTAATCTAGTGGTTCTCAACTCCTTTTTGTTGATGCCACACCATCTTAATAGTGAGTTAACGTAAGCGCAATAAGCTAAGAGATGGCCAAAATGTGAGAGGGGCTACTTTACCAAACAGAGCGTAGCTTGTTTATATTGGTGCTCTGTAATTCAATCAGGATGAAGGAAACTGATGGGGTACACTGAAGTATGACACAGGTAGCTTCCCTTCTACAAGAACAGTGTCATAATACAGATTCTGTATTTTGAAATTAATGCATGATAACCGGTTTTAGTGAAGCACACAATACACTGCAATCTATCTAGAAACCTAATATATGCTGTTGCGATATGACTGTAAAATTCAAATAAGTTAAATAAAATAATTTAAAAAAATATATATTGCAACAAATGTGTAAGCTACACAACATGCAACAGCTCGTCTTCTATAGCCAATTCTTTTAGAGAACATCTCATAACTCCTTATATTCATATTCCACCATGGTTAACAGTAATGATTTGTACACAACAGTAGAGTGCGAAGGAGTTGTCTAATATGCAATGACATATTAAGAATACCCATTTGTATAAGGCCCCAAAGAGCTCTAGGATTTGCACAGAGCGATAATCATCAAGAAGTATAATGGCAATGATTCAGAGTTTACATCATTTTGTCCACGTTTCTGACATGTTTCGAGGTTGACTGTTAGTTTGATATTGTTTAACTGTACAAACAGGAGTAGCCAGTATTTCTGACACTGACAGATCCTTTGAGATAAAAAGGTAGCTCTTAGCTTTACAGGCAACATTGATAATCTTTAATGCAATGTCACAAAGACACCAGAAAATAAACAATCAAAACAAAATAATGTGTTAATGAAAGTGGGATCAGCATATCATTAGTTGATACCTACTCCATATTATTCTGTTAAAAGAATTATAAAAGTAAAGTTCTTAAAATCGTAAATTTAAACAACTGAATTGTCAATTCCAACTCAAAAAATTCTGAAAAATACTATATTAATAGTTGAAAGCTTACAAATCACCTGTGATAATATTTACAATATGTACTACAACATTATTACTCTTACTCATTTCAACTATTAAGTGTCTTCTAGACTTGCCTGTACACTGTGCAACATAACAATGACTGCAGTGACAGTTTGAAATGTAAGGTTAGGTCCTGAAACTTAACTGTTTGCTTATCCATAAGGAGGACCTTCATCCCAGGACCGCTCTCTTCGGTCATCTTGGTTATGTACATTTTCACAGCGGCTACAACATTCATCTTCACAATATTTCAGGTGAGCACACTGGTTGTTTACGGGGTAAAGTTCCTCCCCAGAATGGGCCGGGAAGTGTCTGTGATTAGGTATATCTTCGTGCATTAGCTTAGCTCGCTGGCATATTGATTACGAGTGCGTCGAACAGAAACGCGAATGATCAGCTGACGGATGAAAAATTCATGATGAGGGACCTGCTCCGGGTACAAAGTGATGGCAAGTTTAAAGGACTCTTCGCCTTCAAATCAGCGTAAGTATTCAAATTTGACTGATAATTTCATGTAGTATGTTTACAATTCGTTCATTGAATACATTAGTATAATTAGCTGCATTGGCAGAGAACTGTCACTTGAATTCCATGCTTAACCTCCAAGATTTACGTTGACAGTTATAATCAGCATACATGAGCGCCAAACATTTCTTTTACTTTCAGAAGTGGAGAATGATTTTGAAAAATGGTTGACCGCGACGGTGAAGGAATTTGAAAAATGGCCTTCACAGGAACAGTTATCCACCGTACGAGCACTTCTTCAAAAATGTTCGCCAAGTCAACGATACGCAATATCGAAAGATATTTGCGACATTCTGTATCAAGATATTCTTGTTTCTCTACCTGTAGAGCTACAGGAACACATTTGTCGCTACATTGACGTTAAGTCACTTTTGACAGCTTGCAGTGTAAGCAAGGAATGGAATAGGTAAGCCTTATTTGACGGTAAAATTAAATGTTGTATTGAGGTGGTTTACAGAAAATAATAAATAAAATTACCGCATTTTATAAATATCTGTGCCATTCTACTTGATAAACCTGTGGAGGCGAGTTTATCTATTTATGTTCATCTTTCTTGTTATAAGTGTTAGTTAAGTAATCTTTGAAATCTGTTGTTTCAGAATTATTTCCTCACTTAGTGACATTTGGCGGAGTAAGTGCTTTCAAATTGGTATTGACATTTCCAAGCTAGAGAAAGTAAATTGGAAACTCCTCTGTGTTACAACGCTAAAGCAGGTTGAGAGCCTCCGCAATGGATCTGCGTTCCACCACAGGGATATTCGAGCAACATGTTTAAGTTTAGAACAAGTAACTGGCTTGGATTACTGCTCAGGATATCTAATTGCAAGTAAGGGTAAAACACTCTTGGGCTTTCCAGGTTTTGAGAATGCTTATACACTACAGAATCAACTAGTGGAGTAGAACTGATTGGAGTAGATACAACCCCTTCCCATTCTTTCTATACATTTTTACATTTGCTAATAAAAACTTGCTAACCATACCTGTTGTTGAATGTAAATACAGTTCCTGCTTGTTTTCTGGAAATGCGAGACAGGACAAACCTGGCTGCATGTTGCAAGGCATGTTAACATCAGTTATTTATTCTAAATAAATAGATTATCAGAAACATTTTTGTTATAGTTTATTATTTATATAGATTTTTACTTTGATCATCACAATTGGTGATCCAGAAAGATTATGACAAATAAAGATATATTAATTTAATGAAAAGTAAAAATGAGGATCTAGTCTCAGATACTGGCTGAATTAAATATTTCTGCAATTTGTGTTTGAATATTTTATAAGTTTGAACTTGGGGCAAAAATGCGTGTACACTTTGGCCTTACATGTAAATAGGCTGTGTGCTGAACAGCCAGCTGCATGATGAACAATGGGGCACCCTCTTAGTAAACAAAACATTTGACTCATAAGCTGTATAGATAATTGCATGAGAGTGCCTTTCAACCATTTATCAGAGTTATCGGTATTCTGTTGGCCAATGACAGTCGAATTACAATGATAATCAATTACTCAAAAATTACAAAGTAGTAATTTTTTTTTCTTCTACGTCCATTTGTTTTATTCCTGTTTGTATGTTGTTATTAATGTACTTTAATTTTACATGTCTACTCAGTTCTTTTTCACATAAAAACTAATATTACATGTGTTTATGCATTCATTTATCTTAGTTAAATTATCAGAAAACTGTCAGTACTCATTGCATTAATGAAGATAATCTGATTATATTCATTCATCTTCTTTACTGATATTAGTGGAATTTCTCTTTAAACTTTTTCATTTATCTTATTATAATCTATCATCACACAAAAACTGCAACATATTATTTAAAATGAAGCTTTTCTGACAAATAAAATTGGTAAAAATGTAATCAGCATTAAACATCCATCAATATGAAGTGTCATTTTTTATGGCCCACCTTTTCATAATTGATAATAAAGATGACAGCATAGGTCCAAGAGAAATATACCACTGGTAACTGAGAAAGCAATTAAAGTGATTTGTAAACCAATGGTCAATGTCTCTACATTCTGTATTTCCCAAATTAATGGAAGGAATTTTTCTAGAACTGCTCCAGAACTATTGTAATAAATTCCACATAATATCAGAGTTCCAGTTAGGTTCCCCCCCCAAAAAAAAAGACATTGACGATACATGCAATAAGTATGAATGAATGAATGAATAATTTATTTGAGCACTAAGTTATTACATATTTAAACTGCCTTCTCTATTTGGCCCTGGCCACTAAGATGAGCAGTCGTTGTGAATTACAATTACATGTTGATACATTTAGTAGTTCTGATATTTATTTACATTATTTTTCCTCTTTTAACTGTCCATATCCATTTATTTTTTACTTTCATTAAGTATTTACCCATATTTTTACAGTTTTTATCTAGAATTGTATGTATATCTTTATTCCTATTCATTCCATACCATAAACTCTCTTTTCTCCAAATCTCTGTTTCTTTGCATTCAAATATAATATGTTGTATATCTTCACTTTCCCCGCATAATGGACATTCACCTTGTGCATAGCCGTTTCGCTTCCCTTTTAGCCTCCATATTCCTGCCCTTAACCATGCTATACCTCCTCTTTCTTCTTTATTTGTGTTGTCTACATATTTCTCTCTTTCCCAGTGTTTTTTTATGTTAACATAAAAAATCAAAGATCTCTTCTCAGTTATCTGACTAAATAATTGTTGTATCTCGATCTCCTCAAATCTTCTTCTAATACTTTTCCAAAAACCTTTGTGATTTGCCTCTCTTTTCCTCCAAACATCTCCCATGCCGTTATTCTCAAGATTATTTCTTAGTTCATTTACCCAGCCCGTATTTCTTAGTTCATTTACCCAGCCCGTATTTCTTAAGCTAGTTTCTTGGTATTTTAGACATTATGCAATAACTAAAGGAAATGACATAATTATCAGAGCATTAAATAGTAAAGTGTTGATGGTAGCAATTTTTCTTGACTTATCAAAAGCATTTGACTGCATTGATATTGGAAACTTAATGGGAAAACTATGGGATTAGGGGCTAATATCATATTTATTAAACAGAGATCAGTGTGTAGAGGTAGTGCATACTATAAAAACTAACCAAAATCCAATCATCATTTAAATATTTAACCCCTGGTGTACCACGAGGTTCAAAATTGGGGCCACATTTTTATTTTGTGCATCTCTATTTAAAAATAATTCAGGAAGCAGGAGGATTGCCATTGGATATGCAAATGGTACTACAATAGTTGTAACTGGTAATACAACGGCAGATGTGTAAAATAAAGCAAATACATTGTTAAAGACAGTCAGTGCATACTTGGTAGAACTAAGAATTGTGTTGAATACATATAAAACAGCATGGATGTAAAGTGGTATAAATACAAAACACAAGCTAGCATTTCTGTAGAAATAAAAAATGAGCAAATTAGGCAAGTTATACAAACTTTTTAGGATTAGTCATAGATAACAATTTGAAATGGAAGAGACATATAGAAAAACTTTCTAAGAAAATCAATAAGGGTATATATATATATATATATATATATAATATATTCTAAAACAGGTCACACAAATCAAGGATGAAGATAGCACAGCACAAGCATATTATATATTTATACACTCACATTTGAGTTATGGGATTATTTTGTGGGGATCGCAAAGGAATAAACCTGTATGAAATCTCTAAAATATGCAATAAAGAAGATGAAGGTATAAATATTTATAAATATAACACTTGAACAACGAAAAACTACTTTAGAAACAGATTAAGAGGCTCACTAGAAACTAAATGTATTGAAAGCAATGTAAAAGATATATACAATCATTTACCTCACTGTATTAAAGAAATAGAAGAGATGCAACAAAAGTAAAAGAAATTAAGTTATATCATGTTAAGAATGTCTTCTATGCAGTAGAAAAAAAATCTGATGTGTTACACTCACATGACTTTCTCTACTCTTGTACAAACTATTTTTACAAACGCTTATTCTCCATCTACTTCATGTTAATCGAGATAAACATTTGCAGACTCTATCTTATTGCTAATTTTCTTGTAGATGTAAGGGGAATATTATTTACAAGGGCAATATAGAAATACAGTAGCCTTTAAGCACATACATATCTCTTAATAGCTGGTTGCTAGGAGCAGCACCATTCCCTTTGCCACAGATTAATACTCTTTGCATATCCAAGACAAAAAAATGAATAACGAATTCCCATTTGAGAAAATAAGTATTGAAAAATTTAAGAGAATAACAAGCAATATCTCGAAAATGGTTCACTCAACAACAAAAATGTATATGACATAAATTGTGTATTTTAACGCGCTCTACATTTTTTATGCAGTAAAATTTTGTCTATCTCTTATGGTTTACCAGTTATGCAAAAGTCGTTCACAATGAAGAATACTTTTGGAGACATTCCCAGAAAATTTAAGATATACATTTTATTTGTCATGAAAATATCTTAAACATATGATATTTTAATCAAAATCGTTAGAGCCATTTTTGGGAAAATTAAAATTTTCAAAAAATGTTCCATGTAAAGGGTAATCTGGGGTGGGGGGATTTTCTTGAAAACCTTTGTGTCGCAGCTCTGGAAGATACTGAACCTAAATACCAAGTTTGGTGTTTATACGACTGTTCATTTCTGAGTTATGCTGTTCACAGACAGACACACAGACACACACATGGACATGTTTCCAAAAATGCTTTTTTTGGATTCAGGGGGGTCTCAAAACATATATTTCCGGTGAAGTCTCGGTATGGAATTTTTGGGTGGAATACAATACTTCCCCTACTTACTATACGTAGTAGAGAAAGTAATATAAAATAGCAAAAGGAAATACAGTAGAACCCCAATCAACCATTATAATGGGCAGGGATGGGTTTGACGGTTAACTGAAAACTACAGATAATCCATCTTACTTAATATAAACAGTAGGTTTAATAAGCAGTTACACAAAAAACGTACTAAATACACGAGACCTATGTTACATTTCTTGTATATTTTAAAAAAATGGCAATAAAGGTGATTGTTTGTGGGGCAGGGTAAAAGATAGCAAGACTTTTGTTCCACAAAACCAATATAAGTGTGTGTGCTTACTCTCTTGCATCTTTTTTTCATCAGTTTTATAGATACATTACAAGCAACATCAGTACATTATGATCACTACTATTAAAATATGAACTGAAGCTTTCCTGTCATGTGAATACTCTAAATTTTCTTGGGCTTCCAGCCAGGTGTAAAGTTGGTTAGAAACCGACGTTTCAGGAATGTACATCATTCCCATCTTCAGGGTAGTTGAATCATGCAAATTAGGAGTCTTCCATATTTATACTAATGCCTGTGAAGCTAAGTTCAGACCTCTTAGAGAACAGGTTGGGTTTGTGAGGTAGTCAAAGGCATGGGCATAATCGAAACTCATCTAAGTCAAGTAGCCATCTGATGTGATTATTTTTGTTTCTGTGTTGGATTTGATGCATTTTTAAGGCTGGTTTCCATGCTGTGCTGAGCTGTAGTCCAGAATCTCGGTTCTGGTTGCCTTTCTTGGATGAGATGGCTAAAGCATACTTTAACCTCTGTTGCCAGTAACCCGCACACTTGGCTAATACAGTTGTTCCACCAAAATTGACCCTGGTCTTGTTTGAAACAGTGTTCCGCTAGACCCAATTTTTCTGGCTGCATCAAACATATACTCCTGGTGGATATTGTTCTTCCGGTTTGGCCTATGTAGAACCACATTCACAGGAGATGCGGTAGACACCTGGTACTCTCAATTCAAGATTGTCTTTGACTGGTCTGATAAGGTTTCTAATTTTGGGCAGAGGTAAGTGGATCATCTTGATCTTGGATCGTCTTAGCGAAACATAACATATAGCAGGAAAATCAGGTCTAGTGGAACACTGTTTCGAACAAGACCACAGGATCAATTTCACAACTGTATTAGCCAAGTGTGTGGGTTACTGGCAATGGAGGGTGAAGAAAGCTTTAGCCATCTCGTCTAAGAAAGGCAATATGAACCGAGATTCTGGATTACAGCTCAGCACTGCCTTGCAGTAGTTAATTTTATGGTGGTGTTGTATTGTAGCCCCACGTATGGAAGCCAATTTTAAGATGTTATTTTATTAGCTCCACGTATGGACGCCAATTTGAGAAGATGTTTTATTATGTTATTTATTAACACTACACTTTGGGCGTCAATTTGAAGAAGGTTGTATTGAAGGAGTTGTATTATATTTCAACTGTTGGGGAGCCGAACTTGAAGTAGTTGCAACCGCACGTATGGTACCCGGTAGCCTTCGTCCCAAATTTAAAAATATATTAACTTTGTAATTTGACTGTTTCTTTAAGTATTAAATATTTATGTTCGCCTCGGCTGTGTCAGTATTAATTTTAGAGACATGGATATCTTGGCAGGGTTGTGATACGACTAAGAATGTAGGCTTACATAGATTATAATTTTTACTTCACTTCTTTTATTAATGCTTGATACAATTTAATTAACATTTCACTGATATAGAGAGCTGTGAGATTCTTTTTATTAATTAATTTCACTTTTTAACATGTAAACTTATTTTTCGTCTCACGTGAATACGTATTAAATCTCTCGAGGACGCACAAGTAATGCATCCAGTTATGAGCACTGTCTGCAGGCAACTGAATTGATTTCAACTGTCTAAACTTGTAAATTTCTGTATTTCAAGTCTGATTGACTATTCCTACTCCAAAAGAATACCTTCATTTAACTAAAGCTTTTTCTGGTTGTTGATTGGCTATTTTATAAACTGTCACTAAAATTACATTATTGCTTCCAAGAATCACAAATTACATTATTGCTTCCAAGAATCACAAGTAGTATTGTTAAAGTTTCAAACTCATTATTGCCTCAAGGTTACCTCATTGTTACCTCATTGTTAGCAATTTTTGACCTATTTCTCACAGCTCCTTCATCATTAAATTATGTAATGCATTCACATAACATTATTGTACATGTTTACAATAATATAAGCATATGCAATGACTGTTACATACATTTTAAAAATTATTACATACACATATTGCTTCAAGGCGGGCTGTTATTGAATTTACATATTATATAATTAGACTGAAATTATTTAATTATTAAAAATACTGCCTCAGCCTGAAAACCAGCCTTAAAAATGCATCAAATCCAACACAGAAACACACACTCAACATGTCAGACAGCTACTTGACTTAAATGATTTTCTATAACATTTGTGCCTTTGACCACCTCACAAACCCAACGTGTTCTCCAAGAGGTCCGAACTTAGCTCCACAGACGTTAGTATAAATATGGAGGACTCCTAATTTGCATCATTTAGCTACCCTGAAGATGGGAACAATGTATGTTCCTGAAATGTTGGTTTCTAACCAATTTTACTCCTGGTTGGAAGCCCAAGAAAATCTAGAGTAATCACTACTATTGTTTGACTACATGACCACTTTGTGTTTTAAAACTAAAACTTAAGTAATACACTGCTGAAGGCACCAGAGCAACTTGTTGACTAAATTGACCATTGACTAGAGTACATGTTCATTCTGCATTTAGTTCATAACATTGTTGCTATGCTCGCATGGGAAGGATGTTAACAGCCTTTTGTTCCATTACTTTTAAAGTGCACTTTGCTCGAGAATTTTTGGAATACTGAAGCCGTCTGCTGATATACAACATGCAAAAACTACCTGCAAATACATATCCGGACCACACCATAGATGTTTGTTTCAACTTTTGGAAAATGTAACATAGATATACATATGTTTGTGTATATCCTTCACATGACTACAAATTACTGATGGTTCGCTTTAAAGAAGTCTGTAACCTTCTTCTGAACTACATGATGGCAGTTAATGAGCTGATGTGTTAAACCGAGTGACAGATAATCAAAGTTTTACTGTAGTAGTAACTTACTAAAATTTTATGCTAAAATTATAATATACCTCTCCTCATATTTACGAGGTGTGATCAAAAAGTTTCCGGAATGACATCATAAATACTACACAACAGTTTGTTTTGTCTAATCTGCACTGTCGCCCTCGAAGTAGTCCCCTTGGGAGTTGATACACTTGTCCCAGAGCTTCTGCCACTGCTGGAAGCACCTCTGGAAGTCCTCTTCCTTCAACATGTTCAGAGCCTTCTGCGATTCGTGATGGATGACCTCAATGTCCTCAAAACGGTGTCCTCGGAGCCACATTTTAAGTCACGGGAAAAGAAAAAAGTCCGCTGGTGCCAAATCTGGAGAATAGGTTGGATGGAAAACAGAAAGGGCTTTGTGTGCGGCGCATTGTCATGATGCAGGAACCAGTCACCACTCCTCCATTTCTCTCGCACATTCTCCCTTAATCTTTGCAGTACTTGTTTGTTGAACACTTGATTCACTGTTTGACCCTGTGGCACAAATTCCTTATGTACAATGCCTTTAATGTCAAAAAACACAATCATCATTGACTTCACTTTGAATCGAACTTGTCTGGCCTTTTTCGGGCGTTGAGATGCAGGACTCTTCCATTGTGAAGATTGTTGCTTCGTTTCTGGATCGTACCCATAAATCCTTGTTTCATCACCAGTAATAATTTTCTCCATAAACTGTGGGTCATTTTGTAGCTGTTCTTTAAGATCTGTGCAGGCAATCACACGGCTTTCCTTTTGGTCATTTGAAAGCAGGCGGGGCATGAACTTGGCGGCAATTCTTCTCATGTCCAAATTGTCTTTCAAAATGCTTTGAACACTTCCAAAGGAGAGTCCTAATGAGCCAGAAAGTTCTCTTATTGTAATGCACCTATAATTTAAGACCATTTCCCTCACCTTATTGATATTTTCATCAGTTTTGCTGGAACAGGGTCGCCCCAAACAATCTGCATCTTTAATTGATGTCACACCACTTTTAAATTTTGAAAACCACACAAATGCTTGAGTTTTGCATATAGCTTCCTCCCCATAAGCTGTTCTTAACATTTCATAGGATTCTGTTGCAGTTTTACCGAGTTTAAAGTAAAATTTTATGTTCGTTCTTTGTTCTTCGTTCACTTCAGAGCGTCTACCTCGTCACTGCATGGTCACAGGAAGTCACATGACCTCTCATTTTTATCGGGAAGGCACGGTGCATGTAAGTCTGAGTAAGAATTAAAGAAATCTCAGCGTCAGCATTGCTGTGAAGCCATTCCGGAAACTCTTTTATCACACCTCGTATGGTTAAATTGTAGCTGTATGTTTTATTTCATTTCATATGATGAAACCTTGTAAAATCATTACATTGTTGACTTTTTTTGAAGATTTAGAAGCTAGTAACAGTGATGTGTCATAATTTAAAATAAAGAGAGTTGAGGGTTGTTACACTACATCACTAAAATATTCTTACTTGAACGCGTTTCGGGAGACGATGGGAACAAACCGTCTCCCGAAACGCGTTCAAGTAAGAATATTTTAGTGATGTAGTGTAACAACCCTCAACTCTCTTTATTTTAAATCATTACATTGGTAAATAAATCTGTATCTGAATCTTATAATATTTGTCTATTCAGCTGCAGGGAACCAGGTCGGAGTATGGCAGACAGAAGACTATGAGCTGATTGGACTGTTCTCCACACCGTATCGTATATCTTGTCTTAAAGTACAAGATGCTGCCATGTTGGCATTTGGACACAGCACGGGCCATATCACTGTATGGAGTTTGGATGCATGTAAAGACAGTTGTCATGCCAACATGTGTCATGAGTTTCTCGCTCACACCGGAGTCATCATGTCCGTCAGCATGAGCATTGACATTGATCTGTTACTAAGTGGTGCTACTGACTTCACAGCAAAGCTCTGGTGTCTGAGTACTGGCAAACTTCTAAAGACTTTATCCATCCACACACACTGGGTGATCCAGGTAACGCTGCTGCCTGCGACAGAGTCTTTCAACGAGAAAACTCTATTCAAAGGCCAACACTCTCTGCTCACCAAGACAAGAGACCATGTCAGGCTCTTCTCGTGGCCCATTGAATCCAAAAATAAAGAAGTTTATGGGGATTTAAGAGACATCCAGAATTGTTTCATTGAATTCCCTCTCAACTCGGTTCATAACTTTTACACTCCAGGTTGTTATGTCTACAATGGGAAAGTGTCTTACGTAAAACAGTCGATGGTCAAGGATGATGAGGAAGGAAATGCTGAGATTGTGCTTGAGAATTTGACAACAGGCACAAGGATGTGTGAAGTAAATTTGGCAAGAAAAGTGAGAAAGCTTCTGGCTGTTGGTGAGAAATTTGCTCTTATATTGCTTCCTCATAGTCATGTTGACAAGTTTAACCTTCTGGCAGTTGAGATACCCGGTGGTAAGATCATCGGTGGCTGTCATCTTCCTCATTCAAGGTAAGTTTTGTAGGTCAAGTACATACTTCTTTGAGTATTACATGCTCAAAATAAATTTTTAACTGGTCTAGCTTATCTTCTTTATTAAAACTTATTGGATTATGTTTTGGAGACTGTTATCTCCATCAGCCCATGACTAAAGCCCAGATGTTTAGCATTTTTAATAATCAAAATAGGCAGGCAGAAAATGCAATAAAAATGTAAAAAAATATCTGATGTATTGCACTCACATGACTTTTTCTACTCTTGTACAAACTATTGTTACAAATGCTCATTCTTCTATCTACTTCATGTTAACCAGGTTAAATGTTTGCAGAAATTGTTTTATTACTTAATTTTCTTGTAGTTACAGGGGGAATAAGGGAATACAGTAGGCTGTAAGTGATAGTCAAATCTTTTAAGAGTGGGTCGCTATGTAATGGCTTTAGAATTCCGTTCTCTTTGCATGGCCAAGAGAGAAGAAAAAAAAACAAATGAATAACAGCTTCCCATTTGAGAAAAGGATAAGTATTTGAAAATGTAAACCAATAACAAGAATATCTCAGAAATGGTTAACTCCACAAAAAAGATATTTATTTGACATAAATTGTGCACTTTAACAAGATCTAGATTTTTTGTGTTGTAGAATTTTGTCTGTCTTACAGTTTACCAGTTAAGAAAAAGTCATTCAGAATGAATAACTGTTTTAGTTCTATTATATAAAACAATAATTTCATTTTTATTAATATTATAAAGAGATGCACATCCTTGTGCGTGTATAATTTAACTAAATAATATTTCAATACTTTTATGTTATTAGTATACCAACCAGTTTAGGGTTAAGTTACTACTTACATTACTACTAGGTGTTGCTGTAAATGTTCTTGTATTAGATTCTGCTGGCATCAACTAAGATCAATCCTTGGACCTCTTTTGTTTATCCTATACATCCACAACATAACCGAATATACACCCATTGATAAAAGAATTGTACAATATGCAGATGACACTAGTGTCACAGCCAGCAATGTCTTGAGCAAAATATTGAATGAAAGCATAAACGTTCATAGCTACCGAACGATTGCAGTACTTTACAACAATAAATTTAAGCATAAATCCAACTAAATGTGAATTGATAACTTTTGGTAACAAAACCCTTAACATACCTTTAAAATTATATATTGACAATAAATTAGTAAATGGTGTTAACAAAATACAGCTACTTGGTGTCACGCTTGGTAAAACATTATTTTTACTCTGCATATTGATAAATTAGCATTAAAAATAAGTAAAATTCTATTTCTACTTAGATGTTTAAAGAATTATGCCCCTGCAGCAACTATTAGGGTATTCTATTTCTCTCTCATTCAGTTATATATTTCATATGGCATAGAAATATGGGGCAGTACTTCTAAATCAAATTTAAATAAAGTTTTTGTATTACAGAAAAGAACAATCAGATATATGTCAAACTTAAAAATACAAGACTCATGTAGGGAAGTCTTTCAACAGATAAAAATAATGATGTTACTAATCTTTATATATATAATAGCATTTTATACATTATAAAATACAAATTTCCCTTGGAAACAAATTTAAATATTTATGATCATAACACGAAATAAAAGAAATTTGGCTATCATATTGCACAGACTCAGTCTATGTGAAAAGCTGCCTAGTTATGCTGGTGTAAAGTTCTATAATAGGCTGCCAGCAGAAGTTAAAAGATACAACAATTACAGAAAATTTAAATTTGCTTTGTAATCTTGCCTAACTGACAATGTTTTTTTATTCACTTGAGGAATTTTTAAAATAAGTTACAAGTTCAGTTATTAATTCAATGTTATGTACTATCTAGCATCTTGTCTTACATACTTCAATTTTTTTTTTATCCACATAGAATATCATTTATATTAGGGTTAGAATGCTTTAATATAATATATTTAAATTTGATGACTTGCATATTTTCAGCAATGCTCTGTAAAACATAAGGTGATTATTATTATTATTATTATTATTATTATTATTATTATTATTATTATTATTATTATTATTATTATTATTATTATTATTATTATTATTATTATTATTATTATTATTATTTACACAAATCTAATGAAAACTGTGTCTGTCTGCTAGATGTGGCAATGGCTGTTGGAAGCAGTCATTTTCTTTTGCCACCATGGTTTGAAATGAGAGCAGATTTGTGCTTTATTGTTAACATGTATTGATTGATAAAATATGTCTTTTGTGATTAACTTTTCACAAACCTTACCAATAAAACTGCTCCATCAGTTGAAAATACATGGGCTCCACATTCACTAACATAACTGTGAAGTTTACTTTTCAATGGTTGACTAAAGTTAGGCATCTTAGCTAAATAATGTTATGCCTGCTTTCATGCGACAGTAACTGGTCATAACTATTTGCCAAAATGCTTTCCCTACAGTGCTTAGCAGAGAGCAAACATTAAAATACAAAAGATGGTTACATTCCAACATAACGCATGATCAAGTTGTAAGATAGAAGGGTGTTCATCATCTAGTTTCCTGAATGTAAAAGAAACATCAAAAATAAAAACTTTAATTTGATTTTAAAAAGGCAAAAATTTCCATTTATAATTCAAATAGGCAACTAGACCTTAAAAAGGTAAAATAAAAACACATTCTATCATTTCCAAATACCTCAAAACTGGTTATACGAGGTGTGATCAAAAAGTTTCCGGAATGGCTTCACAACAATGCTGACACTGAGATTTCTTTAATTCTTACCCAGACTGTGCATGCAGCGTTCCTTCCCGATAAAAAGGAGAGGTCATGTGACTTCCTGTGACCATGCAGTGACAAGGTAGACGCTCTGAAGTGAACACAAGTTTTGGATGTGCTGCGATTTTTCCACGAAGCAAAAATGTCAGATTACGAAGAAAAAGAACGAACATCAAATTTTGCTTTAAACTCGGTAAAACTGCAACAGAAGCCTATGAAATGTTAAGAACAGCTTATGGGGAGGAAGTTATATGCAAAACTCAAGCATTTGAGTGGTTTTTGAAATTTAAAAGTGGTATGACATCAGTTAAAGATGTAGATCGTTCGGGGCGACCCTGTTCCAGCAAAACTAATTAAAATATCAATCAGGTGAGGGAAATGGTCTTAAATGATAGTCAAATTACAATAAGCGAACTTTCTGACTCATTAGGACTCTCCTTTGGAAGTGTTCAAAGCATTTTGAAAGACAATTTGGACATGAAAAGAATTGCCGCCAAGTTTGTGCGCTGCCTGCTTTCAAATGACCAAAAGGAAAGCCGTGTGATTGCCTTCACAGATCTTAAAGAACAGCTACAACATGACCCACAGTTTATGGAGAAAATTATTACTGGATTTATGGGTACAATCCAGAAACGAAGCAACAATCTTTACAATGGAGGAGTCCTTCATCTCCACGCCCGAAAAAGGCCAGACAAGTTCGATCCAAAGTGAAGTCAATGATGATTGTGTTTTTTAACATTAAAGGCATTGTACATAAGGAATTTGTGCCACAGGGTCAAACAATGAATCAAGTGTTCTACAAACAAGTACTGCAAAGATTAAGAGAGAATGTGCAAGAGAAATGGAGGAGTGGTGACTGGTTCCTGCATCATGACAATGCACCCGCGCACAAAACCCTTTCTGTTCGCCAATTTTTGGATAAATATAGGATGTATACTGTTCCCCATCCTACCTATTCTCTAGATTTGGCACCAGCGGACTTTTTTCTTTTCCCATGACTTAAAATGCGGCTCCAAGGACACCGTTTTGAGGACATTGATGTCATCCATCACGAATCGCAGAAGGCTCTGAACATGTTGAAAGAAGAGGACTTCCAGAGGTGCTTCCAGCAGTGGCAGAAGCACTGGGACAAGTGTATCAACTCCAATGGAGACTACTTCGAGGGTGACAGTGCAGGTTAGACAAAAGAAACTGTTGTGTAGTATTTATGACGTCATTCCGTAAACGTTTTGATCACACCTCGTATCTACATGACTTTTGATTTATTATTGCCCAGTAAAAAAGGCATTTTGTCTAACATCTGGGCTCTAGCCATAGCTCACTGTTACGCTTCCTCCTGTGGCTTGTAGAAGGCCTTTTCTGGCTTGATGTACTGTGATGAGATTATTTTTATATGTGCTATAAAAATCCAACAAATTATGTTTATTTTTAAGTATGAATAGTTTTTCCAATATGAAAGCTCAGCTGGTTTTAGGACATTTAAAAGCTTAGGCTGTTCCTTCAACTTCACTCATGTTGCTCCACTGAGACTGATGATCTTAGGTCTGGAATGTTTCTTTCCCAAATTTCCTTTCCCAATCATCATTTCATGTAATCAATGTCCAAAGGCATCTAAGAGTGTAATGGAGCTTAAGCAGATGGCAGCTGATAGGCAAGCATGGAAAACCTTTACCAAGGACCCGCCAATGTCCACACCATAACGGGAAGCTACAAAAGAAGAAGTAATCAATATCCACCACCTGTGGTGCATATTATATAGTAAAAACAGGCATTAAACTCTACTTAAAAAAAAAATCTGATGTGTTACACTCACAAGACTTTCTCTACTCTTGTACAAACTATTTTTACAAATGCTTATTCTCCATATGCTTCATGTTAATCGAGATGATAATCTAATTGCTAATTTTCTTGTAGATGCAAGGGGAATATGGTAGGTTTTAAGCGATAGTCAAATATTTTAAGCGCTGGTTGCTATGTGGCGCATTCCATTCTCTTTGCATGTCCAGGACATAAAAAAAATGAATAATGAATTTGAGAAAAAGTATAAGTATTGGAAAATTTAAGGGAATAACAAGCAATATCTCGAAAATGGTTCACTCAACAAAAAAAATGTATATGACATAAATTGTGTATTTTAACGCAATCTACATTTTTTGTGTAGTAAAATTTTGTCTATCTCTTATGGTTTACCAGTTATGCAAAAGTCGTTCACAATGGAGAATACTTTTGGAGACATTCCCAGAAAATTCAAGATATACATTTTATTTGTCATGAAAATATCTTAAACATAGATATCTTAATCAAAATCGTTAGAGCCATTTTTGAGAAAATTAAACTTTTCGAAAAATGTTCCATGTAAGGGGTAATCTGGGGTGGGGGATTTTCTTGAAAACCTTCATGTCGCATCTCTGGAAGATACTGAACCTAAATACCAAGTTTGGTGTTTATCCGACTGTTCATTTCTGAGTTATGCTGTTCACAGACAGACACACACACGGACATGTTTCCAAAAATGCTTTTTTTAGATTCAGGGTGTCTCAAAACATATATTTCCAGTGAAATCTCGGTATCGAATTTTTGGGTGGAATACAATACTTCCCCTACTTACTGTACGTAGTAGAGAAAGTAAAAAATGAACTGAGGCTAATTACTGACAGGACATGTTTCGAGGACCTATTGTCCTGCTAGTAATGTAATGGAGCAATATGAGTGCTTAACATCAATTTATTTTTTATAATTTACTACAAAATCTTTGTCTACTGTATGAATGATGTATTGTCTACTTTAAACTTTACTTACTATTTATACAATGTATACATTATAATGGAGTTGCTTATTATTTCTCTTCCCCTTATATTTAACATTCTGTTGTATACATAATAGGCTTTCTCCATATATTCATTTGATCTTGTATTAGAAATCTTAAGTAACTTTTAGCTCTGTTGGTAAATTTTTCCATTTCTGTAGTATTAAATTCTCTCTTCCTTTATGCATATACTCGCATTTCAGAATATAATGCCAACTGTCATGTAATCCATTACATTTAGTACATCTCTCCCCCCCTGCTTCTCCCTGTTAGACCACTTAAATTCATTACACCTGCTCTCGCCCATGCATACCCAATTCTGGCCTCTTTGTGGCATACTTCAATGTATCTATCTTTTTCCCATTCTGTTTTAAAATATTTATAATCTATTAATGAGCTTTTTTGCTTGAAACTACTTATAATTTCTTGCTTTTCAATATCCTCCACTCTTGTTCTGATTTTTTTCCAGGAACCCTTACTTTCGTTTTTCTTTCTGCCCATGTTTCCCCCGTTCCTATTTCTTCCAATGTTGTCTGTATCTTGTGCATACAAGTTTCTTTTTTTTTGCATTTTCTCCTGTACAACCAAGCATTGCTTTAATATCCCATTTTGCCTTTAACTCCCACCCTCCCTAGTTCTGCTTGTGCTACTCCATTCGTGAACTTCTTGGTAATCCCAGGCTTATTTTGCAAAAATTCTTATGTATAGCATCTACATTTTTCCATTCATTTTCCAGCCTCCATATCTCTGCTGTGTATAACATCCATTTTTGGTATTTTGTTCACACATGCTCTTGATTACCTGTATTGCTTGTTTCCCCTTTGCTAGTACTTTTTACTTTCTCTACTACGTATAGTAAGTAGAGGAAGTGTTGCATTCCACCCAAAAATTCGATACCGAGATTTCACCGGAAATACATGTTTTGAGACCTCCTGAATCCAAAAAAAGCATTTTTGGAAACATGTCCGTGTGTGTGTCTGTGTGTGTGTGTGTCTGTGTGTGTGTCTGTGTGTGTGTGTGTGTGTGTCTGTGTGTGTGTGTGAACAGCATAACTCAAAAACTAACAGTCGGATAAACACCAAACTTGGTATTTACGTTCAGTATCTTCCAGGGATGCGACACGAAGATTTTCAAGAAAATACCCCCACCCCAGACTACCCTTTACATGGAACATTTTTCGAAAATTTTAATTTTCTCAAAAATGGCTCTAACGATTTTGATTAAAATATCATATGTTTAAGATAATGTCATGAGAAATGAAATGTATATCTCGAAATTTCTGGGAATGTCTCAAAAAGTATTCTTCATTATGAACGACTTTTGCATAACTGGTAAACCATAAGAGATAGACAAAATTTTACTACACAAAAAATGTAGATCGCGTTAAAATACACAACTTATATCATATACATTTTTTTTGTTGAGTGAACCGTTTTCGAGATATTGCTTGTTATTCCCTTAAATTTTCCAATACTTATACTTTTTCTCAAATTCGTTATTCATTTTTTCATGTCCTGGACATGCAAAGAGAATGGAATGCGCCACATAGCAACCAGCGATAAAATATTTGACTATCGCTTAAAAGCTACCATAATCCCCTTGCATCTACAAGAAAATTACAAATAAGATTGACATCTTGATATCTCGATTAATATGAAGCATATGGAGAATAGGCGTTTGTAAAAATAGATTGTACAAGAGTAGAGAAAGTCATGTGAGTGTAACACATCAGATTTTTTCTTCTGTTCTCCTCAATCCTCTGCACTATTGAGCCTTACTCCTAGATAGTCAATTGTTCTCACTACTTCCAGCTCTGTTCCTTCCCAGTACCAAGTTTTGGTCTTTCTTAGTTTATATCCTTTCTTAAAGATAATGATTTTCGATCACAATCCCCAATCTTTGCAGTATTTGCCAATTGCTTCAATAGCTTTACTTAGCCCCACAACTGAGATGGAACCTGCCACTAGATCATCTGCAAACAATAATCCTGGTATTTCCTTATTATTAATAACTGATGAATACTTATTCAGTTTTTTTATTTCTTCTATAATATCATCTATAAATAGCACTGGACTAAGTTTGCACCCTTGTCTAAGCCCTGAATGATTTACGTTCTCTTCAGCAATTCTTCCCTTGGCTATTTTCACACAGCACATACACGCTTTATATTTTTTATAAATGATTTGCTCACTCCTTTCTTAATTAGTTTTAACCGTAGTGCATCCCTGTTGATTCTTTGTTTACTGAGGAAGACCTTATTTAAACCCAGTATTTTCTTTTGCAGTTCCTCAACTCCTGACCTAGCTCAGGTTGTGGTTGGTGAAACAGCGTGGCTAAGCGGCCTAGAACAACAAAAACCCCATGATCTGGTAATTGCTTTGGGAATGTTTGGTGGTCACATTAGGATAGTATCCTGGCGAGACTTTGGTGATAAATGTACTGGATAATACACTGAACATTGCACAAAATAATTGGAATACTAAATGCTCCCAGAAGAAAATATATCTTTTGGCTGAAAAGGTGCTGTCGTCTTGTATTTCTGGCATTTGTTCCAGAAGGAAGAATAGCAAATGCTCACAAATATTTCCAGAGAGAATTGTCTGGTACTTGGATGAAATGTTTTACAGAGGGGTCCTTGTATGTTGGAAGGCCAACAAAATAGGTTTGCATTTAATAAGATGCATTATGGCATCTAATTTGTACATATATATTTTTACGCTGCATTGAAGGTACTAAGCTTGGTCACTTTTAATTGACATCGCCTGTCATTTTTAAAATGGCATTATTGAAGTGAATGTAATGATTTATTATTGGGTTGAAGATGCATGGAGAAATAATATTTGTTGTAATTTATGGACCACCATTAAAACCATTATTGTAATAGAATACTTGTAATGCCTCTATTGTTACAAGAACGTGTGTTATAGTAATGGTACTGTAACCACAAAAGATGTTTATCTGTGTAAACTGGCAAACAGCTCACAGCCTATTAAGTGTAAATGTGAAAAACAAGAAAAAAGTTGTCTTATGACCATTATTTTAATTCTCATTGCAAACGCTCACAAGGCCTACAAAATATGTCATGTGAATACGTGTGTATCAACCAGTGTTTGATGTTTTGAAAGCCATCACATTGCTCATTATTAGTTCCACCATATCTCTGAAATTGAACACCCAAAGTTCTTTTCTAATTGTTGATGTTGTAACAGATGGCAGAGTAAAATGCCATATTGTTACCAAGATGGGATTCCGAACATGTGGTAGGTGCAAGGAAATAAAATTATATGCATGTAGGATTTCTAAATTGAATATGTACCTGTTCATGCTTGATCAATGCTCCCTCCTCCAGGATAAAGTTTCAAGGTCTATACAGGCTATCTTTTTTTATCAGGACTGGGAGGTCCACTAATTAACCTCTTTGTTGGTTGGATGTTATACTTGGAACACAGACTTGTGTTTTCTTAGGTGGTTCTGGCACAAGTTGCCATAGAAACTGGCATACAGTTTTGTCCCAACATAGTACTACGAAGGAATGTGTAACAGGTGACTGCATTCACTTGTACTTGGCAGATTGTTTTCAGTGTAATTTTCTAATTAACATTTGAGTCAAACACTTAAATTGTTTTATTACACGTAAATATGAATTTTATAAGTTCATTAGTACTTCCATAGTACTCTATGGTTATTAACTATGAGGAATGCTCTATAAATTCTTGGTCTGACCAGGAGAACACAAGATTTAAGAGAAATTTTTTTTTTATTTATTTATTTTTCAACATAGTCACCTTGTAAATCAATACATTAATGACTTTCCAATTCTTTAATACCCTCAATAAAATAGGCTTTGTCAAACTGTGCAAAGTAAGTATCTGTCTCAGTTTCAGCCTCATCATTTGATGTGAATGTTTGTTCATCCAGCCATTCCTTCAGATTTGGGAACAAAACGTAATTGCTGGGAGCCAATTGTGGAAAGTACGGCAGATGTAGAAGCACTTGGAAGTGAAAGTTATGCAGCTTTGCAGCAACAATTCCAGACACGTATAATGGCACATTATTGTGATGAAAGGGAATTTTCTTTTTCGCAAGATGTGGACATTTAGCCTGAATTGCATCCTTCATTTTGTCTTGTAGTGAAGCGTAATACTCCCTGGTGATGGTTTTGCTCTTCTATTGTTAGTCTATGAGCACCATACCATGAAGATCCCAGAAAACCATAGCCACCCACTGTTTAGTCTACTCCTTCATCTCTGGCATGTAATGGAGAATCTATCACTCATTTACTGATAATAAACGTCAGAGAAACTCACTGTAATTGCATGTAAACCAGTGTAAACCCTTTTGAGAAATGTTCATTTGAATGTGTTTTGGACCATTGTTAATAAAAGTAGCATCCATCTAGCTGAAAGCTTTCTCACATCCAAAGCTTTGTGTAAAATGTAGCGGACATGGCCTATCAAGGTCTTTGCAATGTCAGCTAACTCATGTAACTTCAATTGGTGATCATTGAGTATGTCAATCTCATTGTTCATAGTAGTTTTAGGATGCCCTGAATGCTCAATATCTTGAATAGATGTATGACCAGCTTAAATTCAGTAGCCCACTTTTTAATCATAAAAAACAAAGGGGAAGAATCCTTTAATGTGGAGCCTACTCTTTTGTATTTCTGTTGAGGTTAAACTCTCCAAAATAAAGTACTTTATCACAGCTCACAGTTTTATCCATTTTGTAGAAAATGTTAACACTAATGTGTTTACACAAACAAGTGACTACACTTACCGTTTAAAGAATTATACTTAATGACTGGTATAGTAATTTGCACATCTTCACACATCTCAGAGTCAGGCCAAGAACTTTTAGAATGCCCCTCATATTTGGGGCATACTTGGATATTTTACGTACATTTGCCCAGAGCTTTGGTTGGAAATTTTGAACTACTGATATTCTTGTAACATTTCAGGATTTTCCTGAGTGAACTCAAGGGGTCAGACTTTGAGATTAGTTTTCCTCTGGTGTTGAACTCCCTTCTGGTTGTGATTGGAAGAATCTTATAAAATCTCTCTCCTTGGGAATTTCAGTTTGTTATTTGGTGGTTATTCTTCACAATAAAAATCATCCATACTGTTAACACTCTAGTGTTTATGGTTTATGGCTTAAAGGTAGAGTAGTACAACTTTGGATGCTGTTGCCACTGTTCTGAAAATGTAAGATTTGTCCACCTGTCTGTATTTTATATTTCAGAGATGCTTATTAAATCTGGTTTTCAGATTTTGTTTTGGTTTCTCTATATAAATTTTCAGGAGAAATGTGTTGGTTAGATTTCAGCCTATCTTTTACAAAAATCTGTTATAAAATGTTAAAACTTAAATATATTCTGGGATTTCCTATAGCTCACAGTAGCTCATCATACTTTTTAGTCTTGTCTTCTTTTGCATCTAATTTCTACCATTCGTTTACATTTTCACTATTTTTATTCCTCAGAAGTTCACTTCTGTCTGGTGCTATAATTATTTAGAATAAAAATATAATACATATTTATTTTATAGCTGAGATTTTTCTTCTAGGCTGCTTAACATTTTTTTTGTTTTCTTTGTGAAGAATATCAGCATGATTTTCTATTCGTGCTCTATTTTATTATGTTTAGAAACTTCCGTACTCATTTAGATAATGTTTTGAACTGTCAGTACTGAGCACAGATGCAACTTGTAATGCTGCCACAGTTGTGTTGCTCTAAGCTAATGCTGAATAAAGAAGTGTCAGAATTTAATTGCAGCTCATGAGATAAGGTATGTTGTACAGCAAGAAATACTTGCTTATTTTCAGTATTCTCACTTTAAGAAAGTCCTCCTCCTTGTAGTTGTAGTTTGAAAAAGAGGGTGGGTTTTATGCCCAAGCACTGTGACCTTAAAGATCTATTGCGCATCCCCCCTTTCATCAGTTAAGTAGTCTGTTGCTCGTTATGAATTTAACCAGACTGCTAACTGAGGCTTTCGATAGTTCATCTATCTTTGGAAAGTGATTGCCTAAAATACTAGCTCTTTGATTTGCAAGAGCAGGGCAATCACATAGCAGATGAGTAACAGTCTCATCTCCTTCTAGGCATTTACTACAGATAGGCTTGTTAAACAATCCCATTCTGTATAGATTAAACTTTAGGGCACAGTGTCCTGTAATGAATCCTGTTGCCCATGCAAGCCTTCTACTAAGATGGTACTTTGCCCTGCTGTTATCCAGGTCTTCTCCTCCTTGATCTAGGGGTACCATGCTAGCCTCTAGTTCCCAAGGTCGCGGGTTCAAACCCGGCAGAGGGCGATGGGTTTTTTCAGGCGTAAAAATCATTAGCATGGCTTCCTTCGGAAAGGAAGTAAAGCCGGTGGTACTGTGTTGTAGATTTACGGCACATAAAAGAACCTCAAGCCTGATAAAGAGGCCTCTGAGCAAAATTTTCAATATAGAATGGGATGCTAAGAACCATAGTAGTTAAAGAGCATCCATAAATAAAGCTCAATTTAATTTTTTAATTTTCACTTTAAGAAGTTGAGCATCAGGCAGCACCGTGGCCGAGTGGTTAGACCGCTCGCCTCTCACCGAGGCGGCCCGGGTTCAATCCCAGGGTCCCGCATGTGGGATTTGCAGTGGAGAAAGCAGCATCTGGGTGGGTTTTCTCCGGGTTCTCCGGTTTCCCCTGCCATTCACTCCACCAACTGCTCCATCATCACCTTTCCTTTCATCCATTTCACCATTTCGTTTCATCTGCTTCCTTCATCCCATACCAGGCATCGGGCTCATCACCCATCCTGGATGTTCTGTCTGATCCATGAGTATCTACTCCTCGACGGGCCTCTGACCCCAGGCACCCGCCTTTAAGTCCTGGGAGTGTAAGTCCTACATAAGAGGAGGTTAAACAGAGAATGAATGAATGATGAAGTTGAGCATCTTTTAGCATATTTCAGAGGAATACGCTGAATCTTGAGGTTTATGCAAGTTTTGTTGTGGTATGGTTCAAAATAGGGGACAAAATGCTATAACTACAAAAATGCTACAAAATACCAACTTCTGTAGTCAGCCAACTTGTGTGGCTTTAATGTTTGGAAACAACTGATGGTGTTTGTAACTCATCTGTAGGTTTCTACATTAAATTTATTCATTTACTCTATGAAACACACTTACATTCACTCCATCATTCACTTCCAGACTAATCGTCCTCCGTACTGTAGTGGTTACCATGCTAGCCTCTAGTTCCTAAGGTCGTGGATTCAAACGCAGTGGAGGGTGATGGATTTTTTTGGGCATAAAAATCCTTAGCATGGTTTCCTTCAGAAGGACAGTAAAGCTGGTGGTCCCATGTCATAGATTTATGGCAGTAAAATAACCTCAAGCCTGATAAAAAGGCCTCTGAGCAAAATTACCGGTCTTGCACGCCCAATATAGAGGGATGCTAAGGACCACAGTAGTTAAAGAGCATCCATAAATGAAACTCAATTTAATTTTAATTTACTTCCAGACTCTGTGGATGGAAGGGAATAATTCTAAATAACGTAAAGTTCCCTAAACCTAGGACCTATTAGTTGAGAAACAAGAAAGCTGACCACAACAGCCAGTATATGAGGTTCACTCTGAAAGTTTTGAGAATGGGCAACATTGAGTAGTGGTAAGCCAAAGCAGCCTTTCCTAAGTTCAGATAGCAATATGTGACAGGTCTGGGCGCTCCAATAGTGTACATCGTCAGCACCGCATGTGTATGTATAGCAGGTGTTGCTACACCATATGCTAGGATGGATCTCAGGCGAGAGCATTTCCGTGATACGTTTTTCTATAACTTTAAAGTCGGTTTAGGGGAGAGAGAATGCCTTGAAAGACTGCATCATGCATTTGAGGATCTTTGCCTTCGCAATCCAACATTTATCGATGGTATGCAGAGTTTAAAAGAGGAAGGGATTCCCTCAAAGACAAAGACCGAGCAGAACGGCTGGCTACAGCAACAATGGATGAAAATGCGGTGAAAGCAGAGTGCATGTTGCAGGAAGACCATCGTTACACTAATGGTCAGATTCAAAAAGTCCTAAATATTGGATCGGCAGCATTGAAAACAATCTTGAAAGAAAAGTTGATGTCAGAAAGATCTGCAGTCACCGGATCCCCCACCATCTCACAAATGAGCAGAAACAAGCACTTGTGCGGTGGTGCTAGGAAATGATTGAAAAATTCAATGGAGGAAGATCCAAAAACATATTTAACATTCTAACAGGTGACGAAAGCTGGATTTACCAGTATGATGCAGAAACTAAAAGACAGTCATCAGTCTGGGTCTTCCCAGGAGAAGATGTCATCCTCCGTGGACTAGTGGTACCGTGCTAGCCTCTAGTTCCCAAGGTGGCGGGTTCAAACCCGGCGGAGGGTGATGGATTTTCTCGGGCGTAAAAATCCTTAGCATGGCTTCCTTTGGAAGGGTAGTAAAGCTGGTGGTCCCGTGTCGCAGATTTACGGCACGTAAAAGAACCTCAAGTGTGATAAAGAGGCCTCTGAGCAAAATTACCGGTCTTTCATGCCCAATATAGAATGGGATGCTAAGGACCATAGTAGTTAAAGAGCGTCCATAAATAAAACTCAATTTAATTTTCCAGGAGAAGATCCCCCAGCAAAAGTGAAGTGAACGAGAAGTGTTCGCAAGAAAATGATCTGTTCCTTCTTCTCAGCAAATAGCCACATTGTGGTGATTCTGTTTGAGAGACAAAAGACTGTTACAGCCAGATGGTGAACCACAAAATGTCTGCCAAAAGTGTTCAATGAGCTGAGAAAAAAGCGTCCTAAGACTGGTCTGCATTGAATTTTGTTGCACCATGACAATGCCTGCCCACACTGCACAAGAAACAACCCAATTTCTGCAGGAGTCAGATATTTGCCCCATCCTCCCTACAGTCCAGATCTGGCCCCATGCAACATTTTTCTATTCCCCAAAATGAAAGAAACAATTTGAGGTCAACAATTTGAGTCACCTGAAGCCACAATAGCTGCTTATGAAGAATGTATTTGCACTCTCTCCAAAGAAGAATGCCATTCAGCATTTAAAAAATGGTTTGAATGAATGACACGGAATATAGCAAAGACAGCACTTTTATCTCCCAGGTGTTTTAGCTCTTGTGTTCCTTCTGATGATTTTAGCACATTTTTAAGTGAACTTATACTTTCACGCTGGACGGCTGATTGAACTGGTCTTCAGAGGAACAAACTTCGTGACCCCTCCCTATCACCTGGAATACTTCCTCGCGTGCTTCTCGTCAGAGGAAGTCATTTTAGCCAGGTTGCGCATCGGGCACTGCCGTTTTAGTCATGGTCATTTATTATCTTCGGACCCTGCCCCAGTCTGTGATCACTGTCTTGAACCGTTGTTTTAATTCAGTGCCAGTTTTTAGTTCCATTACTTGCGTCCATGGGCTTGCCAGCGACACTGTCTGCGGTGCTGGCTGACTCTTCCTGTGCTGCGGATCGTGTCTTGCATTTTATACATCATAGCGGTATGGCCAGCCGTGTTTGATGAGCTAATTTTATCCTTTTTTTAGCTTTTAACGCTCCTGGCATTTTGCGTTTTATAGTTTTTTACCTTGTGCTTTTACCGTGATTTGTTCTAAGTTTTGCTGTTGCTGGCATTATATAGTGGAGTTTTAATTGTTTCGTTTTAAGCTGAGGAGTTCGTGCCTTGTTTTTCGTTTCTTGCTCTAGCTTTGCTTGGGCGCTAATGACCACTGCTGTTGTGCGCCCTAAAAACCCACTACTACTACTACTACTACTACTACTAGTATAGAAATGGAGAATATTTTGAAAAGATGCAATGATCAGATCTAAATGTTTAATATTTTATTGTGTCCATTCTCAAAATTTTGAAGTGACCCATCATATAGGTTTTATAAAGCTATATAAAACATGAATTTCCCACTTCTGTTGATAATAAAAAGAAAGAATGAATGAAAGCTTGTTGTTTTAAACATTTTATTCTACTTTTCATCTATTTCAGGTAGCTGATATTTAATGCATACAAGTACAAAGAACATATATGGAATGGTTTTAATGTTTTTATCAAGCTTACTGTGAAACAGAAAACCACAAGCATGTTTTATTTTCTTGCTTAGAGATTACTGCTAATTAGCTTTACCACAATACGTTTAGTTTTGAATGGCTATTTTCAAGGTTTTCAAGTGATTACTGTGAAATGTACATGTCTTAATGCTATACTACCTGCACTGCAGTCTTTCAAGCAATTTGTACTGTAAATATTTGGGAAACATTTTTAAAAAGAAGTAAACATACCAAAGATTAGTCCAGATTTTCTCGATTCCCAATTTTTTAAATAAAACATGTTGCTTAATAGATAATGTATTAATGAACCATTACAAACACCATGTATATAAAATATTTCAAACTGGTGAATTAAAACAGTGTGACATGTAATAGTTAACGTGGATTAGGGAAGTGGAATTGTCACAATAATAGCAACTGACAGCTGCTTAGGTGTGCACTGAATTAAGCTAATTTTAAAATAACTGCAGCACATTAATGGTTGTAATAGTAAACAGTGATATTGGAAAATTACACTGTACTTAATGTGGCTACTTTGCTGCCTTCAAAGTTTGATTTGTAGGCTAAGGAAAAGGAGGGTTGCATCGTTCTTCGTGGACTAGTGGTACCGTGCTAGCCTCTAGTTCCAAAGATCACGGGTTGAAACCCAACGGAGGGCGATGGATTTTTTTCGGGCGTAAAAATCCTTAACATGGCTTCCTTCGGAAGGGAAGTAAAGCCGGTAGTACCGTGTTGTAGATTTATGACACGTAAAAGAACCTCAAGCCTGATAAAGAGGCCTCTGAGCAAAATTATCGGTCTTTCACGCCCAATATAGAATGGGATGCTAAGGACCATAGTAGTTAAAGAGGGTCCATAAATAAATAAAGGAGGATTGCAGCACCTTAATGGCTAGAGCAGTGATAAAGGGGACATTTTTCATGGTAACATTACAAGTCACTTGTTTTAATTTCACCCTAGTCTGTGTGTCAGCCATCTTAGGTAGACACAAGGAGGGGCTGTAAACCCCCTCCCCCTGCCCCTAATTAAAGAAAACATATGGCATTTGTTATACTCAAGGTTATGGTATAGCTTTGCTTTGGTGAAATCAAAATGGACACTTTTATTTCTACTACTTCTATTCTATTTACTTAAACCAGATGAGCATCTATTCATTCAGTCAATGAGTGAATTTATGTTAGTGGTTAACTATATCTCAAACATATGAGCCTCTAAACCTCCTGGTATTCCTTAAAATTTTCTTCTTTTTTTCCATTGTCGTTATTCTTATACAAATGGGTCTAGACTTTCTTCCTCTTTTTCTGATTTGGTACACGTCCTCTATCTCCCAACCAGACGTTTTTATACCTAGTTCTTCTCCCATGATCACGTACACTACTTCTTCTAGGTTTTTGTATTCTTCTGTCACTCCAAAAATTGCGCAATTCTTTCTTCTCTGTCCTGCTTCAAATCTTTTCTCTATATCTTCAGTTTTTTTCTTGTAATCCATTATCTGCTGTACCATCTCTTCTCTCTGCTTCTTCATAACCTCTTCGAGTCGTCTTGAGTTTTCCTCGGATTCCATTAGTTGATTCATTTCTGTCATTCCTGTTTTCACCTCCACTCCTCAATTTTTCAGCTCTTGCTCCACACGACCTTCTACCGCTGTCAGCAGCAGACTATATTAGAAGTAAAAATAAGAAATTAGCATATTCAGTAATAGAAGATAAGGAGATACCAGGTTCAGGTTCATTATACGCAGACGATTTTATGGTAGGCACCATATTGTTAATAGGGTTACAAAAGCGATAAATGAAATTCAAGAAAGTGTGAAAAATGGGGAATTGGGGTAAAAATCATAAAGATGACTGAATCAATAAAAGGCTCTAAGAAACAAAACCAAGGACTTGAGAGAATAAGGAAAGTAAAGGGAAGAAAATGGTATAGAAAAGTAAGAGAAGTAAGGGCCGCTCAGTGAGCGAAAAGGCCAGGGAGCCAAGCAATCTGAGTGGCCCAATAAGAAAACAAGCACCAGACAAATTGTACAATAGATGTAGGGGTATAAACAAATATACATTGTATGTATTGTAAACATGTAGAACAAATTGTACAATAAATCTATTCATTCAACTCAAATAGATAGGCCAAAACAAATATGCTTTACTTTACTAGTAAATAACTTCTGAATTGGAATAAGCTCTTAAACAATAGGAGCAAAAGCTTCAGTAAAGCTAAGTAATCAAACTACTTAAATATTATGTTTTAAAGTCTTGTTTAATAAACATTTTTATAAGTTTTATCAAAATTTAAATTAATGTTTGCATCCTTGGAATGATCTGTGGATCACTTATATGATGCTTAAAAATCTAGAAAGTTAAAATGCTCTGTTATTGGCTACACTTTGCTCATTGGTAAGATAGGTTTCAAAATGTGTTAACCCCTCCTTAAAGGAATCCTGGATCTATCTCTGCAAGCTATTGCTGGGGTGCTGAGAGAGAAACTTCCCACTAACTTGGTGATATATACCTTCCCATCCTTTTTTGCACCTGGTTGGCTAAATTATTCCTTAGCACAAGGTCTCCTGTGCAGTTCCAGAGTCTTGAGAGTAAGTTCATGTAACTGGAAACAGTTGGAGAGGTAAGGATTGGGCAGGATGTTGTTTTGTTTGTTTTTGTTCATTTCACTTTACTCTCCAATGAATGACATAGAGCTATCCAGGCTTAATTTCTCTGTTCCGCCACCATCCAGGGAAAAAACATTTTTAGCACAGTGTTTTTAATGAAACTGTGCCTAATGGTCCACACTGGAGATGCACAATAAATCACAAACAGTGCTGATATAGAGTAAACATCTCAGTGATATCATAACCAAGTTCATCACAGAAAAGCTACATTCGCATTCGGCACTGCAATGCTATTTATCAGTGATAACAGTTTTTTGAACATTGGTGGTTGTTCAAGAATTGTTGGTGTTTCTCTGTGTAGTACTGGCTTGTGCTTCCTGAAGTCTTTTATTATATCATGAGGGCTAGTAATCTTAAATCTATCATATTCGAAAAAATTTTATTGTTAAATTTTTTTATTTTAGAAGCTTATTTATTTATTGCCAGTATACATAAAATTTGTGACTTCTTTTTCACTCACTATTATGAAAAGTTATGGCAAAATCTGACTGAAAGTATTACTTAGCACCTGTTGTATATATTAAATATATGTTTTATTGCTTTGATTATAAGAAATTTTGTTTTAAAAACCTGAATTTCAGAAAAGTATTTTGTAAAAACTGATTTCTCATTGTAAGTTTTATCATAAGTTTTCAAAAATCAAAACTTGTGACTTTTAGGGGGGAGGTTAGTGGGGAAAAGGGAGCATATAAATAAAGCTTGCAATAAATTTTATTTTTGCTTGATAGTTTTAAAAAAAAATGCGGGTAAATGTGTGGGTATACATTCTGGCACCTATAATTTTGGAAATTAAGCACTGGAGCTACCCCTTCCACTCCCTCCATCCTAAATGTTCATTGGATCAACAGTTTCCACTATCTAGATGTGCTGAATACTTCTGTTAGAACCAGAGAGTGGATGCTGTAATTTGGTCCACATGTGCAAAGTACTATTAAAATCTGGCAAGTTTTTTAGCCAGTAACTCCAAACACTGTTAAAATTGTTTATCAGCTCAATGCTCACTTTTCCTGTGTGAGCTTTCGCCCTACCCTATATCAAAATGTAGTGTAATAAACTAATAAGAATATTTTAATTTTTGTATGAAAGATGCATTTTACAAATACTTGTGTAATGTAGAAGTAATGAAAGCTCATGCTTGTAGTTTATTAACTGTAGGCATTCATAAAATGAGAATGCCATATTTAAATGGTGTATAATGTTTAATGTCCCAATAATTGCTAATGGCTTCTCAAGAAGTATGAAAGGAAAATGCAAATGTGCGTAGTTTTATGGCATTGAAATTATAGTGTGCTTTCCTCTCCAGAGCAAAGGAAACCCTTAACACAGGGGAAAAAAGCTGTACCTGCACTATACTTAAAAAGTATACATAAAACAGAGTGGTAAGAGATTTTCTCTACCCCAATTTTTTAAAAGAAAACTTGTTACATAATAGATCAGGGTGTCTACTGATACTGGATATAGGACTAGGTATGGAGGGAAACTTAGCATTTTGATCTACAAGATCGTTTGTGCCTAAGCCCGCTGATGGAGTTCCCTTGGGAGGGAGGGCTGAGGTGAGAGGAGACACAGGGCATCCTGACCAGGAAGCATGACAGGGCAGAGGGCAGGGTCCCTGCCTTTTACAGAGTGAATCTCCCCGGGTGGCAGCTGGTGCAACCGGCTCCTCTCCTCCTGTAGGCTTGCATACCCCACTTGGGGGGCTTGGGACTCAGAGACTGCCCCCATTCTGGAGGTCAAGGGGTTACATAGAGCATCCTTTTCCCCTGCCATGCAATGCTGAGACTCCTGCCAACACTTTCAACCCTGAAACAGTTGTGGAGATGAAATGGAGGGGAAATTTGGGGGGTGATTGATTCTTGAAATCTTGTTAACGAAATAAGTATTTTTTTTAATGTTATTGTTTTGCATGATATCTCTTTTTTAATAATTTTTTTTATCTTATTTAAAAAAACTCAAACATTTGGATAATCTTTCACCCTAAATTTTTTTTACAGGCTATACAACTTTTCCAGAATTTTGAAGATTGTTGCAGGAACGGGGTGAGGGAAGGCTAAGATTAGAAATACAAAATCTGCTGATATTTCATTCCCAATTCTGGAAGCATGAGTCCATTAATGTGAATAGCATGCGATTTTATCAAATTACAGTTCTAAGAGGTAAAGGGGAGAATTAAGCATAAAAAAATCTTGTATAATTATTTCATAAAGAGTACAGAGAGTAAATTTAATTAAATGTAGTTCTATTAAATTTAATTAATGTAGACAGCTAAATCGTCATTTGAGATTTAAAAAGCCACCTGTGCAATATTGGGTATGGCAGCTAGTAATTAACACAGCTTTATATTATGCCTGTGGAAACAAATAAAGCCGCTAAAAATACTGTGGTATGACTCCATGCAATACTGGAATTTTATCAAAACCCATACTGGAAATATACTGGAATTTTAAATTTTTAAGGCAGTAGACACCCTGTAAGTAATGAAGCATTACAAACACTAGGTATCTAAAGTATTTCAAATAACAGTTAACCTGTTGTAAGAAAGTGTGACGGATGTGTTACTACATATGTAATTTGCTCTACTGAATTTTGTAAACAGCACACATGAAAAGGTTAAATCTGTGCAATTTTCAGAAAATTATAAAACTGATCTACCAAAAATGTCGGAACACATAAAGTGTAATACTGTTGTTGGTTCTTTCTGCAGGTTAGAATTTTCTAATGAGCAAGGCCATAATCAGGAGTGTCATTTAAGGGTGACAGGAGGGATCAATTGCCCCCCCCCTAAGTTATGAGAAATAATGGACTATTGGTTATTATTGCTCTACCAAAAGAAAAATTACAAGAACTGTACTTTTAATACAAATATTTCACATTTAAGAAATGAAACATGACTTTCTTTTAGGCTACAAGGGTAATTTGGTAAGTGTGATAAAAAAGCAAGAACATTTTTTTTTTCGTAAACAACTACCCATATTTTTCGACATAGTCTCCTTTGATGGTTATACACTTGATGCAGTGACCCTCCAGCGTTTTCATCCTGTCGGAAAAATAAGTTCTGTCAAAATTTGCAAAATACTTGACAGCGGTGATAACTTTGTCATTTAATGAAATTTTCTTCCTACAAGCCAAAGTTTCAAGTTAGGGAGTAGGAAGAAGTCACTTGGGACTAAGCCTGATGAATAGGGTGGATGAGGAACAATTCAAAGCCCAATTCACGTTCTTTTGCTGTTGTGGTCACTGATATGGGACAGTGCATTATCCTGGTGAAAGAGCACTGTTTTTGTGTCAACCTTGGTCTTTTTTCAGTCACAAGTTTAAAATGACCCAACAATGAAGTATTAATAGGGTCCAGTTATTGTTCTGCATTTGTCCAAGAAATCTATGAGGATTATTCCTTGGGAATCCCAAAAAATAGCAGCTATCACCTTACCAGCTGACAAAAAGGTCTTTGCCTTTTTCGATGCACTTTCACCCGCCTTTGTCCATTGTTGCGTTGTCTCTGGTATGTAATAATGGATCTAAGTTTCATCAAGGGACACAAATCGGCGCAAAAAGTCTTGCGGATTGTGATTAGACATTGCCAGACACTGCGTTAAAATGTTCTTCTGGATGTGCTTTGCAGCATCTACTTTGTTCACAGCATCTTCATGCAGGATATTGTGCACTCACTCAGTTGAGATGCCTACAGTCTCAGCAAACTCACAAGTTTTTATTTGTCGATCTTGCATTACAAATTTTGTCAATGGTTTTCTGTGTAATACCCTCAATTGGACGACCGAACCATGCTTCGTCTCGGTGCTTGTCCAGCCAAGTTTAAATTCATTAATCCAAAAGTAAATGGTCTTCAATGAGGGTGCAAAGTCTGTGTGAACTTCATACAGTTCTGTTTTGATTTCTGTGGCAGTCCAACCATTCAAATAAAAATGTTTAATAACAGTCCGAAACTTGTTTTCTTCCATTTTCAATTGCAGCCAACACATTGACCAACAATGAACTGCACATTGTTGAAATTTTTATACAATTCTTAATGATCAAGCTTACCAACCATGAAACTGCAGAAAAATTTTCCATTCTTTCATGGAAATTTACCAAGCTTATCAAATCACCCTTACAAAATGTGTCATTAAAATTCAACTAAAATTTCGGTCAACTGCTTCAGGCAATCTCGCCCCCTCCCAAGCAGAAACTGAAATGACGCTCCTGACCATAATACATTCCATTTCAAAATAATGATGTAAGCAAGAGGGTATGCACAGGAATGGCATAAACTTTCATGTACAGTTGTATGATGCTGGTTGTAATAGATGTTCCTTTAGGTTGCCTTTGCAGTGTTTTGTTTCTTATTAGGCAACTGAAAACACAGATGTATAAAGTGCATTTCATTGTTGTGAAAAAAGGATGTATAATAGTAAGATGAAATGTGCTTAAATTTTAGAGCATTCGTTAAAAAGAATAATTGTGAGGGTCTGTGGTCATTGTCTCAATATTTCTGAGTAGTTCCTTTCAGCCATGACAAACTCAGTGGCAAAGGGCACACATTTTAATACTGTTTTTGTCATTGATACCACATTGCGAGGATGTTTGGAAAAGTTTCTCCTCCTAAGTAATAACTGCAACAATATATGATACTGCCCTGCTTAAAGTGCGAAATACGCTCTCCCAGATGGTGATTAATTTTTTCATGTAGTCGCCATTCCTGACTACATGCATGCACAAATGATGCATTGCTGCTTGGACCTCTCCATAACTATTGCATTGACCCTTCAGTTGTTCTTTAACCCATTTATTTAAATGCTCTCATGGACCTCGGAAGTTTAATCCCTGTACAGCTCCGTCTGTGCACTTTAAGTTTAAAAATCCATATAAAATCAACCAATTTAATTTTTCTCATAAAATGTTGTATGCATGATACTGGAAGCATTGACTCACCAATTTTGGTAGCCCAATATGATTGTTGGGTGTGCTAGATCTACAACAGTTCTCCAAATAAAGGATGACAACACTTGCATTGCCAAGCACTTCCGCTTCTTTCCCCCCTGCTGTAGCATAAATCACATCCTTTTGTTACATTTTTTTCTTGTCTGTGGGTGGCATGTGCATGTCTTAGCTTGCAGTCACAATGGGGTATTAAGGTTGACCTCTAACATTGTATTCTGGCAGTGTTTAACATAACTTCAGACATTTTGAAGCAGCTGATGAGAGACCAACTTTACCTAGTTGGTCTCTTTTTCTTACCAGTCTTCTTGTGGAACACAAAGAAACAATCCAATACGCACATGTCTAGATGTTCATTGCATTATAGGAAGCAAAGCTGTCACCTGATCTTTCAAATCAATATTTTTTCCCTTCTGGTACTCCTCAATGGCATACTTTCTTTACCTCCTCTCTGGGCATCTGATCTTTCCTTTTTTCTCAGCTTTCCTGTAGCTGTAATGTCAGCAGCTTCGTGTTTTGTCGATAGAAAATAAACATCTTTACACTTACTACACTTCAGATTATTATGAGCGATATCAAACAGCATATCCTTCCTATTTGCTCTTTAGATACCAACAGCTTTAGTTTTTCTTTCAATTAGTCCTCTAAAGAGATCAGAGATCTTTCGAATGTCATCTGTGAGTTACAAATGCAATATATGTAGTTTTATTGGTCAGCACAGACTTATGAACTGTGGCTGTCATATGACTTGAATGTGTTAAGCTTTGGAAAGAGGAAGAAGTCACAAGATGTGAGCTCTGAGCTATATGGAGGATGGGGTAAAGTCTTGTAAAGTTTGAGACACAGTAGTGCAGTCTGTTTGTTGACTCATGTGTGGTCAAGTACTGTCATTCTTTTCTTTCCAGAATAAACTCGCAGCAGTTAGGCACAGTGTTTCTGCAAAGTTCCTGCATACACTGCCCAAATTTTGTGTGGATATGCAATCCTAATTCCTGATGATCATCAACATTTTGCCTGCAAAACCAGTGACTTTAAATTTTTTGACATTTGGCGAGCCATGTGTCTTTACTCCATTGACTGTCACTTATTCTCTGGATCATGGCAAACTCATGACTCATCATCGGTGGCAATATGATGAAGTCCTCACCTTCCAAAGCAATCAAATCAGAAGTTTTTGACATAGCTGATTTTGCTGCTTTCGAGTCAGCATTCTTGAGGCTCAACATGCATATGGTTTCCTGTATCCAAGCAAATCATAAATGAACTTGCTCAATTGAAACCCATGATGCTTGATACAACTAACATGAATCAGCTTGTCCACATATTCTTGATCTTGTGGATTTGTGGCTGTTACAAGTTGTCCACCAGGACTGGTCCTGCACAACTTTTGTACCTAGGGTTACTTTTTATAGTGACTTCTTGCACATCTTCTGAGAGTACTCTGATGTCATAACCTTTTACTACAGTCTACTTCATACAGTCATGAAGCTCCATATGTAGAAAAAATGTATTGGTTTGATGCTAGTGCTTCTGGTGCCTAGCTACTACAGGGTGAGCCAAAAGACTCCGAACCGCCTGCACAGAGTTTTTCCTGTCCGCATCCTCGGCGCTCGTTGCCATCTGCTGCTATCATAGAAAGGCGCAGATGAGACCTTACAACATTTTTAAAACTACTTTTAAAGGCTTTACTTACCAACTTTATGAAAGGAGATGCTGAAACTGGCCACCGTCATTGTCCATACATTTTTGGCACTTCTTTAGGAAACTATTCATCACTAAATTTTTTTTGGGAGGGGGGGGGGGAATTTTCCAAACAATGACTGATGTCGTCTAATGTTTCTTCGGTAAGAACCGAATGCCGTCTTTTAGATTTCGTAGCCTGAACACTTCCTGTGGCCTGAAATTTACTGAAGTTCATGGATTGTTGTACGGCTTGGAACTTTTACACCTGGAAATCTTTCTGCAAATCGTACTTTCATTTGGCGAGCAGACCAAGTTAACACATACGAATCATAAATAAATACATGATGTGCAGTAGAAAACATAACTTTGTGACTAAGTACAGGACAAAATAATAAATATCTCGTAATAACTGAACTACATCACATCACTGTGAACTCAAAACTGCACTTCACACTGCAAAGCTAAACCACAACACCGTGACTTTGTTTATAGCAGCAGCGCATTATCATGTTTTTATCATATTTCCACACGCCCAGTGGAAAAACACCGCACAGCTAGTAATATTGTTCATAAAATACCCTCCGGGGTAACTTAAAAGATAAAATGTACAAAACAAACCCACACACCATGGAAGAATTAAAACAAAATATCCGCCAGGAAATTTCTCAACGTGAACTATGACGAGTGATGGATAGTTTCCTAAAGAGGTGCCAAAATGTATGGACAACGACGGTGGCCAGTTTCAACATCTCCTTTCGTAAAATTGGTAAGTAAAGTCTTTCGAAGTAGTTTTAAAAATGTTGTACGGTTTCATCCACGCCTTTCTATGATAGCGGCAGACGGCAACGAGCGCCGAGGATGCGGACAGGAAAAACACCGTGCAGGTGGTTCGGAGTCTTTTAGCTCACTCTGTAGAATCATCTCAGCATATGACAAAATATACCTTTATCATGTTCTTCTGTAAAAATAAACTCCTTCCTTCCATTACTTAAACATGATAGAGCATTTTGATGTAGAGCCAGAAAAATTCAATGTCATAGCCGGGCAGGTCGTCAAATTATATTTTATGTAACATAGTATGTATAATTAATGAAATCAATTATACATAACAATAAAACATAATAACATTTGCCTCATAGTTGACTTAACTATATGTACACAGGAACAAAGTACTTGCAAATTGTAAGTCACCATTGAGATTGTAACCTCTAAAGTGAGATGCCTTGGTCATCTACTTGGAAAAAAATTTGGGTCAGTCGGGGAATCCATGTCCTACCGGCATACTGTCATGTAGCTCAATGTGGGTTCAAACCTGGCGGAGGACGATGGATGTTTTTTCAGGTGTAAAAATCCTTAGCATGACTTCCTTTGAAAGGGAAGCAAAGCCGGTGGTCCTGTGTCATAGATTTATGGCATGTAAAAGAACCTTAAGCCTGATAAAGAGGCCTTTGAGCAAAATTACAGGCCCAATATAGAAGGGGACGTTAAGGACCACAGTAGTTAAAAGAGCGTCCATAAATAAATCTCAATTTATGTAGCTCAATGGTTAGAACAACTGCACGGAAAATGGGAGAATCATGTTCAAATCCCAGGTATGACACTGAATTTTGCATTTTTCAGCTGGCCCTACATAAAAAACAATCCTTAGCCAGGCAGGTGGTAAAAAAAGTGTAATTAATTTCATTAATTATACATAATAATAATAATAATAAAAAAAAAAAACAATAACATTTGCCTCATAGTTGGCTTAACCATATGTGTACCCAGGAAGAAAGTACTTGTGAATTGTAAAGTCGCTTGGGAGAAAATTTGAGCCAGTTGGGGAATCCAATGTCCTAGCAGCATGTTGTAATGCTAGCTCAGTGGTTAGAGCAACTGCACAAAAAGTGGGAAAACCATGCTTAAATCTTGGCTATAACATTGAATTTTCAGCTGGCTCTACATAAAAAATCATCCCTAGTCAAGCAGGTCGTCAAAAAAGTAATAATAAAACATAATGATAGAGCATATTTAATATAATGTTTTAATGAATTATAATAAATTATACCATAAACTTGAAGACATGAGAAATAACAATAATAATTATTATTTTCAGATGTGTGGGCATAATGACATCTGTTGCCTCCATAGTGTAATGGTTACCATGCTAGCCTTTAGTTCCTGAGGTCACAGGTTCAAATCCAATAGAGGGCGATGGATTTTTTCAGGCGTAAAAATCCTTAACATGGCTTCCTTCAGAAGGGAAGTGAAGCCGGTGGTACTGTGTTGTAGATGTACGGCACATAAAAGAACCTCAAGTCTGATAAAGAGGCCTCTGAGCAAAATTTCCGGTCTTTCATGCCCAATATAGAATGGGATGCTAAGGACCATAGCGGTTAAAGAGCATCCATAAATAAAACTTAATTTTAATTTATAATGATATCTAGTGCAACTGTGAATAGTTGTTTTCATTCATAAATTGCGTCAACTAAAAGCTGTCATTAATATTTATCTTTCTACATTTTAATGTGTGTAGAATATCTTAGGAACTCACCTTACTGGAACTTTAGGAAATCAGAAGAAGGAAAAATCCGACCTTTTCTACTGCTAGTACAATTCATAGCACTACAAATGTCTACTCCTTGCCTATTATTATTATTATCATCATCATCAACAAACGTTTCACATAACAATATGTCTTCTTCATTTAAACAACAAATTAACACAACTGTTTGGTTAGTTAAAACCATTCTGCTAGTTGCTGGCCACTAGAAGTACTGTAATCACAGCAGTTGCAAAAATATACCTAAAATTTCGTGACTATCACAGTAGACTGTGCTTTCGCTGTGAAGAATTCAATAAAAGCATGCTGTTTCAACTGCAAGTCACTATTTTGTACTCAACTGCAGACATGCATGATGAGGTAGTTTTTCAGCATCAGGTACCCCAAAGAGCCGAATCAAGGATTAC
Source organism: Deroplatys truncata (assembly GCA_030765065.1). Classification (NCBI taxonomy): domain Eukaryota; kingdom Metazoa; phylum Arthropoda; class Insecta; order Mantodea; family Mantidae; genus Deroplatys; species Deroplatys truncata. Next base: position 233,503,666 of record CM060976.1, on the reverse strand, counting down.
TTGCATGTTATTGCTTAGGAGACAAAACTTTTAAGATACCTTTATATAATACAGAATTTTGTCAACAGTGACAAGTTTGCCTCCAGTGTCCAAAATGATATTGTTTAGGATGTACTTATGTAAAAATGTATTTTTAGCTTTCAATTTGTAACGTTGAAATCTAGTCTTATATTTTCCAAATAGCTTAATAATTTTCTATGCTTTTCTTGATCTATTTTAACTACAGCTTTTTGGTCAATTATTATTGCTAAGATGTGGAGCTTTTGTAGCTCAAAGTACCTTGCTAAAGTTAATGATTGGCAGCTTTCTTGTCTTGCTTGTATTGAGTTCTCTATCAGTGGTCCCAAATAAAGCAATGTCTACACATTTCATACTCACTAAAAAAAGAAGCTGAAGTTATCTTCAGTTTATAAGTACTCAGAAATTCTTCTAATGGATAACATCCCATTGATCTCAAAGATATAAAACATATCATATATATCCTTCTTTAACAAAAGTGAGTTTTATTTGAGACCACTCTATAAGCAAGCATAGTATGTTACCAATTTTGGTCATCATATTTTCCTATAATTATTATGGAATTCTCCAAATGATGATTATTGCTTTTTTAAATTAACTTAAAAGTAAATCTCATAATTTGTAGACAGATGTGACCTGTGAACTGAGCCAGGAACATGGTAGTTCAGAGGGCTGTTATTTTTTATAGAGATTTACAACAATGAATGTATCAGAATGCTGTAATATTTGTTGTTTTGATGTTATGTAATGAAGATGGGTATAAAGAATAAAGATGCAATTGGTCTGAATAATTCTTTGTTTCCATAACCTTATGGTTAGGTTGTAATACGGAGGGTTGTCCCACTTAAGCTCGAACGACCTTGAATCACCCTCCCACTCCTGTGAAGAAGTTATTTTATTAGCCCCACGTATGGACGCCAATTTGAAGAAGTTGTATTGTTATGTTATTTTTTCACCACGCTTTGGGCGTCAATTTGAAGTAGTTTGTATTGAAGGAGTTGTATTATATTTCAACTGTTGGGGAGCTGAACTTGTAGTAGTTGCAACCGCACGTTTAGAAAACAGTTTCCGGCAGCCTTCACCCCAAATGTACTTTCAGGTGGCCTTTGCCCCAAGTTTAAAAAATATTAACTTTGTAATTTTACTGTTTCTTTAAACATTATATTTATGTTTGACTTGGCTGCTCAGTATTATTGATTCTCTTAGTAGGGTTGTGATGCGACAAGAATGTAGGCTTACACAGATTATAATTTTACTTCACTCCTTTTATTAATGCTTGATATGATTTAAATAACACTTCACTGATATAGAGAGATGTGAGATTCTTTTTTATTAATTAATTGCACTTTTTAACACGTAAACTATTTTCGTCTCACACGAATGTGTATTAAATTTCTTGAGGACACTGTTTGCAGGCAACTGAACTGATTTCAACCTCCTAAACTTGTAAATTTCTGTACTCCAAGTCTCTGATTGGCTATTCCTAATCCAATAGAATACCTTCTTTTAACTAAAGCTTTTTCTGGTTGTTGATTGGCTATTTTATAAACTGTCACTAAAATTACACTATTATTATTCCAATAATCAGAAGTAGTATTATTAAACTCTCAAACTCATTATTGCCTCAAGGTTACCTCATTGTTAGCAACTTTTAACTTAATATTCTCACAGCTCCTACATTATTAAATTACATAAATGCATTCACATAACATTATAGAACATGTTTACAATAATATAAGCATATGCAATCACTGTTACATACATTTTATAAATTATTACACACACATATTGCTTCATTGAATTTATATTTATATAATTTGACTGAAATCATTTAAGTGTTAAAAATACTGCACCTGTCATTGGTCAAACTGCTTGTTTATTATTGCATCAGCTCACTGCTGGGCCAATCTGAGGCAAAGTTTACTTGTAAGGCTTCAACAATCGCCAGCTTGTGGCAGGGGTACATTGTTGGGCTTTCCGATGCCGGTTACAGCCTTTCAATAATAGTGGAAAGGTGCAAACATAAAGGTCTTACCATAAGTAAGTCTTGTGTGGGGCGATAACACAGCTGCATAAAAATGGATTCCCACCTAGGCTCAGTATGCAAAAAACAACTAACAAGGAAAAGGCCACAACCAACACAACCTAAAGCAGTAATAGCCAAGGCGAGTACAACAGTGGCCAACCCAAATAAGCATTTCCAGCCACATTGAAATATTCAAAGGGACCGTCAATCAGATAATACATAGAAATTTGAGTCTAGAATGGTGCCTTGAAAGAGTGGCACATGAGAATGCTTCACCAATGCAAGAAACCTCTATAAACACCACCTGGCAGGTGAAAAATGGCAATGGGTGGTTTCGTTAGATGAAGTATGGGTTTATCTAGGTGACAAAAAAACCCGAGCCATTTATTACCATCAAGTGGGCCAAAAGGGGCACTCCAACTTTATTCGGGAGAACAAGGAAAAGTTTTCCAAGGGATTCATGGTTTGCAGGTTATTGCTCTCAGGGGAAACTCGGCATTCACAGAGTTGCCAACAATGTAAAAATTAATGCAGCCTACTATCAAAGAAATGTTATCAACCCAATTTTTGATGAAGAGATTCCTCGGTTATATAGAGAGTATGCCCCAAATGTTTGGATCCACATGGTTAAAGCATCCAGTCACACTTCTCGGTCTTCCCAGCATTACTACCACCAAAAAACGGGTGTCAATGTGATACCAGATAAAAGGATCCCTGTGAAGTCACCAGATGCCTCGCCAAGAGATTTTTGCAGATTTGGTCTGTTGAAACAGCGCCTTGCTTCTCGGCGTCGCACCACAATTGAAGGACTCTGGAAAGCCTGCCAGGAGGGGTGGGCTAACATCCCCCTTCCTGTTCTTAGATGCAGCCTTCTTCTTTATTTTAACTTATTATAAATGTCTATTCATCATTGCTAATAATGCATATAGTTTTAGCAGAATCCCGATATAAACTGCTCCTAAATGTCAACCAATTTCAAAAACTATATCAAATTACATCCATGAATATTCTTTTAGCATTTAAGATTCTTTAACTTCACTTTCACATTTAAACACTAGCAACATAATACAGCAAATCGCCAATTATCCGAATCACTTTTAGAAGGGAAAAAAATGGTATGGCTAAAATTACTTTATTAAACCAAGTTGGTTTTGTTCAACAGTTATTACAGTACATAGCTGTAAAGTACTATATGTTTCTTTATCGTTCTAAAATCAATTGGCTGTGAATGTATGAAAAGACAAAATCTTCCGGTGTACAATGAATATAGCTGCTCACCACCAAGTGGATGCAAGACCTGGCTGCATGAAAAAATGATTTAAGACAGCAAAACAACTGACTCTGACTGACTGACTGACTGACTGATATCTTCAAGAAGTGACACTTTATGTAAGTACAGTACTGTACAAAATGTAAACAACATTGTTTTGTAGTCATTAAATTAATATTATACTATACACAAATTTAATTATTTTTAAATAAATTACCCTTTTTCATCATTTATCCAATTATCTGGATCAAGTTAGGTTCCAATCAATTCAGATAATTGGATTTATACTGTAGTACAACCTACCTACCTCTGTAGTGAGTCTGCCTCACATTCGAGAGATGCCAAGTTAGGGTGAATTACCTGGATAAGGTTTCTTTCCAGGGTTTTCCCTTATCCTGAGAAGACAAATGTTGGGTAATTAAGCTCTATGGACCCTGGGAACATTCCATTCATATACCGATAATGTTATATACTGGGGTGAGGCCAAAAGGTTTACAGCTAGATATTAAATTTTAGTTACCCCAGCATGTACATTGGGAGGCATAGCTGCAGAGGCAGCAAGAGGACCAGGATCTTAAACAACACATTCCAGAGCAGGCATGGGATAGTTATAACAAAATACACAGAATTTCACATTAATCACTTAGCTGTAGTTTTATTTAGTATAAGCACAGTGCCCTTACATTCACACACAAAAGATAAAGAAAGAAATTGAGGGGAGATACTACACACACCTTTCAGACTCAACACTCGACCAAAAGGTGACCCTCAACACACAAAGAAGTAACGCTCATTTCCCCCACTCTCTCCACCACTAGCTAGGATCGCCAGCTAGAAGGTGGCAAGTTGCCACGCCAGACGAAACTTCAAAACCCCAGCCGAAAGAATTACCTCAACAATACTGTCGCCAACTATGCAATAATGTCTGGCATGACAATATACACACACACACACACACACACACACGCCACAATATGACCTACCAGGTTAAAGGCATTAAACTAAAAAAGAAAATCTTGTTTCATTATATGCATCAGAGTGCATTTTGCAGGCCTACTTACATGAGTGGGGTTTTGCCATTACATCGTGCAATAAGGTTTTTATGTAAATATATGAAAGGTTTCATTTACTTTTATTGGTAGCTTCTGTATTGTTTGAATTTGTGAAGATATTTTCAGTGGTGTCCAGGCAAACCTGGCATTTGCAGGCTCAGGTCAATTTTTTTCAACTTGACACGACAGAAATGCAGAGAAGGTAGTCTAGGGTTGGGGGAGAACGGCTGGCAGTATTCCCCTTGTGTGGCTCGGAACATATTGTGATGTCACCTTATCTCACGTTGTGTATGTGCCTGCTGCTCCCAAAAGATAAATGGATTTATCCAACTACTGCTCATGCAGACAAATGCATCAAGACAAAAAAAATCTGATATGTTACACTTACATGACTTTCTCTACTCTTGTACAGACTATTTTCACAAACGCTTACTCTCCATCTACTTCATGTTAATCTTATTGCTAATCTCCTTGTAGGTGCAAGGGGAATATGGTAGGCCTTAAGCGATAGTCAAATCTTTTAAGAGCCGGTTACTATGTGGCGCATTCCATTCTCTTTGTATGTCCAGGACATAAAAAATGAATAACAAATTCCCATTTGGCAAAAAGTACTAAGTATTGGAAAATTCAAACAAATAAGGAATATTTTGGAAATAGCTCACTCCACAAAAAAAAAGTATATGACATAAATTGTGTGTTTTAACAAGATCTACATTTTTTGTATAGTACAATTTTGTCTGTCTCTTACGGTTTACAGCTTATGCAAAAGTCATTCAGAATGAAGAGGACTTTTGGGGACATTCTCAGAAAATTCATGATATACATTTCATTTGCCAAGAAAATATCTTAAACATATGATATTTCAATCAAAATTGTTAGAGCCATTTTTGAGAAAATCAAAATTTTCGAAAAATACTCCATGTAAAGGGTAGTTTGGGGTGGGAGGATTTTCTTGAAAATCTTCATGTCGCATCTTTGAAAGATATTGAACCTTGTGACTTTTTGTTTTTGAGTTATGCTGTTCACAGACACGCACACACACACACACACACACACACACCTTTTTCTAAAAGTGCTTTTTTTGGATTCAGGGGGCCTCAAAACATTTATTTTTGGCGAAATCTCGATATCAAATTTTTGGGTGGAATGTAATACTTCACCTACTTACTATATGCAGTAGAGAAAGTAAAAATCAGCCTGTACATGCTGATGAACCCAATTGCTCAACTCACTAATGGCAGTAAATTTAAAATAAAGAAGCAAAGTCATGTCCTTCAAACCAAGTGGGATGGCTCAGGTGGTAATGTCTGTGGCCCAACTCAGGAGGTTGTGGGTTTGATTCCCATGGCTGACCTTCCTGGCCAATGGGTTTTTTGGGGGGATTTCCTTAGGACGCTAGATGAATGTTGGGAAGGTTCATTACATCTTCCGAATTTCCTGTCCCTCCATTTCACCACATTCTCATTTCACTTCACTTTTCATCGGCTTGACTGTTTCAGGGTTGAAAATGTTGGCAGGAGTCTTGGCATTGCATGGCAGGGGAAAAGGATGCTCTAAGTAACCCTTCATCCCTGGAATGGGGGCGGTCTCTGAGTCCCCCCTCCCCAGTAGGGTGTGCAAGCCTGCAGGGGATAGGAGAGCCGGTTGCACCAGCTGCCATCCGGGGAGTTTGTCTGTAAAAGGTAGGGACCCTGCCTCCTGGTCCAGCTGCCCTCTGTCTCCTCTCACCTCACCCCTCCTCCTCCATGGGCACCCCATCAGGGGCTTACGCACAAAAGATCTTGTGGTTCGAAGTGCTAAGTCCCTCTTCGCAGCCAGTCCTTCAAACAAGTTACATTCATGCATTCATTCATTATCTGTTTACCCTCTTATGTAGGACTTACACCCCCCAGGACTTACAGGCGGGTGCCTGGTGTCAGAGGCCCGTCGAGGAGCAGACATTCATAGATCAGACAGAACATCCAGGATGGGTGATCAGCCCGATGCCTGGTATGGGATGAAGGAAGTAGATGAAGCGAAAGGTAGGTGAAATGGATGAAAGGAAAGGTGATGATGGAGCAGCTGGTGAAATGAATGGCGGGGGGAAACCGGAGAAAACCTGCCCAGACGCCACTTCGTCCACCACAAATCCCACATGCAGGTCCCTGGGATTGAACCCGGTCTGCCTCAGTGGGAGGCGAGCGGTCTAACCACTCGGCCACGGCGCCGCCCAAACAAGTTACAGTTGATTAAAAATATTTTTAATCTATTTAAGACTTAATAACCAAGATTAACATTTAATATCTGGTATGGAATCAAATGCCGGTCTTCTGCATGACAAGTGCAAGCAAAAATGATTACACTACATCACTGTTTGGAATACAAATTTCTTAAAAGCTGTTTTCTCCACTTACATCTATTACGATAGTTTCTAAGAACATCATCCTCATCATTAGTTATTGGTCAACTGCCATTCCTGTGCATGGTTCGGTCCTAATTGACATTGTATAGCCCTCTGTTCTTCTGGTTAGTCAGATGACATCAATAGCAAGGATTTTAAAAACTTTGTCAACTCATTTCAACAAAAGTGATGTTACTACTCTGTATAAAATAATACTTATTATTTATTTAATGTTAAACAGCGTTTCAGCAACAGCCCTAGATTTCATTATGGTTGTATTCTATTGGTAATAAAATAAATAACAGTGCATTCATTTCCTCCAGCTTGTTTTCAGTCAGTTATGTATACAGAGTGGAAATTAAATACTGTACATAGTGATTTAACATGGAAAATCACTTTTTCTCTAATGCTGTCTTCCTATTAAGGCTGGTTCACAACCAACGAGAACGGTAACGAGAACGAGAACGGGAAAGTTGAAATACATGTATTCAAATGGGAGTGTCCACAACCGACGGGAAGCCTTCCCGGGCCCCGGGAACGGGAAGAAGAGTTGCCCAACTTTTAACTTTCTCGTTCTCGTTCCCGGGCACGGCATATTAGATCCCTATTGTGCATATTAGATTCTTCACTCTAGAGGTTATTCTAAGCGGCCGTGACATGAAACAGCCACTAGTGCTCTCTGTAGTCGCAAGCTGGAAACATGAAACTGGTAGGAATTAGTAGTAAATGTGCTTCCTAACCTCAATCCGACACCCGCAAATCTAATCAACGTTGGTTCCTATGGTGAAGGGATCATTTGTAGTTTGTTTATATGCAACTAAAAACTGGCTATTACCTAAAAAACAATGGCAAAAGCTACAAAGAACAGCTAAATCCGGTGGAAATGAAAAAAGAATAAACAATTTTAATGTATGCCATTAAATAAAGGAATGAAAGTTTGGCATAAGTAGAGGGATCGGAAATGTAATGAATATGCATTTAGATAATGTTTACTCTATCGAATTTTGACGTTGGCTTGGCTAAATTGGAAGTAGGTGAAAAAAGTCATTGGTCAGTTAAAAACAAATGAAATCCCAATGCGCAAAATCGACTTTCACTTTGTGATCGATATGCATTCCCGTTCTCGTTACCGGGCTGTTGTGAATCAAAATTTCTTGCTTCCCGTTCTCGTTTCCGTTCTGGTTACCGTTACCGGGTGGTTGTGAACCAGCCTTTACTCTCAAAGAAAAATCCTAATTTATTGTAATAAGAGTTAAAAGGTGAATCAGAATACAATATTAAAAAATCTTTTGTGTTACATTCACATGAATTCCCTACCCTCTATCGCTTATTAGTATACAAATTATTAATATGAAAGTTTATTTTCCTATCTACTTCATTTTAACACTTCCAGAAAGACTGCATTATACATTTCATTATAGATACAAAGAGAATAGCGAAAGTCAAATATTTCAGAATGAATGTTATATGCTGGCCTTAAAATTCCATTCTTTTTCCATGATATCACAGGAAAAAACTGAAAACTGACAGGACTTTAAAAGAATGACAATTTTGAACAATTTGATTCATCAGTAATGGCTTGTACCACAAAAAAAAAAAATTATTTGAAATAAATTGTATATTTTAAAGAGATCTACATTTTTTGTGTAGTACATTTTCGTTTCTTGTTTAAAGCTTACCAGTTATACAAGATTATATGAAATTCCTTCCAAACAAAGAGGACTTCACAGGCTATTCCCAGAAGATTCAAGATATACATTTTATTTTTCACATAAATATCTTTAATATATGGTATTTTAATCAAAATCGTTAGCCATTTTTTTAGAAAATAAACAATTTCAAAAAAATATTCCATGTAAAGGGTAATTGGGGTGGAAAGATTTTCTTGAAAATCTTTTGTGTTGCATCTTTGGAGGATACTAAATACTAAGTTTGGTATTTATCCCACTTTTCATTTTTGAGTTATGCTGTTCACAGACACACACACACATAGACCTTTTTCTAAAAATGCTTCCACCCCAAATTTTATTCAGGGGACCTTAAAACATGCATTTCTGGTAAAATCACAGAATCACATTTTTGGCTGGAATGCAATACCTTCTCTACCTACTATGTAAATGGTAGAGAAAGTAACAGTTGGAAACAGGGAAAGTATTTTTGCACTTGGAAGTCTGCTCTTGATTCTGATAGAGGCAACAAATTGATTAATCCATTGGGGCATTATAAAGGAAATATGGTATTGTTATCCATTCATAATAACTAAGTTAGATTCAAGCATAACACTAAGGGTCTGTACTATAATTGGCAGATACACACAAAATTTAAAGCTATCAAACAGCTTGCACATTTAATTGAAAATTGGAGAAAAAATAGTACAACTTCCACATATTCATAATTTGGAAGATTATATTCAAGATTAACTAATCAAAAGATTGAGCAATGCATATAACAGGCAATCTAACAGATACAGATCAAAGAAAAACAAAGATGGATCTACATAGAATTGAAATTTGAAACCTATAAGCTTTAGTATAAAGGTAGCTTTATAAATGCATGTACTATCTTTCAAAAGTATATAGGCACGCCTTTAGTGAATAATTTTCTATGGAGGATATGAAAATTAAATCAAACATGGTGGAAGCCAGTGTAGCAGGTTCCCCGATTCTAAAACTTTGCCTTTACTTTCCCTTTTATTTCCAAGTATGAACTAATTATCTCAAAACTATTTAAAGTTATCTGTAGCTTAACTACTGACTAGTTAATTTTGAATTATACTAAACATGGTATGTGATGGCGTTTTAACATCACAATAACAAGGCTGTTACTGTATAGAAAGCAAACCTTTAACTGGTTAGTTGAATGGCTAAAATCAGTGGTGTAAGTGCATGAGTGCTTAAAGAAAGTGGATGTTTTATCAAGCAAAGGTTATGAATTTTGAATTCCCCACCGTCAATGTTATCCAATTCTCAAAAGAACAGAGGGCAGTACAATGCCAAGTAGCACCAAACCATCCTAAGAAATGCCAGTCGATGGGGAAGATGCTCCAGAAACTAGTCTTAAATGACACAAGTGGAGAAAAGTTTAAAAAAAGCTGTAGTCATTCAAACATTCATTACTTTGCAGACCTCACCTTGCTAGTACTGCAGATGTTTTCTTTATCTGACTGTCCCTCCAATGCCATGCCCACTTGCTCCTGTTTAGTTCCTCTTCCCACTGCACACACTCTTATCATGGCTGACTAGCACTTGTCCTACAATTCATGCATGAGCATAAATCCTGTTATTTACACTGACTGTCTTTCTAAATATCATCCTCTGTGATATTTTTTGAAACTATTCATTACACAGAAACTTTTTCATTTCAGTATCTTACACATTACTGCATTTTACAACCTAATATATTTACACCTGAAAATTAATGTATTTTTTCTCATGAAATGAGAGCAGTATTTCATGACTAGCATTTGCAAATTCGAGAAAACATTTGTTCCTGTTCTAATGATTGGGGTTCCGAACTTAGGCTTTTTATATAGTAATAAATATTTTAGTGGATACTCTTTGGCTATTTTGTTAAAAAAAACTGGAATTCTATAATGTTCGTCCCCAATTGCCTATTCATAACAACATTACTGAAATAACCATGCATTCGATTTTTAGCTGGATCACCGATTGATATATGCGTGGCTCACTAGCACCGCAATGATCCACTCAAAGCTACATTTATCAACTATGTTATACTGTGTCAGCTTCTGCCTTATGTCAAGACCAGTTTGTTCAATATGCATCCCAAAATTGAAAGTTCATTCAAGACATGTGTTGTGTGTGAATTACATCAGTTTATTCTTATTATTCCACTGAAAAATTCACGCTCCAACAAAGAATTTTTGTGTACCTGTGGACAAAACAAATTAGTCATCCCCAGAAACATGTGGCGATGGGAAGGTTCATGTACCTTCATAGCTGTATTGACAACACAAATGCAGGAACTATAGAATGGTCTACGAGAGCAATGATCACTTTATGATATTTCTTGGTAGTGAAAACAAAGTGTTTCACTGGCTGAGAGGTTAAGAAGGCATTGCTTGCACTCATAAGCTCCTCAGTTCAAATCTTACATTAGTTGTTAATTTTATGACTGGATATGCAGATGATAATATTGCATTAATACAACTTCAACATTTTAAGTTTTAGGCATTTCTATGCACAAAAAGATAATTCTACTAAAACACTCGTTTTAAAAAAACTAAAGAAATAAATGCAAATAAACTATTATCTTCTAAAACTAAAAGAGAAAAATAAACAAAATTAATATTGGGTGTATGAACCCTGAGCATGTATAACTGCCTTCAATTTTCAGGTTGTATATGAAATTTAATCCCTGTACTAATGTGAATGAGAAGCTCCCACATCCAAGGCTTCTCGAATTTGTGCCCAGAAGCAATCTTTTGTCTGCACATCGGCAAGGAAATTCGAGTCCAGCTTCCTTTTCACCTCAGCCTACACATTTTCAATAGTGTTGAAATCTGGTGAACAGGGAAACCAGTCTATCACTTGATATCCTGCCTCTTAAATTAAATTGAGTTTTATTTATGGACGCTCTTTTACTATGGTCCTTAGCGTCCCATTCTATATTGGGCGCGAAACACCAGTAATTTTGCTCAGAGGCCTCTTTATCAGGCTTGAGGTTCTTTTATGTGCCATAAATCTACGACACAGGACCACCGGCTTTACTTTCGTTCCAAAGGAAACCATGCTAAGGATTTTTACGCCCGAAAAAATCCATCGCCCTCCGCTGGGTTTGAACCCGTGACCTTGGGAACCACTACACCACGGAAGACGACATATCCTGCCTTTGTGAATCAATTTGAAACCATTCGATTTATGTGGACAGGATAATTATCCTGTACCAATTCAACAATACCATCAGGTTCACAAAGGTAATCAAAATATTCTCAAGTATTACTGTGTATTGTGCACTGATCAGTGTATCGTCAAGCTGCCACAACACACCTAGACCATCCGAATATCCAACAACATACCGATATGTGGCCATGATAAAATTGTGAAGCCATGTATGAAATGCAGTATATCGAAAATAAGTAGTCACTATGTGTTGATTAAACATTAACAGAAGGAAAAAAAAAGTGTATGTTACATGCGTGAAGCAAACCTGCAGTCTATATCTTAGAAGTACCCTATACTTTGCCACACAGAACAGACATGGAAGGTAGCATGTTTAATAATGCCATACAATTTGCTGCAGTGGCACTCATTTTTTTTTTATCCATGGGTGTACAATACAAAGTAAAACCGAATCAAATAGATAGGGTATAAACATTTTCAAGAGAAATTTCCTGGTAGGGTAACTGTTAGATGTATGGTTAATAAGTTGAGGAAAATGGGATCGCTAAACACTAAACCTAAGAGGCAAAAAAGAAAATATGTTCTAACATAGGAAAAATTCGATGAAATTGGTGCATCATTCAAATTCTCTCCAAAGAAGTGTCACAGTTGTGTTGAACAGCAAGGGTGTTTCCAAAATCTGTGTTAAAGAGATGCTAAAATTTTAAAGTTGAAACCCTACAGAGTGACTATGATTCATTAATTACAACCTTATGACTAGGAATGCCAGGATGTCTCAGTGCAGATGAACACCACTTTCAACACAACTTATAACAAGGTTAGTCATTATAGTGCATGTTACTATCACTCATTAAAATTAAATTCAGTTTTATTTATGGACACTCTATGGTCCTTAGCGTCCCATTCTATATTGGCCATGAAGGACCTGTAATTTTGCTCAGAGGCCTCTTTATCAGGCTTGAGGTTGTTTTACGTGCCATAAATCTACATTGGACCACCGGCTTTACTTCCCTTCTGAAGGAAGCCATGCTAAGGATTTTTACACCTAAAAAAAATATCCATCGCCTTCCGCCGGGTTTGAACCCGCAACTTTGGGAACTAGAGGTTAGCATGATAACCACGGAGGACATCACTCATGAGGGAGTATTTTTAACACTTAAATACTTTCAGTCTAATTATATATGTAAATTCAATAACAGCCCGCCTTGAAGCAATATGTGTATGTAATAATTTGTAAAATGTACATAACATTGCATATGCTTATATTGTTGTATCCATGTGTAATAATGTAGGAGCTGTGAGAATAATAAGTTAAAAGTTGCTAACAATGAGGTAACCTTGAGTCAATAATGAGTAAGAAAGTTTAACAGTACTACTTGTGATTCTTGGAGTAACAATAATGTAAATTTTGAGAACACTTTAAAAATAGCCAATCAACAACCAGAAAAAGCTTTAGTTAAATGCAGTTATTCTATTGGAGTAGGATTAGCCAATCACAGACTTGAAATTCAGAAATTTACAAGTTTAGACGGTTGAAATCTATTCAGTTGCCTGCAGACTGATTATAACCGGATGCGTGATGCATCCTCAAGAGATTTTATACATATTTTGAGTGAAAAAAATATTTACGTGTTAAAAGTGCAAGTATTTAACAAAAACATCTCACAGCTCTCTCTTTATATCAGTGAAGTGTTATTTAAATTCTATCAAGTATTAATAAAAGGAGTGAAGTAAAATAAGTCTGTGTAAACCTACATTCTAGTCGCACCATAACCCTGCTAAGAGAAACTTGTCACTAACAAATACTGATGTAACTGAGGCAAACATAAATATAATATTTAAAGAAACAGTTAAATTACAAAGTGGGAGTGGTACACAGTGAATCATAATGACAGAGCATTCAATTTGATTTTAAACTTTCCTAGCTTCACTTGCCTATTTAGTACAGATGTTTTCAGACATATCTGCATCATAGGCCTGATTTCAACTTCAGAAGCATTGATACTGTCTCAAATGTAACCTGATACCTCTGCTGGGTATCTTAAAAACTTGTAAAGGATAATTTTCTGTAGAAATATCAAAATTGATCAAAGCATTTTCATACTTTTTAAAGAAAATCTCCCATATGTAGAGTTCTTTTGGTCACTGTACTTGTTTCAGTTTGTGGATGTAGCTTTCACGTGATTCCTAAAATTGTTTCAAGTGTGCCTGAATACAATAAGGTTCCTAAGAATGCATGTGCACTCAGTATAATTAAAAAAAAATCCGATGTGTTACACTCACATGACTTTCTCTACTCTTGTACAAAACTATTATTCTCCATCTATTTCATATTAATCGAGATCAACATTTGCAGAAACAATCTTTTTGACAAGCAGAGAATTACATTTTACACATAACCAGTTCTAAAAATATTTGACTATCGCTTAAGGCGTACTGTGTTACCCTTGTTTTGTATTTGCAAAGGCAATATAGAAATACAGTAGCCTTTAAGCATCGACATATATCTTAATAGCTGGTTGCTAGGTGCAGCACCATTCTCTTTGCCACAGATTAATACTCTTTGCATATCCAAGACAAAAAAATGAATAAGGGATTCCCATTTGAGAAAAAATGCATTGAAAAATTTAAGGGAATAACGAGCAATATCTTGAAAATGGTTGACTCAGCCAAAAAACTGTATATGACATAAATTGTGTGCTTTAACGCGATCTACATTTTTAGTGTAGTAAAATTTTGTCTATCTCTTATGGTTTACCAGTTATGCAAAAGTCGTTCACAATGAAGAATACTTTTGGAGACATTTCCAGGAAATTCAAGATATACATTTTATTTGTCATAAAAATATCTTAAACATACGATATTTTAATCAAAATCGTTAGCCATTTTTGAGAAAATTAAAATTTTCGAAAAATGTTCCATGTAAGGGTAATCTGGGGTGGGGGGATTTTCTTGAAAACCTTCGTGTCGCATCCTTGGAAGATACTGAACCTAAACACCAAGTTTGGTGTTTATCCGACTTCGTTTCTGAGTTATGCTGTTCACAGACAGACATGTTTCCAAAAATGCTTTTTATGGATTCAGGGGGTCTCAAAACATGTATTTCTGGTGAAATCTCGGTATCAAATTTTTGGATGGAATACAATACTTCCCCTACTTACTATACGTAGTAGAGAAAGTAAAAAACAAAACAAAAGGTTGGATAAACAACAATTTCATTGATAAGATTTGACTGAAACATGTAATACCAAACCTGGAATTTGATGGATCTTAGCTTACCATGCCGCTGCTCTAACCAACTGAGCTACTTGCAATACACTGACTTAACATTATATCTCCCAATTAATTCACAATACTTGAATTACTGTATTATTACAATAAGTACTCTTACAATCTGGGCTTCACAGTTAACCATATTAGGTCAAGCAATGATGATGGCTCTTTCACACATGCTGTGTGTAAGCTCAAGTTGGAAAGGTAGACTGAAAAATTCAATTCCATAGCTGGGATTTAAACCATATAACTTTAGCCTACACATGGCATGTGTGAAACAACAAGATCACTGAATGAACAAAGTTCATTAGTTAAAATTTTAAATCACAAGGTGAAATTTACTAACATTACTGCTCCACAAAACTGTGTTTTCAGAATATAATAATAATAATAATGATGATAATAATAAAAAAAACAGGTTTACGGAGCAGTAGTTTAGCATGATTGAATTAAATTGTTTTATTTATGGATGCTCTTTTAACTACTATGGTTCTTAGGTCCCATTCTATATTGGGCATGAAAGACTGGAAATTTTGCTCAGAAGTCTCTTTAAGTCTTGAGGTTCTTTTATGTGTCATAAATCCACAAAACTGGACCACCAGTTTTACTTCCCTTCCAAAGTAAGTCATGCTAAGGATTTTCATCTACCCCCCCCCCCCTCAAAAAAAATCCATTGACCTCTGCCAGGTTTGAATCCGTGACCATGGAGGATGATAGTAGTGTAATGTTAGTATAGGTCAACCATGATTAGAATTTTAAGTAATGAAATCCACTCTGCATTTAGCAAACTTCTAATTATTTATATATATAAAAGAAATCTGATGTGTTATACTCACATGACTTTCTCTACTCTTGTACAAACTATTTTTACAAACACTTATTCTCCATATGCTTCATGTTAATCGAGATGTTAATCTTATTGCATATTTTCTTGTAGATGCAAGTGGAATTGATGGTTTACCAGTTATGCAAAAGTCGTTCACAATGAAGAATACTTTTGGAGACATTCCCAGAAAATTCAAGATATACATTTTATTTGTCATGAAAATGTCTTAAACATATGACATTTTAATCAAAATCGTTAAGAGCCATTTTTGAGAAAATTTAAATTTTCGAAAAATGTTCGATGTAAAGGGTAATGTGGAGTGGGGGATTTTCTTGAAAACCTTCGTGTCGCATCTCTGGAAGATACTGAACTTAAATACCAAGTTTGGCGTTTATCCGACTGTTCGTTTCTGAGTTATGCTGTTCACAGACACACAGACGGACATGTTTCCAAAAATGTTATTTTTTTTTTGATTCAGGGGGTCTCAAAACATATATTTCTGGTGAAATCTTGGTATCAAATTTTTGGGTGGAATACCTTACTTCCCCTCCTTACTATACATAGTAGAGAAAGTAAAAATTCATACTTATGTCAAGAATCTTTTAAGGATTCAAGGCAAACATTTTACAAAAATTCCCCCACTGCTAATAATCTTAAGATGAATGGAAAATCTTTGCCATTTTTATTTTTAAAAAATGCCTATAATTATCATTCTTTTTGAGCTTAAGAATATAATCCTAACAGGGTCTTTCTAGCCTCACATACATAACAAATTTTATCAATAATCCATCTCACATTCAGTGCAATATATGCTTTTATCTCCAGGGTTGGACTTAAAGTATAGAAAAAGACGAAGTTCACTCAGTCTAAAGCCACGTAAAAACATAAGCTGTTCAACTAGGACTTAAAGCCAAGGAAATGGTTATTGGGATTAAGTTAATATGAAATACAGTTTTAAACAATGTTTATTTGAAGAATACAAATTTACAAGGTATTAAGTTGCTTTATTTAGCTTGGGCCTGAGCCTTCCTCATCTGGGTCAGGATATTGCTGAGTTCTTCTCGCTTCCTCTTGGCACGGATGTGTGTACCCAACTGAAAAGAACAAGCATTTTAATCTCAGCTACAAACTACATTTCTTGGCACATCTATTCTGTTTATGCAATTAACAACAATCATAGTACAGGATGAAAAATTAATGGCCTGCATGCATTTGCTATTCAACAATAAAACACTGCATCAAAATAAACAATTGCTTATGTAAATTCATTCCCAAAATAAGGATTCTCAACACCTTCAGCCCCTATATTTATTATACAATGTATTGCCCCCGAAGTATCTCCTGTTACACCCTACAATGGACATCCACGGTCATATTTAACTGAGCAATTTTCTATCCTTATTGTCTCAGATTTCAGCGGTCTGATTAGTATTGCAGATGTTAGCATGGCTTATACTAGCTACTGAGTACTTCTATTGACAAGAATATCTAACAGAAATATTAATTTTTTGCACTCAAACCTTATGTGCAAGGGACATTTTTGATTGGCAAATTTGCATATTAAAGTATGAAACTTCATTTTAATCTCTGAAATCATGGGTTCAATTTAGTTCAAATTTGGTACACTGCTTATATGTGCCATAATTAGTAGTTAAAACTATGGAAATAGTTGCATAAACACGGTGTAGATTTTTCAAAATTTGCTCCCAGTGTCCCTCAAGCATATTCATTCTGCACAAGATAAAACCAGTTTGGCAGAGAGCACCAGGACATTGCTCAATCAACTACATTAAGTTTTCAATTTAAAAACTACTGTAATGTAAAATGTGCGAATTGGGTACAACATTCTGCAAATCTAGCTGGCTGGCAAGGAAATATAAGCCCTATTGCCTTTACAAAAATAAAATGTGTGCAGTAATAATTTACAAAAATACTCTCACTCATACAATAATTCAAAGGTAAGAGTTGCATTTTACAAACATTGACTGTTGCATTAAAAATATCCACACTAAAACAGCATACAATTTTTTTTTAGAACCGCTCAACTTATTAATTATAAATACTGACCCTCCTTTTAAGGAACTTGAGTGCCCTCTTATCTTTCGACACCTTCAGCAACTCCATGGCTCGCTTCTCATAAGGTGCATGGCCACAAACTTCACGGATTAGATCTCGTACAAATTTAGTATGTCTTGTCTGGATCTAAAACAGTATAAACCATTTGTTTATAACAATGTTGCAACATCAGATGGTAAAGCTTCCCTGTGGCAGATTAAGTTATAGTCATTCTATCAACATTAGTACCAATATGCAAATGGAGATTTTGGGCATAGACTGGAAAGAAGGGAAATGAGGAACAAGATAAAGCTGGAATTAATTGACCTGATAGTGGTTGAAACTAAAAGCCCGGGACTTAAGTACTTACAAAGAATGTAAGTCGCCATTGGGGTTATGACATCTCAATACAATTTGAGATCTCCTTGTGCTTTACCAGGAAAAATGCGAGTCAGCTGGAGAATTTAATGGCGTGCCGGCATGTTGCCATGGTAGCTCAGTGGTTAGAGCAACCAGATGGAAACCGGGAGCTCCGTGGTTCAAATCCCGGCTATGGCATTGAATTTTTCAGTCATCTGATTCTACCTTTCCAATCCTGTCCAGCATATGGCTTGTGTGAAAGAACAATTAATTCCATTAATTGACCTAACAGTGGTTGAAACTAAAAGCCCGGGGGTTAACTACTTACAAAGAATGTAAGTCGCCATTGGGGTATGACATCTCAATACAATTTGAGATCTCCTTGTGGTTTACCGGGAAAAATGCGAGTCAGCCGAGAATTTAATGGCGTGCCGGCATGTTGCCATGGTAGCTCAGTGGTTAGAGCAACCGGACCGAAACCGGGAGATCTGCGGTTCAAATCCCGGCTATGGCATTGAATTTTTTAGTCATCTGATTCTACCTTTCCAAGATAAAGCTGTTAATATTTCCTTGCTAGCGGCGTTTCCTCCTTTTCTTCTTTCTCTTCCTGAAGAGCCACAATTCACTTTATACTGGCTAGGAAGTTGGATGTTACACATGAAACTATCAAACAATAACCACAAATATAAACAATGAACAATATGTAGCTTGCAAAGAACAACTCGACGCTCGTGCTAGAGATTCACAAACTGAAGCACATGGTTGGGAATAGTTACATCCGGCAACACAGCCGATACTAGTTCCGGTTCCGCTTTGTCATCGACCATCCGGAATGCTGCCTTGTGATTGGCTTAGGAAGTCAAGCGGTTGAAGCTTTTCATCTGTTTTTTTGCGAGTGTACCAACTTAAACGCTAGCTGTCAAGTGCAACGTTACAGCGGCGGGGGTATAGTTCACAATCACCCACTTTTATAGCAAAGAAAACTTATACAGAACAAACAGTGCCACTTGAAATGGAAGCTGCTAAAACAATTGGCAAAATGTTGCTAAATCAATGTCATTAACATATAAAGATCATTGGGATTTAGCTTCACAGATCCTACAGCTAAGCCCTGTCAGTCAAGTTGCAACTGCTTCACCCCTCCTCTGCTAAGCTTTGCAGCTTAGGGCACTCCCAGGTGTTGGCAGCACTTCCACTATGTTCGGATTGTGAATGTTGGCAGCAGAAATGTTCCCATAATGCCTCGGGGAGATGCATATTGTATGTTTTTTTTATGAACAGAGACTGAAATAATTGTGTGTTTTTCATTATGTTATCTACAACTTTAATTTGTATTAGAAAATTTCTTGGATGTATATTTGTGTTATGGAATAAAATAATTATGAATATGCTGTGTTATGCGAGTATTGTAATTCTGAGCCATTGACAGATATGGGAGTATTGCATTGAAGCCCACCATAATTAAAAACATGTCACCATCAGTGTATGTCCAAAAGGAACGTGAATCTTATATACAGATCTTTGTGAGATGTGACAGGGTTAAGAAAGCTTTGGAGCCTACATATGATGGGTCATTCCCTGTAATAAGAAAACAGGACAAATATTTTTGGAGTAAATATTAAAGGAAAATCTGTCAGCGAAAGACTTAAACCTGCTGGCTTGTTGTTAGAAGCACCTGTAATGTATCCACTTAACAGTGAACACAACGACCCCATAGGTAAACCTATTACTAATATTAAAATGTAAAAACAGAGCAATTAAACTTCCTTCTTGGTTTTTGGAATCAGTTGTTCTTGTATAATAATGTTTCCTAATATTGTTGCTTCTCATACTTTGCATACCATTGTTAATCTATTGTATTTAATTATTGAAATATTACAATCACGTTACTGGAGAGGGAGGGGGGTAGTGTGAGGGCACATAAAAGTAAGCAGTGGAGAAAATGAATCAAAAGCAGTTGTGACATTCTTAATTGAATTTGACAGCTTTTGCTCTCATAAATTGCCTTCACTGCCTTATGACGTCTACACCAGCTAAAGCTTTCACATCTCCTAAGTCTATGCTAGTAGACTTTCTTTGAAGATATTAAAGAATCGCTCCTTAGCCAAAGTTATTTAAAATCATTTGCTCTCAATATCCCAGATGTTTTCTATATAGTTAGGATCTGAGATACAAAATGGTTGAACTTTCGATCTTCTGTTTTAATTTGCATAATAGGTATTGAACTATGCTTCTTCTTGGTAAACCAAATTTCAGTCTTTTCCAACCAGAATCATGGAATTTTAACCTTGTTCATTTCCAATTGATTATGTGCATTATCTTTCGACATGCTGTTGCATTTGTTATTTATTAGCCTCAGGGTTACCAATATGACGCAATGTGCATTTACTCTGCGAATAAAAAAGTTTGTTCCAATACTTGGTTCTGAACAAGTTCCAAACTATACTCAGCGCCAATCAAGAAGGTGATTGACAGTTACTAACCACGTGGCGGAAAGCTTTAAATGAATAGGAGGGGATGAATACGTCACAGCGGTCATCATAGCAACCATTAGAAGGACCAATTAGAACTAAGACGTTTCTATAGCAACGATAGACGCAAATGCGTTGTTGCGATATCGTAACACGTGATTGGCATGACGTGCAGGGCGAGCAACCGTTGCAGTAACATGAACTGAAGTATTATCTTCTGCTGTGGCTGCAGTTATAAACAATTCCTCCTTTTAGCCCCAGCTTGCTTGTGTGTTTGTATCAGTTTAGAGATTACCTGCGTACTGAAAAGTTCTTTTGCGTCGTCCTATTTGTATGGTATTTGCCTTGTGTTACGTGCACTTGAGTTCGTGTATTTGTGCGTGTGTGTTGTGTGAGCATTTATAATTGTGTTTAATAGATATTTAACAATGTCCAAAAATAGTGACAAAGATAGCATAGCCAAACGAAAAACTGGGCACACTCGGAAACCGAATAAGTCTATCAAGCGAGCAGCAGCAGCAACAACAGTGATGCAAGCGATTCGGAAATCAGTGGCATTTTTCCATTAGAATAAGCATTAATATTTCACAGGTATGTTTCTTCTGTCAACGCAGATCTTTACACTGATATATTCTTGCATGATCTATCCCCTGCACGTAGATTCATTATTTTACAATTGTCTTCATATACGAATATATACAGTATCCGCTCTACAATGCAGGCGCAACCCAGTCTCCTTTGATATGCTCTCCATGTGGTCGCGATGAGTGGCAACGTCGCCTATCTCGCTCCGCGAAATGTCAATCACCTTCTTGATTGGCACCAGGTATAATACCAACACAGTCTTATGCACATGCACCAGTCAAGCTTGCTCTTAGAACCAATTCAGAATTTTGCATGGTTGTCACTTTGCTTGAACCATTTTTCACAGCCTTCTTCATTCCACAGTATGAACTACAAAGACAAAAGAAGGTGATCAACCTAGCTTTGCTTAAAACTACATACCAAACACCTTTGATCTTCCATATTGTAGAAGCAATCACAAGGAATAATTATATATTCAAATTTATTCCTCCAGGGGTATACCCCTCCAAATAATAAGCTTTTTCTGCTGAATACAGAGAATATATAATTTTCTCCATACTCTCCAGCAGGTTTGTTCCAAGTGATTCGATTATTTCTGAATTAACTGAATATGTGCAGTATATAATTACACAAGTCCAGAATTGATCAAGTACCAATTTCACTCATTCCGAACTAGTTCCCAAGTATGTTGGAACTGCTAGTTGGTAATTCCAAATTGGTTCTGAATTGATTATCTGTCATGTTAGAATGCCACTGCTACTAGACATATTCAGATAATGAAGAATCATGTGGGAACAAACCTAAACAATACGGTAATACTGGATCTACCAGGATCCTGCACTTACCGGAAATTTTCAGCCAGTAACCAGTTCCCCTCTGTACAAGATTGTTCCTGCACTACTGAAGTAAATGGACCAGGGTGGGGTGGATTCTTTAGTTCACTCCTCTGCTACCAACTGGAATCAAGTAAGCCCAACAGTACGCAAGCAGACAGATGTTCTAATTCTCTAGGAAAGAACCTCTTCTATGGATGTTTGTGCTCTTTGTGATAGGACAATGCCACATCACACTGTTCTGATCATCCACTCAACGAACCTCTATCATGACTCTTCTGCAGCCTAACACCACCACCAGTGCAGCGGATCTCTCATCAATATTCCTTTTGCCCAAATAAGTTGTATTGCATCTTCCTTGGTTTCAAAGTGGTTCATCACCTGGAAGTGGCTGAGTTCGTTAATTTTACTGCTGTCTCCAAAAAAGAAATATCCAAGAATAGGCATTTACTCAAAAGATTTCAGAAAGGAAATAGCAGTGGGGGAGGGAGGGCAATCACGTGGTCACAGAGTTAGTTATCCTGAATGCAATCACATGGTCGGAGAGCAAACAGTGGTGGGGCACCTTGTTCAGAAGGGAATTGGAAAATGGTTGGATACCGCAGGTAAGCACAGGGTCCTGGTAGATCCAGTATTGACAACCATACCAATATTTTCTGTCCTAATATTAATGTTATTTTGCCTTGTTAACAAAACATAATCAACTGGTACACATATAATGACAACTGAAAAGCATCACATTTTTAATTCTTCATTACCTACTGTGTGTCCTTGCATTACACAAAGCTTGGGAAGCATACCTGTGTTGTAGTCCATTTAGCGTTAACCAGGGAACACCACATGGAGGCGGACTATGTTGTTCCAGTATGGCGAGAAATGCTACTATACAAAATGAGGACATATGGCATATCAGGCCACATGGTTTCAAAAATTCCTACCCCAAAGATGGTTTGCAGTACAATACAAAACAGCCATATCTAAATGGAAACAAGAGAGAGTTGGACTACCTCAAGGGTCTGTTACAAATGCTATTCTGTTCAATATATATATATATATATATATATATAAAATATATATATATAAACATATATAAACGACCTAGTAGATGTACTAAAGAAAATAGATAACATACAAGTAGGAATGATTGCTGACGACGTGGTAAAGTCAGTAAAGAACTTAAGATCTGGGAAACATTACACAAAACTACAAACATGGAGAATACAATCATAACCCTAGAGCAGTGGACTAATAACAACAATATGGAAATAAATACAGGAAAAACTCAATATCAACTATTCACAATGCAGCATAAAACAGAAAATAATGCCTGCAAATCAACAACAAAAAATTACAAGAAGCAATTACAACGTATCTAGAGATAGAATTAGATAAAAAAACTACCAATGAAAGAACATGTAAACAATGTAAGGACAAAATCAACAAAAAGAACATTTTAAAACATTTAGCAGGAATAAAATGGGGTGGAAACATGGACCTCCTTAATAATACATATGAAACATACATAAAACCTAACCTATTGTATAGAGGAGAACTGCTAGCAACAGTAAACAAGAGACTTAAAAGTAAACTAGAAATTTCACAAAATAATTCACTAAGAATAATAACAGGAGCTGTAAAAACACCACCAATTACAGTACTACAAAGCTTCACAAAAAAACATGGCTATAGAATTGGAACATGATTTGAAAGCAATTACTCTAGAACAAAAACTGCAAATCAATTGAAACAAATACTATAAGTAATTTAAAAACTCAAATAACTTCAGAACATATATTAACTTAAAATACAAGAACATAATTACAACAAATATAATTGCAACAGAGGTAACGAGTCCCAATAGAATATATTGATATACAATATCAGAATTATCTGATATATACAATACACAAAACAATATATCAGATGAAATGAGAGCCATAGCAATAGCTACGGAAAATGAAAGATACCCAGAAAAAGAATGGCTCCGAATATATACAGATGGATCCATCAATAACAAAAAAATGCTGTTGCAGGAGTATACTGTAAACATTTTGCACGGTATCTAAGATTAGATGAAACTTCAAACCACTATCATGGGGAATTAACAGCTACAAAAGCAGCATTACACAACATTTTATATAGACCATACATAAAACAAAAAATAGTCATCTTATCAGACTCAAAATCAGCCATAGATGGAATAGTAAATTACAATAGTAAAACAAGAAATATTAAAGAAATAAGCCTAATTAAAGCAGTTGAAACTAGAAATCATGTCACTCTACAATGGATCCCAGCTCATGTCGGACTTTTGGGCAATGAATATGTGGATCAATTAGCAAAGAAAGGTGCAATACAACAAATAAAACCTGTAGGACAAATAGAAATCAATAAACAATTAAATAACATTTCAAAAGACAGCAGACACTTGATGAAGATAAATTGAAAGATAAGGATTATAAGAATATTAAAGATAGAGTTGATATACAAAAGAATGCCAAGGAAGACTGCAGTGGCCTTATTTAGGATGGCAACTGGCTACAATTGCCTCGCAGAACACCTCTACAAGATACGATGCCTACCTAGACCCAAGTGCTCTCTCTGTGAAGAAGATGTCATCCTGAACAAACAACTTCTCGCCAAATGCAAAGGCCTTAAAAGTGATCAACAATCTGCTCTTAGTTCTCTTCCTTGGTGATGAAAATGATGTGTTATATGTTCAACAGACGAATATTTAATGCCACCAAAGCCGGTAAGATACTCAGCCTCAAAGCATGGCCGAGCAGTTGCAACCATTTTCAACAAAGAGAACTAAGAGCAGATTTGCCAAAGTGATAACTTACAGACCTTATATTGGGAAGCCAGACGGAAAAAGATGCAGATCAATTAATCCCCAGTGCCATTGGTGAACATTACACAAGGCATACATAATAATCTGCCCAGGCACTGAAATCTTATTTTTCCCCAAATTTTCGGCTCTTCCATTTAATCAAGGCAAAAACAATTGTTCAAAATACTTACGCCCTTCAGTCTTGAAGGCCGAATTGTATGTTTCTTGTCCGCTTTCGTTTTAGCAACACGAATTTTTGTAGTTCTGTGGCCTTTCTTCAGCCCAACGGCGAGTTCATAACGAGGTGCCATCTGAAACAGATTATAAACTTTAAACTCACAAAGCTTCTGAACATTGAATTGCAGTAATACGAGTTTTAAACATTTCCAAAACAGATGCTTCACAATTTATCATTAATATCTTAACCTTACAATAAAAACGTAAATCTGCAAGAAGTTTCAATACTCTCAAATTTTAAGCTCCTTGAGGAACTTCATCTACAAGACACATGTAGCCTTCAGTTGAGATTTATAAATTTATGGCACGGCATTCCTTATAACTTCAGTACCAGTGTAAAACTTCCAAGATAAACAAAATTAATTAAATATTAACTATGGAGTATTGTGAATTAGGATTAAGTAGATATTAAACGATAAATATATGTTTCTTTCACCTTTGCAGGCACGTAAACAATCCTCTTCCGCAAGAAGAACCAATAATGCCAATCTTATGAAATAAATAAACCAGGTACTTTTGAACAAAGAGTATACCATAGAGTATATATTCTCTGGTTCCCGATGACATGACCGACATCTTGCAGGCCGTTGCCAGCTTTTGATAGACATGCAGAAAATGCAATTGCTATTAGAAACCTATTTAGTATAATGGAATTATTGACTCAGAGGATTCTTAATGCCAATACACAATGGAGCGACTCTGGCTATGTGACATAATATTGCTCCTCATTGTTCACAATGAGGTGATACAATTTAAAATTGCTATATTCAAATTTCGGCTTCACCAATGTAAAAAAATTACAAGTTTCTACGTCAAAGCACACTCCTTTACGTTTTATTTTTGTGTTTATTGAGCTCTATTAATAAAACTCGGAGGAATTAAACATTTCTTTCGAAAAATAATGAATTTCCCTGGAGTCTGATGTCATCTTAACAAGTACATACAAGCCAATTCTGTGGATGTCACATGCCGCGCAGTAAAAGATAACTGCAACTCAACTTTCGTCGCATGGATTTTGCGCGTTCGTGCAAAATCTTCATTTGTCAATCGTTGTGTCACTCCACATACCATCGAAGGAAAGGGATGTTGTGTCCTATCTTTATTGTGCGTGCCCTGTTTACTAATCGACAAAGACCAGCTATAATTTGGAGGCTTCAAGGTGAGCACTGCGAAGTTGAAATGTTCTCCTTTTCAGTGGCGTGCGGCGATATTTTTCAAAGAGAACGAACAGTAATGGAACTGTTATGCCACTATGTAATACGTACTACAATGAAAATAAAGCTTACATCCTTAATTTTCAGCTGAACATCAACGGAATCCAACTCTTTTTCCAGCAAATGTTTCTATTACATGATCATAAAAATGTCTTTCACTTTGAATTATGTGCAATAGAGCCGTTTCGAATGATAAAAATGAAATTTGGGAATAGCTATCTTCGCACCGAGTGTTCAGTACATACCTTTTTACACGTTTTAAACAAGAAACGTACTGTAGATGTACTCACTGGAATTATAGTTATGAGGCAGCATAATTATACCTTCTGGAAATGCTGCTTCCCCTGTCTTTCAAAACCTTTGCAATCCTAGTCACATTCCTGCCTGAAAGGTCTCTCAACCTATTAAGCACTTCGCAAATTTTCGTAACTAAACAATTTTTTATAGGCTGATTTAAGAAATGTATACAAAAATTCGGAAAATCTAGTTTTGAAAAATTCAAACCTTTTCGGGTCAAATAGCTTAATACGTTTTAGTTCTTCTAAATCACGAAATCGGTTTTCCATTTGCCAACTATCGTGTCAAGGCACAAATGTGTCGTTGTAAAGGCACAAATATTTCATTGTGGGATCGTTCAATTCACCATCCCGACATCACTTTCTAGCTTCATTCCCATTCGTGTTACTTTCTTCTACTATTACATACATATTGTCAAACTTGTTTCGATATTCTTGATTGAAAGAGATGGTCTCTTTCACTTTCGCAATGCAATAATTTACACAAAAAGTTTTTGTCTGGAGAATATTGAATAATGTATCAATGAGATCAAAAATATGACTGAAAATTTCCAACAGAAAAGAAAAGGTGAAATCCTTCAACAATGATAAATATGCTCTGGCATAAATAAAAGCGTCACTATTCCGTGAGTCTGGGTCATCAACAATATGCTCAAAAACGAGATTAGTTCTGTCTTATGTTCATGCACTATGTTCACAATCCTAGAGTTGTAACTCCAGCATGTAACTGACACCGATGGAAACCTTTACTTGACTTCCAATACATTTACAGGCTTTATTGAATGAGGAAAAATGAACAAAAACCACCCAATGTCTTGAAAATATTTTAGATTCCTTTATGAATTGCACTGACTGCGATAAAACTAGGTTAAGTCGATGAGCAGCAACTGCATAGCGATTACTGCTGACATTTGTAAAGCCTAAAAAATCTCCTGAATTTCAACCTCGTTTACATAAGAATGACTTTGGAAAGCTGAAATAATTTTGCAACATCCGTCGTCCACATTAAAGCAACAAAAGGTGCACATTTTACTTCTTTTCTTATTATGTCTAGCATTACGTCACTAATGTTTTCAATAATATAATTTTGAATTCGATTTGATGTTCGTTTGAAAACTCTAGCGCTTTGTATGTGTCTAATTGGACATACCTGGATAGCATTGTGCAAAAACTCAATATAGTTTCCCCGATTAAGGTATTCATTATGCTCGTTAGGACCTCTGAAAAGCTCTTGCTTAGCCAGCAGGCAAGTTACATCGATTAATCGCTTCATTATTTCCATATTAGAGCCAACTTCGGCATTGTGTTTCAAAATACCCGACCTGCACTTTTCACTTAGTCGAAAGTCAAACCTTGTTTCATCAAAGGTTTTCAATTTCGTTATTGCAGATAAATGTAATTGCGTCTTCTCACGTCGAATCTTTGTTTTGTGAAAATTACTGATATCTAAGAAACCTACAAGATTCCATACTCTATCTGTTTCAAAAAGAATATATTAGTTTCATGATTTATTTTGAAGAATTATACTATTCAATTTTGAAATGACGTACACAGTTTTTAATTTATGTACTCATAGAAACGTCTGGAGTAGAGCTACTCTTTTCTATAATGTCTTGCTTTTCCTGAAAACCCAAAAACTCCGTATGAAGTACCGGTACATAAACAATCCGAAACACAATATTGTGACTGTTGGCAGGTGTGACTGGCAGCGCTGCTGGATGACGATTCAGCTGATGTGAGATGCAGAGGACTTGTATCCTGAACCGAGTCCGTCTCTGTGGATGCTAAACAGCGTAAAACACACAATATTGTTTTAATCCGCGTGACACTTTAATAATAACAAACATACTAACACATTCTTTCTAACAAGAATAGATACAAAGAAGTTGCTTACCATCGACCGACAAAGCGCCTGCTACCTTTCACGTGGCAGGAGGAACACATGCAGCGAAGTTAATCTGTGAGCTAGTCCTAGGCGAGACAATTAGTTGTTGCTGGCGGCAAGGGACAGCTAAAGTGTTGCTAGCATACAGGCGCTGAGCGAACAAAAAATATGTTGTCATATCTTCTAAAGTTAAAACATGAAATTTAATAAAGCTTATATATGGTGATACTTACAGGAATAGCCTAGTCTTACTAATCCACTGACTGCACGCCCCTGCTCATTTTCTTAACTCCACTTAATGATAAATGCTTGATTGATGGATCGACTCGGTCTTAATTTTGTGAGGCACGATGAAAATAAAATCTACTCGTGAATTTACACCTGTGAAGGACATATCAGAGAAACTGCAGTAGAGCAGTGCAACAATTTACTTTGAGGAAAAGCTGCTGTCTGTTATGATCAACTGTATCCAGAATACCGCATACTTGCTTACTTTCTAAGCTTAGCGTCCATAGTTTTGCAACGAAGCAGGACTTCTCACTCTCCTTTCTCATATTTACACCAGTATGCAAAAGCTGTCATCGGAATATAAAGTACTCGGACATGAAATGTTGCAGAGCCTTTCGGTAGTTTCCTGTATTTATTAATTTCTCTACAAACACTTATAACATCCAACTTCATATAAAAAATCTGATGTGTTATAACTCACATGACTTTCTCTACTCTTGTACTAACTATTTTTACAAACTCTCATTCTCCACCTATTTCATATTAATCGAGATAAAAATTTGTAGAAACGATCTTTTGACATGCAAAGAGAATTACATTTTACACATTGCGACCAGTTCTAAAAATATTTGACTATCGCTTAAGGTGTACTATATTCTTCTTGTTTTGTAATTGTAAGGGCAATATAGAAATACAGTAGCCTTTAAGCATCGACATATCTCTTAATAGCTGGTTGCTAGGTGCAGCGCCATTCTCTTGTCAAATATTAATACTCTTTGCATATGCAAGACAAAAAATGAATAACGAATTCCCATTTGAGAAAATAAGTATTGAAAAATTTAAGGGAATAACAAGCAATATCTCGAAAATGGTTCACTCAACAAAAAAAATGTATATGACACAAATTGTGTATTTTAACGCGATCTACATTTTTTGTGTAGTAAAATTTGTCTATCTCTTATGGTTTACCAGTTATGCAAAAGTCGTTCACAATAAAGAATACTTTTGGAAACTTTCTCGAGAAAATTCGAGATATACATTTCATTTGTCATGAAAATATCTTAAACATATGATATTTTAATCAAAATCGTTCGAGCCAGTTTTGAGAAAATTAAAATGTTCGAAAAATGTTCCATGTAAAGGGTAATCTGGGGTTGGGGGATTTTCTTGAAAACCTTCGTGTCGCATCTCTGGAAGATACTGAGCCTAAATACGAAGTGTGGTATCGATCCGACTGTTCGTTTCTGAGTTATCTGTTCACAGACACACACACGGACATGTTTCCAAAAAAAGTTTTTTTTGGATTCAGGGGGTCTCAAAACATGTATTTCCGGTGAAATCTCGGTATCGAATTTTTGGGTGGAATACAATACTTCCCCACTTACTATACGTAGTAGAGAAAGTAAAAATGCCTGTCCACCCTAAACTATTTTTCAAAAGAATTCCATGTTGTTTACTTTCACTACTAAGTATAAATAAGTGCACGAATTCTTTGACATAGTTACTTGAATGTTTCCTGATACGGAAGAGCATTTTGTCTAATAAAAATATCCTTCCAGCCAGGAGTTTGTTGCAGCTAATGAGTCTACAATTCAATTGTAATGTGCAAGACAAACTGGGTGTTAAGGTCAAGGATATGACATAAGTGCCTAACGCTTCACTGCTGTACCTGTCACGAGTACTCTCTTTGGCGCATAACACTTTTACGGGGGGGCGACGGCAAAATGCATTTACAACTAAACTGAGGGAGATGATACCTTGTGATAACATAATATGCTCCTGTGACTGACAAGTATTACTTCTTGCAGAAACCTACCTTGTAATTTCTATTACAAAAGCAACTATTACGCAAAGGCTGCATGCAAAAAGCTTAGCTGCCAATTGAACTGTGTAATTTCCAAACAGCGACAAATCACCCTTATCCAGGGAAGTATTGCCTTGCCTTCCATATGGCTTTTCTCACAGAAAGTTCAAGGTAAGTTTTATTATGAAAAAATTAGTACTTCCACAGGGCATAAGTATAAGGGTCCCTCAGTGTGTCCATATTTGACTAAACCAATGATGATAGAAATAAAAAACCTGTTCCGTGTAAAAGAACATTTCTTAAGAGAAAAATTCTCCTTTCCTTTCATCACAACTTGCAGTAGAGGGAGAAGTATTAGAGTTGTGGCGGTATTACTTATAATGTTTGTGTTTTTGTGTTTACTCCACGTGGTGAAGCCATTTTGTGACGTGATTCTTTGTTAGGTTTGTGAGCTCCATCTGGTGTCAGCAATTTGCGGCAGTATTAGTGTTTGTTTGAAAGAATGCTACTGTTATTTTATTTAATTTTTGGTTCACTGTCCTCCGGCTAGCTATGATCTTTTTGGTCGAGCACTTCTCTTTATATACAGGTTGTGTAAACGGAAAGGAGTCTTTTATCCAAAGATAACACTGATGAAAGAATTTGTTTTACACTTTTATTGTCGAACACATTCACTATCACATTTACACATCGATCTTGACACTCGCCAAACTGAAACTGTTATAATAACTTCATTACTGATGACTTTTAATTCGCGTACTTCAACCTTTTGTATAATTAACTTTACAACACTTTAGATTTTTCATAACTCTGCTACGCGTAACCTGCGAATCGATAGCCGACGTGTACTGTACAAATATTTCTGCTGGACTGAAGGCGACGTGTAACGTACAAATGTTTTCGACGAACTGACGGACTTTACCTCTAACCTAGCCATTTTTATACTCCTACACCCCGATATGCCTAAAGATTATAACTGAGTTGCTATTGGCTAATAAAACGCGCCAACATTAGCGTCTATTTTTATATCCAATGAAAATTATGAATACATATGCTCTAGGGAAAATGTTCCAGCAAATTCTAAAGAAAAACGCGCCAACATTACGTAACTTCCTCGTCTCTAATAATGATAAACAGCTCACCCCCTCGCTGCATTATTGCACGCTATTATTGACAGTTTCAGTAAGGCAGTATAAACTTACTTCTCAACAATAATTACAATCAACAAACATTTCAAATCAATGTCACATAAAAATGCATATTCATACTGAATCACTCTTTACATTTAAATAATTTATGATACAAATTACTGCATCAGAGTGTACAAGTTAATTGAATCAACACAATGGAGATGGATTGAGAAAATGTTCACTCTCTGACTTCTATTTTAAACTAGGTTTAAATCAGGCGCAATCGCTTGAACACCTTATACGGGCTTTTGGACATCTTGACCATTCTTGAGATAATTTTCAAGTGGTTCGCCAAATAAAAAGGAGATGAACATCACTCGAAGATGGAGTAGGGTGTGGGTATCAGCGACTGAAGGAAACATCAACATCGGAGAAAATAGTACGAGGATTCCAGGGATGAGGCGCCACTGAAGGTTGGGTCAGGGCATGTATAAAAAAAGTGGAATTATTTTCCTTAATTCATGCAGATTTCAACTTTCCGGGTGTCACACAACCTTACTGAAGGCCATAAGACTACAAGAGTTGTATACTAGTTTCGCAATAACAACTCTCTGAAATTATAACAGGTAATGGGATTTGTATGTGATCCAAAAGGAAATCTCCAGTCTTCTGTGTGGGTCTACACATATTATATTCCACCCATCAAGCTTAAGAAAGTCAAGAGCATTTATGCTGCTGACATTCATCGCCACAAGCGGTTATGTGGCAACAATACTACTTGAAGAATACTGTACAAAATGTTGATGAAAAAATAAGAAGGCAGAGGACAAGAGCTAAATTGAGATATCCTTCACCAATACCACGAAACGCTTCCGCCTTCAGTGTACCATGTTCACAAGGTCGCGGGCTCAAACCCTGTGGAGGGCGATGGGTTCTTTTTCGGGCGTAAAAATTCTTAGTTTGGCTTCCTTCGATAAGATAGTAAAGCCGGTGGTCCCGTGTCGTAGATTTACGACTTGTGAAAGAACGCGCTAAACTCCTGGTGAAAAGACCTTTGAGTAAAGTTTCCGATCGTTCACGCCCAATAAATGGGACGCTAAGAACCACAGTAGTTAGACAGGTCCATAAATGAATTTAAATTTAATTTTTCCACCGAAAGTAAATGCCACGCCATTTCTTTTTATGACCTCTAACCTGCAGTTACTCCTTGTTCTCTCTACTGAGGTATCAACTAAGAGGAAAACGATTTTCAAGGGCTGAAGATCCGTTTCAGCTTAGACAGAACAGTCTAGAAGAATGGCGCGTTGCTTTCATGTTTGCTTTTGGTTTGAGAACATGATATAAAAGCTGGAGTGGAGTATTATGACAAGATGGCAGGTTTTATTTTAAAGCTCTTACACAGAAAATATCTAAAACTTTTAATGACCCTCATACTTTGTGAATGACATGCATTCCTACGACTCTGCTGTTGGAGGATTTATGACCATTTCGGAGAGGGGGATGGGGACTCGTTTGACCAGAAAAGCGTGTTTCGTCAAGCAATTTCCCCATCACAAATTCATACAATAGGCCTGTGACCAATTCGATGTTCCAATGTCCCAAAAACCTAAGAGTGAAGATGTCCGGCTATTAATAATCCTAGCTTTCTGTGTTATAAATTAACTTCACCAGTAACAGGTTATTAATTCCGCTCATGCGTCCTACATTAATATGTAATATTTTATTTGGGATTTCTCTCATAACACTAACGGTTTAAGAGTTATCAAAGATAAACTGCAAATATTAATACTCTGGGCTCGTAACAGTTTCGATAACATGTAGTATGTAGTGATGAATCATTTTGCTTCTTCTGAGCTGCATGTGTAGAACTTCCAGAATAATGAATGTCTTTACCACTTGCATGGGGTTTTACATCTGCACATGCTGCAGCCAGCAGCACCACACCTAAACTCCTAGCAAATGCTCAAAATTTCGATTTTTTACAGCTACAAATTAAATGAGGGAGATAATATTCTGGCCACATTTTTAATTAGCTGGCGAAACAAGACAGGAAGATTCCATCACGGGTAAAATTAAGGTAGTGTTTGAAGACACAAGTGATTGCTGAAGTATACCATTCTTGCTTCCTAGATCTAATAGCCTGTGATTTTTATTTGGGAGTGACTGAACGATGAAGTGTACAAAATAGCCATTGCATATGGCAGAACTTGAGGAAAACAAAGAATGAAACGGCAACTTTGCAATGGCCAAACTAAATCATGTCAGTTCTGAATGTGTTACCCCGCTACAGTGCCTGTAGTAGGGAGAGTGGAAGGCTTAAAAATATGAGATAATGCAGCCTGATACAGGGAGAGCGGAGGAAAACATATGAGATAACTGGGGGTACTATGGAAGTTTGTTTTCATCATACAAGCCTGACTGATCTGACACTTGCCAGATAAACAATACCTTTGGCCAGCTATTATTTCGTGCATTTGCTTGCATAAAGAAAAATTATTTCTTGCAATCCTTACATTCTATGAAGGCAACTTACCAATCACATAAAAATCACTTGCAACATATCTGTTTCTCATATGACTCCTGTCCTTTCTGTTGGCATATTTCTCAGTTATGTTGTCCTGAAAAGGCTGCTTCTTCTCTAGGTCATTCAGCAAAGTCCGAATGTTTATGTAATGACCGACTGATGTTCAAAACGTCACAAACACTATCACTGTTCCACACTCTTTTTTACACCAAGTAATAAGCAAGGCCAACAAAACAATTTTTTCACATAACCACCGCACAGCCACTCGTATTCCTGTACCACGAGCTTTAAAAGTGCTTTTGGTGAAATTTTGCAGATTTTTGTGTCGACAAACTAAGAATAGGGTTAGGTCTTCTCGTTAACAGCATATCCCTTTTATCGCAATCAGTCCACCGCAAAAATGGTCTGTGTAATATCCCACACAGTACATCATTTTGCGGATTCATCTCTCTGCTAACTTTAACCGAACAAAACAGTAGACGGAAATAAGAAGTTGCTGTGGAGCTAACTTCAGTAAAATAAAAGAACATAATACATGCAACTAGAGTATTCAAATACACATTGACTTAACGCGAACAATATTTTTACACTGTTCATGTGATTGTTGGGGATGCCAGAAACATCCCTAGGGAAAGGGGTGACTTGCGAGCATTGCCTTTCTTTCATGAGGGCAATAAACCAATGCATTAGCCTCCGCAAAGGGGTGCCTGTGGTACACTAAATTCCTGTACTGTTAGCTGCACCGTAGCCTCAAAACAGGTCTCTTTGGTAACACATGGAACCTTAAGTTCTGTTTCATTGTAGGGGCAACCCGGTATAAACATACAGCTACATATCGATTGACAAAAAGTAGCTGCAGAACTACAGAGACTTGGCCCATGCATCCCCTCCTTTTATCCTGTTAACACCCTCTTCAAGGTTGTCAGTGCCAGCCAGAAGGCAGGTAGCTCCCACTGCTTCCTCCTTTGCTCACAGATATGTTCCTGACTGGTTGTTTGGATACTTGACCATACAGCAAATTAAACACCTATATTCAGGTTTAATACAACTAAAAACAAGTGAAGTGGAGCTTCACCTGAACAGCTACTATTGCAAATTAATAAACAGTTTACCTATAATGAAGTAATGGTTGTCTCCCCTGCAGCCAATAAGAAAACCCTTGAACCAAGTACTGCTGTTGGTATGGAAAAAATTAGAGGAAAATAGGCACATTATATATAATGAGGAGGTATATTTTTGAAACAACTACATAATGATGCATGATCATCCTAACAAATGAAACAATCTGCATTACAAATACTAGTCTTTATTAAAATCTGTTGGAAAGCACACACTTTTATACAATGACGCACACCTACTTAAGACTAAAACCAGAAAATACAATGACACATAAAAGAAAAACCAATGGAAACACATTAATGTAAATTATGCCTCTTGGTCGCATATATATTTTGATTTTAGTGTTAAAATGCTCTCCATCCTTGTGATTTCTTCGCTGTTTTGTTGTGCATTTCTTTTGCTCTAAGGTTTTCATGTAATATGGTGAAAATAACTTCAGGTTCAAAAAATTGCTTGGCCATTTTGGTATTCTTACTGGAATTTGGCTTTTCTGCCACCTAACCTATTGTGATACACCAAAACACTAGTTAGCTCGTAACAAACTTTATTTATTACATGAAACTTGTTACAAGCCTTGATTTGCAGCTCTGACTTACAAATTGCTGGAAACTAGCAATTATCTAGTAAATGACTCACATTTATTTTCTGTCAACTTTTTATAATCCCCTGTTGTAGGGAGACGCATTAATGCAATGTTCTAGAATTTTGCAGAATGAAGATGGCAAACTTTCTCAAAGAGTAGCCAGTCAAAGTCTCTTCCAATGTTTGGCTGACTGTACCACACAGGTTTGCTTTCTCAAACCTTTTGTGCTCAAAGCCTTCATCAATGGCTTGACTGATTGAATCATGTGGGCTTGGCCACACTATGTAGGAAATATTGTATTCCTCCCAAAACTTAAAAAAATTGATATTTCACTGAAAATACGTGTTTTGAGTTCTAATGAAAACTAAAAAAGCTTGTGTGTGTGTGTGTGTGTATGTATGTTTGTGAGCAGGATAGCTGATAAAGAAAAGCTGGATAAATGCAAAATTTCATCTAAGGATGAGCCAGCCAAGCAAAGATTTTCAAGAAAAAATTCCCCAAATTTTTAGTTTCATTTATTCCAAAATGGCTCCTAACAACTTGGATTAAAACATCACTTATTTGTAATATTTGCATGCCCCCCCCCCAAAAAAAAAAGTACGTAGATCTTGAATATTCTGTGAATATGTCACGTCCTCGTCATTCTGAATTAATTTTGGATACTGGCAAACTGTAAGAGACAGACAAAAACTTACTGCACAAAAAATGTAGATTTGTTTAAACACAAAATTTATGTCCATATCCCTTTGTTTTTTTCTTTCTTTCCATTTTTTAGCATTTATCTTTCTAAGATATTTGATGTTATTAGTTTGAATTTTCAAATATGTCATGCTTACTTGAAGTGTTAAAGTCATCACTAGTTTGTTTACAGTGGTCATGCAATTAGTGGAACTTCAAAGCCAGCATATAGTAACCTGTTTTTTAAAGATTTGACTATCGTTCAGCTTCCTGTATCCCCCTTGTGTCTCCATCTATTTCTGCAAATGAGATGAGCTTCACTGATGGCCAGAGTAAACTGTCCAAAATCATTGTGCTGAAAGACAGAAGACAAACAGGATCATTGACTTCTGCTGAGAAGGGCTTCTCAATAATATTAGTGTCACTGAGTCAGAGTAGGATATTTATTCATCCACTTATATTTCCAAGAAAGAACTTCAGCCATCTTCTGACAAGAGAAGCTCCACCAGGATAAATTTTCAGGTGTCAGGGTGGATCAATTCATACTTCCAAACCTTCGACAAGACCTTCAAGGGACGATTAAGGCATTACTACAGTGAAGAAATCAGGTTCTGGCAACCCAACACAACTTTGCATAAACACACATGAAGTTTGAGCTAATTGATAGGAAATATTTAGAGGTTGAAAGAGATCAAACAACTTGGAAAGCTTTCAAGAATATTGTATCCTGAAAACAAGATATTTTCTGGATTTGGATTTTGAAGCAGCCTAAAAAGAGGGAAAAAATACTCTAGGTTTACAATCTGCTGAATAAAACAATATTGTCAAACTTTCCCCTCCTGCAGCCACTATGTCCAATAACAATGTCTTGTATCACTAAGTGCCATTCTCTCCAACACAAGCCATTTCATTTCATTCTGCCAATCATTCTACCCAATCTAAAACTGATAACCAAGTTCCTTTGCTTACAGACCTATGTGGAGTTCAAGAAAATCAGCCACTTACATCACTCCTGAAGATACATCACCAGTTCTTACGGAAGAGAAGTTTCCAATGCAGCAAATGCACCATTGTACCTCATACATAATTGTAGCTAATGCATCTGACATTAACTTCCCATTCTCTGTGCTTATTCTTTCTGTTTTGACTTTGCAAGCTATATAGCAAATGTATTTTTACTTTCTCTACTACGTATAGTAAGTAGAGGAAGTATTGTATTCCACCCAAAAATTCGATACCGAGATTTCACCGGAAATATATGTTTTGAGACCCCCTGAATCCAAAAAAAAGCATTTTTGGAAATATGTCTGTGTGTGTGTGTCTGTCTGTGAACAGCATAACTCAGAAATGAACAGTCGGATAAACACCAAACTTGGTATTTAGGTCCAGTATCTTCCAGAGATGCGACACGAAGGTTTTCAAGAAAATCCCCCACCCCAGATTACCCTTTACATGGAACATTTTTCGAAAATTTTAATTTTCTCAAAAATGGCTCTAACGATTTTGATTAAAATATCATATGTTTAAGATATTTTCCTAACAAATAAAATGCATATCTTGAATTTTCTGGGAATGTCTCCAAAAGTACTCTTCATTGTGAACAACTTTTGTATAACTGTTAAAGCATAAGAGATAGACAAAATTTTACTACACAAAAAAGGTAGATCGCATTAAAATACACAATTTATGTCATATACACTTTTTTTGTTGAGTGAACCATTTTCGAGATATTGGTTGTTATTCCCTTAAATTTTTCAATACTTATTTTCTCAAATGGGAATTCGTTATTCAGTTTTTTGTCTTGTATATGCAAAGAGTATTAATCTGTGGCAAAGAGAATGGTGCTGCACATAGCAACCAGCTATTAAGAGATATGTCTATGCTTAAAGGCTACTGTATTTCTATATTGCCCTTGTAAATATATATTCCCCTTACATCTACAAGAAAATTAGCAATAAGATAGAGTCTGCAAACGTTTATCTCGATTAACATGAAGTAGATGGAGAATAAGCGTTTGTAAAAATAGTTTGTACAAGAGTAGAGAAAATCATGTGAGTGTAACACATCAGATTTTTAAGTAAATGACCTAATGTTTATACACAAGTTGGAGGAACCCCAGGAGTTATAATAATACAATTAATCTAATTTTAACTTTTTTCAATAAGGATTACTTTAAAAACTTAAAATGGTATCTGAGAATCTCCTCCCTGTGTCTTTTGTTTTGCTCTGTCCTGTGTTTTCTTGTTACTAAATTGCAACCATCCATTTATATTGCTTGGAATGAAATATATGCAATTCTTTCTTTTACTTTTATGTGCATTTTTTATGGAGTAACAACTGTTTCCTACTCCATACTATCCTCAACAAAAAGCAAAAGCCTTTTTCTCAAGCATGTCCTTGTTTAACTCTGTATTCATATTGTAGTGACCCTGTGTGGGGTTCAAACCACAGTCAGGGAATTGCATCAGATTGCATAAGTTTCGAAAGATATGGTAATGTAGGAAGAACTGGCTTTTAGGGAACCAGGTTGCTTACTTGGCTCTCAGAAACATGTATATTGACCATGAATGTAGGTCATCTGGTTCTATTTGCTTTGATACTCCAACAAAACCGAGACCACATCCGTGAAGGGCCCCATGCCCCACCCTAATAAGTTGACATTTAACCTTGCATATCAGCAAGACCGACGAGAACTCTACAGGTAAGGAATGTGTGAATACGGTTAAATTCTTGCACGCATGGTCCCTCTACTGCCGCCTTAGTTATCTGAGAATATAGTCATTAGGCTTTTATATAACCTCCAGGTTATTTAACTCCCCTTAGAGACCAGAACATCCCTTATGGCACCTTGCATCATGGCATCATCCAGCCCTACCATCTGAACCTATTCCCCCATTGTAAGCAATCCCAGAGTTAACTGCCCTAAGGGTTGCAACAATATTTTAAAATTCAAGCTTGTAAATGCATTTTACTTTTTTAGTAATTTAGGAATTGAAATTAGGTGGTGTCGGTCTATGTCTGTTAAGAAGAACAAGACTTTTCAATGGTGTAGGAATTAACAAAATTGGTTGAGTGGTTTCTGAGAATACCCCCACAAAAAATTGTCTCTCTTTAAAATATTAGTATAGATTATAAATATGTTGAACTCTGATCTGACGAGATTTCCTAGTTAAAATTGTTTTTATAAACATTACCTTACTGGGCATTTAGACCAATGGCATTTTCTTTTTGAAGTTCTACAACAAGC
The DNA here is from genome assembly GCA_030765065.1 of Deroplatys truncata. Taxonomy (NCBI): domain Eukaryota; kingdom Metazoa; phylum Arthropoda; class Insecta; order Mantodea; family Mantidae; genus Deroplatys; species Deroplatys truncata. The sequence continues at coordinate 233,463,880 of CM060976.1, read as the reverse complement.
AGCTCACATATTCCTGAAAAGAAAAAGCAATGTATTACAAAAGCAGTAGTGTTTACAAAAGAGTAAATTTGTTCACTTATTTGCAGTAGTATCCAACCTCTTGTCTTCTCTTGTTTCAATGTATTATTTAGGAGCATGTCAATAATAACTGTAGTATGATTACAGGACAAATAGCTGGAGACAGTAATACTGATTTATCTGTAACTATAGCAATTCCCACAACTATCTAAACTCTATACATAATAAATTAGGACAAACTTCAGGGGAGGCTTCCTATCACAACAAAGAGTGCCTTCATCTACATCAGGCTTAGATCATTACATGCAGAACATTATTACTTTTTCTACCATGGTAGACAAATTATGTAGTCCACAAATTTCAATGACAAGATTTCACCAGAAACATATGTTTTGAGGCCCACTGAATCAAAACAGGCATTTTTAGAAAAAGGTTCTTGTGCGTGTCAACAAGATAATTCAAAACAAAATGTTGGATAAATACCAAATTCCAAAGATTTTCAAGAAAATCCCCAACCCCAAACTACTCATTACATAGAAAAATTTTCAATTTTTGTTTATTTTCTCAAAAATGGCTCTATTGATTTTGATTAAAGTATCATATATTTAGGATATTTATGTATATATGTTGAATTTTCTGTGAATAATCTGTGAAGTCCTTTTCATTTGGAAGGAATTTTGTATAATGAAAAAAATCTGATGTATAACATTCACATAATTTTCTACCCTCTACTGTTTATTAATGGGTAAACAAACTATGAAAATTTATTTTTCTATCTAATGCATGTTAATTGAGATAAACCTTTGCAGAAATAGCTACATTACACATTTCATTATAGATACAAAGGGAACATGATATTCAAAAGATTAAGATGCTATATGCTGGCCTTAAAATTCCACACTCTTTCCATGCAATCATGAAAAACAACTGAATGTTTGACAGGACTTTGAAAGAATAAGGCGTTAAACAATTCAAACCATTAATAATGAATATCTTGGAAATGACTTGCACCACAAAAAATGTTATTGGCAATAAACTGAGTTTTAAAGACATTCTAAATTTTTTGTGTTGTACATTTTCGTCTATCGCTTGTAGTTTAGCAGTTATACAAATTATATGAAATTCCTTCCGAATGAAGAGGACATTACAGGCTATTCCCAGAAAATTCAATATATATATTTTATTTGCCATGTATATATCTTTAATCTATGCTATTATTGTTAAGGCAATTTTTCAGAAAATCAAATATTTTGAACAATTTTCCACATAAATGGTAGTTTGTGATTGTGAAAATTCTTGAAAACCTTCGTGTTGCATCTTTGGTAATACCAAACTTAAATACCAAGTTTGGTATTTATTTATTATTTATTTTTTTTGAGTATGCTGTTCACAGACACATTTGTACAAACCTTTATCTAAAAATGCTTTTTGGGGGGGGGATTCAGGGAGCCTCAAAACATGTATTTCTGGTGAAATCTTCCTACTGAATTTTTGGGTGGAATGCGATACCTCTACCTACTATGATGTGGTAGAGAAAGTAAAAATAGACAAAAACATACTACACAAAAAAGTTGTGTATTAATGCTGACTCTAAAACGCACAATTTATTTCAAATAACTTTTTTTTGTAGCATCAGCCATTTCTGAGATATCTGTTATTATTGGTTTTGAATTTTTCAATACTTTTGTCTTTTTTTTTAAAGTGTTGTCACTGTTCAGTTGTTTCTTGCAAGATCATTGAAAGAGCATGAATTTCAAGGCCACCATATAGCAGCCTGCTTTTAAACATCTGATTATCAATTCAGTTTCCTCAGTTTCCCTTGATCTACAACAAAATGTTTAATGAAAGTGTAACACATCAGTTTTTTTTTGTTCCACAAACACCTAGAAAATAGTGTAGAATTTGTACAAAATATAAATTTAAGTTTAACAATGTATAATAAGGATAATTTAAATAATAACTACTTAATAGAGAGAGATGAAAACAAGACATCTTCAGTATCTGGGCTTTTTTGACCAGAACATGTTTCATCAACTGGCTGTGACTTCGTTTCTTCCTAAGGTGATAATATTATGATCAAGCTTTCTTCAATCAATGTGTCAAAGTTCCTTAAACCCTCTTTGTGTTTGCATATAAAAAATGTTATTTTACACTAATATCGCTTTCTCAAGTCACTATCATTTATTTTTACATCTCCTCTATAAATTATTCTTGCAGAAGACTATTACTTTTTCTGCCACCTAAATAGTCGGTAAGAGGAAGCATTGCATTGCACGCAAAATTCTGATAGATTTCACCAGAGAGAGAGAGAAAAAAAAAAGACTTTTAGAAAAAGGTTCTGTGTGTGCATGTCTATCTGTGAACTGTGAACAGCATAACTCAAAAACAAAAAGTCGGTCAAATACAAAGCTTGGTATTTAAGTTAGACAGCTTCCAAGAATGGCCAAAGAATTTTCATAAAAATTCTTCAACTCCAAATTGTAATTTACATAGATAAACTGCCTAAAAATAACTGAAAATAACCGAAGAAAGGACCTAATACCTTGGAAAAGTAACATAAAAATGTGATGCAACTTAATTAATGTTTTTAGTTTTAATTATATATTTAAATAATGAATATAATGCTTGACATTAGGCATCAACAGCATTGCATCTGTCATTGTTAAATGAGAATGTATGTTATTTTCCTCCAAATTGTGTTATATATGGACTCTTGATATACATTAATACACACAAATTATTGTGAAAGATTGATGCACTTAAATTATGAACTAAAACCCAAATGTTATTCTTTCAAAGAGTTAAAAATGTCTGCTTAAAAAAAAAAAAAAAAATATATATATACAAAATTCTGAAGATACAAAATATATGAAAAATTATGAATAAAATACTGCTTCTTTTAGTCAAAGGTATCAGATTGTTATGTTAATCTGTATAAATCATTGATGTCTGCTCGAATTGAATACTAGCAAAACTGTAGATAAACGCAGGTGAAGTTACAATAAAGGCTGTTAAGACCCCCCCCAAATAAAAGAAAAGAAAGAAAAAAAAATAAAGGCACAAGGACAAATAAAACCTACTATTCTCTGGCCTACAATGACCCAAAACGGACATATGCTATCTTGGACCTCGTCCTTGGACACTTGAAAAGTAAAGGATTTTTCCTCAACTTCCAAGTCTTAATTATTGTTTTCTTCTTTCACCCCCTCCCCAAACACTTTTAACGATCTTGATTAAAATGTTATATGATGATTAATATATAAACATGAGAAAAAATGTTTATCTCGAGTTTTCTTTTATTCCACCCAAAGGTTCACACCGAGATTTCACTGAAATTCCGTTTTGAGGTACCCTGAATAAAAAGAAGGGAGAGAGAAAAAAAGCAGTTTTAGAAGAACAGGTCCAAGTGTGTATGTGAATGGCATAACTCAAAAATGAAAAGCTGAATACCAAACTTTATATTTAGGTTCATTATTTTCAAATGACATGACACAAAGATTTTCAAGAAAACCTTCTGAACCGAAACTAAACTTTTACATGGAAAAAAGTTTGTTATTGTTTTAATTTCTCAAAAATGTATAGTTTGTAGAAGCTATATAATTAATAATAAAGGTTGGAGAAAGTTATATGAATGCAACACATTACATTGTTTTAAATATTAATGTATTAATTTTAAAAACAATTTTTCACTATTTATGCAATGTGCAAATACTCCAACTGAAACAAATTAAAGTTGAAACTAATATTCTAAGCAGTTCAAGTTTGGTCTAGGAATTTCAACTATTTTATTAAAAGAAATATATTTCTTAAATTAAGAAATAAAGGTGTTAATACTCCATCTGCTTTCTGAAACCTTGCTAAATGCAGACATCTAAATCCTTTGCATTGTGATGAGAAAACATGACCGAGTTGGCAGCCAGCAGACACTAGCACATAACCTATATATTTTACATGTAGCTTACGTAATTTTAAATCATATATGTTATATTGTAGTAGATTAGGTTTTTATACTAACTCAACTCTGATCTACAGATGCTGTGGCAATGAGATCACTGGTGAACACTTTCAGAGGGTGATTTTGAAGAGAATGACAAGACACTCTTATCTACTAGAAAATTATGATTCACTTAACAGCATGTATGAAAAATCTGATGTGTTACACTCACATGACTTTCTCTATTCTTGTACAAACTATCTTTACAAACGCTTATTCTCCATCTACTTCATGTTAATCGAGATAAACATTTGCAGACTCTCTTATTGCTATTTTCTTGTAAATGTATGGAAATATATATTTAAAGGGCAATATAGAAAAACAGTAGCCTTTAAGCACATACATATCTCTTAATAGGTGGTTGCTAGGTGCAGCACCATTCCCTTTCCCACAGATTAATACTCTTTGCATATCCAAGACAAAAAAATGAATAACGAATTCCCATTTGAGAAAATAAGTATTGAAAAATTTAAGGGAATAACAACCAATATCTCGAAAATGGTTCACTCAACAAAAAGAATGTATATGTCATAAATTGTGTATTTTAATGCGATCTACATTTTTTGTGTAGTAAAAGTTTGTCTATCTCTTATGGTTTACCAGTTATGCAAAAGTCGTTCACAATGAAGAATACTTTTGGAGACATTCCCAGGAAATTCAAGATATACATTTTATTTGTCATGAAAATATCTTAAACATATGATATTTTAATCAAAATCGTTAGAGCCATTTTTCAGAAAATTAAAATTTTCGAAAAATGTTCCATGTAAAGGGTACTCTGGGGTGGGGGGATTTTCTTGAAAACCTTCGTGTCACATCTCTGGAAGATACTGAACCTAAATACCAAGTTTGGTGTTTATCCGACTGTTCGTTTCTGAGTTATGCTGTTCACAGACAGACACACACACGGACATGTTTCCAAAAATGCTTTTTTTGGATTCAGGGGGTCTCAAAGCTTATATTTCCGGTGAAATCTCGGTATCAAATTTTTGGGTGGAATACAATACTTCCCCTACTTACTATACGTAGTAGAGAAAGTAAAAATGAATCAGGCTGTAACTCAATTGAGGGTGATCTCATGTGATGCCCTACATTAAGTTTCGGCAACCATGTTCATGGAACTTTTCTCGGACAACACGGTATGTGGATACACATGCTATTCAACAAAATCATAAAACAACTGGCTTTCAACAGAACATTGAATTACCGTCGACCTGGGCATTAGCTTTCTGTGCTTATGGTTCAATTTGGCCTAGGACTTTTAAGCAGAAACCTTGTTAGGTTTAATGGCATGTAATATTCAGAAACAGCAGAAAAACCCTTTCCAAGGTATGCAAAAGTTCATATTGGATGAGTCCAAATATTGGAGTTATTGCAATAAGTGAAATGGTGGATTAAATAGAAGTGAACCCATGTACTTGAAGCATTATGTACAGTTGTGTGCAAGGAATTGTGTCAATATATGAGGGCGGATTGATAAGTCCGTTCTAATCACATATTTCTTGTTTGCACCTAAGTCTTACATCTATTCTGGGTATAATTGCAGAAATTTGTCGTCATTTGTTTCTTAGAACATTGCTGAGAGCATCTAAAATAAGATGTGTGTTGCTTTGTAGAAAATGGAGAAAAGTGAATTCCGTGTTCTGATAAAGCACTACTTTTTGCGTGGTAAGACGGTGAAGGAAACGGAAGAAAAGCTGAAGAAGTATGGGGACTCTGCTCCATCACATGGCATGGTTCGCAGAATTTTGATGCGGCCGTTCAAGCACAAGAGATGCTGTGTGCACAGGATGACCGGTTGAAGTCACAAGAGAAGAAATGGTGAACAAAATTTACGATATTGTGTTCGAAAACCGCCGAGTGAAAATCTGTGAGATGGGCAAGACCGTACACATCTCGAGTGAATGGGTGTAATAACATTCTGCACGAATTCTTGGGTATGAGAAAGCTGTCAGCAAGATGGATGATGCGACTGCTCACAGTTGAGAACAAGCAGAATCGTGTGACCATTTCACACGGATGCTTGAACATGTTCCAGCGCAACCCAAATGAGTTTTGCGGCATTATATCACAGTTGATGAAACTTAGATCCATTACTATCAACCTGAAACCAAACAACAATCAACGCAGTGGATTTCCTTTTGGCCAAACTGCTCCAAACAAAGCGAAAACCATTCCATTGGCAGGAAAAATCATGGCAGTTCTCTTTTGGGATTCACAAGGGGTGATGGACATCCACTACTTGGAAAAGGGTACAACGATCACAGGTTCATATTATGCTGCAATGCTGGATCAATTTCACAAGGAATTGTTAAAGAAACGACTCCATTTGGTGAAGAAAAAGGTTCTCTTTCACTAGGATAAATACCCACACACAAGTCAGTCATTGCCATTGCAAAATTTGTGGAATTGGTCTACGAACTGCTACCTCACCCACCATATTCTCCAGATTTGGCTCCAAGCGACTTCCCCTTTGTAAACCTAAAAAATTGGCTCGCTGGGAAAATATTCACGTCCAGTGAACACATCACGGCAGACGCAACCTCATATTTTACATACTTACATAATATATTTTTGGAAGGGTTAAAAAAATTGGAGAAATGTTGGACGTGTATTGAATTGAAAGGAGACTATGTGTGTTGAGAAATAAAATTGATTTTTTGGAGAAAAAATTGTTATTTTCTTTAAAAAGTCACTGATTTATCAATCTGCCCTCGTAATACTCAATAGTTTATGTTGGTAAGGAAATATTAAACCGCCTCTGCCTAGCCCAGCCACAACCCATTACTTGGTTCTTAATGTTTCCCTTACTTCTCCCTTTTCCCTTGTCCCTAAGCCTGAAACCGATCTGTGTTAACAGGTTAATGTTTGAGTGCCTGTCTCAATATGAGACCATCCAAGGGCTGTTGCTGCAAGGCATGTCTTCCAGCCACTCAGGTGAAATGTTTCCATACTCATCCCCTTTGTTCATAGACTAATGCGTGTGTGTCAAGCTTGAATTCAAACCAATAACAGATTGATTCATCCAGGGTTGGTGTGGAACACAGATAAGATCCCTCCAATATTAAATAAAGAAAAACAGTATAGGAAACCACAAGGATCAGCACATTTCTATGCACTCGACTTTACATAGTAAACTAATGGAGCACATAAAATCAAAATGAGGTAAATTATTAAAAAAATACAGAAGAAAATGATAGGGTGCCATCTGCTATAAGCAAAGATCTCCTTTTAATTCAGCATACAGTGTAACCAAATATTTTAGTACTGATTATACAGGGTCGAAGGGGTATAGATGTCTGTCCACTTTTAAATTACAAATAGAAAGCACTGAAAGGAGCAAAATATTCTTTAGTCCATCTCCAAGCATTTCATCAAAGTAAATCATTTGCAATGTAACACAGCACCACCAAAGCACCAGCTATACTCCCAATCATATGAATGAAGCAATGCTGGGGTAGCTATGAAGTGTTAAATGTTTTCATACTTGTCAACTTTCCAAAATTGAAGCCCATAAAACTCTCTTGTCCAGCAAAGCATAATAATTTTGTGAGGACAAGAAATTTAGAAGGCATAAAGTGCAGTAAACATACAAAAATTACATGTACAATAAATGGGAACTCCATTTTATAAGAATACTTCAAGACCTTGAAGTATTGCCTCTTCCTGTCATACATGCTGAAATTCTTCCTGGTACAACATATAAACATTTATAAAAGCAAAGAACACCACTTCCTAGGCTATACACATATTTCTAGTCCACATTTTAGACTTCTAACATGAACTATAAACAAAAACTGTCACAAAGAATGGGAAACCTGCATCCTGCAGCATACAATGCATATAACAACCAATTTATGTGAAGGAGTTGACTTTACATGTCCATTTACTGCTCATCATTACTAGAGGTCACTAGTGGTACAATCTAATTTTAAAATCATCAGGCTATGAATTTTGTTGCAGCTCAGTGTAAGGGAACCATGATTATGATGAGGGATAGGCACCCAGATAAGCTCTGACCTATCATAGAACTGTACACCAATTAGCGCTGTACATTCAGTCTGTAATATCAAGTTACAATATTATGCAACAAAATTCAATGCTTTTTCATTTTTGTGGTGAAAATCTTTAAAACTTTCAATCTGCCCACAAAATTGTACAAATGCCTTTGCCATAAAGTTGTAAAAGGTCTTTGCTCCTGTACATTTTACAGCCAAACCATAAAAGTTGGCAAGTATGTGTTTTAAATGCATCTACACCAATACTTAATCACAAATTGTTGGGAAAAAAAATCTATGCCAAATATATTCAGTAAAGTAACAAGTGTTAGTAAAACATGAAAATGCACTTGCCTTAGGCAGATATATTCTTATTTGCGAAGATTAGATTGTTTTGAAAACTTTTAAATACATTTTGCAAATACACTTTAACTGTCATTACGCTCTTGTGAACAGTCCTGATCTATCTGTAGTTCCAAGACTCTATCATTACAATGTAGAAACATCCAGAATGTTAAGTGCATTTCTTAAAAAATCCGTAAAACAACTCAGTATGGAACTTCAAATATCCAAGCTATTATTCATTTCCATATTTTACTCTTTCTGCATTAAGGGAATGCACCACTGGAATTTGGTGGAAGGGGGCGATGGACATCAGAATTGCACATTCAAATGCATTCAAAGATTATAATTTTCTTTCACTTCTGATACTGTGGATGTTTACTTTTATAGACAACAAAGTAACATTTTAAAATCTTGAGTTTTTGAATGTTTTTGAGCAATTTTGCTAGTTCAAAATCTTTCACACGATGGAGTTTATCAAATTCTTCTGAAACATTTCATGCACATTCCAAAAAGCCAGAATAAATAAACCAATCATATACATTTTTTGTGCTGCAATATGTTTTATGGTTATTCATTTTTAAAGAAAGAAAAAAAAAGTTTTATAGAAGAGAAATTTGCAATGATAAATGTTTAAAAATTTATTTCGTTTGAACTTAAACTAGCACAAAATAATTATAGAAAATTTAAAATAAAGAGAGTTGAGGTTATTACACTACATCACTAAAATGTTTACTTGAACACGTTTCAGGAGATGGTTTGCTCCCATCGTCAGCATGTTTTCAACTGATTTTGCCAGTTATTGTCTGGGGAATGTGTGTGGCTAGTGGTGTTCTCTGGTGCTGGGCTGATGAACCTCCAAAGGCTGCTGGGTGGTGGCAGTTCGAAATTCATTAGGTGATTCCTGTGTTTGACAATATGTATTTTTTCCCAGATGTCCAATTCATTGCTGCTGTTGATCGGTTTTAAGAGTTTTATGTTTGGAGTGATATCATAGTTTGAAGACAGAAATTATGTGTTACTGCTGATTTATCTGGCTGCTTTTGGTAAATGCATCTCATATACTCTTTAAGTCTTATTTCAAGATTTCTTTTGGTTCTTCCAAATGGCATTTACGTTCGGCATTTACAGAAAACCAACTCACATAGAAAATTATATTAAAAACCAATAGCTACAATCCTACAAGCCACAAGCATGCAATTTTAAATAGTATTACAAACAGGTTAGTACATATACCATTGGAGAAAGAGGAATACCAGAAAGAATACCAACACATTATCCACATAGCCACAGTGAATGGATACCAGAAAAAAAAAGATAAGAAGATAAAAAAGTTTGAAAGACAGAAATACATCCAACAAACAACTACTTTACTCAGACAACAAAAACCACAAGCATATAGGAAATTCACCTATCACCCTTGGACACATCATAAATTTCAAAGAATTTTCAAGAAATACATCATCACCCTGTCTCCACAGAATAACCACAATATATAGAAACCACTATGCAAAAGAACAAAAGATCCTATCACCAACGATAAATCAGCTGGTATATATCAAATTGTTTGTAATGACTGTAACCTGGTATACATAGGAATAACCAAAAGAAATCTTGAAATAAGACTTGAAGAGCATATGAGATGCATTTACCAAAAGCAGCCAGATAAATCAGCAGTAGCAGATCATTTCTGGTCTTCAAACTATGATATCACTCCAAACATAAAACTCTTAAAACCGATTAACAGCAGCAATGAATTGGACATCTGGGAAAAAATACATATCGTCAAACACAGGAATCACCTAATGAATTTCGAACTGCCGCCACCCAGCAGCCTTTGGAGGTTCATCAGCCCAGCACCAGAGAACACCGCTAGCCACGCACATTCCCCAGACAATAACCGGCAAAATCAGTTGAAAACATGCTGACTATGGGAGCAAACCGTCTCTCGAAACATGTTTAAGTAAGAACATTTTAGTGATGTAGTGTAACAGCCTTGAATTCTCTTTATTTTAAATTATGACACATCACTGTTACTAGCTTCTAAATCTTCAAAATTAACTAATTAATTATAGAAGATTTTGCATTTTATGATGGATGAATAAGATGGATACTTAAAAGATTGTTTTTAAAATTTCCTCCTGTAGAAATTTGGTATAGGACAGTAAAGTCTTATTTGGAATTGGCTTAACACAAAAACTAAAAATGATACAAAAATGAAATTTAATAATGTTCAATGTTCACATCCGACAGGTTTTGGATGCTGTTTGTGGTCCTTACTTCTGATGTAATGATTCAAATTTCCCATTTCAGCAGCAGTGTCTCAATTCTGAAAGTTAATTTCTAACTATTTGAAGGTCTGCAGCAGGCTTCAAAGTTGAAAATTTTATGGCATGTTGATCCAGTTTTGCTCACTACAAAGTACAATTGCTGTTATCTACTGGAATCTGAAACACAAGCAATGTGATGCCGACACATGTATGGGCAAGGGGAGGGGTAGGGATGCAATTACCCCCTGTAATTACCAAGCACTGCCAAAGGCTATGATTAGTTGCATACATGTGTATTTTCATTCCTATTATTCTTGTCATTATTATTATATGACTGTATAGTTTGCGCAATGTTCTTGAACAATGATCTTGATTCAGAGAACAATTAGTGAGCCCTGCATTCAGCAAACTTATCACTTGTGTTACTTGATGCAATATGCAGTGTGAATCGTCTGCCTCCGAGTAAAGTTGAGTTGTGGCAGTAATTTGTATCACAATAATGTAAATGCCAGAGTGATTGTAGTGTAAATAAGCATTATTGTATGACATTGATTTGAGATGTTTGTTAATTATAAGCATTGTTAAGAAATAAGTTTACAGGACCTCACTGAAACTGACAATAAGAGCGGGTAACAATGAGCGAGGAGGTGAGTTGTTTATCAATTATTAGAGACAAGCAAATGATGTCAGATTGGCGCGCTTTTCTTAGAAATGGAGGGAACATCTTCCCTAAAGCATATGTGTTCGTAATTTTTGATTGGATATAAAAATAGACGCTAATGTTGGCGCGTTTTATTAACCAATAGCAGCTCGGTTATAATCTTTAGGCATATCGTGGTGTGGGAGTATAAAAAGCTAAAGTCAGAGGCAGATTTTGTCAGTCCAACAGAAGCATTCGCATGTAATACGTCGATCAGTTCAACATAAGTATTCGTGAGTTATACGTCGCGTAGTTCAACGGAAGCATACATAAAGTACATGTTGCGCAATTCTACAGAATCTCTCGCGTCTTAAAGTTTGTTATAAATGTGAAACACGCGAATTAATAATGTGAAGTAAATAAGTGATTATAGTGATATTAGAAAATATAACAGTTTCAGTCTGGCGTGTATCACGAGTCAATATGTGAACTTAATTAATTGTGATGGTAATAAAAGTGTAAAAACAAATTCTTTTATCAGTGTTATCTTTCAGTAACAAAATCCTTTCCGTTTACACACCCTGTTCAAGAGATGTGCTCGACCGAGAAATAATAGCTAGCCGGAGGACAATGAACCCAAATTTAAAAATAGTAATACAATAAAGGCGCCCAGCAATAGATAACACGAAGTGACCGCGACAAATTGGCTTCCATACGTGGTGCATATAAACATGAGGTATCTTCCAACTACCTAAAAATATTCCACTTCAGAGTGTAAAGTATTGGCATATGGATATTAGTGTGCTTTTACATGTGTTTGAGTTAAGATTATGATAATGCTTCCTGTAATTTCAAATTAAAAGCAAATATACTTTATAGTCAAACTTGTGAGGCAATTGCTAATGTTTATGAAAACATGAAGGAAGAGGAAAAGCATAAGGATTGGTACTCTGACCTTTTCAAAGAAATCCAAGAAGTGCAAGAAAGAGATGCTGCAGCCACTGGCATCTTGCACAATTCTATTAACAGAATTTAGCAAGAAAAGCGAAGAGGAGGGAGCATCTTTTGGGACTACTGGTAAAAAACATTATGCTCCGAAAAGGGTAACAAAAATTGACGATTTTGACAATTGTATAATTTAATGCACCATATATACGAGTTCTACGCCCCACTCCAAAAAAAGGCAACAACAAAACTCTGCAGAAACTGCATAGTACAAGGTGAATCTACAAGCCTTTATATCATAATAAAGAGATTAGGTTTTAACTACAAAAAGACAAGCAGCAATGGGCATGTGCTAATTGAAAACTGCAACATTCGCTCTCTACACGAGAATTATCTAAACTAGTCTTTGAAAACACAGAGCTGAGGGACACCCAATAGTTTATAAAGATGAGACTTACATTCATTGTAGTTATACCATCCTAACACTTGGTCTGATGACAGCAGCTCAGGTTTTATGACACCGGTGTCAAAAGGGAGAGTAACTTATAATTGTTCATGCAGGTGGAAGGTTTGGATTTACACCTAATTCCCTCCTTATTCATAAATCAAAACAGAAAACTGGAGATTTTCATAAAGAAATAAATACTGAAGATTATATCAAAAGGCTTCGCACAATATTAATTCCAAATTTATCCCCTAACTCGATTCTAGTAATGGACATGATATCCTGGTTAGAAAATCACAATATCTCCTTTGATGAAAATAGTACCAAAACAAAATTGTATGATTTACTTTTAGCCAACAAGCCAACTCAGAAAACCTTTTTGATTGATCAAATACTGTCTGAACATAATCATACTACCTTAAGGCTTCTACCATACCATCCAGATCTGAATCCCATTGAATTAATATGAATAATCAAACAATGGGTTGCTAGCAGAAATGTAACTTTTAAAATAAAAGACGTCGAAATGTTATTCCTTCAATGGTTTCAGCAAATTGGTTGTATGGAATGGGAAAAGGTATGCCATCATGTAGAACAAATAGAACAGAAGTATTGGAAGAAAGAGATCTAATGGAAGAAAAAATTGAAAGAGTATTAATTGAAGACAATGGGATGGAAAGTAGTGATGAGGACTATAACAGTGATTCCACAGAAGACAAAGATATGTCAGGCACAGAAGAATTAAAATGTGATTAAAGTCTAAAATACTGTTTTACTCAGTGCAAAGTGTTGTGTGGAACTATAAATGTCACTGGAACTATGATATTGTATTTGATAGTGACAGTATGAATTGCCTGTATAGAGATGTGTGAAATAACATTCCAGTGATACTTGAGTGGTGATTTGTCACAATATTGCTGCTACTGAAGGCCAGTAAGTGACTAGCATCCAAGCTTTCACTTAAATGTTTCAGTGTTCAAGAACAATTGTGCAAGCTATAATAGTGAAAGGCACGATAACAAAATAGCAATTGAGGTTGCATTTTAGGTACCTTCTCAACATTTGGTCTTTCATTCTTGTAATCAATGGACATTTTTAAAAACAATCCTAAAAATAATACAATTTTAAGAAGCTAATAATCTCAGCTACCCCATAATTTTACACCAATTTCAACCAAATTTAAAACACGTAGGCTACTATGTATAAAAATCCAAACTCTGTATGTGTAATGGTACAAATTAAGCACTTAAAAATTTTAGGAGGTTTTATATATATATATCCTCCTAAAATTTTGTATCACATTTAATAACATTTGTAATGGATTGACAAATTTTCTTCAAAATCCTATATACATAAAACCTATCGCCATACATGCAGTGCTTCTTGAATTGTTTCATGCATATGGATGGACAAAGTGACAATTGTTGCTCCAGAATAGCAAATGCATCTAAAAGGGGAGAATAAGAATTGCGTGTTTTGAATGTTCATTTTTACCCACCCTTGGTAAAAATCTTAGTGATGGCTCTGGATGCAGATCAACAATGAGCTGCATATGACAAGTATTTCTTTTTGATGTTGGTAATGGTATAACACCACAAAACTCATAATGCTGAGAAAATTTCAAAGGCAAACTATGAGAAACATGTTGATTCTATGAAAAGATTGTAGAAGAAAATCTGATTTAATTTCTGTTGAACTGTCCATTGGTGTAAGTATCCAACGGTAAATATACAAACAACTTTTTTATGGCACTAGTGCTCAAATGGACAGCATTCTGATGTGTTACATTCACATTACTTTCTCTACCCAACATTACTTTCATATAGCTTCTATGAATTATTCTTAGAAAGCTTGTTTTTCTATCTAGTTCATGTTAATTGAAATAAACCTTTGTAGAAATAGCTTCATTATACATTTCATAAAGGTACAAGGGGCATTAAGGAAATTGAAATGATAGATGTTTACAAGCGACTGGCTATATGCTGGTCTTCAAATTCCATATGCTTTCCACATGACACAAAATGAATGCGACAGAAATTTAACAAAATTACAAAAGCATTGAAAAGATTCAAAGAATAACAATGGATATCTCCGAAATAGCTGATGGCACAAAAATGTTCCTGCAGTAAATTGTGTTTTAAAGTAATTTACATTTTTTTGTGCAGTAAATTTTCATCTATCTTTTTTAAAGTTTAACAATAATACAAAATTCCCTTTGAATGAAGATGTTCTCTCAGCTATTTCCAGATAAAAGCTATACATTTTATTTGTCATGTATATATCTTAAATATATGGTATTTTAATGAAAATCATTATGAGTCATGTTTGGGAAAATGTTTCTATGCAAAGGGGTAGTTTGGGGAGGGGGGGGATTTTCCTCAAAATCGTGATGCATCTTTGGGAGAGACTGAACTTAAATACAAAATTTGGCATTTATCACACATTTCATTTTCGAGTTATGCTGTTCGCAAGCACACACACACACATATGAGCCTTTTCCCTAAAAGCATCTTCTGGCCTTTCTCCGTGGTCTAGGGGTACCATGCTAGCCTCTAGTTCCCAAAGTCATGGGTTCAAACCTGGCGGAGGGCAATGGATTTTTTTGGGTGCAAAAATTCTTAGCATGGCTTCCTCTGCAAGTAAAGAAAAGCTGGTGGTCACATGTCATAGATTTACGGCACATAAAAGAACCTGATAGAGTCCTCTGAGCAAAATTTCCGGCCCAATATAGAATGGGACTCTAAGGACCATAATAGTTATAGTGTGTCCATAAATAAAACTCTATTTATTTATTTATTTATTTATTATGGATCTTCTGGATGTATGTGGACAACACTGCCATCACCCCAAGAAACATACTGAAGATGCCTTGAAACTGCCAAACCATTAAGTTCACCATTGAAAAAGAAAGTGTAAAACCACTACCATTCCTAGACCTTAACATCCAGAAATAGAACGGAAATCTTACATCGGGTATATATAGAAAACCCACACACACAGACAACTACATAAAATCAGTAATATCACTTTGACAAAGGAATTATCACATCAACATACAATAAAAAATATATCACAAACAAAAGGAAAACAATGGGAAAATCTATATAACAACACGATTATAATTATTATACTGCCAAGAAAATCCTTCATAGCATTTTTGGGTTATTAATGGACCATGACTGCCTCAACAAATATCTACACAGAATTGTTAGCAGAATCTATTACATGCACTGTCTGTGAACTTGAAGATATGGAAAGAAACCACCTACTTCAATGTCCAGCTTTTGACCAACATGCAAACCTCTCATTAAAATATGCAGTGCAAGAGAGCTAATGGCTTCAATGCAACTGCCCAACATTAGATACCAACCAGTCATATAAAATCCAACAGTTACAATCCAAAATCACACCAGTATAGTCTTTAAATGTTTGATACACAGGCACAAAAGTCTACCTATCAACATTGCAGAATTTAACAAAGAAAAAGAAATGATCTACAGAGTATCAGAAAACAATGGATTCAACAGCAACATAAAAAAATTCAGAAGGCAAGAAATCTAGACAATAAAAGAATCTAGCAAACTGTCAATAGAAAAAGAAAAATTCATATACCATCTCAAAGCCCATGACCAGTTCCAGAAAGTAATAATGAATAAATAAACTTTATTTGTTCATCTTTTATACACAATCCTTTTTACAATATTCCCCTTGTAAACTAACTTAACCTATGTAAAAATTTTCTTGTCAGCTATGTTCTACCTATACTGCTCATTTTGCCTGGCACTCTGGTCTTATGGCTCAGCTGAGCAGCCCTTGCTACCCTTAATCACCTATGATCCATTCTCTCCCTCCTCCGTTTGCCCTTCTACCTTTCTTATTTCTCTTACTTTTCTAATCCATTTCTCCCTTACTTTCTTTGAAAACATCCTCATATCCTTATTTTTTTTCTTCTTGTTAACATTTTAATTACTACTATTTTTACATTCATTTTTTCCCATAATTTTTGTCTTCATTCTGCTAATTCTTTGCATTCTGTCATATAATGCTCTGTGCTTTCACTACCTCCGCATAGTTCACAAATTCTGCTTTTTCTGGCTCTTAGCCCTCTCAGGTACATTGATCCTGTTCTCATCCATGCAAACGCTTCTTTTTCAGCTCTATTACAATAATCCACATACCCTTTTCTTCCCCATTTCCTAATCTATAGAACCCTAGTGATTTTTTTAATCTTTAAGCTTCCCCAAATCTCTTGTCCTTCTATGTCCTCTACTCTGTTTCTTACTGTTATCCAGAAGCCGTTGCTATTTCTTTCTCCTGCTCTCCAAATATCTCCCATTCCTATCTTCTCCATAAGTTTTTCTACCCCTGTCCACCAGCTATTTTTATTTTTCGTACTCTTTTGTTGCTCCATACATATCTTTTAAAATTTACCCTTCATCTTTTTTCAGGCATCTAAACTAAAATTTCAATATCCTTTCCAGTATCACTCCCTTTCTTCATGCTCTTCCTAATTCCACTAACGCTACTTCCTCTGGTGCTGATCTTGGTAACAGCAATAGCTCTTTACAGAACATCCTATAGCTCTGGTCTATTTTTCTGCTTAATTCAGATCCCCCCAAATTTCAACTGCATATAGCATTCTTGCTTCTACCAATGCCTCATACATTCTATTCCATTTAGTCTGCATTTCTAATTTGTATTTGCACATTCTTACTTCTGTCATTGCCACCTTTCCTTTAGAAATAACCTTCTTGCTATGTGCCGCCCATTCATGATTACTCATCCTCATTCCCCAAATAATCAAACTCCTTAACAACTTTTAACTTTAAACCTCCATCTGCCATTTTTCTGCTTTTTAAATTTATTTCCTTTTTTAAATACAACTTTTGATTTATTTATATTTACTTTAATTCCCAATTCTTCACAGAAATCAATTCAAGTATTCCATTGACTGTAGCCCAATTACCGTTATAGTCCTGACCATAAGATCACCCGTGTATAGTAAACCTGGTATCTTTCTATTTACTATTATGGGGCAATGCAGATTCCAGAGAAAATAACATCAATTTAGCATCCCAAAACCCATACTCCATGCAAAACTTGCTATAGTCAGAACTAAAAGATGTCATACAAACAACAGAAAAATCAAACATAATTAAACTGTAAAGACTGCAACAAAATCTCGACTGGGAATACAAAAAGGACACTAAAAACAAGAGTATAGGAACATCTTACAAATTTGAAATATAAACAGGAAGAAAATCTATAGTAGCTGTTCACTTTTGGCAAGGAAACCATGAAATTGATCTGAACCAATACTTTTGAAAGATATTTACAATGACAAGACCGAGAGAACATATTCATTTTGAAAAACAAAGACTGAGTCTTCAATTTTGAATTACAGCCAAGCGACAACCCAAGCAGAAAATTTCTCAAGAAGCCACCTGAGGACGACAACAGCACAGCAACCTCCAGCAAAACCTTATCACAATCTGGAAGTTGGCAAATGACGAGAGCAATTGAGCTCTCAAAACTTGCTCCATATTTAAAGTCATGTAGTGAATAAACTGACTCACAATTGTGTTATTAAATTAATACATCAATCTATATGAACTTCTGCTCAAGAAAGTGAACACAATGTAATTCCATAGTGGCTATAAAAGCCATAGCATCTAATACAACAGCCAATAGTAATATCACAGAATGTTGCAAAACTGTAAAACAGTATGTAATTTGAATAAAACAGTAAGTGCTTCAATGGATACTAGCAAACTGTGCAGTAGGCCAAGAAAGGCAATAAAATTGCATGTAAATCATTTGGTCCTCATTCCTATCACTTTATCAAAAGAATAATTACATTAACATACAACAATAAACTTAAAGAACAACATGTTATCGCAAGCAAAAGGAAAACAATGACAAAATCTGTGTAATATAACTAGAACTACTTGCTAACAATTAAATCCTCAGAGGCAATTATTACGAGGGCTGATCAACAAAGACCGAGACTGATTTTTTTCTGTAGCTTCCGGATAGTTTCGTATCTGTAACATAAATATTTGAAGAGAGCAGGTTTTTATGTATAATGTTGGTAGGCGCTCTCGTATTGGTAGGTTGGTAGTAATGCTCTATTTTGTAGACCCTATGTGCATTTCACATACCAGACAATGGAGGTGATGCGAGAGGAGCAGTACAGCGCAATCAAATTCTGTTTTCGTTTAAACCATACAGCCACCGAAACTTATGAAAAGCTGAAGCAAGCATACAGTGAAGATGCACTACCTCGTGCAACAGTGTTTAGGTAGTTCAAGGACTTCAAAGAAGGCCGACTTGTCAGTGTTAAGCAAGGTGGGCCTGGTGTTTCGGCTTCTGCTGTGACTGAAGTCAACATCAACACAGCTGCTGTGCTTGTCCGAGAGGATCGGCGTATAACATTACGTAACCTCAGTGAAGTGTTGAGAATTTCATATGGCAGTGTGTTTACAATTATGCACGACCATCTCCATATGACCCGAGTTTGTGCTTGTTGACTCCCGAACAAAAGGCTGTGCGAATGGAGACAAGCCGTGAGGTGCTGCATCTCTTTGCTGATGGAGGGGATGCATTTTTTAAATTGATTATCACCGGTGATGAGTCATGGCTACATCATTATGATCCTGAAGGAAAACAAGGCAGCACAGTGTGGAAATGCCAGGTTCTCCAACACCAAAAAAGGCAAAAGTTGTTCCATCTGCAGGGAAAGTGATGGTGATCACATTTTTTGACTGTAATGGAATGATTTACCAGCATGCAGTTCCCCCTCACACTACTGTTACAGCAGCATACTACACGTCAGTATTGGCTACACTGAGGAAGCACATTGCAAAGAAACGACCAGAGCTTTCTTGGACTGGGTGGCGACTTCATGACAATGCACGGCCTCACGTTGCAAATCAAGTCATGCAGTTTCTGGCTAGATTCAACATTACATGTGTACCACATCCACCTTATAGCCCCTATCTTGCACCCTGTGACTTTTTTTTATTCCCATCACTAAAGGCAAAGCTTAGGGGTATTCGATTTGAGAACTCTGAAGCAGTGCTCAAGAAAAGTGAGGCGATTCTCAAGAACCTGACAAAGAATGGTCTGCAGCACGTGTTCAAGGACTGGCAGAGATGCTATAAAAAGTGCATTGAAGTAGAAGGGGACTACTTTGGAAAAGATCATGTAAACATTGAATTGGAGTAATAAACATCTGTGAAAAATCAGTCTCAGTCTTTGTTGATCAGCCCTCGTAGATCATTAATAGGCCATGACTCCATCTGCACAGGATTGGCTGGCAGAATCTCCTGTATGACCTTTTGGTAAAGTCTCAGAAGACTTCAGCCTTTCATAAAAATAAAGGAGCGCAAGAGAGCAAATGTCTTCATTGCCACTACTAAACATTAAAAACCAACCAACGCTTCAAATTTGACATTTTTTACCAAAATAACCTTTGAAATCTACAAGTATTCTTACATTCATGATATATACTTTCTAGATAATGTGAGAAAAGAAATAAGCTTCTAACTTTGTGTGTTTAGTTTGAAATGAAATGCACATGAAATGCACACAAGAAATGCTGGGGGGTTAGTCAAGGCCACAGCTTAACAGATGGTTTCTGCACATTTCATCTTGGATAAGTTAAGCATTTACCAAAAAACCCACAAGATATCAAATAATATTTGAATGTTATAAAGATTCCAATTGGGACATTTTCTTTACAGAGTTCAAATATAAATTACAGCCCTGTTTAGTTAGTCTTTGATATCACTGAAAGAAATTAAGTCATATTAGATGCACAATACATCACTTAATACCTTTTTAACAGGATATGTTTCAAAAGTTTGCTTCAATCCTCAACTGGATACAGACCGCTGTGCTGCTGGACAGGAATGCTGCTGCTCTCTGGTGATGTTTCAAGGAAGCTTCTCATGAGGCTATCTCCAATACGCGTCTCAAAGTTGATTAAATGGTGATGTTAAGGATCAAAATGTTTTCCGATGTTTATGAGTGTTCTGTTGTCTTTTGCAATATATTTTAACAGTTTTGGTTCTGGGTTTATTTCATGACTTTCTTGCCAAAATGTGCTGCTACTGCTGACTTTTCTTGTCTGTATTTTATGTACCTGAGATATGCTTTGACCTGTGTTTCTATGCCTCTTTTAGTTTTACCAACACAGAAATTGTTGCACTTACTGCAGTTTATTTTATACAGGGTGGCGCAGATACAAGTGGTGGTGACCTGCTTGAATACAAATGTAACATTTTCATTGTGTATTAATATAAATTTCTGTTAAAATTGAATCCAGCTATAGCACAATGGATAATTTTATGTAATAAAAATAATCGATAGCTGGCCTACATAAAAGTGGGCCGTGCAAGTACAGAATAAACACAGACAAATGAACTGCTGAAATGAACTCACCATTTATTGGAGATGTTGCAAATGGCTCCCTGCAGCATCAATACAAAGCTGTGCATGTCTAACCATATTTACATACATCTGGCGTTAAGTTCCGATAGTGATGGTGGCACTACATGGCTGAGGAAAAAATCACACGTTAGATATGGAGAACGTGGTGGCCATAAATTTTTGCAAACAGTGCATTCCGTAGAGAAGACACCAACGTTCATTGATCGAACCCATTTTTACATATGCTTCCACAATTTGAATTCTTTCTTGCATTGAGAAAATCACTTCCCCAAATGCAAACAGCGTGTATATTAACTGATGAAATAAACTGAAAAGGTGATAGAAGAATGTCAACTATCGATTATTCATATTGCATAAAAGTTCCCATTGTACTATAGCTAGGTTCAATTTTAACAGAAATTTATATTAATACACGACAGAAATATCGCATTTGTATTCAAAAGGGAGGCAGGCTACTTTTATCTGCACCATCCTGTATATGGCGATTTGTTCTTTTGGGTATGTTTCTTTAGTTGCAAATTCAGCAGGTTTGTTACTGTTCTTTGCTGCTAATATTATGTTGTGTTCCTTGAAGATTTTCTATTTACCAGTTTGATTGTGAAGATTGCCATGAAAATACATAGGAAAAACTAAAAGAAACCCACAAACCGGAATAAAGGAATATCTAAGAAATTAAAAACTTAAACAATTCTGCAGTACACAGACTGAGATGGCTCAGGCAGTAATGTCTATGGCCTGCATTTGGGAGGTCCCAGGTTCAAATTCTGTGGGTCAACCAATCTGACTTTTTTCCCCCTATGGTTTCCCTGTTGCCAAAGTAAATACTGAATTGGATATTTAATACCAGACCCAAATTTTCACTTTAAGTCTAAGCAATAGTAAAAATGAAAATAGATGTTAATAGCTAATGCTCTGTCATCTAACCACAAATATAATTTAAGCAGGTAGACTGGATGGCACCCTAATGCCATCTGCCTGGCATGTGTAGTGTCAATGCTGCCAGCAGAGATACAGCTGCCTAGCATAAGGTCCCTGTGGACATGTGCCAAAGCAGAGGTACAGTTGCCTAGCACTAAAGCCTCAGTGGACACATGGCAAAGCAAGATGGTATGAATGAGCCCTAGAAGGCTGCATATCATACATTAAGCTATGAGGTATCTGCTAACAGATCTGTTGTGATATGACCACGCAGTTAAAAGCAACGTAAAATAAACAGAGAGGAAAAAAAATTCTGCAGCAGCCCACCACTTTTAGTCAACAGGAAATAAAACTTTTAAAACATGCACATAAAACTGCAGAACTCATAGTATGGGAAAAAATCCACACCCCAAATATGTGGGTTCCGCAGAGGGCAATGGATCTTTTTCAGGCGTAAAAATCCTTAGCATGATTTCCTCCAAAAGAGAAGTAAAGCCATTGGTCCTGAGAAATAGATTTACAGCATGTAAAAGAAACTCAAGTCTGATAAGAGGCCTCCGAGCAAAATTTCTGGTCTTTCATGTCCAATATACAGGGTGCGCCAAAGACTCCGAACCGCCTGCGTGGTGTTTTTCCTGTTCGTGTCCTTGGCACTCAGTGCCATCTGCTGCTATTATAGAAAGGCGCGGATGAAACCATACAACATTTTTAAAACTACTTTTAAAGGCTTTACTTACCAACTTTATGAAAGAAAATGCTAAAACTGGCCACCGTTGTTGTCCATACATTTTTGGCACCTCTTTAGGAAACTATACCCCCGCCGCTGTATCTTTGCACTTGACAGTTCGTGTGGCTTCGCATAAGGTTGGCTACTTTGCGGTTGCGACGTTGCCAGAGTGGCTAGTAAACAACAGCTGATTGTTCTCCTTTCTATCGTGTCTAAGCCGCATACAAAAAGTGTACACAAGTAGCGAACGTCAATGAATAATAACTATTTCGTATTATTATTGTTAATTGAAAATAAGCGATATAAGCAGCTTTGGTATGGTCGGATACTCCTTTCTATGATAATACGCATAAATGTGTCTACGTATGGCATCTAATTCGAAAGCATCAAGATTTGTGAGTGGACGAGGTTGCTTTCTTTTCTTTCCTAGAGTTGATAGAAATACCTGTTGCGTTCCAGATGGTTCAGGAATTTTGTCCTCTCTCTCTTGGAGTTTCACTCCCTTGTGAATAACAGTTCTCGTGCTTAGTCCAAGAGCTGCTGCAGTTCGTTGTACGGCTTTATCAGCAGGAATAGAGGGATTGCCATGAACCTTCACGTACTCCTTTTCCTGTTCAAAGAATTCCCGGGTTCTCCTTAATAGTTCCAATGCCTGACTATTAAGTGGCACACTTCGGCGCAAAGGATTTTCACTTCGTGAATCATCACTTGGCGATCGGTGTCGTTTTTCAGAGTGTAGCACTTAAGTTTTGTTTAAATAAATAATATATATATATATATATATATATATATATATATATATAAACGAACAATAACAAAACTATCAAACAATAACCACAAATATAAATAACAATGAACAATATGTAGCTTGCAAAGAACAACTCGACGCTCGTGCTAGAGATGGTTGGGAATAGTTACATCCGGCAACAGAGCCGAATCTAGTTCCGGTTCCGCTTTGTCATCAGCCATCCGGGATGCTGCCTTGTGATTGGCTTAGGAAGTCAAACGGTTGAAGCTTTTCATCTGTTTTTTTGCGAGTGTACCAACTTAAACGCTAGCTGTCAAGTGCAACGTTACAGCGGCGGGGGTATAACCATCATGGAATTTTTGGGGGGAATTTTCCAAACGATGACCAATGTCATCTAATGTTTCTTCAGTAAGAACCGAATGCAGTCTTTTAGATTTCTTAGCTTGAACACTTCCTGTGGCCCGAAATTTGCTGTAAAGTTCATGGATTGTTGTACAGCCTGGAACTTTTACACATGGAAATCATTCTGCAAATCGTACTTTCACTTGGCAAGCTGACCGAGTTAACACATAAGAACCATAAATAAATACACACTGTGCAGTAGAAAACATATACTGAGCCATAATATACTTTGTGACTTAAGTACAACACAAAATAATAAATAACTCGTAATAACTGAACTACATCATATCACCGTCAACTCACTATTGCACTTCACGCTGCAAAGCAAAATCACAACAGCGTGACTTTGTTTATAGAAGCAGTGCATTATCATGTTTTTATCATATTTCCACACAACACCGTGCAGCCGGTAATAACTTAAAGTATATAAGACAAACCCACACACCGTGGAAGAATTAAAACAAACTATCCGCTAGGAAATTTCTTAACGTGAACTACGGCGAGTGGGATAGTTTCCTAAAGAGGCGCCAAAAATGTATGGACAATGACGGTGGCCAGTTTCAGCATCTCCTTTCGTAAAGTTGGTAAGTAAAGCCTTTAAGAGTAGTGTTAAAAATGTTGTATGGTTTCATCTGCACCTTTCTATGATAGCGACAGATGGCAACTAGCACCGAGGACGCGGACAGCAAAAAAAACTGTGCAGGCGTTTCGGAGTCTTTTGGCTCACTCTCTAGAATGGGACACTAAAGACCACAGACATTAAAAGTGTGTCCATAAATGAAATTCAATTTAATTTCCACCAAAAATACACAAAGGGTAATGAATTTTTAAATTATGCTGGTAGATGACCGACATTTTCCAGTAGACAGCTAGATGGCAGTACAACCGTGCTGAATTAGGGGGTCCCCCTTCCAGAGGCCAGTAGACATACAGTCTACAATGGAGACACATGTCTTTCAAACATGTTCTGAGAGAAAACATAAGTGAAACTAAACTATTAAATCCAGCCACAATTTCAATTATATTGCAAAGTTTCACTGTTTACAGTCACTTCTAATAACTTAGCATTTACTTTAAAAATTAAGTTAAGCCTGCTGCACAATTGCTCAGGCATGACAAACAGCATAGGAACCAGAAGGTGAATATGCCATTTATACATGCACAACCAATTGAGAATGGGAGGCTGCAATCCTATCCTCAATTTAATTGAAATTTATAAGTTACTAAGATTCCACAATAAATCCAGAATGAGAACCAAAATAGAAGGAAAAGTGAAGTTAAATGTTAGGGCTTTTATTTTGTAGTGAACTTAAGATGGAAAATGGAAAGCTTTCTAATTAGTACACCATTAACATGCAAACTCCATTTTGCACATCACTTACAATTAAATTAAATTCAGTTTTACTTATGGATGCTCTTCAACTTCTATCGTTCTTAACGTCCCATTCTATGAGGGTCATTCAAATGAAACCCAGTCACTTGTGTAAAGTAACGATAACGATTTTATTAACTCAAAAATAGTGGCCAAAACTGTTGGCACATTTATCCCATTGCGACACTAGCCGGTCGATTTCATCTTTGAAGAAGCTAGTAGGCTACTGTTGGATCCAGGCCTGGACCCATTCACACACTTCGTCATCCTTTGTGAATTGATGTCCGCAAATAGCTTGTTTTAGAGGTCCAAAAACATGAAAGTCACAAGATGAAAGGTCTGGACTCTACGGTGGATGTTCCAGCGCTTCCCATTGAAACTGTTGCAATGTTGTCTTCACTGAATTGGCAGTGTGTGGGCAGGCATTATCATGCAGGAGAATTAACGCCATTGGACAACATGCCTGGGCGTTTCGACTTGATGGCTCGTCTAAGGTTCTGTAAAGTGGCTTGATAACACTGGGCATTGATGGTGGTTCCCAGTTCCAGGAACTCGACAAGCAGTGGGCCCTTTGGTCAAAAAAGGACATCATGGTGTGCACGACCTTTGACTTCTTTGGAGGTGGTGAAGTCGCATGTTTCCACTACTTGCTCTGACGCTTGCTTTCCGGTTCAAAATGGTGACACCATGTTTCATCACCAGTGACAATATGCGACAGAAAGCCGTATTCCTCATGATAACGTTGCAGATGACTCAAAGAGAGTGCTATTCGAGTATTGTGCTGTTCAGCAGTCAGTTGGTGGGGAACCCACTCGCACAAGCTTTTCGAAATTTCAAGTATTGATGCATTATGGTGTGAATGGTGCCCACGCTAATACCTAATAGCTGATGGATTTCATCCACGGTGATTCTGCAGTTGCCCAAGACTAAAGCATTCAATTCCGCAATCATTTCAGGTGTGATGACACGATGAGCCTGTCCAGGACGAGCATCGTCTTCCAGTAACTAGCGCCCCTCAAGGAATCTTTTGCGCCATTTCACCACACTTGAATGAGACAGACTGTACTCACTGTACAGAGCCTTCATCCATCGATATATTTCACGGCCTCCAACTCCCTCCACTGCTAAAAATCGAATTACTCCTCGTTCCTGCTTACTCGCCTTCATGTTCAGTAGTGGACGATCACTTGTGTGACCACCTTCTCTTTGGTGTAAAACCACACTGTCACTATGCAACATCAAACGTCGCACACGCTGCAGTCACTCTACCAATAGATGGTGCCACCTTATATAGTGGGCATAAAGCATTGGAAATTTTGCTCAGAGGCCTCAAGTTTGAAGTTCTTTAATGTGCCGTAAATCTACGACATGGTACCACCAACTTTACTACCTTTTTGAAGGAAGCCATGCTTAGGATATTTATGCCCGAAAAAAATCCATTGCCCTCTGCCAGATTTGAACCCAGGACCTCTGGAACCAGAGGCTAACATGGTAACCCTAGACCACAGACTATAGTAGTTGCTATGGATCACAATGTCATTGAGTGTCTTCTATAATGAAGACAGATACATACAATGGCATACTGTATGCTACAATTGGGAATGGAAAACATGAAATTTTAAACTACTTTCCTTTTTTTTTTTTTTTTTTATTTTAATTTTTTTATTTATGGACGCTCTTTAACTACTATGGTTCTTAGCGTCCCAATCTATATTGGGCATGAAAGACCAGAAATTTTGCTCAGAGGCCTCTTATCAGGCTTGAGGTTCTTTTACGTGCCGTAAATCTACGACACGGGACCACCGGCTTTACTTCCCTTCCGAAGGAAGCTGTGCTAAGGATTTTTATGCCCGAAAAAATCCATTGCCCTCTGCTGGGTTTGAACCTGCGACCTCGGGAACTAGAGGCTAGCACGGTACCACTAGTCCACGGAGGACGACTCGACTTTCCTGTTGGGGTTCCTGGACACCAGAAAGTTTCCTGTTGATTATGCATACTTATATTTGAAAATAGATGTTTCAACTTTCTAATCCATTCTAGTTCTAATTTGCATTCCTACAGTTGTACACCAGGCTTTATTATGCCTTTCTTTCTCTCTTTTACTGTCCCTACTACTTACCTATAGTAAGTAGGGAAGTATCGCATTCCACCCAAAATTTCGATACAGAGATTTCACTGGGAATACATGTTTTGAGACTTCCTGAATCCCACCCCCCAAATAATTTAAAAAAAAGAAAGGTCTGGATATGTGTCTGTGAACAGCATCATTCAAAAAAGAAAAATTGGTTAAATACCTCAATAGATATTTAAACTCGGCATGTTGCAAAAATGCCATATGATTTTCGGGAATATCCCCCACCCCAGGCTATCCTTTAGATGAATTTTCCCCCCTCCCCCTAAAAAACTACTCCATATTTAAGACAGTTGCATGACAAAATATATATCTTGAATTTTCTGCGGACAACCTGTTAAGTCCCCTTCATTCTGACTTTTGTAAATTGGCAAGCCATAAGACATAGCTGAAATATCATTACACAAAACAAATAGATAGCTCGTTAAAGCACGCAGTTTATGCCAAATAAATATTTTTTTAGTGTTAACCATTTCCTAGATATTCTTGGTTATTAGTTTGAATTTTCATATACTTTTTCAATTGTTAATTCACTATTCATTTTTTCTCATTATGCACAGAGCACGGAATTTAAAAGCTATCAAATCGCGATCCACTTTTTAAAAATCTGCCTACTGCTTTCAGCTATCCTTATGCCTACAACGAAATGCATACATTTGTAATGAAAGTTTATCTTGATTAATAATTTTTTTTTTAAAGAATACTTTGTAGAAGAGTAGAAAGTCAGGTGAATGTAAATTTGTGTGTGTTTAGTTTTCATTTGAGCTAATACCAATCATTTTTATAAAGGACTCAGCTTTTTACGATAAGGCAATTGCTTCATCCTTTTTCAACCTTTATTAAGAATAAAGGTGCTCCTGCCATCAGGTCCCTCAGACCTAGTTAGGTCAACTTAATCACCAGCTTTTTCCCACATCTGCTATTTATAATTTATTAATCTGTGAACAACATAAATCATTTGCAGACCTGACCTGAAATTATTGGGAAGCAAGGAGAATGGCTTTGCTGTTAAACCCTGAGCATGTGAGAATGAGATAGGGTGGGAAGGGGAGAAAGACACATAATGTGATAAACTCTTAAATTAGGTTGTGGAAAAAGATAGGGGAGGGGGGTGTCCTGTATTTGGAGAAATACGGTAATCCTACTTAGAGCTACTTATTGTGAAATGGGGAAAATATTGTTTACTAAACTGTTCCAAAATATATTGAGTAATTAATGTATTTTAAAAAAACTAAAGGATGATTACAAATTAGATTAAAAAATAGTTCCACTATTGTTCTTATGCAAGACTTCATTTAGATGGCTTGTTTGTCATAAAGCTGGAAAGAAGCCCAGGACTTGTAGTTTATCTTCTAGCTTTCTACCTAACCCTGCAATCTCTGGACACATACATGCACAAGCACTGCTGTGGGGCAAAAGTTCAGTGCAATAGTGATGCTGGTAGGTGCTAGTGTTCTTAAGTTTATTACTACTCAGTAATAATTACTGCTCCAGTTCCCTTTACACAAAGTTCATTTAAAAATCACTCAATGTGACACTGTAAGCACAGCTCCTGCTAACTTGCGCTAAAAGGTTGAATACTTCTGCTCCAACAGTGTTGCTTAAGAAATGTCAAATGTGTGCAAGCGAATGAAGCAGTAGAGATACATATGATATGACACAAACCTGAATAAATCTCTTCTTTCAGGAATGCTTAATGATACTTCATGTGTGTATAAACCATGTACAAAAAAGCTGTGGGAATGAGAGAAACGTGATAATGGTATGTGATGGAAATGAGGCGAGAGGAAAAACAGATGGTTATGTTTATTAAATATAAAGATTAAATGTATGGAGTGTCCTTTGGGCATAGACCACTGCTTATAACAGTCTGCCCAAGGAAGTTTATTGAGATGACAAAAAAACATTTATCATTCCCTCAGTCATGACAGGGAAGGAGACGATGTGCATTCACACATCTACCATGAAACATGACTCATTATATTACATCCAAGTACATCTACGACATTCCAAGTAGAAGAAAAGTTGTCAACAATTGTAAGTATGTAATGTAGATAAACATAAAACAGTTTCAATATGGAAGTCATTAAAATCAAAATGATGAAAATATAGCAACTGGTGCTAATTGGAAAAATTGAAAAATTCTTCTTGATACATGTAATGCAAATGGTTATGTGGGAAAACTTGTCTTTGTATACAGTGCTAAACTTCGGCTGGCAATATTGCCTGAGCACATGATGTGGCTTATGATGTATTTCTAATCAAGATGCAAAATATCCACACCTGGAACATTTAATGCAACTCAAACACAATAAAGTGTGAAGTAATGAAAAGGAAACTTCATCTGTGGTGTATCATAAATGCAC
The DNA here is from genome assembly GCA_030765065.1 of Deroplatys truncata. Taxonomy (NCBI): domain Eukaryota; kingdom Metazoa; phylum Arthropoda; class Insecta; order Mantodea; family Mantidae; genus Deroplatys; species Deroplatys truncata. The sequence continues at coordinate 233,434,110 of CM060976.1, read as the reverse complement.
ATATGGTGTGTGGTTACTGTTTACTGCATGGAGCCTCCTATGGCGCCGCTTCTAGCCCTTTTGGCTTCCTCTTCGCTGATCCTCTGCTCGATCAGATACTGGGCAGTTGAAATTGCATTGGATGATCCAGTGATGGTAACTATACGGTTTGTAGTTCCAGGTGCAAATGTTCCTTTCTTTGATATCTGTATGTTTGCTCCACTAAGGTGCTGTATTTCTACGAGAGCCCTGCCTCCTGGACCGAGAATGGCACCGACGATGTTTTCTGCAATTTCCATGTCCACCTTCTTTTCTTCCTCTTTTCCATCATTGGGACTCTTTGTGCCCATGCCGTAATCTCCCCCAGAAACGGTCCCAATTGGACCGAATACGCTGCTGTTGCCCATTCCATTGGCATGCATGGAACGACTGCCCATACTGGGGGAACCAGCTAATCCAAGTCCCATGCCTAGTATACCATATTGCGCCAACGTTCTCATTGCAGCTGTTATTTCTGCTGTGGCCTGGTCAGTGTATCCACTTCCTCGAAGTGTTACTTTAATATGCTCCAACAGCTGTGCTGTTAGTGTGGCACTAGTGAGTCCACCGGCGGGATTGCCAAGGTTCAGGCTTAAGTTGAAGGCTGGACCTCCTCCGCCATTCAGCAGCATTCCACCCACTGAAAACAAATAGATAATTGTTGCTTTTACTTCCTCTTGACCCAACAGTTTGGGCAATAATGTTAATAAAAACACAAAACGATTGCATTATACATCTAGCATATTAAAAAAAAAAAGAATTTTACATGGGAAAAAGTAATGCAAATCAACACAAAATCTAAAAATTTTAAAATAATATCAACATTTATCCCCATTCTGTTTACCACAAAATAAGATTATTAATAAATATTAAATACAGGGTCATATGAATAAATGTCTGATGTGTTACTTTCACATGAATTCACTAGTCACTATTGTTACTTTTATTTCTCTTTGAAGACATATTCTTACAAATGCTTATTACTTTCTCTACTACATATATAAAAAGCAGTAGTTCTATTGTACTAAGCCCAAAAATTTGATATTGAGATTTCACTGCAAATACATGTTTTGAGGACCCTGAACCCAAAAATGAAAATTTGAATAAACGCCAAACTTTGTGCTTAAGTTCAGTACCTTCAAAGATACGACAAAGATTTTCAAGGAAATCCTACCACCCCAAACTACCCTTTAGAGGTCTGTTCAAAAAGTATCGCAAATTTTGAATTTAGATTGTTTTGTGGCATTATGTTGGTACACATGTCCCTCACTTATGTTGACAAGCTCGGCCATTTTGAATGCTCAGTTAATTGTTGACAGCTATTTTGCTTGGACGTGTTTTGGCTTGTCTTCGATTTTTGCCTATTCCAAAAAATGGAACAAAGAGTCTGTATCAAAGTTTGCGTGAAAAAGAAAATTAAGTGCGCAGATGCATTCCGAATGTTGACTGTGGCAGCTACCTTGGACCAAAGCAACGTTTATCGGTGGTACAAAATGTTCTCAGAGGGTCGAGAAGATGTGAACGACGAAGAGCATCCCGGATGCCCGAGCTCATCAATAAGACGAAAACAGTATTGGCCAATTGTCGAATCACCGTTATAGAAGTTACTGAGGACCTAAACATATTGATTGGCTCGTGACATTTGATTTTTACCAATGATTTGGGCATGAGACGGGTCGCCGCAAAATTCGTACCAAAGCTGCACAATTTCGACCAAAAACACCATCGCATTAATGTTGCTAAGGAGCTGTTCAACTCTGTCCGCGATGACCTAAATTTGCTCCGGAGGGTCATAACTGGTGACGAATCATGGGTTTATGGTTTTGACGCGGAAACTAAAGCCCAATCATCCCAATGGATGCTGCCACACGAGCCAAGTCCTAAAAACGTGCGCCAAGTTCAGTCGAATGTGAAGGTTTTGCTTACAGTTTTCTTAGATTGCAGGGGCGTGGTGCATCATGAGTTCTTGCCACAGGGTAGAACGGTCAATAAGAAATATTACCTGCAAGTTATGCACAATTTGCATGAAGCAATCCGCCAGAAATGCCCGGATTTGTGGAAGAACAGACATTGGCTTTTGCACCATGATAATGTCCCTGTTTACACATCATTGCTTGTGCGTGAATTTTTGGCCAAAAACAACAAACTTATGATGCCGCAGCCACCGTACTCCCCTGTGACTTCTTTTTTGTTCCCAAAACTGAACAGGCCCCTGAAAGGACAACGCTACGTCATGATTGAGGAGATAAAGACTGCATCGGAGGAGCTGAACAAGATCACAAAAAACAATTTTTTAAAGTGCTTTGAGGATTGGAAAAAACATTGACACAAGTGTATAATATCTGGTGGGGATTACATTGAAGGGGACAAAATAGATATTAATAAATAAATACTTTTTAAAAAAATACAAAATTCGCGATACTTTTTGAGCAGACCTCGTACATGGAATATTTTTCAAAATTTTTGATTTTCTAAAAAAATTGCTCTAATGATTTTGATTAAAATAACATATCTTAAAGATATTTACATGACAAATAAAATATATATCTTGAATGTTCTGGGAACATTCTGTGATGTCCTCTTCATTCGGAAGGAATTTTGTACAATCTTGTTTAACTGGTAAATGTTAAGCTATAGACGAAAAAGTACCGCATGAAAAATGTAGATCTCTTTAAAACAAGAAATTTATTTCAAATAAGTTTTTTATTGTTTAAGCTATTTCTGAGATATCCGTTATTTATGGTTCCAGTTGTTCAATACTTATGCACTGTTTTAAACTCCTATCTATATTCAGTTTTTTCTTGCAATGTAATGGAAAGAATAAGGAATTTTAAAGCCAGCTTATAGCATCCAGTTCTAAAACATTTGACTATCTCTATTACCTTTGTATCTATAACGAAACGTATAATGCAACTATTTCCGGAAAGGTTTATCTCGATTAAAATGAAGTAGATAAGAAAATAAGCTTTTCTAAGAATAATTTGTATACCACTAAATAAACAAAGGGTGCAGAAAGTAATGTGAATGTGGCATATCAGATTTTTTTCTATCTACTTCACGTTAATTGAGATTAAAATTTGCAGAAATACTTTCATTACATACTTTGTTTTAGGTACAAAGGGGATACAGGAGGCAGACATCATGTGAAACATCTGAATGACATAGTATTGTAAAATTGTAACCTATAACAAATACGAGGGCTGTCCAGAAAGTAACCTCCGTTCATGCATAGCACAAGTACTGGGGGTGGCGCCACCATTTCGACATCAGCGTGCACAGTGGTTCACTATATTCCTATTCAAGGTGGGCATTGTACTGTCACATGTTTGCTAGTTATAACCTAACAACATGAGTGCAGAAATAACAAATCCCGCCAAGTTTGATGTGCGTGTGAAAAGGCTAAGAAAGGCAATCCAAAACAAACATCATGGTCTTCTGACATCTGGTGTTTAGTTTTTGCATGACAACGTTTGCCCTCACACAGCAAACAACACAAATGAACTTTTGGTCAAGTTCAAATGGGACATTTTTGACCATCCCCGTACAGCCTGAACTTGGTCCTTCGAGACTTCCATCTGTTCCCATACATCAAAAAGTGGCTTGCAGCTCAGGGCTTTGGCAATAACGAAAAGCTTCAAAACGACATGACAGGTTGGCTTAGTTCATAGGTGGCCGAATTTTATGCAGAGGGTATTGCAAAGACTGTGGAAAGGTATGACAAGTGCTTGAATCTGTTAGGAAATCTGTACAAAAGCTGTGTTTTCATATATATATAATACAACTTTTGTATGTATATTGGTTTCATGTTTGTTTCAAAATGGAGGTTACTTTCTGGACAGCTCTCGTATCTCACAAATGGCTGATGCATAACAAAAATTATTTGAGATAAATTGTGTTCAAACACATCTACGTTTTTTTGTATAGTATGTTTTCTATGGTAGAGAGTTATACAAAATTCATTCGGAACAAAGAGAATTTCATAGGCTATTTGCAAGAAATTCAAGACACACATTTTATTAGTTACAAAAGTATCTTTTAACGTATGATGTTTTAATAAAAAATTGTTAAGCGCCATTTTTTAAAAAATCAAAAGTAATGATAATTTTCCTATGTAGAGGTTATTTTGGGATGGAAGGTGTTTCCTGAAAGCCTGTGTGTTGCATACCTGGAAGATGCTAACTAAATACTAATTTTTGTTTTCTCTCTCTCTCTCTCGCACGCATGCAAGCACATGCATGCTAACTCTCTCTCTCTCTCTCTCCTAAAAATGTATTGAAAACATGTATTTTTGGGGAAATCTCAACATTAAAATTTTCAGTGGAATGCAATACTTTGTCTACCTACTATAAGTACACACTAGAGAAAATAAAAATGAGTATATAGTAAATACTTTTTTGGTGGGTCAAAACTCTGGTAAGAATAAAACCTTTTGAGTACCTACTTAATTTTTGAGTTCATACTCAAATAATGCAAGCAAAGTAGAGCATACGCAAGTTTGTATCTTACAAAGAGTGTATATACTCATACTTGGTATGAATAAAAGTTAGTATATTCTCTGTTTTAAGATGTTCATTCTCTTCATATATTGGGCAAGGAGATGCATACCCAATTTTGGGTATATGCTAATTTGCCTTCATGTAAAAGGAAATCTGAAGAGTACTGGAATTTATGAATTATGCAATCTTAATGAAAAAATATACATAGCCATAAGCATACAAGGAGCTTCCAAATATTATATTGGTTTACAAAAACATTACTTAGAAGTACTGTTGAAGGTCAACTTTATTAATTACGCTTACTATGTAAATATATTACTTTCAGCATAAGAATCTTTACAGAAAACGTTTCTGTAAAGATTCTAGAATTCTATAAAGAGTCGGCTGTGAATCTTCAAAAAAAAAAATCTGATGTGTTACACTCACATGACTTTCTCTACTCTTGTACAAACTATTTTTACAAATGCTTATTCTCCATCTACTTCATGTTAATCGAGATAAACATTTGCAGACTCTATCTTACTGCTAATTTTCTTGTAGATGTAAGGGGAATATATATTTACAAGGGCAATATAGAAATACAGTAGCCTTTAAGCACATACATATCTCTTAATAGCTGGTTGCTAGGTGCAGCACCATTCCCTTTGCCACAGATTAATACTCTTTGCATATCCAAGACAAAAAAATGAATATCGAATTCCCATTTGTGAAAATAAGTATTGAAAAATTTAAGGGAATAACAAGCAATATTTCGAAAATGGTTCACTCAACAAAAAAAATGTATATGACATAAACAGTGTATTTTAATGCGATCTACATTTTTTGTGCAGTAAAATTTTGTCTATCTCTTATGGTTTACCAGTTATGCAAAAGTCGTTCACAATGAAGAATACTTTTGGAGACATTCCCAGAAAATTCAGATGTACATTTTATTTGTAATGAAAATATCTTGAACATATGATATTTTAATCAAAATCGTTAGCCATTTTTGAGATAATTAAAATTTTCGAAAAATCTTCCATGTAAAGGGTAATCTGGGGTGGGGGGATTTTCTTGAAAACCTTTGTGTCGCATCTCTGGAAGATACTGAACCTAAATACCAAGTTTGGTGTTTATCAGACTGTTTGTTTCTGAGTTATGCGGTTCACAGACAGACACACACATGGACATATTTCCAAAAAGGCTTTTTTTGGATTCAGGGGGTCTCAAAACATGTATTTCCGGTGAAATCTCGGTATCGAATTTTTGGGTGGAATGCAATACTTCCCCTACTTACTATACGTAGTAGAGAAAGTAATAAATTATCTTCAGCTAGTACTTTGTGAGTTATGGCCTTCCAATCTGTGAATATTATGCTTCTTTTCCCTGTTTTATTGATATTCTATTTTGGCCTATTCATATTTATGGTTTTGCTAATTTAATTTAAAGCTATGCTTTTGTGCATGTTGCTAAAATTTAGCCTTTGTTTCTTGAATGTCTTCACATTTCCCTTATACAGTAGAATCTCGTTAGTACGTTTTTGCAGGGACCTAAGGATTTGGACGTCATAGGCGGGAAAATGTGTTAATGAAAATGGAAAATCTGCAATTTAAGAACATAGGTAATAAAAATCTAATAATTACTACGTCTCCATGGGCAATTTAAATCGATTTTGAGTACAATTTCATACTGAATACGATCCGCGTTTTCATGTTAAATTCAATATGTTTAAATGGATTTGGATACACAAAGCCTGAGAATAAATAATTCAAGCTTTTATTTTGGTCGACTTGGAATTTTTAGGTTATGAATGGTTTTGAGAAAATAAATTGCAAATTGTGGAAGTGGCAATAGTGGTTTTGCTGTGTGTTTTATTACACACGTGATAATTTCTGCTAAAAAAGAAAAAATTATGAGCATGCATCGTGTTACGAGTACAATAGACGATATCATCTTTGGTGTATACAAGACGATTTGAATACGGAGGCGTTTCCATGCAACAAATTTCGTTCCGGTCCTCTTCTGATCCTATTTTCCAAGAGAAAAGTTTTGTTTTAGTATTTTTCCCTTCTTTAAAAGCAGTTTCAATCAATTTAGGTTTGCTAACAATCGTGTTTAAGGTTGACGGAGGAATGTTTAACTTCTGCACTATATCGACATGTTTTATATTTGGATTGTGATTACATCAAGGATTTTCAGTTTTTCACTGTTGGTTATTTACCTACTACACTTTCTTTTTTTCATTGTAAATGAAAAGTTAAAATACAATCTACGGTTGTTTGGTCATCACTCAACATTAGACACTATCGTTAGCGCTTACCACGCCAAGGTAAAGCATTCTCTATCCCGGCCACAGAAATCATGTCACACAAATATTTAAATGCATGTATGTGTTTGGCTGCCGATATCCACCCCATGACCAAGGATTGACCAAAGTAGCAAATGAGGACGTCAAACTATGAACGTGTTAAACGCCTACTCCCACTGTACCGATCAAGGATTGGCCAAAACAGCGAATGAGGACGTCAAACTTCAAACGTAGTAAGCGGGACCGGGAAAACGCACTAAGCAAACATTATTTATTATATTTGGTGATTTGGTACCGGGACTTTTATAATTCAACGTAATACACGGGAAAACGTGTTAATGAGGAACGTGCTAACGAGATTCCACTGTATTACTGCTAGACTTGAGCAACACAGGATACCTCCAGTGCAGTTTTGCAAATGTTTTTGATGGTACAAAACCAAGGCAACAAAACAGCATGAAAAATATCCCCCCCCCCCCATGTTGCCAAACCATTACACAACATGCAATAATCAACAAAGCTGCATCGACAAAGGGTGCAGATAACATGAGTATATACACTCTCAGTTATGCAAGATTTATCAGTTTTATGGATTACCCATGCAAGGCTTACGCTTTAAAAATATTTAGTATACTTAATATAAAGTGACAAAATTATATCGAAATTCAAATTAAAACGGTATGTTATAAACTAAGCTTTGCTGTTTCAATGTTAATCATTCCCTGTTGAGGGGATGGGAAAGCAAATGCCCTTTGTGTAAGAACAAGGGGGAGAGAATCTCAGTTGCAGCTACACCTGCTTCAGTATATCATACAGTTGTCAGTCTGCTTTTATGTACACTTGCTGTGTAAGGGCTGTTCTTAATGTACTCTTCTGTTAAAATTGTGTACGGCAGTGTGTGTTATATCATGCCACAAACTAAATGAAAAAGAGTTAACAGTAAACTGGACTGACCAGGATATTGTTGATACCATCACTAAGGAGGGTTACTTATGAAGAAGATGGAGAAATGAAAGTGAAGTGAAAGTAGTAAAAGATTAAGAATTTTTATTTCTCACTGAGGATTTGCAATGTGTGAATACTTGACATTGATATTTGAACTTTATTGGATGGTTTGGGACAGGGGTTTTGAATACTGTGACATTACTGCAGCATGCAAAATACAAATAGCAATTAGGAAACAAATTATCAATGGAGAGAAGTATCAGATTACTTCAGAAATTTTTTTTAAGTTGGTACGTAAACAACAAATATATGTAGTTTTATTTTCTACAACCTCGAACTGGAAGTGAATTGTAATCTTATGTATAAAATGATACCTGTTTACATCTACTGAATGTATCACAATAAATAACATGAAACTGACGGCCATGTGCACCATTCTCGATCAACATTTTACCATAGTAAAATAACTTTACTGTGATGAACGGTCACTTGATGTACATCGACAATGGTAAAAGCTTATTACGGATTTTACCGCGGTTAAAACTGACTGGCTGGATTTCTTTATCTCCAACATCACTTGTGTTGCAATGTTAAAATAGTGGAAAGATATAGGTTAGAATTCCTGATTTTCGCCAATAAACGCATCCTGATAAAGATATGGTCTGTCTGGTATTTTGTAGTTTTTAATGAGACAGGTATCTTGAACATCCTAACCGAAGATGTAATGAAAATCCATACAATCATGGCATTACATATCATAATTATGAGAGTGATTCAAATATAAACGGTAATTGGACCAGTATATTGAGCAAGAGTTCCAAGTGGGATGGTGGAGCAGGGTTAACTGCTTCGCTCTGTTCTGGCATCAGTACAACCATGAGTGAACAAGAGGTTCCTTCATCTGTTGTGCAATGCATTATTATAAGTTTTTAACCAACAAAGTGGTTAAACCCTCTGAGATTTTAACTCGTTTGAAGGCACAGTTTGGGGACACTACACTGTCCCAGAACTGAGTGTTTACTTGGGTCAGAGATTTAAGGGCAGCTGAGAAATTGTAGAAAATGGAGGTCATGCTCGACACCCAAGGTCAAGTCTCACAGATGACAACATCCAAGCCATTCAAAGAGTTTATCGAAGGTGATCGCCTGTGCACTGTTGAAGAAATTGTATCAGCATCGGGAGTGCTCATATCATTATCAGTGAACATCTTGGCTTTAGAAAAATTAGTGCTCGATGGGTTCCGAAGTTGTTAACTGAACAGCAAAAACAAGTCAGGTTGCAGATCTGTGTCTCTTCTGAATCTATTCCAGCAAGATGGGGAGGATTTTTTGAGGTGCATCATCATTCCCCGGAATCCAAAATGGCGATTAAGTAGTGGCGAAGAAAGGAAACCTACCCAGTGAAGGTCAAAACCCGCTCTCAGCCAGAAAAGTTCTCGTGGCAGTGTTTTTTGACTACAAAGGAATTTTAAACTGATTTTCTTTACGATCGACGTACAGTGAATGGGCTTACTATGGCCAGTTGTATTGCAAATGCTGCCTACCGAAACAAAAGATGCTGTATGCCCTCAGAGATGCCAATCTTCTGCACGACAATGCTAAGCCTCACACAGCGAATTTGACAAGGGACACACTGAAGAACACGCATTGGGAAACCCTTGACCACCTTCCCTACAATCCAGATTTGTGCCCCACTGACTATTTTTTGTTTGTGCCTATGAAAGAATCACTTGGAGGACAGCATTTGAAAACAATGAAGGCAATGAGGAGCATGTGCTCAACTGGTTGACAACATGCCCTCAAACTTTTTTTGAACGATTGTTCAAGCTTCCAAATCATTGGTAAACGTGTGTAGAGCATGAAGGAAGCTATGTAGAGAAAAACTGAAAATGTCACGTGTGTATATGATTAATCAATAAATGTATACCATTTATATTTGAATCACAATTGTATATTAGTTGAAGCTTAGTTCCAAGAATAAATGCAGAAATAAGGGGAGTACGAATGAATTTAGTGCATTTTCAGCAATGTTAGTATACATCGTCTGCACATACATAAGAATCGTCCTCCGTGGTGTAGTGGTTACTATGCTAGCCTCTGAGGTTGCGGGTTCAAACCCGGCGGAGGGCAATGGACTTTTTTGGATGTAAAATCCCTTAGCATGGCTTTCTTCAGAAGGGAAGTAAAACCGGTGGTCCTGTGTCATAGATTTATGGCACATAAAAGAACCTCAAGCCTGATAAAGAGGCCTCTGAGCAAAATTATTGGTCTTTCACGCCCAATATAGAATGGGACGCTAAGGACCACAGCAATTGAGCGTCTATAAATAAAACTCAATTTAATTTAACATACATAAGAATCCGTAATTTAACAAGGTCAGTGCCAAAGTTCGAAGCCATTATCATGGTGTAGAGGTAGCGTATGCACCCATATGCAAGAAGTTCCAAGTTCAAAATTGTCTGGGGATATATGTATATATATTTTTTACTTTCTCTACTACGTATAGTAAGTAGGGGAAGTATTGTATTCCACCCAAAAATTCGATACCAAGATTTCACCGGAAATACATGTTTCGAGACCCCCTGAATAAAAAAAAACAAAACATTTTTGGAAACATGCCCGTGTGTGTGTCTGTGAACAGCATAACTCAGAAACGAACAGTCTGATAAACACCAACTTTGGTATTTAGGTTTAGTATCTTCCAGAGATGCGACACGAAGGTTTTCAAGAAAATTCCTCCACCCCAGACTACCCTTTACATGAAACATTTTTCGAAAATATAAATTTTCTCAAAATTGGCTCTAATGATTTTGATTAAAATATCATGTTTAAGATATTTTCATGACAAATGAAATGTATATCTCGAATTTTCTGGGAATGTTTCCAAAAGTATTCTTCATTGTGAACTACTTGTGCATAACTGGTAAACCATAAGAGGTAGACAAAATTTTACTACACAAAAAATGTAGATCGCATTAAAATACACAATTTATGTCATACATTTTTTTTGTTGAGTGAACCATTTTCGAGATATTGCTTGTTATTCTCTTAAATTTTCCAATGCTTATGCTTTTTCTCAAATTTGTTATTCATTTTTATTTGTCCTGGTAAAGCAAAGAGAATGGAATACTCCACATAGCAACCACCTCTTAAAATATTTGACTATCGCTTAAATACTACCATATTCCCGTTGCACCTACAAGAAAATTAGCAATAAGATTAACATGGAAGCATATGGAGAGTAAGCGTTTGTAAAAATAGTTTGTACAAGAGTAGAGAAAGTCATGTGAGTGTAACATCAGATTTTTTCTTTCTTTTTTATACCTCTCTCTTTCAGAAGGCTACTAAGCTAAATGAAACTTGAATCAATGTAAACAGAAAGGAACGTAAATAGAATCCATGATAATTCAGCATATTTTTTCAACTCAGTTGTAAGGCCAGCTTTTCCTACATATCCATCTTTAAGTTATTGCTTCTATCTCTTTACTTTCTATCTTTTCTTTAAAATTGCATGTTAAATTTAATAACATATCTACTTCATATTTAGAGAAACTTGGGACTTCTTTTGCTTTTTTTCATTTCATACTGACCAAGTACATGCATGTGCTCCAGCAAAGAGGTAGAACAAGTGAAAAACGGATGATGCGATGTACTTCCAGGTCATTCGGTAGACTTTATTGCGATGAGATAAGCGCCTACCAACGGACCAGTCGCCTAAATTATGAACATTGGTGCACTGCTGTGTGATAATCAACTGGTCAAATTCTTATTGCAGTAAGTTGAAGGCCCTGCAGGGTTTGTTTAACAAGAATGGTGCACACGGCATGAATATAGATTTCAAGGTAGGCTTATATACTATAGTACATACAAAATAATCAACTTTTGCATTATCTGTTTATTTTTGCTTTATCCAGGCACCTATTCCTGGTGATTAGCCTGGATAACAGGGAGCATACGTACTCACATTTAAAGGCTGGTTAACAATAACCAAGAATGAAAACCATAATGAGAATGACAAAGTTAAAATACATGCATTATGATGTAAGCATTCACAATTAATGGAACTTTTCCCAAGAACAGGAAAGAAGACTTGGCCAAGTTTTAACTTCCTTGTTCTCGTTCCTGAGCATCATATTACATCCATATTGTGCATATTAGACTCTTCACTATAGAAAATATTCAAGGTGGCCGTAACATGAAACAACCTCTAAAGCAAAATCCTCTCCAGTTGAAAGCTGGGAAAATGAAACTGGAAGAAGTAATTGAAGCATATGTAGGTCCCAACCTTAGATCCTGACACCTGCAGATTCACTGAGCGTTGGTTCTTCTAACGAAAGCAACTCATTGCCTCAAAGACAATAGCAAACACTACAAAGAACAGCAAAAAACCAGTTGAAATTAACATAGAATAACTTTAATGTACGCTAACATTCCTGTTCTCATTACTGGACTATTGTAAATCAAAATGTTACATACTATTTTGCTTCCCGTTCTTTCCATTTCTGTTCTCGAGTTATTGTGAATCAGCTTTAAATGATCAAAGATGGCTACAGAGATGGGTATGTCAAGTAGTATGTTCTTGGAAAAGTAGAATCAGACGACTGAAAAATCCAATGCCATAGCCGGGATTTGAACCACGGATCTCCCGGTCTCCGTCCGGTTGCTCTAACCACTGAGCTACCATGGCAACATGCCGGCACGCCATTAAATTCTCCAGCTGACTCGCATTTTTCCCGGTAAAGCACAAGGAGATCTCAAATTATTGAGATGTCATACCCCAATGGCGACTTACATTCTTTGTAAGTACTTAAGTCCCGGGCTTTTAGTTTCAACCACTATTAGGTCAATGTTCTTATTTTTATGAAAATGAGTTATGTTCTTCATGGGTGTGTACTAAAACATGAGTATGAACTTTTGAGAAATTTTATTCATATGACCCAATATTTGGCCCAAGCATCTACCTCCGACAGAGGAGTTGAGGCTGGCTGTGGAGCCAAAACTGCCAGTTGGTGTTCTGTGTCCTCCACCACCACCACCACCGCCGCCGCCGCCACCAAGGTTTGCATATGGTGAACCACATGGAGAGTTATTTGCCACTGGGCCACTGATGTGAGAATAGCTGATATTCAGGCAACTTCCACTGGTAGGATCTTCAACTATCTTTTGAAGGATTAACTCGCAGGCTTTTTTGCAGCTGTCCATTTCACCTGCAACACAATAATTATGTTAATTACCTCTAACAAGATCCAAAATAATTCCTTTTGACAGGTGTCTGAAGCAACATAGAACTCTACATTTAAAGGTGCACTGAACAAATAGTGTGTTTTGTAGGACCCAGAAGTTAGGCATATCTTTTTTTACTGGTTGGTAATAAATCAAAAGTTATGTAAATATAATAATGTTTTGAGATATTTCCAGTTTTTATTTTGCCTAGGTCTAGCTAGACCAAGTGGGATGGCTCAGGCGGTAACATGGCCTGCATTCGGGAGGTCCTGGGTTCAAACCCCCCAAGGTTGACCAATCTGCCCAAAGGTTTTTTCACAGTTTTTCTCAGTTGCTAGGCGAATGTTGGGCTGGATAATTTGATCCACAAATTTTCCTATCATCCCTTTCATCACTACTTTCACTTCCTTCTTTTCTGCCGCCATACCAGGCACTGGGCTGATCACCCATCCTGGATATGCTATGAACCAGAGTTTGCTTGTTCCTGACAGGCTACTGACCCAAGGCATTGGCTTGTAAGTCATTGGGGGTTTAAGTCCAAGAAGAGGAGGGTAATCAGTTAAAGAAGAAGTAGAAGAAGGTCTAGTCTGTCTATTTGAATTATAAATTCCAATTTTTGCCTTTTAATATTAACAAACTTTTAAAATTTACTTTCAGTTTTTCTATTACATTCAGGAAACTCTAGATGATAGACACGTTTCTTGAAATTTGGATGTCCTTTATGTTGGAATGTGACTATCTTCTGTATTGTAATGTTTGATAATGCTAAGAGTTCAGCATTAGGAAATATTATAGGAAAACCATTTGAACAACAGTGATAGTCAGTTACTGTCGCATGAAAGCAGATATAACATATATTTTAGTATGATGCCTAACTTCAGTCAATCATTGAAAAGTAAACTTCACAGTTATGTTAGTCAACTTGGAGTCCGTATATTTTCAATTGATAAACAGTTTTATTGTGTAAGGTGTGGCAGTATTTTATATCACAACAATGTAAATGCCAGAGTGATTATAATGTAAATAAGCATTATTGTATGACATTGATTTGAGATGTTTGTTAATAATAAGTATTGTTAGGAAATAAGTTTACACGGCCTCACTGAAACTGACAATAAGAGCGGGCAACAATGAGCGAGGGGGTGAGTTGTTTATTAATTAGAAGAGGCAAGCAAATGACGTCAGATTAGCGTGCTTTTCTGTAGAAATGGAGGGAATATCTTCACTAGAGTATATGTGTTCGTAATTTTTATTGGATATAAAAATAGACGCTAATGTTGGCGCGTTTTATTAACCAATAGCAGCTCGGTTATAATCTTTAGGCATATCAGGTGCGGGAGTATAAATTCCGTGCCAGAGGCAAGTATTGTCCAGTTCAACAGAAACATTCATGCATTACACGTCGTTCAGTCCAACAGAAGCACTCGCGGGTAATACATCGTTCATTCCAACAGAATCATTCAGAAGTTAAACGTCGCATAGTTCTACAGAATCTCTCGCGTCATAAAGTTAGTTAAAAGATGTGAAATACACGAATTAATAATGTGCGGCAAATAAGTGATTATAGTTACATCCGAAAATATAACAGTTTCAGTCGGGGGTGTATCAAGAATAATTATGTGAAATGAATAAAGTGTGACATCAATAAAAGTGTAAAAACAAAATTCTTTATCAGTGTTATCTTTTAGTAACAAGTCCTTTCCGTTTACACACCCTGTTTAAGAGATTTGCTAGACTGAATAATAAAAATAATAGCTAGCCGGAGGACAAAGAACCCAAATTTAAAAAATAGTAATAAATAACAGGCGCTCAGCAAAAGATAACACAAGTAACCGCGACAAATTGGCTCCCAAACGTGGGGCAGATAAACATGAAGCATTTTCCAACTACCAACAAATATTCTACTTCAAAGGTTTGTGAAATTCTTCCTGGTATGCCATGGACAACACTATTAAAGCAAAGAACACCCCTTCCCAGGCTACACACAGATTTCTAATCCATATTTTATGCTTCATAACATGCAGTGTTAATAAAATCTGTCACAAAAATATGGGAAACTTAATTTTTATTTTTGTTTATTTGTACTAAGCCATCATACGAGGGTTGGAACTTAAATAGTGGCAACACTGCTGTAGAGACGCTATGCAACAGAATCTAATATTGTCGCTGATAGCACACGTTAGTTACATACAAACCTTACCTCAGAGCAAATGGACTCTCCCTTCCCACTTCACCTGCATGCACACAGTCGAGAGAAACAGAGTCACTTGTGAGCTAGCGGTCTAACGTAATGTTGTCATGATGTTTTCAAAACAGGAACAACGGAGTTGGATCAAGATTGAATGTACCAGAGGTCCTACAGCACGACAGTGTCATCAAGGTCTTCAAGAGGCTTGCGGGGAATCTGCATTGCCTTACAGAACAGTGCCACGTTGGGTAAAAGCCTTTAACGATGGTCGGCAAACTGTGGCAGACATGCATCGGGCAGGTCATCCTAGCGTCAGCATAAAGCACAGGCTGTGGCTGATTTTTTCGGTCAATGGGACTGGGAAGTGCTGTACCATCCACCATACTCCCCGGACTTAAGTCCTTGTGACTTTGATTTGATTCCAAAGATGAAGGAACCACTTCGTGGCATTCGCTTCATAACTGTTCCAGAGATTCATCAAGCAGTAGACCACTCCATTCACACTATCAACAGAACAGGCTCTGCTGAAGGTATACTACGATTTCCACGTCGCTGGAAATGGGTTATACACAATGCTGGTGACTACATTGAAGGGTAGTAAAGGTTGCTAACATGTAACTCTTTTGTACTGGCTGTAAATAAATAGTTGCCACTATTTAAGTTCCAACTCTCGTACATAGAATATGGCTATCATCTTAGCCATACTCAAAACCCAGATTTTCCTTGTATCTAGTACCACTGCCACCACCATCACTAATAATAATAATAATAATAATAATAATAATAATAATAATAATAACAATAACAATATTAATAATGCTATTAATATAACAATCATTATAGCATTGCTCATGAATAATAATAATAAATATAATAATAATAATAATAATAATAATAATAATAATAATAATAATAATAATAATAATAATAATAATAATAATAATAATGAGGATTTAAACGCACACAAAGTTCGAAATAGTACTAATTAAACCTTTGTTTTTGCAACACACCATAGTATTTAGTCTCGTTTATTTCTCTTTTTATAGACCACAACCGTTTCTTCCTAACTTTAAGTACTCGCCTACCTTCTTACTATCTCTGCTAAAAAGTTTAATTAAGGCTACTTTTCTGTCTAATTTAAGCAATTTCTCACTTATACACTCTTTCCTCCAAAGCTCTGTCCCTTTACAAAATGACAAGTATGCATCGTGTTACGAGTACAGTAAAAAATAGTATCTTTGGCGTATTCAATACGATTAGAATATCGTAGGCGTTTCCATGCAACAAATTTCGTTTTGATCCTTTTCCGTTCCTACTTTCCAAGAGGAAAGTTTTTACATTTTTATTTTTCCCTTCTTTAAAAAAGTTTCAATCAATTTACATTTGTAACAATTGTGTTCAAGGTTGATGGAGGAATGTTTAATTTCTGTGCTATATCCACACATTTCATATTCAGATTACGATCTACTTCAAGGATTTTCAGTTTTTCATTGTTAGTTATTTGCTGCACTTTCTTTAATGGAAGCAATTTTGAATAGCCATGATTGTTAAGCTGAGATGAAATGTACTGCCCATCCATTCAAAGCTGAATGTCATGAGTTTGAATCCCAGTGACTGCAGTAAAATGTGTGTCTGGTAAAAGGTGGGGAGGGCTTACGTAAAATAAATGGTGTGATGTGTATGAATGATGATAGGATTACATTTGACGTAGTTGCATAGATTTTGCTTTTTGTTCTAAAAAAGAAAAAAAATTAAATGCATATATTTATGATTTAAAATAGCTAAAATACTTGTATTTTATTGCTAGAAACTAGTTTATAGATCATGTGATATGAATGGGTTGATGAACAACTAAGATAAAATTACAATTAACATAATTATGACTGATCCCCCAAAAACAGTATGCAATATACACGTGTTAAGTGTATAAAGAATCTCGGAAAAAGAAAATTATTTTTAAACTTTTCCTTGATTCTGTTATAAACCATTTACCACACCCATATATCACAATATACTATAACTCATTCTGATGCTTACACTTCTACCCGTGTACAACATAAATGACTCACCAATAACAGTGATGCATCTCTCTTGAAGTATTTGATCCCTTGCTTTCTGGGATAATTGCACGTAAGCTCCACTCTCCTCTTTTATTTGCTTCACATAGTTCCCTCCTTTGCCTATAATCATGCCAGCTGTACTGTTTGGAACCAGAATCTTTAGCTGTACAAAGAGAATCCATATTGTTAAACACACGTACATAATGATTACTTACTATTAGGGTCTACTTCTTGCATTATTCCTATTCATCTATTGCATATCATTTACATTAATGGTAGTCATTTTAAACATTTTGATGTGCATTACAGAAAGGTCAGAGTTTTTAATTACAAGGTTACAAAAAAACAAAAAATTGAAGTAAAAAAGAATAATGAAGGGCTGACTGTTTGAGCTTGGGTGACCTTACATGATGTTAACTGCGGTTAGTTTTAGCATATGTGTGCATTCTTGTGATAATGTCAGCATCTTTTACGAGGTAGTTGGTATAATTGAATGCAAGAGTTGATGACAAACTGGATGAATTACATTCAAATGACTACTCTAACCACTTCTATCAAAACTATTATTACAAAAGTTTTATTTTTCTATATACTTCATGTTAATTGAGATAAACATTTGGTTTCATTATGCATTTTTTGTATATCACTTATGGTTTACTAGTTGTACAAAATTCATTAAAAGAAGAGTACTTCAAGGCTATTCACATAAAATTCAATATACATTACTCATGCATCTTAAACATACAGTATTTTAATTAAAATCATTAAGGAGCCATTTTTTAGAAAATAAATAACAAAAATTATCCATGTAAAGGGTAGTTTGGGGCAGAGAATTTCTTGAAAATCTTTGTGTTGCATCCTTGGAAGATGCTGAACTTAAATACAAAGATTGGTATTTATCAGCCTTCTTGTGTTTGAGCACATGCGTACACACAGGCAAATCTTTTTCTAAAAATGCTTTTATGGGATTTTGGGGATCTCAAAACATGTATTTCTGCTGAAATCTTGATATGAAATCCAATGCTTTTTTTACCTACCATAAGTAGGTGCTAAAGAAAGTAAAAATGGCATAAAAATCATAGATCTGTGGTAAGGATACATTACTGCAGTTTATGAAATTTGTTTTAGGCTATTAAAGATTGTAAAATGCTGCAAAGAGGAGGGTATGAACATTGGCAAGTTATGTGTTAGCTACTACCTGAAGTCCATTGGGCAGAGCAATGGTAAAATTAAAAAAATCATCAAAAAAATAATGCAAAGCAATTCCACCAATACAAACCATCACTGCTTACCACAAACAAACATCCAAAGGCACGATATGACAAAAAAAAATTATAAAAATTTGAATTACAACAGTACCATAAAACATGTAGGTATGACTTAAGATAGAAAATCCTGAACAATTCACAAATTAGCCGATCTGGTGAGTGAAAAATGGGAATGGTTTCTTGTGAGATGCCACTCACAATCTCTTGCAAAGGAGATTGATATTATGTAATGAGCTGAGATAATGCGATACCAAGCACAAGCAGTGAATGACATCACCCAGACTCAGTAACTGTCTTTGTTACTTTAGCAATTGTTAAATGGGATAACTAGTTACTCTGCATTCATTATTTTAATAACTATTAATGGATAACTACTATCCATTCCAAACCAGAGTGCCTTTCACTGAAAACAAACTATTTGTATTATCCGCGCAAAAGTAGTTCGCAATCCCCGCCCCTGATGGCTGCTTGTTCCCCTCTCACGTGCTTGTTGAACACTGTTTAAATCTTTAAAAACACGCCCTGTGTGAGAATCATAGTTCAAAATGCAACCCGAGGTAACAATTGATTTTATAAGTATGCGGCAATGAACATTTTACTTGCGTTAATCACAATCCTCGGGTAAAAGTGCAACACCCAAATCCGAATTCTCCGAAGGTGGCTCAGCTGACATATCGGAATCAGAACTACTCTCCAAAATAATGACAAGCTTATTCACAATTCCACAGCACACTGTCGCAAAAAACAAGTTCCCACATATTACCCTCTTCTATGTTCTATTAGGTCTGTTTATATTCCTTGCTCACTTTGGTTACACTTCTCACTGAAACGCCTGTAAAATCCAATATTAGTTTCGCAATATGCACTAATGCAAGTGTCGGGTATTTTTCTAATCGTGAGTTGAATATATGAAGTATTGTTTGCTTTTCGCCACTTTTTAACTGTTTCCCTCTTTTGTGTTTGAACAGTTTATTTGCACTACACGCACCTTCCTCTGCCATGTGAACTCAAATACCAACTGACTAAATCACAAGATTTGACCTGAGCTGAGCATACGTGTGCTAGCGTTTATGAATGACCATTCGTTTATCATATTTCCTGTGTTACGCAAAGTGTTTATTCGATATTCAGATAGCACCTCTGGGAATTCATTGCTGCATTTCTCATATATGTAACAGAGCGGTAGTAATGGATACGGTTGGTATTAACAAGCAATATGCCCTTGGTGTTAGTGCAATAGCAGACGAAAATAATATTTTGTAATCTCTTAACAGCTAGTATATATCCATTACCTTTAACGATGAGTTCTTATGATAACTGCAATAAAATGTGCAGTTCTATACCTTTCCTGCTCCAATATTTCATAATAGAATACAGTAATAAGGAACTATTTATGTTGGCGTAAGAGTGTGTTCTTGAGTTTGTGACAAGCAGAAGCACGTGCTTCTGTTTACATCAGAGGGAACTCTGGCTTGGAATGGACAATAGTTACAGTCTGTCTCCATTAATTACTTCTGTAACGTTATATTAAGGTAATTGTTACAATGTAACAGTTATGTTATTTTCTGTTCGTCCCTAATGTGCAAACTGAAAACTTATTTTAAATGCTGCATCCATTATTATATCATTGCATCACATCAATATCTCCTAATTTCAATAAAAAAACCACCAGAAGAAAATGTTTTAAATTTAATTTTAAAAAAGCTAAGTTATGCTTTCCTTTTTTTTTTTAAATAAAAAGCTAAATTTATTAAAAAGGCAAGTCAACTTGTATTCAGGGAAATATGGTGCCCTCAGTATTCCATTTACAAGGTTTCTGTTTTCTACGAGGGTAATCCCAAAAGTAAGGTCTCCAATTTTTTTTTTTAAAATACAAAGAAACTTTTATTGACAACAAATGGTACATAGTTTTGAAGCTTTAACATTTGTCTATTTTTCCACATAATCACCATTTCGGTTGATGTATTTTTGTAGACGCTGTGGCAGTTTTTGTATGTCCATGTCATACCAGCTTGCCGCCATGCTCTTGAAAAAGTGATGGACCTCATTTTTCACTTCATTGTTGTCACCGAAGTGCCTTCCAGCCAAGTGTTCTTTCAACTTGGGAAACAAGTGGTACTCACTGGGTGATAAGTCCGGACTATAGGGTGGATGGGTGATAGTTTCCCATCCAAACTGTTGCAGAAGATTCATGGTTTGATGGGCGGTGTGGGGGCGAGCATTGTCATGGAGAAGGCTTATGCCCTTGCTCAACATTCCTCTTCTATGGTTCTGAATTGCCCGTCTGAGTTTTTTTAATGTCTGACAATACCTGTCAGCATTTATTGTTGTACCAGGATCCATAAAGTCGACCAACAATATCCCCTTTCGATCCCAAAACACAGTTGCCATGACTTTACCGGCAGACTGTGTTCTCTTGAACTTTCGCGGCTTGGGTGAACCGGAATGCCGCCACTCACGTGATTGTTGTTTGGTCTCAGGTGTGAAGTGGAAAGCCCAGGTTTCATCACCCGTGACTATTGAATCCAAAAGGTTGTCCTTTTCATCTGCATAGCGTTGAAGAAATTGGTGGGAAGTTTCAGCGCATTGCCTTTTGTGATCTTCTGTCAGCATTCTTGGGACCCATCTTGCGCACACCTTCTGAAATTTCAACTCTTCAATCAAAGTCCGATGAATAGTGCTTCAAGAAATCTCAGGAACAACAACGCAGAGCTCATCGAGTGATCCGCCGATCTTGAAGCACGATTTGTTCAACCTTTGCAATTGTTTCGTCAGAATTGGACGGTCTCCCGCTTCTTTCCTCGTCATGAATTTCCGTGCGACCATTTGCAAATTCTCTACACCACTTGTGGACATTTTTGACATCCATACAAGACTCTCCATACACTTCCATCAACTGTCGATGAATTTCGACAGGTTTAACCCCTTTTGCACTCAAAAAGCGAATAACTGGGTGAACTTCGTACCTGGCGGTAGTGGCTAACGGGAGCTCCATTATAACTGGCTGCCAAGCCAAGACTGAGGGCACTAAGGGATGTGCGGTGGTTTCTGAAGAGAGTGGAGGAAGGAAAAAAGCACTATGGCCAACATCCACACAAAC
This sequence comes from Deroplatys truncata, assembly GCA_030765065.1. Classification (NCBI taxonomy): domain Eukaryota; kingdom Metazoa; phylum Arthropoda; class Insecta; order Mantodea; family Mantidae; genus Deroplatys; species Deroplatys truncata. Next base: position 233,412,526 of record CM060976.1, on the reverse strand, counting down.
AGTTTCCCTGCGATCCCAGCACTTTGGGGACCTTACTTCTGGGATTACCCTTGTAACATTCATCATTCACAAATATAGTGAATGATCACATGCAACAAATTTAAATATTTTTTTTCCTTTACTATTAATTCAGGTCAGGGCATAACAGCCATGCCCTCGCAGGCATAAGAACATCAAAAGAATTTGAACATGATATTTTACAAGGTTGACACTGTTTAAGGGGTGATACATGCTGGGAAAAGAATGAAGGTTGCTGAGACAAAAGGAAAGAACTGCAGATTTTAAAGTTTGGTTTGTCTGATCAATTACACTATAATATGGAAAAATAAATTAACAAAAATGAAACTATTTGTTTAGTGGGAAAATTTTATCTCTTTTATGGTTAATACTGTGTATAAGGAAAGTTATATTGAGGTTTGTTTTGTGTACGTCAGTGAAGAATGATTTGTACACTAAAAACTTTCTTTATCTTATCTACAGCACAGTGTACAGCAGACACATATGAAAAGCAGCACTTTTTTTTTCCATCATTTATATGCAGATATACCAAATTTTTTTTCTGTGAGGGTTCTTACATCTGCTTACAAATCTACTGATATGAGGCAGCTACATTACAGTCATTGTCCTGGGCTAGGATTGAAATTTTTAACCCAGGCCACAGAATCCCTCTTCTATGTCAGTTTTACTCCATTATTTAAAATACTGCTTTATTTAATTACGTAAATTTGCTTCAAATGAGTTAACTTCCTTATTATGCAAAGATATTACAAACAAATGTGCGAAATTTGACTTCAGCTTTTATCACTTACAAGAACAACACACACACTCCTATTAAGAGAGCTTTCAGCCAATTTGACAGATTGTTTTGTAAACTAACTTTCTTTTGTAGCCATTAGATTACAGAAAATGAATACAGCAAGGAATTGTTACAAGTCTTCTACTGTGTTACAGTTTGAAATAGTTTAGAGAAGCAATTATGGATATAGGTATTTGGTTTTCTTTTACTAGCTAAGTAACTGCTTGAGATTTAGTGAATAAGATTCTATTAAAAGCTGAATTTTACAGCAAATGCTTAAAACAGTATGAATAAAACCAAGCTTTTTCTGAACTGCAATAGCAATTACTAGGCAAATGTTACGCATGGATCAGACCATTCTTAAACATTTTAGTGTGATATAAGGTTGTGTTTATTATATTCCCAAGGAGCAATGAAGCTAACAATACTATATTACAATGGGTTTAACAACATGATTTTCCTTGTGGCATAGGAATAATAGACTGTACACAGTGTTATGAAGCCACTGTACCACATGATGAATATATTAACAGAAAGGATTATGCTTTTATCAACTGAGTCAACTGCAATGCTGAAGAAAAATTCACTGGTACAGATGTGCAATGACCAGGATACGTATAGGTAATAGTCTTCAAAGGATCTCAGATTTATGGTGTACATAATAATCAGCATTCTGATGCTCTATTGCTAGCCAAAAGTGGGTATAGAATTACTCCTTGGCTACCGACACCCTACATGTACTTTCTCTTTTAGCTGCTTCTCTGAAATTATCTTGCTAAATGTTATTGATATTCCAGTGTGATTGCTTCTAGTGCTTTCTCTTTTTCCATTTTAACTCTCAGGGCAGCATGCACCATGTTGAAGTAAATTACTTCAGAAAAACGTTTACTATGGAAGTAGGTTACTACAGGAGTAATTTACTCCAGAAGAAACACTGGAGAACTCAACTACAATTTACTGTTTTGGTTATTTCTATGGAAGAGAGAGTTCATTACTCACACAGTATTGTTTTGTTTGTGGGAGTTACTTGAAGTGATCATAGATCAGGTTATGTGCGACATGCATACAACAGTAAAAGGGAAGGAAACATCAGCAAGAGAGATAAATGTTGTTGGCAGAGATAATGGACATTCTGAAACAGTATAGGATGCAAAAACACGTTAAAATGCTGGATAAAAAGAAATGCCTGGAAAGTTGTGATGGCCAAGTTTAATCAATGTCCTCTGGCATTGGTTTAATGCTTTAAGCAATGGAAAATGTACTAAAAGCAGCTTAAAATTCTTTGGAAATTATGGTCCTAATCTTCATATTTGCATTGCAGATCACTTGCATGTTGATAAAGAAATACCCTTTCTGATTTCAGTAAAGTTAACCATTTTCACCAGATGGGCACAAAATAGGAATGTGCGTGCAGTCAATTGCACCAACAATGTGGGGAAATTTGGGAAGGTAAAGAATTGCCTTTTATTTTCTAAACACTCACCATCATTTGTGGATATATTTATGTACCTTGCTCTTAACCTCAAAAAATGCTCTTACAACTTGATGAAAGATATGACCAGCAGAAAGATATACTATGAACCTTTATAAATTTGCCTTCAACTATCTGAGAGGTTCGGGTAATTCGCAGGTCACATAACTGCAATTTGAATGATACAACTGAATACCTTTCTGAATTTTCAAGTAGGTTTGAAAGGAATGTAAACGATTCTTTCCTAATACAAAAACATTCCTTGTACTGATGCTTCCATGGCCGGTGTCATAACTAATAAATGAATTACAACTATCCAGGCTTGTAGGCCGTGGTCTAGAAGGCATCGTGCATACCGAAGTTTCGCCAAGTACAGCGCTTGGCATCTTCAGGGTGAAGTGATTCAATGATTGGCTCACATCTCTGGGATGGGTGGGTTTGGCGAGGTATTATTATGTCTGCTATTTTTTTTTTAAAATAATATACTTTGCCACAGGACCTCACAGTAAGCCCCGCCCACCCCCACTATATAAGAGCGCCATCCTCCGATCTCCGCATTCAGGCTCCGACCACCGCAGACACTGAATAACTTCACCCTGAAGATGCCAAGCCCTGTACTTGGCGAAACGTCATAATCCACGATGCCTTCTAGACCACGGCCTACAAGCCCGGATAGTTGTAATTCATTTATTAGTTATTCCTTGAACTTTTTCTGTCTCTCCTGCATTACATGCAGTATCGAATTCCCTTTGTTTTCTTCGAGATCATCAATGTAATCTAAGTAATCCATGAACACATCAAAATATCTTCATCCAAATATGATACAGTATTGTAGTTCAATCGACAGGTTAGTTACTCCATTCGGGTCGTAAGAGTAAATTGCTCCCTTTACTTCCATAGTAACATACATGACAGTGCTCTCCAACATTTACTTCTATTATATCCCCGCCATTGAAACGTTGCACTTGACAGCTAGCAATTAAGTTGGTACACTCGCAAAAAATCAGATGAAAAGCTTTAACCGTTAGACTTCCTAAACCAATCACAAGGCAGCATTCTGGGTGGTCGATGGCATAGTGGAAGCAGAACTAGAAGCGACGCTGTTGCCGGATGTAGCCATTTCCAACCACATGTTTCAGTTTGTGAATCTCTAGCATGTGCGTCCAGTTGTTGAGAGAGAGAGATTTATATTTATCTTATATATATTTCATTCATATTATTTATATAAGATTTGAACCGCGACAATGTTTAAAAAAATGCTGATCACCGAGTGATATTCATGAAATAAAAATCCTTTGCATTGAGATGTGCCACTTAATAGTCAGGCATTGGAACTGTTAAGGACCCGGGAATTAGAAAGAGGGCAAAATTCCTGAACCATCTGGAATGCGGCGCGAGTGAAAATAACTTTGTCACAGCTTATTATTTATTTTATTTCTCCTCATTGTAGCAGCCAAGTTTGCGTTATACTGTTTCTATATTGTCAAAAATGCATAATTTATTCTACACATGTTGCAATGCTTATGCTGGGTTATTTTCAATTAACAATAATAATACAAAATAGTTATTATTCATTGACGTTCGCTACTTACATACACCATTTGTATGCGACTTAGACATGATAGAAAGGAGAACAATCAGCTGTTGTTGTTTACTAGCCAATCTGGCAACGTTGCAACCACAATATAGCCAATGTTATGCAAAGCCACACGAACTGTCAAGCGCAAAGATTCAATGGCAGGGATATTGTTATTTACTTCAGGAGTATCTAAAAGGAGTAAAATACTTTGGAAGTAGTTTACTCTCCTATGGAAGTTGCGGAGTGTTGACTTTAACAGTAGTTTATTACAGAAGTAGATCCTACTCTAGTTTGGTGCATGACCCTTAGTGTCTGAGATTTATTTAAAATCACTGAGTGATTTTTTAAAGTTGATACAAATTTCCATTGTGTATTGGTGAAATTTTACACGATTAATAGTACTGAGGATTGCGGTGGATATAATGAGCTAGAATCTCAACAATCAACCAGTCTGGCCTTGAATTCTCCCTTGACAGCAAATTCTTTAATTTTCCAGCATTAGAAAAAGAGGTATTCTGAGGCAGCATTTTTAACACCTAAATGATTTCAGTCTAATTATATAAAATATAAATTCAATAACAGCCCGCCTTAAAGCAATATGTGTATGGAACAATGTATAAGGAGTGTATATTACAGTCATTGTATATGTTTATATTATTGTATCCATGTGTAATAATGCTATGTGAATATATTACATAATTTAATAATGTAGGAGCTTTGAGAATAATAAGTTAAAAGTTGCTAACAATGAGGTAACCTTGAGGCAATAATGAGTTTGAAAGTTTAAATGCTACTAGTCATTATTGGAGCAACAATAATGTAAATTTTGAGACAGTTTAAAAATAGCCAATCAACAAGCAGAAAAAGCTTTAGTTAAATGAAGGTATTCTATTGGCGTAGGATTAGCCAATCAGAAACTGAAAAAGAGAAAATTTTACAAATTTAGAGTTTGGTTGCCTGCAGACAGTGTTACCAACCAGATGCAAAAAGTATCCTCAAGAGATTAAATACGTGTTCGTGTAAGACGAAAAATAGTTTACGTGTTAAAAAGTGCAAATAATTAATAAAAGAATCTCACAGCTATCAGTGAACGTGTCACAAAAGTACTGATGCAGCTGAGGCAAACATAAATATATAATACTTAGAGAAACAGTCAAATTCCAAAGTTAATATTTTTAAACTTAGGACAAAGGCTACCGGGTACCATACAAGCAGTTACAACTATTTCAAGTTTGGCACCCCAACAGTTGAACTATAATACAACTTCAATTCACTCCAAAACTATTGTTGCATCTTTATTTACTTCCCAATTGGATCTTCTTTTTAATTAAAATTTCAGAAAATCTTATATGTTCCACCTATCACACATGCTCTAACTACTTAAGGGGAACAACCAATGATTTGATACAAGTAAAATATGATTTTAAAGATCTGAAACTTTCTCAGGATTGATTCTGCAAGAGTACTTCACAGGATTTCAGCTGAATCAAAAGGAAGCTGGTATCCAAGCTTTTGGTTATTGTATCTTGGTGGCCTTCTTCAGGCTACTGATTATCCTTATATAGTTTAGAGTCAGATTGTGATTGGCTTGGCTAGTCCTTCAATCAGATGCAGCTAGTCTTTAGACTGGCCTTTGCCCTAAGATTGATCCTCAAGGTTGAGAGAGTGGAACTATTTTCTTGCAGATCCAGTAGCGTAAATTTCCTGGTAGACTATTTCTCTCAACTCATGAATACCTACTAGTTATACAGCTGCTGACGAATATCCTCGGTTAACCCATCATATTTTCATTGTTTGCCCAAGTGAGGTTTCAGAAAACGATAAATCCTGCTTATTTCTGACATTTAAAGCATATAATTATGCATTTTAAATAAGAATCTCTGATCAGTTGAACTTCAAAGTTTTAGTTTCAAAGTCTCTTACTGACTCTCCATGGCTCTTCACTGCAGTAGTAACATCAAAGTACATTCATAGGCCTGTACAACCTCTAGGTCATCTCTGTTTTAGGCAACAATTACTTTGGAATTTTCTTGTCACTTGTTTGCTTTTCTGAAAAGAATCTGGGACGAATAGATGTTTTAAGTTTTAAACATGTCATTTTTTTAATTGGAAGGTTCATTTTGATAATGAATGTTTTATTAAAACATAATGCAGGAAAGCTCTGCTTTCCAAATTAAGCTTGCAGAACATGCCTTATTTAACTGTATTCATACATAGCTTTAAGTCACAGATACACTAACAAATCTACCACAAACACTCACACACTTAGAAGAAAGATAACACCATGTCAGTGGGCAATATACATGTGCCATTCTCGTACCGAGATGGTCAAATATACCGGGTGTTTCAGAAATACTTTTACAAACTTCGGGTATGGGTTCCTCTCACCAAAAGAAGGAAAAAAGTTCATATGAACATATGTCCCATAATCCTTGGTTTTCGCGTTATTCCTGTCACAATGAAAGTGTGAGTTCAGGGGTCCAACCTCAAAACTTCATTTCTCTATGCATTCATAGAAGGCGTTGACCCATTGTACTACATACGGTAGATGGCGAAGTGTTGCCACAGAGACTTGTTTACGTTTGTCATTAGTCTGTCTTCAACCTTTCAATTGTGTACATGTAGTGAGTTAACTGCACGTGTTTCGTTCCACCATGGCTGGATATTTATTTCGTGAACAGGCAGACATGATTTTTATGTATGGTCGCGCAAATGGTAATGGACGGGAGGCTGCATGGCTCTATCAGATGAAGTTTCCAAACCGAAGACAACCGAGTCATCCAACCTTTGTCGTTGTTTATCGTCGCCTTGCTGAGACAGGAAACGTTGCACCACGGACTATTGATCGAGGAAGACCAAGAGTTGTTCGTACGCCAGAACACGAAGAACAGATGTTAAAGTGTGTTGAAGACGATCCAGGTATCAGTACAAGACAATTGGCTGTGGCATCTGGTACATCACATGTGACAGCATGGTGGATACTTCACGAGCAGCTCCTGTATCCATATCATATTCAACATGTGCAGGGCCTTTCGTCTGCCGATTATCCACAACAGGATAACTTTTGCTGATGGTTTGTAGCACAAATAGGCTCCAGCATATTTTAGTCACATTGTTCGAGATGCACTGACTGGTATCTACCATGACCGATGGATAGGCAGAGGAGGACCAGTTCCATGGCCTGCACGTTCTCCTGACCTCAATCCTGTGGATTTTTACCTCTGGGGGCATCTTAAATCATTGGTTTATGGAGCAGCCATCCCGGATGCAGAAACGCTTTATCGACGTGTTATGGAAGCCTGTGAAACCATTCGACACCATCCTGACAGGGTGCGACATTCCATGATTCGACGAGTACAGGCATGCATAGAAACAAGAGGACATTTCGAGCATTTATTAAAGTTTTGTGTGTTATAAGTGTACTACTGTGTTGAACACCTCCTAACGAGAAAACAAAGGATTATGGGACATATATTTATATGAACTTTTTTCCTCTTGTGGTGTAAGGAACCCATACCCAAGTTTGTAAAAGTATTTCTGAAACACCCTGTAGACATGTCTACCAAGGTTTGGAGCAGCAGGAGAGCCATGTCTGAGCATGTACCTGCAAGAAAACAGCATACAGACCAATCACAATGGTGAAGGCTAGACTACAGAGTAGCAGAATGGATCTGATTGGAGGGCCACCCAAGCCAATCATGATCTATTTTGCAACTACATAAGAAATGATATTTGCCCAAATTAATCAATATCCTGAAGAAGACTATGGAAATATGATGGTCAAAAGCTTGGACACTAGCTTCCTTTTGATTCGGCCAAAATCGTAAAGTATTCTTATAAAGTAAAAATACATTTATATTCACTATAAAATACTTGTAAAATTGTCAATAAAGGTTTGAATACACTACATGCATAATTTCTGCATATCCTAAATGCATCACACAAACTGGGGTTCTAGTGGTAATTTCTTTCGTTTACAGCCTTGTTTTATAAACAAAGAAAGGTAAAAATAAAACAAGAAAAATATAATAAAACATACCAAATTCATTACTCTACCAAGGACACTATGACAACTCATAAAGAGGTTACATTGCACACAGACTGTATGCTGTGGCATGCCAAATAAAAGCTGCATCCAATGGGAAACAACAATATGTGTACATCTAATATCCTGGAAATGTAACTTAAAGGGGTGCTAACGTATGTACAAAGTCTGAATCTAATCAGTGTGTTACGCTTACTGGTGTCTCCTTGTAAGTGGTGCTACGTAATACTGTGACTTGGAGAATGAAGGCTTTCTGTTCTACACCATCAAATGAGAAATAATGAAAGTTCTCCTCAAGATCCTCCCAAATTCTGCATTATTAAAACAATTCTAGCCTTTGTTAGCATCACTTGATTCTGTTTCACCACAAGATATGGGAATGTGATGAACGTGATAGTATTACTCTACCCAAGGACAAACATGGAATGGCATGGAATGGTTTTCTGTTGCAATGTTTACAATTTGGCTCCAAACTTGATTATGCTGAGAAATGGGATGCACTGTTAGATGCTGCAATGGAATGAATGTATCCTTTTAATGCATGAAAGTGATACTTTGTTTATGATTAACATAACTTGAAAGTGTTATGATGTGAATCATACTGGTCGAGAGAATAGTTTTAAAAGCCAGCATATACATGAAATGCATGATTTCCCATTTCTCTGCGGCAGATAGAGGAATGATAATGAACTATGTAATGAAAGCAGGATTTTGTGGCAATACCTGTACATCTTGTCCATCCTGAATATCTGGTTTGTCTCTTATTTTCTCAGCAATGAATTGAAGCACTTCCATTATTGCAGTTACAGTGCCTGTTATCAAACACACTCTTTCCGAGGTCCCTGTAGTGGCAAAACTCAGTGTGATGAAATGTTTCATGAAAATGGAACATGATCAACAAAGAATTACATCAACAAACATTTACCTGGATAGTAATCATTGGCTTTGGACATCTTGACTCTGGCTCCTACATCTTTCTGCAATTGTTCAATGGTCTCACCGCCTTTGCCAATGATAGCTCCTGCAGCTGCGCTTGGTATAAGCATTTTAAAGTGATAAGTACTCTCACCTATTAAGGAAAAAAATAAGTCTTTAAGTAACAAATCTAACAAAAAAGTTTAGTTCAAAAGTAATTCAGTCATTATTAAGGAACAGGCTTTTATTAAAGAGCCTTCTCAGAATACATAGACGAGAAGCTTTTACAAGGGCATATTGAAATTTGTTATATATTATTTGTGGGGAGTATTCGGAGGAAGAAGGGGAAGAAAACATTATATCATCTCCGCATGGAAGTATATTGGTGCTCCAGAAAGAAACGCAAAAATCAGTGGAGGGAATCAAACTGAGAAGTAAAAAAACTTTAGAGAGGTTTACACCTTTCCATAACAGAATGGGATCGCAATAGCGGCCAACGCGGAGATTGGGGTTTTGGAATTGTGAAGGTCAAACTGGCTGCTTCACAATTCCACAATCTTGGACTGTACATCTTTTAGAGAAAGATACATAAATGTTAAAGGATAAATATATGAACATAGAAATTATAATAATGGGGACTTTAACGTAAGAATAGGGGAAAGAGATAAGTAAAGAAAGTAATTAAAATTATTAGAGAAAATAATGTGAGTAAAATATGGAAGGGTATAAAATTGTATCTAAAGAAAAAGAGATTAGGTGAAAATAAAGTTCATGGCATGGAATGAATAGGAATAAATGGATATGGATGGTTAAAAGAAGAAAATAATGTAAATACCAATAAATATAAGAATTACTAATTGTATTAACATGTAATAGTAATCCGAGAAGGCATCTAATATGTAATAACTTAATGCTCAATAGATTAATATATTATTATTATAACCAAAGGAGGGGAGATGTAGGCAAATTGTTTGAAAAATCTGAATTTTTTAAGCATTTTTATTTGATAAATTAAGATATGTTCCTAGGGTATTTTATTTGTTCTCCACCTCCAAGTTCATTTAAAAATTTAAATATCCTGGCAGTGCAACTGTGTCATGCCCCCCTTTTCAATCAGGCTATAGCTGTATTTTGTTTGTGAGAGTTTATATTATTTATTCCACCAACATTATAAATGCCTTAAATATTACTAGTGGTTTATTACGGGTGAACCAAGAATCACTGCTTTAGAATGCAATATTAGCTAAAAAAGAGTGTATAGTAATATTTTGAGAATAAGTTTATTTTTATTACGTTGTTTATTTATTTAGCTCCACGTATGGGCGCCAATTTGAAGAAGTTAGTATTGAAAGAGTTGTATCGTATTTCAACTGTTGGGGAGCCGAACTTGAAATTTGTTGCAACCGCATGTATAGTAAACAGTTTCTGGTAGCCTTCGCCCCAAGTGTACTTCAGGTGGCCTTTGCCCCAAGTTTAAAAATATTAACTTTGTAATTTGACTGTTTCTTTAAGTATTAAATATTTATGTTTGCTTCAGCTGCATCAGTATTATTATTAGAGACATGGAAGTCTTGGCAGGGCATGATGCAACTAATCCTTGACACAAATTAAATAGCACTTCACTGATATCGAGAGCTGTGAGATTCTTTTATTTAATTAATTAATTACACTTTTTAACAAGTACACTTAATTTTTTGTCTCACATGAATACATATTAAATCTCTCGAGGACGCACAAGCAACACATCCAATTATGAGCACTGTTAGGAGGCAACTGAATTGATTTCAAATGTCTAAACTTGCAAATTTCTGTATTTTGATGCAGTAATTTGTATCACAAATTACTTAAATGTAAATAATGATTGTAATATGAATATGCATTTTTATGTGACATTGATTTCAGATGTTTATTAATTGTAATTATTATTGGGAAATAAGTTTATACGGCCTTACTGAAACTGTCAATAATAGCGCAATAATGCAAAGAGGGGGGTGAGCTGTTTATCATTATTGGAAACGAGGAAGTTACGTAATGTTGGCGCGTTTTTCCGTTGAGAACCTTCTGGAATATTTTCTCCCTAAAGCATATGTATTCATAATTTTTATTGGATATTAAAATAGACGCTAATGTTGGCGCGTTTTATTAGCCAATTGCAGCTCAGTTATAATCTTTAGGCGTATCTGGATGCAGGAGTATAAATAGGGTAGGTTAGAGGTAGCTTCATGCTCAGTTCATCAAAATTCTTTGTGCACTACACGTCGTCTTCAGTTCGTCAAAATATTTGTATGAGATACGTCGACTATAGATTCACAAGTTACGAAAATCTAAAGTATTATAAAGTTAATTATACACAAAGTTGAAGTACGCGAATTAAGAGTGATTAGTAATGAAGTTATTAAAACAGTTTCAGTTTGGCGAGTGTTAAGATCAATGTGTAAATGTGATAGTTAACGTGTTCGACAATAAAAGTGTAAAACAAATTTCTTCATCAGTGTTATTTCTGGATAAAAGATTCCTTTCCGTTTACACAACCCTGATCAAGAAACATGTTCGACCGAGACATAATAGCTAGCCGGAGGACAGTAAACAAAATTTAAATCAAATAACAGTCGCATTCTTTCGAACACTAACACTGCCGCAAATTGCTAACACCAGATGGAGCTACGAACCTAACAAAGAATGACGTCACAAGATGGCTTCACATGAAGTAAACACACTTACACAAACATCACAAGCATCAACATTACAAGAAAACCGTTACAAATTGGCTCCCAAACGTGGGGCTCAAAACATATACAAAAAATGTTACTACAAATTGGCTACCACAACGTGGGGCTACAATAATAAATAAATAAAAAAAACATTAATACACTCGCAAATTGGCACCCAGAACGTGGGGCAGAGTAACCAGGAAAGGAACACGATGACCAGGAAAGGATCAGAATAACCAGGAAGGGGCAGAATTAACCAGGAAGAAGTGAGATGACCAGGAAGGGGCGAATGGAGAAGTGAACTGAACTACAAGACGCAGATTCCAGAAACAACAAAAGGGACGACAGACTACGCGGATGATTGGACATCGTAATTCCGAGATTACAAGGCAACAGGGAAATTTAAACTACAGGACAACAAAACAACGCAGAAGCAACATATAACCTAGGAGAGAGGGGCAGGAAGCTGGACATCAAAGTAACAGCAACAGACAGCATCACAAAGGTCAGAGTATCGTAATTTTTTTTTAGAAAACAAAATTGTAACCTTCAAATGTACTTAAGGAGTGGTAGGATAAAGAAAATAATGGCTACTAATAATATTGAAGAAATAATTATGGAGGGAGATAATGTAACAGTTAGCTGTAATTCAATACAGGTTACAGATAATAGCCCAAACAATGTAGAATTTGAGGGAGGAAATGTTAGTGCAGAAAGTGAGAATAGAATAGAAGGAAATGTTAATTCTGATACTAGTATGATTACGGAAATGTTGAGTAAATTTGGTGAAAAATTAGAAAGGAAAATAGATCAAAACAGGGAAGATATGCAAAAGAATAATGAGAAATTAGAAAAGAAAATAGATCAAAACAGGGAAGATATGCAAAAGAGTCATAGGGAATTAAGGGAAGATATTAGTAAGAGTTTAGAACAAAAACTAGATCAGAATAAGAAAGAATTAAGAGAAGAAATTGGTAAGAGTAATGAGAAATTAAGAGCATAAATTAGATCAAAATAGGGAAGAGATTGAAAAGAAATTCATGGAGCTAGAAAATAGTATGATGAGAATGAGAAATGAAAATCAGGAAATGATAGCAAATGAAATAGGTGAAGTTTCAAAGAAAATGTTAGACATGAGCAGGGAAATATCTAACCAAAAAAGTGAGGTTAATAATAAAATAGAGCATGTTGATATAAAATGTACAGAGTTAGGTAGCCGAATGAGTAGCATTTCAAGTGAGTTAAGAGAGATGATGGAGGCTACAAATGCAGATTTAATTCAGGTGCAAGTTAATTTCAGAGGGGAAATATCTGAAATTCAGAAGGAGTCAGAAACACAGAGAAATAAATTGTCTGAAGATTTGAATCAAAAGCTAACTTCTGAAATTAACAAACACCAAGCTGTTCAAAATGAGAATAATAAAAAATTAGAACAGACAATAGAAAATCTGCAAGGTACTGTAAATAGGTTAGAATTGAATTCAAGGGCAAATATATGTGATCTGAATGTATCAGATGTGCAAAATAATGATAGAGGTAGTTCCTCAGGTATGACAAATAATGTGAGTGATGCGGCAGCTTCATCTATAGCTAATGCTGAAACTCAGAGTGCACAAGTAACACTAGAGAATTTAAATATGGGAGTAGGGAATTTGCAAAATTACAATCATATCTTAAGTGATTTTCCACTTCCAAAATTTAATGAAAACTCCAGTCCAGTACAGTTTATTGCAGAATTATCAGAGTATTTTCAAATTAAAAAGATACCTGAAGCATTGAAAATGATAGTTGTCAAAAGATGTTTGGACCAGAAAACTTTAGATTGGTTACAAATGGTATCAGGGGGTGAAATTTCATATGAATCCTTTAAGAGGTTATTCATGAACAGATTTTGGAATGTTACGGTACAGCACAGAATTCGAGCAATGCTTAGTCATGGTCAATTTGATCCACGAGAGGGAATATCAATGACTGATTATTTACTGAAACATGCAAGTCAGGTTAGGAACTTGTCACCTCCAATCAATGAGGAAGATTTTGTGAGTTTGCTCGCAAGGCATTATCCTTTAAGGATACAAAATTACTTATTAATTGCAAAACCACGTAGTATCTATGAGATGACAGAATTAATGACAGCTTTGGAACAACAGGAAGAAGATATATCTCGAGAGTGGGAGCATAGATTTTTAGATGTGCGAGATAGAAGAAATTACCAAGGTAGTTATCAGCAAAGTAGAGGACAAGACAGGCGTCATGAAAATAATACCAGACAACGGTATCAATCATACGTTCCACAGTTTGAAAGATCAAGGATAGATGGGAGACCAGGTCGACAGGAACAAATAAATTATGTCAGGACAGAAAGATTGCCTGAAAGAGGGCAAAATTATGGAAGGCGGTACATTAGACAAAGGGGAAATTTCACTCATTGGAGGGAAAACAATAACCGGGAAAGATCTGAGGAACGGCAAGAAAATTACGTGCCAAGGGGACATAATTTCAGAAATCGAGGATTTCGAACTCGAGGAAGGGGAACTCAAAACAATGGTAGCGACAATGAGATAGATTTAGCGCCTGTTAGGAATGGCAGTCCGGTACGTGAACAGGGAAATAACCAGGAAAACTGTTAATAGACTCCTGTGCAGTAGGTTCTCAGGACGTCTTAAATAATTCAGTATCCATTACCAATACAAATAATATGCCTACACACACACCCTGTAATAAGATTGCAGCAACACAAGATAAGGGAGAAAATTTCGAGTCACCTCATGTTAGGATGGAAATTGCGAAGAAAGAGATCATTGCAACTATAGATTCTGGTTCGTCAGCTTCAATTTGCTCACAGAAATTTTACATAAATTTAATTAATGAAGGTAACAAAATTATGGCTCTTCCCACTAGTAATTTAGTTTGTCGTGTTGCAATAGGAAGAACGACACAGGTCATAAAAACACAAGCTCTACTTAACATACTTATCGGCGGAGAGAATTTTGAGGTTATGTTTCTAATTGTAAACCATCTGATTTGTGACATAATTATAGGATGTGACTTCCTACATGAATATGAAGCAAGTATAGATTTTAAACATGAAGAGTTAAGAATGACAAAAGACGATAGAGAAATAAGGGTACCATTTATAAAAGAGAAAGTTTCTGTGATCGAGATGACAAAGGATGAGAAAAATCTTTGTGACCAAGAGTTTTTTGTGCAAATAACAGAAACTGATAGAAATAGTCAGATAAAGCAGGTAGTCACAGAATATGAAGGGAATACCACGCCATATTTTCAACAGCTAATAGAAATGCCAGAGAAAGTAGAGGAATTTACAATCCAAACAAAAGACGACCATGTGAGCGAGACAGACAACAGCTGGAAAGAGAAGAGAAATGAGGAAATAATACACAAGTGTGAAGAAGCTTATAATATTACGATAATGCAAAAACAAATCCTTCATGATGTTTTGATGAACAATAGTTCAGTATTTAGTAATATCCCAGGCAGATGTAATGTATATCAGCCTACATTTCAAGTAGAAGACTTACCACCATATAGGCACAAGTATGACAATTTACCTATAAGTCTTCGGGACAAAGCTAGACAACTAATAAATAGCATGTTAGAAAATGGGATTATTGAGCAAAGCAATTCTCAGTATATAAATTCAATCTGCTGGAGTATTAAACGAGATGGTAGTTTGAGATTAACTTTAGACGGTAGATATGTCAACAAGTATATGAAGCCAGATCATTTTCAAAGTGAGGGAATTGAACAACTAATTACGAAACTTTCAAGAGGGAGATTTCTGACATCCATTGACCTCACTGCTTCATATTGGCAAGTGGAATTAGATCCACAAGTTCGTGATTACACTTCATTTCAATACTCGGGGATCCAGTATCGTTTTTGTGTAAATCCTTTTGGTTTAAAAAACTCAGGAAGTGGATTTTTGAGAGCCATTCACAGTATCTTTGGAAATTCTGCAGATGACTTTTTAATAAAGTATATTGACGACTTCCTAATCATTAGTCAAACATTTGAAGAACACATGAATAATGTCCATTATGTGTTAAATAAACTGCAACAACATGGTATGACTGTGAACATACTAAAATCAAAATTTTGTGTCAAGGAAATAAATTTTCTGGGTTATGTAGTGGATGAACGAGGTATAAGACCTGATCAGAAGAGAATAGAAGCTATAATGAAAATTCCACCCTCAAGGAACGTAAAACAAATTAGACGTCTCTTAGGGGTATTGAACTTTCAGAGTAAGTTCGTACCAAGGTATTCGGCTGAAATAGAACCACTGCGGCAGCTACTCCGAAAGAACAATAAGTGGAAATGGACAGAGGATCATCAGAAATGTTTTGAGAGAGTAAAAGAACTCTTTGCTAAGTCCATACTGCTCGAGAGGCCCAGAGAAGATTTGGAATATGAGATTTATGTCGACGCATCAATGCAAGGATACGCCGGAATTTTAGGACAGCGAGACATCAACAATGACTTTCACGTCATTAGTACAGCTTCTAGAGGACTTACAAATATTGAGCGGAATTCTTCAGTGACTCAACTAGAAATTGGAGCACTATATTTCTCATTAATTCGTTTTAAAACCTATATTTATCAGCAAAAGGTGAAAGTATATTCAGACCACATCAGCTTAACTTTCATACAACGGTGTAGATTATGTAGTGGAAAACTTGCTAGATACATTCATGCAATATCTGCATTCGATATTGAGATTATACACATTCCTGGCAAAAATAATACCTTCAGTGATTTGCTATTAAGATTAAACTACAACCCACAAATTCCCGAAAATATTGAAAGGCCTAGAAATGAAGTCAAAATATTGACAATTGAAATTCCCTTAGGCAAAGAAATGATAAGAAAATTGAAAAATATGGGGGAAATTCAAAATGAGGACGCAAAATTATTAGAACTTAAAGAAAATGCACCATTAATTGAGGAGGCAAAGAAAGAAATTATAGCAATTCGAGATGGGACATTATACAAGAAGCATGGAAAAGAAATGCCTAGTTGGAAGGTAATGGTTCCGAAAAGCATGGAAAAGGAACTAATTAAGAATTCTCACGAAGGGTTAGCACACTCAGGGACGGACCGGACAACTTCTATGATTTTAGAGAATTTATACATATCCAAATTGCGTCAGAAAGTGCGGAAATTTATATCGTGCTGTAACCTGTGTCAGAAGGCTAAGCAAATAAATGCAGCATATGCATTTGAAACTAATTCGGTTATAAGGGATAAGCCGAGATGTGTAATTAGTATTGATATTCATGGTCTGATGCCTCCGAGTCAATTTGGAAATAAATATATATTTGTCTGTTATGATATATTCAGCAAATATGTAAGAATTTACCCTTTGAGAAAACCTACAGGTTTAGCATGTTTGAATAGACTACTCAAGTCATATGTGATAGAAGAAGGACCTATTCAATCTGTATTGAGCGATAATGCTTCGTACTTCACAGGAAAAAAATTTATGGATGGACTGAGAGAAAATGGCATTAAACAATATTTTTCGTCAAGATACAGACCGAACTCCAACCAAGTGGAGAGGGAAATTAAGGAAATTTCAAATTATTTGAGGGTGCTGTGTCATCGAAAACAAACGCAATGGTATGGATACGTGAATTTCGTTCAGAATCTATTAAATGAGACAGTAAACAATGTGACTGGATACAAACCATGTGAACTTAAGTTAGGAAAGAAGATCAATACAATGTGTAAGAAAATTCCAGAAGCCATTCCAGATGCGCACTCGATACCACAAACAGAAGAAGAGATGTTCCGAAAAGCATTCGAGAGGATGAAGAAAAAGGCCATAAAAAGAAAAATTAAACATGAAGAAAAGAAGAGAAAGGAATGGAGGATCAAAATAGGAGATTTAGTTTTGGTCAAAACCAAGAAATTGTCGGATAAAGCAAATAAACTTTATTGGCGAATGTTTCTCAAATACCATGGACCATATGAAGTTGTTGAAGTATATGGAACTAATACATATGAGTTATGTAATCCAACAACTCGAAAAAGCATAGGAAAGTTCCATATTGAGATGCTGAAACCATACAACAATGAAGATCAAGGTGAAACAGAAGACAAAGATGATAAATAGTTAACGCTGGATAGTTAAAGACGAAATGCATAGAAATGTATTGGAACGTAAGAGGGTTAATTATGTATGTAAGTCATGATAATGGAGAAATGAAATTTTGGACAATAACTAAATGTTTAAAAAGGAAAATAACATTTTATTAGTAATTGTAATAGCATTGGAAATAAAGCATGATGTTATATTAGAGTAAAGTACATAAATACTATTCCAAGAGTATTGTTAAGATAAAGTACAAAATAACAAAAATTGGTAAAACTAATTAAAAACAAATATTTATGTAGCAAACTAGAAAAATGTGAAACGGTGTCTAGATTTAAGAGATGTAAATATATTTGTGTAGAGGGTGAATATTTTTGGTAAATATGTTTAATAATTAAAAAAAATTCTTGAATTGATAAATTTTTGTTAACAATATAAGAAAGCAAACCATTTTTTGTAACAGTAATTAAATACTTCAGGGTACAGTATTTGCTATAAAAAAAAAAATTTTTTTTGTAATGTCAGATTAATGTCTAAACACATTAAACAAAAGCCAGTAAGTAGTGGCGAGATAATAATAATAATAAAAAAAAAAAAAAAAAAAAAAAAAAAAAAAAAAAAAAAAAAAGTCGTGTGATGTGTTAAGTGAAAGTGATTGCGTGTGTTCCAAGATTTAGGAGACTAAAAACCCAATTATAAAATTTCCAAACAAGTTGTAAATATTTATAATTATGTTTCTAGTGGGGCATATGATGCAGTAATTTGTATCACAAATTACTTAAATGTAAATAATGATTGTAATATGAATATGCATTTTTATGTGACATTGATTTCAGATGTTTATTAATTGTAATTATTATTGGGAAATAAGTTTATACGGCCTTACTGAAACTGTCAATAATAGCGCAATAATGCAAAGAGGGGGGTGAGCTGTTTATCATTATTGGAAACGAGGAAGTTACGTAATGTTGGCGCGTTTTTCCGTTGAGAACCTTCTGGAATATTTTCTCCCTAAAGCATATGTATTCATAATTTTTATTGGATATTAAAATAGACGCTAATGTTGGCGCGTTTTATTAGCCAATTGCAGCTCAGTTATAATCTTTAGGCGTATCTGGATGCAGGAGTATAAATAGGGTAGGTTAGAGGTAGCTTCATGCTCAGTTCATCAAAATTCTTTGTGCACTACACGTCGTCTTCAGTTCGTCAAAATATTTGTATGAGATACGTCGACTATAGATTCACAAGTTACGAAAATCTAAAGTATTATAAAGTTAATTATACACAAAGTTGAAGTACGCAAATTAAGAGTGATTAGTAATGAAGTTATTAAAACAGTTTTAGTTTGGCGAGTGTTAAGATCAATGTGTAAATGTGATAGTTAACGTGTTCGACAATAAAAGTGTAAAACAAATTTCATCAGTGTTATTTTTGGATAAAAGATTCCTTTCCGTTTACACAACCCTGATCAAGAAACATGTTCGACCGAGACATAATAGCTAGCCGGAGGACAGTAAACAAAATTTAAATCAAATAACAGTCGCATTCTTTCGAACACTAACACTGCCGCAAATTGCTAACACCAGATGGAGCTACGAACCTAACAAAGAATGACATCACAAGATGGCTTCAACACTGATGTAAACAAACATTATAAGTAATACCGTTACAATTTTAAGTCTCTGGCTGGCTAATCCTAGTCCAATAGAATACCTTCATTTAACTAAAGCTTTTTCTGGTTGTTGATTGGCTATTTTTATAAACTGTCTCAAAAATTTGCATTATTGCTGCTCTAATAATGACTAGTAGCATTTAAACTTCCTTACTCATTATTGCCTCAAGGTTACCTCATTGTTAGTAACTTTTAATGCATTATTCTCACAGCGCCTACATTATTAAATTACGTAATGCATTCACATAACATTATTGAACATGTTTACAATAATATAAGCATATGCAATAGTTTCAAGGCGGGCTGTTATTGAATTTATATATTATATAATTTGACTGAAATCATTTAAGTGTTAATAATACTGCCTCAATTTCTAAAAATCTACAAAACGGGTTTCACACTGGATGTTTTTACCTGCCCCATCATCACCAATGGCAATGTATCAGTGAAATTTAATAAAAAAATGTATACATTTCAATTTTGTTGTTTTTAAGTTTTCATTACACTTGCAACTTATTTGTTCATGCTACACAACTCGTTTTTTAATATTAACTTTTAAATCACAAATAGGTGTTTAATTGGTCCTGTATCACTTGGGTAAAGCATCATGTTGAACTTTCAACTCAATTATTCTCAATCCCCCCCTTTGTTTTGTTTGTTTAGCATAGTTTAAAATTTTCAGAAGAGCTTCAGGAATTACAGATCTAAAAATTTGTTTTGTATTAATTAAAAAAAGGGTTAAAAAGTTCAGCTGAAATTATTTTCCATAAGGCACATTGAAAATGTTGAAAAACTTCAATAACATACAGTTTTCTTTTCTTTAATTAAAATTAAGAAATGCCTGAATAACTACTTAATGTTTGTATACTTAGATCAAATTAAAAATTTGGGGGCAAACATGATAAGCCTTAGTGTTCAAGGAGCATTTTATATTGCCATATAAAAAGTGATTATGAATAAAAAATTAATATCTTAACAACAGTTTGCCTTCTGACGTAGCTTATTAAAATGTTTTATGCACCATATGTTTTATGTTCTGAGTATATAGTGGAAAAATTGCATTTTAATATAAGTTTTACATTTTATTGCATTTTCAAAACACATTAAAAATTGGTTTACAGGTGGCAGAGATTGAAAATACAAAAGTACAAGCCTTTATTAGCACTTCATGCTATATCGCATTTGCAAAAAAATCACTTAATTGTTACAAACAAGTGACAACACTTATGCATCTGAAATCTTACAGTGTGCCATCTAAAGGATGATACCAAATACTTTATTATATTAATACAGGAAACTTTGTGGAAAAACTGGCAAATGCAATACACATACGCCTCTAGCAGTATGGAATGAGAACTGATTTGTTGCTTATGGTTTGATTTGGCATGTTCCCTTCACCCGCAAGAGTGTTTCATGTTGGAAGTGTCATTGTTGCCAGCTTAAATAATGCGCTATAACAAAGTGGACTATATATGTGCTGTTTGCGGTTACAATAGTTATGCTTGGCAACCAAACACACTGTCATTCTTCAGATTTCCTAAGTAAAGAGAAAGATAAATAGCATGAACCTGTAAATATAAAGTATATATGGCTTGTTTTGAAGCTTATTTCACGCATTTTACATTATTACACACTGATTTTAGTTCAGGAACTATTAATTACTGTACTGCAGATGTGCTCAATGGATCAATAAATGTAGAAGAGCCGATTTGAACGAGATTTTCACAAAATGTGAACCTGGAAAAATATATACCTCATATAGGATATGTGCTAAACACTTCCAGTTTACAGACTTTTGCAATCCAAATTTAACAAGTCAAAGGTAGGTGTCTTTATTTTACTACTTTAAATATTAGAAACTAAACGCTTCAAAGTCTACATTAACATTCCATCGACAACTTTTTATATAAATTAGTATTGTTTACAGACTGAAGCATATTATGCCTATAATCCACTTGGCAGACAAAAATTCAGTGACATGCACATTACGAAAATCGCCAAAGAAATGCAAGATGGAGGAAAGTTTAGCAATTAATACAGGATGCTGGGTAGAAAATTAAATCTGTGAGGATCGAAATATTAGAACCTGTACAATACTTTAGCTCCAGTGGTAATTATTGAGATTTTATGAACAATTCAAGCAATATTTTTATTTCCTGTAGGTTCTAGTGATACAAGAGCACCTAAAAGAACAAAGATTGCACTTCAATTTCAAATAAAAAATCTGCAGAGAAAATTGGAGAACTCCCAGAAGCTGATCTCTAAGCACAAACAAACAGAGAAGCAGCTGAGAGAGGAGAGCAGGATCTTGAAAAAGATGAACTGGTCACTTCCTTGCAAAAGGATGGATTTATGTCTCAACTGCAACAGGAAACCCAGAGATAGGAGGTACTCACAATATGACAAGAACTTTGCAGTAGCTCTGCATTTTGTGTCATGTAATGCATGCCTATCGCTATCTGTGACCATAAGGTCACTGCCTTCCTGGTTGAAGCAACTTCAAGTTGGCCCAGGAATAAATCCAACTGTGCTTTAAACTGTTGAAACTTAAATCAAGTATCTCATTCTGAAAAGGTTGCTTCCATAGTGTTAGATGAAATGGCACTGAAATGCTTTGATTCTTATACCAGAAAGATTTATTTGAAGGTTACTCTGGCTTACGTTCGGAAAATTCCAATTTCAAAGCTCAAAAGAGCAAATCAAGCTCTAGTTGTTATGATTAGAGGAATATACAAAAATTTCAAACAGGTATTGGGCTACTTCTTGTCCTGTAATGCTATGCCAGGGAGAAACAGAATATATTGTTAGATGTTATCAGACAAGTTTGCCCTTCTGGATTTTTTCTTAAACTACGGGGTGGTATCCAAAATATTCGGGACTGGTCTGCCATCTCGACAGTAGTTGCAGTAGAGTTTTGTACTGCTAGGTGGCAACACTAGCACATCTGATGAGTGACTGTTCAAAGTTTTATGCAGCTGGGTAGACGTGATGAGATTCTATAGTACTTTTCATGATACTCTGTGTGTATTGTGCGGCAATTTTACAATGGATCCAAGATTAGAACAGAGTGTGTACATCAAATTCTGCGCAAAGCTCGGGAAAAATGCTACGGAGACCCTTGCAATGATTCAAACAAGTGTTTGGGGGACAAAGCATGAACTGTACACGTGTGTTTGAGTGGAATGCTCGATTCAGGGCCGTGAAACGGCAACTCTAGGCCGAGCCCAAGAACTGTAATTACAGATAACTTATTAATTATCTTTTAGTGATGTTAAATCGTATTATGTAAATATCTTTTTCTCATACTGCTTGTATATTTTAAGAAGGGTGATTTAACGTTATGTATCTATCTAGGTTATTAATATTAGTAGAGTTATAAATGGTTTAATGTAAATAATTTAAGCGCTATGTTAAAATACTGTCCACGAGGGAATGTTTTAGCTACAGGAATAGTGCTTTCGAAGGCAGAAAACCTAGTTTTATTACCTCTCTCCGGTCGCAGTGCTATTATTCCTACAGCGAGGGTGTAGAGCCTTTGTCCCATTATTTGATAATTCGCCGTGACCAAGTGAGTGAGAAGGACAATCTAACGGTACATGTAGGAAAAGCCGCGATTTATATTAAAATTGGACCAATGAAATCCCTGGAAGTTTATTCGAAATAGTTAAGACGCGTCGAGTCGCGCTAAAAATGTACCAATAGGAAAGGAAGCAGCCTCAGGAGCCTGAGACTATAAATGGATCTGTTTGGGGAAAATTCGTGACAGTTTATGACAGTTTATGTCATGTGTGGTCAGGGAGAGATGCTGCAGGATGTGTGAGATATCGCGCCAAAAAGGGAATCAAGTCAAATTTGTCATGTCAGCTTAGTATTGCATTTTATTCGAGAGTTTTCGTAATGTGTGGTCAGGGAGAGATGCTGCAGGATGTGTGAGATATCGCGCCAAAACAGGGAATCAAAATAGTTTTAGCAACACACCTAAGATCCGCTACTCTGAAAGCGACAATAAGAATAGTTATATTTCGTGCCATATCCACGCCATAGTTTAACAGCAGTGGACAGTATTTTACAGCGGCAATACCAGTTTTGTATACTACGGGTGTTAATTAAATAAAAAGAAACGGCAGTGTCATCTTTTCATAAACCAAGCAAGTCTATGTCTTCCTATATCACCACCCAAGATCTACGTTTTCCTTTACCGAGGATAAGTCCATGCTCCCATATAATTTAAGGAAAATTACTGCAGCTAGCCGAGGATAAATTGAAGAACCAACACGCTGAGAACTTCTGGAAGCAACGGGAGAAGCATCAAGGTAAGCTACAGCAACGGATGAGGAGGTGATCGCCGCAAACTGGCGCCCAACGTGGGGCTCGAAGGGAAGAACGACATAAACGGAGGACTAGGAAACAACGAACAGACGAAGAATCTTCAGAGGAAAGGGGCACAGCAGAACAAAATTACAACGCGAACTTCTAGTCTACCTACGTGGGACAACAAAACAGCTAAGAGCATCGCTTCTAGAACTTCACCAGGATTCGAACCCGGAACGCATCAGTTAACATTGAAAAAAAATACAGGTTAGAACTTTTATTCAAAAACAAACAAAAAGGCATGCAGAGTAGTGACTCAGTTTTGGTGAACACATGTTATTGAGAGGGGGTAAAGTCATTACTAGGGAGGTAGAACTTGCTAACGGAACCATGAGTAGGTCAAGGGAAGGTTCAGAAGAACTGGATGGGGAGGCTATTGTCAGCATAACAACAGATGGAAAAAATATGGGTGCAGCAGAAGTAGAAGTTAGGCTAGAAAGGCAATCACCGATTGAGCAGGTCATTGACGCAGGTCAAAACCAGCTGCTAATATTGCTTCAACATTTGAGCACAAAGATAGACGAGATGGGTAAGGACTTAAATGAGCAGAGGAAGGACTCACGTGAACAAAATAAAAATTTAGAGGGGAAATTAAATGAGCAGAGGAAGGACTCACGTGAACAAAATAAAAATTTAGAGGGGAAAATAAATGAGCAGAGTATACAGATAGGTGAATATGTCAGAGAGGAAAACAGGAAGATGAGAGGGGAATTAGCTCAGGAGATGAGGGAATATTTAGGTGAACAGGTCACCCGATTACAAAGTCAATTGGACTCCAAATTCAGTCAGCAAGGGAAGGTAGTACAAGAAATTCAGGCAGGACAACTATGTCTAAGAAACGATGTAGAAAAACTAAGGAAGGATGTAGAAACAGAATTAAGTGTTACCAGCTTAGCCATAAAGGAACAATTGGATGATGACTTAAGAGCTGTAAATGTTTCTTTAGAAAAAAAACAAAGTACCTTAGAATCTAACATTCAAAGGGAGTTCAAAGAATTTAGAATAGTGTTAGAAAAGGACCAGGGAAAGATGAATGAACTTTCGTCAAAAATGACTGAACAGCTCTCAAATCATCATGAAATTGTGAAGAGGGTGGAAGAGCATGAAAATTGTGTAAAGGAGTTAAAACGCTCTATTGGTAGACTAGGGATAAGTGTGAGACAGAGTGATGATAGCTCACCCAGTGAAACTAGCACCACTTTTAGGGAGGTAAATGGAGGCCAAAGTCCAGCTGCCGACCCATATAATTTTAATTCAGGGCACCAATGTACATCTAACCATGCAAGTAATGCAAACTACCATTTATTAAATGAGATAGGGGTACCTACTTTCGAGGAAAATTCGGCTGATAATCCTAAACAATACCTAAATGACCTTGAGGAGTATTTCCGTTTGAAGCAGATTCCGGACGAGCTAAAGATGTTAATCGTTCGTAAAGGTTTACGTCAAAGGGTTCTCCAATGGGTAAGATTGACTTTGGGGGAGAATAATAATTTTGAATATTTCAGAAGGGCATTTTTGAATAAGTACTGGAGTACTAATACTCAGAACCAGGTGAGATCTATCCTAGTTAATGGCAAGTACGATGAACGCGGAAACCTAAGCATGGTAGATTATTTGCTAACTAAAGCACAGAGTAGTAGACTGATCGAGCCACCCATAAGCGAGAGGGATTTCATTAATATGATTGTACCACATTATCCAGAACGTATACACCATTACCTACTCATTGCGAAGCCAAATTCTATTCCCGAATTGATTGAGTTGGTATCATCATTCGAGACAAGTAGTAGGAACCACGTACAAAACTATACAGTTCGACCATTACCGGATAATTCAAGGAATGCGAATTGGAGAGGAAACGCGAGAGGGAACTATAACCCCAGAGAGAGATACTGGAACGACGTGCCTCAATCCGGGAACAGGAACTGTCAAAATAACCGTTTCAGGAGGGAAGGTGATAACCAATATCACATAAATGCTATACAAACCAGACCAAGATACAGGGGCCGTTTTAGCTATAGGAGAGGCAGAAACAATGAAAACAGATCCAGGGAACATTATTTTTCTGACCGAGGGGAAAGCGATATAGGAGGGAGGTATGACGAAAATTACCCAGAAAGAAACGAAAGGAGAGAGAGACCTCCCCGGGGACATTTTAGAGGAAGCAGAGGAAACTATAGGCAAATTCAGAGAGAGGGAAATGTGGAAGAGACTAGCGGAGCACCAAATAGTGTCGATAACCCGGAAAACTAAGACAGGATCCAATCAAGAGCTCGGAGCGGATTCTAAGCGCGCAAAATTCTCAAATAAACAGAAAATGTGAAACAGGGCTCAAAAATGACTTTATACTGGGAGAACTGATAACTACTATTCAAAATCACTCGGAAAAGGATCTGACAGATTCCCCTAGCATAAAAGTAGTATTATTGGATGAAGAATATAACGCTTTAATAGACTCTGGAGCCAATGTGAGTGTATGCAGCCTGAGGTTATATCAGAACCTGGTAAATAAAGGAATTAAGCTAATGACATTACCCATAAGGAACACGGTATGCCGGGTAGCAGTTAACAAAGAGGTTACCCGAATAAAAATGCAAGTAATGTTGAACATAAAAATAGGAGAAGAAGAATTTGAGTTTATTTTTCTGGTAATCAATAATTTGATTTGTGACATTTTGATTGGGTGCGACGTTTTGTTTGAATTAAGAGCTAGGGTTGATTTTGCTGATAAAGTTTTGAAAATAGAGAAGAACAGAAAACTATTAGAAATCCCTTTTGTAGAGGGCATGAAGCAGGATACTTATAACAAAACCCAAGGAGAAGAAGATATCGCCGAAGAAAGATTTTTCGTACAATTAGTACAAACAGGTAGGAGTGAGAAATTAATTGCTATAGTACAAGGGGAAGAAACTGATGAGATGCATGCGTTCGCTGACAGGTTTTACAACGGGTATACGGAGCACAATGAGAAAGATTATGGTTACGCCCGAAATAAAGAATTCCAAGATACCGGCAGCCAGGTAGAAGCAGTAGAGGAGAAAGTGACCCTTGCCGAGAACCTCACAGAGACACAAAGGCATCTATTAAGGCGAATGTTACAAGAAAACAAAGCGGTATTTTCGGACGTCCCAGGCAAGTGCAAAGCATACAAACACAGTTTTAAGGTACAAGATATTGCGCCCTTTACACACAAGTATCGGGATATTCCGATTGCATTAAGGGAGAGAGCCAAACAAGTGATCGATAAAATGTTGAGAGACCGAATAATACAAAAGTCAAATTCTCCATACAGCAGTCCATTATGTTGGGTGACGAAACGCAATGGCGAACTTAGGATGACGATAGATGGTCGAAAGATAAATAAACATACTCAACCAGACAGATTTCGGAGCGAAAGTGTAGAAAAATTGCTGTCAAAAATAACCAAAGGCAAGTATTTCTCCACTATTGATTTAACGGCGTCATACTGGCAGATTGAGCTTCACGAGGATGTTAGAAAGTATACTTCTTTTTTATTTTTTGGGAAACAGTTCGAATTTTTGAGAATGCCTTTTGGTATGCTTACGTCATGTAGTGGACTATTAAGAGCCATCGATAAAATATTTGGCGACTCAGCCGACGAATTTTTGATCCAATATATCGACGATTTTCTAATAGTTGATGAAAATTTTGATGAGCATATTAAACATGTGAATTATGTGCTTAGAAAGCTGAGAGAAAACGGTATGACGGTGAACATTAATAAATCCAAATTTTGCATCCGTGAGGTGGAATTTCTAGGCTATGTAATTAATGATAGAGGAATGAAGCCAAACGAAGAAAGAGTAGCGGCTGTGAGAAGAATACCAGCGCCCAAGAGTGTTAAGCAGGTTAGGTCGTTTCTTGGAGTGCTAAATTATCAAAGCAAATTTATCCTGAGGTACGCCGCAGAAATAGCACCTTTGCGCGAATTACTTAAAAAGAAAGTGCGATGGAGATGGGACGAGGTACACCAGAAAGCTTTTGAAAAGATAAAAGAACTATTTGCGAAATCAATTCTACTAGAGAGACCCAAGGACAACCTACCATATGTAATTTACGTGGATGCGTCAGGTCACGGATATGGGTGTGTCCTAGCCCAATCAGATGAGGAAAATCAACTGCACGTGATAAGTACCGCTTCAAGAGGTTTAAGTCAAATAGAGAAAAATGCTTCGGTCACCGAATTAGAGATCTGTGCTGTGTATTACGCACTACAGAAATTTAGATCATATATATATCTACAGAAGGTTATTATATACACAGATCATGTGAGTCTTTCATTTATGAAACGTTGTCGGCTTACGAGTACTAAATTATCTAGGTACATCCATGAGATTCTTTCGTATGATGTTGAGGTGAAACACATTCCAGGAAAAACAAATGTTTTTAGCGATTTGCTGTCTAGGTTACATAACAACAGTGAAATACCGGAGAGAATAGAACGCCCTAAAAATGAAGTAACATTAATGAGTATTGAAATACCCTTGAGTAAAGGATTGATAAAAGAATTAAAAGGAATAGGGGACCAGCAGCGACGAGATGAGAAGTTAAATAAATTAATAAAAAGGGCCCCAGAAATAGATGAAAATATCAAGGGAAATATAGGGTTAAAGGGGTGCGTGTTATATAAACTACATGGCAGCGAAATACAGAAATGGAAGACATATATACCTAAGAACATGGAGAATGAACTCATAAGCACGTTCCATCAAGCTCTAGCACATTCTGGCTCAGAACGCACAGCTTTAATGATCCAAGAAAATCTGTATATTCCAAAATTACACCATAAAGTAAGGAGAATAATTTCGACATGCTTACAATGTCAAAAAGCAAAGCCATTGAATATACAATATGAATACGAGACAAACTCCATACTAAGGGAAAAACCAGGCATGTTAGTGACCTTGGACTGTCATGGTGAGATGCCTTGTAGTAAATTTGGATTTAGGTATATAGTGGTGTTAATAGATGTATTTTCAAAATTTGTGAAAATTTACCCAGTCAGGAAGATTACAAGTGAAACATGCCTAAGGAAGATAATGAAGTCGTATGTTCCACAATTTGGAAAGATGAAGGCAATTTTATGTGATAATGCTTCAATATTTACCAGCAGAAAATTTGTAGACACCTTAAAAGAAAACGAAATCACGTTGTATCATTGCTCAAAATACCACCCACAAAGCAATCCCTGCGAAAGAATAATACGGGACATTTCGGTTTATTTGAGAATTTTGGCCAATAAAAAACACAGTGATTGGGCAAATCACTATCAGCGCATCGAAAGTATTTTAAATGAAAGTGTGAGCCCTACTACCGGTTATAAGCCCATCGAGCTGATGAAGGGGAAATTAATGGAAACACTTGAAGGGGAATTACCACAGACACTAGAAGCTAAAGATCCGAAAGCACTAACGGAAGAAGAGATGTTTAAGAAAGCTTTTGAAAGAATGGCCAATAAGGCGCAGAAAAGAAAAGAAAAGTTTAAGAAAAAGAAACGAAAACACTGGTTGATCAAATTGGGAGACTTAGTATTGGTACGGGACAAGAAAAAGTCTAGCATTCTGAACAAAAGGTATCATAGAATGGAAAATTTATTTAAAGGTCCATACCGGGTGATTAACATTTTTGGCTCGGATACATTTGAGTTACAAGAAATAAAGAATTCGAAAATCGTAGGGAGATATCATAAACAGTTGCTCAAACCATACAAATGTTTAGAGAATGAGAAGGGTGAAGAATGTAATGAAAATAGTCAGGTTAGTTTTACTCGAAATGAGGTAGCAACCCTGTGAACAAATAGTAAAGGTAATACACCCGATAAATAAGGATGTAAAGAAATAAATAAAGGCATAATAATTATGTACCAACATGTATGTAAATAGATTTAATTTTAGAACTTAATTTGGGTATTAGTGTATTTGTTTGCGTTACAAGTTATTCGTGTGCGCGAAGTGTATTGGGTATAAGAATGTCTCTCGGAAAACCTGTTTTTAAAAGGGAGAGAGGAATCAACCATAACAAGGGGTAAGGTGAACGACCCAAATGTAAACACCACTGGTTTGGCAGAACCCTTGTGAAGGAGCAGGTATAGCGAAGGGTCTCTGTCAACAAAACAAACGAACAAAGGCCATAATCAGAGGAATTATTCTGTAAAAGAAAATTGTATCAAGTGTTGAAAAATTTATTCTTTTCCAGAACAGGGCAATTTGAAACGGCAACTCTAGGCCGAGCCCAAGAACTGTAATTACAGATAACTTATTAATTATCTTTTAGTGATGTTAAATCGTATTATGTAAATATCTTTTTCTCATACTGCTTGTATATTTTAAGAAGGGTGATTTAACGTTATGTATCTATCTAGGTTATTAATATTAGTAGAGTTATAAATGGTTTAATGTAAATAATTTAAGCGCTATGTTAAAATACTGTCCACGAGGGAATGTTTTAGCTACAGGAATAGTGCTTTCGAAGGCAGAAAACCTAGTTTTATTACCTCTCTCCGGTCGCAGTGCTATTATTCCTACAGCGAGGGTGTAGAGCCTTTGTCCCATTATTTGATAATTCGCCGTGACCAAGTGAGTGAGAAGGACAATCTAACGGTACATGTAGGAAAAGCCGCGATTTATATTAAAATTGGACCAATGAAATCCCTGGAAGTTTATTCGAAATAGTTAAGACGCGTCGAGTCGCGCTAAAAATGTACCAATAGGAAAGGAAGCAGCCTCAGGAGCCTGAGACTATAAATGGATCTGTTTGGGGAAAATTCGTGACAGTTTATGACAGTTTATGTCATGTGTGGTCAGGGAGAGATGCTGCAGGATGTGTGAGATATCGCGCCAAAAAGGGAATCAAGTCAAATTTGTCATGTCAGCTTAGTATTGCATTTTATTCGAGAGTTTTCGTAATGTGTGGTCAGGGAGAGATGCTGCAGGATGTGTGAGATATCGCGCCAAAACAGGGAATCAAAATAGTTTTAGCAACACACCTAAGATCCGCTACTCTGAAAGCGACAATAAGAATAGTTATATTTCGTGCCATATCCACGCCATAGTTTAACAGCAGTGGACAGTATTTTACAGCGGCAATACCAGTTTTGTATACTACGAGTGTTAATTAAATAAAAAGAAACGGCAGTGTCATCTTTTCATAAACCAAGCAAGTCTATGTCTTCCTATATCACCACCCGAGATCTACGTTTTCCTTTACCGAGGATAAGTCCATGCTCCCATATAATTTAAGGAAAATTACTGCAGCTAGCCGAGGATAAATTGAAGAACCAACACGCTGAGAACTTCTGGAAGCAACGGGAGAAGCATCAAGGTAAGCTACAGCAACGGATGAGGAGGTGATCGCCGCAGCCGGCCTACAGCTATTGAAGATGATGCTCACACTGGTAGGCCCGTCAGCTGCTTGCTCCTTGCTTTCTTAGATACCAAGGGGATTGTGCACAAAGAATTCGTCCCACCAAATAAAAAGTGAATTCCATGTACTACTGTGATCTTTTGCAAGGGCTCCGTGAAAATAGGCAGAGATGGCCCAAATTTTGGCGACAAGGAATTTGCTGTTGCATCACGATAATGCACCCTGTCACAATTCCTTGTTCACCAGGAGCTTTTTGATGAAAAACAACATGACAGTTGTCCCTCACTCACCATACTCGCCTGATTTGGCACCGTGCAACTTTGCTCTATTCCCCAAACTGAAAATCAAGTTGAAAGAACATTGGTTAGACAATTGAGAGGGTTCAAGAAGAAACACTGTGATAAACACCCTCAAAGAACATGATTTCGAGGATGCATTTGGAAAATGGCAGAATCGCTGGGACCGGTGTATACATGTAGAACGGTACTACTTCAAGGGTGATGGCAGTCATTAGTCTCAAAGTAAGTTTTTGACCAGATGGCAGCACCAGTCCCAAATATTTTGGATACCACCTCGTAATTGTTAGTGATCAAGGAGCAAATAACCTTTCAATGAGAAAGCTCAGTGGTTGTACTCCAGAAATTTTTTTTTGTGAAAATCCATGGCAGTAGTGTACTTCTTTCGTAACACCCCAGAAGAAATAATTTTAAGAAGCACACTATACAGTTTAAAGATAAAACTTGTAAATGGATGCATATTGTTGAGCTTTATGAGAAAGACAGGTTAATGAATTCCCATTTGTGTTCAAAATTGTCGTTGAAACACACAGAGCGACCCTAATTCAGTCCTATGAGGGTCTGTCTCGCGACTCAGTTATTGAATCACACAGCAAAGCAATTCGAGTCCATGTTCATTAGGAACATGGACTGAATGTTTAGAGTACCTGTTAAAAGATTTTGGAAGCTTGCCGGCTGAAGCCTCAGACACGCTGAGTTTGTAGAAATGATTGATCAAGGGTTCCACTACTTATTCCAGGTCATTCAAGACTGCAAAATGCTTCCACAAACCTATAAATGATACTTCTGCTCACTGAGCCTTACTAGATAATTTTCAGGAGTTTATTGAAAACTTTACAATTGTCAACAAAAAGACTAAGGTACTATGTTTCAGAGGTTGGGGGAGAAAACAATATCACACTAAGGCATACCTCGAATAGCAGAACTTAATTTACCCTAGGTACTCTTTATGAAATTATTGCAGCCAAACCCACATGATATAGTTGGCCAAGCCATGGATGAAGGCTTTGAGTGCAGGAGATATGAAAAAGCTAACCTTATGGTAAAATCTGCCAAACGTTGAAAGAGGCTTTGACTGGCTACTCTCCGAGAAAGTTCGCCACCTGTAACATTACATTAATGTGTCTCCCTAGCAACAGGATTATAAAGAGATTCCAGTTGCGAGTGAGTGATTTGTAAGTCAGAGCTGCAAAGCTAGGCTTGTAACATATAATAAAGCTTGTTACTAGTTAACCAGTGTTTTGATTTTTCACATAATTTAGAGTTGCCATAAGGATAAGTAAGAATTTAGGATCTATCCTAACATGCTGTAATTTTATACTTAATTTTTATATGGTCATAAAACACTTTGCAATGTATATATGTGCTACAAATGTGCTACTTGAATGTACCAGTAAGTTTGTTATGAGGATCATTCAGAAACTAAGTCCCGATGAGCAATAAAGAGAACAAAATCATCACTAAGTAAGGGATATTTATTGGAATAATTACATACATTCACTAGCTACTTTTCAACATAGTCACCACCATTGTTGAGACATTTATCGTAACAATGAACCATTGATTGTATGCCCAAGTCATAGGAGTCTGCCAACAATGTCCAGAGCCACAATGTCACTTTATTCTGCAACTCAGCATCATTGTGGAAACATTTTCCTGCCAGAAAACGCTTTATGAGACGGAAGAGATGAAAATCACTTGGGGCGAGGTTGGGACTTGTGGCGGTATTATTTGTGACATTATTTATTTATTGAGCCCCACGTTTGGGAGCCAATTTGAAGTGGTATACTTGTAATGTTATATTTATTTGTGTTTTTGAGCCCCACGTTTGGGAGCCAATTTGCGATGGTAAATTTATAATATTT
Source organism: Deroplatys truncata (assembly GCA_030765065.1). Lineage (NCBI taxonomy): Eukaryota > Metazoa > Arthropoda > Insecta > Mantodea > Mantidae > Deroplatys > Deroplatys truncata. The sequence continues at coordinate 233,379,301 of CM060976.1, read as the reverse complement.
GTGTATTTGTGTTTACTTCACACGGTGAAGCCATTTTGTGACGTGATTCTTTGTTAGGTTTGTAGCTCCATCTGGTGTTAGCAATTTGCGGTAGTATTAGTGTTCGTTTGAAAGAATGCGACTGTTATTTTATTTAATTTTTGTTCACTGTCCTCCGGCTAGCTATGATCTTTTGGTCAATCACTTCTCTTTATACAGGTTGTGTAAACGGAAGGGAGTCTCTTATCCAAAGATAACACTGATGAAAGAATTTGTTTTACACTTTTATTGTCGAACACATTTACTATCACATTTACACATTGATCTTGACACTCGCCAAACTGAAACTGTTATAATAACTTCATTACTGATCACTCTTAATTCGCGTACTTCAACTTTTTGTATAATTAACTTTACAACACTTTAGATTTTTCATAATTCTGCTACGCGTAACTTGTGAATCGATAGCCGACGTGTAATATTTCTGCTGGACTGAAGGCGACGTGTATCATACAAATATTTTCGACGAACTGACGGGGTCTTTACCTCTAACCTACCTTTTATACTCCTACACCCAGATATGCCTAAAGATTATAACTGAGCTGCAATTGGCTAATAAAACGCGCCAACATTAGCGTCTACTTTTATATCCAATGAAAATTATGAATACATATGCTCTAGGGAAATGTTCCAGCAATTTCTACAAAAAAACGCGCCAACATTACGTAACTTCCTCGTTTCCAATAATGATAGTTTAGCTCACCCCCTCGCTGCATTATTGCACGCTATTATTGTCAGTTTCAGTAAGGCATTAAAAACTTACTTCTCAACAATAATTACAATAAACAAATATCTCAAATTAATGTCACACAAAAAATGCATATTCATACTATAATCACTCTTTACATTTAAATAATTTGTGATACAAATTACTGCATCAGGCTGTAGGGTGGATGGTCGAAGATCTCCTATCCAAACCAATTCAACACATTTTGTGTGGCCTTGGCTGTATGGGGTCTTGCATTGTCATGTAATAGCGTAATGTCTTTTGTCAACATCGTCTCTTGTTCTGGATTGCCCTCCTCAGTTTATGCAATGTCTGACAATACCGATCAGCATTTATGGTCATCCCTTGAAGTAAAAACTTGCACAGGAGGACACCACATCGACCCCAGAAGACAGTGCACATGATTCTTTTGACAGAGATTGTCTGCTTGAAATTGGTCTTCACAGGTGAGCCACTATGCCACTAATGCATTGATTGTTGCTTTGATTCTGGTGTGGCATGCAACACTCATGTTTCATCCCCAGTGACAATATTGTCGAAAAACGAGTTGCCTGTCTCTGTGCATCACTGTAGGAATGTCAATGCTGTGGCCAGACGTCTCGCAGTTGGCGGGAGACAATATTGGAGTGGGCCATTTCTCCGAGCACTGTGCAATAACCACTGCCGTCACAAGGCTAAAACTGTACTGCATTATTCCCACATACTTCCTCTCTACTCTTGTGTATGCGCATTCTTATCTAACTGATGGTGCCATCTCTGGACACAATTGGGACTTAGTTTCTGGATGACCCTCATAGTTTATTAATCATTCTTAGCCTTACACCAGTCATATTTTTCTAAAGATGGAATCTTCTTCAGCAACACATGTTTTGCATCAGATAGGCATGAAATTCCAAGCATGACATTCTTTGCAAATTAGTATACTGAACCATCAAGATTGCTCCAATGGATTCAATTTTTAGCCTATTCTTGCTATGTGTCCATCTTGCATTCATCATGGAGAAAATTCTTTCCATTATGGGCAGGGAAGCATAAATAGAACCAGGAAATCTTTAATAATTCTGAATATTGCTCACTATGCTTAAAAGAATTGAAAAATTCCACCCATTTGTCAATAGATAGCATTTGCATGAAGTTAGTGTCAGAGTTGGGCTCATCCAGTGTTTCTTTCACAAAGTTTATTAAACACACGGATTGGTTGAATGCTAATGAGTCATCTACTTTGTAACCATGCTTCAATAAGTATTTAATAAGCTGAAGCTGGCAAAAATGGAAGGGAAACGGGCCGTCATAAAGAACTTATGGTTGTGGATCGATCGGCGCATGGTGGCTGGATGTGAAAGAGACACATGGAGCAGCAGATGTTTCAGCCAAATACATCCGAGACCAGATAGAAGGAATGCAGATCGGAAGGAAGTCCAAAGAGCGATTGGAAATTGGAGAAGGATGGATATATGGAAGTTACATCACTGCTACGTGGGGCTAACGGGAAGAAGATGGCTGTGTCAGAGAGGAGATTGGGAGCTGAGGCAGTGACTGACGGGCAACAGCTGGCAAAGTTAGGAAAATGACATTGAGGAGGGAGGAAGTTCAATCGCCACGTGATATGGTTGCGGGCAGGGCAGGGCAGAGGCGTGGTTTCAGAGTGGCAAATTGGTGGAAGAAGAAAGCATTGTGTTGACACCCAATGGGAGTTTACGGATTTTGGACAGAAACAAAGCGGGACCGTTAAGGGAGCCAACAGAAATAGATTTATGGAGTAGGAAAGTATGCCATACATATAGAAATAGTGCAGGCTCTGTGAGAAGTATGGGAAAACAGAAGCAGTAATAATGGGGGAGTAAATAGAATAGGGAGGGAGAGTGACTATAGAATGAATAGAAGAGAACAAATTAGACAAAGTAAAGACAAGTGATAGATTTATACGAAATCATGCAGTGAATGATTTAGATATAAAGGGTGGCGTGCACCAACCTGGAGTAAGCTCTATTTTCGTAGTAAACTACTATTCAAGTCAACACTCGGCGACTTCCATGCGAGAGGAAACTACTTCCGAAGAATTTTACTCTTTTCAGATACTCCCAGATTAAATTACCGTAGAAGTAAATGTCGGAGAGCACCATCGTGTAGTATGTTACTACGGAATTAAATAGAGCACAAATATAGGTTAGAATTTGCTCTTGCGACTGGATGGAGTAACTAACCTGTCAATTGAACTGGAATACCATATCGTATTTGGAGGAAGATATTTTTGACGCGTTCATGGATTACTTAGATAACATTGATGATCTTGATATTGAAAACAGCGATTACTTAGGTTACATTGATGATCTTGACGGCAAAAAAATAAAACAATGGAAATGCAATAGTGCTATGTGAGTACCATAACTCATACAGAGAGAGAAAGTTCAATGAACATTTCGGTATTAGGAAAGAATCTTATACATGCCTTTTGAACCTGCTTGGAGAACATTTCAAGCAAACTCAGACACAAATTCAGCTCTATAATCCAAATTGTAATTATTGTTATGCGTCCTATAATTGTTTCGTACCGGTATATTTCAGAAGCTTGAGCCAGCATTATGATGAATTTAACGTAATGTGACAGTCTTACACTGTATTAAATGGAGATATTTAGAAATTGACTTAATGCGATGTAACTTAAAAGTTTGGCATCAAACTTTTCCCTCCCGTTACGTCAAGTTTGATTTCACATGGTAATTAGAACCAGTCGGTACTAGCTCGAAGTAATAAAAGTACTATGAATTAAAAGTCATTCCCATTACGTTAAGTGCATGCTAATTATACCTTTAGTTTAGCAGCATTTTCATGTCACGTTAAGTAAAGTTCATCGTAATCCCGGTATTACAGGCGATAATATAAATAACCGTTCACCACGCGTCTGCTGGTGGTGTATTTCATTGCGTTGTTAGAGCGCTTTTGAGTTTAAGAGCAAGGAACCTAGACATATAAATATACACGAGTGTTAAGAAAATAAAAGGCAATTCTGCACTTTCACAGATTTCCTACACATTTGTGTGTGGAATTGACTGCACGAATGTTACTATTTTGTACCCATCCGTGAATATGGTGAACTTTTCCGAAATCAGAACGACTATTTCTCTATTAACACGCAAGTGATCTGCGATGCAAAATGAACATTAGAAACATCGTTTCCTGAATTTTAAGATGCTCTTCAGTACGTTTCCCGTCGCTAAAATTATTAAATTTGTCCATCACGACTTTCTAGCATCTTTATAACACATTTTGACTTTTTTCCATTACTTGGGTCTTCATTGAGAATGTTGATAAAGGTAACCTCCCGTAAACCAGGAACCTAAGCTTATATTAAGAAAAATATAAACCTAACCCTATCCTAACCTCCTGTAAATCACAAACGTAAAAAACCAATAAACCTAAAATAAAAAGTAATTAGGAACACACGTTGCGAGTGTTGGCGGTATCTCACTGGCTTTGAACATCAATGTAATGCAGGTTATCGCACGTTTTTTACACTCTTGTTTAAATGGATTTTCTTTATTTCTACCAACAAACATTTATTGCTTTCGCTGACGTTTCTCCCCTTTTCCTATCGCACATAACCTTATTCATGATTGGATCAAGTAAATCGCGCAAACAAAACAATACCTTCAAAGTAATGAGCTCTTTAATGAGCTCTTACTTCTGTAATCTTAACTAAAAGAGTAAATTGTAATTGAGCTCTCCGTTACTTTTGGGGTAAATTGCTCCCGTAGTAACCTACTTCCGTAGTGGGGACTTCTTTAGTAAACGTCACTTCCGAAGCAATTTACTCCAACATGGTGCACGCCACCCAAAGGACAGTAAACACGGAGAAGGCTAGGAGGGAGAGGTACATTTCTTAATATGAACGAGCAAGTGGTGTTATGGACGATCAGTACGGGGTACAAATAAGCATTCTCTAAATGGCATCTAATAGTTCCCACTTCCCGCTGATAGTGGGAGTCTCAACGACAATTGGAGGAAGCAAGGGAAGGAGATGGGAAGGGGAGAACACTAAGCAGTGACTTTAAATGAGAAACGTTAGCGATATGTAGCTAACTCAACACACATGTTTTGTAAATGCGGAAGCATTGGTACGAATGGCAAAAGGAGCCAGGGCTCGACGCTGATTACGCCCAAATGTATTGTATTAGCTCAACACTCAATAAAGATATATCATTTAATAGGCCTTCTATATGCTCACCCCAAGTTGGTATTGCCTTCAACAGATTATTGCAATCAGTGAAAGAAGTAACCACTTTTGTAAATAATAAAGACAAGTGATACGACAGCAATTTTCTGCTTCTTGTTCAAAAGTCTTTACAATGTCTGGATTATTTATTTCTTCTAAAATGTCTTGCACATTAAGAGACAGAAAATTTTGGTCATTTCTCTCTTTAAGAACGTTGCAACAAAATTATAATAATTCACAACCTCAATAAGAGATACGGCTTCTCTCTGTATGTTCCTTATAGATTTATGAAAGAGCGACAAAACAAAATAATGAAAAACCTTGCCAAGAGGATTCTCAAAACATCTCAGAATTTTGTAATGCACCAATGGTATAGATTGAAAATCTTAATAATTAGAGTTGCTATCAATACTTAAGATACCAGTAACATTATGTAGTGTATTGTGTATAGGTAGTATGTTATGATAATTATACTCTTTGGTGCTGGTCCTTATAGTAGCAGTACAGCAAGTTGTCAACGACGCAGCGCAAGCATTGCATCTGAAATGCAAGAATAACAGATCTTCATTATTAAAGATATTTGACAATTTGTTGAAAATCGCGTGAGATTCTTTTCCATGTGCTAAAATTCAGGAAAATCCAGCTTTTTCAGAACGCAACCCTAACATTACTGTGGAATGATCTAGAAGATTTTTATTCTGAATTTCACCCTCTACCGCAGAACTGTAACTTCATAAAGCTCTCATGCTATTCATAAAACTGGGCAAAAATTCACTGATATTCATGGGAATGAGATATCAGCATTTTAATTTCTGATCGATTGAGAAGAAGTAATTTTTTAGCTCCACGCTTGGGACGCCAAATTTGAAGAAGTGGGTTTAGGTGGATGCTTTAAATTCTTTATGTTTAACTGCCCCACTTTGGGAGCCAATTTGAAGAAGTTATGTTCTTCAACTTTGAAGTATGTGGGTTGGTTCCAGAGTTGGCTCACGTATTATTTTTAGCTGCTTTTTGAGTGAATGCTGTTTTGAGTTAGCCCCATGTATGTGTGCTAATTTGAAGATGATTTGCTGCTGTTACGTAACGTTGCGTAACAAATGTTTACGCAAAAACTTTGAAGAGTTGTATATTAAAAGTTGTTTTGAGCATTGGTTTGAATTTAATGCTTACACAATATTACTGTTTGAATATGCCTCGGCTGCGTCAAGTCTTAATTTAGAGTCAGGATTCTTATAAAGGATGTGGTAATGACAATTATTGCAGACGTAACAGAATTAAACTTTTAAATTTTTCACTTTTATTTTAACTTCTTGCACATATTTATAAACCACTACACTTTTAAAAGAACTGTGAGAAACTTTTATACACTCACTTAACGCGTATCTGTTTTTACTAAATGCCCGTAGAGAACACATTTTTCCATCTACACACTACCAAGTCTTGCCAGGAACTGAATAACCTCAACGGTAAAAACCATAAGCTTCGGTAATGCAAGTCCCTGATTGGCTAATTCTAGTCCAATAGAATTTCTGTATTTAACTTAAAACTTTTCTTTGCTGTTGATTGGCTAATTTTAAAATTATCACTGAAACTACATCGTCACTTTAATCATGACCAGTACACTTTTAAATTCCAAACACATTATTGCCACAATTATCTCATTATTACTCATTGTTAGCAACCTAAAATTTACTATTTTCACATTCCTGCATTATTAGAGTATATAAAGTATTCATATAACATTAATAAAACATATTTACAATAAAAATAAGCATTTGAAATGACATACAATTAAAATAATTATTACATACACATTGTTTCAAGGCAGGCTGTTATTGATTTTACCTATTATAAATAACAATTGAAATTATTCAGGTATTAAAATACTGCCTCACAATCATACAACCCCCCCCCCCCAATATCCTGTTGTACAGTCTGTAAAACATTTTAGGAGTAAACGATTATCCAAGTGGTTGAGTCATTTTTACATAAGCACAATAGATGATATGTTAAAGCATATGTATCTTCTCTTTGTTTTTGTAATGATTTAATAACATACTGGCTACACAATTTCCAGATTACAGGAATAAGAATCCCCTGACACATATGTTCAATGAAATTGAGATAAAACCGGCAGATACAGATTCCTTACACTCCAACAAACCAAGCACCACTTTACAAATTTGGACATTACATATAGTATCTAACCAATCTGTTATTGATTGTAAATATCAGTGGGCTAGTTTCTGATGTTACACTAGCCACAGTTTTCTTTCTTTTACATTTACGAGGCCTGTCCCAGAAGTACCTGACCTGATGTATAGATAGTGGTTGTTTCAAATAAATGACTGTGGTAGAAAGTGCCACCATTATAAAGCAAGTTTGAAGTTTGACGAATCTACGTCGTTTAGTGTTTGTTTGGCAGCCACCAATAGTGAACGCTCGCAGCAAATTTGTAAACATGGATAAAACTGGCCATTGTTATGTGATACAATATTTTGCGATGGTATTACTTATAATGTTTGTGTATTTGTTTTTACTTCACGCGTTGAAGCCATCTTGTGACGTGATTCATTTGTTAGGCTTGTTAGCTCCATCTGGTGTTAGCAATTTGCGGCAGTATTAGTTTTTTGTTTAAAAAAAAATGCTAGTTATTTTATTTAATTTTTTGTTCTTTGTCCTCCGGCTAGCTTTTGGGTCAAGCACTTCTCTTTATACAGGTTGTGTAAACGGAAAGGAATCTTTTATCCAAAGATAACACTGATGAAAGAATTTCTTTTATACTTTTATTGTCGAACACTTTCACTATCACATTTACACATTGGTCTAGACACTCGCCAAACTGAAACTGTTATAATAACTTCATTACTGATATTTCTTAATTCGCGTACTTCAACTTTTTGTATAATTAACTTTATCACACTTGAGATTTTTCATAACTCTGCTACGCGTAACTTGTGAATCTATAGCCGACGTGTAATATTTCTGCTGGACTGAAGGCGACGTGTATCATAGAAAATATTTTCAACGAACTGACGAGGTCTTTACCTCTAACCTACCTTTTATACACTTTCACCCAGATATGCCTAAAGATTATAACTGAGCTGCTATTGGCTAATAAAACGCGCCAACATTAGCGTCTATTTTAATATCCAATGAAAATTATGAATACATATGCTCTAGGGAAATGTTCCAGAAGATTCTAAACGCGCCAACATTACGTAACTTCCTCGTTTCCAATAATGATAAACAGCTCACCCACTCGCTGCATTATTGCACGCTATTATTGTCAGTTTCAGTAAGGCGGTATAAACTTCTTTTCAACAATAATTACAATCAATAAACATCTCAAATCAATGTCACATAAAAATACATATTCATATTACAATCATTATTTACATTTAAGTAATTTGTGATACAAATTACTGCATCAATTTTGATTTGAAAGGTCTTAGTCCAACTAAGATTAAAGCTGAGCTAGATTTTACTCTGGGGGAGTCTGCTCCTTCATTTACAACAGTAAAATCAATATTTTAAGCGAGGCCATACGAGCTGTCAAGACAAACATCACAGTGGTCGACCAAATGAGGTGACTATGCCAGAAATTGAGGAAAATCCACAAAATGGTATTGGATGACCGTCGACTGAAAGTGTGCGAGCTAGCAGACATTGTAGGCAGTTCAAAAAGTGCTGTACATTGCATACTGACTGATAAAATTTAGGCATGAGAAAGCTATGTGCAAGATGGGTGCCCTGTTTACTCACAATGGAACAAACACAGCATCGTGAGGATGTTTCAGTCAAGTGTTTGGCGATGTTTCGCTGCAATAAAGTAAAGTTTTTGTGTCGATTCATAACTATGGATGAATCATGGGTCCATCACTTCACACATGAGATGAAGGAACCATCAAAACAGTGGAGTGAAAGGGAGAATTGGCTCCAAAGAAGGTGCGACAGTTCCACTTGCAGGCAAGGTCATGGCATCAGTTTTTTGGAATGTGTGTGGAATAATTTTCATTGATTATCTTCAAAAATGAAAAGCAATTAATGGCGAGTATTATGCAAACTTATTGCAGCATTTGAATGATGAAATCATGCAAAAATGGCCAGAATTAGTGGAAAAGAAACTTCTGTTTCATCAAGACAATGCACCAGTTCATACATTATTGCCATGGCCAAAATCGAGTTAAAGTTCGAATTGCTCCCTCATGCACCCTATTCACCAGATTTAGCCCCCTCTGATTATTTGCTGTTTCCAAAGTTGAAGAAATGGCTTGGTGGTAAAAGATTTGCCAACAGTGAAGGGCTGGAGTCTACAGTTGATGGCTATTTTTCAGAACTCGATGGTTCTCACTATAAACAGGGTCAAGTTGTTGAACACCGCTGGGAAAAGTGTATCGAGCTGATAGGAGACTATGTAGAGAAATAGATGTTTTTTCCCAAAATTTTTGTGCTTTCTTTGTAGGTCGGGTACTTCTGGGACAGCCCTTGTATTATAAATTGATAATTGTTTTCTCTTCAGATGTTTCTTATACACTAACGATTGTAATCAGCATCCCTAACACCCATGGATTTGATGACACAATGTTTACTTCCTCCTTAATGCTTAAAGTTCTGACCCATATTTTCCTACTTTATGGATAAGTAGCTTCCATAGTATTTTTTCCTGGGTATCAGGCAATAAATGAGCCAAAGTTTGTTACAATAGATTCAGTAGTACTGCTGCTTCACTTTTAAGGTTTTGACCCCTTACCTCCTCAACACAGTAACCCCAATAGTATGTTTGCTAAGGAAATAAGTGTGCATGTTTAATTTAAATTGGTCCAATGGTTTGGGAGATGTAAAATGGACATATGATGACTTTTATGTATACGTGACCTGTGACTGATTAAGTAGGAAATCATATTTTTACAGCAGAGTTCAAAAAAGTAGTGGTTCAGGTTGAAAATATTGATTTTCAGATTCTAGTGTCATATGCTGGAATGACCCTGAAACTACTTGAACTAGTCTTCAATCTTAAAACAATGTTGGAAATGTGTGAAAAATGCAATTAGATATACCAATGTGCATACTGGGTGAGTGGTTTTTAAATTAGTAAACTGCATTGCTCACCTGCATTGATTTGTGAGGCAGTATTTTTAACACTTAAATAATATCAATCTAATTATATAATATGAAAATTCAATAACAGCCCGCCTTGAAGCAATATGTGTATGTAATAATTTGTAAAATGTATGTAACAGTCATTGAATATGCTTATATTATTGTATCCATGTGTAATAATGTTATGTGAATATATTACGTAATTTAATAATGTAGGAGCTGTGAGAATAATAAGTTAAAAGTTGCTAACAATGAGGTAACCTTGAGTCAATAATGAGTAAGAAAGTTTAACAGTACTATTTGTGATTCTTGGAGTAACAATAATGCAATTTTAGTGACAGTTTATAAAATAGTCAATCAACAACCAGAAAAAGCTTTAGTTAAATGAAGGTATTCTATTGGAGTAGGATTAGCCAATCAGAAACTGAAATAAAGCAAAATTTGCAAATCTAGAAGTCAGTTGCCTGCAGACAGAGTTACTAACCAAACGCCAAATGTGTCTTCAAGAAATTTAATACGTATTTGTGTGAGATAACCCTGCCATGATATCCATGTCTCTAAAATAAATACTGACGCAGCCGAGGCAAACATAAATATATAATACTTAAAGAAACAGTCAAATTACAAAGTTAATATTTCTTTAAACTTGGGGCAAAGGTCACCTGAAAGTACATTTAGGGCGAAGGTTACCGGAAACGGTTTACTATACGTGTGGTTGCAACGAATTTCAAGTTCGGCTCCCCAACAGTTGAAATATAGTACAACTCCTTCAATACATCATCTTCAAACTGACTTTCCATACGTGGGGCAAATACAACTCCTACAACAATATAACTTCTTCAATTGTTACACAAAGGACATGAGAAACCACTTAGGAGGTAATGACAGAGGTCATTTTAATTCAGAGCCAGTAAAAGAAAACAGAGATGTTCTGATAAGACGAAACAATATTCCTCCTGCACCATGGTCACCCTGTTCTTATTTTAGGTTCCTGACACTATTCTTTTGACATGGCTCAACAAATGCAACTAACCCTCTGTAGCTGGGACCAATTTATTTTTTGTCAAATTATAAAATCCGCATATTTGGAGTTATGAGTGATTCACACTTCAAAATCACTACTTGCTTCTAGAAACTCTTGTGATAGAGAGAGAAGCAAATTCTCAAACTAGTATGCTTCACCACTACTTGGAAAACTTTCAATTTGGTGAAAGAGTTCTTTCTTTATATGCAGACAATTGCATAGCACAAAACTAGTATAACATTCTCAAGTACTATTTAGTGTAGAGGGTGAGACAGGAATGCACTGTAAGATTACTATTTCGTTTTTGCCTATAGGTCACACAAAGTTGTCTTGTTGGTCTTATGGTTTAATGAAACTGAAGTACAGTGCCTTATTTTCAACTCCTGGCCGGCAGCTTGCCGGATGTAGCTGCATGCGCACACTGCTTTTAACCGGTTCTGGCTCCCGCTGTTCCCCCTCCACTCCGCATGTCAGTGCATGTGCGACCATTGCTAGTGCAAGTTCATGTTTTGTTCTTTGTGGTTAAAGTTTAGTCGTGTTTGAGGCAGTAATTTAATACCTGAATAATTTCAATTGTATTATATAATAAGTAAATTCAATAACAGCCCGCCTTGAAACAATATGTATGTAATAATTATTTAAAATGTATCTAACAGTCATTGCATATGCTTATTTTTATTGTAAAACATGTTTAATAATGTTTTGTGAATACATTACATACTTTAATAATGCAAGAGCTGTGAGAATAGTAAGTTTTAAGTTGCTAACAATGAGGTAATAATGAGGTAATCTTGTAGCAATAATGAGTTTGAGAGTTTGAAAGTTACTAGTCATGGTTAGAGCAACGATAATGTAAATTCTCTGACAGTTTAAAATTAGCCAATCAACAGCAAAGCTTTAAGTAAAATGCAGATATTCTATTGGACTAGAATTAGCCAATCAGAGACTTGAAATACCGAAGCTTACGGGTTTTGGCGGTTGAAAGTTGTTCAGTTGCTGGCTAACCGTGATAGTGAACAGATGTAAGATGTGTTCTCTACAGAAATATTACGTGTGAATCGTAAAATATATATACACGCTAAGTGAAAGTATTAAAGATTCTCACAGTTCCTAATATCAGTGTAGTGATATTAATTTGTGCAAAGATTATTAAAAGAAGTGAATTTAAAACTTAAAATTTGAGTATGTCTACAATTTCTGTCGTACCACACCTTGACTAAGAGATACATGACTCTACAAACATTACTGACGCAGCCGAGGCAAATTCATATATAAAATTAAAATATAGAAGCAGTTCTTAATAACAAAGCTAAATATTATATTGTAAAACTTGGAGTGTAACAACTATCAGCTTCTCATACGTAGCAGCATATTGCATGATAAGTGATTATTACGTAATCAACAAAAATTCAAACCGGCGCTCAAAGTGTGGTGCAAAAATACTTAAAACTAACTCTTTAAATTACATAACCCAAATAACTACTTCAAGTTGGTGCCCATATGTCGGGCAGTTAAACTTAAGCAGCACTACAATACCTACTTCATGTTATAATACCAAGGAGTGTGTTTACTTTAGAACACTGCATTATTCATGTATGATTCCTACGTGTGAACACAGTCTTGTAGACAAGTGACATTTATAGACAGATTCCCCTGAATCCATGCGCCTCACAGAGAGACACTTTGTAGTCTTGTAAACCGATTTAGATAACAGTTCTGTTCTTGTTAGGATACTAAAGCAACTCACCGCATTCTTACAAAGGAAAAAAACTCAATAAGATAGGACAAAGGTTAGAACATAGCCCCAAAAAATCTCTGAGTAGGCTATCATAGGAAATGGGAGTTTCACAATTCTTGGCTTGGAAAGCCAATAAACTTTTAAAATGAAAACCTTATAAGATAACCATAGTTCCGGAATTGCAACCATGCGATACTATGAGTAGAGTAAATTTCTGCAATTGGGTGTCGGGTAAAGTTAATGATGGCACTATGGACCCAAAGTTAATTTTTTTAACAGAAGCAGCATGGTTTTCTTTAAATGACCATGTATCGACACAAAACAACAGATACTGAGTACAGAAAAACCCTTTGTACATGAAATGCCATTGCATGACCTAAAATTGATGTTTGGTGTACTGTGAATGCATACCGAATTATATGGCCTATAGTCTTTGAGGATACAGTTAATGGACAGAGGCATAGGGATACAATAATCAAACCATATCTGGAATATTTGTGTGACATTGAATGCACACAGGCATATTTTCAACAACACTCTGCTACAGCACATACAGCTGATCTCTCGCTGAAATTAATTGCCAAAATTTTTGAAGATAGGGTCATCAGTAAAGGACCATGGCCACCGCACTCCCCAGACCTTACAGTATGGGGGAACTTGAAAAATAAAGTGTATCGGAACAACTTGTATACGTTGGAAGAGCTGAAAGACAATATCAGAAGAAAAATTACTGCAATTTCAAAAGAAGAATTTATGTATGTTAATGGAAATTTTCTTAAAAAGGTGTGAGAGATGTGTGGCAGCACAAGAACATAATTTCCAACACCGTCTATGATAAAGGTATGTGGTTATTGTATGCATGTAAATCTATGCATTTGAATTACCAGCATGCTTTGCGTTTGAGTTCAGGGTATGTGAAGCAGCCGGGCAGGAGTCAGAAATAAGGCACTGTATTATGTCACCCCTACTTCATCATTGCAAGATATTGCTTTAGTAATTGAAGCACATAGTTCAGAAAGATTCCCAGGACTCCCAGTTAAAGCAGTAATTGCTGGAAAAGAAAATGGGAACACTAATGTTCAGATGTTAAGACTAGTTCTTTTTAATGGAAGAAAAAATTTACGAAATCACTAGTTTCAGCCATTTCTCCACAAATGTATATCAACCTAGAGTTATGTGTCAGACAGAGTTGAATGTTCAAGCTGTCAGTGTGAGTATTTGTGATGCTATACTCACTGCCAAAGAAGAAAGGGATTGACATTTCGCGAAGAGAGACAGAGGCGACGTTGCTGCTTATCGCAACCACGTGGAGAGCGCGTTAGAATTGTGTACAAAGGTGACTGGGTTGCATCTGCATTGTAGGGCAGGTATTATTTATATTCGTTTATGAAAACAATTATAAAATAACGAATCTACATGCAAATGATAGAACATCCACGAGCATATCAGTGTAAAGATCTGCACTAACAAGAGAGGCATACCTGTGAATTATTGACACTTACTCTAATGGAAAAATCTGATGTGTTACACTCACATGACTTTCTCTACTCTTGTAGAAACTATGTTTACAAACGCTTATTCTCCATATGCTTCATGTTAATCGAGATATCGAGATGTCAATCTTATTGCTAATTTTCTTGTAGATGCAAGGGGAATATGGTAGCTTTTAAGCGATGGTCAAATATTTTAACGCTGGTTGCTATGTGTCGCATTCCATTCTCTTTGCATGTCCAGGACATAAAAAAATGAATAACGAATTTGAGAAAAAGTATAAGTATTGGAAAATTTAAGGGAATAACAAGCAATATCTCGAAAACGGTTCACTCAACAAAAGAAATGTATATAACATAAGTTGTGTATTTTAACGAGATCTACATTTTTTGTGTAGTAAAATTTTGTCTATCTCTTATGGTATACCAGTTATGCAAAAGTCGTTCACAATGAAGAATAATTTTGGAGACATTCCCAGAAAATTCGAGATATACATTTCATTACCCATGACATTATCTTAAACATATGATATTTTAAACAAAATCGTTAGAGCCATTTTTGAGAAAATTAAAATTTTCGAAAAATGTTCCATGTAAAGGGTAGTCTGGGTTGAAGGGATTTTCTTCAAAACCTTCGTGTCGCATCTCTGGAAGATACTGAACCTAAATACCAAGTTTGGTGTTTATCCGACTGTTCGTTTTTGAGTTATGCTGTTCACAGACACACACACACACAGACACACACACAGACACACACACGGACATGTTTCCAAAAATGCTTTTTTTGGATTCAGGAGGTCTCAAAACATGTATTTCCGGTGAAATCTCGGTATCGAATTTTTGGGTGGAATGCAATACTTCCCCTACTTACTATACGTAGTAGAGAAAGTAAAAATGCCATTGATTCTCTGACAAAGCATATTATTTCCCATGCTTGTCCTTTAATTGGGATACCTTTACCAAATACATTTTATTCGGTTACCGAGCATGCTCAGTTTTTCGTTTGGCTCGTTGGCTTTGTCACTATTTTTGAATATTGTTACATATCCATTAAAAGTGTTAAATCAATTGCAAATGCTCAAAACACATGGAAACACAAACCAAATAACCATACATATAGAATGATGCAAAATAACTTGTCAGTACACAGGCAATCTCTTAACTGATGTAAATACATTGCAAGCTGTGGCTAAAGGAAACATTGTTTATAACTGCAGCAACAACAGAAGATAAGATGTGCAGTTCATGTTACTAACGGTTGCTCGCCAGATACCTCAGGCTAATCATGTGTGACAGTATTGGCAACAAGGCTTTTGTGTCTATCTTTGCTATGGAAGCGTCTTAGTTCTAATTGATCCTTCTAATCATTTCTATGACGACCGCTATGATGATCCATCCCCTCCCATTCATTTAAAGCTTTCCACCACATGGTCAGTAACTGTCGATCACCTTCTTGATTGGCTCCGATTATAACATTAAGGCCTCTAAGACCTCACCCATTCCAGAACAAATTTACTTGTATGAAAACACTGAACAATATTGCACAGCTGAAACTAGAGATTGGTTTTATCCACAACCTCAAAATTATTTACAAGACAGAAATGAATCAGGACCAAGAAATATGGACGTTAAGGAAATTGAAAGAAGGGGCAGCATGAAATGGAAGAAAATGTGCAGAAATGCCAACTTCCACTTATTTAGTGAATCAGATGTTTTCAATGGATGATTTTATAGATAAAAATATTATCGAAAAATGGATATCATATAAAACAGTAACTTATTTAAAAAAAAAAAATTTACTTAATTAACAATACCCTCCAAGAGCCAAATCACCTGAAAATTTAATCTGTAGTAAATCAATTTATAAAGATATTTCATCCAATTTTCCAGTATGTAACCACAAACATACTAACCTAAACCTAAGCTTGAGTAAATCTCGAAACCAGAGGACCCTGTTGATTCACTGTAGCTCGTTATGGCCTGGCGGTTTCTGCTCACCTCATACTCATTTCTTTTTATTAAAAATGTACACTTGGTTAAGATAGCTCATTTTGATCTCGCAGTGTTTTTCGCTCTTCAGGTAGAACTTTATAGCCATAAAGCTACTACTACTGGTCAAACTGTCAGTTAGTGGGGGACAAACATGGAACAAAACCCATTATTTTTGACCTATTAAATTTTAGGTATTAACTTTTGGGAACTTGAACCACCGACAACAGAAATCTTTCCCTTAATTAAGGGATGTTTTAATTTAGCATGTTGGCAGCATACAGTGACGTAGGACAGGAAGAGGCTGGCAGCAACATTACCAAATAACATTCCTAAGGAAATCACGCACAACATACATATTGTCGAAACACTTCAGAACATAGTGACATCTGCGTTTTGCCCTTAGAACTTAATGAAATCAATGCATTGTGAAGTTAATCTCCACTAGGTGTTATACATCATACAATTGCGTGTTTGTGGGTGTCAGAGCATGTTCAATTCCTTAATGTCCTGGACTCCACCAAATAATTGGCTTCATTCAGAGATATTGTAATCCAGCATGATATTGCAGGCAACAATTAATCCGTCTTCAAAATGTAACACTTATATAGAGCCCAGAGTCTGAGAGTTAACTTTGGCACAGTGTATATGTGATTTGGAAGTAAAATAGGTTAAGAGTTAGTGTCTGTACACTGAATTGCTTGAACTGTGAATGAAGAACTACTGTCCATTCCAAACCAGAGTGCCTTTCACTGAAAAAAAAACTCTTTGTATTATCCGCGCGAAAGTAGTTCGCAATCCCCGCCCCTTAATGGCTGCTTGTTCCCCTCTCACGTGCTTGTTGAACACTATTTAAATCTATAAAAATGCGCCCTGCCTGAGAATTATAGTTTAAAATGCAACGTGAGGTAACAATCTATTTTATAAGTCTGTGGAAATGAACATTTTACTTACGTTAATCACAATCCTCCGGCAAAGACGCAACACGCAAATCCGAATCCCCTGAAGATGATTCAGCTGCCATATCGGAATCAGAACTACTCTCCAAAATAATGACAAGCTTATCAGGAAAGATCGCTACTTGCAACATATAATATGATATATATCATCAATTTCATACCAGAATAACCTCAAGATTACCAGTACAGGAATAGATAATGCAGACAGAACTAGATTCATTAAAACAAAGCCACCCTCCCCACGGAAAAAGACAGCAACAGCACATACAGGAAGTTCTTTTAACCCAAAGCATTTAGAAGATTCCACAGCACTGTCGCACTTAAAACAAGTTCCCACATTTTATCCTCTTCTATGTTTGTTTATATTCCCTGCTCGCTTTGGTTACACTCTTACGCCAACGTAAATAGTTCCTTAATACATGTATTATATTATGAAATATTAGAGCAGAAAAGGTATAGGGTTCGTGACAAGCAGAAGCATGTGCTTCTGTTTACATCAGAGTGAACTCTGGTTTGGAATGGACAATAGCTCAATGTATTATCTTTTACTCAAAAAAAGCGCTTTGTGGTAATGAATATCCATATGAAGGCTTCAAAGAAACCAACAATACTGAAATTACAAAGCTTCACATCCTTGTAAATTTGTTTTATTCAGAAAGATGAAACCATATTCTGGAGCAACCCTGCAGGCAGCAAAAATGTTTTCAAGCTACAGAAAAAAGCAAAAAAGGATGTCCAGGGTTTATTTCTTACTCTGGGAGTTTTATATAACATATAAATTTGGAAAACTATTATAATTTGAATATATCTGTTGGAAAACTAAAATAATGGGAAATATCACATACGATCAGAAATAATAATAGATAATAAACCCCTATAACAAGTGCATATTTTAGTTATCTGGGTTGCAATATAATTATATGATACAGATATGGAAAATAAATAAATTCCAGATGATGTGTGGAACAATACATCAGATAATGAAAAACAAAACAAGGAAATATACTCAGGCTACACAAGAATACATAAAATAACACATGAACTTAAAATATACAATCTAAATGATGAAATAGAATAACGTGAAATAGAATAGTCACTAAATCAAGCAAGTGAAGAGCGAAGGCTTAAAATTGTTTATATATATCAACCGATTGAAAAAAGACATATTGGGCATCTTAGAAAGAGATGGTGCTACACAAAGTGAAGATGGAATGGGCATAGATGCCTAATCCATGAAGCAAAGAAGAATATGAGATTATTTTTTCTTACTTATGATACTTTTTACCAAAAAATCAAAACCAGCTTGGTATAAGAAATCTACTACAAATACACAACTTCAAAAGGGGTGTCTGCACAAACAGCAACAACATACTTAACTTCTATCAAAAAGGCATTTAAAGTGTATCAAAATATTAAGCACTTTAGATACACTTAGGGCCAGTTTCATGTTTAAGCTTAAGCTGCAGTGTAAAGTTATAGCGTGCAGTGCAAGCGATAAGCTGAGCTTATATGCGACATGCCTTAAGGCTGGTTCACAACCGCCCGAGAACAGTAACCAGAATGGAAACGAGAACGGGAAGCAATGCACCATGCAAGATATTGGTACACAACAGCCCGGTAACGAGAACGGGAATGCATATCGATCACAAAGTGAAAGTCGATTTTGTGCATTGGGATTTCCTTTGTTTTTAACTGACCAATGACATTTTTTCACCTACTTCCAATTTAGCCAAGCCAACATCAAAATTTGATAGAGTAAACATTATCTAAATGCATATTAATTACATTTCCGATCCCTCTACTTATGCCAAACTTTCATTCTATTATTTAATGGCATACATTAAAATGGTTTATTGTTTTTTTTTTCATTTCCACCGGTTTTAGTTGTTCTTTCTAGGTTTTGCCATTGTTTTTACTTTCTCTACTACGTATAGTAAGTAGGGGAAGTATTGCATTCCACCCAAAAATTTGATACCGAGATTTCACCGGAAATACATGTTTTGAGACCTCCTGAATCCAAAAAAAGCATTTTTGGAAACATGTCCGTGTGTGTGTCTGTGTGTGTGTGTGTGTGTGTGTGTGTGTGTGTGTGTGTGTGTGTGTGTGTGTGTGTGTGTGTCTGTGTCTGTGAACAGCATAACTCAAAAACGAAGTCGGATAAGCACCAAACTTGGTATTTAGGTTCAGTATCTTCCAGAGATGCGACACGAAGGTTTTCAAGAAAATCCCCCCACCCCAGACTACCCTTTACATGGAAGATTTTTCGAAAATTTTAATTTTCTCAAAAATGGCTCTAACGATTTTGATGAAAATATCATATGTTTAAGATGTCATGAGAAATGAAATGTATATCTCGAATTTTCTGGGAATGTCTCCAAAAGTATTCTTCATTGTGAACGACTTTTGCATAACTGGTAAACCATAAGAGATAGACAAAATTTTACTACACAAAAAATGTAGATCGCATTAAAATACACAACTTATGTCATATACATTTCTTTCGTTGAGTGAACCGTTTTCGAGATATTGCTTGTTATTTCCTTAAATTTTCCAATACTTATACTTTTTCTCAAATTCGTTATTCATTTTTTTAATGTCCTGGACATGCAAAGAGAATGGAATGCGCCACATAGCAACCAGCGTTAAAATATTTGACTATCGTTTAAAAGCTACCATATTCCCCTTGCATCTACATGAATATTACCAATAAGATTGACAGCTCGATATCTCGATTAACATGAAGCATATGGAGAATAGGCGTTTATAAAATTAGATTGTACAAGAGTAGGGAAAGTCATGTGAGTGTAACACATCAGATTTTTTAGGTAATAGCCAGTTTTGAGTTGCATATAAACAAACTACAAATGATCCCTTCACCAGAGGAACCAACGCTGATTCGATTTGCAGGTGTCGGGATGAGGTTAGGGAGCACATTTACTACTAATTCCTTCCAGTTTCATGTTTCCAGCTTGCAACTATAGAGAGCACTAGTGGCTGTTACATGTCACGGCCGCTTAGAATAACCTCTAGAGTGAAGAGTCTAATATGCACAATAGGGATCTAATATGCTGTGCCCGGGAACGAGAACGCTAAAAGTTGGGCAACTCTTCTTTCCCGTTCCCGGGGACCGGGAAGGCTTCCCATTGGTTGTGAAGATTCCCATTTGAATACATGTATTTCAACTTTCTCGTTCTGGTTGCCATTCTCGTTGGTTGTGAACCAGCCTTTAAACTGTACTGAACTGCAGTTTAAGCTAAGGAGTCACCATGTTATCTGAAGAAGACAATATTAGTGATGAATAAATGCAAATTATCTTAACCCATATTTACAATAGAAGATGCCTTAGAATGTTTAGAATGTGTCCAAACCATTTTCACGTATGGAAAGATTGAGAATTCTACAAGAGATTTCAATTAAGTAAACAGTTGGCAATGAATGGTATTGGAAATTACTGATATAATTAAAACATAAAACCGATTAGTAAACAAAACTTAACTTTAAATTCATACTTTTATCATGTACTTCGTTGCACTCAATGCCATCCCATTTGAAACTTGTTACTTTATATTTCAGCAAAAGCATTTTTAATAGCTAGTATGCAAATTTATATATTTCTCTTGCAGAGATATGCTTTGTGTCATATATTGTATAGTGGATTGAATTCCTAATAAAGCTATATGTAACAAAACATATTTCAGGAACAAAGCCCTCTCGTCAGAAACAACCCTTCTCTTAACACTCAGGCTATATACAATGCCTTTGTTTTATGACAAGGTCACAACCACCTTATATGCGTATCAGCAGACGGCTATGACCTTGGTATTATGCCACTGCACAGAAGCGGCGCAGGATGTGTCAAGGGTACGTTTATAAGCTGTGAGCTGTCTCAGTCGTTGCTTTGTCTGCGTGTTGTGAAGCGTTTCGACAATGTGTGTTGTGCGTGATTTCCTTAGGAATGTTATTCGGTAATGTTGCTGTCAGCCTCTCCCTGTCCTACATCACTGTATGCTGCCAACATGCTAAATTAAAATATCACTAGAAATACGTGAGTGGCAGTAATGCATTATGAGGAGGATGTTGGCATTAAGTATAAATGCCGACGAGACAGAGAAGACCGCAGGAAAGTTGTAGTTCAAAATGGCTAACTATTACTATTACGCATTATTTGCTTTTATTTATCTCAGCATTTTAATTGGCTGCTTAATCACATGAAGATCTGGTTGGACTGACAATTATTCATAAAGTTACGATTATTATTTACTTTAATTACGTCTTTTACTGTCATATGTATTAACTGCTAGCAACACACCAGCTTTATTTGATAGTGGCATGTTGCGTATGCATTACATTCCTTAATTCAACCCAAAATATAAGATTAAGCAGTACATTTGCAGAATAAACATATTGTGGTGAAATAAACTTTGGCTAAGCTATATACCGCATAACCTCAAATAATTATTACATCATAACCTCCAGTAATTCCCCAATAGGAAATAACCTTAAAATGTAACATATCGTAATATTCGCTCATTTAACCAACACGCAGTTCCAGTACTAGTGTGACTGATTAACACTATACTTTAAATATCCCGTAGCACCAAATACCATTCATTTTAGCAAATTTGAGGATTTGCATAAAAACACCGTCACAGGCCCCCTTTTTCCTGATCATGAATATTGGCTTTTCCTACGATCTGTTCCATTTACACTTACGGTCCATTCCACGCTTACCGTAATTCAACACATCCGTTCCTGCATGTAACTCGCATTAATTCTCCACATTGCCAACATACATATCATTCTAGTGCTCTTAATCGCTACAACGTTGGTATGATTTAGCGAGGTGACGTAGGACAGGGAGAGGCTGGCAGCAACATTACCCGTTATTCTCTTATTAGTCCACGGAAATGCCTGCCAGCAAATTCATGCTTGAGCAGCGTATTTTTATGTATGGTACATATGTGAAAACTGAATTATGTGTAGACAATTTCAGAAGCAATTTCCTGATTATTCATTTCTGGGTAGACCCACTGTGAGATGCTTGGTCAATAAATTTAGAACAACGGGATCGCTAAACGCTAAAAAATAAAGTTTATAGGAACAATTCCACACCATAGACGAACTTAAGGACAATATAAAAGCAGAAATTATGAACATTACCCAAGAAGAACTTGTGCGTGGGAATGGTAATTTCATTCGACAATGTCTTCACGCAGATGGACATCACTTTCAACAACACTTATAACAAGGTTAGTACTCATTACATATATGTTACTAACTTATTTGTTATTGTTCTACTGTAATGCAGGTTGAGATGTTTACTCTTGGAATGGTGATGGTTTGCAAATTTTCATTTCTTAAATAATGCATGATGTGGAGAGAGATAGGAGAGGGATAAATGTTCTTGGTGTTGGGTATGTTATTAGTTAAACACGTTCTTGGTGCTGGGTATATTTATTAGTTATGCTGCATATTTCATAATTGTATGATGTGTTCAATGTCCCTGAGTGTTGCTCACAGTGGGATTACACAAACAAATAAACTCGTAAGTAACATGGGAGTTATGGAACGGAAAGCCCTGCAGTATAGTAGACTGTGAGGAGCATGCATTCGCGCAATCTGCGGCCTTGGCATAAAACGAAAGCACTGTACAAGTGGAAGCATGCTAATTGCAGCTGGAGATTTTTAGGGTGTCAAAATCTACAGTGTGCACAGATTTCAAAAGTTTTTCACAACATTTTAATCCACTACTTGCATCACAATTTTCCATGTTTATGTTGCTTCATAATTTCTAGGATGAGGTGTTTAGTTAGTTGCTTTATTTTAACTGCCCCACATATGGGAGCCAACTTGAGATAGAATTTAGCTTGTTACATTAATATTTATTTACGTATATTTAGCTCTAATGAGTTTGCAACACGCTTTGGGCGCCGGCTTGAATTTTGTTGATTATGTAATAATTACTGTTATTACGCAATATGCTGCTATGTATGAGAAGCTGATAGTTGTTACACTCCAAGTTTTACAATATAATATTTAACTTTGTTATTAAGAACTGCTTCTATATATATTATTTTGTTTGAATGAGCCTCGGGTGTCAGTAATGTTTGTAGAGTCATGTATCTTAGTCAAGGTATGCATAACACAAATTTAAAGTTTTTAAAATTCGCTTCTTTTATTAATCTTTGCACAAATTAAATATCACTACACTGGTATTAAGAACTGTGAGATTTTTTTATACTTTCACCCAGCTATCGCATACACATATTTTACTATTCACACGAATATGTAATATTTCTGTAGAGAACACATCTTCCATCCGGTTACTACCAAGGTCTGCCAACAACTGAACACATTTCATCCGTTAAAACCTGTAAGCTTCGGTATTTCAAGTCTCTGATTGGCTAATTCTAGTCCAATAGAATATCTGCATTTTATTTAAAGCTTTTTCTCTGCTATTGATTGGCTAATTTTAAACTGTCTGAGAATTTACATTATCGTTGCTCTAATCATAACTTCATTATTGCCACAAGGTTACTTCATTGTTAGCAACTTAAAACTTATTATTCTCACAGCTCTTGCATTATTAAAGTATGTAATGTATTCACATAACATTATAAAACATATTTATAATAAAAATAAGCATATGCAATGACTGTTACATACATTATTTACAAATTATTACATACATATTGTTTCAAGGCGGGCTGTTATTGAATTTACTTATTACATAATACAATTGAAATTATTCAGGTATTAAAATACTGCCTCAAGGAGAATGCAGACTTCTTGAGAAGTCAACTTTGCAGTATGTTTTGACTATGATTTTTTGGTCATTTTTACTATATTGTTATTGGATAACCTACAAAAGCTTATTTTAGGAGCAGCATTGCCATAAACTAATGATGAGAATTCCCTCAATGTGCATGCATTACCAACCTTTCAGTTCCTTGAAGTTGTTCAGCTCAGTAAACCAAGCATGGTTGCCCTAGTGTGAAACTAACAGAGATTAAACCAAAGCTTAACAAGCATCCGTAGCTTATTAAAGCACCAGTTTAAGCTTAAACTGTGAAACTGGCGCTTAATCTTGTCAGCCAAGAAGAAATTCTTATCTTCTCTTAAAACACTTTTTTTTTAAAGGCCTACTCTCATAACTGGTATTGTAACTCTACTTAACTGCAAACAGAAAATTCAGTTTAAGCAATAGCTTTTCACAGTGAAGTGATTAATTATTGCAATAATTAACCAACTGGATCTTCTTCTTAATAGGCTCCACAACTTCATTGTATGAATGTTTCAGTCCCATTATCTTTTTCCATTCTACTCAGTCTCTAGCCAAGTCTGCCCAATTCCAAACTTGCATGTTTTTAAAATCCTTGCTTACATCATCCATTTGTTTTTAGGTCTGCCTCTTACTCCAGCTTCAAGACATTGCCATTTGTGTATTTTTTCAACAGTATTTCACCAGATATCCTATACTTACATCCCAGTCACCTTAACCTCTGTGCTTCCAAAGACTCACAAATCTTATGTCCAAAGTAGGGAATGTGTTTATTTTGCCATAAAGCTGGAACCCTTGCTACCATTAAGCAAAAAATCTTATGTGTTACACTCACATGACTTTCTCTACTCTTGTACAAACTATTTTTACAAACTCTTATTCTCCATCTATTTCATATTAATCGAGATAAACATTTGCAGAAAAGATCTTTTGACATGCAAAGAGAATTACATTTTACACATAGCGACCAGTGCTAAAAATATTTGATTATCGCTTAAGGTGTACTATGTTCCCCTTGTTTTGTAATTGCAAGGGCAATATAGAAATACAGTAGCCTTTAAGCATTGACATCTCTTAATAGCTGGTTGCTAGGTGCAGCACCATTCTCTTTGCTACACATTAATACTCTTTGCATATCCAAGACTAAAAAATGAATAACGAATTCCCATTTGAGAAATAAGTATTGAAAAATTTAAGGGAATAACAAGCAATATCTCGAAAATGGTTCACTCAATAAAAAAAATGTATATGACAAATTGCGTATTTTAACGCAATCTGCATTTTTTGTGTAGTAAAATTTTGTCTCTCTCTTATAGTTTACCAGTTATGCAAAAGTCGTTCACAATAAAGAATACTTTTGGAGACATTCCCAGAAAATTCCAGGTATACATTTTATTTGTCATGAAAATATCTTAAACATATGATATTTTAATCAAATCCTTAGAGCCATTTTTGAGAAAATTAAAATTTTCGAAAAAATATGTTCCATGTAAAGGGTAATCTGGGGTGGGGGGATTATCTTGAAAACCTTTGTGTCGCATCTCTGGAAGATACTGAACCTAAATATCAAGTTTGGTGTTCATCCGACTGTTCGTTTCTGAGTTATGCTGTTCACAGACCCACACACGGACATGTTTCCAAAAATGCTTTTTTTGGATTCAGGGGGTCTCAAAACATGTATTTCCGGTGAAATCTCGGTATTGAATTTTTGGGTGGAATACAATACTTCCTCTACTTACTATACGTAGTAGAGAAAGTAAAAACTTAAGTGTTATATCAGGTATATAGGTTGAAATTCACAACCCAACCCACAGTGGACAGAAAAGTCAGGTAATACACATTCCTTTTAAGTTTTAATAATTATATCTCCCCCCTCCAAAAAAAAACCACAACTGAGGTAAACAAATGTGAGAGGCAGCCCCAAGCACATGCCCAGAGTGAATGCTCTTACTACAGGAAGAGCCAAAAAACTAAGAACCAGCTGCGTGGTGTTTTCCCTGTCTGCATCCTTGGCACTCGTTGCCTTCTGCCGCTATCATAGAAAAGCGTGCATGAAACCATACAACATTTTTAAAACTACTTTTAAAGGCTTCACTTACCAACTTTATGAAAGGAGATGCTGAAACTGGCCACTGTTGCTGTCCATATATTTTTGGCACCTCTTTAGGAAACTAATTTCACGTTGAGAAATACTGGCAATTTGCTGGTGGATATTTTGTTTTAATTCTTCCAGGATGTGTGGGGTTTGTCTTGGACACTTTATATTTTAAGTTATCCCAGGGATAGAAATCGCAGGGGGTTAGGTAGGGGGACTAAGGGGACCACAAATCTCTACTAATAATTCTGTCCTCGGACACACTTTCAATTTTTTTCATCGAAATATTGGCTGTATGAACTGTTGCAGTCTCTTGTTAAAAAAAAGGCAAAAATCACGCTCCCTGTCTGTTAATTTTCTAAATACAGGGGGTAAAATTACATTCACGTATGCACGGGCTTCAACTATTGGCTCTTTAACTCCATCTGGCCACAAAACGGTGGCCAGTTTCAGCATCTCCTTTCATAAAGTTGGTACGTAAAGCCTTTAAAAGTTTTAAAAATGTTGTATGGTTTCATCAGCACTTTTTCTATGATAGCGGCAGATGGCAACGAGCACGCGGACAGGAAAAACACTACGCAGCCTGTTCACAGCTTTTTGGCTCTCTCTGTAGCACCCGACTCAACACTCAATCTAAGAGTAGAAAATAGATCAAGTTTTTCATTATGTTTTTACTTTTAAAATGTACTAATGGATAAGTTTAATGATTTCATTGCAATATACTACATTTTCACTGTTATTTGGAATAGAAACCTATCAGTTTACTGAATCTGTATAGTTATCACATATCAATTGCATATGTTATGCACGTGTTGCATGAAGTAATACAAGTATGTATTTCTTAGAACAGATTCAGTACACTTAATGTAAATAAGAGATGAGGTAAAACTGTCATATGACAAACATTTATTCTAAAATATGCTTTGAGGTAATTAGAACCTCACATTACATTCATTGGGAAGCCTATTACATCCTATACTCGCTGCCAAAGAAGAAAGGGATTGAGATTTCATGGAGAGAGGTGACGTTGCAGCTTATCATGACCACGTGGAGAGCGCGTTAGAATTGTGTACGAAGGCGACTGGGTTGCATCTGCATTGTAGGGCGGGTGAGTATTATTTATATTCGTATATGAAAATAATGAATCTGCATGCAAGAACATATCACTGTATAAAGATCTACGTTAACAAGAGAGACATACCTATTGATTGAAATATTGATACCTAATAATGGGAAAATGCCGCTGATTCTCTCACAGAATGTATCATTTACTATGCATGTCCTTTAATTGGGATACCTTTACCAAATACATTTTATTCGGTTACTAAGTACGCTCAGTTATCGTTTGGCTCACTGTCTTTGTCACTATTTTTGGATATTGTTAAATATCCATGTTAAATCAATTACAAATGTTCACAACACATGCACAGATACACAGACTCAAACCACATAAGCACAAAGAAATAACCATACAAATAGGAAGATGCAGAATAATCTGTCGGTACACAGGCAATCTCTAAACTGATGTAAATACATTAAGTTGTGGCTAAAGGAAGCATTGTTTATAACTGCAGTGACAGCAGAAGATAAGTTCATGTTACTGCAATGGTCGCTCGCCAGGTACGTCATTCTAATCACGTGTTACAGTATTGGCAAAAAGGTTTTTGCATCTATCGTTGCTATGGAAACGTCTTAGTTCTAATTGATTGTTTTAATTGTTTCTAGATGGCCACTATGACATAAGCATCCCCTCCCATTCATTTACACCTTTCTGCCACATGGTTAGTAATTGTAAATTACCTTCTTGATTGGTGCCGACTATAATAGCTTAATGCCAATACGATATTAAACATATGATGAGGAAGCTACTGGAGGAATTCAATGCAGGACTGAAGGTAAACATGGGAAAAATAAAATATTTAGTAGTGGGTGGTGAAGGCTGAGGTATCCTACCAGAATGGAACATTAAAGATGTAAAACAATTTAAATACTTGGGCTCAATTTTACATGAATCAGGTAGTTGTAAAGCAGATACAGATTATGGAATGTTGCAGACAAGAGGGGCTATAGAAATGTTGGATGAGGTTTTATGGAGCAGAATTATATATAGAAAAATAAAGCAGCATATTCTTAGTAGTTAATGGCGAAGTAGGTTGTTGCTTCACATATGGAAAGCCAATTTGAAGTAGGAGTTGTATTGTAGTTCAACTGCTGGGGAGCCGAACTTGCAGTAGTTGCAACCACACGTATGGTACCCAGTAGCCTTCGTCCGAAATGTACTTTCCGGTTGGCTTTGCCCCAAGTTTTATGTTTATTGTTAGAGACATGGATTTCTTTGCAAAGCGTGATGCGGCTGAAGAATGTAGGCTTACACAGATTATAATTTTTACTTCACTACATTTATTAATCCTTGACACAATTTAAATAACACTTCACTGATATAGAGAGCTGTGAGATTCTTTTATTAATGACTTGCACTTTTTAACACGTAAAACTATTTTCGTCTCACACTGAATACATATTAAACTTCTCGAGGACGCATCTCGCATCCGGTTAGAAACACTGTCTACAAACAAACACGCCCAGTTATGAGCGCAGTCTACAAGAAACTGACTTGATTTCTACCGCCTAAATTTGCAAATTGTGTATTTCAAGTCTCTGATTGGCTATTTTATAAACTGTCTCAAAATTTACATTATTGTTGATCCAATAATGACTAGTAGTATTGTTAAACTTTAAAATTCATTATTGCCTCAAGGTTACCTCATTGTTACCAACTTTTAACCTATTATTTTCACAGCTCCTACGCTATTAAATTACATAATACATTCACATGACATTATTACACATGTATACAATAATACAAACATATACAATGACTGTAATATACACTTTTTGTATTATTATACTACACACACATATTGCTTTAAGGTGGGCTGTTATTATATTTTATATAATTTGACTGAAATCATTTAAGTGTTAAAAAAACTGCCTCAATGGAAACTATTATGACTATGGAGCAGAGAGTTGGATATTGAGTCAGAAAAGCAAAATACTGGCAGTGGAGATGGATGAGATATGTAGAGGAGCATGTCTAGGTTGGACAGGAAAAGGAATGAAGAAGTAAGGCAGTTAATTGGGGATGGATAAACCAGTTAGACGGAATTGAAAGAAAAGCTCTCCAGTGGTATGGCCACATCTGAAAAATGACAGAAGAAAGATGACCTAGAATTATTTTGGAATGGTCACCATCAGGGAGGAGGAAACGTGAAAGACCACAAGCAAATTGGAGAAGTGGTACAATTAAGATGAGGGTCAATATCTGGAGAAGGAAGATGGGCAGAATTGTGAAGAATGGAGTGTCGGAATAAGGAGACAACCACTGAAAAGAGGAAAAACCCTCAAAAGTAAGTAAAAATGAGTACAATGCATCCACTGTTTAATGACTGATATTATTTAGTGATAAATGAAACTGAATTACATTTGTTTTATTTAAGATAACTATCCATTCTCTTACTTCAAACTTCCCAAAATTGAAATCAATAAAACTTAACGTTGTAAATCAGAGCACTATAATTTTGCAATGAAATGGAATGCATAAAATGTTGAGTGCAGTGTTTGTAATTCAATTTTTTATAATCTTGAAGACCTGGTAGTACTGCTTCTTCCTGTCACATGTACTGAAATTCTTCAGTATGGTGATATAATATAAAATTGTATTAAACAAAGAACATGACTTCCTAGGCTATAGATTTGTAGTCCACATTTTACACTTCGTAACATGAGAACTATAACAAAAACAGTCATAAAAACCTGATGTGTTACACTCACATGACTTTCTCTACTCTTGTACAAACTATTTATACAAACGCTTATTCTCCATCTACTTCATGTTAATCGAGATAAACATTTGCAGAGTCTATCTTATTTGTAATTTTCTTGTAGATGTAAGGGGAATATATATTTACAAGGGCAATATAGAAATACAGTAGCCTTTAAGCACATACATATCTCTTAATAGCTGATTGCTAGGTGCAGCACCATTCCCTTTGCCACAGATTAATACTCTTTGCATATCCAAGACAAAAAAATGAATAACGAATTCCCATTTGAGAAAATAAGTATTGAAAACTTTAAGGGAATAACAAGTAATATCTCGAAAATGGTTCACTCAACAAAAAAAATGCATATGACATAAATTGTGTATTTTAATGCGATCTACATTTTTTGTGTAGAAAATTTTTGTCTATCTCTTATGGTTTACCAGTTATGCAAAAGTCGTTCACAATGAAGAATACTTTTGGAGACATTTCCAGGAAATTCAAGATATACATTTTATTTGTCATGAAAATATCTTAAACATATGATATTTTAATAAAAATCGTTAGAGCCAGTTTTGAGAAAATTAAAATTTTAGAAAAATCTTCCATGTAAAGGGTACTCTGGGGTGGGGGATTTTCTTGAAAACCTTCGTGTCGCATCCTTGGAAGATACTGAACCTAAATACCATGTTTGGTGTTTATCCGACTGTTCGTTTCCGAGTTATGCTGTTCACACACACACACACACACACACACACAGACATGTTTCCAAAAATGCTTTTTTTGGATTCAGGGGGTCTCAAAACATGTATTTCCGGTGAAATCTTGGTATGAATTTTTGGGTGGAATACAATACTTCCCCTACTTACTATACGTAGTAGAGAAAGTAAAAATGGGAAACTTATAACCCTGCTGCCATAGAATGCAAATAAGATAATTTATGTGAGAGAGCCGACTTCAATTCACATCCTCCATTGCTGAATGTTCACATCTGTTTACTGCTGGTTGCTAGAGGTCATTAGTGTTGCAATAAAATTTTAAATCTGCATGCTATGCATTTTGTTGCAGCCTAATTCAGGGGGATCATGATCGTGATGAAGATAGATACACAGATCAGCTATGGTCTATTATAACACTGTAAGATAAACTTCGATATTGGATTATGGCCGGTATAATTATATATACGTAACACACGCATACACTCATGACTTTTGACTTCAACACATTATTACGCATAATATAGAACAAATAACATGGTGTTTTACTTATTTTCATGAATATATGGCATATTTTGTCACTATTGTTCCTATTACTGACACTCAGAAATTGCATTGCATACATCTCACCCTTGGCATCATGGGAACATTGGTTGCATTGTCTTTCTGCTGCCAACATTTGAAATCCCAACATAGCTGAAAACATGATTGAGGGCCCTCAGTCTCAAAGAGTAGCTGAGGGATGTTTTTTACAAGCAACTGTGAAGCAACAACAGGGTGTAGCCGAGGGATCTGCACGTCAAACTTCAGTGATTGATGTTGGCAGCAATTCCTTCGAAAAGTCGCCAAAAACAATAAGAACGGCCGCATAAAAGGGAGGGGGGTGGGCAATATATTACCCTTGGAGCAACACCTTCTACACCAAAACGTTCATTAACCAAGAATTAAGGCTGGTTCACAACCACCCGGTAACGGTAACCAGAACGGAAAGGAGAACGGGAAGCAAGAAATTTTGATTCACAACAGCCCGGTAACGAGAACGGGAACGGGAATGCATATCGATCACAAAGTGAAAGTCGATTTTGCACATCGGAATTTCATTTGTTTTTAACTGACCAATGACATTTTTTCACCTACTTCCAATTTAGCCAAGCCAACGTCAAAATTCGATAGAGTAAACATTATCTAAATGCATATTCATTACATTTCCGATCCCTCTACTTATGCCAAACTTTCATTCCTTTATTTAATGGCATACATTAAAATTGTTCATTCTTTTTTCATTTCCACCGGATTTAGCTGTTCTTTGTAGCTTTTGCCATTGTTTTTTAGGTAATAGCCAGTTTTGAGTTGCATATAAACAAACTACAAATGATCCCTTCACCAGAGGAACCAACGTTGATTAAATTTGCGGATGTCGGGATGAGGTTAGGAAGCACATTTACTACTAATTCCTTCCAATTTCACGTTTCCAGCTTGCGACTATAGAGAGCACTAGTGGCTGTTTCATGTCACGGCCTTTTAGAATAACCTCTAGAGTGAAGAGTCTAATATGCACAATAGGGATCTAATATGCCGTGCCCGGGAACGAGAACAAGAAAGTTAAAAGTTGGGCAACTCTTCTTCCCGTTCCCGGGGCCCGGGAAGGCTTCCCAACGGTTGTGGACACTCCCATTTGAATACATGTATTTCAACTTTCCCGTTCTCGTTGGTTGTGAACCAGCCTTTACTGTGGATAGCAAAAACTGCTGATTTCGTAAGTTAAAAGCTTCTATTTTCACCATAATCCAATATCGAAGTAGAACCAATTGTGCTACATATTGAACTGCTCAAAAGGGCATTAACATGCTGGTTTCTCATGCACAGCCTTAATTAAAATGTTGGTAAAGTTTCACTTTAATGGAATGAATTAGAGGTCATTCTTGATTTTAACACGTATAAAATGTATTTTGCTAAGGTAACTGTTTTTAGATATGTGTAAAGGCCTATTGTAATTCAAACTTCTACAAATGAAACTCTTACTTACATACTGGCCCTGGAAGTGCAAAAACAATCTACAACTTACCCTAATTTACTACACTATTTTCACTCTAGCTTTTTTTTGCCCTTTTTATTTGGGAAGAGGGAAAATATGATCAGGTTTTCAGCTGATCTTCATGGCCACTATTTTTATAATCAAATCACATACTGAAGTTTTATTGACTGTAAATGTGCTTATTATACACTTGGTAAATGATTAGCAAGGCCATCAGACCTCCCTCCTTTTAATGATTGTATATATTTAAAGTATTGAGCTTATAATGAAATGCTTTTTTCCTGCATAACGATTTTTTTAGTGCATAGATTTTATTTCATGCATATTTCCTTTATCTCCACCTTCCTTTAACCCTACCACGCCTCAAAGTGGATAACCTTGAGTCAAATGTCCAAAAGTACTAAATTTTGCGTTGTGTCAAAGGCACTATTTCAGTACGTCAAAGTATTACTCACTCTTTATAGTTAGTAAACCACTTGCGTTTGTAACCGCTTATCTTATTCGCGTCTAAAGGCAATGTAAGGTAATTGTCTAACAAGTTTACAAAATTATTTTCAAGTAAACTTGCATATATTACTAAAAACGGCTTAAAATGAGGGAATCGCAGCCAATTAAACTTTTAGAGATGTCAAGTATTACGACCATAACTATACGCATCAAATGTTTTCACCGTCATACCTCCCTCACAACAAAGTTGTTTTCAAACATGAAACGCAATTTCTCTTCGGTGGTCGTTTAGCGTTCAAAAGTAATGTGATGTTCCGCTAACAAACATTCAACTTCGAAAATATAAGACTACTAAATATGTAATTCAAACGACGCGTTATTTACACAATCTCTGCATAAAACTGCTTGTAATTTGACAAGAAACATTGTTTGAAGTAATTTCGCATGCTTCCGTTTTATATGCATATACACTTTATTTACAAAAGAAAACAACCCAAGAGTTAATTTTTTACCCCTACCATAATGTGATCTTTTTGTTGTTCCATTTTCCGCATCACCATCCAAAGGACGTTTCCTTGAATCAGATATTTCTGGAGAAGGACACGTATCCATTCCGGAGTCTGCCGCCATATTATATATTGGTGGGATTTGCGAAGTTGGGACTTGCTTGTAATCCAGCTATATACCATTTTATGTTTTAACCAGGATACCAACATATACACTTAAAAATTAATCGCCGAAATACATTTATGCCGCAATTCACCCATAATTATTGAATTATGAATACAAAATTTATTTAAAAATATATAGAAAGTTGTTGTTATTCACATAAGTCTTAATTAAACGTCTAAATATTATAACAACACATTTCATTTTGTTTGCTTAACTGATAGAGCGGGCTACGTTCCTCATTTTTTAATTTTTGAAGCAAAGCGGCGGGAACAAAGTAGATTATTTAAACTTGCTCGGCACACTATTTAGGTTTAATATTATATTAGTTTAGAGTGACAGATGGTTTCCGTAAACTTTGTTTTGTGTTTTTGTGATTGGATGACAAGATTTAAATAAAAATATTTATTTAACAAAGACTTCCATGAGGTAAGTGGCTCCTACTAGGGAGAAAGTATTAGCTCCATTAAACATAGGTAGTTTCTTCATGTTATAAAAAACTAATGTAAAGAATTTTATGATGCAAAATGAATTAAGCTAAATACATAAAACTACATTTTTGTAAAAAGTTAAAGCTAAATTTTTAAAGACGCTTGTGTATAAATGGAGTTTGGTCTGATGATATGAACATAATATAGCTGCCAAAGTGTCCAGTTGTTGCCAGACTACTATGTTTAGTATGATAATATTCTTTATTTCTTTTCCCAGGTGACATAATTTATTTATGCCCCTAATTTCAATGCATAGTTCATTATACCTATTTTATTAGCTTATTTTTTACTCTGTTGTACCATATCCAATTGTTGAACTGTGAAAGGAATGCACTTATATGTGATTGTTGCCTGGTATCAAATTTATGAATATTTTATTAATAATAATATTAATGCTATCGTTTATCACCATATATATAATTTTATGGTATTCTTTCCTATCTACCTGCCTTACTCCACATGTATTACTTGCCCATGTCCCCCAAATTGTGGGAGCCCTCCCAGGCTTTGTGATAAATGGAGGTCCAGAATTATGTGGGTGGACTTGAAATTCACATTGTTTAGTGCAGTTGTATCTGTCTGTTGTGTCATCTGCTCACATAGGTATTTCCACATTCCTTGTTTTCCTTTCCCTTTCTTACTTTTTTCATTTGCATGGCTTTATTACTTGTATCATATGAATTTCAGGACATTTTACTCAAACTTTTAGGGAAGCATATTAAACTATGTCAACTTAGCCTAGCATGTCTGTCTTTTTAACTTTAGTGCTTTGAGAATTGCTTACATTGCCAACTTTCACTTACCTCTTTTAGTGATTCTCTGCAAAGCAGGAATATTCTTATTTTACAGAAAAGCTCTATGGAAGCTTTTTGTGGTATTAACTTTCTTTTGTGTTCCATAGAGCCTTATTCAGAAATCTTCATTTCTCATCCTTAGCAGACAATAGTTAACTTACCTGTACTAATATTATAAAGAGAGAAAATTTGTACATGTGATATCAGATAATTTCAGAAACCGCTGAAGTTATTTAGATAATTACTTAATTGCTGAAAAGCCATTTTTCCTGACAGAGACAGGCTGTAAGACAGCTTCTAACTTCGGTTCCTAAAACAACTAAAAGACCAAACTGGATTTAGAACACCAGTACACTATGATACAAAAACATTGGTGTCATGAAAGAGCATACTTGAACATAAGGCTTTGAGTTTTCATTGATAATACCACAGAGTAAAAAGTGGTTGTAGTCACTCCACAGAAAATGCATTTAAAATCATTTATTGATTTCTCTACCATGTACATAATAGGTAGAGGAGGTATTGCATTCCACACTTAAATTTTAAACAGAGATTTAACCATAAATGCTGTTTTGAGACCCCTGAATCCAAAAAAAGCAGTTTCAGAAAAAAGTCCTGTGTGAGTGTCTGTGAACAGCATAACTCAAAAATGAAAACTCAGATAAATACCAAACTTGGTATTTAGGTTCAGTAACTTCCAAAGATGGGACACAAAGATTTTCAAGAAAATTACCCCACCCCAGACTACCCTTTACATGGAAGATTTTTCAAAATTTGATTTTCTAAAAAATGGCTCAATGATTTTTATTAAAGATATATTAAAAGATATATTTTTATGTAAAGATATAAAAAGAATATATTAAAGATATTTACATTATAAATCAAATGTGTATCTTGAATTCTCTGGGAATAACCTGTGAAGTCCATTTCATTTGGAAGAAATTTCGTACAATCTTGTATAACATACTACACAAAAAATGTAGATATCTCTAAAAAACACAATTTATTTCAAATAATTTTTTTTTTTTTTGTGACATAGGTAAGCCATTTCTGAGATATCTGTTATTTAATGTTTAAATTGTTCATTTATTGGTCATTTTTTAAAGTCCTTTCAATTGGTTGTTTCTCATGACTGCATAGAAACAGTATGGAATTTTAAGGCCAGCATATAGCGTCCAGTTCTTAAACATTTGACTATTTGACTATTGCTGTTCTTTTTGTATCTATAACGAAATGTGTAATGTAGGTATTTCTGCAAAAGTTATTTTGATTAAAACGTAGTAAACATGAAAATAGGCTTTAGTAAGAATAATTTGTATACTAACTAATAAATGATAGGGGGTAGAGAAAATCATGTGAATGTATCACATCAAAAATTTTTTGTTTAGATTATACAGATTATTCTTACACAATCTTATTTTTCTATCTACTCCATGTTACCTAAGATAAACATTTGCAGAAATGGTTTCATCCTACATTTCATTATAGGTACAAGGGAGATAAAGGTGGCTGAAATGATAGTCAAATCTTAAAAAATCTGATGTGTTATACTCACATGACTTTCTCTACTCTTGTACAAACTATTTTTACAAACGCTTATTCTCCATATGCTTCATGTTAATCGAGATGTTAATCTTATTGCTAATTTTCTTGTAGGTGCAAGGGGAATATCGTAGGCTTTAAGCGATAGTCAAATCTTTAAAGAGTTGGTTACTATGTGGTGCATTCCATTCTCTTTGCATGTCCAGGACATAAAAAAAATGAGTAACGAATTCCTATTTGAGAAAAAGTATAAGCATTGGAAAATTTAAGGGAATAACAAGCAATATCTCGAAAATGGTTCACTCAATAAAAAAATGTATATGACATAAATTGAGTATTTTAATGCAATCTATATTTTTTATGTAGTAAAATTTTGGCTATCTCTTATGGTTTACCAGTTATGCAAAAGATGTTCACAATGAAGAATACTTTTGGAGACATTCCCAGAAAATTCAAGATATACATTTTATTTGTCATGAAAGTATCTTAAATATATGATATTTTAATCAAAATCATTAGAGACATTTCTGAGAAAATAAAAATTTTTTAAAAATGTTCCATGTAAAGGGTAATCTGGGATGGGGGGCTTTTCTTGAAAACCTTTGTGTTGCATCTCTGGAAGATACTGAACCTAAGTACCAAGTTTGGTGTTTATCCGAATGTTTGTTTCTGAGTTATGCTGTTCATAGACACACACACACGGACATGTTTCCAAAAATGCTTTTTTTGGATTCAGGGAGCCTCAAAGCATATATTTCCGGTGAAATCTCCGTATCGAATTTTTGGGTGGAATACAATACTTCCCCTACTTACTATACGTAGTAGAGACAGTAAAAAGTGTGTAACTATATGCTGGCTTTTAAATTCCATACCCTTTCCATGATAAGAGCACTGAAAAACTCAAACCAATAACAACAAATATCTTAGAAATGGCTGATGCCATAAGAAAGTTTTTTTGGAATAAATTGTGTCTTATAAAGAGATCTACATATTTTGTGTAGTATGTTTTTGTCTATTCTCAAATGATTTTTCAGTTATGCAAAATTATGCAAAATTCATCTTAAATGAATAGGACTTCAAACTGTCTTTGCAGAAAATTCAAGATATAAATTTTATGAGTCATGTAAATATATTAAATATTTTGGTCAAAATCATTGGCACTACTTTTGGGAAAATACCTTTAATTTCAGCAAATCTAAAAACACGTATTTCTGGTAAAAAGATTGATATGAAATTTTTGATTGAAGGCAATATTTCCTCTATCTACTATAAGTAGGTGCTAGAAAAAGTAATAGATAAATGATGTGGGTATATCATTCCAAGCAATATACATAGGTCATGATTTAGAAACATAGAAGACATGACAAAACAAATGACAATCCTATTCTGATTGTAACTGTGTGACAGGTATGTGACACTTTTTGCTTTAATCGATAGTTTACACAAATATCACAGATGTATTCAGGATTTAACATTTAAACACCTGAGTAACTTTTGTTTGTGATTCTACAAGTGTATGTAGTAAAGTTTCTTAATATATAAACCTTTTAATAATTATTAAAGGGTTATAGGGTTATAAACCTAATGAAAGAAAGCTTTGCTGTATTTTCTCTGAATGTTTAAACCAAAGTATATTAAATAGAGAGAAAATTGTTTCCAGCATAATGTCAGGGACTACTTAACAAATATTTATAATCAACAACTGTTGCAGACTGTGTGCCATTTCCATAACGTTGAAATTGTTGTCCAGGGATATGGGCAATCTTGTATTTCAACAGTATCATCCCTATTTCATTGTAAATGATGTTGGGGTTTTGTAATATGCAAACTGCAGAGTCTTTATTTAACAACTATGGATCCAAAAAGAATAAAGTACATTTTGTATCTAGCTTCTTTATAATATAATTTTTGACTTGCATCTTATATTGTAAATATTTTATTTCACATGTTCATAACATGTATATTGTTTTCAAAGGATGAAAATAAAATGAATGAGAGGGTATAAAAATTTAAAATTGAATATACATTGTTTTCCAGAATTTGGAAGACTGTTGGGGAAGGTTAAGGAAATCAGAAATACTGTGGCGGGCATATGTAGATTTAGTTTGGTAAGCTTGAAGTTGATCCTCCCGAAATGGGTTGGTGGGTCTGTCTTGGAAGTATCAGTTTAATGTTGGAAGTATTGTAGTTGTTCCAGAAAGAGCTGGAAACATCTAGAATAGTTGAGTAGTTTGGGGTGACATATTAATCGGAAGTTGTGGTGGAAATGATTAGTTATAAAAATCATAGATTACTTGATTTGCTCTCTTTAGCAACGTGTCTTTCACAGGGTATAGTGCTCTGGGCATCTGCCTCTGGACGAGGGGGGTTTTTGGGTTGAGGATGTTCTTGTAAAGGATTTAATATGTGATTTTTACTTTCTCTACTACATATAGTAAGTAGAGGAAGTATTGTAGTCCATCCAAAAATTCGATACTGAGATTTCAAAGGAAATATATGTTTTGAGACCCCCTGAATCCAAAAAAAGCATTTTTGGAAACACTGTGTGTGTGTGTGTGTGTGTGTGTGTGTGTGTGTGTGTGTGTGTGTGTGTGTGTCTGTGAACAAACAGTTGGATAAACACCAAACTTGGTATTTAGGTTCAGCATCTTCCAGAGATGCGACACAAAGGTTTTCAAGAAAATCCCCCCACCCCAGATTACCCTTTACATGCAACGTGTTTAAAAAATTTTAATTTTCTCAAAAATGGCTCTAACGATTTTGATTAAAATATTATATGTTTAAGATATTTTCATGACAAATGAAATGTATATCTCGAATTTTCTGGGAATGTCTTCAAAAGTATTCTTCATTGTGAATGCCTTTTGCATAACTGGTAAACCATAACTGATAGACAAACTTTTACTACACAAAAATGTAGATGGCGTTAAAGTACACAATTTATGTCATATGCATTTTTGTTGTTGAGTGAACCATTTTCGAGATATTGCTTGTTATTCCCTTAAATTTTCCAATATTTATACTTTTTCTCAAATGGAAATTCATTATTCATTTTGTTTTTGGTTCTGGTAATGCAAAGAGAATGGAATACTCCACATAGCAACCAGCTCTTAAAATATTTGACTATCACTTAAAGCCTACCAATTCCCCTTGCATCTACAAGAAAATTAACAATAAGATTAACATCTCGATATCTCGATTAACATGAAGCATATGGAGAATAAGCGTTTGTAAAATAGTTTGTACAAGAGTAGAGAAAGTCATGTAGGTGTAACACATAAGGTTTCTAAGGTAAGAGGTCATATGCTATTAAAATTGTTAAAATTGAAATAACTTCTTCTTTCGTATTTCTCCATAATAATCTTGGTTATCTTCTGAGTTCAAATCCTTAGTTTTGCATGCCAAGTGAGTATATGTTCTCCTTCCATTCCATGACCTGAAGTAAGGAAGGTTCAGTAAAGTTACTAAATTAATATCATACCCTTTTTCATGAATATTAAGGGATTTTTAAAATCCTTTACTGGGTTATCATGGTGACTTGAAATTATAAGGGCTAAAGGTGATGTTAATTATATAATCATAAAGGTTTAAAATTCCATGTATGCAATGCTGGGTAAGCAGTTAGTCTCTTAGATAACTTGTGGCAGCATTAAAATGAATCTAAATGTATATGACTACAACTAATTTATATAAGCCAGTAAAGCTCTAAAATCCTTCCAGGAAAATCGTTTCTAGTGTAGAATATACATTTATAATAGCCTTCCTTAATCTTTGAAATTACTGGGAAGCCTAGAGAAGCAGAATGTTTCCAAAAATGAATTTTAAGGTAACCTTTAAACACACTACTACTTACATATAATAAGGGGAAATACTGTATTCCACCCAAAAAATCAATACTGAGATTTCACCAGAAATATATGTTTTGAGGCCCCTGAACAGTGATGGCTGCTGTATAAGAGCACGTGAACACCCCAAATGTTGATACCTGGCGATTTATTTTTACTTTTTCTTTCAATGCTATTAAACGTAACGCACAGATGGTTATTTAAAATCTAGGACATTTAAGTATACCACGCTAGATGACTCAGGCGGTTACATCTGTGGCGTGCATTCGGGAGGTTCCGGGATCGATCGGGGTTTTTCGGGGCTTTCCTGGTTCGTCAGGCGAATGCTGGAGTGGTTTCTTTCTTCCCCCGGAATTTCCTGTCCCTCCGTTTCGTTCCATTCGTTTCATTCATATTTCATCCCATTGGTCTCTTTCAGTGTCGGAAGTGTCGGCGATGGTGTTTCGGTGCAGCGTGGCAGGGGAAAAGGATGCACTTTGTGACTCTCTCCGGCTGGCTGCCAAGGTATCCGAGCCCCC
Source organism: Deroplatys truncata (assembly GCA_030765065.1). Classification (NCBI taxonomy): domain Eukaryota; kingdom Metazoa; phylum Arthropoda; class Insecta; order Mantodea; family Mantidae; genus Deroplatys; species Deroplatys truncata. The sequence goes on along the minus strand of CM060976.1, from coordinate 233,338,265 downwards.
TTGAGGAGCGTTGGGCCCTCTCTGGGTGAGGTGAGGTCCCCGGTCTGCCGAGGTGTCTCTATCTGGAAACTTAGGGTCTCTGTCATTGCTGTACCATCGCTCCTGGTTGCGGCCGCCCGGTGTTCCTCTCGTCTAATCCTTCCTCGTGGAGCGTAGATACAATATCCATTCTGGATCGGTGCTGAGTCCCCTCGGTGGTCAATCCTATCCTAAGGTGTATAAGATTTTCTTATCAGAACAAAACTGCAATTTGAAATTCATATAATATATGCAAACTCTTCTTCAGCTTTCTTTCACTTGGGTCATAAATATTGTACAGCATTTGAAACAAAAATGTTTTCAAAAGTAGCTTATCAAAAGGGGAGCTGAAATAGGCTCAGTTCGTGTCAGTTTGGGATTTTGTATGTTCGTAATGGTATAATATAAAGAGTTTTTGAGTTACCATGGCATCTGGTTGCTATCATGTGTAAAATTCCTCTTTGTTGATTATTTTGATAGGTCATGAACTTGTGTTCGGGTGAAATTAATTCAAGGAGTGATCAAGACTTGAGACAATACATATCTGATTAATGTGAATATACTGCATTTATTTCATTAATATAACATTGAAATGATTTCTGTACGCCAGCACACAACAGGGCTGTTTAGATTGATGTTCACTACTTAAGACCTCAAGTTTGCTGTTGTAATAACCAGATACTGCAAAATCTGATATGTTGCATTCACATCTCTTCTACCAACTATTTTTACAAAAGCTTATTCTTTTATCTACTTCTTGTTAATGAAGTTGTAGGTATAAGAAGAATACAGAAGGCTAAAGCGATAGATTATTAAAAAGCGGATCATTTTGTTATGGTGCACAAGAAAAATGAATAGCGACTTACCACTTGAGAAAAGTATAATGTGACGCAGCGGCTATGGTCCAAGGTTATCGGGGGATCGGCGCCGGGTGATCCGAGTACACAAGATAACTGCTGCTCCCCAGCGTAAACACGGAGCGCGTTATCGGTAGATAATAGAGCCTTCTGCAAGGTTTTTCTCCCACCCTCCTCCAAAAAGTGTGTCAAAATAGTTCTAGAGCGATGAGAATCCTGTAGAAAGATTCCACTGACTATGTAAGCGAGCGCTCTCGCGGGCAGTCGAGTTGAGTACGAGGTCAGTCAGTGAGCAAGCGAGTTAGTGAGTGCGACATCAAAGGCGATTCTCCGAGCGAGTTGGTGACGGCTGTTGTGACATGCAGCGAGTGCTACTGCGGAGGGAAGGTTGTGGAGGTTTGTGTTCGACTCCCGAGTGAAGTGAACCGTCCGGCACGAAGAAGCTACGTCACGAAGGAGGTGAAGCGACGGAGAATTGAACTAATTCATCTTAGTGAAATGAACTCCCAGTGAAGGTGAATATATATATATATAAACAAATATTGAGATAGAACTGAGAAAAGTGACAATTGAAAAACTGGACCAAATATTTGAAAATTTTAACAAAAAACAACGAACTTCTCAGAAATGGCTAATGCCGCAAAAAATATGACAAATTGTTTGCTTTAACGCGATCTACATTTTTGTGCAGTAAGATTTGGTCTATCACTTTTGGTTTACCAATTACACAAAAGTCATTCAGAATAAAGAGGAATTCACAGGCCATTCACAGAAAATTTTAAATGCACATTTTATTTGTCATGCAAATATATTAAACACGTGTAATTTTAATCAAAATCATTAGACCGTTTTTGAGGGGGGGATAGTAAACATTTTTCCATGTAAAGGATAGTACGTGTTAAGGGGATTTTCTTGAAAATCTTTGTGTCGCATCCTTGGAGGATGCAGAACTTAAATACCAAGTTTGATATTTCAGCGACGTTTTGTTTTAAGTTATTTTATTTACAGATACACACCGCACACATACAGACCTTTTTCTAAAATTGCTTTTTACTTTCTCTACTACGTACAGAATAGGTAGAGAAGGTATTGCATTCTACCCAAAAATTCGATACCGAGATTTCGCCGGAAATACATGGTTTGAGGCTCCTAGAATAAAAAAATAAAATAAAGCATTTTTAGAAACATGTTCGCTTGTGTGTCAGTGAACAGCATAATCTAAAAACGAAAAGTGGGATAAACACAAACTTGGCATTTAGGTTCAGTACCTTTCAAAGATGGGACAGGAAGGTTTTCAAGAACATCCCCCCACCCGAAACTACACTTTACATGGAACATTTTTCGACAGTTTTGATTTTCTAAAAAAGTCTCTAACGATTTAATTAAATATCATTATGATATATTCCACAGTGTGGAATTTTAAGGTCAGCATATAGCGCCTGTGTTGTATAATCTTGTATAACTAATAAACTTTAAGCGATAGACGAAAACGTAGATCTCTTTAAAACACAACTTATTTCAAATAACTTTTTTGTGGCATGAGCGATTTCCGAGGTATCCGTTATTAATGGTTCGATTTGTTCATTACAACGGTCATTCTTTAGTCCTTTCAACATTCATTTGTTTTTTCGTGATTGCTTGGAAACAGTATGGAATTTTAAGGCCAGCATATAGCGTCCAGATCTTAAACATTTGACTATCGCTGTTCCCTTTGTATCTATAACGAAATGTGTAATGTAGCTACTTCCGCCGAGGCAGTATTTTTAACACTTAAATGATTTCAGTCTAATTATATAATATATAAAGTCAATAACAGCCTGCGTTAAAGCAATATGTGTAAGTAACAAGATATAAAAAGTGTATATTACAGTCAATGTATATGTTTATACTATTGTATACATGTTTAATAATGTTATGTGAATGTATTACGCAATTTAATAATGTAGGAGCTGTGAGAATAATAGGCTAAAAGTTGCTAACAATGAGGTAATAATGGGGTAACCTTGAGGCAATAATGAATTTGAAACTTTAACAATACTACTTGTGATTCTTGGAAGCAATAATGTAATTTTTGTGACAGTTCATAAAATAGCCAATCAACAACCAGAAAAAGCTTTAGTTAATTGAAGGTATTCTATTGGAGTAGGATTAGCCAATCAGAAACTGAAGTATAGAAAAATTTACAAATCTAGAAGTTAGTTGCTTGTAGACAGCGCTCATAACTGGACGCGTTGCTAGCAGACAGTGTTACTAATCAGACGCGAGATGTGTCCTCGAGAAATTTAATACGTATTCGTGGGAGACGAAAATAGTTTTACGTGTTAAAAAGTGCAAGTAATTAATAAAAAAAATTTCACAGCTCTCTCTCTCTCTCTCTCTCTCTCTCTCTCTCTATATATATATATATATATATCAGTGAAGTGTTATTTAAATCGTGTCAAGCATTAATAAAAGGAGTGAAGTAAAATTATAATCTGTGTAAGCCTACATTCTTAAGTCGCACCACCCCCTGCTAAGACATTCATGTCTCTAAAAAAAAATTGTAGATACTGACGCAGCCGAGGCAAACATAAATATATAATATTTTAAAAAATAACAATACAACACCATAAAAATAACAATTTCACTGCAAAGATTTATTTGGATTAAAATGAAGTAGACAGAAAAATAAGTTTGTATATCCACTAAGAGGTTAGAGAAAGTCATGTGAGTATGACACATCAGATATTTTTTAAATTTATTCAGAGAGCTTCAAAACGTGTATTTTCAGTAAAATCTCAGGATGAATTTTTGAGTGAAATGCAACACTTCCTCTACAAAGTAATAGAGAAAGTAGTAATTTTAAATTGTGACGCAAGTTACTTCTTGACTTCACGATGGTTACCAGAGCCACATAAACCTTCACTTAACGTAATTTATTTCCCTCTGATTGGTACAAGTGACAACTACAGTCTCCGCCACAAATGATGAAGGCTGTAAATTACAGTTGTCGCGCAGTTGCAAGGAGGGGAGGGAGAGGAGTGGTGCTATGGCGGTTTGACGCAAACCGGGCGACACATTATTTTCTTGTTAAACGCTAATGCACCATATAATACGTATCTTACCCCAATGGAGTGGCGCAAGCCGAATTAGGAAGAATAGGAATTAAAGGGAAAATTTTGGAAAGAGTGCGAAAATATTGGAATAGAATTAGAAATTTTGATGATCAGAACATTTTACATCAATGTGTGATAGTGCAGGAAAGGCTTAATCATAAAGAGTATTGGCTAGGTAAGATAAAGGAAACCTTGATGAAGATAGGTTTTGGGGAGATTTGGAGAGCTAAAGAATTACTAAAAATAGGTTTCTGGAATGAAATTAGGACAAGAATAGAGGATATGGAAAAACAAGATTTTTTAGCGAGTTTTACTTTTAAGAGCTCACTGAGATTATATAGAGAAATGAAAGTAGTATGTTGATATATGTGATGAAACAGCAAGAGCAGGATTTGCATGGGTTAGGACAGGGGTGGTGAATCTGAAAGGTTTGAGAAAAGAGATTGATCTGGAGAAATGCCCACTATGCCACCGAAAATTTAGAGTGGCATATAGTTTTAGAGTGTGAAGAAACGAAGTTACTTAGAAAGAGGATAGAGAAGAGAGAATGGTTAAATTTACCAATAGAAATTCAAGCTAAAAAGATAGTAAATGTAAAATCTAGGAAAAATATAATAGAAGTAGGGAACTTTTTGGGCAGAGTAAGAGCAAAATGGATGAGGAAAATTAGCATGGAAGAGACAAATGAGTATTAAATTAAATTACAGTAGTGTTTATTTGATATGTTGTAAGTAGGACCCAACAACTCGACAACCTCAAGGTTTGAGTTTGTTGTGGTCCAAGGAAATCAACTCAAGGTAGAGTTAGAGTTAGATTAGAGATTAAATAAATTTATAATTGTACTTTTAGATTAGGAGGAATGCTGGCTACCAATATTCCATACTGCTGGATACCAGTAGTAATGAGGTTAGTTTTCTTTATATTTTATTTTATTGTTATGTTTAGAAACTGGGTTAAGAATAAATTTGTAAAATTGTTGTTGTAAAGTTGTACAATTAATTGGGTTAATAAAATTACTTACTTACGTATCTTACCTTATTCTTCGTCGCTAGATTCTCCTTCAGAATCGAATCCCAAAGGTCTCTGCAAACTTGAGTCTATTTATAACTCGAATTTATCAGACGTCACTACTAAACAGCAGGCAAGTTCGAACAAACACTCTGAATAGACTACAACTAATTGGCTAGGTAGCACGTGACTTTGACGTCACATAGTTTTTTTGCTACTGCGCAACCGTTCATGACCGAGGCACTTTCAAATAACTTCACCTCTAGTTAACCCTACTTTATTTCCGCACAACTCTGCACTAAACTGCTGTAAAACGCTTTCAGTCCATTTATCGAAAAGTTTCAGGAAACTAAAACATAAGTTTATTTTTAAAAATACTGTTTAATTACAATATTAGAAACCTGATTTTAATATTATATCATGGTACATGTATGTAGAAATAAACACAAGCTTTTTGTATAAGTAATAATAAAAATAGGCGTGAAAAAATTCTCTTGCCCTCCACCTTCGTTTGAGCAGGATTCTGAAGCAATATCCACAGTTGTAGTGTATAGTTGCAGTTTATAAAATGTATATAATGTTGACATTTGATTATTATTATTATTATTATTATTATTGTTATGGCATAGTAAAATCACGTAAAAGTCGGTAACATTGGTTGTAGTGCAGAAAAATAATCACCTTTAGTCATCACTATCGTTGATGAAGTCCAAGTATACGATATCATGCTGTTCGTTGCTCTCACGTCCATACTACATAAAATTGTTGTAAAAGCTCTTAGCTGTAATGAGAAACCTTGTAAAAGATTGCAGATCCCCGTATTTCATACGAAATATTGGTATTGGGGTCCCATACAAAACTTTCAGTTCGTCGATAGGTACATTCTTCTCTTGTTCATGGTACGAGGGCTGTCCCCGAAGTACCCGACCTAACAAAGAAAACACAACAATTTTGAGAAAAACATCTTTATTTCTCTACGTAGTCTCCTTTCAGCTCGATACACTTTTCCCAGCGATGTTCAATAGCTTCGATACCCTGTTTATAGTGAGAACCATCGAGTTCTGCAAAATAGCCATCAACTGCAGACTCCACCTCTTTATTGTTGGTAAATCTTTTACCACAAAGCCATTTCTTCAACTTTGGAAACAGAAAATAATTAGAGGGGGCTAAATCTGGCAAATAGGCTGCATGATGAAGCAATTCAAACTTTAACTCATTGATTTTGGCCATGACGACAATGGATGTGTGAACTGGTGCATTGTCTTGATGAAACAAAACTTTATTTTAAGCTAAATGCGGCTGTTTTTGCTTTATTTCATCACTCAAACGCTGCAATAAGTTCACATAATACTCGCCATTGATTGATTTTCGTTTTTGAAGATAATCAATAAAACTTTTCTCACGTGTATCCCAAAAAAATGACGCCATAACCTTGCCTGCGGATGGAACTGTCTTCACCTTCTTTGGAGCCAATTCCCCCTTTCAATCCATTGTTTTGACTATTCCTTCATCTCAGGTATGAAGTGATGGACCCATATTTTATCCATGGTTATGATACAATGCAAAAACTTTGATTTTATTGCGGCAAAACATCGTCATACACTCGACGATGTTTTTGTTCCATTGTAAGTAAACGCAGCACCCATCTTGCGCACAGCTTTCTCACGTCCAAATTTTTAGTCAGTATGCGATGTACAGTACTTTTTGATATACCTATGTTGTCTACTAGCTAGAGCACTTTCAGCCGACAGTGATCCAATACCATTTGTGGATTTTCTTCACAATTTCTGGCATGGTCACCTCATTTGGTCAACCACTGCGATGTTCGTGTTGGCAGCTCGTATGGTCTCGCTTAAACTCTGCCACCCAATATTTTACTGTTGTAAACGAAGGAGCAGACTCCCTCAGAGTAGAATGTAGCTCAGTTTTAATATTAGTTGGACTAATACCTTTCAAATGAAAGTATTGTATCACATAACGATGACCAGTTTTATCCTTGTTTACAAATTTGCTAAGAGCGTTCACTATTTATGGCTGCCAAACATGGCAGCCTTGTCAAACTTCAAACTTAAGCTTTATAAGGTTGGTACTTTCTACCATAGTCATTTGTTTGAAATAACAACCGCTATCTATACGTCAGGTCAGGTACTTCTGGGACTACCCTCGTATGTCTCGTAGTTGAAGCTGAGTACTGAGCTATACAAAAGGACAAAAAATGAATTTCGATTTTTTGTGTACTGAAAGCGTTTCTTAGCATGTTTAGATACTCAAGATTAAGAATATCCTCTCTTCGCTTAAATCTCATTTTCTAACGTCTGGCCAAGTTCTTAATGCACAAAATGTCTTCAACATACATAATCATAGTGCTTAAGTATTACTTGTGATAAATTAGATATACAGTGATACCTGTATATCAGAAGTGACATGTCCCTGTTTTCTCCGTTTTGGCAAGGATATTCCGGATATTCCGGATATTTTTACTTTCTCTACTACGTATAGTAAGTAGGGGAAGTATTGTATTCCACCCAAAAATTCGATACCGAGATTTCACCGGAAATACATGCTTTGAGGCCCCCTGAATCCAAAAAAGGCATTTTTGGAAACATGTCCGTGTGTGTGTGTCTGTCTGTGTGTCTGATTGTGAATAGCATAACTAAGAAACGAACAGTCGGATAAACACCAAACTTGGTATTTAGGTTCAGTATCTTCCAGAGATGCGACACGAAGGTTTTCAAGAAAATCCCCCACCCCAGATTACCCTTTACATGGGACATTTTTTGAAAATTTTAATTTTCTCAAAAATGGCTCTAATGATTTTGATTAAAATGTCATACGTTTAAGATATTTTCATGACAAATGAACTGTACATCTCGAATTTTCTGGGAATGTCTCCAAAAGTATTCTTCATTGTGAACGACTTTTGCATAACTGGTAAACCATAAGAGATAGACAAAATTGTACTACACAAAAATGTAGATCGCGTTAAAATACACAATTTATGTCATATACATTTTTGTTGTTGAGTGAACCATTTTCGAGATATTGCTTGTTATTCCCTTACATTTTTCAATACTTATTTTCTCAAATGGGATTTCGTTATTCATTTTTTTTGTCTTGGATATGCAAAGAGTATTAATCTGTAGCAAAGATAATGGTGCTGCACCTAGCAACCAGCTATTAAGAGATATGTATGTGCTTAAAGGCTACTGTATTTCCAAATTGGCCTTGTAAATATATATTCCCCTTACATCTACAAGAAAATTAGCAATAAGATAGAGTCTGCAAATGTTTATCTCGATTATGAAGGATATGGAGAATAAGCGTTCGTGAAAATAGTTTGTACAAGAGTAGAGAAAGTCATGTGAGTGTAACACATAAGATTTTTTGTTGTAGGATTTTGGTAGATACATCTCTTACGATTTCCCAGTTATACGACATTATACAAAATTCACCGAGTATGAAGAGCACTTGATAGGCTTTTCACAGAAGATTCAAGATATAAATTTAGTATAGTACATTAATATCCTTCATATGTTTTATAAAATCATGAGACATTTTTGAGAAAACGAAAAATAATTTAAAAATCCACCTAAAGGGTAGTTTGGGGTTGTGATACTTTCTTGAAAATCTTCGTGTCTCATTCTTGGAAGATACTAAACTCAAATACCAAGTTTGATATTTATCCGACATTTGTTTTTGAGTTGTGCTGTTCACAGATAGACAGACAGGCAGACAGACAGACAGACAGACGCACACTCAGACATGTTTCTAGAAATGCTTTATTTGGATTCAGGACACTTCAAAACGTGTATTTCCAGTGAAATATCGGTATCAAATTTTTGGGTGGAATACAATACTTTCCCTACTTACTATACGTAGTAGAGAAACTAACAAGCATTTGTAAGAATAGTGTGTCGAGGCTCTATAAAAATAAACAATAGTGGATAGAGAAAGTCATGTGAATGTAACACAAAAATATTTTTTTATTCGTTGGACCCTATACTACCATTTCCGGCGAAATCTGGATGTCGAATTTTGTGGTAGAGAAAGGGTGGCGTTTAACGCCCGCTCTTACTGCATATGGCACCATAGGCGGAGGAGAATGTTGATACATGAAAAGGAATGATAACTGGAAAAGGAAATTTGGGAAGGAATGTTCCAGGCTTAGGTTTAGGCTACCTTCCCGACATCTGCCAGTTGTGAGGACTGAGGAAAATCTGAAAAAAAAAGTTCTGATGTGTTACACTCACATGACTTTCTCTACTCTTGTACAAAATATTTTTACAAACGCTTATTCTCCATATGCTTCATGTTAATCGAGATATCGAGATGTTAATCTTATTCCTAATTTTCAAATATTTTAAGAGCTGGTTGCTATGTGCAGTATTCCATTCTCTTTGTATATCCAGGACATAAAAAAATGAATAACGAATTCCCATTTGAGAAAAAGTGTAAGTATTGGAAAATTTAAGGGAATAACAAGCAATATCTCGAAAATGGTTCACTCAACAAAAAAAATGTATATGACATAAATTGTGTATTTTAACGCGATCTGCATTTATTGTGCAGTAACATTTTGTCTATCTCTTATGGTTTACCAGTTATGCAAAAGTCATTCAAAATGAAGAATATTTTTGGAGACATTCCCAGAAAGTTCGAGATATACATTTCATTTGCCATGAAAATATCTTAAACATATGATATTTTAATCAAAACTGTTAGAGCCATTTTTGAGAAAATTAAAATTTTCGAAAAATGTTCCATGTAAAGGGTAATCTGGGGTGGGGGTATTTTCTTGAAAACCTTCTTGTCGCATCTCTGAAAGATACTGAATCTAAATATCAAGTTTAGTGTTTATCCGACGTTCGTTTCTGAGTTATGTTGTTCACAGACGCACACACAGACACGGACATGTTACCAAAATGCATTTTTTGGATTCAGAGTGTCTCAAAACATATATTTCCGGTGAAATCTCGGTATCGAAGTTTTGGGTGGGATACAATGCTTCTCCTACTTACTATACGTAGTAGAGAAAGTAAAAAAACTGTCAGGGAGGGCGATCCTGACGGGATTGGAAACACAACCTCCCGCTCACTAGTTCTGCTTTAACGAGCTCGGCCACAAATGTCCGCAGATGGTAGAGAAGGTATATATAAGTGTGTATACCCCTCATATTGGCTGTTAATAGGACACGCCAAATCTCGTGTTTAACCTCTTGTATGTTTTGTAATGGTTGTCATTAACACTGCTGCGTAGAGCACCCACCCATTTAATATCGCATGATGGTAGTTCCAGTTAATAATCATTTCTTTCTTCTATCATATTCATCTTCTATTTGGAGTTTTACACTCCTTCTCCTCGCTGCTGCCTTTGACAGCTGTTCTAAAGTCTTCCTTTGTGCATGAGATGCCCCTAAAGCATGGTGCAACTGGAGGGCTCTTTTCATATTTTCCCCTGGTTCAATATCCATACATTCAGAAACCCCAGCCATGCTGCGTGCGCCATCATTTAAGAAAGTAGAGATAATCGCAGAGTCCATACTTCCTGTTTTCAAAGTCTCTAAATTATACAACATACCAAAACTACCTGAGCGTGTTTAACACGTTTTTACTTTCTCTACCACGTGCATAGTAAGTAGAGAAAGTATGCATTCCACCCAAAAATTGGATATCGAGATTTCACCGCAAATACATTTTTGAAGCCCCCTGAATCCAAATAAATCATGTCCCTGTGTGTGTGAACAGTATAACAAAAACGAAAAGTTGGATAAATACCAAACTTGGTATTTAAATAAAAATACATCTTCTAAGGATACGACACAAAATCTTCAAAAAAATCCTCCACCTCAGTTACCCTTTACATGGATTTTTGTTGAAAATTTTGACAATTTTAAAGGTGGCTCTAACAATTTTGATTAAAATACCATATATTAAAGATATTTACATGTTAAATAAAATGCATATGTTGAATTTTCTAGTAATAGCCTGTGAAGTCCTCTTCATTCAGAAGGAATTTTTTATAATCTTGCATAATTGGTAAACGTTAGGCGATAGACGAAATCGTACTATACAAAATTGTATATCTGTTTAAAACTTTAAAGTTTTTTGTTTTTAAATAAGTTTTTTGTGATAAGCCATTTCTGAGATATCCGTTACTAAAGGTTCGAATTGTTCATTACTTGATCATTCTCTTAAAGCCCTATCAACGTTCAGCTGTTTCTCAAAAATTAAATTGAGTGTTGTTTATGGACGCTCTTTAACTGCTGTGGTCCTTAGCCCCTCGTTCTATACTGGGCGTGATAGACCGATAACTTTGCTCAGAGGCCTCTTTATCAGACTTGAGATTCTTTTACGTATCGTAAATCTACGGCTTTACTTCCCTTCCGAAGAAAGCTATGCTAAGGATTTTTACTCTCGCAAAATCCATCGCGCTCCGCCGGGTTTTGAAACCGTCACCTGTTTCCCGCAATGTCATGGAAACAGTATGAAATTTTAAGGCCAGCATAAAGCGTCCAGTTCTTAAACATTTGACTATCGCTGTTCTCTTAGTATTTATAATGAAATGTGTAATATAGCTATTTCTGCAAAAGTTTATTTGGATTAAAACGTAGTAGACAGAAAAATAAGTTTAGTAAGAATAGTTTGTATACCCAGGAATAAACGATAGAGGACGGAGAAAGTAACGTGAATGTATCACATCAGAATTTTTGTAGTAAGATTTTGTCTATTCTCTTACGGTTTACCAATTATACAAAAACCATTCATAATGAAGAAGATTTCAAGGCTATTCCCAGAAAATTCAAAATATACATGTTATATTTGTTAATCTAAATCGCTAGTCATTTTTGAGACTAAAAAAATAACGAGAATTTGTCCATGTAAAGGGTAGTTTGAGATTTGTAGAGATTTGCTTGAAAATCTTGGCGTCCCATCCTTGTCTATCCAGGAAACGGAGGGGACACCTCGCAACCCGACCCAGCGCGGATCTTTGGTGCTTACCACACCTAGGGGAAACGGATGAGTCGAAGCAAACGCAGGAGGCTAGGCCGCAGGTAGAGACGCGTAGAGGTCTCTAACGATTCCATGCTTGAAGACCCAATTGAGTGAGCTGCTCAAAGTAGATTTCCCTCGATCTATCTGAGGCGGCTTAGGAAAGGCTGCCATCTGGTAGGTCCGAGAAGAACTTTCTAGGAGCAAGTATCTGCATCCTCTATCTGACATCAACCGGCACTGCACAGCCCCTAAGCGTACCTGAAACTTGAAAGGGGAACTGAAATGATAGAAATTCGTGGCAGAAGAGAAATCACCTCAGTATTCGCCTTGACAATCGTGGGAAAACCACGAAAAACACAAAGTCAGAGTGGCCGGACCCAGGATTCGAACCTAGAACCTCCCGAATACGAGCCTCGCACGTTTCCGCGGAGCTTTCTTGCTCGGTACGTTGCAGCCTTGGAAGACACTTTACTTAAATGCCAAGTTTGGTATTTAACCTACTTTTCGTTTTTGAGTTATGCTGTTCACAAACATGCTATTTTTTATTTAAGAAACCTCAAAACGTGTATTTCCGATGAAATCTTGGTATCAAATTTTTAGTTGAAATGCAATACTTTCTTTACTTACTATAGGCAGAGAAAGTGAATTAATCAATGAAGACAAACATGGAAAGCCACATCTAGAAGTAAGTTACACGATGTCTACATTTCCGAGTCCAAACATCAACACTATCATTTCAACCGCAAAGACCAAGTTGTATTAACTCGACTACGTATTGGACATACTTCTATAACGCACAAACATCTCCTCAACCGTGACCTTTCTCCTGTATGCGACCTCTGCAGATCCAACCTCACTGTTCATCATCTCGTTACAGCTGCCGTCGCTATGTACAACACAGAGAAAGATGTGACATCCTCAACAGCCTACCAGACGCCCTAACTTCAGCACAATAAAGAACTTTAAACTTTATGAAAGAGACAAAATTGTACAATAATGTGTAGCACACTTATCTAGAGAATTTAATGTTGTATGTAATACTACTGTTTAAAATATTGTATTTTCATTGCAATAATAAAGTAGTCGCGATATGACTTTATAGTTAAAGCGGCAATAAAGAATATAAAAATCTGATGCATTACATTTATACGACTTCCTCTATTCATTATAATTTATTTGAATATATATTCTACAAATTATTCATAAAAAGTTAGTTTTACCGTTAATCATGATAAACGATAGCGTGAATTTTCTGAGTATATATTTTTTATAGGTACACGAGACCGCACAGGAGGCTGAAACGACAATCAAACGAAGAGGACAAAACACAACAGGTAGCTGTTATGCTAGCCTTCATATTGCATGTTCTTTGTATTTTAAGAGTAATAAAAAAAAAGCTCTAAAGTGTGTTGCTGCTTGAAGTACTGAATCATTCAAAAGACAAGAGCAAGTGTTTCAGAAAGGGCTGATGATAAGAAAATAACTATATGACACATTGTGTATTTTGTTAGCTATACAGTTTCTTTCCATAGGTTTTCATTGGCAGTAACAGTAGTATTGTTGTAGCAGTAGAGTCTTGTAACTCTTGGTCTCAAGCTTTGAGGAAGGGAGGGACTGGAAGGGAAACTATAGAAAGAGATATAGAGCGAGAGTGGGGATCGTTGCGAGACCTTGACTGGACTACAGTACGTTTTAGTCTGTCTCTTATGGTTTCTGGGTTACCTAACATTCAACAGGACTGGACAGCATTCCACAGCCTGTTTAAAGAAAATTCAAGACTGATATTCAGTTGATGTTGCAGTATTTAACAACAGATGATATTTTAGTCAAAACGTTAAGAGTCCATTTTCAGAAAATAAAAAATAACCAGATGTTCCCCTTTAAGGTGGTGGAATAATGAAATAGCTAACTTCTACGAAGTTCTACCACTTTAGCTGAAATTATTTATTTTTATTTCAATTTAGCTGAGCTTTATATCACAGAGTTGTTCACCATAATGGAGTAGAATATTAATTTTCGTTCACATATGTATCTAACTTTTCAAGAAAATAATTTAAAAAATGAAGATGTATGTGATGAAATTTCTCACGTGATGCATCTTTACAATTTTTAAACATTTTCCTCTAGAGCAGTTCTTTAGAACAAAACATTAAATTTTGTGTAACATTAAAACTTTTCTTGTTTAAAAATAATAAATTATGTAAAAACTTTAATGCTCTAAAATTCACTCGTACATAAAATCTTAAAGCCGAAACTATTTTGATACCAATGAAAGACTCTTTATATCTCTTCGTCTATCTTCAAAAAACGTATACTGAAAATCTGAACAAATTGAGCAAAACTTGCATAATGGGGAACGTTTTAAAGTATGTGCAAATCTAGTTAAAGGTCACGTTTGGGCTTTTTAATGGCGAGATTCTACAATATTTGAGGTTTCCCATAAAAACTTAAAAAAAGCTTATTTCTTTTGAAATATCAAAAATGTTGTATTGAGTACCCTTAAAGCATTGTTTTGGGAGGGTAACTTTTCTTGAAAATCTTCGAACTGCATCTCTAAAGGGTATCCCATACCACCATGAGACTTTTTCTTATTTATTTATAGTGTTCATAGACATACACATTCACGGGCCTTTTTCTAACAGTGTTGTTTTTTATGGTATTACACTAAATGGTGTATTTCTGGTGATATTTCGCATGAACTTTTTGGGTAGAATTTTTTTCGGTAGTGTTTAACGACCATTCATATTGCAAATGGTACCACAGCAGTGGGCACTAATGATACATGAAATTATAGTTGGGAAGGAAACGTTTAGGGTAACGCCCCGGTATTTGCTAGTTAATTAGAATTGAAGAAAACTTGAAAAAAATACTCATTCAGGGAGGACGTACCTCGCGGGATTTAAACAGCAGACCTTCTGTTCTAGTCCCTTGCCTTAACGACATTAGCTATCGATATCGGTATACTTCCTCTAGCATTAGAGGGTGTAGGACTATGTTGCAGTGTGGACAGACCAAGTGCAGAATGAACGGATGAGGGATTCATTATGACCTGGGATGAGAGGGAAAGAGGAAGAAGCTGTTGTGAAGGAATACAATGCCTATTTGCGCAACTGAAATCTATACTTGGTTGCGCAGTTTGATTCATGGTTTTAAAGGACCAGATCTCACTTCTGATGGCATTTTCAAATGAGACAATACGGGAAAATTGAGTGAACAGCTTGAATTATAAAATTAAATAAAACATTATAGTAGCATCTTTTGTTTGCAAAGGAAGAAAAGGGTTTCATTTAAAAGTCATGTGCTAATTGTTTTTTTAAAGTATGGGTCATACATCTAGATATTTGGATACTCTCGAAAGCTATTCAAAGAAGTCTGAAACTCTAGTGGAGTATGGGTGACATATTATATTGAATATGCTTTACTTTTATCCGCACATAATTACGTAATTTTCAACATGCTAGAAAGGTCTAACCTCTCAGTATAGTCCCTCTTGAGTTGTATAGCACTTGTACCACGTATGCTGCAATCTCTGCAGCCCCAAACACGGGAAAACTGCTTCAAGGTATTCGAATTTATGAAATTAAGACTTTGCAGGTATTTCTTTAAAGTTACAAAAAGGGGCCAAGTTGAGGCGTTAGGTTTGGCAAAATATAACGAGGATACCCCGTGATATCGTAGCTTCAAATCCTTGAGAAACTGTCAAGGACTTAGAGAATGTTGTCAACTGCCCATTCCACGTTGTTGGGGCCTGGAACCTATTGTGGCATATTAATTTTATTATCATTGCCAGATGCACTGTTGTACTGTATTGTTGCTACCAGACATAACTTTATTGGGTCTCCTTAGTTACACTTCTGTTTGACGGTCTTTCCTTTTGGCGCGGACCACGCCAAAGGGAAAGATCTGTTTGAAATTGTCTGGTATGATGTCAACCCTGTCTGGCTTTAGCTAGACACGGTTGGTGGGGGCAAGATAGCGTCACTCGAGTGTAAGTGGTCGTTGGAACCAGTCATGTGTGGCCGGTCTTTGATCTGAGGCATCTCCCTTCATCTTGTTTCTTTTGTTAACTATGTAGAGAAGCCAAACGTTTTTGTGAATAAATCCAAGGTAATGTGTGTTATGTAATCTTTCAATATAAAATAAAAACCCACGCCTTCCCCTTAAATTTACACACCAAGGTAGCGATTTATGTCTCCCCCAATGTGCGTGTTGAGGTGACCTAAACCTTTACGGTCTTCATCCCAACATATAACAATATGCAACCATCGCGTTTACCTTGCCGAAAACAGATTGTTTTGTAAACAAATTGCAGCACGATTCAGGAGCACATTTTCGAGGGAAAACCTACGTTTCACTTGTTGTTCACTGGCATTATTAATTTAATCCTTACATTATGTAATAATAAGCACTATTATTGTAATTAATTACATAGAATTATTACACTGTTAGAAATTATGTGAATTTAAGCAGGGTATTAGCAAAATAAAATTAAGGAACGAGCAGTCAAAGTAATTATAGGTGGTAACATCTTATAATTCCAATTGAAAATTGAAGTTAAGTTTGGAATCGTTTAGGATTATTTAAGGGTAATCTCTACCGAAACTGCTAATTTATTTGTTTAAAAATCTGACCAGAAATGGGTTTGTCATAAAGACACAGAATAACATACAAACATTTTTAATAGAAAAGATGCTTTAAAATAAACTCATCAAGCAGATCATAAAAGTTGATTATCATTTAAATAGGAAACTATGTGCAATAATAAGGAGCAGGGTTAAGAATTTCTAATACCAAATAAATGGTTTCGAAGAATGGCAACTGAGTGCTTTATAATGCGGATTGCAATGTTAGTTTGTAATCGCTTAACAACTTTGTAGGAGTCTCCCCTTTCAACAAACATTTTTGAAATGGTACCACGTGATCCGAAGAAAGACTTGTCACTTCAATGTGATAAGGTTGTATTTGTTTAGAAAATATGGTATTGTGGGCTCATATATAATTTCAATCGATTTAGCTGAGCGTTTTATCACAGATTTCTTCAAGATAGTGATAGCATTACATTAGTATGGTACTATAACTTTCTAAGAAAATAATTTTCCGAAAGTAGAGTCTCATATTAAATGCCGCACTGATGAAAATTTGGAAAGTCTAAACTTTTAAATGTTACATACTATTCCCCGAATATGGTTTAATAGAGCAATTTTTGTGTACCATTAACACTGACTATGAGGCAATATTTTTAACACTTAAATTATTTCAGTCTAATTATGTAATATATAATTCAGTAACAGCCCGGCTTAAAGCAATATGTGTATGTAACAATATATAAAAAGTGTATATTATAGTCATTGTACATGTTTATATTATTGTATACATGTTCAATAATGTTATGTGAATGTATTACGCAATTTAATAATGTAGGAGCCTATGAGAGTAATAGGTTACAAGTTGCTAACAATGATGTAACAAAGAGGTGACTTTGAGACAATAGTGAATTTGAAAGTTTAATAATACTACTGGTGATTCTTGGAAGCAATAATCTAATTTTTGTGACAGTTTATAAAATAGCCAATCAACAACCAGGAAAAAAGCTTAAGTTAAATGAAGGTATTCTATTGGATTAGGAATAGCCAATCAGAGACTTGAAATACAGAAATTTACAAATTTAGGCGGAAGAAATCAAGTCAGTTGCTTGTAGACAGCGCTCATAACTGCACGTGTTGGTTGTAGACAGTGTTCATAATCAGATGCGAGATGTGTCCTCGAGAAGTATAATACGTATTCAGTGTGAGATGAAAATAGTTTACGTGTTAAAAAGTGCAAGTAATTAGTTAAAAAAATATCACAGCTCTCTCTATATCAGTGAAGTGTTATTTAAATCGTGTAGAGCATTAATAAAAGGAGTGAAGTAAAATTATAATCTGTGTAAGCTATATTCTTCAGTCCACCACAACCCTGCAAAGAGAAACATGTTTCTAAAAATAATACTGACGCAGCCGAGGCAAACATAAATATATAATATTTAAAGAAACAGTCAAATTACAAAGTTAATATTTTTAAACATTTTGGGGGGGGCAAAGGCCACCGGAAAGTATATTTGGGGCGAAGGCTACCGGAAAGCGGATACTATAGGTGCGGTTACAACGAACTTCAAGTTCGGCTCCCAACAGTTGAAATATAATACAACTCTTTCAATACAACCTACTTCAAATTCACGAAAAACGTGGGGCAAATAACGTAAAGATACCATCAACTTCAACTAAGAATCAATCATACATTAAATGATTAAAAGCCTATCCAAAACTATACTTGACTACCTGCCTTACTCGGCATTACACCAGTACATTCCGCAAGTAAGGGGTTGAAAATAAGTATAGGATGGCTTTTGAAAGTCGTGAGTAGCCATGTGTATACATATCTAAAGTGTAAATGTTCAGAGTTTTGTCGGGATTGGTCAGATGGTGCAAATGTGCACATGAGGGGTTGGAAATATGAGTAGAAGTAGTTTTTACTAAGTTAGATATTGTCTTGTAATTTTCGCCAAGTCCTTAATCCAAGTGCACAGACTTGTGCCCTTATTGGTCAAGTAGCATAGTTTTGCATATAAGGGATTGAAAATAAAGTAAGGGTAGCTTTTAAACATTCCAGAGTACAATATATTTAGAATTGTAAGATAACCTATGACATTTTCCAACTCCTATTGTGCAATATTTTAACCTGGAGGCTTAAGGGGAAGTGTTAAAAGTGATTTATAAAGTATTGGAGCTACAGATTTAATTTGTTGCACAGGCATTACTAGTAATGAAAGAAGTGTGGGCACAAAATTTCACTTCAATATGTAATTGCATTCCTGGGATATTAATTCATTTATATAAATTTTATTAGCTACAATAAAAATATATATCCTCCAACAGATATTGAACTAGAGGTGTCAATTCTTACAGTTACATTCCTTAATACCTTTCTAACAATTGTCCGATGGGAATGTTCATATAGTGGAAAGTTTGTCTTTAAAAAATCTTTTACAGCGCAAACCGTGGAAAAGTAGTAAAAACAACACGTGATTATGTCAGTATTTATATTAAAAAGTAAACTATAACTAATATAAAGCTTTCAATCTTACATTTTATTACGTCAATTCTGAAGTGCTTGTGGGATGTTTTGAAACCTCTAGCTATAATTTTGTGGGAGAAGATAGGTTTTGAACACGGGGAAATAACAGAAAAACTGACTTGAGAAAATGATATATCATTTACCAGGGCGGAGAGTAACTTAAATGGGGCAGCGCTTTAAAAATGGCGTGCAAAATATACGTTACAATCGCCCTAGGGGATTAAAACTTCGCAAATATGTAGTTGAGGCAGTATTTTTAACACTTAAATAATTTCAGTCTAATTATATAATATATATATAATTCAATAACAGCCCGCCTTAAAGCAATATGTGTATATAAAAGGTGTATATTACAGTAATTGTATAAGTTTATATTATTGTATACATTGTGTAATAATGCTATGTGAATGTATTACGCAATTTAATAATGTAGGAGCTGTGAAAACAATAGGATAAAAATTGCTAACAATGAAGTAACCTTGAGGCAATAATGAATTTGAAAGTTTAACAATACTACTTGTAATTCTTGGAAGCAATAATGTAATTTTTGTGACAGTTTATAAAATAGCCAATCAACAACCAGAAAAAGCTTTAGTTAAATGAAGGTATTGTATTGGACTACGATTAGCCAATCAGAGACTTGAAATACAGAAATTTAAAAATTTAGGCGGTAGAAATCAAGTCAGTTGCTTGCAGACAGTGTTCCTAACCGGACGCGAGAGGTGTCCTCGAGAAATTTAATACGTTTTTTGTGTGAGAAAATAGTTTACATATTAAAAAGAGCAAGTATTTAATAAAAGAATCTTACAGCTCTCTATATCAGTGAAGTGTTATTTAAATCATGTCAAGCATTAATAAATTGAGTGAAGAGAAACTTAAAATCTGTGTAAGCCTACATTCTTCAGTCGCACCACCTCCCTGCTAAGACATTCCTGTCTCTAAAAATACAAATACTGACGCAGCCGAGGCAAACATAAATATATAATATTTAAAGAAACAGTCAAATTACAAAGTTAATATTTTTAAATTTTTTTGACGAACGCTACCGGGTGCCACACGTGCTGTTGCAACTGCTTCAAGTTCGGCTCCCCAACAGTTGAACTACAATACAACTCCTACAACAAAATAACTTCTTCATAGTTTGAAGTATAGTGCACTTTTTGCACAAAACATTGAAAAATAAACATTTTTTACCAAAATGACTAAAATAGCACTTCGGACACCCCTTAAACAGTGCAGATTTCTACATAAAGGTTGAAAGTATAGTAGGGTAGCTTATATTTTTCTTTAACCTATTCAGTATAAGCGTGCAAAGTTTCACATAGATAACCAAATAATTATGAATTGTGTCTTAGGGATTGAAAATAGTGATTGAAAGTAGCGAAAGCTGTTTTAGGGTAACTTACCATTTTTTCAGGTTCTAAATCCCAAATATACCAAGTTTGGTCAAAACCATAGCAAAATAGTACCTAATAACTGAGGCAGTATTTTATATCACAACACTGTGAATGCCAGAGTGATTGTAGTGTAAATTAACATTATTGTATGGCAATGATTTGAGATGTTTATTAATTTTAAGCATTGTTAGGAAATAAGTTTACACGGCCTCACTGAAACTGATAATAGGAGCGGGTAACAATGTAGCGAGGGGGTGAGCTGTTTATCAATTAGAAGAGACAAACAAATGATGTCAGAGTAGCGCGCTTTTCTTTAGAAATGGAGGGAATATTTTCCCTAGAGCATATGTGTTCGTAATTTTGATTGGATATAAAAATAGACGCTAATTTTGGCGCGCTTTATTAACCAATAGCAGCTATGTTATAATGTTTAGGCATATCGGGGTGAGGGAGTATAAATTCCGTGCCAGAGACAAGTAACGCGCAGTCCAACAGAATCATTCACGCGTTACACGTCGCGCAGTTTAAGAGAATCATTCACAAGACAAACTTGGTATTTAGGTTCAGAATCTTTCAAAGATGCTACACGAAGGTTTTCAAGAACATCCCCCCACCCCAGACTACCCTTTACATGGAAAAGTTTTCGAAAATTTTGATTTTCTAAAAAATGACATTTTGATTAAAATATCACATGTTTAAGATATTTTCGTGATAAATGAAATGTATATCTTGAATTTTCTGGGAATGTACCCAAAAGTCCTCTTCATTGTGAATGGCTTTTGCATAACTGGTAAACCGTAAGAGATAGATACAATTTTTGTACAAAAAATGTAGATCTGGTTAAAACACAATTTATATCATATACAGTTTTTGTAGAGTGAACCATTTCAGGGATATTCCTTGTTGTTTGTTTGAATTTTCCAATATTTGTACTTTTTCTCAAATGCGAATTCGTTTGTCGTTTTTTATGTACTGGTAATGCAAAGAGAATAGATTGCTCCACATAGCAACCAGCTCTTTAAAGATTTGACTATCGCTTAAAGCCTGTCAAACTCCCCTTATACCTACAAGAAAATTAGCAATAAAGTTAACATCTCGATATCTCGATTAACATGAAGTCTATAGAGAATAAGCTTTTGTAAAAATAGTTTGTACTAGAGTAGAGAAAGTCATGTGTGTGCAACGCATCAGATTTTTTAATACAGATAAAATAAAGGAATTACAATTTAAGAACATATTTGCAGTATTGCATCAATGCTGCAACACAGAATTCCTGAAAAGATGTTGCATTCAAAATTGAGAGTTTTGAGAGTGTGTTGAGAAAACTGCAAATAAACACACTTATTTTTCTGCTGATTTATATTACAACCAGCAGGTTTAGCTCAGTGAATTTTGAGATGTGCCACATTCTTACGTCTTTTACCGCTCCATATTTTTTTGCCTACTCTCGTTCTTCTCTGTCTCTTTTACTGCCTGTGCAATGGTCTGTAATGCAAACACTATGCTCTGTTTTGGTTCTAGTAAGTTTTCCTTAGGTACGACGATGGTTAGAACACAATCAGAAGATAGGTACTGCTAGATGTAACTGTTTCGGGTTAAACATCTTTGGGTCGTGCATAGAGACAAGTTCGTCCTTGTGCTCCTATTGTTTTCCCTTACTGCAGAAGATCCTTAATTACCATCACTTTTATTTCATCTTGTTTGAGCTACTGGACGCCCATAAGCTACTTGTAGTATTCACAACATTTGGAAACTCCACTGTTCCTGGCAAGGTGTCTCCATCTGAAGAGGTCCTACGAGAAGGTTCATTAGGTCATCTGCTAGCTGCACCAAAGTGCTGCTCCAATAACGATCTGCAGGAGACTTCCAAGAGGTCGCTCAGCAGCATTGTTATGAATAAATTTGCGGGGGTATTATTGTTGTTCGCCCCATATTGGGGAAACAATATGTAGTGGTATTAATGTTGGTAGTTTAAAGATGCTACTGTTTATCTGCCGCACGTATGAAAGACAATTTGTCGCGGTCACTTCGTGTTATCTTTTACTGAGCGCCTGTTATTGTATTTAATTTTGGGTTCACTGTCCTCCGGCTAGCTATGATTTCTTGGTCAAGCACTTATCTTATACAGGTGTGTAAACGGAAAGGAGTTTTTATCCAAAAATAACACCGATAAAAGAATTTGTTTTACACTTTTATTCTCGTAACACATTATTCACTTTCACATATTAATCTTGACTCTCGCCAAACTGAAACTGTTATAATAACTTCTTTACTGCACATTATTAATTCCGTACTTCAACTTTTTGTGTAATTAACTTTATGACACGAGAGATTTTTCATAAATTTGCTACGCGTAACCTGTAAATCGATAAACTGTGCGATGTATTCACCATGACTGCCTCCGTTGAACTACGTGAAACTTGATTCTGACACTGAATTTATACTTCCTCGCCCCAATATGCCTAAAGATTATAACCGAGCTGCTATTGGTTAATAAAACGCGCCAACATTAGCGTCTATATTTATATCCAATGAAAATTACGAAAACATATGCTCTGGGGAAAATGTTTCAGCAAATTCTAAGAAAAACGCGCCACTCTGACGTCATTTGCTCGTCTCTAATAATGATAAACAGCTCACCCCCTCGCTACATTATTGCACGCTATTATTGTCAGTTTCAGTAAGGCCGTATAAACCCACTTCTCGACAATGCTTACAATCAACAAACATCTTAAATCAATATCACACAACAATGCATATTCACACTACAATCACTCTGACATTTACATTATTGTGATACAAATTACTGCTTCAAATTAACTTATTAAAAAGAACAAGAAGAAAGGGACTGATACTGGAAAGGATACTGAAGTTTGGTTTAGATGTCTGAAAAAAGATGAAGGGGACATTTTAAGGATATGTATGGAACGGGAACAACAGACGAGTACGAAAACTAAAAATCTGATGTGTTACACTCATATGACTTTCTTTACTCTTGTACAAACTATTTTTACAAACGCTTATTCTCCATATACTTCATGTTAATCGAGATATCGAGATGTTAATCTTATTGGTAATTTTCTTGTAGATGCAAGGGGAATTGGTAGGCTTTAAGCGATAGTCAAATATTTTAAGAGCTGGTTGGTATGTGGAGTATTCCATTCTCTTTGTATTACCAGGACCCCCCCAAAAAAAGAATAGCGAACTCACATTTGAGAAAAAGTATAAGTATTGGAAACTTTAAGGGAATAACAAACAATATCTCGAAAATGGTTCACTGAAAAAAAAATGTATATGACATAAATGGTGTATTTTAACGCGATCTACATTTTTTGTGCAGTAAACGTTTGTCTATCTCTTATAGTTTACCATTTATGTAAAAGTCGCTCACAATGAAGAATACTTTCGGAGACATTCCCAGAAAATTCAAGATGTATCTACATTTTATTTTTCATGAAAGTATCTTAAATATATGATATTGTAATCAAAATCGTTAGAGCCATTTTTGAGAAAATTAAAATTTTCGAAAAATGTTCCATGCAAAGGGTAATCTGTGTTGGGAGGATTTTCTTGAAAACCTTCGTGTCGTATCTCTGGAAGATACTGAACCTAAACACCAAGTTTGGTGTTTATCCGACTGTTCGTTTCTCAGTTATGCTGTTCACAGTCACACAGACAGACAGACAGACAGACACACAGACAGACAGACACACACACACACGGACATGTTTCCAAAAATGCTTTTCTTGGATTCAGGGGACCTCAAAACATATATTTCCGGTGAAATCCCGGTATCGAATTTTTGAATGGAATACAATACTTCCCCTACTTACTATGCGTAGCACAGAAAGTAAAAATAGCTGGTGGACAGGGGTAGAAAAATTATGGAGAAGATAGGAACTGGTGATATTTGGAGAGCAGGAGAAAGCTTCTGGATAACAGCAAAACAGAGTGGAGGACATAGAAAGACAGGAGACTTGGGTAAACTTAGAGAATAAAAACTCACTAGGGTTCTATAGGTTAGTAAAAAAGAAATGCGGAAGAAATGGATTGTTGTAATAGAGCTGAAAAAGAAGCGTTTGCATGGATGAGAACAGGATCAATGTGCCTGAGAGGGCTAAGAGGCAGAAAAAGCGGAATTTGTGAACTGTGGGGAGGCAGTGAAACCATAGAGCATTAGATGACCGAATGCAAAGAATTAGCGGAATGGAGAGAAAAATATGGGAGGAAAAATGGGAAAAATGGATGGAAAAATAGTAGGAATTAAAATGTTGACAAGAAAAGAAGGGAAAAATAAGAATATGGAGGAGTTTTTAAAGAAGCTAAAGGAGAAATGGATTAGAAAAGTAAGGGAGATAAGAAAGGTAGAAGGGCAAACGGAGGAGGGAGAGGATGGATCATAGGAGATTAAGGGTAGCAAGGGCTGCTCAGCTGAGCCATAAGGCCAGGGTGGCAGACAAAATGAGCAGTATAGCTAGAGCATAGCTGCCAAGAAAATTTGTACATAGGTTAAGTTAGTTCACAAGCGAATATGTACAACTTGTTCAAATGAATACAAGTGCGGCGTGCTTGAGTGCATATGCTCAAATTCTCGTATGTCTCACAAGTGCTATATTCAAGGATACTGTGTGTTTAGTCGTCCCCAAGAGGTTTGAACACAGAAGCTCCCGTTACCACCTGTGTTATGTCATTTGATGTAGTATTTTGTATTAGATTAATTACTCTTTTGTAGATATTGTCAGGAATATTGTTTAACAAAACACATGTTAATATGCAGCCGGATACCATAAATGTGGAGTTATTCAAGCTCACTGGAACAAAGCAATCCAAATCAAACTAGCCGCAGACTGCTACTGTTGAAGAAACATACACCCTACACGACTGAGTCCAAAACACTGTGGTCACCCAAACATTCCTCTTAGCTTTATTATACGACGTCGCTGCAACACTATGAAAAGTCAGAAACTCTTACAATGCGTATAAAATTGTTGCGTCATCTCTACCTAGACGTGTGCGGTAGAGGAGTAAATACTTTTTGATTTAAGTTTAGTGTCGCAACTTGAAATTGAGCTTTATTTATGGACGCGCTTTAACTATAGGCTTGTCTCATAAGTTCGTTCGTTTTTCGTTACGTTTCAATCACTAAGAACGCCTGGGAAGTCACCTCACCCGCAGTATACCTAGGACAGAGTAGTTGCCGAACTTTCTGTTTACTAACTTTAAACACAAGGTGGTTAAAAGATAAATAACTACGGCAATTGGGTTTTGTAAACAAACTATTTCCTGTAGTATACATCATTATTGTCGACAATATATAGCCATTTCTCTGGAAGCTTTTAAATTCCATTTCTCCAAAATGTAGGGGTTTTGTGGTTGATGAACTCTTCGAGGTTCAGTCTGAAGTCCTCCAAGGAAGTGAGGCGTTTGTCATTCAGGAAATTCTGCAGGGAATAGAATAGATGAAAGTCGGATGGGGAAATGTCTGGAGAATACGGCGGTTGGAGTAACACATCCTATTCAAAATTACGCAACTTTTGACGGATCACCATATAGGTATGTGGTCTGGCGTTGTCGTGGTGAAAAACGACATCGTTTCCGAATTCCGGGTTTTCTCTTCAACGGCTGCCTTGAGACGATCCAACTGAGAACAGTATTTCTCGGAATTGATATTTTCTCATTATTCCGAAGAAGTTCGTAAGACAGGATTCCTTTGCAATGTCACCAAATGCATAGCATAACCTTTCTTGGATGCAGCCCTGGTTTAGGAACCGATAGTGGTGGCTGCCCTTTCTTGCGTCATGATTTAGTCTTTCGGGCGGTGTTGTACACAATCCACTTCTCATCTCCAGTTACCAGCCGTTCCAGAAAAAACATTCTGATTGCGTTTCAATAAGGAGCCACAAATGGAAACGCGCTGAAGCAAATTAGCTTTACTCAATTCGTGAGGAACCCATACATGGTGAATATTTACGTAATCCAATGTTTTCAAGTACCTGGCTACAGTAGCGTGAGCTAAATTTAGCTCCAATGCCAACACCCGAGTTGTCATTCGTGGATCGTTAACTATCATTTCATGAATTCTCTCCACGTCCGTAACCATGGGCCGTCCAGATTGAGGTTTGTCTTTTAGGGAGAAATTCCCAGATCGAAATCAGCTAAACCACTTTTGACATGCTCGATTCGTTATTGCATCTTCCCCGTAGACATCACAAATTTTCTGCCGGCGTTGTGAGGCGGTTTTACCCTTACGATAGTAAAACCGCATAAGATATCGGAAATGTTCCTTTTTGCTTTGCATAGTTTTTAAACGCAAGTTCACGTTGTTCCATCCAACGCCAATCACAAATACACACTGACATATCCAATAGTTAGTCTGGTTGTTGATTTCTAAGTCGTAGGGGTGGTTAGGGAACTACTTGAGTGTACAGAGGGTTCCGGGTTTTCAGGCGTTATAGATGGAACTTGCGAGCAAAACGAACTTATGAGACAACCCAATACTATGATTCTTAGCGTCCCATTCTGTATTGGGCGTGAAAGACCGGATATTTTGCTCAGAGGCCCCTTTATCAGACTTGGGGTTCTTTTACGTGTCATAAATCTAGACATGGGACCACCTGCTTTATTTCCCTTACGAAAGAAGCCATGCTGAGGATTTTTACGCTGGGTTTGAGCCCGTGACCTCAGGAACTAGAGGCTAGCATGGTGCAGTGCTGCAACGATAACAAGGGAATATTGCCTAATAAGGTGAATGTGGGGGGATGCATTTTCAGGTGAAACCTTCTCACCAGAAATTGCATCTCTCTCTCTTGAAGGTAGAAGCACAGATTTTGTAATCTTTTGTTTGGAGAAGGAGGAGGAGGATAGCAACAACAAATACAGAATATCAGGATAATGTTGTTCTTAATACCTTGAACTTGTTCCCCATATTGCAGCTGACCAGACTTGGTGCTCGTTTCACAGGCTTGATCATATCCCAGATATATTGATGATGGAATCAAACGAGCTTTCAACTCCGTAATGTTGTTCAACCCTAGTAAAATATCATTCTACAGTTATATGTTGATGATATTCCATTAGTTGCTTAGTTGTAGGACATTTATTAGTTTTGTCATAGCACTCAAGAAACGTTAACTTTGTAATTTTGATGCTGTTAAAACTGAGAAAATTTGAGACATGTATGCATGTGTGTGTATAGGTAATCTTAGTACCACTCGATATATTTCGATAATTCTTTCACTATCGAAAAACACTGTTCTATTGGACATAGCTTATAAAATATTTCGAAAAAAATCTAATGTGTTAAACTCACATGACTTTCTCTACTCTTTGCTTAACTGGTAAACCATAAGAGATAGACAAAAGTTTACTAAACAAAAATGTAGATCGCGTTAAAATACACAATTTATGTCATACACATTTTTTGTTGTTGAGTGAACCATTTTCGAGATATTGCTTGTTATTTCCTTAAATTTTTCAATACTTATTTTCTCAAATGGGAATTTGTTATTCAATTTTTTGTCTTGGATATGCAAAGAGAATGGTGCTGCACCTAGCAACCAGCTATTAAGAGATATGTCTATGCTTAAAGGCTACTGTATTTCTATATTGCAAAAACAAAACAAGGGGAACGCCTTAAGCGATAGTCAAATATTTTTAGAACTGGTCGCTATGTGTAAAATGTAATTCTCTTTGCATGTCAAAAGATCGTTTCTGCAAATGTTTATCTCGATTAATATGAAATAGATGGAGAATAAGAGTTTGTAAAAATAGTTTGTACAAGAGTAGAGAAAGTGATGTGAATGTAACACATCAAATTTCTTTTATCGGGCAAAGAGAACGTAGTTTCAAACCCATCACATAGCGATTATTGCTTAAACTGTGTATCCCTTATTCTCATAGTACCTACGGGGAAATATGCAATAAAACCATTTCTACATTAATGTTTATCTCGGTTAACATGAAGTAGATAGAAGAATAAGCTTTTGTAAGAGTAGTTGTTTGTTGAAGAATGGGACATTGGATATATTTTTTTTTAATCCTTGTCTTCAGTCAGCCACCACGTCTGGAAATTTTCAAGAGTGTCGATCCCAAACAGAAGAAAAGTTGAGGATTTCATATGTGAAGCGATTTTAGAACAATTTCTCGAAGATTTGAAAATTTCTTGTGTTTTTTCTTTTTAGTTTAGTTCATAAAACCAAATATTTGCATTATTTTTAATTGAAGTATTTGAGGGAGCTATACAATCAGTTGTATTGTGGTTATTTAGATTCAATGAAATAGTTCTCTTATTTGCTTCCTTTGCCGCATCCTATAGAGGAGAATGTGACATTGGTGGAAGGTAAATTAAACAATTTAAGTCATTTTTAAACGCCAACAACTGATATACTATCCCATTCATTAATGCACTCCATTCTTTGTTTCTAAGATCTGAGCGGGTCTGTAGGAACGTTCATCATCGCGACAGCGCGGAAGACAAATGGTTTGGGCGCTTTTCCGCAGCCTGCGTTTCGTTTGATCAGCTGTGGCATAGCATCTGATTGAGGTGGCGGCCGCTAGATGGCAACGAGACTGAAACTGCCTAGTAATGCACCTCTTATTGATCAGGGTAGCAGTAATCAATAGGAGGGGCAGGGGTTGGAAAATGTTGCCATGACAATGACGTCACAGGTTTTCCAGTCACATTGCAAGATGGCGGCTTGCTGCGTGTGTGTGCTAGTGTTGTCTAGTTGTGTGCCTGTGAAGAAGAAGACTACGCGGAATGTTTGCGCTCCTCAGGGTGGTCACCGGCCCCACGATCACCGTCATGTGTACTGTGTTTACCATCTGCGGTCGTGTGATTCAAACGGTAGTTCTTAGTTGTTGATGTTGTTGTTTTCTTAATAAAACAAGAAAATACTAAAAGAAAGTTTGCCTTATTAAATATACGTCGCTTGCCCAGATCTACGGAATATCTGCATCAGTTATTTTGCTACAAGAGACATGTCGCTGCTCAGCGTGACAGGTAAGAGCTAGTGTCAATGGCACTACTTATTCATTATGGCCTTCATTCAAACCTGGGAGAAGGGCTGGTGGGAAATTTGACAGCTTTGGACTTAGCGCCACGTTTGAAACCTCCACCCTCGTGAGCCGTAATAGTCACCCCATTACCTTCAACTCTCCCCAAGTTTTAACAGCTGGCAGTAATTCACCTATACATGGCTGCACTAACACGACATTAAGCACTTCTTTATGCAGTTACTTTGAAGCACCAAAATACCCAATACTGGCACAGCGTTTGATGACATATTTCTAAAACGAATCCGGAAATCCCACTCGTATCTCTGTAGTAGATTTGTCATTTTTGGAGCTGCAGTGAATAGATTGATCATGCACGAGTGCCAACGTCCACAAGCCAGCACGCTTCGACAGCCTGTAAATAAATAATGAGAAGAATCGAAGCATGAACTTTGCGTGTGGGCAGGCATTAGGAAATAAATTTTACACGTGTGTGTTAGTGTCGATTTGCAGCGTCGGATAAAAGCCCAAACAGGAAGGGTTTAAACATGCACCAGCTGTTTTCCCTAGTATATAATGACGTCTGAACATCATGGCTTTGAATCCGTTGTGAAAACCATTGTTGTCAACGCCAATAATTATGTCAGAATCTAATCGCAGTATGGAATATTGTAAACACTCTAGTGAAATATGAGGTAAATTTTATGAACTCGACCGTGCACTTGTGTTTAAAATAATAGTGCTAATAAAACTTGCAGTTACTGAGTAAACAATATTTCCGCGACATTATTGTTGAGTAGCAGGCTTACCAACAAGCCACGTGTGAAGAGCGTTACATTTTGTTACCCTCAAGAAGGGGCGCATGTGCGGGGCGGAGGGAGTAGCAACAAGACCAGAGAGCACCGAAATTATTAAATTAAGGGGTCCGTAGCAGTTTTCGTCAGGCTTCATTTAACGATGAATTCTTTGTAAGAAATGAGGAAGGGAACGTGAATAGTTATCAGCAACTACGTCTAGTGGTTGCCAAAACTACACATACTTCACTCTTTTGTATCACAAGTTTTCAAAATAAGAGTTTTATAACTCTGTAATACACGTACTTGGTACATTGTAGGTATAGTTTTCCCAGTCGTAATGAACAACTTCTAATTTAGGTAAATACTGAATTGAATCAAAATTCAACCTCAAGATTTCACCGTAACTATACGTTTTGGGATTCTCTGAATGAAAAGAGTAGTTAGAAAAATTCCTTCGGTCTGGAACAGTGCAATTAAGATGTATACCAAAATTCATTCTTGGGTTTGACAGCGTTTGATACCAGACGATGATTTTTAAGAAATTTCTTAAGTACTGTAAAGCTTTTATTAACAGATGTCAATTGAGATATTAAAATGGTGAATAGTCTTCAATTTTCTGTAAATGGACTACGAAATTCTCTTGATGCCAGTTGGATGCAAAAGCACATACGTTTTAAGTACATGTATATATACGTATGTATTATTTATTACATATAAAGATTTTTACTTTCTCTACTACGTATAGTAAGTAGGGGAATCATTGTATTCCACCCAAAAATTCGAATCCTAGATTTCACCGGAAATACATGTTTGAGACCCCCTGAATCCAAAAAAAAAGCATTTTTGGAAACATGTCCGTGTGTGTGTGTCTGTGAACAGTCGGAAACGAACAGTCGGATAAACACCAAACTTGGTATTTAGGTTCACGAAGGTTTTCAAGAAAATCCTCCCACCCCAGATTACCCTTTACATGGAACATTTTTCGAAAATTTTAATTTTCTCAAAAACGGCTCTAACGACTTTGATTAAAATATCATATGTTTAAGATATTATATGACAAATGAAATGTATATCTCAAATTTTCTGGGAATGTCTCCAAAAGTATTCTTCATTGTGAACGACTTTTGCATAACTGGTAAACCATAAGAGATAGACAAAAGTTTACTACACAAAAAGTGTAGATCACGCTAAAATACACAGTGTATGTCACATACATTTCTTTGTTGAGTGAACCATTTTCGAGATATTGCTTGTTATTCCCTTAAATTTTCCAATACTTAAACTTTTTCTCAAATGGGAATTCGTTATTCATTTAATTATGTCCTGGACATACAAAGAGAAAGGAATGCGCCGTATAGCAACCAGCGCTTAAAATATTTGATTATCGCTTAAAGCCTAGCAATTCCCCTTGCATCTACAAGAAAATTAGCAATAAGATTAACATCTCGATATCTCGATTAACATGAAGCATATGGAGAATAAGCGTTTGTAAAAATAGTTTGTACAAGAGTAGAGAAAGTCATGATAGTGTAACACATCAGTTTTTTTAAACAGCTGTTTTCTTAGCCTAGAAGTAGTTGTTTAAGAAAGTGATATATACCTTCATGAGTGATTTTTGCGATCGGGTCTTAGCCGAGGTTAGAATTGCGATGCAAGTGGTTGCACAATACATTTTGTTCCACATCAGGCACACATTAAATTATTTTGATGATGAATTATTCAAATCTATGTTGAACATATAAGTAAATATTCCGGAATTAGATTTTGAACACTTTGAGCATAAGTAGGGTGGATACTCAAAGGTTCAAAAAACTAACCAAGCGACCGTTCTGGAAGGCGAAGTCTCAGAAGGACTGGCAGGTATATAAGGGAGCACTAGTGTGTCAACTAGCCAGGAGAGAAACGAAAAAGACGAGTGGCGATTGTTACGCGTGTTAAGCATCTGTTTGGAGTGCTACAGAAGAGAGTCATCGTGATTTTCAACACGAGCCACATAAAAAGACGTGGAAAGGAAAAAGAGGTTACACGGATGTCACGGAAAATACAATAAAGGGACACGAGCAAATTTATGCGATATATCCAATCGGATTGGCTACGATACACACATTGAAATGCACGCCCACCTTTCCTAGCATTTTAATATTC
The DNA here is from genome assembly GCA_030765065.1 of Deroplatys truncata. Classification (NCBI taxonomy): domain Eukaryota; kingdom Metazoa; phylum Arthropoda; class Insecta; order Mantodea; family Mantidae; genus Deroplatys; species Deroplatys truncata. The sequence continues at coordinate 233,305,849 of CM060976.1, read as the reverse complement.
TAATCCACGTCTGCCGGCAGAGTGGAAACAAAAAAGTCGCACTATTTACAAGGAAAATGTTTTCATGATTGGCATTTTTTGTGGTTTTCATTTTTCCACTTTAAAACAACTTTTAATTTTTCTGAATACTTACCTAAGTTCTGTATTCTAACCAAAAATTAAATATGAAGAGTTCACCGGAAAGTCCCCATGACTCAGAAAGTATATTTTAAGAAATAACCTCACGCGTGCGGTTTTTGTATGTGAATAGCAAAAACGACAACTCGGATAAATGGCAAACATCGCACTTAAGTCCAGCAATTTTCAAGGATTCAGCACGAAGAGTTTCACGAAATTCCCTCTATCCCAAACTACCCTTTAGATGAAACCTTTTTGGTAATTTGTATTTTCTCAGAATATACAATTATGCTGTTACAATTTTGATTACAATATTATATGCTTGACATAAGAAATTAAGTGCATATTGTAACTTTCTGTACATAAACTATGAAGTCGTGTTCATTCTAATTGAATTCTGAATAATTTTGTATAACTAGGAATAGATAGATAGAGATAGATAGAAGCTTACTGCAAGAAAAATGTGGAGCTCATTGAAACACACAATTTACATCGAATAATTATTAACAATTGCTTTCCAAATATTTCATGCAGTATGTGATATGATGGAAATTGTTTGAAATTTTTTCATTCTTTATTTGTCTGGTTATTCGCAAAAGCTTATTATCAACACCATGAAAGGTGCTTGAATGCTGTTTCCTAAAGTTATATGTAGCTAAGCTTCTATTGCTTGATTTTCATGCAATCTAGATACATATATGAATTTGCAATGGGCACAGCAGACACAGTCTTGCCAGCGTTGCTTATCCAATACATTGAATTTAGAAAGTATACGCCTCCATTTAAAAAATTCTAGTAGCCAAATTAATGAAAAAAAATTCTTAGTTTTAATATGCACAAATAACAAACAATACAACAGATTACATGTTCTGGCGTTTTTACAAATTTTTTATTTTCTCTACTACGTATAATAAGTATACCACTATAATATTCGATACCAATATTTCACCTGAAATACATGTTTTGAAGTCCTCTGAACCCAAAAAGGTCATGTTTAGAAAAAGCTCTGCTGGCGCGCGCGCGTGTGTGCCTGTGGATAGCATAACTCAAAAACGAAAAGTCAGATAAATACCAAACTTGGTATTTAAATTCATTACGTTTTAAAGATACGACACGCAAATTTTAAAGAACATCCTCGCATCACAAACTAATACTTTACATGGATAGTTTTTTGAAATTTCTGATTTTCTCATAAATGGCTCTAACGATTTGTATTAAAATACCATATGGCAAGATGTTTAAGAATAGCCTGTAAAGTCCTCTTCATTCTCGATGACTTTTGTGTAATTGGTAAACCATAGGAGATAGATAAAATCTTACTGCACAAAAAATGTAGAGCCAAATAAACACTTTGTTACGGTAACCATATCCGAGATATTATTTACTTTCTCTACTACGTATAGTAAGTAGGGGAAGTATTGTATTCCACCCAAAAATTCGATACCGAGATTTCACCGGAAATATATGTTTTGAGACACCCTGAATCCAAAAAAAGCATTTTTGGAAACATGTCCGTGTGTGTGTTTGTGAACAGCATAACTCAGAAACGAACAGTCGGATAAACACCAAACTTGGTATTTAGGTTCAGTATCTTCCAGAGATGCGACACAAAGGTTTTCAACAAAATCCCCCCACTCCAAATTAGCCTTTAAATGGAACATTTTTCGAAAATTTTAATTTTCTCAAAAATGGCTCTAGCGATTTTGATTAAATTATCATATGTTTAAGATATTTTTATGACAAATAAAATGTATATCTCGAATTTTCTGGGAATGTCTCCAAAAGTATTCTTCATTGTGAACGACTTTTGAATAACTGGTAAACCATAAGAGATAGACAAAATTTTACTACACAAAAAATGTAGATCGCGTTAAAATACACAATTTATCTCATACACTTTTTATTGTTGATTGAACCATTTTCGAGATATTGCTTGTTATTCCTATAAATTTTTCAATACTTATTTTCTCAAATGGGAATTCGTTATTCATTTTTTTGTCTTGGATATGCAAAGAGTATTAATCTGTGGCAATGAGAATGGTGCTGCACCTAGCAACCAGCTATTAAGATATATATTGATGCTTAAAGGCTACTGTATTTCTATATTGCCCTTGTAAATACAAAACAAGGGGAACATAGTACGCCTTAAGCATAGTCAAATATTTTTAGAACTGGTCCCTATGTGTAAAACTCAATTCTCTTTGCATGTCAAAAGATCGTTTCTGCAAATGTTTATCTCAATCAATATGAAATAGATGGAGAATAAGAGTTTGTAAAAATAGTTTGTACAAGAGTAGAGAAAGTCATGTGAGTGTAACACATCAGAATTTTTGTTGTTGGTTTGAATTTTCAAATATTTATACTCACCTCAACTGGAAAATCGCTATTCCTTTTTACTTTCTCTACCACGTACATAGTATACAGAGAAGGTATTGCATTCCACCCAAAAATTCGATACCGAGATTTCAACGGAAATATGTGTTTTGAGCCTCCCTGAATAAAAGTGATCATGCAAAGTTAACGGAATTTCAAAGGCAACGCATAGAGATTCGCTCTAGATTTGCCTATCGCATAAGCTACTGTATTCCCGTAATTTCTTGTTCCTACAAGGAAATATGTAATGGAACCATTTCTGCAAGTGTTTATCTCGATTAGTACAGATTAGATGAATAAACTTATCTTTTATAAGAATAGTTTGTTGTAAAATGGTTACATTAAGTCATGAGAATGTAAGACTTTTAAGATTTTTATATAATACGTGATAATTTCGCCGACATGATATACACTAATAGAGAAATAGATTTATGGAGTCGTGAAAGCTGAGGTGTTATTAGGAAGCTCAATAAAAACTTTGACATTTATCCTCTGTAAGATCAAAACCCACGTGTAGCGGCAATTTCAGGTGTTATACAAAGAAATTCCGTTTTAATACGTAGCATGTTTCCTTATATACAAATAAGAATGCCGCATGAATACATACGATGCTGCGGAATGGTGTTTTTTCTTAAATTATGCTTTTGATTCCCGGATGGACCAGTTACCATGTGGGATGCATTTTGCAGGGGTCTGATGGTTGTGCCTGTGCCACGCAGCCGTATCACGTATTTATCTGGCATTTCCATTATTAATACATTTGGTCAGAATCTCAGTACTGTAGCACTAGTAAATGTAAACGGATTCTTCTTCTTCTTCTTCTTCTTCTTCTTCTTCTTCTTCTTCTTCTTCTTCTTCTTCTAATACAATGCTCGTAAAAACCTCTGTGAAATTGAAACAAAATGTGTTGCAAATATTAAAATAGCTTTTTGTTACCTAAAAAGCCGATTTTTTTTTACTTTTTCTGCTGCGTATTACGCATTTCACCCAAAAAAATTGAAACCGAGATACCGGAAATACATGTTTTGAGGCCTCTGTGAAGCCAAAAAGATAAGCATTTTTAGAGAAAGGTCCGTAAGTGTGTATCTGTGAACAATATAACTTAAAAACAAAACTCTGTTAAATACGAAACTCAGTATTTAAGCTCAAGGCCTTCCAAGGGTGTATCACGAAGATTTCTAAGAAAATCCCCTACCCCAAACTACCCTTTACATGGAACATTTTTCGCTATTTATTGTTTTCTCAAAAATGGCTCTGACGATTTTGATTAAAATACCAAATGTTCGAGCTACTTTTATGCCGAATAAAACGTTTACCTTGTATTTACTGGGAATAGTCTCTAAAGTCCACTCCATTCTGAATCACTTTTGGAATAATTGGTAAACATTAAGAGATAAACAAAATCTTCTACACAAAAAAATGTAGATCTCTTCGAAGCACACAGTTTATGTCAAATATAATTTTTTGTAACGTTAACCATTTTCTCAGATATTCTTTGTTATTTGTTTGAATTTTTAGGCACTATACTTTTCTCAAATGCAAATCGCTATATTACTTTCTTTTTCGTGTTCTTCAAAGAAAACAGAATTTCAAAGGCATCACTTAGTGAACGATTTTGAAAAGATTTGAGCATCACTTTAGCTTATTGCGTTCTTACCTACAACGAAGTGTGTAAATGAGTAGTGAGGAATAAGATTTTGTAAGAATGGATTATAGAAGAGTGATTGCGAAGGTCATGTGAATGCAATATCTGATTTTTGTTTTAACATGACAATATTAAATATATAAATCAAGCATCGAATTCTTTATATGTGACAGCTTTAAATATCGTGCAAAAATACACCATAATCATCACAGTTTGAAGTACATTCTTAGACAGTAAGGCCTCAAAGTAGAACTTCTAACACAGTGCACACAAGCTAATAGATTTAGATTATTGGACTAGTGCGATAATCTTCAGTGTGACCAACATGGTGATTACCCTTTGCATTTGCACATGTTTAATAACTCGACTTGGTTTGATTAGGTTTTACTTTTCATTATGTCCTTTTACATGAATAATTTCTCTTGTCGCTCGCATTATCTGTTCACAATACAAATCGTCATACTTCAATTTATCGCAATTCATTGTAGAGTTAACCTATACGTTATATTGGCAGCCTTCTGCATTTTTTGATATAAAACGTTACTCTTTTATAAAACCTAGATAAAGATTAAATGGGGGAAATTATGAATTCAGAAGAAACTGAAATGGAAGTGAAATTACAGAAGCATCAGAAAGAATTATTTTGAAAGTACTTACCCAAAACATCTGATGTGTTACACTCACATGACCTTCTCTACTCTTGTACAAACTATTTTTACAAATGCTTATTCACCATATGCTTCATGTTAATCGAGATATCGAGATGTTAATCCTATTGCTAATTTTCTTGTAGATGCAAGGGGAATTGCTAGGCTTTAAGCGATATTCAAATATTTTAAGAGGTGGTTGCTATGTGGAGTATTCCATTCTCTTTGCATTACCAGGACAAAAAAATGAATAACGAATTTGAGAAAAAGTATAAGTGTTGGAAAATTTAAGGGAATAACAAGCAATATCTCGAAAATGGTTAACACAACAAAACAAATGTATATGGCATAAATTGTGTATTTTAACGCGATCTACATTTTATGTGTAGTAAAATTTTGTCTATCTCTTATGGTTTACCATTTATGCAAAAGTCATTCACAATGAAGAATAATTTTGGAGACATTCCCGGAAAATTCGAGATATACATTTCATTTGTCATGAAAACATCTTAAACATATGATACTTTAATCAAAATCGTTAATCATTTTTGAGAAAATTAAATTTTCGAAAAATGTTCCATGTAAAGGGTAATCTGGGGTGGGGTTATTTTCTTGGAAACCTTCGTGTCGCATCTCTGGAAGATACTGAACCTAAATACCATGTTTGGTGTTTATCCGACTGTTCGTTTCTGAGTTATGCTGTTCGCAGACACACAGACACACACACGGACATGTTTCCAAAAAGGCTGTTTTTGGATTCAGGGGGTCTCAAAACATGTATTTCCGGTGAAATCTCGTATCGAATTTTTGGGTGGAATACAATACTTCCCCTACTTACTATACGTAGTACAGAAAGTAAAAAATCTAGAAAGCAATGTGATATAACATTTAATCCTTCATTGCCTGGTGTAAGGCAAAACACGTTGAATATAATTTCACTGAAAATGACTGCTGGCGTATCAACAAAACATCAAAGCATCTGATATCTCGTTTTTTTAACGTTATTTTCCTTGTTTCAAGAACGCGTTATAAACGTCATATATGTTTGTTTCAGGAATTAATATAATACCATTGATATTTTACAAATTCGAGCGCTATCTAAAAAGTAGTGTATGCGACAAGTGTTAAAAGTGGTTTTATTTTGCTCGTAGGATTTTCTCATTCGCAAACATTCCTACTCCCAAAATAAAACCCTTCATTTACCCTCTGTATCATACTCTACTACTCTGCAACATTTTATTTCACAAGTGTGGATGTAACCGTCTTGGACATAGAGTTTTAAGCTCTGTTGCAGTTAAATAATTGTGCATGACAAATCCCATGGTTGTTTTTCTCACATACCGTTTTCTTGCAATTTGCCCAAATCCAAACTATATCTTCTATCACAAAATTAGAATCAGAGGTCATACATTTTCCACGAAACACCAAACTGTGTGCTATAAAACATCTGTTTGGATATTTTATCTTATCTTTTTAAAAACAGAATGCTCATATTCACTTTTGTTGATATTTTATGCTTTGCAGGATCATTTTTGTTAACTATGAAGCATTAAGAAGCGTCATTATAAAACTCTGATGTGTTGCACTCACATGACTTTCTCTACTCTTATACAAACCATCTTAAAACGCTTATACTCCATCTATTTCGTATTAATCGAGATAAACATTTGCAGAAACTATCTTATTGTTAATTGCCTTGTAGGTGCAAGGGGAATATGGTAGGCTTTAAGCGATAGTCAAATCTTTTAAGAGCGGGTTGCTATGTGGAGCATTTCATTCTCTTAGCATGTCCAGGACATAAAAAACTGAATAACGAATTCTCATTTGAGAAAAAGTGTAAGTATTGAAAAATTCAAAGAAATAACAAGGAATGTCTCGGAAATGGTTCGCTGGACAAAAAAGAGTCTAGACATAAATTGTGTGTTTTAACGTGATCTACATTTTTTTGTGTAATAAAATTTTGTCTATCTCTTACGGTTTACCAAGTATGCGAAAGTTATTCAGAATGAAGAGGACTTTTAGGGACATTGCCAGAAAGTTCAAGATATACATTTGGTTTGTCATAAAATATCTTAAACGTATGACGTTTTAATCAAAATCGTTAGAGCCATTTTTGAGAAAGTCAAAATTTCGAAAAATATTCCATGTAAAGGATAATCTGGGGTGGGGTATTTTCTTGAAAATTTTCATTCGCATCCTTGAAAGATACTGAATTAAATACCAAGTTTGGTATTTATCCGACTTTTCGTTTTTGAGTTATGCTGTTCATAGATAGACACACACACGGACATGTTTCCAAAAATGCTTTATTTGAATTAAGGGAACCTGAAAACATGTATTTCCGTGAAATCTCGTATGGAATTTTTTGGTGGAATGCAATGCTTCCCCTACTTACTATACGCAATAGAGAAATTAAACATGGCATATGTATTTCGGTATCTTTGAGAAGAAATATTTAGATTTTAATTAAGAAAGCAAGAAATATAATAGCTCAAGAACATAATCACATACCGAAGTGTAATTGTATACAATCACTGCTTTAATTGCTAGTGATTTTGTGCAGAAAAGTTAATTACTATTGGTATTTCACAGAGTATATTTTACAATTAATCGGACTTAGAAAATGCTCCGCAGGAAATTTAATATGCAGCGAAAAGGAAAGCATATTGAAAGAAGCATTGAAGATTTCAAAGAAACAGCGCTTTTCATTAGCTTCACCGATAGTAAAATATGAGATGGTTGCTGGAATCCCTAAAAATGCAAAGGAGAGCGGCCAATTACATGGAAGAGGATATGAAGTTGCGACTTTAAAAGGTGAGCAAATTGAAAACACTGGATGTTAGACGAAAGAAGGAATGAAGGAAGGAATGAAAATGTAACCTTTTATAGTTGAGAAGCAATCTATCCCATAAATTTGTTGACCCTGATAAGCTATATTACAGTTTAGTATTTTGAATACTTTTGATTTGATTATTACTTTCTCTACTACGTATAGTAAGTAGGGGAAGTATTGTATTCCACCCAAAAATTCGATATCGAGATTTCACCGGAAATATATGTTTTGAGACCCCATGAATTAAAAAAAAAGCATTTTTTGGAAACATGTCCGTGTGTGTCTGTCTGTGAACAGCATAACTCAGAATCAAACAGTCGGATAAACACCAAACTTGGTATTTAGGTTCAGTATCTTCCAGAGATGCGACACGAAGGTTTTCAAGTAAATCCCCCCACCCCAGATTACTCTTTACATGGAACACTTTTCGAAAATTTTAATTTTCTCAAAAATAGTTCTAACGATTTTGATTAAAATATCATATTTTTAAGATATTTTCATGACAAATAAAACGTATATATCGAATTTTCTGGGAATGTCTTCAAAAGTATTCTAGTCATTATTGGAGCAACAATTATGTAAATTTTGTGACAGTTTATAAAATAGCCAATCAACAACCAATAATGACTAGTAGCATTATTAACTTTCTTACTATTTATTGCCTCAAGGTTACCTCATTGTTAGCAACTTTTAACCTATTATTCTCACAGCTCCTACATTATTAAATTACGTAATACATTCAGATAACATTATTACACATGTATACAATAATATAAACATTTACAATGACTGTAATATACACTTTTTATATATTGTTACATGCACATATTGCTTTAAGCCGGGCTGTTATTGACATTATATATTATATAATTAGACTGAAAATCATTTAAGTGTTAAAAATAATGCCTCAAAGCACACAATTATGTCGAACAAATTGTTTCTGCATTAACCATTTCCGAGATGCTCGTTGTTATGTGCTTGTATTTTGAAATATTTACCCTTTTCAAGTGGCAAGTCGCTATTTGGTTTCTTCTCGTGGTCTTGCAAAGAATATAGAATTTAAATAGTTATCCTCTTAAACATTTGACTATCGCTTTAGCCTACTGTATCGTCTTATATCTACACCGAAATGTGTAAACATGAAATTTTATCTTGATTAAAAAGAAGTAGATATAGGAATAGGCATTTGTAAGAACATACTTGTAGAAGAGTGAGTAGAGGTAGTCATGTGAATGAAGCACATCAGATCTTTTGTTACAAACTGTGTAATAATTTCTCGTCATGATAAAGATAATGTAGAATACTTTTTTCGCCCTTGACTTTGTCCGGTGCAACGCGACGTTACGTTTCTTAGGTGAGTATGCGCAACGCTCGATGAAATACCTGCAGCTTAAGAGTAATCCAGGGAAATGTATTAGACTAGATGTGGGGGGGAATGAACCCTTTGCACTGCTTTTGTTGCGCCAGTAGCATTATGTAAACTGAGATCGAGGTTAACACTGCATCCGGCACATTTGCACTTTGCAGTGTGCACCCGAATATCTTATTTATTAATGTCTGGTTCTTCAGACGTTCAAGAGGATGTACCAGCTCAAGAAACAAACTCTCATTTTTTCATCCTAGAGAAAAAATCTGATGTGATACATTTACATGACTTTCTCTACCCTCTGTCGTTTGTTAGTGAGTGTACAAGCTATTCTTACTAAAGACTATTATTTTCTCTACTACATATAGTAAGTAGGGAAAGTATTGCATTCCATCAAAAAATTCGATACCGAGATTTCACCGTAAATACATGTTTTGAGGCCCCTGAATCCAAAAAAAGCATTTTTAGAAAAAAGTACGTGTATATGTCTGTGTGGATGTGTTTCTATGTGTCTGTGAGTAGCATAACTCAAAAACAAAAATTCGATAAATACTAAACTTGGCATTTAGGTTCAGTATTTCTCTAAGATGCGACATGAAGATTTTCAAGAAAATCCCCCCACATAGACTGCCCTTTAGATGGAATATTTTTCAAAAGGTTTCATTTTCTCAAAAATGGCTCTAACGATTTTGATTAAAATATCGTATGTTTAAGATGCTTTCATAGCAAACGAAATGTATATCTTGAATTTTCTAGGAATGTCTCCAAAATCCTTTTCATTATGAATGAATTTTGCATAACCGGTAAACCGTAAGAGGTAGACGGAATTTTACTGCACAAAAAATGTAGATCTCGCTAAAACACACAATTTTTGTCATATACATATTTTTTGTCGAGTGAACCATTTCCTTGTTATTTGCTTGAATTTTCCAATACTTATACCTTTTCTCAAATGGGAATTCGTTATTCGTTTTTACTTTCTCTACTACGTATGCCTAGGAGTGCTGGAAAAGAAAAATCACAATGATTTTAAAGCAAAAGAAATGTGAGGAAGTAGCAACGAGAGAAAAAGTGACGACAGATAAAGAGCCCCATTGAACAGAAAAAGTTTCGAATGATCAGCTACAGTTCGTAAAAGAAGAACGGCGTATGAAATTATGAAAAGTATAGTAGTAGGGAAAATATTGTATTCCACCCAAAAATTCGATACTAAGATTTCACCGGAAATATATGTTTTGAGGTCCCCTGAATAAAAAAAGCATTTTTGGAAACATGTCCGTGTGTGTGTCTATGTGTGTGTGTCTGTGAACAGTATAACTCAGAAACGAACAGTCGGATAAACACCGACTGGTATTTAGGTTCAGTATCTTCCAGAGATGCGACACGAAGGTTTTCAAGAAAATCCCCCACCCCAGATTACCCTTTATATGGAACATTTTTCGAAAATTTTAATTTTCTCAAAAATGGCTCTAACGATTTTGAATAAAATACCATAAGTTTAAGAAATTTTTATGGTAAATTAATTGTATATCTCGAATTTTCTGGGAACGTCTCCAAAAGTATTCATTGTGAAGGACTTTTGTGTAACTGGTAAACCATAAGAGATAGACAAAATTTTACTACACAAAAATGTAGATCGCGTTAAAATACACAATTTATGTCATATGCATTTTTTTTGTTGAGTGAACCATTTTCGAGATATTGCTTGTTATTCCCTTAAATTTTCCAATACTTATACTTTTTCTCAAATTCGTTATTCATTTTTACTTTCTCTACTACGTATAGTAAGTAGGGGAAGTATTGCATTCCACCCAAAAATTCGATACCGAGATTTCACCGGAAATACATGTTTTGAGACCTCCTGAATCCAAAAAAAGCATTTTTGGAAACATGTCCGTGTGTGTGTCTGTGTGTGTGTGTATGTCTGTGTGTGTGTCTGTGTGTGTGTGTGTGTCTGTGAACAGCATAACTCAAAAACTAACAGTCGGATAAACACCAAACTTGGTATTTACGTTCAGTATCTTCCAGAGATACGACACGAAGATTTTCAAGAAAATTCCCCCACCCCAGACTACCCTTTACATGGAACATTTTTCGAAAATTTTAATTTTCTCAAAAATGGCTCTAACGATTTTGATTAAAATATCATATGTTTAAGATAATGTCATGAGAAATGAAATGTATATCTCGAAATTTCTGGGAATGTCTCCAAAAGTATTCTTCATTATGAACGACTTTTGCATAACTGGTAAACCATAAGAGATAGACAAAAATTTACTACACAAAAATGTAGATCCCGTTAAAATACACAACTTATATCATATACATTTTTTTTGTTGAGTGAACCGTTTTCGAGATAATGCTTGTTATTTCCTTAAATTTTCTAATACTTATACTTTTTCTCAAATTCGTTATTCATTTTTTTTATGTCCTGGACATGCAAAAGAATGGAATGCGCCACATAGCAACCAGCGTTAAAATATTTGACTATCGCTTAAAACCTACCATATTCCCCTTGCATCTACAAGAAAATTTCAAATAAGATTGACATCTCGATATCTCGATTAATATGAAGCATATGGAGAATAGGCGTTTGTAAAAATAGATTGTACAAGAGTAGAGAAAGTCATGTGAGTGTAACACATCAGATTTTTTATGTCCTGGACATGCAAAGAGAATGGAATGCGGCACATAGCAACCAGCACTTAAAATATTTGAATATGGCTTAAAACTTACCATATTCCCCTTGCATCTACACGAAAATTAGCAATAAGATTAACATCTCGATATCTCGTTTGTAAAAACAGAGAAAGTCACGTGAGTGTAACACATCAGATTTTTTTGATTCTGCTCTAACGCTCTAGCGGAGGGACGCCTGATGTATCTGCACCACGCAGAACTTACCGGCAACTACGGCTGTATCCTCTCCTACCACCTCTGAAGGGAAATTTATCGTGCCTTTTCTGGCAATTAGAAGTTCACGGTAGCCAGAAAGCATTTATGCCCCCAAAACGATCCAGTTTAGAAATACTTTGGAACAGCACGGCCATGCCTGCCTTTATAATGTCCAGCTATACCTTGGTAATGCAATTACTTGTGCCCCATCTGCTACCTCCATAACGACGTGGAAATAAAACTAACGATGCTGCAGCAAGTATTCTAATGTACGACCAGCCATCGTGACCCTTGCAGCGTGAACAGAGAGAATCTCTACACAATTTGTTGGCTATACCGATTGGCATCTTACACAGATTGTTACACTTCTATTACGTTGTACCTGCTTTGAGATTTGGGCCTGAATTGAATTTATTTTGATTACTTCACGTATATAACCGTTATATAGGATGGATCATTGAAGTTGAGACTGTACAATAACTTCAAAACTAAGTGTTGTAGAAAGAAACGTCTTTAATAAAAGCTGCTTGATATTATGGGGGACAGTAAATTAGTCGTGTTTTGTTTGTTGAACATTATGATGGTCATTTTAGGGTCAATTTAAGTTTTACTTTCTCTACTACGTATAGTAAGTAGGGCAAGTATTGTATTCCACCCAAAAATTCGATACCGAGATTTCACCGGAAATACATGTTTTGAGATCCCCTGAATCCAAAAAAAGCATTTTTGGAAACATGTCCGTGTGTGTGTGTCTGTGTACAGCATAACTCAGAAACGAACAGTCGGATAAACACCAAACTTAGTATTTAGGTTCAGTATCTTCCAGAGATGCGACACGAAGGTTTTCAAGAAAATCCTCCACCCCAGATTACCCTTTACATGGAGCATTTTTCGAAAATTTTAATTTTCTCAAAAATGGCTCTAACGATTTTGATTAAAATATCATATGTTTAAGATATTTTCATGACAAATAAAATGTATATCTTGAATTTTCTGGGAATGTCTCCAAAAGTGTTCTTCATTGTGAACGGCTTTTGGTAAACTGGTAAACCATAAGAGATAGACAAAATTTTACTACACAAAAGACGTAGATCGCGTTAAAATACACAATTTATGTCATACACATTTTTGTTGTTGAGTGAACCATTTTCGAGATATTGCTTGTTATTCCCTTAAACTTTTCAATAATTATTTTCTCAAATGGGAATTCGTTATTCATTTTTTTGTCTTGGATATGCAAAGAGTTAATCTGTGGTAAAGGGAATAGTGCTGCACCTAGCAACCAGCTATTAAGAGATATGTATGTGCCTAAAGGCTACTGTATTTCGATACTGCCCTTGTAAATATATATTCCCCTTGCATCTACAAGAAAATTAGCAATAAGATAGAATCTGCAAATTTTTATCTCGATTAACATGAAGTAGATGGAGAATAAGTGTTTGTAAAAATAGTTTGTACAAGAGTAGAGAAAGTCATGTGAGTGTAACACATCAGATTTTTTTTGTCTTGGATATGCAAAGAGTATTACTCTGTGGCAAAGAGAATGGTGCTGCACCTAGCAAGCAGCTATTAAGAGATATGTCTGTGCTTAAAGGCTACTGTATTTCTATATTTCCCTTGCAAATACAAAACAAGGGGAACATAGTACGCCTTAAACGATAGTCAAATATTTTTAGAACTGGTCGCTATGTGTAAAATGTAATTTTCTTTGCACGTCAAAAGATCGATTCTGCAAATGTTTATCTCGATTAATATGAAATAGATGGAGAATAAGAGTTTGTAAAAATAGTTTGTACAAGAGTAGAGAAAGTCATGTGAGTGTAACACATCAGATTTTTTAAAATTGGAATCCACATTTTATATGTTGCTTTCTCATTAGAAAATGGTTTATAAAAAGCTGTTTTTTTGTGATGAGGAATAAGGAAACAAAGGAAATGTTGGTTCCCAATTACGAAACGTAACTTGACCCTCAAATGACCGTCCATGGATGGTCCAACCATTCATTGCGCTCTTCGTATACAGCCATTCAGAATTTTAGTCGTTATTTACGTTGGTGTAAGAACAACTGCAAAGTGCTTTGTACAAATGTTGTTCAGTTTTTTATGAGGAGTGAGAAAACAACATAAAATGGAAATGTTATGAAAGTTTTGTTGAAATTTCTTTTTTTCAAATGGGAATTCCTTATTCGTGTTTTTATGTCCTGGAAATGCAAAGAGAATGGAATGCTCCACATAGCAACCAGCTCTTAAAACATTTGATTATCGCTTAAAGCTATCATATTTCTCTTGCACCTACAAGAAAATGACCAATAAGATGGTTTCTGCAAATGTTTATCTCGATTAATATGAAATAGATGGAAAATGAAACGTTTGCAAGAATAGTTTGTACAAGGGTAGAGAAATTCATGTGAGTGTAACACATTATATTTCTTTTTATTCTTCTGTAAACTATTCTTGCAAAAGCTTATTTTTCTATCTACTCCATACTAGATTGCTAAAATAGTTTGGGGGATTAAAAGCCTTATCCTGCTAATGCTAAATTTGTGAATTATGACGTATTGTTCTCAGAAACCATTTGTACAGGATGTATCCCTTCTAAGTTCACTGATTTAGATTTATACAGTAATGCAATTTATTAAGGAATATAGGTGTTTTTCTTAGTCACACAAGTTTGGCTGCATGCCATCAGTAATTTTAATTTTTAAAAAGTAGCCAAATATAATATGAACATCAAAGAAGATCCACGACAGCAATAAAACATTGTTTTTGTATTACTAAAATTTAATTTAGATATCATCAGCAGTTACTGTGAAAAGGGGTTGTTTGTATCAGAAAATGTCATTCTCGGAAAAAGCAGTTCAAAGGAAAAAGGGAAAAAGAAACTCATATATATTTGCAGAGAGAGAGAGAGAGAGAGAGAGAGAGAGAGAGAGAGAGAGAGAGAGACGCCACATACTGTGGGTATACAAAGTATGTTTTATTTTCCAATGGTACTAATGTGCAGAGAAAATCTTTCTCTAAAATATGAAGTAAAATTTACTTCTCTACTGCAAAAAGTATACGAGTGGTGCAGAATTCTGCAGAGTACAAAAAGGCAGGCGCAGTAACTTTTTTAACAATATTAAATATATTTAAAATGCGAGTATCGAGCCGTTTAATCTTCTCTTAATCTGATATTTCGTGGTAGGTAGAAACGGAATACAGAGCCTGAAGATATATTCAAATATTTAGAGAGAGAGGGAGAACAAATAGCGACTTATCACTTATAAATAGTAAAGATAAATTGAAAGCAAAAACAAATAATATTTAGGAAATGGAAAATGACACAGGCGGCGCCGTGGCCAAGTGGTTAGACCGCTCGCCTCCCACCGAGGGGGCCCGGGTTCAATCCCAGGGACCTGCATGTGGGATTTTGTCCGGATTCTCCGGTTTCCCCCGCCATTCATTCCACCAACTGCTCCATCATCACCTTTCCTTTCATCCATTTCACCAACATTTCGTTTCATCTACTTCCTTCATCCCATACCTGGCATCGGGCTGATCACGCATCCTGGATGCTCTGCCTGATCCATGAGTGTTTGCTCCTCGACGGGCCTCTGACCCCAGGCACCCGCTTGTAAGTCCTGCGGGATGTAAGTCCTACATAAGAGGAGGGTAAACAGATAATGAATGAAAGAAGGAAAATGACACGTAAATTGCTGTTTTAACGATATCTATACTTTTTGTGTAGTGAGTTTTTATCTATTTGTTACGTTTTCAAATTACACAGAATTATACCAAATTTATTTAGAATTAAGATTTTCTGGGAATGTCCCCAAAAGTCCTCTTCATTCTGAATGAATTTTGCATAACTAGTAAACTGTAAGAGATAAACAAAGTTTTAGTACGCAAAAAATGTAGATTCGTTAAAAGACACAATTTATGTCATATACATTTTTTTGTGGTGTGAACCATTTCCGAGATATTCCTTGTAATTTTTTTGAATTTTCTAATACTTATACTTTTTCTCAAATGGGAATTTGTTATTCGTTTTTCTTATGTCCTGGACATGCAAAGAGGATGCAATGCTCCACATAGCGACCAGCTCTTAAAGGATTTGACTATCGCTTAAAGCCTACTGTGTTTCCATATTTCTCTTGCAACTACAAGAATATTAGCAATAAGATAATTTCGGCAAATGTTTATCATGAAATAGATGGAGAAAGGGTTTGTAAAATAGTTTCTACAATATTACAGAAAGTCATGTCAGTGGAACACATCAGATTTTTAGCAAAAATATGTGCGCGAGTATGTGTATCTGTGAACAGTGTAAGTCAAAAAGGAAAAGTTAAATAAACACCAAACTTGGATATTTAGGTTCAGTACCTTCCGAAGATGCGACACGAGGATTTTTAAGAAAATCCCGGCACACCAAACTCCTTTTACATTTTCCCTTTTGATTTTATAAAAGCTGGCTCTAACAATTTTGATTAAAATATAATATATTAATATCTACAGGACAAATAAAATGCATATCTTGAATTTTCTGGGAGTAGCCTTTGAAGCCCTCTTCATTCGGAAGGAATTTTGTATAATCTTGTATAACTGGTAAACGTTAAGCGAAGAAAACGTACTACACAAGAAATGTAGATGTCTTTAAAACACAGAATTTATTTAAAATAAGTATTTTTGTGGCATAAGCCATTTCCGAGATAGCCGTTATTAAAGGTTCAAATTGTTCATTACTTGGTTATTCTGTTAAGGTCCCTTCCACGTTCACTTGTTTCTCACGATTGCATGGAAACAGTATGGAATTTTAAGGCTAGCATATAGCGTCCAGTTCTAAAACATTTGACTATCGCTGTTCTCTTTGTATCTATAACGAAATGTGTAATGTAGCTGTTTCTTCAAAGGTTTATTTGGATTAAAATGAAGTAGATATAAAAATAAGCTTTAGTAAGAATAGTTTGTATACTCACTAATAAGCGATAGAGATAGAGAGGGTCATGTAAATGTAACAAATCAGTTTTTTTCTAATAAGTTCTTTTCTTCAGGGGGCACCAATAATATATTTCCAGTGAAATCTCTATATCGAAATTTGGGTGGAATACAATGCTTCCTTTACCTATTAAGGTAGGTTCTAGAGGAAGTAAAATATATATTTTTGCTGTTATGCATGTCCGCTAATCTCAAACTGATCATGATCGAAATGTCTTGATTTCCATTCATCCACGCTTGTCAATGTAGAAAAACGAAATGTAAACGTAATTAAATTAACAAACATTTATTGTTGTTTCTATAATGCATACATATTAGTTATTGAACACTTTATTCAAGGTTCAGTTATGAAATATGAATGGAGCTTATTGAGAATAACTTGAATAGATCAGGATTAAAAAGGACTGTGGCCAAGCCTGGGTGAGGAGGAAGGTATCAGGCGAGGGAATACGAAGGGCGGCAGATCTGATGGCGGCAGGAGCAGCCCAGCGTCGTCTCTAACGTTTCCAGAATGAAAATCTTCAAGAAACAGTTCTCTCCTCAAAGCACATTCACGCATACGCTGCACATCACCGTCCATCGCGCCGCTCTGCTATTCACAAGATAAAAGGGCACGAAATGAGAGGAAATGAGGGCCAGGAAAACTCGTGGTAGAATATATCCAATTCAACATTCACTTATCGACTTGGGAAAACCGGGATTCAAATTCAGAACCTCCCAAATACAAGCCACTGCCATTCCACCTGGTAATGACAATAGAAGATTGCGGTTTAGTTTAATTGCGTAATCCAAAAGGGATATAGATGAGAAGTTCGTGTGATTGTAACGCATATTTTGTTATTTCTTCTCTATGGGGCGGGTTATCATCACAGTGCAGTGGATGTATTTTATGACGTTTTTAATTTTTTTTAAAACTTTGAATAAAGTTTTGTTACTGAACGAATGACTTAATATTTTAATCTATTTCTTGGCAGTTTCTCTACATTGTTAATCACCGGGGTGAAAACAAAATGTTTGCAGCTAAAATGTTATATTTTGTTACCTCGGCACACACATTGGGGACGTTGACAGAGGCAATCAGAAAGGTACCAAGAACTTGCTGCACAAAACTAAAGCGAGGCGTGGAATATTTAAAATAATTACATTGGAATTCACATTTTGCTCAGGTTTATTATAAATCAAGGTGCTCTACATGGTTCACAAAAGGATTACACACATAACACTGGGGGAGATGCCCCACGCACACACACCCATCACACATACACGCGTTCCCTCCGAAGATTTACATTAGAGTCACGCTACTCTGGATTGCCTTCACCCCCAACTACGAAATGGAATTGCCGCGTCAGACAATAATTAACACACAAACACAACAATTAGCTCAACAATATTATATACAGCAATAATGTGTCCGGCGCGACAATACACACACATGCACATACATTACAATATCTTCAACATTGGAGCGTTTAAATTTTTCAGGCTAACAGTTCTAGTAATGTATATACACAAATAATTCCTTCGACGATTGTTTCCCTGAAATTGCGAAATTTGTTCTAGATATACAGCGATGTTTGTTTCGTTGAATTAGAATACAAATTGATTCACCTGTAAACGCATGAAATTAGCTCTGTTTCTGTAACGCTCCTAGTGCTGTTATGTGCATGATTTAAAAAAAAGACATATCATGTATTACATTCACATGACTTTCTCTGCTCCCTCTTCTACAAGCTGTTCTTACAAAAGCTTATTCTTCTATCTACTTCGTGTTAATCGAGATAATCATTTGCACAAATGGTTTTGTTACGCATTTCGTTGCAGGTATAAGGAAAAGAAAAGGTAATAGCACTTTGAGTTTAAAAGAGTGTGAAGTGTTTGAAAAGTCAAACCTATATCCGAAGTTTTGGGTGTAATGTGAGGCAGTATTTTTAACACTTGAATAATTCCAATTAAGTTATATAATATGTAAATTCAATAACAGCCCGCCTTGAAGCAATATGTATGTAATAATTTGTAAAATGTATGTATCTGTCATTGCATATGCTTATATTATTGTAAAAATGTTCAGTAATGTTATGTGAATGCATTACGTAATTTAATAATGTAAGAGCTGTGAGAATAACAAGTTTAAAGTTGCTAACAATATAACGGTATTTACATTTGTGCTTACGTAATATGTTTTTACGTAAATTATTAGAACTTGAAGATCTTATATTGTGCTGCTTTTGTTTTGTTTGGTTACATAATTTTAACTGCCCCACGTATGGGAGCCAATTTATAACGGTATTAATGTTATGTTATTTAACATTATTGTAGCCCCACGTTGTGGTAGCCAATTTGCGACGGTATTACTTATAATGTTTGTTTACATCACGCGTTGAAGCCATCTTGTGACGTGATTCTTTGTTAGGTTCGTAGCTCCATCTGGTGTTAGCAATTTGCGGCAGTATTAGTCTTTTGTTTGAAAGAATTTTTAATTTTTATTTAAATGTCCTCCGGCTAGCTATTTGGTCGAACATATCTCTTAAACAGGATGTGTAAACGGAAGGAATCTTTTATTCAAAGAGAACACTGATGAAGAAATTTGTTTTATACTTTTATTGTCGAAAACTTTTACTCTCACATTTACACATTGATCTCGACACTCGCCAAATTGAAACTGTTATAATAACTTCTTACTTATCACTTTTAATTCGCGTACTTCAATTTTGTGTATTATTAACTTTACAATACTTTAGATTTTTCGTAACTTGTGAATCTATAGCCGACGTGTCTCATACAAATATTTTCGACGAACTGACGGACTGAAGACGACGAGTAGTGTACAAAGAATTTTGATGAACTGAGCTGAAGCTACCTCTAACCTACCCTATTTATACTCCTTCATCCAGATACGCCAAAAGATTATAACTGAGCTGCAATTGGCTAATAAAACGCGCCAACATTAGCGTCTATTTTAATATCCAATGAAAATTATGAATACATAGCTTTAGGGAGAAAATATTCCAGAAGTTTCTACCGAAGACGCGCCAACATTACGTAACTTCCTCGTTTCCAATAATGATAAACAGCTCACCCCCTCGCTGCATTATTGCGCTATTATTGACAGTTTCAATAAGGCCCTATAAACTTACTTCCCAACAATATTTACAATCAATAAACATCTGAAATCAATGTCACATAAAAATGCATATTCATATTACAATCATTATTTACATTTAAGTAATTTGTGATACAAATTACTGCATCAACAATGAGGTAACAATGAGGTAACCTTGAGTCAATAATGAGTTTGAGAGTTTGAATACTACTAGTCATTATTAGGGCAGCAATAATGTAAATTTTGTGACAGTTTAAAAATAGCCAATCAACAGCCAGAAAAAGCTTTAGTAAAATGCAGGTATTCTATTGGATTAGGATTAGCCAATCAGAGACTTGAAATACAGAAGTTTACGCGTTTGGACGGTTGAAATATGTTCAGTTGCCTGCAGACCTTGATAGTAACCGGATGGAAGATGTGTTCTCTAGAGAAATATTACGTATTCGTGTGAGACGAAAAATAAGTATACGCGTTAACATAGTGCAAGTAGTAAATAAAAGAATCTCACAGCTCTTGATATCATTGCAGTGCTATTTAATTTGTGTCAAGGATTAATAAAAAGAAGTGAATTTAAACTTAAAATCTGTGTAAGCCTACATTCTTGTCGCACCACGCCCTGTCTAAGAGAAACATGTCTCTAAAACAATACTGAAGCAGCCGAGGCAAACATAAACGCAAATAATATCTATAGAAGCAGTTTAATAACAAAGTTAATATTTTTTTAAACTTGGAGCGTAACAACAAAAATGCATCTTCAAATCGGCTTTTCATATGTAGCAAACAATCTTCTTCAAATTGACGCCCAAAGCATCAACAACAAAACACCTTTCTCCAATTGGCACCCATATGTGGGACAGTTAAACTAAAGCAACCGCTTTCTCAAATGCTATACTGCCTGTACTTATTATAGATAAAAGTATAGAAGGTAAAATACTTATAGGAAAGGCAAATAATGAATATTTTATACAACATATTGTGAATTCGCCCAGTTTTCCAACGGCCACTGTTTCGTTTTTATGTGGTTCACCTTCACTGTGTGTTCACTTCACCAATGTCGCTTCACTAAGGTGAACTAGTTCAATTCTCCGTCACCTCAACTCCTTCGTGACGCACCCTCTTCATGTCAGACGGTTCACTTCACTCGGGAGTCGAATACAAGTCCTCTACAACCGTCGCTCTGCGGTAGCACTCGCTGCACGACACACGCCAACTCGCTCGCTTGCTCAACTCACAGTCGACTTGCCTCGATTTGCACCCGGCAAGCACTGCCTTCACTCTGTCGCACTCGACTAACTTTCAACTGGCAAATGCCTCGATTAGCACTGCGAGAGTGCTCGCTTATATAGGCAGTGGAGTCTTCCACAGAAGATTTTCGAACATTCTAGATCTATTTCGACACTCTTTCTTAGGAGGGGCGGAGATAAAGCTTCCAGAAAGTTCTAGTTATCTCCCGATAGCGCGCCCGGTGTTTACGCTGTCAAGCGGCCGTTATCCTGTTTACTCGGACCGCTCGGCGCCGAGCCATAGCCGCTGCGTATGCCCTTCCTTTCACTAGCCAGAGCAGGAAGGGATAGAATTAAACATGATAGGTGAGTTAAGTGCCAAGTACCATCACGGGATAATGCACCAGATTATAGCTTCCTCTCCGTTAATTACTGAAACTCTGAGATGACTCACTTGCAACTTCTTATACAGGTCCAAGGCCGAGAGTCGCTCATCTGCAAGTACCAAATTGAGGAAGGAATAATTCACCAATCAAGCTCTCCGCGCTCAGACCGTTGCACGCGACTGCTATTTTGTCTGTCAAATACATACTACAAACAATCTCTCTGAATTTAGTAACTTATTATCCTTGGAAGGAAGTTCGCTGTTTGGGATGTACACGAACGTCCATAAATAGTTAGACAAGATAAACATACCGAGGGAATCTCACCTGGCGAAGGAGCGGCAAGGGCTCTACTTTCTCCGCTCTATTCGTCCCGTACAGGATATCATAGAGAGTGTCATGTATCCATTACTTTTACAGCAAGTAGATGATATAATATGATGTACGGGAGGTAAACACAGAGCCTTCGTTCGATACGTAGCCGCATTACAAGGAATAATTGCTTGTCCTCACTGCGCGGTTTCTTACCAGTTCTGTTCCCTCTCCGTGTGCCGGCTAATCAGCTGACTTGAAGTCTTTGTACAGAGGTTGATACGTTGTGAGACCTCATGCTTATGAAGTGGTAATGTTCATAATGCCAAAAATCTGATGTGTTACAATCAAATGACTTTCTCTACTCTTGTACAAACTATTTTTACAAACGCTTATTCTCCATATGCTTCATGTTAATCGAGCTGTTAATCTTATTGCTCATTTTCTTGTAGATGCAAGGGGAATTGGTAGGCTTTAAGCGATAGTCAAATATTTTAAGAGCTGGTAGCTATGTGGAATATTGCATTCTCTTTGCATTGCCAGGACACAAAAAAAATGAATAACGAATTTGAGAAAAAGTATAAGTATTGGAAAATTTAAGGGAATAACAAGCAATATCTCGAAAATGATTCACTGAGCAAAAAAATGTATATGACATAAATTGTGTATTTTAACGCAATCTACAAGTTTGTCTATCTCTTATGGTTTACTAGTTACACAAAAGTCATTCACAATGAAGAACACTTTTGGAGACATTCCCAGAAAATTCAAGATATACATTTTATTTGTCATGAAAGTATCTTAAATATATGATATTTTAATTAAAACGTTAGAGCCATTTCTGAGAAAATTAAAATGTTCGAAAAAGTTCCATGTAAAGGGTAATCTGGGGTGGGAGATTTTCTTGAAAACCTTCGTGTCGCATCTCTGTAAGATACTGAACCTAAATACCAAGTTTGGTGTTTATCCGACTGTTCGTTTCTGAGTTATGCTATTCATAGACACACACACGGACATGTTACCAAAAATGCTTTTTTTGGATTCAGGGGGTCTCAAAACATGTATTTCCGGTGAAATCTCGGTATCGAATTTTTGGGTGGAATACAACACTTCCCATACTTGCTATGCGTAGTAGAGAAAGTAAAAAGTCTCTATACTTTAGCATCAATATCTTCAAGCATTATTCGTATGTGACAACATGCTCCTTTAGTGAAGTGAGACGACATTTATAGACAGATTAGCTGCTATTTGTGCGCCTCGCTGAGAAATAGTTCGTAATTTTGTGAGTAGATTTAGGGAAACAGGATCCGTTCTTATAATAACCGATAGTAAATCGCCGTGTGCTCCAGAAAAAAAAAGAACTCGATGACAATGAAGAAAAGTTAGAACGAAGTCCAAAGAAATCTTGAACAGAAATTAGAATTTTCCAAATCTCGGCTTGAAATACCACTAAACGTTTGAAATTAAAACCCTATAGGATAACTGTAGATCATCAGTTGTAACCTCACGATAATGCGAGTAGAGTTAATTTCTGCAGTTGGGTGTTGGATAATGTTAATGATCGCTGTATTGACCCGTGTTTGACGAAGCATAGTTTTATTTACATAGCCATAATGAATCAGTGGGTGTTAATGCAAATATTCTTAAAAGGTGTAAGAGATGTGTGAGGCACAATGACATCATTTCCAACATCTATGACGAAGATACATATGTTACTAATATACTTATACGTTCATGAGAAATCCATGCGCTCGAATTGAAGGGGCTATGAATATCTGACTCCGCTGACAAACAGGGTGCTTCCTAGTACCAAGAAAATGTCCAATAGGCCGGCCACGCTTCCAAACGGAGGCTCTGCATGTCGGCAGAGCGTTTGGGTTTATGTAGCCAATAGTACTCGAACAAATAACCATAGTAACAACATTGGTCTTGCTATGAATATTTCACTGTGTTCAACTTCTAACTGCTATTATTCTAAACTGGAGAAAGTTCAAGCCACGGAAACTATAATGCGTAGAAGTGTAGATATTACAAAAGTGTAGGACTTCTACAATTTTTGTAGCAATACTCGTTTGCGACGTATTTCCTGTTATTCATTAACATTTTTAACTTTCTCTACCGCGTACATAGTAGGGACAGAAGGTATTACATTCTACCCAAAAATTTGATACCGAGATTTCACCGAAAATACATGTTTTGAGGCGCCCTGAATCCAAAACACGAAATTTTTATAAAAAGGTCCGTGAGTGTGTATGTGTCTATGAACAGTATAACTAAAAAACAAAAAAAAAAGTATAAATACCACACTGGGTATTTAGGTTCAGTACCTTCAAAAGATACGACACGAAGATTTTAAACAAACTCCCCCCCATCTCCAACAACCTTTTACATGGAACATTTTTTTTGGAAATTATGATGTTTTTAAAAAATGGCTCTAACGATTTTGATTAAAATGTTATATATTAAAGATATTTACATTACAAATAAAATATATATGTTGAATTTTCTGGAAATAAGTTTTGAACTTCTCTTTATTCGGAAGGAATTTTGTATAATTTTGTGTGACAGCTAAACGTTAAGCCATAGACGAAAACGTAGATCTCTTTAAAACACACACTTTACTCACAATAAGTTTTTCTTGGCATAAACTGTTTCTGAGATATCCATTATTAAAGATTTCAATTGTTCAATACATGTCATTCTTTTAAAGTCTCATCGATTTTCAGTTGTTTCTCGCGATTGCATGGAAAGACTAATGAATTTTAAGGCCAGCATATAGCGTCCAGTTCTTAAACATTTGACTATCGCTGTTCTCTTTGTATGTATAACGAAATCTGTAATGTAGCTATTTCTGCTAACTTTTATTTGGATTAAAATGCAGTAGGTAGAAAATTAAGCTTTAGTAGGAATACTAAGTATACCCACTAATAAATATAGAGGTAGAGAAAGTCATGTAAATGTCTCACATCAGATTTTTCAAAATGATAAGCAAAACTTTTCAGAAATGAAATATTGCTCCTTTCTTTTGGTGGGATCATGCAAAGAGTATGCAATATCAAGACTACAAGAGAGCTAGTTACTTTCTCTACTACGTATAGTAAGTAGGGGAAGTATTGTATTCCACCAAAAAATTCGATACCGAGATTTCACCGGAAATACATGATTTGAGACCCCCTGAGTCCAAAAAGCGCATTTTTGGAAACATGTCCGTGTGTGTGTCTGTGTCTGTGAACAGCATACCTCAGAAACCAACAGTCGGATAAACACCAAACTTGGTATTTAGGTTCAGTATCTTCCAGAGATACGACACGAACGTTTTCAAGAAAATCCCCCCACCCCAGATTACCCTTTACATGGAACATTTTTCGAACATTTTAATTTTCTCAAAAATGGCTCTAACGATTTTGATTAAAGTATCATATGTTTAAGATATTTTTATGACAAATGAAATGTATATCTTGAATTTTCTGGGAATGTCTCCAAAAGTATTCTTCATTGTGAACGACTTTTGTATAACTGGTAAACCATAAGAGATAGACAAAATTTTACTACACAAAAATGTAGATTGCGTTAAAATACACAATTTATGTCATATGCATTTTTTGTTGTTGAGTGAACCGTTTTCGAGATATTGCTTGTTATTCCCTTAAATTTTTCAATACTTTTTCTCAAATGGCAATTCGTTATTCATTTTTTTATGTCCTGGACATACTAAGAGAATGGAATGCGCCACATAGCAACCAGCTCTTAAAATATTTGACTATCGCTTAAAGCAAGGGTGGCGAAAACGACTTCCTTCCGCGAGTCACCAAATATGCAACACGCACTGCGTCATTCAACAGCATATGAAAATCAAACGGACGGTTGCAGAGAGGGAACGTGCGCCTGCGAGTCAAAATAACTCGCGAGTCACGTTTTCGCCACCTCTGGCTTAAAGCCTACCAATTCCCCTTGCATCTACAAGAAAATTAGCAATAAGATTAACATCTCGATATCTCGATTAACATGAAGCATATGGAGAATAAGCGTTTGTAAAAATAGTTTGTACAAAAATAGAGAAAGTCATGTGAGTGTAACACATCAGATATTTTTTAAATATTTGACTTTGGACTAGAATGCTGCATGCTAATGTGTAATGCATATTGGAATATTTTGGCCAACGTTGCGTTTAATAGGAAGTAGACAGCTTTTTATGAATAATCTCAAAAGTAGCTATGAGAATAATAGTCTGCAAAAGGGGAGGGAGTGAGGGAGGTGAGAGAGGGAGACATTCGAACCAAAGTAGCAGCACACACACATTTTTTTAATAGTGGTTAACTATGGAGCCCAGGGCTTAAGTACCTGCGGTATTGTAAGTCGCCATTGGGGTGTGTTATCTCGAAATGAATTTCAGAACATCTTGTAGTTTGCCGAAAAAAATGTGAGTAATTTGGGAGATTTAATGTCGTAACGGCATGCTACCATGCTAGCTCAGGGTTCGAATTCGGACTATGGGATTTAACTTTTACTTTTTCTTACACGTACATAGTAGGTAGAGAAAAAAGGTATTGCATTCCACCCAAAAATTCGATACTGAGATTTTATCAGAAGTACATGTTTTTAGGACCCCTGTATCAAAAAAAAAACATTTTTAGGAAAAGATACGTGTGGTCTGTGTATATGTGAGCAACATAACCCAAGAACAAAAAGTAAGATAAATTACAAACTTTGTATTTAAGCTTTGTCCAAAGATGCGACACGCAGATTTTCAAGAAAATGAAAGCTTTACATAAAATATTTTTCAAAATTTTTTATTTCGTAAAAATGGCTCCAACGATTTTAATTAAAATACCATATATGCAAGATATTTACATGACAAAATGTATTTCTTGAATTTTCGTTATTAATGTCTGGAATTGAGCAATATGCTTGTCATAGCCTTAAAGTCCTGTCGACATTCAGTTGTTTCTCGCGACTGCATGGAAAGCGTATGGAATTTTTAAAATTAAGTAAATGGGAAAACAAGCTTTCTGGAAAATAGTTTATATAGTCACTAATAGACAATAGAGGGTAGAGAAAGTTACGTGAATGTAACATATCAGATTTTTGAGTCTGTTTCTGCCTTTCCATACATACTTCAGGTTTGTATTCTAGATTTCTAGCTAGCTCACGCCTAGATATTCTAATGTGTAAATGCGTTTTATTTCTAGGGCAATAATTTCCAATTTCCAAGTGGCCATTTTCTTTTCGCTAGCGGTAGACTACATTTCCTTTCAAAAGTGAACAGCTCTAAAGTCGAGTGCAAGGCTGGCAGCTCTGAGTACGCTTCTCCCCGCCTCACAGCGGATATTAGTTTGTTCCAAAAGGAAAAAGAAGAATCATTTTCTCTGGAGGCGAGTCTTTGTGGAATCCTCGCATAGCAATATTGTGCCTGTTAACAACAATACATTTTGTTGTCATGGAAACACCGATCCGCCATGTCTTTTAAGTTGGTGGTTACTGTCCCTCCCAGAGGAAACTTTTCTGCTATGTGCAGTCGTACGACTGTAATTTCACTTCATTGTTCACAGGAAGAGGAGACAACAAAGTGTTTATAAGACAACTCGATATAACATTGGCTGTGTGTTCGGCTGTGTATATGTCAACTATGCATTTTTTGGCATCAATAATTTTGTAAATATTCCCCAACAGCGCATTTTGAAAGTTTTATTTGTTGTTGTTTGGTTTTTCATGACCTCAGGTAATATTACAGGCAATGAAAAATAAAGTTCTATGTGACTAGAGTGTAGAAGGCTATAAATTAAAGGTTAAGGGGTAGAAAAACTCATGTAATGGTTACACATGACTTTTTACTTTCTCTACTACGTATAGTAAGTAGGGGAAGTATTGTATTCCACCCAAAAATTCGATACCGAGATTTTCACCGAAATATATGTTTTGAGACCCCCTGAATCCAAAAAAAGCATTTTTGGAAACATTTCCGCGCGTGTGTGTGTGTGTGTGTGTGTCTGTGAACAGCATAACGCAGGAACGAACAGACAAAAGTTTACTACAAAAAATGTAGATCGCGTTAAAATACACAATTTATGTCACATACATTCTTTTTTGTTGAGTGCACCATTTTCGAGATATTGCTTGTTATTCCCTTAAAACTTTCAATACTTATTTTCTCAAATGGGAATTCGTTATTCATTTTTTTGTCTTGGATATGCAAAGAGTATTAATATGTGGCAAAGAGAATGGTGCTGCACCTAGCAACCAGCTATTAAGAGATATGTCTATGCTTAAAGGCTACTGTATTTCTATATTGCCCTTGCAAATACAAAACAAGGGGAACATAGTACGCCTTAAGCGATAGTCAAATATTTTTAGAACTGGTCGCTATGTGTAAAATGTAATTCTCTTTGCATGTTAAAAGATCGTTTCTGCAAATGCTTATCTCGATTAATATGAAATAGATGGAGAATAAGAGTTTGTAAAAATAGTTTGTAAAAGAGTGGAGAAAGTCATCTGAGTGTAACACATCAGATTTTTATATCCAGAGAGCATACAAATTTCTGCATATATAATTTTAAGATCGATTGAATGCTCCTTCTAGGAAGAGAGGGAGACAGAGAGAGAGAGAAAGAGAGAGAAAGAGAAGAAAACATCGCATTAAAATTATAGGTGATCATATATAGATCTCTTTAAAACGCAATTTATTACAAAAACAACCTTTTTTGCGGCCTCAGCCATTTCCGAGATATGCGCTGTTATTGGTTTGGATTGGTTTGGCAATTTCTAAAGTGCTGCCACCATTCAGTTATTTCTCGCGATGTCATGAAAAGAGTATGGAATTTCAGAACCAGCAAATAGTGACCCGCTTTTAAACATTTGACTATCGCTTCTATTCCTTGTATCCTACTTATACCTACAGAGAAATATGTAATGACTAATGAGTCAATCTCCATGGTGTGGAGATAGCGTGTCTGTCTCACATTCCAGAGGTAACGAGTTCGAATCTCGGTTAGGGTGAGTTACCTAATGAGGTTGTTTTCGGGGTTTTCTTTTATCCTGAGAAGACGGAAGTCGGGTAACTCTAAGCTCTATGTATCCCGGGCCCATTTCAGGATCATTTCAACCATTTAGTTCATTCACTTGCTGAAGTAACTTATTCAAGTTAAAGGACGTTATTTAATCATCTAAAACCAGCAATAAACATGACAGACATCCTGATGGCTAATTGGTCCTTGACGGTCCAAGGCCAAACAAATGTGTAATTAAACCATTTCCGCAAAGGTTTATCTAGATTAATATGAAGTCAATGGAACAGTAAACCTTTGTAAGATTAATTTGTAGCAGCTGTATAAAACTAAAGGATTGTGGGTTGAGAAAAAGATGTGAATGTAACGTATACGTTGTCGTTATTTAATATGCAAGTCTCTTTGAGCTATAGTTGATCCGATATGTTCATATTATTACATGTTGGGGTGAAGGTCAAAAGGGTTACCAGAAAATTATTAATTTAGGTTACCCCAACACGGACATGGGGAGGGGGCGCAACTCGCTGACAGCAAAACGGCCGGGACCTTGGTGTGTAGGCTTAAGGGGAAGGCGTGGGTTTTATATTACACTGAAGAATTACATAACACACATTACCTACACATACCTGGGATTTATTCACAAACGTTTAGCGACTCTACATAATGAACAAAGGAAACAGGATGGAGGGAGATGCCACAAAACCGTAGACCGGGCACACGTACGCCTGGCTCCAACTGGAATGAATGCTATTATACCCGCACCTACCGTGTCTAGCCGAAACCAGACAGGGCTGACGTCATACCAGACAGTTTCAAACAGATCCTTCCCTTTGGCGTGATCCGCACCGAAAGGAAAGACCGTTAAGAAGACGCAATAATGCTACGTTTGGTAGCAACAATACAACACAACAGTGCGTCTGGTAATGACAATAAGATTAATAATACGCCACAATATTCTATGTTTTTGTTCACTATTTTAAATTACCAAAACATTTCTATGAACGAAAGAAGAATTATTTTACATTCCTGGTAATGCTTCAGGGGGACGAGAAATTAGAATGTTATAAATTTGAATGTTATATATTATATTATTTGAGTTTTATTTATTTTTACACCTCACTCTTTGCATTTTCCGTTAAAATACTGACAATTAAAATAAAAATGCTTTTAAACACAACGCATAAATAGTTATTATAGCTTTATAATTTTACCTCTTGGATTTTGTGTATTTATATTATTTACTTTACAAAGGCAGTAGACTGCTAACTCAATTACACAGCTTTTACTTTATTTTCTTGCGCTTGATGACATAATTAACGTTTATTACAAGCGCGAGCTTTTCTCACAGCCTCGGGGCATTTCGGTGCACTGGCCGAACAATCCGGCGGAATATGAATTTACTTGTGTGAGGCTGCAGAGAGAGAATGTGTAAGAATCAAGTTCTATGGTTCAGTTTTGCAGTAAGCGTATCCGCTGATCATACGAGATGGCTACGCGGTAATGCGTTTGGGAGGTCCGAGGTTTGACTCCCTGCGATTCCCACTCTGACTAGGGTTTTTACGTGATTTCCCCGGGTCAATAGGCGAATGCTAGGGTGGGTTCTCATTTACCACGTTTTTCTTTCCATAATTTTCCCCCTCGTTCCTTTTCCTTCTCATTTTTCAGATGTGCTTCTAGGTTGCTTGCTCAAGGAAAAGAGCACTCTCCGTGGACACTAGAGACGGCTGCTTGGTCATTGGTACGGGTCTTTGAGCCTGGTATTGTTATGGACTTTCGCGAGTCTCCATGATCTGTAGCCTTCTGTCGTTCCTTCACTTCATCCCTTCCTCCTGGGACATATTAGCCACAATGGATCTATGCAGGTCACAGTGCGCGA
This sequence comes from Deroplatys truncata, assembly GCA_030765065.1. NCBI lineage: Eukaryota > Metazoa > Arthropoda > Insecta > Mantodea > Mantidae > Deroplatys > Deroplatys truncata. Next base: position 233,275,102 of record CM060976.1, on the reverse strand, counting down.
GGTGTCCCACTCCGTTGTATAACCCTAAGCGGCTCACTGACACTAACAACCCCAAACTACCGGCAATGATACAACATAGTTTAAACGATAAGCTTATTCAATAAATCTAAATGTTTACTTACCTAGACTAATCATAAAATTAAATTGAGTTTTATTTATGGACGCTCTTTAACTACTATGGTCCTTAGCGTCCCATTCTGTATTGGGCGTGAAAGACCGGTAATTTTGTTCAGAGGTCTCTTTATCAGACTTGAGGTTCTTTTACGTGCCGTAAATCTACGACACGGGACCACCGGCTTTACTCCCCTTCAGAAGGAAGCCATGCTAAGGATTTTTGCGCCCGAAAAAGTCCATCACCCTCTGCCGGGTTTGAACCCGCGAACTCAGGAACTAGAGGCTAACATGGTACCCCTAGACCACGGAGGACGACTGCTGGAAATGCATGGTTTGAAGTCCCCTGAATAAAAAGAAGAAACGTTCTCCCTGCGTGTGTGTGTGCGTGTGTGTGTGTGTGTGTGTCTATGAACAACACAACTCAAAAACGAAAAATCAAAACATACATATTACGCTCCCTACCAAGTACTTAGTAAATAGAGGAGGTATTGCATTCTATCCAAAAGTTCGATGCTGGGATTTCACCGGAAATGCATGTTTTGAAGCCTGTTGTATAAACAAATATCATTTTAAAATAACGGTCCATGTGTACATAAAGAAATGTTGCATCAATCCAAACGTAGTAGTTAAAGTTGAGTACCTACCAAACCGAGCGAAGTGGCACCACGGTAACGCCTGCAATTCGCATTCTGGAGGTCCCGGGTTCGATCCCCATCGACCGACAACTTTGGTCCATGGGTTTTTTCGTGATTTCCCCGGGTCGGCAGCGAATGCTGGAGTGGTTAATCTTAAACCACGGCTCTCCTGCCCCTCATTTTCTGTATCCATCATCTTATTTGTCATCTGTTTAAGGGTTGTAGGACCAGGCGACGGTGTTCGGCGGGTTGCGGCTGGACGGTGGAAGTTTCATCCTGACGTGTCTAGGGACTGTTCGGTTAGAACCCTACTCTGGGTGCTTTCAGGTGGGAGCTCCCCCGGGGGACCCTCGGAGACTCGGGGTCCAATAGAGTAGGCTCGAGTGGCGTCGGAGGCGTTCAGTCTGGAAACATTAAGGACCCCGTATGTGCTTGCGCCGTCATCATCCGAATCTGGTCGACCTTCGGGTGTCTCTCCTCACTCCTCCCTTCCGGGGCCACGGCATAAGAACAGGGGGCCGACTGGTACCCGGTTTCGGGGGCCTCCTCCGTTCGCCGTATCTTTCAGTATCTTTCAAAGATGCTACACGAAAATTTTCAAGGAAAAATACTCTTTAAGTAGAATAAATCGTCATTTTTAAAAAAAGATGACTATCGATTTTGATTAAAATGCGATATGTTTAAGACATTTGCGTGATAAATAAAATGTGTATCTTAAATTTTTATCAAATAGCCTTGTGGAGTCCTCCTCTTTCAGAATACATTTTGTATAACCAAACAAACCTTACTACATAAATGTAGATGCTGTTAAAACACACAATTTATGTCAAATAAACGAAAATTTATATAAATTTAATTCATTTAGTGGAATTATATAAGAGTCAAATTCAGGAAATAAAATACAATTATGAATAAATTATATTTTGGGTGAATAAATATGGTTCAAATAATCTTGTTGCATATACCATTTCCGAGATATTCTTTCTTATTGGTCTGAATTTTCAAATTCTGGCCATCAAAGCGACCCGCCCTTTAAACACTTGGCTTTAATTCAGCCTCCGGTCTCCCCCTTGCATCTACAACAAGTTGTGTAATAAAAACATTTCCGAAAAAATTTATCTCGATTAAAATCAGTAAATACAATAATAAGATTTTATAAGAATAGGTCATGTGAATGCAGCATGTCAGATTTTGTTTTTATACGTTAGCCATCGCCTATCTATGGCATGTAGAGGCAGCAATATATTCCTTCCAAATTAGATATCGAAATTTCGCCAGAAGTACAGGTTTTGAAGAATTTTGAATAAAAAGGAAGCCATTTTGCAAAAAAGGGCTTTCGTGATAGAACGAGTAAACGAGAGAGAGAGAGAGAGAAACTGAGAGAGCGACATTGTAAAGTAAAAAAATAAACAAACAAAAAACCAAACATCACGTTACGTCAGAATCCTTCAAAGATGAAAGGCGAAGATTTAACAGATTCCTCTCTACCCAAACAGGAATTTTTATTAAAAAATAGTTATTTGTTTATTTTCTCAACAAGATATAATATATATTATAAACAGAGAAACTTTGTGTGTTAATAGGGTAATCTCTGAAAACACTCAACCGATTTGGACTATTCATTCACCGACGGTTTCAGGTTATAACTTCTAAATAACTAAAAGACGAAAAAGGATTCATAAGGCCCGGATGCTAGAATATTACATGTCATAGTCATAAAATAAGACCTACCTCATTTAGAATCTCATGTAGAAGGATATGTTGTTGCTTCACAGAAAATACATATAACATAAATACATGAATTTTTCATTTCAAATAATATACATAGATGATCATGGTTTTGCAACCAAGAAAACAAAGGACAGCAGAGTACCTCTGTGGTCGAGTGGTCAGCGTTCTTGCTTCTCAACCGGGTCTCAACTGCCGGCTGGAGGTGTAGAAAATAGAATAATTAAATGAGATACCAATTAACATTTATTGAAAATATACTAGTACATAACACTGTAACGACAGCAACATTAATAGTGCCAAACTTAACCAAACCAAAAAACCGCATTTTAAATAATTTCTACACTCTCCCTATTTAAAGTGAGTCCTTGTTCATTAGCACAGTACATTAACTTCTGATAGCTCACAGACTTAGTTAAAGAATCAGCAGCCATTAAGTCTGTAGCCACATATTCCATGGTGATCTCCTTATTCGACATCCTCTCCTTGAGATATTTATGACGAACATCAATGTGTCTCGTCCTGGGATGATATCCAACATTTAATGCAAGCTGTAGAGCACCTTGGTTATCAACATATAGCAATGTTGGTTTCCTCGATGTTCTGAGTTCCCTGCATAAACCATGGAGCTACAATGCCTCTTGATCTGCTACTGACACTTCCATCAACCCGGCTTCTGTTGAACGTAGGGCTATGACGCTGCAAACACCAGGATATTGCAGGACCATTCTTCAGAAAACATAAGCAGTGACTGATTGACGTTCATCTTGATCACCAGTCAGCATCACAATAACGATGATGTTTGGTACACTGGTATCACAGTTTCCATTTAGTTGCAGCTTCATATCTTTAGTTCCCTTGAGATATCTTATAATTATCTCTGCATTGCACTCCAATGTGCTGGTCCAGGCTTAAGGTGTTCACTGCATAGCATATATCTGGTCGCGAAACTTTTGCAACAAATAACAAACAACCAATCACTTCTTTGTAGGGAACTTGCCCCATCTTCTCTTTCTCTTTAACTGAAGTAGGGACACATCTTCTTTGAGAATTTTTCTCCAGGTAATATCGGAGCTTTTACTGGGTTAGGATCTTAAATTCTGAATCTGGCAAGAATATTTTCAACGTAAGCAGTTCGATCAATTAAAATCTTCCCCTTCTTTTTGTCACGAGAAATCCTTATATCCAGAAAGTATTTTGCCTCATCAATGTCTTTCATCTTGAAACATTTCATCAGTTTATTTTTCAGATTTTATTTGGTAAATTATTCTGAATAAATCAAGTCATCAACATGAATCACACATAACAGAATGTCTAAATCATTAATAAGGTAATAAATACATGAATCCAACTCAGATTGTTTTATATAGAAATTTTTCAAACATTCATCAAGTTTATGATTCCATATTCAACTTGTCGCTTCAACGTATAAAGTTACTTCTTCAGTTTACAGACCTTTTCATGCCGAAGCATTAAATTTTATTTGTCGAATATCCTTGCAGAAATGCGTAACAACATCTTACAGATCTCCAGTTCTGCTGCAAGTGTAAGAAGACATCGAAGTGTTCTATATATTACTACTGAAGAATAAGTTTCTTGATAACCCAAACCCATCTTCTGTGCACATCCTTTAAATACTAGACGAGTCTTGTGTTGCACAATACTGCCTTCGGCATCTCGTTTAGTTTTAAGCACTCATTTGGAATCAATTACCCTTTTATTAACTGACAAATCGGTTATTTCCCAAGTTTGATTTTCTACCATGCCTCATATTCAGCTTGCAAAGCTTGAATCCATTCATCCTTATCTGATCCGTTGAGAGCTTCTTCCAAGTAATTGGATCTGAACGTACTTCAACATCTGTAGCCTAAAAATAATAATCTTCAAATGATTTTCGTCCTTTCCTCTCTCTTTCTCTTTTCCTTGTTGTTTCAGTAATGTTTTCTAATGCATCTGGATTAACTCCTGTCACAGCTGATCACAATATTCTTTTTCCATTGAACTTTATTTTGCAGGTGCCTCTAGAATATGAACTTGATCTGATTGTCACATAGTTTGTACTTGTCTCATACAATAGATATGGTTTGCTATCAAGAGGGTATCCCACCATGATGCATTAATTAGTTTCTGGATCAAGTTCAAACGTTTTTGTTTAGGTACGAATGCATGAGCTTTGCATCCAAAAATACGTAGTAGATGCTTTAGATTGGGTTTCTTCCTAGTCCATATTTCATAAGGTGTTTTGTCACCTGTATATTGTCGTAGCCTCTTATCTAATGCTCATTGGGAGGTGGGCGACTCGCATAGAGGTACCAGAAAATTAACAAAATTGTAACATGGCGAGGCTACGACTAGGGACGCAGCTAAAGTGAAAGTACAGAAATATTATTAAATACTGGCAAAAGGACACTTACATGGCTCAAAATAGGAAGAAGGAACTTTACACTATCATAAATAAGACAATGAAGATATAGATGACAGCGGGTTTATTAGATAAAACTGGATACTTTACCCCACATTCTTAGGTCCATGCCTGTCGGGCGAGGCCACCATGCATTCCTGCACGGAGAGGGCGACTACTCGTCTGTACTGGTTGACTACAACTCACTGACTCTCTCTGCCCCAAGCAACGCTTCCTAAAGCGTGGGGGACGCTAACCAAACTATCCCCACCTAAAACTGCTAATCCCCCGCCCAAGCTTTAACCGCCATCTCGAATCTAGGTGACCAGAGAGACGTATGCGCGACAATCTCTGCATACGTCACATCATATACTCGGGAATGATTAAGAAGATAAATGGCTGTTGAAGCTGCTCTTGCCCAAAAACTTTTAGGTAACCCTGATTCAATTATCATGCAATTTTCTATAATGAACGACTGAGACGTTCAGCCTTTCCATTCTGTTCCCTTGTGTGTGGTGCTGACTTCTGATGCTGAGTTCTTGATGAGTAACAATGTCAACAAATTACTTCGACAATACTCTCTACCACCATCTGTTCTGAGAACCTTTATTTTACAGCCGGTTTGGTTTTGGTCAAATTGCTTGAATATCTTGAAATAGTGATAAACTTGATCTTTGGTCCTCAGAAAATACACAAACGTTATATGACTGAAGTCATCCAAAAAATAAGCAGATACTTGAATCCATTAAGAGATTCCTGTTTATTGGGACCATATAAATAAGAATGAACTAACTCCAAAATGCTGGATGTGTGTGTTTCACTATCATGAAATGGTAAACAACAGCTTTTACCTTGCAAGCAAATTTCACATGCAAAATGTGAAGAATTTCTGATATCAAATTGTATTCCATCAGCTATTCCTTTCTTTATTTTTCCCATACTATCTATGTTTAAGTGGGCTATACGCTTATGCCTAAATGTGCACTATTATTTGCATAACAAGCTACTGCAATTGAGTTACTATTAGTAGTAGTAGAAGGACTTTTATTGTGAACAGTTTCAGTCTACTCCTATACAATACAACAATCGCACGGGCCTCATTGCCGTGCATGCTTTTCCTGTCCCTATAATCTAACACTGTGTGTATAATATTAAATATATACTCACTATATACATAAGTATGTACTAGTATGTACTATGAACTAACATAATGAAGGAAGAAACAACAAAATAATAATAAGCATGAATTACAATTATATTACAAATATAAACAGTGCTCCGATCCTTAAGAACTCACTCTTATGTACCGCGCCCCTCTTCCGTTCTCCTTTGCTGAATCTTAGACAAAAAGAGCCCATTTTTTGACACCTCGCATCCAACATTACATCAAAGCAGGCCTCCATTCTGGACCCCAGAAACTGTGGAGGTAAATATTGTTTTCTTAGTAATTCCGTTTCCTTGGATTCAGCCAGAATATGATTCCATGTTTCCCTTTCACCACAGAGTGGAGATATTCTCACTCATCAGTTAATTTGTTGGCTTTCCAGGCGCCCAATCTTAGCCACGCCAAACCACTTCTTTCCTCCCGCGTACGTTATTTAAATAGGCCTCCCTCCCCAACCCCGCGTTATTAGACACTGTAAGTTAAGTGAAACTTTAGTCGTACATTGTGATTCTAAATTCTGTCTGTCAATATCCCGTAGTCGTCTCTGAATTATCTTCCATCCGCTACGTCCTATGTCCCTCCTCTGTAGCCAAATGTACCCCATTCCAATTTCTTCTAAGCCTCTTCGAACTTCGTTGCCCAACACGTATCCCACCCTTCCCGTACTTGCTCCCTCGAACACACCACGCGTAGAAGTGCCTGATCTCCCCGTGCCATTCATAGTCAGTATTTAACTGCCCTTACTTTCAGATGTATGGTTTCATTGTACAAGCCGAATTCTTTAAGAACCCCACAATTTGCAGTACCCCTCCCCACCTGTAGAATTCGCTTCAGAAAATGCATCTGGATTTGGTTCAATTTTTCATTCCTTTCCCAACCCCAAATTTCTGCACCGTATGATAAACTAGACCTAATAACATCTCTGTATACCATCTCCATTGTTCTCATTTGTATATCAGGAACTTGCATAAGAGACTTTGAGACAGTATTTTTAACACTAAAAGGATTTCAGTCTAATTGTATAATATATATAATTCTATAACAGCCCGCCTTAAAGCAATATGTGTATGTAACAATATATAAAAAGTGTATATTACAGTCATTATAAATGTTTGTATTATTGTATCCATGTGTAATAACGTTATGTGAATATATTACGTAATTTAATAATGCAGGAGCTGTGAGAAATAGATCTAAAGTTGCTTGAAGCAATAATAACATTTGAAAGCTTAAATGCTACTGGTCATTATTGGATCAACAATAATGTAAAATTTGAGACAGTTTAAAAATAGCCAATCAACAACCACAAAAAGCTTTAGTTAAATGAAGGTATTCTATTGGTTTAGGATTAGCCAATCAGAGACATGAAATACAGAAATTTACAAGTTTAGACGGTTGAAATCAATTCAGTTGCCTGCAGACAGTGATAGTAACCGGATGCGAGATGCGTCCTCGAGAGATTTAATACGTATTCGTGTGAGTTGAAAAATAAGTTTACGTGCTAAAAAGTGTAATTAATTAATAAAAAGAATCTCACAGTTTTCTCTCTATATCAGTGAAATGTTATTTAAATCGTATCAAGCATTAGTAAAAGGAGTAAAGTAAAATTATAATCTGTGTAAGCCTACATTCTTCAGTCGCACCACTCCCTGCTAAGAGAAACGTGTCTCTAACAATAATAATGACGCAGCCGAGGCAAACATAAATATATAGTATTTAAAGAAACAGTCAAATTACAAAGTTAATATTTTTTTAAACTTGGGGCAAAGGCCACCTGAAAGTACACTTGGGGCGAAGGCTACCGGAATACAACTCCTTCAATACGACCTACTCTTCAAATTGTCGTCCATACGTAGAGCTAATAGATCTACTTCAACTTTAATGACTATATTTTTATTATGCATTTAAGTTTCGTGATGTCTATGTGGTTCCCCCATCTTCGTTTATAGATAATATGATGCCCAGATACGTAAATATTTTAATATTCTCCAATGTCTGTCCTGCGTATGTCCAGATCTCCTTGTTACTATTAACATGTAATTTGTAAACGTTATCTTCAAGTCTGCCGATGGCAATTAACTCTCTGCATTAAATACCTTTAATAAAACTGAGTTTCCTTTCTTCACCACTGCACTTACTGAAAGTAGATTTACATGCACAGCAGAAACATACAAAACTTGGCTCAAAATTGTCTCTTGTGCTTTACCATATACAGAGATTGGAATGTTTAACTCGGCAATCTTATCTGTAATTATCTCGTGACTGTTTGCAGTTGTAATCCTAAACGGAGGAACAGCGGATACGTCATACGTGTTAAATCATTGTACATGTGAGTTAAAGCTGCAGAATCAATTATCCATTCTTCCTTTTTACTGCATAATTCTTCATTTGCTAATAAAGCCATATAATTAGCAGGTTTTATTGTCCTTATCCCTCGGAGGTTTACGTTCCCCTGCATAATGTCCATACAAATTGCAGTTGTAGCACCGTATGCCTTTTCCTTTATTTCTATTCAAAGGTTGGCGCAGTCGTCCTCCGTGGTGTAGGAGTACCATGCTAGAGTCGTGGGTTCAAACCCGACTGAGGACGATGGATTTTTTTCGGGCGTAAAAATGCCTAGCATGGCTTCCTTCGGAAGGGAAGTAAAGCCGGTGGTCCCGTGTCGTAGATTTACGGCACGTAAAATAACCTGAAGCCTGATAGAGAGGCCTCTGAGCAAACTTTCCGACCTTTCACACCCAATATAGAATGGAACGCTAAGAATTACAGTAGTTGAAGAGCGTCCATAAATAAAGCTAAATTTAATTTAATTTAGCAGTAACTAGTGAGCAGTACATGGGCGCGAACATTCAGTAATAGATGACTGAATCGTAAAGTCAGCTCTCCCTATAAATTAGTTATTTTATTCGCGTTCTATGGCTGCGTGATATAATTTTCACATATTTTATGGTAGGCTGTTAAGGGTAAAATATGGACTGGAAATTTGTGTATAACTTAGGAAGTGGTATTCTTTAATACCGTTGAATACTTATCTGTGGTACAAAGTAGAATTTCAGCATGTGTGACAGAAAGGAGTACTACTAGGTCTTTAAATATTTTTATAAAATGAAACTCCCATTTATATTGCATATAATTTTTGTACATTTACTGCACTGAACATTTTATGCATTCTAAATTTTATGTTATTGCAAAATTGTAGTGCTTTGCTTGACGAGGGAAAGTTTTAGGGGTTTCAATTTCAGGAAGTTGGCAAGTATGAAGGCGATTTTTCTTCTGTCATTTGGAATATTTGTGCAGTAGCTAACACTCTGCGACGTCATAGTCAATGCTTCCTAGCTAATCAGCGGTAGTCAGTTACACAGTGTGTTTGTGTGAACTTGCTTGCTGTTTAATGGTGAAATTGGATAATACATTTGATTATAAATCGACTTCATTGCGCGTACTCATTCGGGACTCTGATTCTGAAGGAGAATTTAGCGACTAAGTAGGTATAAGATACGTATTACGTAGTGAATTAGAGTTTAACAACAAAATAATGTGTTGTACGTTTCGAGCCAAACCGTCGCGTCCTTGCAAAGACTATCCTACTTCCTCGCAACTGTCTGGGCGACAACTGTCATTCCCCGCCTTCGTTCGTGACGGAGACTGTATAAACGAATAATAAACTAAGTGGCAATGCGTGAGAATTAAAAAACTAAGCCCATCATCGTAAAGCTACGCTTTGGTACCTATTGTAAAATGTAATTTTGGAATATATTGCAGAAGCTCTGAGAGTTCTTATGGGAAACTCAAGTTTTGCAGAGCACGATTTGGGTACCCCTGTCCTAGACATTCACATCCCTTGAGTTAGCGAGGAAGATCTGATAAACTTCAGTTGAATTCTATACAGCTGACCTTTTTATCTGATTGCCCGCAAAATCCATAGTGGAATGGTTAGCGATGTTACTTTAAAAAGTTCTGGGGAATACTGTAAGCCATATCGCTTCCGCTTCTCGGATTCTGCACTAAATCACTGACAGCTGCGTAAAAGAATCTCAGTTAGGATAGATGATATCAATGCAAGTTCTATTACCGGAGTAGCTACGATGGAATGGAAAGTTGCTTCTATAAATAAACACTTAATATATACTGGGTGTTAAAAAAAGTATTCAATATTTTGAGAGATGATAGTGTGGACCAAAACAAGAGAAAAACGTCCGGTAAACATGGGTTCTAAAATGCATAGTTTAAGGGCTATGAGCACTTGTTCATCTTTGCTACTGTGAAACAAAATCCCTTCTACTGCAAGCTCTTTGCTATTACGTACGACCTACAGCAGGCAGTAAACAAATGAGGACACATTACTCTGTTATTGTCCATGGATACCATGCAGTAACATCTGTTAGTGTCGTTATTGTAAGGTGTATTCACAGTTCTGGGTAAGTGCAACACATGTTCTTATTAGCTTTAATGGAACCAGTTTGTGTTTTGACAAGTTTATGAAATGTTTTAACACTATTGTTTTATCTTGAAATCTTTGGTGTATGCAAACCGCATTAATGATGTAAAACACTACAGGAAAGCGTCATCAATGCCTGCCAGAGCATCCGTGACCAACCTGGAGTCTTTCAGAGAGTGCGTGATTCGCTATGACTTGGATAGAAGTATGCCATACTTTGAATGGACACCATATTGAGCACCTCCTTTAGCGATGGTTCACAAGTTGAGGCAGTATTTTTAACACATGAATAATTTTAATTAAATTATATAATATGTAAATTCAATAACAGCCCGCCTTGAAGCAATATGTATGTAATAATTTTTAGTATGTATGTAAAAGTGATTGCAAATGCTTATATTACTGTATACATGTTCAATAATGTTATGTGAATGCATTGTGTAATTTAATAATGTAAGAGCTGTGAGAATAATAATTTTAAAGTTGCTAACAATGAGGTAACAATGAGGTAACTTTGAGGCAATAATGAGTTTGAGAGTTTGAATACTACTAGTCATGATTAGGGCACCAATAACGTAAATCGTGTGACAGTTTTTAAAATAGCCAATCAACAGCTAGAAAAAGCTTTATTTAAATGCAGGTATTCTGTTGGACTAGAATTATCCAATGAGATACTTGAAATACAGAAGCTTACGGGTTTGGACGGTTGAAATATGTTCAGTTGCCTGCAGACCTTGGTAGTGACCGGATGGAAGTTGTGTTCTCTAAAGAAATATTACGTATTCGTGTGTAACGAAAATTAAATATACGTGTTAACAAAGTGCAAGTATTAAAGAATCTCAAGCTCTTAATATCAGTGTAGTGATATTTAATTTGTGCTAAGGATTTAAACTTAAAATCTGTGTAAGTCTACCTTCTTGTCGCACTACACCCTGTCTAAGAGATACGTGACTGTTAAAGTAATACTGACGCAGCCGAGGCAACATAAACAATAATATCTATAGAAGCAGTGTAATAACAAAATTAATATAATATTTTTAAACTTGAAGCGTAACAACAAAAATACATTTTCAAAACTCGACTTCTCATACGTAGCAGCATATTACGTAACAGAAACAATTACTTCAAGTTTACGCCAAAAGCGTGGTGCAAAACCTTCAACAACAATAAACTAAAACAGTTGAAGAACAATACTTCTTCAAGTTGGTTTCCATACGTGGGGCAGCTAAACTTAAAACAACTATTCTACTTCTTCAAAGTGCAGGTCGTATATTCTCTTGAGGTCCTTTCAACATTCTGTTATTTCTCCCGATTGCATGGAAACAGTATGGAATTTTAAGGTCAGCGTATACCGTCCGTTCTTAAACATTTGACTGTCGTTCTTCCTTTCGTATATATAACGTAGATGTGTAATGTAGCTATTTCTGCAAATGCTTATTTGGATTAAAATGTAGTGGATAGAAAAATAAGCTTTAGTAAGAACAATGTGTGTACCCATTTATAAGCGATAGAGGTTAGAGAAAATCATCTGAGTGTATCACATGAGATATATTTTTGTCTTACGCTGTTCATACACACAGTTATATGTATCCAAAATACACTTTTTGGATTCAGGGGCCACCAAAACAAGTATTTACGATGAAATCTCAACATCGAAGAGGTAGAAAAAGTGATACACAAATGTTTTTGGTTTTAACTATTATCTCAGAAAAACAGCTTTTCGAAACAATGTGTGAAAGGTAAAGAGAGAGGGGTGAAGGAGGGTAGGGGAGCTAACGCAAACATTTCTGCGGTTTCTAGTGTTATACAGCACGTGCTATTTGTGTGGAATTACAGATGTGTAAAGTCTTGGAAATAAACAGCTAAAGCTGGCCCTGATTTTAAAATCACGTGCCGAGGTTGAAGCGGGAAAGAGCAGATCCATGTCTGAATACACAGGAGCATGTGCAGCGTACGAGATATCTAGTACGTCAATACTATTACATTGTGTGACGTAAACCAGGGCGTTAGTGAGTTACAGCCAGACAAGCCCCTCTGCCCTGGCCAGGACAGCTGCTCTGGTCCAATGGCAAATGCTACACAGGATGCGGAAAACATAAGGGAATGTCTTTAGTGGAAGAAACATGGGCGATAAACATAATAAGCTTCACGTTCGCAAAAAACCCAAATTTGCGATTCTAAGCGTTCACAGGTAATATCATTTTCACTAGAAAGACAACTGCCGGTCGCTTTAACCTGAGGCCCACTGGTGCTTTAGTCCCTTTTCACTTTCTCTACCTTAAGTATAGTAAGTATAAGAAAAACTGTATCCTCCGTGGTGTAGTGGTTACCATGCTAGCCTCTAGTTCCCGAGGTCGCGGGTTCAAACCCGGCGGAGGGCGATGGATTTTTCGGTCGTAGAAATCCTTAGCATGCCTTCCTTCGGAAGGGAAGTAAAGCCAGTGGTCCCGTGTCGTCGATTTACGGCACGTAAAGAACCTCAAGCCTGATAAAGAGGCATCTGAGCAAAATTACCGGTCTTTCACGCCCAGTGTAGAATGGGACGCTAAGGACCTCAGCGGTTAAAGAGCGTCCATAAATAAAACTCAATTTAATTTAATTTAGTATACCACTCAAAAACACAGGAAATGTTTGTTTTTGAGGTTCCCGGAATAATGAATTTAAAAAAAATAACCGTGAGCGCGCGCGTGTGCCTGAGAACAGGATAACCCAAAAACGAAAAGTCGGTTAAATCCTAAACTTGGTATTTAAGTTCAGCATCTTCCAAGGATGCAACAGGTAGATTTTCAGGAAAATTCCCCCACCACAAACTATCCATACATGGAACAATTTTAGTTACTTTTGATTTTCTTAAAAATTACTGCAACGATTTTTTATTAAAATACCGAATATTTAAGATATTTACATGACAAATAAACTGTATATCTTGAATTCTCTGCGAATAGCCTGTGAAGTCCGATTCATTCTGAATGAGTTTTTTACAGGGTATTTCAGGACCTCTGCGACAAACTCTGAGGAACCTGTGGCAGTATTTTTAACATTTAAATGATTTGTCTAATTATATAATATATAAATTCAATAACAGCCCCCTTAAAGAAATATGTGTATATAACAAGATATAAAAAGTGTATATTACAGTCATTGTAAATATTTATATTAATATGTACATGTTTAATAATGTTATGTGAATGCATTACGTAATTTAATAATGTAGGAGCTGTGAGAAAAATAGGTTAAAAGTTACTAACAATGAGGTAACCTTGAGGCAATAATGAATTAGAAAGTTTAAATGTTACTAGTCATTATTGGAGCAACAATAATGTAAATTTTGAGACAGTTTATAAATAGCCAATCAACAACCAGAAAAAGCTTAAGTTTAATGAAAGTGTTCTATTCAGAAACTGAAATAGGTAAATTGTACAAATTCAGAAATCAGTTGCTTGTAGACAGTGTTCCTAACCGGACGGACGCGAGATGCGTCCTCGAGAAGTTTAATACGTATTCGTGTGAGATGAAAATACTTTTTACGTGTTTAAAAGTGCAAGTAATTAACAAAAGAATCTCACAGCTCTCTATATCAGTGAAGCGTTATTTAAATCGTGTTACGCATTAATAAATGGAGTGAAGAAAAACTTATAATCTGTGTAAGCCTACATTCTTTAGTCGCACCACTCTCTGATAAGACATTCATGTCTCTAAAAAAATATAAATACTGACGCAGCCGAAGCAAACATAAATATATAATATTTAAGACAGTCAAAAATTACAAAGTTAATATTTTTTTTAAACTTGCGGCAAAGGACACCGGAAGTACATTTGGGGCGAAGGCTACCGAAACTTTTTACCATACGTGCGGTTGTTACTACTTCAAGTTCGGCTCCCCAACATCGAAATATAATACTCCTCCTAAAATAAACTTTCTCAAACCATAGACCTCGCAGAGGGAAACATTTTTTGTCAAGCAACCATCATCCTCCGACTCGTCGTTACCAAGTTGTTCATCCCTGTTTGAAGCGCATCCGGTAGGATAGGTTTGAGAGGCAGAGCCAGTACACTTTGACTCTCTGTTTGTTTACAACCGCTGAATCAAGCGACTTCGCCACTTTCTTGTTCTTCACGTCTGGTTAGGTTTGGAAGGCCTGACACGCACAGCCCAATTTAACTCAAACGAGGTGGTAAAACGAAAGGCCCCAGCAGATGATCATCAACGATTCCAGCCCAGATGTTTACGGAATACTTTTGTTGGTGATGTCTAACGAACACTGCATGAGGGTTCTCAACAACCCAGATGTGGCTGTTCTTTCTGTTGAAGTATCTGTCTCGTGTGAAGCAGGCCTCATCGGTAAACAAGACGTGCGCGGCAAATGTAGGATCTGCGATGCTTCGTTGCAGAATCCACTGGACAAACTGAACAGGAGGTGCGAAGTCGTTTGGTCTCAGCCCTGTACTGTCTGGAGGTGGAATGCGTGGAGCTGTTGTTCACAAACACTGAGCTTTTTGCTTTTTCTACTACGTATAGTAAGTAGGGGAAGTATTGTATTCCACCCAAAAATTCGATACCGAGATTTCACCGGAAATACATGTTTTGAGACCCCCTGAATCCAAAAATAGCATTTTTGGAAACAGGTCCGTGTGTGTGTGTCTGTGTGTCTCTGAACAGCATAACTCAGAAACGAACAGTCGGATAAACACCAAACTTGGTATTTAGGTTCAGTATCTTCCAGAGATGCGACACGAAGGTTTTAAAGAAAATCCCCCCACCCCAGATTACCCTTTACATGGAAGATTTTTCGAAAATTTTAATTTTGTCAAAAATGGCACTTACGTTTTTGATTAAAATATCATATGTTTTAGATATTTTTATGACAAATAAAATGTATATCTGGAATTTCCTGGGAATGTCTCCAAAAGTATTCTTCATTGTGAACGACTTTTGCATAACTGGTAAACCATAAGAGATAGACAAAATTTTACTACACAAAAATATAGATCGCGTTAAAATACAAAATTTATGTCATATACATTTTTTTTGTTGAGTGAACCATTTTCGAGATATTGCTTGTTATTCCCTTAAATTTTTACAATACTTATTTTCTAAAATGGGAATTCGTTATTCATTTTTGTCTTGGATAAGCAAAGAGTATTAATCTGTGGCAAAGGGAATGATGCTGCACCTAGCAACCAGCTATTAAGAGATATGTATGTGCTTAAAGGCTACAGTATTTCTATACTGCCCTTGTAAATATATATTCCCCTTGCATCTACAAGAAAATTAGCAATAAGATTAACATCTCGATTCACATGAAGCATATGGAGAATAAGCGTTTGTAAAAATAGTTTGTACAAGAGTAGAGAAAGTCATGTGAGTGTAACACATCAGATTTTTTTAAAAAAAATTCAGGTTTTATGTTCAAGTGATCTCAAAACACGTATTTCTTAAAATTTTGAAATTGAATTCTTGACTGGATGCAATACTTCCTCCGTCCACTATAGGTAGGTAGTAGAGAAAGTAAAAATAAAGTTCCTGTCTATTGGCATCGTGAGCGGAAAATGCACGTTACAAAAATTTACGCCATGTATTAGTTTATTAGTGAGTCAAAAATCATGATCGATAAAGGTTTATTATCGTCATAGTTTAGCAAGTTTTTTTTGCATTTTAATAGTATATTCTAATTGGTATTGTTAAAAAAGAACAATAATATAGTTCTATGCAAATAATTAGGTACAAATATAAGAGGGAGAGAGAGAGAAAGGGGGAAGGTTTTTAGTAGACATGTATTACATATGAATATGATGAAGGCATCACTTTTGTCTGCATTTGTTTAATATTATGCCACAAAAAATATAGTTTTCATCTTCATGACTACTTAAAAAAAATCTGATGTGTTACACTCACATGACTTTCTCTACTGTTGTAAAACTATTTTCACAAACGCTTATTCTCCATCTACTTCATGTTAATCTTATTGCTAATTTTCTTGTAGTTGCAAGGGGAATTGGTAGGCTTTAAGCGATAGTCAAATATTTTAAGAGCTGATTGCTATGTGACGCATTTCATAAAATAAACTAATAACGAATTCCCATTTGAGAGAAGTGTAAGTATTGGAAAATTCAAACAAATAACACGGAATATCTTGGAAATGGTTCACTGGACCCCTCCCCCCTAAAAAAAGTATATGACATAAATTGTGTAGTTTAACGAGATCTACATTTTGTGTGCAGTAAAATTTTGTCTATCTCTTACCAGTTTACCAGTTAAAAAATTCATTCAGAATGAAGACGACTTTTGGGGACATTTCCCAGAAAATTCAAGATACGCATTTCATTTGACATAAAAGTATCTTAAACATTCATTCATTATCTGTTTACCCTCCTCTTATGTAGGACTTACACCCCCCAGGACTTACAAGCGGATGCCTGGGGTCAGAGGCCCGTCGAGGAGCAGACACTCATGGATCAGACAGATCATCCAGGATGGGTGATCAGCCCGATGCTTGGTGTGGGATGAAGGAAGTAGATGAAGCGAAATGCTGGTGAAATGGATGAAAGGAAAGGTGATGATGGAGCAGTTGGTGGAATGAATGGCGGGGGAAACCGGAGAACCTGGAGAAAACCCGCCCAGATGCCGCTTCGTCCACCACAAATCCCACATGTAGATCCCTGGGATTGAGCCCGGGCTGCCTCGGTGAGAGGCGAGCGGTCTAACCACTCGGCCACGGCGCCGCCTATCTTAAACATCTGATATTTTAATGAAAATCATATATATATATATATATATATATATTATTTACTGTCGCCTCAACTTTTAAGTCATATTGCGTCTACTTTAGAACGCACATGATTATAATGAAAATGCAATATTTTAAGTAGGTGTGTTGCACATTGTTATACAATTTTGTCACTTTCTAAAGTTTAAAGTTCTTTGTTGTGCTGAATTTAGGGCGTCTGGTAGGCTGTTGGGGATGTCACATCTTTCTCTGCGTTGTACATAGCGACGGCAGGCTGTGATGAGATGAACTGTGAGGTTGGATCTGCAGAGGTCGCACACAGGAGGAAGGTCACGGTTGAGGAGATGTTTGTGCGTTATAGAAGTATGTCCAATACGTAGTCGAGTTAATACAACTTGGTCTTTGCGGTTGAAATGGTAGTGTTGATGTTTGGACTCGGAAATGTAGACATCGTGTAACTTGCTTCTAGAAGTGGCTTTCCATGTTTGTCTTCATTGATTAATGCAAGTTATTTTGATAAAGTTGATGATGTCCGTGTGTGGGATCTTGATGTCCTGAGGGGGATGTTCGGTGGCTTCTTTGGCGATCTGATCATACGATTCATCACCCAGAATTCCGACATGAGACGGAGTCCCGAGATTTGTATTTGGTTGTACAAGAGCCATTTTTGAGAAAATAAAAATTTTTGAAAATTTTTCCATATATAGGTTAGTTTGAGGTGGGGAATTTTCTTGAAAATGTTCGTGTCGCATCTTTGAAAGGTACTGAACCTAAGTACCAAGTTTGGTATTTATCTGAATTTTCGTTTTTTGACTTATGCTGTTCACAGACACACAGAGATACACACACACACACACACACACACACACACACGGACCTTTTTCTAAAAATGTTTTTTTCTTGGATTCAGGGCGCCTCAAAACTGTATGTCCGATGAAATTTCGATATCGAATATTTTGGTGGAGTGCAATACTTCCCCTACTTACTACACATAGTAGAGAAGGTAAAAACAGCAATTTCGTTCGAATCTACGAGGGTAAGTTTCCCTATTTTATAAAAACATTACACACAATTGATAATGTTGAATTAATTTTATTTATATTGTACAGCCCTTCTGTTACTTTTCTACATAATCAACATGTTTTTCCAAGCACTTTTGGGGACGTGGCACAAGTTTTTCCGAGCCAGTGTTGTACCAGGTCGGGTCCTGTGCTTGCAACCAGCTGTTCACTGATTTGACTTCATCATCGGTGTTAAAAGTGCTTACCTTTGAGTTGGAGAAACATGTGAATACGTAGGATACGAGAATGCTTCCCAGTTTAATCTTGACCCAGGCGGAGCTCAGAAGTGAACAGCTGGTTACGAGCACAGGACCCGACTTCTGGTTCAATTCTGGTTCAACTTCGTCACGGTGTTAAAGTGCTTACCCCCAAGATGACCTTTGAGTCAGGGAACATGTGGAAATCACATGGGAAGAGATCCGGTGAATATGGAGGATGCGAGAAAACTTCCAAGTTGAATCTTGTCCCAGGCGGAGTTCAGAAGATTCAACTGGGAAGTTTTCTGCATCCTCCATATTCACCAGATCTTTTTCCAAGTGATTTTCACATGTTCCTCCAACTCAAAGGTAAGCACTTTTAACACCGATGATGAAGTCAAATCAGTGAACAGCTGGTTGCGAGCACAGGGCCCGACCTGATACACCACTGGCTTGGGAAAACTTGTGACGTCCCCAGAAATGCTTGGAAAAACATGTTGACTATGTAGAAAAGTAACAGAAGGATAGTACAATATAAGTAAAATTAATTCAACATGAACAACTATGTGTAATGTTTTTTTATAAAATAGGGAAACTTATTGAACGCCCCTCGCATTTCAACGAGAGCAAAAGTTTAATGATGCCAGTCTTACGATTTCATTATCAAACTAAGAATGCAATGTTTACATTATTTCTCTTAAAACAAGTATTGTATTATAATTTAAACTTGAGCCGTTATATGTTAATTCCCATCACATAGGCGTAGATGTTAAC
This sequence comes from Deroplatys truncata, assembly GCA_030765065.1. Taxonomy (NCBI): domain Eukaryota; kingdom Metazoa; phylum Arthropoda; class Insecta; order Mantodea; family Mantidae; genus Deroplatys; species Deroplatys truncata. Next base: position 233,255,861 of record CM060976.1, on the reverse strand, counting down.
TAAGGAGCGCTTTCGGGAGCTATGTTTCTCCCATCTTCAGCTGTTTCCGACTAAACGGCTCTTCCTCTCCCCTAACCCCAAGAAATATTTCTTTAGATACTTCTTCTGCTCTCTGTTGTGGAAACTTGGAAACTGGTAGTGTCGTTGCCATCTGTAGTGACGATTGGGAACTCATCTCTCTTCTTTCCTTTGTCTTGTAGTCTGATTGGTCTATATTCTGTTGCAAACTCTTGGTATTAGATTTGTTGCCATCTGTGGTGAAGGTTGGGAACTTCTATTTTCTCTCTTGCAGCCTGATTGGATCAACTGCATTAAATGGTCTGTAGGTGGAATTTCAAAATTCAAATCATTCTTAATGTTGAGATGAATGAAAATCTTTTCCCAAATTTCTAAGTGTGAAGGGATCTGTATGGAGTTTAGTAGTTTTATATCTTGTCCTATTTCATGGTTACTATTCCAAAAATGGTTGGCCACTGCTGATTTATCTATTTGCTTCAATTTTATATTTCTTTGATATTCACTTAGTCTTATTTTTAAATTCCTTTTTAGTTCTCCCTATATATGAGCCTTGGCAGTCATGACATAAAATCTGGTAAATTCCTGATTTTTTAAGTTATCAGTTGTATTAGTCAAAGGTGTATACAACATATTTCTTAAACTGAAAGTGTTCTGTGGTACCAGTTGGATCTGATACTCTCTAAATAATTTTTCAAAAATTTTAAATGTTACTGGGTGGTATGAGAACTTCTTATATATAAAATCTTTTTTATTTGGATTTTGTAGGGTACTGATACTATGTAAATTATGTCTTTTTATATCTAGTAGAGGTTTAAAACCATTTCAATGGCTACATTCTTTATATAGTTTAGTATTGTATTGATAGCGATGTCGATTCGTTGGAAGTACAGTAAAATGTCAGTCTTGTTCCGTGATTCCTTTCCCCTTCTCTTCTGTACGTACCTGTTCCAAAAATAGACCTGAGTAATTGAACATCTTCCTGTGTAACTTGTTGGAGGATGCTGGTGAAGTACATAGCGCTGATCGATCAGTTAAATGGGAAGATCGAAGAAAACTTTAGAAAATTGAGTAATGGCTTTAGATTTTAAGTGGGTTAACCTTTGTTTAAAACTTGAAGTTTCCTTATTGCTTGCGTAAACATTTGAAGCATTGCTTTGAATTATATGTTATTCTAGCGTATGAAATGTTGTTTTTAAATGATAATAGGATATATCTTTGCATCATATTCTAGAGTATTTTACCACTACAATGTTTTTGCAAACAAAGGAAAACTGACCTAGTTATTTGTGCGAGAAACAAATGAAATAATTTGTTAAGCGCCCGAGGAAACGACATTTCATCTCGTTGTAGCTGGAGCAAGACTCTTTGTTACTAAAGGAAAGAATCAAAGTTGCTGTTTATCTGTATTACAAGGCTTAAGACTATTGCATATTTTGAAGTTAATTTTAAATCCAGACTCCTTGTTAAACGCTAGAGTTGCATCAGTGATGTGGCTGTCGGTTCTTATATAAACAAGTGACTGTAGATGCTTTGTTTGTAAAGAAAACAGAAGTTAGAAGTACCTGCTTGCCTTTCTGCTCCCCAGGGACGCTGTAGTGTGTTTTACAGATATGTAATTATTTAAGATTGCAGAACTTCCCAGACTGGACCCTAGCAGCGATAATGTATTTTACATACACTCAATAGTTAAGTCAATAAAGGTATTTTTCTTTTTTCAAGCTGTCTTTGCCAGCAACTTTGAAGTTCTCAAATAATAATAATAATAATAATAATAATAATAATAATAATAATAATAATAATAATAATAATAATAATTCTGTGCCAGGAAGCATTTATTCTCCATCTACTTCATGTTAATCTTATTGCTAATTTTCTTGTAGGTTCAAGGGGAATATGATGGGCTTTAAGCGATAGTCAAATGTTTCAAGAGCTGGTTGCTATGTGGCGCATTCCATTCTCTTTGCATGTCCTGGACTTAAAAAAACGAATAACGAATTCCCACTTGAGAAAAAGTATAATTATTGGAACATTTAAGGGAATAACAAGCAATATCTCGAAAATGATTCACCCAACAAAGAAAATGTATATGACATAGACTGTGTATTTTAACGCGATCTACATTTTTTGTGTAGTAGAATTTTGTCTATCCCTTATGGTTTACCAGTTATGCAAAAGTTGTTCACAATGAAGAATACTTTTGGAGACATTCTCAGAAAATTAGAGATATACATTTTATTTACCATAATAATATCTTAAACATATGGTATTTTAATCAAACTCGTTAGTGCCATTTATGAGAAAATTAAAATTTTCGAAAAATATTCCATGTAAGCGGTAATCTGGGGTGGGGAGATTTTCTTGAAAACCTTCGTGTTGCATGTATGGAAGATACTGAACCTAAATACCAAGTTCGGTGTTTATCCGACTGTTCGTTTCTGAGATATGTTGTTCACAGTCACACAGACACACACACGGACATGTTTCCAAAAATTCCATTCTCCTTGCATGTCCAGGACTTAAAAAAACGAATAACGAATTCCCACTTGAGAAAAAGTATAAGTATTAGGAAATTCAAACAAATAACAAGGAATATCTGGTAACGGTTCACTCGTCAAAGAATGTATATGACATAAATTCTGTGTTTTAACGATATCTATATTTTTTGTGTAGTAACATTTTGTCTGTCTCTTACGGTTTACGAGTTTGCGAAACTCATTCAGAATGAAGAGGGCTTTTGGGGGCATTCCCAAAAATTCAAGATATACATTTCATTTCCATGAAAGTATCTTAAACATATGCTATTTTAATAAAAATCGTTAGAGCCATTTTTGAGAAAATCAAAACTTTCGAAAAATGTTCCTTGTAATGGGTAGTCTGGGGCGTTTTTGAGTTATGCTGTTCACAGACACACATCCTAATACACACACGCACACGGACCTTTTTCTAAAAATGCTTTTTTGGGATTCAGGGGGCCTCAAAACATGTATTTTCGGTGAAATCTCGTTATCGAATTTTTGGGTGGAATACAATACTTCCCCTACTTACTATATGTAGTAGAGAAAGTAAAAGTCAGTTTATGGTAAGTAAATATCAATTTTGCACTTGGTGATCGGTATATTCGTTACAAAGAATCGTTATAAGAATTAAATTGGGATTTCAGGCGTTCCTTATTGGTAAAAGTAAAACACAAATGCCAAACCTTGCATACACGTTTAGCTTCTCCAATAATAATAATAATAATAATAATAATAATAATAATAATAATAATAATAATAATAATAATAATAATAATAATAATAATAATAATACCCTGAGGGCATTGATAGTCAAATTGAACAACTTTTAAGAATGCAAAGCGATGATTTTCAGATAATTCCTCCATTTGTAACACGCTTTGCACGGAAAAAATTCTTTAATTTTTTTATTTTCTAGACTTAACAGTTTTGATTCAATCCCAGGCGACCCCCTCTCTGGCCCATGGCTTTTTCGGGTTTCCCCGGGTCATCAGACGGATTCTGGGTGGCTCATCTTCTACCAAGACTCTCCTCCCTCTCATTTCCTGTAACCATAATCATCCTTGTCAACTGTTTCAGGGTTGTAGAACCAGGCGACGATGTTTGGCACGTTGCGGCTGGTCGGTGGCTTGCGCTCTGTAAAGGTTTCTTCCCTGGCGTCGCTGCGGTACCGCTCAGTTAGGTCTCTCCTCAGTGTGGGTCTCCGCTCCGGAGGAGCCTGGAGGTTGGTGACTTGTGGGCAGGGACCGTGCCTTCTATCTGGAAACGTTAGGGACCATGTTCGTGCTTGCGCCCATGGCATCCGGATCTGATCGCCCTTCGGGTGTCTCCCTCATCCATCCCTCCCTCCCAGGGGTCACGTTAGAAGCCCAAAAGGCCGACTGGCCTGCATGCGGTGCTCTGCCCCGGTTCCGGGAGCCCCTCCGTGATGCGTACCTTTACCTTTACCAACAGTTTTGATTATAATGTCTTTAGATGTATTGGCACAATGAACAAAATCTATATTTTGAATTTGCTATGAATATTGCTTGAAACCATTCATTCTTATATGTTTTTGTATAATTGGGAAACCATAAGGATTAGAGGCAAAATTATTGTTGAAAAAATGTAGAGGTCATTAAAACATACACGGTTTTTACTTTCTCTACTACGTATAGTAAGTAGGGGAAGTATTGTATTCCACCCAAAAATTCGATACAGAAATTTCACCGGAAATATATGTTTTTAGACCCCCTGAATCCAAAAATGCATTTTTGGAAACATGTCCGTGTGTGTGTCTGTGAACAGCATAACTCAGAAACGAACAGTCGGATAAACACCAAACTTGGTATTTAGGTTTAGTATCTTCCAAACATGCGACACGAAGGTTTTCAAGAAAATCCCCCACCCCAGATTTCCCTTTACATGGAACATTTTTCGAAAATTATAATTTTCTCAGAAATGGCTCTAACGATTTTGATTAAAATATCATATGTTTAAGATATTTTCATGACAAATAAAATGTATATCTTGAATTTCCTGGGAATGTCTCCAAAAGTATTCTTCATTGTGAACGACTTTTGCATAACTGGTAAACCATAAGAGATAGACAACATTTTACTACCAAAAAATGTAGATCGCGTTAAAATACACAATTTATGTCATATACATTTTTTTGTTGAGTGAACCGTTTTCAAGATATTTCTTGTTATTCCCTTAAATTTTTCAATACTTATTTTCTCAAATGGGAACTCGTTATTCATTTCTTTTTGTCTTGGATATGCAAAGAGTATTAATCTGTGGCAAAGGGAATGGTGCTGCACGTAGCAACCAGCTATTAAGAGATATGTATATGCTTAAAGGCTATTGTATTTCTATATTGGCCTTGTAAATATATATTCCCCTTACATCTACAAGAAAATTATCAATAAGATAGAGTCTGCAAATATTTATCCCGATTAATATGATGTAGATGGAGAATAAGCGTTTGTAAAAATAGTTTCTACAAGAGTAGAGAAAGGCATGTGAGTGTAACTCATCAGATTTTTATATGTGCAGTGCAGTGACGAATGGAAACTCTTATTTGTGAAATGACGATGAGTAATACCATGTGGCTGTTACACACTCATGGCTCTGTTCGCTTAAATGTGGAATTGCCCTGAAGTCAACAGAACCTGTTGCTGTAGTTGGAGCTTGAACCGCGGTCCTGAGAGTTTATTGCACACCATCACATGTTGGTATAATCCACCGCATCCCACGGGCTTAAGATGATGGCCGAAATGCAGGCTAGACGCTCTGCTGACACGTGCCTTTACAAACCCCCTAAACCTTGTGTTAAACAAGGGAAAAAGATGAGTTGCGACTGGGAATTGACGTGTAGACTTTTTAGCTACACTACATGTTCGTGTTTATGTAAGAAACATTTTAAAGGCTCTATTTGTTTATTTGGAAATGATAATAGGTGGTCACCAGGTCATATAATTGCTTTCTCTACAACCTATCTATAGATGGTGGTTTTGTATTACTCTCTCTCTCTCACACACACACACACACACACACACACACACACACACACACACACACGCACACACAAAATAGTATTTCACGTATATACGTTTTGAGGTTCTTGGAACAAAAAATTAATTTTTAGAAACATATTTGTGCCCGTACGTGTATGTGAAGATGAAGTGAAGGAGCTGCAGAAGGTCGCAAACCTCAGGCAGACAGGTCCACAGAGATGCGCGGAAGTCTCTAATATTTTAAAGTTAAATCACCCGCCGGCACCAGCAGAAAGGAAGAATCCTGCGAGAGGGTGACGAAACGACCCTAGCAGGCGGGCCAACCACCCTGGCGTTTTACGGGAAGGAATCCTTTACAAAGTGTAGCAACGATGCCATCTGCCCCACACTAGATGTACTACGAACCTGAAGACACTTCCTGAAATGAAAGGAGAGAGATGAAATGATAGGCAATCAGGGAAAGAAAAAGTGTGGTAGAATACACCACCCCCGCATTCGCCTAGGCGACCAGAGGAAAATCACGAAAAACGCCGTGATCAAAGTGGTAGGCCACGAGGAATTCAAACCGGGACATCCCGAGCCATCCCGCTCGGGGCATGCGAACACTTTAAACTTAACAACAAAAGCTTAAACGATTATCAAACTTTGTATCTTAAGTCGAGTATACTCCCAGAAAGCAACAGGATGATTTTCATGAAATTGTCCGAGTGTTTAATTGCCGAGTGGGATGGCTCAGACCCGCATTCGGGAGGTCCCAGGTTCCATCCCCGGTGACCACCCACTCTGACCCATGGGTTATTTTAGAGTGTTTTCCCAACTCGTCAGGCGAATGCTGGAGCGATTTCCTTCGTCCTCGAATTTCCTGTTCCTCATTTCATTCCATTAATCATTTCATTCAGCCTTCACCCCGATGGTGTTTCAGTGCAGCGTGGCAGGGAAAAAGGTTGCTTTCTGGAACTTTCTCCGTCCCTCGGCTTTCGGCAGGTTGCCGGGGATCATTGGGCTCTGTTTGGGGCGGGGTCTTCGGTCTGCCTGTCCGACTGCCCAGGTGTCTCAATCTGGAAACTGCAGGGATTGATGTGCCGTCACTCCTGGTTCCGGCCGCCCGATGTCTCTCTCCACCTCATCTCTCCCTCCCGGAGGCGTCCCCTCGTGGGGCGTCGGTACAATATCTTCATTCCTGGTTCAGTGCCGAATCCCCTCCACTTCACAATTCAATCCACTCTTTACATTGAAAAATATTAATTATTTCTAATTTTCTCAAAAATGGCTCTAACGTTTGTTATAAAATTATCAAATGTGTGATATACTGACATGGGAAAAATAAATGTGTATCTAGGTTATTTTGTAAGTAGTCTGCGAAGACTCCTTCATTCTCAGTGGGTTTTGTGTAACTAATAGACAAAAGAATACATTAGACAAAATGTACAACTCATTAAAAGGTACGGTTTGCAATAAATCAACTTTTTGTAACTTTAGCTGTTTACGAGTTATTTCCTGTTGTTGGTTGCAATTTTCCAATAATTCAAGCTCTTTTCATACAACATTCCAAATACTTTTGTTTCTCATTAGGTCATGCAAACCATGTTCAAAATATCAAGTCCAAGATGCATATCCTGAGCTATTTTTTTAAACATTTGATTGTAAAGAAAGGAAAACCAACAGTGGCTTTGGAACCGTTCCAAAGAATTCACAGCTTCAGTGATGCAGTTCCTAAATAATACTCCTCCAGCTTTGCAATAACCGATCGTTTGAGTATCTTTATAACCAGGTCCAAAAGTAAAGCTCAGATTTAGAGAGTGCATTGCACAACAATAAAGCAGTTAAACATACGTATATAAACTGGATCTTGGAGCATCTCAGCTTCCAAGTTATAATAAATGGAAATGGACTTAAAAACCTTCCGGCTAATCTCATTTGATTACGCTATTGAGCATATGCGGAAGGCAGTTATCGGAGATGCCGTTTTGGAACACACAGCAATAAGAGTTATGGCTTGAAACATCCCTAGAGACAAACATGAATCAACGAGCAATGTTATATTTGAAGGAGGGGTTTTGAAATAACATCTGTAAAGGAATTAAACTCTGATTCGCGTAAATATGTGGACTTGGCTAGCCCAATGTGACATTATTAAGGGCTTGATCTTGTAGAGGGAAGGGTGAGTGAGAAATGAGTTACCTGTAGTGCTTAAATTCATAACAGTCATATGATTTATGTCAAATGATGATGATCATCATCATCATTGGAATTACCTGTTTCGATTTCAAGATGTAAAGAATGTGATGCCATCTGGATAAAGTTCTTTCTCTGTCCCAATATCCTCTTGGCTGAAGGAAAATAAGAGCTTTGGTAACCTAATATATAATATTTATTATTATTATTATTATTATTATTATTATTATTATTATTATTATTGCATAACCATATTGATGTAGCTCTGAAAGTCAAAGATCGTCGTTAAATAAACTATAGTCAGTCCTGTTAATATTATCATAATTATTATTAACTTAACGGTATTCCACTAAAAAGAATATAAACAGCTCACCGACAGTGTTTACGCTCCGCCTAAGTTTGGTATGACGTAAGCAACTTGTCAGTCAACTATATGGAATTATGCAAGAGTGGTTAGACAGTGTGAACCAATTAAATTGAGACTGTTCCAAAACTAAGCGTTGTAGAAAGAAATGTATTTAATAAAAGTTGCTGGATATTATAGGGGAAAGTAAATGCCATTAGTTGTGTTTTGTTTGGAGGTCATTATAATGACCATTTTAGAGTCAATATAATTTTTTAAATGGGAACCTACATTTTGTATGTTGTTTTATCATTATAAAATGGTTTATAAAAATCTGTTTATTTTGTGACGAGGAATAAGGAAATAAAATAAAAAATTTTGGTTCCCAATTACGAAACGTAACTTGACCCTCAAATGACCATCCATGGTTGATCCAACCGTTCATTGCGCTCTTCGTACACAGCCATTCAGAATTTTCGTTGTTATTTGCGTTGGTGTAAGCACAATTGCAAAGTGCTTTATTAAAATGTTTAGTTTTTTTATGAGGAGTGAGAAAACAACAAAAAATGCTGGTGCGCATTAAAAAAATCAAATTGACCCTAAATGACTATGGTAACGTCCTCCAAATAAAACACGACTAATAACATTTACTTTTTCCCATAATATCAAGCAACTTTTATCAAAACATTTCTTTCTACAACACTTAGTTTTGGAGATATTGTACAGTCTCAACTTAAATGGTCCACCCTGTATGCCGGTGACGCTTGAAGAGGGCGAGCTGCTCATTCCAGTACCAACTTAAGTCCCCTTGTTCCTATGTGGGTTACTTCCTATATGTTCCGAAATGTACTTTACTGCTACTCCTGAAAAGTTATTTGAAACTCATCCTTTTTGTTTGTTTGTTTACTTTCCCTACTACTTACATATAGTAAGCAGAGGAAGAAATGTGCTTAGAAATTCTATACCAAAATTTCACCGGAAATACACGTTTTGAGGCCCCTAAAACCAAAAGAAACATTTCCAGAAAAAGGTCTGTGGATGTGTCTGCCTATGTCTGTGTCTTTATGTCTGTCTGTGAACAGCAATCCTGACTAAAAAACGTAAAGCCGATTGGTGTTTAAATTCAACATCTTCCAACGAAGGGATCCGAAGATTTTCAAGAATATGCCCCTTCCCAAACTACCCTTTACATGGAAAGTTTGGATTAAATGCCATGTGTTTAAGATGCTTATATGACAAAAATATTGTATATCTTGAATTTCATGCAAATAGTCCGTTAAGTGTTCATTCTAAATGAATTTTGTATGATTGTTAAACTGCAAGAGATAAACTAAATCTTACTATACAAAAATGTAGATCTCGTTAGAGCACACAATAATGTCAAATAAAGCTTTTGTGGAGTGACGCAGGTACTTCTTTCTTCCCCAGGTTTAGGCGCAATATGACGCAGCCACGCTACGTCCTCCAACAATGAAGCAATACCTTTGCCTCACGGTTGCTGCTTGTCTCCTCCTAGATAGTTTTTCTTTTGCCACGGCTGCTCCAGCATGAAACCTTAACCTCAGGGTATGCGTGGGTGTGTACAGAGAAACACACAAACGCTGTCTTGGAACACTTTTATTCAGTATTTAAAATAATACTTTAGGTTTGCCGATCACTATTAAATGCATACGAAGTTGCTTTGTCTTCACCAAGACCGAAGAATATTAACTACAGCTAAGCGTTCTACCCTCTAGCATGTTCACCGCCAATCTTCTCCACACGACGAGAAAGTCGTCCTGCCCTCACCAGGCTCTCAGGCAGACTGATCTACCCACGCTGCACAAGGAAAACCAACGCCTAAACTTCCCCTCTCTCCCCTCAAACTTAGCGTCATGATGCTTAGAGTGGCCTTCACCAGGCTAAGTGCAGCTGTACTCGGCTAGTTACCAAGAAAATCTTGCTTCAATGGTATTTACCCTTTCTACCTGAGGCTGGTCCCTAATTAACAAAACTGTGCCTGTCTGGTCTTTCTGTTGCTTTTACAGTCAACAATTTTCACAATCCTTCTCATTTTTATACATACACTGATTTTAAATATATTATTATTTATTTTATATCAGTATCCTTCTCAGATTATTGTGATAATTATTGCCTTTATAATTCCGGCTTCAGGAGTTAACCATTCCAGAGATATTCTTTGTTATTGGTTTGATTTTGTAAATACTTTTTTCAGGTGTTAAGTTACTATTCGATTTTTTCTCGCTGTCATGCAAAAAGCATGGAATTTCAAAGACATCACATAGCGAGCCCTTTTTAAAACTCTGTCTATCGCTTTATGCTATTGTATTCTCTTTATACGAAATGTTTAAATGAGTAATGAAAGTTTATTTGGATTAACAGGAAGTGGAGAGAAGAATGCACTTTTATAAGAAGAGTGAATAGAGAAATTTGAGGCAGTATTTTTAACACTAAAATGATTTCAGTCTAATTATATAATATATAAATTCAATAATAGCCCGCCTTAAAGCAATATGTGTGTAACAATATATAAAAAGTGTATATTACAGTCATTGTAAATGTTTATATTATTGTATCCATGTGTAATAATGTTATGTGAATGTATTACGTAATTTAATAATGTAGGAGCTGTGAGAATAATAGGTTAAAAGTTGCTAACAATAATGAATTTGAAAGTTTAACAATATACTTGTGATTCTTGGAAGCAATAATGTAAATTTTGAGACAGTTTAAAAATAGCCAATCAATAACCAGAAAAATCTTTAGTCAAATGAAGGTATTCTATTGGATTAGGAATAGCCAATCACAGACTTGAAATACAGAAATTTACAAATTTAGGCGGTTGAAATCAGTTCATTTGGTTACAGACAGCGTTACTAACCAGACGCAAAAAGGGTCCTCAAGAAATATAATACGTATTCGTGTGAGACGAAAATAGTTTTACGTGTTAAAAAGTGCAATCTCACAGCTCTCTATATCAGTGAAGTGGTATTTAAATCGTATCAAGTATTAATAAAAGGAGTGAAGTAAAATTATAATCTGTGTAAGCTAAGTCGCACGACTCCCTGCCAAGACATCCAGGTCTCTAAAATAAATACTGACGCAGCCGAGGCAAACATAAATATATAATATTTAAAGAAACAGTCAAATTACAAAGTTAATACTTTTTTTTTAAACTTGGGGTAAAGGCCACCTGAAACTGAAAGGCCACTTGGGGCGAAGGCTACCGGAAACCGGGTACTATACGTGTGGTTGTAACGAATTTCAAGTTCGGTTCCCCAACAGTTAAAGAAATAATAAAACTCCTTCAATACGATCTACTGTAAACTGACGCCCAAAACGTGATGCAAATAACGTAACAAACTGCCTACTTCAAATTAATGCGAATGAAATGTATTAATTATTTTCTTTCTTTCTCTTTGCAAAACTGCTACTAAAATAGGGATTTAACTGTCATATTAGCGCTCTGTATGTTTTAAACGAAATAGGAAAACAAGCTCCCTTATGAATAAATTTCAGATTGCAAATTATAGTACGAGGGGTATTTTAAAAGTAAGGTCCGATTTGCAATAAATTACTAACTACTAAACATTTTTCGATAGTTATTTTTTACTCAAGTCTTCAAACCTTACACTAATTTTCTACCAGTTATCAATGCATTTCGAGCATTTGTCTTATCGTAGTATAATTATTTTTAGGACCTCGTCACAGACTTCCGCCGCCAATCCATCTAGGAAACGTGTAGCTGTTTCTGGAGTAAAATTTTTCTGTATTCTAAATGACCTGTGGGAATCTCTTAGGAATAAATTTGCGGGACATGTACGAAAGCTTTTTGAAGGACATAAATAATGAGTCGTCTGTTTTTGACTTAACATCACACTAACTTGCAGATTCGCAATTGTTTTCTTGGAGCTACTCTGTGATAAAGGATCTGACTTCCGGATCACTAGTTTGAATCCCCCTCCTGAAACCAACGATTCCAATGACGGAGTTTCTTCTGCCACGGAATCTTAGACAAGAAAAATGCGTCTCAGAAACTGTACAATTCTTTTATGGATTGGCGGCGAACTTCAATTAAGAAGAGCCACTAAAATTTATTCCTCACCAGAATGAGAATTTAATTGACTGTGAAAACTATGTGGAAAGGAAACTTAAGGTATATACAATGGAATAAAATAATGAGGTAACCAAAATATATTGTAGCTCTTATTTTATTGCATAACGGACCATACTTTAAAAACATCCCTCGTATGTAGAGGAAGTTTTTGATGGCAGCACATGAGGTTTTAAGCACATTTTGATTGTTTCCACATCTGATGAGGATCCCCTAAAGGCGCAGACGCAGTATTGTAAGTCAGTAAGCTTGCCTCAACCAGGACGTGAACCCACGGGCGTCGCCAGGGGCAGAGCAGTGCGTTTTTTAAATGACAGCAGCAGCTCTTTTTGAAGCACTCATGGTGCAGTGAATACCTGAGGGAGCCATCAACCAGAGTGGTTTGTTTTATCGTTTGTGAAAGTTGCTGAAGTTTACTCTTTCTGCAGGCTTTCATTTCTTTACAAGTATGGCTAACTTTTATGTTTCGATAGAAGAGCTATTTTGACTTATTAGTGCTTCCTACGTGCAGTTACATGCATCGCAGCATCACATAAGGGGCACTAAGGGTTACTCTGATAAAACACGTCTGTACAGAAGCTAGGGTACAAGTCAATATTTATATGCTCACGTAAGATCAACAGTATCTTATCCTACTCACCTACGTGTAAGTGTCCGTTGAAGTAGTGTTTAGCTTCACGAAGAGTTGTATTGTAGTTCGACTGTTGGGGAGCCGAACTTGAAGTAGTTGCAACCGCACGCATGGTACCCGTAGCCTTCGTCCCACGTTTAAAAATATTAACTTTGTATTTTTACTTTCTCTACTACGTATAGTAAGTAGGGGAAGTATTGCATTCCACCCAAAAATTCGATACCGAGATTTCACCGGAAATACATGTTTTGAGACCTCCTGAATCCAAAAAAAAACATTTTTGGAAACATGTCCGTGTGTGTGTCTGTGTGTGTGTGTGTGTCTGTGTGTGTGTGTGTGTGTCTGTGAACAGCATAACTCAAAAACGAACAGTCGGATAAACACCAAACTTGGTATTTAGGTTCAGTATCTTCCAGAGATGCGACACGAAGGTTTTCAAGAAAATCCCCCCACCCCAGACTACCCTTTACATGGAACATTTTTCGAAAATTTTAATTTTCTCAAAAATGGCTCTAACGATTTTGATTAAAATATCATATGTTTAAGATAATGTCATGAGAAATGAAATGTATATCTCGAATTTTCTGGGAATGTCTCCAAAAGTATTCTTCATTGTGAACGACTTTTGCATAACTGGTAAACCATAAGAGATAGACAAAATTTTACTACACAAAAAATGTAGATCTCGTTAAAATACACAACTTATGTTATATACATTTCTTTTGTTGAGTGAACCGTTTTCGAGATATTGCTTGTTATTCCCTTAAATTTTCCAATACTTATACTTTTTCTCAAATTCGTTATTCATTTTTTTATGTCCTGGACTTGCAAAGAGAATGGAATGCGACACATAGCAACCAGCGTTAAAATATTTGACCATCGCTTAAAAGCTACCATATTCCCCTTGCATCTACAAGAAAATTATCAATAAGATTGACATCTCGATATCTCCATTAACATGAAGCATATGGAGAATAAGCGTTTGTAAAAATAGTTTGTACAAGAGTAGAGAAAGTCATGTGAGTGTAACACATCAGATTTTTTTTTACTGTTTCTTTAAATATTATATATTTATGTTTGCCTCGGCTGCGTCAGTATTAATTTGTACAGACATGAATATCTTAACAAGGCGTGGTGCGGCTGAAGAATATAGGCTCACACAGATTATAATTTTGTACTTCACTCCTTTTATTAATCCTTGACACCATTTAAATAACACTTCACTGATATAGAGAGCTGTGAGATTATTTATTAATTACTTGCACTTTTTAACACGTAAACTATTTTCGTCTCACACTAAATACGTATTAAACTTCTCGAGGACGCGTCTAGCGTCCGGTTAGAAACACTGTCTGCTAGCAACTGACTTCATAATTTGTAAATTTTGCTCTATTTCAGTTTCTGATTGGCTAATCCTACTCCAATTGAATACTTTTATTTTACTTTCAGGTTTTCTGGTTGTTGATTGGCTATTTATAAACTGTCCCAAAAATTTCATTATTGTTGCTCCAAGAATTACCAGTAGCAATATTAAACATTCCAATTCATTATTGCCTCAAGGTTACCTCATTGTTAACAACTTTTAACCTATTATTCTCACAGCACCTACATTGTTAAATTACGTAATACATTCACATAACATTATTAAATATGTATACAATAATATAAACATTAATACAATGCCTGTTATATGCACTTTTTATACATTGTTACATATATTTTTGCTTTAAGGCGGGCTGTTATTGTGTTTTATATTATATAATTTGACTGAAATCATTTAAGTGTTAAAAATACTGCCTCACTGTGTGTGTGTGTGTCTGTGAACAGCATAACTCAAAAACGAAAAGTCGGATAAATACCAAATTTGGTATTTAGGTTCAGTATCTTTCAAATATGCCACACAAGGATTTTCAAGAAAAATCCATCACTCCAGACTAACCTTTACATTAAACACTTTTCGAAAATTTTGATTTTCTCAAAAATGGCTCTAACGATTTTTAAACTATCAATGTCTAAGACATTTTCATGGCAAATGAAATGTATATCTTGAATTATCTGGGAATTTTTCCAAAAACCCTCTTCATTCTGAATGATTTTCGAAAAATGTTCAATGTAAAGGGTAATCTGGGGTAGGGGGATTTTCTTGAAAACCTTCGTGTCGCATCTCTGGAAGATACTGAACCTAAATACCAAGTTTGGTGTTTATCCGACTGTTCGTTTCTGAGTTATGCTGTTCACAGACACAGACACACACACACGGACATGTTTCCAAAAATGCTTTTTTTTTGGATTCAGGGGGCCTCAAAACATATATTTCCGGTGAAATCTCGGTATCGATTACGTAGTAGAGAAAGTAAAATTACTCGATCATTCCGGCCGAGGATTGTTCCACCGCCAAGGAGTACTTGTAAGCTATGCAGCACTTCTAGAACTTGGAAGATTGTCCGGAGAGGTTCAGGAAGTCAGACGTTCCGCCAATGTATCACATCCTTTTGTATGAATATGAGGGGAGTTTTCTTCCCTTACTAGGAATAGCTGGGTTTTATGAAATTGCAATTATAGGGGTTTAAGGGAAGGACTAACCATAAAAAGCCTATAGATCATTGTACAGTAATTTAATAAAGAACGAGGAGAGGTAAAAGAAATGAGTTAATTAATTAATATGAGTTTAAAAAGCTAGCAGTGCAACGTCGGTTAAGCTAGTTAGTAATAAACTGGTTTATGTTTCCATACTCGCATTAATGCATTAACTGTGGGAGCACGTTAGCTATGGGAACCCCCGGTTAGCGGTTGCTGCGAGCTAACCACGTGAGAGAGGTATTTATTTTTCTTTACGCCCGAGTGCCCGTAAGGCTGGGGCAGCTGCGGATTGTTGTGCCCGGTTACCATGGTGATGGCTTGCTCTCACCGTGGTGCAGTTCTGCTCTCCCGGACTTGTGAGATATTGATCTCAACCCCGGACTCACGGCAACAGATTTAGCCCAGCCGCGCACTCAGCCACGTGCAACGTATAAACAAGACCTTTGCTTCGGCGGGCGGGCAAGCGGGCATCGAAGTCTGGACAAAACACGTGGTACATCTGAACGCAGAAGTCTCCCTATGTCCTATCCTACCCTATTGATGTTTGTTCATTGTGACTATAACTCCTTTAGCATTATTGCATTAGATCTCTCATTTCCTCTGACACTCTCCCATTGTCTCTGTCTTTATCTTCACTCTCCCCTCCTTTATCTTGCAATTTCTTCCTCTCCGTTGCCTTCTCCCTGCACCTGTGCAGTCTATGTGGCCTATGATATCTTATTATATACTATATGCTTACTGCATACACAGGTGCTGACACATGAAATGCTTTTGGGAAGGAAACTGGAATTTTCCAATTATAAGGACTAAGGACTGGAAAAAACCTCAGCCTTGGTGGACAATCCTAGCGAGACTCCGTACCTTAACGATCTCGGCTACCCGTGTCGGTTTGTTTACTTTCTCTACTACGTATAGTAAGTAGGGGAAGTATTGTATTCCACCCAAAAATTCGATACCGAGATTTCACCGGAAATACATGTTTTGAGACCCTCTGAATCCAACAAAAGCATTTTTGGAAACATCTCCGTGTGTGTGTGTGTGCGTGTCTGTCTGTGAACAGCATAACTCAGAAACGAACAGTCTGATAAACACTAAACTTGGTATTTAGGTTCAGTATCTTCCAGAGACGCGACACGAAGGTTTTCAAGAATATCCCCCACCCCAGATTACTCTTTACATGGAAGATTTTTCGAAAAGTTTAAATTTCTCAAAAATGGCTCTAACGATTTTGATTAAAATTTCATATGTTTAAGATATTTTCATGACAAATAAAATGTATATCTTGAATTTTCTGGGAATGTATCCAAAAGTATTCTTTATTGTGAACGACTTTTGCATAACTCGTAAACCACAAGAGATAGACAAAATTTTACTACACAAAAAATGTAGATCACCTTAAAATACACAATTTATGTCATATACATTTTTTTGTTGAGTGAACCAGTTTCGAGATATTGCTTGTCATTCCCTTAAATTTTTCAATACTTATTTTCTAAAATGGGAATTCGTTATTCATTTTTTTGTCTTGGATATGCAAAGAGTTATAATCTGTGGCAAAGGGAATGGTGCTGCACCTAGCAACCAGCTATTAAGAGATATGTATGTGCTTAAGGGCTACTGTTTTTCTATATTGCCCTTGTAAATATACTTTCCCCTTACATCTACAAGAAAATTAGCAATAAGATAGAGTCTGCAAATGTTTATCTCGATTAACATGAAATAGATGGAGAATAAGCGTTTGTAAAAATAGTTTGTACAAGAGTAGAGAAAGTCATGTGAGTGTAACACATCAGATTTTTTATGGAAGCTCTTTAACTGTTGTGGTCCTTAGCGTCCCATTCTATATTGGGCGTGAATGACCGGTAGTTTTGCTCTTTATCAGGCTTGAGGTTCTTTTACGTACCGTAAATCAACGACACGGGACCACAGACTTTACTTCCCTTCCAAAGGAAGACATGCTAAGGATTTTTCCGCCGGGTTTGAACCCGCGACCTTGGAAACCAGAGGCTAGCACGCTACCACTAGTCCACGGAGGACAACCCCGTGTTGGTTGAAACTATACTGTTTTAGGTGTAAACTGCATTACGTATATCAACAATAGTGTTAATAACATGTTTTCCTAGGCGACAGGCGGTATCACTTGTTTCAAATTCATGACAGTACTCCTTTCCTAGAATTTATCTGCAATATGAACGCGATTTGCGAACAATTAGGGCGGTTAAAATCAGCTCAGTTTTAAATAAACATATGAATGGAATTAATTGTTCTTTTACACAAACCGTGTGTTGGACAGGGTTGGAAAGGTAGAATCAGATGACTGAAAAATTCAATGCCATAGCCGGGATTTGAACCACGGATCTCCCGGTCTCCGTTCGGTTGCTCTAACCACTGAGCTACCATAGCAACATGCCGACACGACATTAAATTCTCCAGCTGATTCGCATTCATTTTTTACTTACTTAAAGTACTTACAATGAATGTAAGTCGCCATTGGGGTATTTGAGATCTCCTTGGGGTTTACCGGAAAAAATGCGAATCAGCTGGAGAATTTAATGTCGTGTCGGCATGTTATCATGGTAGCTCAGTGGTTAGAGCAACCGGACGGAGACCAGGAGATCCGCGGTTCAAATCCCGGCTATGGCATTGAATTTTTCAGTCATCTGATTCTACCTTTCCAAACATATGAGTGTTACCATGCTTATCAATATGTGTTTTTATTCAGTTAATCTGAAAGGTACAAGGTCAAATACGAAGATGTTTGTATTAGCCTGATAAACAAACTTTGCGCTTTTATTATGGTCTATTTTCGGCGTCATCTTTAAGTCCAACTGTCGTCAAAGTTTAAGGTTTTAGTGATTATAAAAACTGGAATAACTTCATGACTGGATTCATGACATTGCGTGACTGGATGTGAACTAATGCAGGTAATTCATATTTGTAGTACCGCTTTTTAATTTTCTTTATGATAAATCTGCCTATATGAATGTCCCAAGGCACCCAACAAATATCTGGCTAAACGTGAGGTATACAACAGTACTTTTATGCAAATTGTGTTGAAATATATGTGCTTGCATTCTGTGGTGCTGCTTTGCATTTATTTCATGTAATACTACTAGCGCGGTAGTTCCGCCGGCCGGGCCCTTTTGGTGGAGGTACCTGGAGATCGCCCGTTTGATTCCTTTCAAGAGTTACGTGGTACCTAATAACATTTTTTATTTTCTCAACTACTTATCCAATAGGCAGAGGAAGTATTACATTCTGCCCAAAAATCGATATCGAGATTTTAATGGAAATACACGTTTGAGGCCCAATGAAAAAACATATTTTTAGAAAAAGTATATATGTGTGTGAACAGCATAACTAAAATTTTGGATAAGTACAATCCTTCCAAGAATTAGTTACAAGGATTTTCAAGAAAGTCCCCCCCCCCATACTATTCCTTTACATGGACATTTTCCTTAATCTTTATTTTCTGAAAAACGGCTCCAACATTTATATAATCGATTAAAATGTTATATATTTAATATATTGAAATGAAAAATAAAATGTATATCCGGATGTTTCCTCTGGATACACTGTTGACTTCCGTTTATTTTAATGGATTTTGAATACAAGGAAATCTTAAAATATAAGCAAAACTCCACCTCAGGAAAAATGTAAAGCTCATAAATGCACAGTTTGTATACTTTTTCGTAGCGTTGACTGTTTTCTAAATATCCTATGTTGCAAGTTTAGAACTTTCGTAAGCGATTTTGTTTCTTCATTAAATTTCTTTCCATGGCAAGAGATTCTTACCAAGATAAAAACACCTAAATTCTGTTTCTCCATGTAACTAAACACGTGTTGCTTAATTTGAAACAATTCCCAAGTAAAAATATATCGTGAGTAAGGTAGGAAGGATAGAAGAATAATTTTTATATTAATAGTATAATATATAATAACTGTATGTGAGTTTCTCATTGGTAGAAAAAGCCATGCCAATTTATCACATCAGATTTTTATAAGAATTCCGCGTGTCTGTAAACAGGATAATCCAAAAACAAAACGTCGGATGAATTGCAAACTTGATATTTAAGTTTAGTTTCTTCCAAAGATATGACACGGAGATTTTCTTAATGAATTTTGTATACCTGATAACTGATAAACTATAAGAGATAGATAACCTTACAACTCAAAAAATGATAAAACACCGAATTTTATGTGAAATACGTTCTTTCGTAGCATTAATCGTTTTCGAGATGTACTTTGTTATAGTTTGAATTGTCGTTCTTCGTGGTATAGTGGTTACAATGCTAGCTTCTAGTTCCCGAGGTCGTGGGTTCAAACCCAGCGGAGGGCGGTGGATTTTTTCGGGCGTAAAAATCCTTAGCATGACTTCCTTCGGAAGGGAAGCAAAACCAGTGGTCGCGTGTCGTAGATTTACGGCACGTAAAAGAACCTCAAGTCTGTTAAAGAGGCCTGTGAGCAAAATTTCCGGTCTTTCATTCCTAATATAGAATGTGACGCTAAGGACCACAACAGTTAAAGGGCGTCCATAAATAATACTCAATTCAATATATGAATTTTCAAATACTCTGTACTCTTTTGAAGAGTTAAGACGTAATTATTTTGTATTTCGTAGTCATGTTGATACTGACAGATCAGAATGGGTAAATATAAACACATGTGTAAGAAAAAGTGTAGAATTTCTCAATTGCTCTTCATAATCTCATTAACCACATGATCAAATACTGGAAAGAACTTCCATATGGATATGTAACTTTGAATAGAAGAAAATCCTTAGATATAATTCTTTTTGCAGATGATATAGTATTAATAGAAGGTAATGACAATTCGCAATGATCTACATACAATCAACATAAAATATCACATAAGTACTATATAGAAATTTCATTAGATAAAACTAAAATAATGGAATTTAAGGGAGTATATCCAATTCCAAGCACAATTTGTACAAAATCTATTAAAAATAAATGAAATGAATTTATATGTTATATACCTTGGATACAAACTGTCATTTTCTATGGAGTTGATATAAACGACAAAATATTAACGTTAAAAACAGCGGGAATAATTAATAGTGTCCTCAAACCAGCTTTAGTACAAAAGGACACTCGTCTAAGGCTGTAATAAACCTTGGCAAGAGGCTTGGGCTCTAAAGAAAAGAGATAGAAGCAGAACAACTGCTGCAGAAATGAAGATAATGCGAAGGACTGCTGGTTGTGCTAAGTAGGATCTAAACACCAACGAGTTTATTTTACAAGAGCTGAAGATGCAACCAGTCTTGGAATACACACAACATTACAAGAACAACTGGAGACACCTGTATAGTATGGAGAACGCATTCCTAAATCTGTAATGCAGTACATACTTAGGGGAAAGAGATCGCTCGGCCGTCCCAAGAATAGCTGGAGAGAACATTTCTTAGATCGTAACGGGCTTGATGGTCCAACACTTGGTTGGATGAAGAAGAAAAAGAAGCAAAGAGTTGAATTTAAAAGTCAGCATATAGCAACCCGCTGATTATTTCTGCAAAGATTTATCTCGATTAACATGAAATAGGTAAGAAGTAGTGGGAGGCCAAAGCCAAGCACAACTGTTCTTTAAGATGTGCTCTTTCCTAGCTGGCCACAGCTTTATTTGTTATACATCACTGAACCTTTCTGGTGCGCTTGAGAGGACTTGGGGCGCGTATATCTTCTGGAATAAATTAAAAAAGTTATGTATATGTTTTAATACTAAAAATAAAACTCAGGTCCCAAAGAGCTGGAGAGAATATCAAATCAAGAGGAGATCCTTACGGTAAAGAATAACTTTGCTGAGAAAAAGTGGGAACTTGAATATCAGTAAGTTGGTTTCTGTGCTCGTGTTTGACACTAGGTTGTACAGAAAGGTGAGTCACGCCCTTTTTGCGTCCCATCACAAGCGGTACCGTGATCAAAACACCCCTCCTGTGTCTCGCGTTCTACGTCCAAAACAAGCCTTAGCAGCCGACAACATTTTCTCTTCGGATCCCATGGTTTCATTTATGAGCAGAGCAGTTAGATTAACTGTTTTATTTATTCGTATCGGAAATATAGCATTATTAGCAGTGAAACATGCAAGGGTCAAGAGTTGAGAAACTCTCAATTTTAGTTAGTTTTAAAATTGCATTCGATTTGATTTCACAGCTTCAACTGTATTAGATTATAGGGATTCATGTATAGAAGTCAAGGAAAATAATCATAGTTATAAGTTGCAAGAAGTGCGAAAAAAGTGATCCATTTCGTTAGATTACCATAGGTTTTTTATTCCGTAAGTTTTCCATACGTATCTAACTAGTAGCTATAGACTCCACCCAACCGTTAAAAGGTTCTTTCCATGCCTGCCTTAATAAAAACATGAACCACTGAGTTATTCGGTATGAAACGAAGAGGGGAAGTCAGAAATAGCCTCTTTTAGAGCATTATACTCTGATTGGCGTAAATAACTTAAGGTGAACCAGTCCAGTGCATTATGATAAGAGACTCGACTTTGTAGAGGGAATGGCGGGCGTACAACATTCACAATGTTTATGTCAAACGTTTTTTTTTCTTTTGAATTAACATGGGGACGAAGTATAAAACTATTGCCGCCATCAAATTGGGATGTAATACTGCAATTGCTACAAAATTTTGAAAAATACGTTGAAGAACCGAATACGGTTCATAAAAAAGGAAATAGGCTGCTATTTCACATAAATGCCA
The DNA here is from genome assembly GCA_030765065.1 of Deroplatys truncata. Lineage (NCBI taxonomy): Eukaryota > Metazoa > Arthropoda > Insecta > Mantodea > Mantidae > Deroplatys > Deroplatys truncata. Next base: position 233,233,763 of record CM060976.1, on the reverse strand, counting down.
ACGTTTCAAAAACTATATGGTAAATATGGTAAATGCTAACAAAATAAAATTAATACCATATTTAATGCATTTATAAATAAATATTATTAATATTGCATAATAGCAACTCTCATTTCACCATTTTAGACACAACGTATCAATAAAAATATAGACTATTATCATATAGGATTTTTCATAAATAAGGAATAATGGAAATAGAACTAATATTAGTCGTCCTCCGTGGACTAGTAGTACTGTGCTGGCCTCTAGTTCCCGAGGTTGCGGGTTCAAACCCGGCGGAGGGCGATGAATTTTTTCGGGCGTAAAAATCCTTAGCATGGCTTCCTTCGGAAGGGAAGTAAAGCCGGTGGTCCCATGTCGTAGATTTACGGCACGTAAAAGAACCGCAAATCTGATAAAGAGGCCTCTGAGCAAAATTTCCGGTCTTTCACGCCTAATTTAGAATGGGACGCTAAGGACCATAGTAGTTAAAGAGCGTCCATAAATTAGAAAAAAAATTAATATTAACTAATTTTTTTAAAAAATGCTCTGACGCTTCAAATGTAACATACTTTGAAAGGAAAGTTTTACAAAAAAGAAACAAAATATTCAGCCATTATTGTACAAGGTGTGACGTTATCGAAAAAATTTAAATAGCAATATCTTATTTTTTCTGAAAGGTATTATCTTCTTTCGTTGCATGAAAAATTTCATTTATCTCATACAAAAGGTTTGGTTGCTATGGGAACAGATCTCTCTCCACTTTATTGCTTTTTATGGGGATATTTGAAATGTAGAGCCTTTTTTAGGAGGCTTGCTAATATGGAAGAGTTAGAAATGAGGGTCTGGAAAGAATGCAGAGATATACGACTATCAGTGATTGTAAATGTTCAACAATAATTCACGATTCGACTTAGCCGCTGCCAGATTGTTAATGGGGAGCATTTTGAACACCTTATTGAATAATTAGAATTTCATTTGTTAGAATAGTTGTATAAATCATGGAGAAAAATGTTAAACAAGCCTACAGTAAATCTGTTCCCATAGCAAATAAGCCTTTTGTATGAAACAAATGAAATTGTTCATGAAAGTAAATAAGATAACTACTTTTCAGAAAAACTTAAAAATAATATATTGCTATTTAAATTTTTTGTCGGTGACATCACACCTGTACTAAAGCTCTGTATAACAATTTTGAACATTTTGAAATTGTTGTTTCTTTTGATGCAGTAATTTGTATTACTTAAATGTAAATAATGATTGTAATATGAATATGCATTTTTATGTGACATTGATTTGAGATGTATATTGATTGTAATTATTGTTGAGAAGTAAGTTTATACGGCCTTACTGAAACTGACAATAATAGCGTGCAATAATGCAGCGAGGGGGTGAGCTGTTTATCATTATTGGAAACGAGGAAGTTACGTAATGTTGGCGCGTTTTCCTTTAGAATCTTGTGGAACATTTCCCTAGAGCATATGTATTCATAATTTTCATTGGATATAAAAATAGACGCTAATGTTGGCGCGTTTTATTAGCCAATTGCAGCTCAGTTATAATCTTTAGGCATATCGGGGTGTATGAGTATAAAAAGCCAAGTCAGTGGTAGATCGCCCTCAGTTCATCGAAAATATTTGTAAAGTACACGTCGTCTTCGGTCCGTCAGTTCGTCGAAAGTATTTGTAAAGTACACGTCGTCTTCGGTCCGTCAGTTCGTCGAAAGTATTTGTACGGCACACGTCGGATATCCATTTGCAGGTTACGCGTAACAGAATTAGGAAAAATCTCAAGTGTTATAAAGTTAATTATACAAAAAGTTGAAGTACGCGAATTAAGAATTATCAGTAATGAAGTTATTATAACAGTTTCAGTTTGGCGAGTGTCAAGATCAATGTGTAAATGTGATAGTAAATGTGTTCGACAATAAAAGTGTAAAACAAATTCTTTCATCAGTGTTATCTTTGGATAAAAGACTCCTTTCCGTTTACACAACCTGTATAAAGAGAAGTGCTTGACCAAAAGATCATAGCTAGCCGGAGGACAGAGAACCAAAAATTAAATAAAAATAACAGTAGCATTCTTTCAAACAAACATTAATACTACCGCAAATTGCTAACACCAGATGGAGCTACAAACCTAACAAATGAATCAAGTCACAAGATGGATTCACCACGTGGAGTAAACACACATACACAAATAACATTATAAATTTACCATCGAAAATTGGCTCCCCAACGTGGGGCTACAATAATGTTAAATAAATAACAATATACAATTAAACCACCGCACTTTTTTAAAACTTTCTTTCAAAATATTAAGTTACCACTTTATCAAAATCAGGAAATTCTAAGTTGGATCCTCTTAACAACATTTGCCAAAATATTCGAAGGTTTATTCCTTCCTCAACTGTTTGGTCCTCTACAACCACTTACCTCAGACACAGTATGGATTTAGGCCTAACCATTCTTATCCTTAGCAGCTACATCGGCCTGTAGATATGATACTTGACACTTATGAAGAGAAATCGGGGTGTTTTGGCCTATTCTTGGACACAGATAAAGCATTCGATAAAGTATGGCACGCTGGGCTCTTGTACAAAATAAAACCTTCTGTTAGTGATACTATACTCCGTATACTTAGCAACTAAATGTTCTCTATAAAATGCAATTAGGCACTATCTTCACCTCAGAGAATACAGGTAGGAGTTCCACAAGGCGGAGTATTTGCTCCATTCCTATACCTGGTCTTTAGCTCTGATTTTCCAAAACATGACAGTTCGCAAACGATGTAGCTATCCTTAGTAAAGGTCCAGATGTCACAGCAGCTGAAGAACTACAAACTTACACAGGCAAACTTATGAGTGGTACAAAAACTGGCGGGTGAAAATGAATCCAAAGAATGTAATGACATTCACCTATAAAAGAAATACTGCCAATCGTGCAATAAGATTGATAATGAGACAATGTCATAATCTAAAACAGTGAAATATCTTGGATTAACTCTTGATGCAAGATTAACCTGGAATGAACATATATCTGATCTCGTCAAGAAACTTAAACAGAAAATTCATCAATTAAAATTTCTGGTATGTAATACTTCACGTTTGCCATTTTCTTCAAAAAGCCTGATCCACTTTCGCTAATGAGATGCCTGGTTGCCTGAGATACAACCTGTCTGGATGTATGGTTGTTCAGTTTGTGGCTCTATATCCAAAACTCAAGTCAACAGAGTACAAACTGTACAGAATTGGGTCCTTCGCCTAATAACGAAAACACCTTGGTACATTCGCAATTCAACACAACATAAAGAACTTACGCCGACAATAGATACAATAGATACCGTCTCCAGTCCCTACACACGTCTCTTCACTTCCTTCGTGAATATAAAAATAAAACATTAACACAGATGCCTCAGCACTTTCCACAGGAACGAGCACGAAGAAGATTGAAACGAAAACGACATACAGACCTAATATAAAATTTCATCTTAGACTATGTATCTAGTGAGGACAGTCATTGGGCTGCATCCTCAGCACATGTCTGCGATTCTTTGAAATAATTGTATATATAGGAGCAAAACTAACAATATTGCGGCGTATAAAAGTTTTCAATAAACCGAGTAAACAAAATTAAATAGAGAGACATGAATAGTTGGGTATGGGTATAGGCGTGTCTCCAAATATTAATGTAGACTCTCTAATTGTAGATACACTGCTTTCTTTTTGATTGATTGACTGACTCTGAATCCATGTAATATAATACCTTCGTTTTATGCCAAGGCCACAACCTCCTTATATGCGTATCGGCCGAGACGACAGTGACCTCGGTATTACGTCACTGCGAGCAGCGCTGCAGGACGTGTCAAGGTTACATTTGTTAGCTTGAGCTGTCTCAGTCGTTCCTTTGTCTTACTGTTTTGAAGTACTTCGACAATACTTGTGTTGTGTGTGCTTTCCTTAGGAATGTTGTTCTCTTATTAGTCCACGGAAATGCCTGCCAACAAATTCACGCTTGAACAGCGCATTTTTATATAAAATACATACGTGAAAACTGAATCATGTAGACAGGTGTGTAGGAAATTTCAGTAACAATTTCCAAGTAATCCAGTTCCGGGTAGAGACATTGTGAGATGTTTGGTCAATAAATTTAGAATAATGGGATCGCTAAACGCCAAAAATTGCAGTTTACAGGAACAGTCCCTACACCATAGACGAACTTTAAGGACAATATAAAAGCAGAAATTATGAATATTATGCAAGAACTTATGTGCGTGAATGGTAATTTCATCCGACGATGTCAAGAATGTTTTCGCGCAGATGGACACCGCTTTCAACAACACTTATAACAGGGTTAGTACTCATTACATATATGTTGCTATGTGAATAAGTAACGGAGCGAAAAACGCCGCAGTGTAGTAGACTGTGTGTGGAGCACGCATTCGCGCGATCCGCGGCCTTGGCATAAAACGAAAGGACTGCATATTGTTCATTTGGTTTTTTTTCGGAAATTGGCATCATGTAGTTTACTGCATAGCAAAAGTTGGCTGGAAAATTGTTATAGCTCTCAGTAAACTGGAACCGCATTTCAAAGTAACTATATGTGTGCCTTACATCATTTCACTGAGTGTGCCTATCTAAATATGTAAACGAACTGTTAGCTGCTGTAAGCAAACTGCATACATTATAAAAACCTGATGTATTACATTCACATGACTTTCTCCCTCCACTATTCTGCTGCCTATTCATACAAAAGTTATTCTCTTATCTACTTTAAGCTAATCAAGATGAAGTTTGCAGAAATGCTTTCATTACGCATTTCGTTGTGGGTACAAAAGGTATACAAGAGACTGTAGCGATAGTCAAATGTTTAAAGCGTGGGTGGTTATATGTCAACTTTGTAATTCACTCTTTGTATGATCGTTAGAAACAAAGAAAAAAAAAGGAAGTTTCAAACCAATAACAAAGAATATCTCGGAAATGCTTAATGCGTAATAAATTACTATATGATAATCGTGTATTTGGGCGAGATCTAAATTTTTCTTGAAGTAAGTTTTTGTCTATTTCTTATGGTTTACTAGTTATAAAAATTATACAAAATTCATTCCGAATGAAGTGTACTTCACAGGTTATTCCTAGAAAATTCAAAATGTACACATTATTATTCATGTTAATTATGAGCATATGATATTTTAATAAAAATTTTTGGAAAATAAAAAAACAACGAAAAAATTGCCATGTAAACTATAGTTAGATGGAAAGGGGCTTTGAGAATGAAGAAGGTTATCTGGCTATTCACAGGAAATTGAATATGTGCATTCCATTATTCAGCAAATATCTTAAGCATGTGGTATTTTGATCAAAATTATTGGAACCAGTTTTAAGAAACTAAAAAAACAATGACGCTATATGCTGGCCTTAAAATTCCACACTGTTTCCACTTTTTATTATAAATATATTGTATATTTTAAAGAAATCCACTTTCTTTGTGTAGTACGTTTCCGTCTATCACTTAACGTTTACTAGTTATACAAGATTACACCAAACTCCTTCTTAACGAAGAGGACTTCATAGGTCATTCCCCGAAAATTTAATATATAAATTTTATTTGTCATGTAGATATCGTTCATATATAGTATTTTAATCAAAATCGTTAGAGCCATTTTTTAGAAATTAAAAAAAAAAATTGAAAAATGTTCCATGTAAAGGGTAGTTTGGGCTGGGGGATTTAATTGAAAATCGTCGTGTTGCATCTTTGAAAGATATTGTACCTAAATACCAAGTTTAGTATTTATGCGACTTTTCGTTTTTGAGTTATCGTGTTCACAGACACACACACGGACATGTTTCCAAAAATGCATTATTTGGATTCAGGTGCCTCAAAACATGTATTTCCGGTGAAATCTTGGTATCAAATTTTGGGTGGAATGCAATACTTCCTCTACTACTATACATAATAGGGAAAATACAAATGCATGTTCAACCTCAGAGTATTCTCATCTGCCTTTGATTATTAGGATCCAGCAAATTAAAAAACATGTATTATTTTATTTGGATGAAACTTTCTTAAATCTAGTGTACCAGAATATGCATAAATTAATGTGTTTTGATCGTATGTTTTTCTCATTGCATTACGCGTACCTTTCCATGTAAATGGTAGTTTCAGGTAGAGAAATCCTGAAGTTAAATAAGAAATTTGTTATTTATCCGGCATTTCGTTGTTCACAGACACAAATATACGAGGAATGTTTTTAAAGTAGAGCCGAATAAGTACTACTGAATATTTTGCCTAACTAATTACTTTCTCTACTACGTATAGTAAGTAGGGGAAGTATTGTATTCCACCCAAAAATTCGATACCGAGATTTCACCGGAAATATATGTTTTGGAAACATGTCCGTGTGTGTGTGTGTCTGTCTGTGAACAGCATAACCCAGAAACGAACAGTCGGATAAACTCCAAACTTGGTATTTAGGTTCAGTATCTTCCAGAGATGCGACACGAAGGTTTTCAAGAAAATGCCCCACCCCAGATTACCCTTTACATGGAAAATTTTTCGAACATTTTAATTTTCTCACAAATGGCTCTAACTATTTTGATTAAAATATCATATGTTTAAGATATTTTCACGACAAATAAAATGCACATCTCCAATTTTCTGGGAATGTCTCCAAAAGTATTCTTCATTGTTAACGATTTTTGCATAACTGGTAAACCATATGAGATAGACAAACTTTTACTACACAAAAATATAGATCGCGTTAAAATACACAATTTATGTCATATACATTTTTTTGTTGAGTGAACCATTTTCGAGATATTGCTTGTTATTCCCTTAAATTTTTCAATACTTATTTTCTCAAATGGGAATTCGTTATTCATTTTTTTGTCTTGGATATGCAAAGAGTATTAATCCGTGGCAAAGAGAATGCACCTAGAAACCAGCTATTAAGATATATGTCGATGCTTAAAGGCTACTGCAATTCTATATTGCCCTTGCAATTACAAAACAAGGGGAACATAGTACGCCTTAAGCGATAGTCAAATATTTTTAGAACTGGTCCTATGTGTACAATGTAATTCTCTTTGCATGTCAAAAGATCGTTTCTGCAAATGTTTATCTCGATTAATATGAAATAGATGGAGAATAAGACTTTGTAAAAATAGTTTGTACAAGAGTAGAGAAAGTCATGTGAGTGTACACATCAGATTTGTTTACGTACTGGACATGCAAAGAGAATGGAATGCGCCACATAACAACCAGCTCTTAAAAGATCTGACTATCGCTTAAAGCCTACCATATTCCCCTTGTATCTACAAGAAAATTAGCAATAAGATTAATATCTCGATTAACATGAAGCATATGGAAAATAAGCGTTTGTAAAAATAGTTTCTACAAGAGTAGAGAAAGTCATGTGAGTGTAACACATCAGATTTTTTCTATATAGAAACATGTTCCTGGCAAGATGAGTGTCACAGCTTAGAAATTGCACATATGGGGGAAAGGCAGCACACTTTATTCCTCTGTTTGGTTGTAGTCCTTTGTTAAATAGAAAGCTACGATTCTTTTATGCCTTTGTTACCAATGACCTATTCTTCTATAAGAAAATAAGAAAATTCGCGCGTGACGTTTGTAGCGGGTGACATATAAAATCACCTATCCTGTACAGAATTGAAAGCCCACACTTCGAGGCCCTCCAATTGCCAATAAGAAAATTTTCGCATGTGGCTCTAGAGTAGAATGTATAGAGTATAAAATACCAACAAAATTTAGCTAATACCCCAGTATTCGTAATGTGCATGATACGAAATTTGCGCCTCTCACCTCTAAGATTTCCCACGAAATGTATATCACAGTAATAAAGATAATTTCGCCGATGCGATGAATTAAAATAGTGAAAGTGATGAAGGCATGCATCTGGCTATTTTGAAACAAAGGTAACGTTTCATTACGGCAAGAACGAAAAGTTATCCGTGTCGCGAAGTGGCAGGTTTTTGTTGCCGTGATAAAAATCGCGTGTGTATAGCAGCGGCATCAGATACCGATAATGATCGGGTACCAATACGTCTGATATTATATCGGTACAGTGAATACGCTGTGAGTACACCAAGCTGACCTTCTGCTCTCAAATAGGCAGCATATTTCGTGTAAATATTCTCGCTCACTCTCCGAAGCTCAGCAACAGGAATTCTTGTGTTGAAACGCTTCATTACGATCAGAAAATTGGAGTGTGATGTGCGATAAGTGCTAGAAGAATAATAGGGCCCATGTTCTTTGACGAAACAATAAATGCAAAGCGATATCAGAGGTTAATTCTGAGGCCATTTTGCAATCGCGTGACAGAAGAAGAGAAATCGTATGGTTGGTTCCAGCAAGATTCTGCACCAGCACATACGGCTGCCGAATCATTACATGCAATAAGAGAGGTGTTTAATGGCAGAATAATTAGTGTTGATTTGTAGCCTCCTCGTTCTCCTGACCTAACCAGTTGTGAGTTTTATTTATGTGGTTCTTTAAAAGACAAAGTGTATCGTTCCAATCTTCGCACACTACACGCACTTAGAGAAAACATTGTGCAAGAAATCACAATAATTCCTGCTGCTGAGCTTCGGAGAGTGAGCGAGAATATTTATACGAGATATGCTGCCTGTTTGAGAGCAGAAGGTCAATATTTCCAGCATCTATTATAAGGTATGGGTTTTAGTCCGCCTCTGTCGGCGGAGAAAGTAAAAAACTACAAATTACAAAAATAATATTCACACATAAATGATTAATAAAAAGGACATAAGCATACATGTCAAATATAATGTAATAACAGGGACTATCTACCGATAGCAAACACGAGGTTGTAGGCACATTCCATTTCAAAGTTCATCGACAGTCCATAACACAATCATACAGTTTCTAAGTTGCATGGTTTTTATGTTTAAGATTCCATGCCAGAAGAAATTACATTATTGTTATCGTTGGTTTCAGGGAATGGGGATTGAAGCTAGTGGTCAGGAAATTAGTTCTTTATCAGAGTAGGAAACAATTGCGTATCTGCAAGTTAATATGACGTTAGTGAGAACAGACGACTCATATGTCCTTCAAGTAGCTCTCGTACATATGCCACGAATGTTCTCTAAGAGATTATCACAGCTCATTTTGAATACAGAAAAATGTAACTCCAAAAACAGCTACACGTAGATGAACTGACCGTGGAAGTCCGTGAAGGTTATAAAAAACTTATGCTACGCTAATGCAAATGTCGAAAAAAAAACATCGATAACCTGTAGAAAAGTAGTGTAAGGTTTGAAGACTTGCGTAGAAAATAAACTATCTGAAAATATTTAGTACTTTGTACTTTATTGCAAAACGGACCTTACTTTCAAAATACATCTCACATAGGACCTTTTTATAAAATGTCTTTATTACCCAGGATATTTAAAAGTGTATATTTCCGGTAAAATCTGGATATCGAATTTTTGGTTGGAATGAAATACTTTCTCTGCTTACTTTAAGTAATTCATGAGAACTAGGGATGGTAGAATGAATATAGATATTCTATTGTTACTGGCAGTTATCTTGCACCAGTTTAACCCCATCCTCCCAGCAATGCCATTTTCTTGAGCTGTTCCTTCCTACCTTTTTTTCCAACTCACAGAAAAAGTAGTAAATAGTGAGCCTTTAGTGAGATCAGCTGGTCGAGGCAGCCTGTTGATTGCTTGTTTTCCCACAAGTCAGGTTTTCGCAGAAGGTTACAAAGACATTAGCTGTGGAATCGTGTAGTTCTTGTCTTGAAACATGTGCCAACCTTGTGGGAGTAAACTTTGACTGTTGACATTTTACAACGTCCCACAAGGTGTGTGCTCTAGGTGACATTTCCAGGAGTATAGAGTGGGCGGGAACTTGAATTACACCGATGCGCATCCGATTTTGCAGGGTATGTAAAAATCGAGATGTTTCCGTAAAAGGATGGAAATAAGGAGGGTTGCACTGAATATATTTAGGTAGGGAAGCAACTAGGCTCAAAATATGTGGAGGAGAGTCTAAAATCTAGGCTCTATCTCACAGATCTGCACGGACTCGGCAAAGCCCTGCGGGTCGGGTTTGGACTTAAAGTGTTTCTTAGATCCAGCCGGGTTCGCGCTTGAAAATATAGACAAAAATTAATTTACGAGAGGTGTATTTAAAGTACAGATAATTAAGAAAAAATTCTGATGTGCTGCACTCACATGATTTTCTCTTTTCTTGTACAAACTACTTTTACAAACGCTTATCCTCCATCCACTTCATGGTAATCGAGATAAACATTTGCAGAAACTATCTTATTGCCAATTTTCTTGTAGGTGCAAGGTGAATAAGGTAGGCTTTGAGGCAGTATGTTTAACACTTAAATGATTTCAGTCAAGGTATATAATAAAAAATATAATAACAGCCCACCTTAAAGCAATATGTGTATGTAACTATATATAAAAAAGTATGTAACAGTCATTGTATATGTTTATATGATTGTATCCATGTGTAATAATGTCATGTAAATATATTACGTAATTTAATAATGTAGGAGCTGTGAGAAATACGTGAAAAGTTGCTAACATTGAGGTAACAATTAGGTAACCTTGAGGCAATAATGAATTAGTAAGTTTAAATGTTACTTGTGATTCTTGTAAGCAATAATATAATTTTAGTGACAGTTTATAAAAATAGCCAATCAACAACCAGAAAAATCTTTAGTTAAATGAAGGTATTCTATTGGAGTAGGATTAGCCAATCAAAGACTTGAAATACAGAAATTTGCAAGTTTTGGCGGTTGAAATCAGTTTAGTTGCCTGCAGACAGTGATTGCAACCGGATGCGAGATGCGTCCTCGAGAGATTTAATACGTTTTCGTGTGAGACGAAAAATAAGTTTACATGTTAAAAAGTGTAATTAATTAATAAAAATAATTTCACAGCTCTCTCTCTATATCAGTAAAGTGTTATTTAAATCGTGTCAAGTATTAATAAAAGGAGTGAAGTAAAATTATAATCTGTGTAAGCCTACATTCTTCAGTCGCACCACAACCCTGCTAAGAGAAACGTGTCTCTAACAATAATACTGACGCAGCCGAGGCAAACATAAATATATAATATTTAAAGAAACAGTAAAAATACATTTGGGGCGAAGACTATCGGAAACTGTTTACTATACGTGCGGTTGCAACTACTACAAGTTCGGTTCTCCAACAGTTGAAATATAATACAACTCCTTCAATATAAACTACTTCAAATTGAGGCCCAAAGCTTGGGGCAAATAACAATAAATACGTAACAAACCACCTACTTCAGCTTTAAGCGATAGTCAAATCTTTTAAGAGCTGGTTGCTATGTGGAACATTCATAAAACTCACACTTTGCATGTCTAGAACATAAAAAAAACAAAACAAAACGAATAACGAATTCCCATTTGAGAAAAAGTATAAGTATTGGAAAATTCAAGCAAATAACAAGGATATCTCGGAAGTGGTTCACTCGGAAAAGAAATGTATATTACATAAATTGTGAGTTTTAACGAGATCTACATTTTTTGTGCAGTAAAATGTCTATTTCTTACGGTTTACCAATTATGCAAGTAATTCAGAATGAAGTAGATTTTTGGGGACAATCCCAGAAAATTCAAGGTAACATTGCATTTGCCATGAAAATATCTTAAAAATATACTTTAATCAAAATTGTTGAGCTATTTTTGAAAAAATAAAAAATTTTGAAAAATGTTCCATGTAAAGGGCAGTCTAGGGTGCGAGATTTTCTAGAAAATCTTCGTGTCGCATCCGCGGAGGATATTAAACTCAAATACCAAGTTTGGTATTTATCCCACTTTTCGTTTTTGAGTTATGCTGTTCAAAGACAAACAGACATAGACACACACTCTCTCTCTCTCTCTTCTCTCTCTCTCTCACACACACGGCATGTTTCCAAAAATGCTTTATTTGGATTCAGGGCACCTCAAAACATGTATTTCCGTGAAATCTCGTTATCGATTATTTTTGGTGGAATGCAATACTTCCCCTACTTACTATAGTAGTAGAGAAAGTAAAAATAGCAGAACATTATATTCTAAATTCCTTATTATCATTCATTACCTTACATTGAGGCAGTATTTTATATCACAACATTTGAATGCCAGAGTGATTGTAGTGTAAATTAACATTATTGTATGACAATGATTTTAGATGTTTGTTAGCTATAAGCATTGTTAGAAAATAAGTTTACACGGCCTCACTGAAACTGATAATGGAGTGGGTAACAATGAAGCGATGGGATGAGTTGTTTATCACTTAGAAGAGACAAACAAATGACGTCAGGGTAGTGTACCTTTCTTTTGAAATGGAGGGAATATCTTCCCTAGAGCATATGTATTATTAATTATGATTGGCTTATAAAACAGACGCTAATGTTGGCGCGATTTAGTAACCAATAGCAGCTCTATTATAATGTTTAGGCATATCGGGGTGAGGGAGTATAAATTATTGAGCCATGAGCAAGTATGGCGCAGTTCTAAGGAAGCATTCACGAGTACACATTACGCAGTTCTACAGAATCTCTCGCGTCATAAAGTTAGTTACAAAATGTGAAGTACGCGTGCGACGGTAATTACGTTCGGAAATATAACAGTTTCAGTCAGGCGTGTATAATGATTACAGATGTGAACTATTAATTAAGTGTGACGGCAATAAAAGTGTAAAAACAAATTCTTTTATCAGTGTTATCTTTTAGTAATAACTCCTTTCCGTTTGCACGCCCTGCTTAGAGATATTTGCTCGACTGAGTAATAATACCTAGCCGGAGGACAAACAACCCAAAATTCAAAATTGTTAAACAATAACAGGCGCTCAGCAAATAAGATAACACGAACAGATTACTGCGACAACATCTTACACGACTTCTCCACATAGTCACCGCCGTTACTCAGTATTTGTCGTAACGGGAAATCAGTTTTCGTATGCCTTCGTCAAAGAATTATGCTGCCTGTGTTGAAAGCCAAGTTTGCACTTCTTGTTTCACATCATCGTCGTTGAAATTTTTCCACCAAGGAATTTCTGCAGATGAAGAAGCAGATGAAAATCGCTTGGTGCCAAATCCGGACTGTAGGGTGCGCGGAACTGAGGAGAGGTATTGATGTACGTCGGTGAGGCCTGGCACGAAGTCGGCGTTCCAAAACATCCCAAAGGGGTTTTGTAGGATTCAAGTCAGGACTCTGTTTAGGCCAGTCCATTACAGGGATGTCATTGTGGTGTAACCACTACGCCACAGCCCGTGCAGTATGAACAGGTGCTCGATCGTGTTGAAAGATGCAATCGCCATCTCCGAGTTGCTCTTCAACAGTGGGAAGCAAGAAGGTGCTTAAAATATCAATGTAGGTCTGCGCTGTGATTGTGCCACGCAAAACAACAAGGGGTGCAAGCCCCCTCCAGGAAAAACACGACCACACCATAACACCACCACCTTGGAATTTCACTGTTGACACTACACACGCTGGCAGATGACGTTCACCGGGCATTCGCCATACTCACACCGTGCCAGCGGATCGCCACATTGTGTACCGTGATTCGCCACTCCACACAACGTTTTGCCGCTGTTCAATCGTGCCGCTCCATACACCAAGCGAGGCGTCGTTTGGCATTTTCCTGCATGATGTGTGGCTTATGAGCAGCCGCTCGACCATGTAATCCAATTTTTCTCACCTCATGCCTGTCATAGTACTTGGAATGGATTTCTGATGCAGTTTGAAATTCCTGTATGATGGTCTGGATAGATCTCTGCCTATTACTCTTTACGACCCTTCAAATGCCAGTCAACAGACGAGGTCGGCCTGTACGCTTTTGTGCTGTACGTGTCCCTTCGCGTTTCCACTTCACTATCACGTCAGAAACAGTGGACCTAGGGATGCTTAGGAGTGTGGAAATCTCGCGTACAGACTTCTGACACAAGTGAAACCCAGTCACCTGACCACATTCGAAGTCCGTGAGTTCCACGAAGCGTCCCATTCTGCTGTTTCAGGATGTCTAATGATTACTGAGGTCGCGGATGAGTACCAGGTAGTAGGTGGCAGCACAATGCACCTAAGATGAAAAAACGTATATGTTTGTGGGGGTGTCGGGATACGTTTGATCACATAGTGTAAATATACGCTTCGAAAGCCTGCTCATTTTTTTATTTTTTGGTCTTAGAGTGTGTATGCTGACGAAATCTCAAAGCGCTTTGTCAAGCGAAAATGGTAATAACGACGTCATATATAAATGTCTGCGCTCTTCAGATACCACCTTGAATGGGCGTGAATCCTCAGGTTTATTTTGAGTGAAACGTTTCTGTAAATAATCATATTTCAGGGCAGCTGTATCTGGGCTAGCATCGTATGCATATTATCAGTGTTTCTTATACGATTAATTAGGTTATAATGGTAAATACAGCAAAGCAAAGTCTTGTGTACGGAGGATCGAGTGGTTTAACACTTTGCGATATGATATAATCAGAGGTTCGTCCCCCAAAGTAACAATTTATTTTATTTTTTTACTTTCTCTACTACGTATAGTAAGTAGGGGAAGTATTGCATTCCAACCAAAAACTTAATACCAAGATTTCACCGGAAATATATGTTTTGAGGCCCCCTGAATCCCAAAAAAGCATTTTTGGAAACATGTCCGTATGTGTGTGTGTGTCTGTCTGTGAACAGCATAACTCAGAAACGAACAGTGGGATAAACACTAAACTTGGTATTTAGTTCAGTATCTTCCAGAGATGCCACACGAAGGTTTTCAAGAAACTCCCCCCACTTCAAATTACCCTTTACATGGAACCTTTTTCGAAAATTTTAATTTTCTCTGAAATGGCTCTAACGATTTTGATTAAAATATCATATATTTAAGATACTTTTATGACAAATAAAATGCATATCTCGAATTTTCTGGGAATGTCTCCAAAAGTATTCTTCATTGTGAATGACTTTCGCATAACTGGTAAACCATATGAGATAGTCAAAATTTTACTACACAAAAATGTAGATCGCATTAAAATACACAATTTATGTTATATACATTTTTTTATTGAGTGAACCGTTTTGAAGATATTGCTTGTTATTCCCTTAAATTTTCCAAAACTTATACTTTTTCTCAAATGAGAATTCGTTATTCCTTTTTTTATGTCCTGGACATGCAAAGAGAATGGAATGCGCCACATGGCAACGAGATCTTTGACTATCGCTTAAAGCCTACCAATTCCCCTTGCACCTACAAGAAAATTAGCAATAAGATTAATATCTCGATTAACATGAAGCATATGGAGAATAAGCGTTTGTAAAAATATTTTGTACAAGAGTAGAGAAAGTCATGTGAGTGTAACACATCAGAATTTTTTTATTTCTATTCCAAGAGGACGACTTCTAACACTTCACCTCACCTCGTTGGGTGTTCTTAAAGGGGATAATGGAATGCAAAACTTCAAGTGAGTTTTTCTCACATTTCAGTTTTTCTGCATTATGCTAAGTTCAACCCTATAGGCTTCTAGAGTTTTTAAGCTGCGAAGCCGAAACTTATATGGCACGTGTTTGTAAATAGAGGCTACAAAAAGTTTTATTTAGATTTTTAATTAAACTAATATTTTGAAAATGATCAGTAAAAATTTTGTGATTGCATTAAAATTTTGAGGTTTTTCTCACGACTTATGGAAAATATTTTTTAATACTTGTTAACTCTAAATTTAATCATATACTGTGCAGAAATTAGAATAATTGTGAAAATTTCTGAGAGAAGATAGCTTTTAAAAATTGACAATTTTTAAAAAAAATCCATAACTAAGAACAATTGAGCATAAATTTATGAAACTTACAGGTGTGAATACACATATATTATTTATCTTTGTGCAATAATCAAGTCTTTAGCTCAAAAAACACATACCTTTTTCTGAAAATGGTTTTATATATTGAAGTAGGGGTTGTATTATTATTAGCCCCACGTATGGACGTCAATTTGAAGTAGTTATTATCTTTACGTTGCTTGCTGCTACGTATGAAAGTCGATTTTAAGAAGATGGTTTGTTACGTTATTTGCACCACGCTTTGAGCGTCAATTTAAAGTAGTTAGTTGCTGCTACGTATTGAAAGTCAGTTTGTAGATGCTGTATTATATTTCAACTGTTGGGGAGCCAAAACCAAAGTAGTTGCAACCGCACGTATGGTACCCAGTTTCCGGTAGCCTTCGCCCCAAATGTACTTTCCGTTGGTCTTTGCCCCAAGTAATAGCTTTGTAATTTAATTCATTCATTCATTATCTATTTACCCTCCTCTTATGTAGGACTTACACCCCCCAGGACAGAGCATCCAGGATGGGTGATCAGCCCGATGCCTAGTATGGGATGAAGGAAGTAGATGAAACGAAATGTTGGTGAAATGGATGAAAGGAAAGGTGATGATGGAGCAATTGGTGGAATGAATGGCGGGGGAAACCGGAGAACCCGGAGAAAACCCGCCCAGACGCCGCTTCGTCCACCACAAATCCCACATGCAGGTCCCTGGGATTGAACCCGGGCCGCCTCGGTGGGAGGCGAGCGGTCTAGCCACGGCGCCGCCTCTTTGTAATTTAACTGTTTCTTTAAATATTATATATTTATAGAAAGGTAGAATCAGATGACTGAAACATTCAATGCCATAGCCGGGATTTGAACCACGGATGTCCCGGTCTCCGTCCGGTTGCTCTAACCACTGAGCTACCATGGCAACATGCCGACACGACATTAAATTCTCCAACTGATTCGCATTTTTCCCGGTAAACCACAAGGAGATCTCAAATTGTATTGAGATGACATACCCCAATGGCGACCTACATTCTTTGTAGGTACTTAAGTCCCAGGCTGTATAGTACAAACACTATTAGGTCAATTAATGGAATTAATTGTTCTTTCACACAAGCCGTGTGTTGGACAGGGTTGGAAAGGTAGAATCTGATGACTGAAAAATTCAATGCCATAGCCGGGATTTGGTTATTGAATTTACATATTAAATAATTTGACTGAAATCATTTTAGTGTTAAAAATACTGCCTCAATATGGAGCCTGAAAACTGTATTTTCAGTGAAATCTCGGTCTCGAATAATTGGGTGGAATTGGATACTTCCTGTACTTACTATAAATAAGTAGTAGGGGAAGTAATAAGGGCAAAATAAATGCATAGGTTAGATTGGCATTTTGAAAGAGGAAAATGGAGTTACCGTATATTAGGTAACCGTATGCTACTCGGAAAAATACGCCTCTTCACAAGATATAAAACAGATATTCATGAAGATCTAATGGGCGTATTATGGTGTTGTATAAACCGAGGAGAATGGGATGTGCACGATGGCCTCTCGTTCACTCTCCGCACTAGGAAATGTCAGTGGTAGCATGTATCCTGTGGGTAGTTGTGAAAGGTCACAATACACCCTCCCACAACATAATGTTACCTCTATCGCCCCATAGCGTTTTATGTGCGGATCGTTTAAAATCACTGACGAGTAGTGGCTGATTATTACTGACTGTGTCACGCCACTCTTCAAGCGAATTGCATATC
The DNA here is from genome assembly GCA_030765065.1 of Deroplatys truncata. Classification (NCBI taxonomy): domain Eukaryota; kingdom Metazoa; phylum Arthropoda; class Insecta; order Mantodea; family Mantidae; genus Deroplatys; species Deroplatys truncata. The sequence continues at coordinate 233,216,223 of CM060976.1, read as the reverse complement.
TTAGCCAACAATTTTTGTAGAAGAAAGGTCTTAATATAGAATTTATGAGATTATCATTCAAAGTGGCTTTGATGTTATAACAGCCGCTGTTATAATACCGCTTTAAACGAACCCTCGACGAAAGAAATCGCCTGCCGAGAAATGGAGATTATTTAAGTTCCTGAAGCTATTTTGGGCTGCCTCGAGGCGGCGTGGGTGTTTTGATTTCTTAAGATTATGAAATAATATTGCTTTGATTACCTTTCTTTGTTGCTTATTTAATCCTAGTTTGCCTTTTAGGGTAAATTATACTGAAATTTCTAACTCCTACATTTATTATCAGACCTTAATATTTTTAAACTATGTATTAATTGCGTTTGGTGTTAGATACCTATCAAATTTCATTGACATACTTTCAAAGTTTACTTCTTATAAAAGCAATTGAATTAAAAAAATCCGATGTGCTACACTCATATGACTTTCTCTACTCTTGTACAAACTATTTTTACAAACACTTATTCTCCAAATGCTTCATTTAATCGAAATATCGAGATGTTAATCTTATTGCTAATTTTCTTGTAAATGCAAGGGGAATTGCTAGGCTTTAAGCAATAGTCAAATATTTTAAGAGTTGGTTGCTATATGGAGTATTCCATTCTCTTTGCATTACCAGGACAAAAAAAAATGAATAACGAATTCCAATTTGAGAAAAAGTATGTGTTGGAAAATTTAAGGGAATAACAAGTAATATCTCGAAAACGGTTCACTCAACAATAAAAAATGTATATGACATGAATTGTGTATTTTAAGGCGATCTACATTTTTTGTGTAGTAAAACTTTGTCTATCTCTTATGGTTTACCAGTTATGCAAAAGTCGTTCACAATGTAGAATACTTTTGGAGACATTCCCAGAAAATTGAAATATACAATTCATTGGCCATAGAATGTCTTAAACTTATGATATTTTAATCAAAATCGTTAGAGCCATTCATGAGAAAATTAAGATTTTCGAAAAATGTTCCATGTAAAGGGTAATCTGGGGTGGGGGATTTTCTTGTAAACCTTCTTGTCGCATCTCTGAAAGATACTGAACCTAAATACCAAGTTTGGTGTTTATCCGACTGTTCGTTTCTGAGTTATGCTGCTCACAGACACACAAACGGTCATGTTTCCAAAAAATGCTTTATATGCATTCGGTGCATGGTGTGGATGGGTTTTAGTGAAGCTATAGTGGTGCAGTTGAAAAAAATCTGATGTGTTACATTCACACGACTTTCTCTGCCCTGTATCGCTTATTAGTGGGTATACATATTATTCTTGCGAAAGTTCATTTTTCTATCTATTTCATTTTAATAGATAAACCTTTGCAAAAATAGCTACATTACACATTTTTTTATAAATACAAAGGGAATAGCGATAGTCAAATGTTTAAGAACTGGACGCGAAACGCTGGGCTAAAATTCCAGACTGTTTCCATGTAATCGCCAGAAACAACTAAAATCGGCGATATGGGTTTGCAACAAGTAAATAAGTGTTATGATGTTGGTTACCATCTCATGCGGGCATCACTGGTAATGAAACGGCAGGTGCAGCTGCCAAAGAATCCACCAAACATTCAGTGCGAGTTATTCATCCTTATAAAAAGACGCCTAAAGCACCCCTGGAAGCAGCAATGGATGCATGAACTAGCAATCAAACTCTACGAGATCCGGACTTACCCTGAAGTCACCCACCTCTTACGTTCGCTGCAAGAAGGCAACAAGTTGCCCTAACAAGGTTACGGGTTGGCCACACCTCACTGACACACGCATATCTGCTAAAGATGACCTCTCTATCTGCTCTAACTGCAACACCCCCGTTACAATCAAACACATCGTTACCGAATGCTTCATCTTCAAAGGAAAAAGAGATCACACCAGATTTGGCTAAAGCAATCAATCACCCTGAAGTTCTTCACTTCTTTAAAGACATAAATGTATATCACACTTTATAATTACTTTCTCTACTACGTATAGTAAGTAGGGGAAGTATTGTATTCCACCCAAAAATTCGATACCGAGATTTCAGCGGAAATATATGTTTTGAGACCCCCTGAATCCAAAAAAAGCATTTTTGGAAACATGTCCGTGTGTGTGTCTGTGAACAACATAACTCAGAAACGAACAATCGGATAAACACCAAACTTGGTATTTAGGTTCAGTATCTTCCAGAGATGCGACACGAAGGTTTTCAGGAAAATCCTCTCACCCCAGATTACCCTTTACATGGAACATTTTTAGAAAATTTTATTTTATCAAAAATGGCTCTAACGATTTTGATTAAAATATCATATGTTTAAGATATTTTCATGACAAATAAAATGTATATCTCGAATTTTCTGGGAATGTCTCCAAAAGTATTCTTCATTGTGAACGACGTTTGCATAACTGGTAAACCATAAGAGATAAACAAACGTTTACTACACAAAAAATATAGATCGCGTTAAAATACACAATTTATGTCATATACATTTTTGTTGTTGAGTGAACCATTTTCAAGATATTGCTTGTTATTCCCTTAAATTTTGCAATACTTATACATTTTCTCAAATGGGAATTCATTATTCATTTTTGTATGTGCTGGAAATACAAAGAGAATGGAATGCTCTACAGAGCAACCAGCTCTTAAAATATTTGACTATCGCTTAAAGCCTACCAATTCCCCTTGCATCTACAGAAAATTAGCAATAAGATTAACATATCGATTAACATGAAGCATGTGGAGAATAAGCGTTTGTAAAAATAGTTTGTACAATAGTAGAGAAAGTTATGTGAGTGTAACACATCAGATTTCTTCTTGTTGTTGTGTTAATGAATACTGTAGATGAAGATTGTATTAATATGGGAAGACTTCATTATGATGATGTTAATAATTGCGTTATGACTTTAATTTTTAAGCGAATTTAAACAAAAATACATTTAAAAACAACTAAAATAGCCATGGGACTTAATAATTATAAAGTATTGTACAAATCGAACCATTAATAACGGATATCTGGATATGGCTTATGCCACAAAAACTTTATTTGAAATAAATTGTGTATTTTAAACGATCTACTCTTTTGCGCAGTTCGCTTTCGTGTATCGCTTACCAGTTATACAAGATTATACAAAATTCCTTCCGCATGAAGAGGACTTCACAGGATATTCCTAAAAAATTGGAAATATGCATTTTAATTGTCATGTCTTTAATATACAGTATTATAATCAAATCGTTAGAGCAATTTCTTAAAAAATAAAAAATTTGAAAAGTGTACCATGTAAAGATTAGTTTGGGGAGGGGGTTTTCTTGAAAATCTTCATGTCGAATCTTTTGAAGGTAATAAACCTAAATGCCAAGTTTGGTATTTAGTGCCTTTTTATTCTTGAGTTATGCTATTCAAAGACACTCAGATAGACACACATACACACAAGGACCTTTTCCTAAAACTGGTTTATTTGGATTCATTCAAAACATGTATTTCCGGTAAAATCTTGGTATCTAATTACTTGCTCTATTACGTATAGTAAGCAGGGGAAGTATTGCATTCTACTCAAAATTCCATATCAAAATTTCACCGGAAATAGATGCTTTGAGGCACCCTGAATCCGAAAAAAAATCATCTTTAGAAATACGTTCGTATGTGTGTATGGATCTGTGTCTGTGTGTGTGTGTGTGTTTCTGTGAACAGCATAACTACAAAACGAAAATTTGCATAAATACCAAACTTGGTATTTAGGTTCAGTATCCCTCAAAGATCCGACACAAAGATTTTCAGAAAAATTCCCGACTCCAGACTACCTTTACATGGAAAATTTTTCGAAAACTTTGATTTTCTCAAATATGGCTCTAATGATTTTGATTAAAATAACACATATTTAAGATATTTTATGATAAATAAACCTTATATGTTAATTTTTGGGAATTTCCCCAAAAGTCCTCTTCTTACTGAATGGATTTTCCATAAGTGATAAACCGCAAGACATAGACAACAGTTTTCTACACAAAAAATAAAGATCTCGTTAAAACACACAATTTTGTTTTTTTTTGCCGAGTGAACCATTTCCAGAAATTCCTTGTTATTTGTTTTAATTTTCCAATACTTATGCTTTTTTCAATTGGAAATTTGTTCTTTGTTTTTTATGTCCTGGACATGCAAAATGAATGGAATGCTCCACATAGCAACCAGCTCTTAAAATATTTGACTATCGCTTAAAGCCTACCATATACCCCTTGCACCCACAAGAAAATTAGCAATGAGATTTAACATCTCGATATTTCGATTAACATGAAGTAGATGGAGAATCAGCGTTTGTAAAAATAGTTTGTACAAGAGTAAAAAAAGTCATGTGAGGGTAGCAAATAAGATTTTTTTGGGGGTGGAGTGCAATATCTTCTCTACGTAATATGTACGTGGTAGAGAAAGTAAAACTGATTTGGAAGGAACATTGTTTTTCAAGTTGTATCAAACTAAACGACAGAAGGTAGAGAAAAGTCATAGGAACATAACGCATCACATTTTTTACTTTCTCTACTACGTATAGTAAGTAGGGGAAGTATTGTATTCCACCCAAAAATTCGATACCGAGATTTCACCGGAAATACATGTTTTGAGACCTCCTGAATCCAAAAAAAGCATTTTTGGAAACATGTCCGTGTGTGTCTGTGTGTCTGTTGTGTCTGTCTGTGTGTGTGTCTGTCTGTGAACAGCATAACTCAGAAACGAACAGTCGGATAAACACCAAACTTGGTATTTAGGTTCAATATCTTCCAAGGATACGACACGAAGGTTTTCATGAAAATCCCCCCACCCCAGATTACCCTTTACATGGAAGATTTTTCGAAAATTTTAATTTTCTCAAAAATGACTCTAACGATTTTGATTAAAATATCATATGTTTAAGATATTTTTATGAAAAATAAAATGTATATATTGAATTTCTTGGGAATGTCTCCAAAAGTATTCTTCATTGTGAACGACTTTTGCATAACTAGTAAACCATAAGAGATAGACAAAATTTTACTACACAAAAAATGTAGATCGCGTTAAAATACACAATTTATGTCATATACATTTCTTTTGTTGAGTGAACTGTTTGCGAGATATTGCTTGTTATTCCCTTAAATTTTTCAATACTTATTTTCTCAAATGGGAATTCGTTATACATTTATTTGTCTTGGATATGCAAATAGTATTAATCTGTGGGAAAGGGAATGGTGCTGCACCTAGCAACCAGCTGTTAAGAGATATGTATGTGCTTAAAAGCTACTGTATTTCTATATTGCCCTTGTAAATATATATTCCCCTTATATCTACAAGAAAATTAGCAACAAGATAGAGTCTGCAAATGTTTATCTCGATTAACATGAAGTAGATGGAGAATAACCGTTTGTATAAATAGTTTGTACAAGAGTAGAGAAAGTCATGTGAGTGTAACACATCAGATTATTTTAAACAGCTTAAATTTTGTTTTAAAATGCACAACCTAAGGACGACTCAGTATATGTTACATGCAACAAACTTTGCGACCACACCTCTTTATATCGACATGAGGATATGGATAAAAAATTCAAAAAGCTCTGTTTGAGTTTTAGAAAATCTAGAGAACGGTCCGCTTAATAGAAATGAATTCTGACGGATAGCTTACAAATTAGCAGTGAGGTAAATGAGACGGGACCCTTGGAGCTCCTGCAAAGAGACGGTTGCTAGGCGATGATGCACACCTAACAATCCCCACCCTATTACCCTTTCCTGGTAATCATCACATCCCAATGACCTTTCATAGTAAAGAGTGTGCGTAGAGGAACCTTTGTGGAATCAACGCCCACAAGACTTTTCCAAAGGGAATATGCCCAACGTGGGGGTACAACGAACTATGGTATTCCACCTGCGCGTGGCAAAGCATCGAATATCACGCCGGTTGCACCATTAGCAAAAGCTTTAATGAGAGGCAAGAAATATTTACTTTTCTGCGGCTAAAAGGCAACACTGCCTTTGATGGTCAGAACTGTATGCCTCGGCTGTTCAGGAACCGCGAACACAAAGCGTTTGCATTTCATGGAGTTTTACAGGCGAGAACAAAATGAAAAGACTGGCTTTATGCAGAAAGAAAACCGTTTCTAGGGTTTATTATGTTATTATTTCATATTCTTGCATTAGCAGTTTACGAAATATTCGTTGCTGAATGCTTAGGCTTTATCATCTTTGTGCGCCATCTATGACAGTTATAATACTTTCTCTAGCACCGACTTACAGTAGGTAGATTATTATATTCTACCCAACAAATGCAATATAGAGATTCCACCGGAAAAGCATGTTTTGAGGTCCTCTGAATAAAAACCTTTAAAATTATACGTGTGTGTGAACAGTATAACTCAAAAGGCAGAAAGTCGGATAAATAACATACTTACCGAGCGAGTGCGCTCTGCGTACCGTGTGAGGCTCGCGTTCGGTAGATTTCGGGTTTGAATTCCGCTGTGTCGGCCTCCCTGACCTAGAATTTTTTCGTGGTTTTCTCAGGTCGGTAGGCAAATGCTGGGTTAGTTTCCCTTCTATCAAGAATTTTCTGTCCCCATAATTTCCTTTCATTTGTTTCACCTTCAAAAGTTTCAGCGTTAAATGATTAGCGACGGCGATTTGTGCGTGACGGCGGGATGATAGAGTTTGCGCTGTGTAAAGGATTTCTTCCAGGCGCTTCGATGGCCGGCTGGTGTCCCTTCCTGGGGAGTGCTCATTTCCTGGACACCCGAGTTGAAGATAGTGCAGGCTGACTCGCGTCATAATTGGTGTCACTTTAGACTCGTTAGGGACTCCATTCTGGCTAGCGCGCATTGTCGTTCGGAACTGGTCGCCCATCGAATTTCCATCTCTTCCTCCGAGGAGTTACGTAATACACAATGGGCCATGATATGGCCTATATGCGGTGCTGAGCTCCGGTGACTGGGAACACACTTCGTCTGACTATCCTATCTTATCCTAATACCATGCATGGTATTTAAAACCCACATCTTCCAAAAGGTGATACACAGACTTTAACAAATTCCCCCAATTTCAACTACGTTTTATATAGTAAATGCTTCGTTACTTTAATTATAATACGTATTACACTGCATGAATCAGTTATGTTAGCAATGTGACCTTCTAATGTCAACAGAAAAATATAAGATAATAGATTTTTGGGAAAAGAAAACACATACAGCAAAAAAATCATTTTAGAAAACAAATCGTTTGAACAAGTACAAAAGATTAATTATCTATTTAAAATGTAGTTTTAGTTATATGGCAGGAACTGAAAGAGACATGGGTAAAAAATTTCAATATTCCAAATGTATGTAGAAATATACATACAGCGTTGAGAAATGAAGCAACAAATCTGAGGTGTTGCGCTCTCGTGACTTTCTTTACTCTTGTGCAAACCATTCCCTTTGCCACAGATTAATACTCTTTGCATATCCAAGACAAAAAAATGAATAACGAATTCCCATTTGAGAAAATAAGTATTGGAAAATTTAAAGGAATAACAAGCAATATCTCGAAAATGGTTCACTCAACAAAAAAAATATATATGACATAGGTTGTGTATTTTAACGCGATATACATTTTTTGTGTAGTAAAATTTTGGCTATCACTTATGGTTTACCAGTTATGCAAAAGTCGTTCACAATGAAGAATACTATTGGAGACATTCCCAGAAAATTCAAGATATACAGCAGTGCGAAATGTGGCACCATCTCGCTGGAACCAGATATTTCTGAGACCAATACCATCCAATTGAGGTCAAAAACAGTCCCTTATAAGAGCCCGGTATCTTTCTCCATTGACAGAGCTTCTCCATCTTCATCTTGGAAAAAATATGGACCAATGATTCCGCCATACCAAAATTCACACCACACAGTAACCTTTTAGGGATGAAGCGGTCGTTCTTGAATCTGCATTATATTGTGATTGCTCCAATAGCGGCAATTTTGTTTGTTAACACAACTATCCATCCAAAAGTGGGCTTCGCCTCTGAAGATGATTTTTCGACAAAAAATCCGGGTCAGCTTCCAATTGCTCCATAGCCCAGTCAGCGAATACACGGCGTAACCTATGGTCGTTGGGCTTTAGTTCTTGAGTTAGCACCATTTTGTAAGCGTGAAACTTCAAGTCCAGATGCAGAATTCGTCAAGTTGTGGTCGGCGAAATCCCCAATTCTTGCGCTCGACGAGCAATTGATTTGTTTTCGTTCTCGCGTACACTCTCAAGAACGGCGCCTATGTTTTCGCTGGAGCGCTTACGTCGATTACGTACAGGCATTCTTTGATCGCTGACAGAACCACTTCTTTCAAATTTATCGATCAAACGCCGAATCGTTCTCTCGCAGGGACGATTATGCACACCGTAAACAATTTCTACGTGTTGCTGAATGCTGTAACGTTCCATGGCTATTTGTCAATAACAACTGTAACCCCATGAAAAAAATGACTGCTGTAACTCAACAACAACGGCAGCTATCACATGTTAAAGATAGGGCACTTTTGTTAAAGACCCTTTATATACATACGTTTTGCTTTTTACGTTATTATTAATAACAATTATTTCGAAAGATATACGTTTCATTTGCATGAAAATATCTTAAACATATGATATTTTAATCAAAATCGTTACAGCCATTTTTGAGAAAATAAAATTTTTCGAAAAATGTTCCATGCAAAGGATAGTCCTGGGATAGAAGAGTTTTCTTGAAAATCTTCGTGTTGCATCCTTGGAAAATACTAAAATACCAAGTTTGGTATTTATTCGACTTTTTATTTTTTGAGTTATGCTGCTCAGAGATATACAGACACTCACATGGACATATTTCCAAAAAATGCTTTATTTGGATTCAGGGCACCTCAAAACATACATTTCCGGTGAAATCGTGATTTTGAATTTTTGGGGGAATGCAATATGAAGATTTTCCAGAAACATCACAAACTATCCTTTAATCGGGAAAACTTTCTTAATATTTTAATTTCTGAAAAATAACGATTTTGATTTAAATACTACATATTTGAGGTATTTGTGTGATAAATAAAATGCGTATTTTGGATTTTCTGCGAATAGCCTATGAAGTTATCTTCATTCGGTAAAACTTTTGTATAATTTCTAGATAACTGACAAACCTAAGAGATACACCAAAGTTTACCTTAAAAAAGTGCACATCCCGTTAAAGCAAATATTTTATGTCAATACATTTTTTTGTAGCAGTGAACATTTCAGAGACATTCTTTGTTATTCCTTTGAATTTTCAGATAATTAAACTTTTTTCAAGTGCTAAGTCGCTTTTATTTTTACTTTCTCTACTACGTATACTAAGTAGGGGAAGTATGGTATTCCACCCAAAAATTCGATACCGAGATTTCACCGGAAAATATGTTTTGAGACCCCTGATTCCAAAAAGAGCATTTTTGGAAACATGTCCGTGTGTTTGTCTGTTTGTGTGTGTGTGTGTGTGTGTGTGTGTGTGTGTGAGTGTGTTTCTGTGTGCGTGTCTGTCTGTCTGTGAACAGCATAACTCAGAAACGAACATCTGATAAACAACATCTGATATTTAGGTTGGGTATGTTCCAGAGATGCAACACGAAGGTTTTCAAGAAAATCCCTCACCACAGATTACCCTTAAATGGAATATTTTTCGAAAATTTTAATTTTCCCATAAATAGCTCTAACGCTTTTGATTAAAATATCATATGTTTAAGATATTTTCATGACAAATAGAATGTATGTCTCCAATTTTCTGGGAATGTCTCCAAAAGTATTCTTCATTGTGAACGACTTTTGTATAATTGGTAAACTATAAAAGATAGACAAAATTTTACTACACAAAAAATGTAGATCGCGTTAAAATACACAATTTATGTCATATACATTTTTGTTGTTGTGTGAACCATTTTCGAGATATTGCTTGTTATTCCCTTAAATTTTCCAATACTTATACTTTTTCTCAAATGGGAATTCTTTATTCATTTTTACTTTCTCTACTACGTATCGTAAGTAGGGGAAGTATTGTATTCCACCCAAAAATTAGATACCGAGAATATATGCTTTGAGACCCCCTGAATCAAAAAAAAGCATTTTTGGAAACATGTTCGTGTGTGTGTTTGAGTGTGAGTCTGTGTGTCTGTCTGTGAACAGCATAACTCAGAAACGAACAGTCGGATAAACACCAAACTTGGTATTTAGGTTCAGTATCTTCCAGAGATGCGACAAGAAGGTTTTCAAGAAAATCCCCTCACCCCATATTATCCCTTACATGGAACATTTTTCGAAAATTTTAATTTTCTCAAAAATAGCTCTAACAATTTTGATTAAAAATCATATATTTAAGATACTTTCATGTTAAATAAAATGTATATCTTGAATTTTTTGGGAATGTCTCCAAAAGTATTCTTCATTGTAAACAACTTTTGCATAACTGGTAAACCATAAGAGATAGACAAAATTTTACTACACAAAAAGCATAGATCGCGTTAAAATGCACAATTTATGTCATATACATTTTTTTGTTGAGTGAACCATTTTCGAGATATAAGTATTTTCCAATACTTATACTTTTTCTCAAATGGGAATTCGTTATTCATTTTTTTGTCTTGGTAATGCAAAGAGAATGGAATACTCCACATAGCAACCAGGTCTTAAAATATTTCACTATCGCTTAAAGCCTAGCAATTCCCCTTGCATCTATAAGAAAATTAGCAATAAGATTAACATATCGATATCTCGATTAACATGAAGCATATGGAGAATAAGCGTTTGTAAAAGTAGTTTGTACAAGAGTAGAGGAAGTCATGTGAGTGTAACACATCAGATTTTTTTCTCTGGTCACAAAGACTGGAATTTCAAAATCTGACTATCTCTGTTAGGTGAAAATACTTGTATAAATGTTTACCTCCTTCAACAAGACATAGAATAATAAGCTTTTGTAAGAATACTTTGTAGAATAGAGGGTAGAGAAGGTCATGTGAATGTAATACACGAGATTTAATGTTTTGGAAATAATGAGAATATCATGTTGAATTTACACACTTAAATTGTTGGTACCATTAAGAGCATCTGTACAAATTTTAAAGTAAGTAACCTTAAAGTTACGAAATTTGTAAGTTAGTTCTAGTATCCTTTAATTTGAGGCTATGAATCGTCAGTAAGATGAATACTTTAATATATAGGGGATTATGTGAGATTGTAATGGGTAGAAAAAGTCGTGTGAGTGCAAGCTGTGTACTTGAACGATAATGTGCATGTTTCCAAGTGAAATATCATTGAGTATATGGCGCCTGCTCAGGAGATCGTTGGCTGTTGGCCACGGTAACTTGAAGATATATTATTGATCCATAATTTCAGGACTGCCTGCCCCTTCTCTCTACCACTTTCCAACTCCTGCAAATTATTAACGAACCGTTCAACAACGCCTGAGTCCTGATATCGAAACCCGGCACGACTTCTTGGGCAGCTTGTACCCATCATACTTGACGTTTTAATTCCGCTCCACTGGAGTCGAGATGAACGCTGGGAGGCAGAGGTCAACAACTGACCCTTGGGATCTCACCTGAGAGGAATTCTAACAAGAATTTAAAATTAAAAAGGGCGCCTTAGGGAACGCGATACACGTAGCTTCCTCTGCAGCCCCGTGTTGTAATCACGATATACAACGTCATCAAGTTAATAGTGTGTCCTGTTGCACAAATGTTGGTAGTGGACGTGGGCGAAAAATGGAAAACCTGGTTCTGAAAGCAGGACTTCTGGCGAACAATAGTAGCTGTAAGAACTATTTGATTATGGGAAGTTATGTTAGGCCTGATTCACACCCACAAACAAAAATACAAGTGTTTTCAAACAAATGCACTGAAAGTTTGTGAACAATTTACGGACCTCACAACGTATGTACGAATGTTTAAAGTGTATCCACACGTAGTCACAAATTTATCTTTCTTTCAAATAGCTGCGGGCAATAATGCTACTTACATAATATGAGGGGCACTATTTATATTTTGAGCCTAATAATTAAAACAAAGTAAATTCCAATTGAAAACTGCTTTATTGCTTTTTAAAATATTCTCCTTTATGATCAATACACTTTTGCATTCGTTTGAACCATTTGTCAAAGCATTTATTCCAGTCTTCTTGAGACACCTCCAAAACACGGTTTTTGAAGGCATCAATGGCTTCTTCTGTCAACGAAAACGTTGTCCACGCAATTTATTCTTCATGTTCGGGAACAAAAAGGAGTCCTTGGGTGCCAGATCAGGACTGTATGGCGGATGACCCATCAATTCGATTTTTGGAAGCCTTCAAATGCTCTGTTGTTAGACGAGATGTGTGTGCACTCGCATTGTCTTGATGAAGAACGATCCTACGGTTGTTGTTGGTTTTCCTTACTTCACCGAAGACTTCCGCCAAAGAAATGGTTGTGTACCATTCGGCAATGACCGTTTTACGTTCCTCTAAAGGCACTGTTGCCACATGACCGGTTTTGCTGAAAAAGGAGGCGACCATTTGCTTCGAAGCGCTTCGAGTGCGAACAACTTTTGTTGGATTTGCTTCGTCTTGAAACACCCATACAGTCGACTGCTGTTTATGTTCCGGCTCATACGCATAGATCCATGATTCGTCACCTGTTACAATCTTATATACGTCTTTTGAGGCACCGCCATTGTATTTCTTGAGCATTTTTGTACACCAATCGACACGAGCATCTTTTTGAGATTGCGTCAAATTATGTGGGATCCAACGAGAGCAAAGTTTTTTCACGGCTAATTAATCATGCAATATTTTATATATGATGGTGGAATTAATACCTAGGCTTGCCTCAAACTCACAATATGTTGCATGACGATCTTTCATTATTAGGTTTTGCACAGCATCAATGTTTTCTGGCACAACAACTGATTTTGGACCACATTCACAAACTTCATCATTGAGCGAACGGCGGCCACGATTAAATTCGTAATACCAGCGTTTCACAGTGGCAAAAGATGGAGCTTCGTCGCTAAATGTGGAAGTTAGTTGATCGATGTACTCTTGTCTTGATAATCCAGTCGAAAGTCGTAATAAATCATTGTACGAACATTTTCACGAGTTAATTCCATGTTTTTGTTGGCATACAATTTTCAAGTTAGTGTAAACAATACAAATGACGCTCTATTGACAAAATGTTTGAAGTAGATTATGGTAAAAAATGTCACACTTTCCATTGGAAACGTCAGATGGCACGTAAAACATTCAGGGTTGCCAAGGCTTAAAATATAAATAGTGCCCCTCGCATATTTCTCGTTCAACAAAAATGCAGGTGATGCAGAATGTTCTGAATATACAGGGTGCTTTATGAAGAACTGACACATTTCTTTCTTTAATTATTCTGTTCGAAATTCACTCAATGCCCCAATTTTAGCACCAAATTAAGCGAAATGTTCTGGAGTTTCGATTGCCCGTCACTAGATGCGCAGATGTTCATGTTTTATTCGTAATTGTTAGTTTTATTGTCGGCAACTGTTTTTGAGATTTTTTTCTAGTCAACCTGAAAATGGAGTACACATTAAACGAACGACTCTTCCTTGTAAAGCAATACTGGATTACGAATTCAAATACAGCTACTCAAAGAGCATACCAGAGAGAATTTGGTGTTTGAAATCCTCCCCAAAGGAACACAATACTGGGACTGGTAAACAAATTGGAAACAACTGGATCTCTGGTGAGTGAAAAAGGCAAAACTCGTTCATCTAGGCTTCACATGGTTGTTGTTGACGTAAGAGCACGACTGGATCAGTCACCCAAAAAATCATTAAGACGTTTGTCGCAGCAGACAGGGTAGAGATATTCAATGTGTCAGAGAGTTGTGTAAAGTGCAGGCCTAAAACCTCATAGGATTACGGTTGTCCATCAGTTACAGGAACCAGATAAGGATAGACGACTGAGTTATTGTCTTCGGTTTCAGGCGTTTACTGTGCAAAATCCTGCCATATTGTCCATCGCATGGTTCTCAGATGTGAACTCAAATAACTCAGGCTACTGGACCAGCGAAAATCCACATGTTATTCATGAAGCACCTATGCACCCGGTTAAAATCGGAGTTTGGTGCGCACAGAGAACAGAGAGACGAATGTTTTTTTTAAAACAATGTAAACACTGCAGACTACCGACGTATTTTCGTGGAGTTTGCTGAGCAATTAGACGATGTAGAGCTGAGTCAAGAATGTTTTCAGCAGGATGGTACTAAATGCCATACATCAAATGAATCCATGACACTAATTGCAAATTTCTTTGACGACCGGATAATTTCCAAGAATCTGTGGCCACCGAGATCTCCGGATTTGACATAGCCGGAGTTCTTTCTAAGGGGTTACTTAAAAGACAGGGTTTATGCCGCACGTCCCCAGACATTGGACGAGCTGAAGCACAACATTACACAGGAGATTCAAGCTATTGACAACAGAGCTCTCCAAAGAGTGGCCAGTAACATGGAACGACGTGTTGAGTTCTGCTTTGTGCAAGATGGACGAAATTTTCAACATTTGATATAGAGGTAAATAATCTCCCAAAATTCTTCTGTATTTCAGGTATAATAAGTTGTCGCTAGCATAACTCTTTTTGAAACTATTAAAGAAATAAATGTATCAGTTCTTCATAAATCACCTTGTATTTGAAAGAATTTGAAGCTAAATTATGGTACTATGTTTAAACATTTGGCAGATAAACACCATGCGTGTTTTGTTTATTTATTTCAGCTTATTTAACTATAAAGTCCATACAGAAACACATTTTGCACACAATGATAAATACTACTAGTTATTCTGTCCATTTATCTAATTATCTACACTTGAGGTGTCTTGACATAAATATGTCCAACAACGTGGTAGTTGATATACCGTATGCCAGATTCACTACCTACCTTGACATCAAACTTCAGTTTATGGTGATGTGCCGATTTATTTAGTCACGTGTCCTTGACAATTTATACTATTAAAATGTTAACATTTTTCTTCTCAGTTTTTCTCTAATTTTACCAAGTAATTCACTGATGCTTTTATAGTTTTCAAAAGTTCTATCTTAGTTATCTCACTCGGTAACTATAAACATCACAATGGTACAATTTCGTCCCTCCATAATTTAGTCTCACATTCTAAACTATAATGGAGATCATCTGCTTCAAATGATAGCTCTCAAATCTGCACTGGCCTTGACGATGAGCGATGTATCAACCATACATTGTTGAAAATAAATACAACGTTCACTTCATTGTTGCCATCTGCATACCATTTAAGCTGAGGCTGTACAATATTTCCAAAATTAAGTTGCTTGATATTGTGAAGGAAATTAAACGCCATTAGTCTTGTTTTATCTGGAGGACGTTATGACGGTCATTTTAAGATAAATTTAATTTTTACTTTCACTACTACGTATAGTAAGTAGGGGAAGTATTGTATTCCACCCAAAAATTCGATACCGAGATTTCACCGGAAATACATGTTTTGAGCTGAATCCAAAAAAAGCATTTCTGGAAACATGTCCGTGTGTGTGTGTGTGTGTGTGTGTGTCAGTGTGTGTGTCTGTTAACAGCATAACTCAGAAACGAACAGTCGGATAAACACCAAACTTGGTATTTAGGTTTAGTATTGTCCAGAGATGCGACACAAAGGTTTTCAAGAAAATCCCCCCACCCCAGACTACCCTTTACATGGAACATTTTTCGAAAATTTTAATTTTTTCAAAAATGGCTGTAACGATTTTGATTAAAATATCATATGTTTAAGATATTTTCATAACAAATAAAATGTATATCTTGAATTTTCTGGGAATGTCTCCAAAAGTATTCTCCATTGTGAACGACTTTTGCATAACTGGTAAACCATAAGAGATAGACAAAATTTTACCAAACAAAAAATGTAGATCGCGTTAAAATACAATTTATGTCATATACATTGTTTTTGTTGAGTGAACCATTTTAGAGATATTGCTTGTTATTCCCTTAAATTTTCCAATACTTATACTTTTTCTCAAATTCGTTATTCATTTTTTTTTATTTCCTGGACATGCAAAGAGAATGGAATGCGCCACATAGCAACCAGCGCTTAAAAGATTTGACTATCCTTATAACCTACCATATTCCCCTTGCATCTACGAGAAAATTAGCAATAAGATTGACATCTCGATATCTCGATTAACATGAAGCATATGGATAATAAGCGTTTGTAAAAATAGTTTGTACAAGAGTAGAGAAAGTTATGTGAGTGTAACACATCAGATTTTTTTAAATGGGAACCTAAATTTTGTATATTGTTTTCTCATTAGAAACTGGTTTATAAAAAGCTGTTTATTTTGTGATGAGGAATAAGGAAACAAAATAAAAAATGCTGGTTTCCAATTATGAAACGTAGCTTGATCCTCAAATGATCATCCATGGATGGTCCAACCATTTATTGCGGTCTTTGTACACAGCCATTCAGAACTTTCGTTGCAAAGTGCTTTATACAAATGTTTAGTTTTTTTATGAGAAGTGAGAAACAACATAAAAAAGGTAGGTTCGCATTTAAAAAAAATCTGATGTGTTACACACACATGACCTTCTCTACTCTTGTACAAACTATTTTTACAAACGCTTATTCTCCATATGCTTCATCTTAATCGAGATGTTAATCTTATTGCTAATTTCCTTGTAGATGCAAGGGTTAATTGGTAGGTTTTAAGCGATAGTCAAATATTTTAAGAGCTGGTTGCTATGTGGCGCATTCCCTTCTCTTTGTATGTCCAGCGCATAAAAAATGAATAACGAATTCCCATTTGAGTAAAAGTATTGGAAAATTTAAGGGAATAACAAGCAATATCTCGAAAATGTTTTACTGAAAAAAAATAGTATATGACATAAATTGTGTATTTTAACGCGATCTACATTTTTTGTGTAGTAAAATTTTGTCTATCTCTTATGATTTACCAGTTATGTAAAAGTCGTTCACAATGAAGAATATTTTTGGAGACATTCCCAGAAAATTTGAGATATACATTTCATTTGTCATGAGAATATCTTAAACATATGATATTTTAATTAAAATCGTTAGAGCCATTTTTTGAGAAAATTAAAATTTTCGAAAAATGTTCCATGCAAAGGGTGATCTGGGGTAAGGGAATTTTCTTGCTATCTCTGGAAGATACTGAACCTAAATATCAAGTTTGGTGTTTATCCGACTGTTCGTTTCTGAGTTATGCACAGACACACACACACACGGACATGTTTCAAAAAATGCTTTTTTGGATTCTCAAAACATACATTTCCGGTGAAATCTCGGTATCGAATTTTTGGGTGGAATACAATACTTCCCCTACTTACTATACGTAGTAGAGAAGGTAAAAATAAATTGACCGTAAAATGACATAACGCCCTCCAAATAAAACATGACCAATGGCATTTACTTTCCCTCGTAACATCAAGGAAGTTTGGTTATAAACATTTATTTCTACAACGCTTAGTTATGGAGATATTGTACAGTCTCAAATTAAATGATCCATCCTATATTTATCAGTTAATCTGCTCCATTTAGACTCATTACCTTAGAGTAAAAGCAAAAGCTTTTAATATTCAAAACCAAGTGTTTTTTTTGAAGAAAAAACACTGCGCTGAGAATCCATTAATTTCTTTTGCTCACGACGAAACTGATATTTTAATGATCGAATTTTCATCTCCATGTCCATTACCTAACGATTTTTTTGCCCTACTCATAATCTTGATTCTGCACATTCCAAAATAATGCAGTAGAATCTATGTCCTCGATCAGTGACAATGTTGTGTTACCTTCCTCATTTTCCAAAATATAACTTGTTTTCTGATTTTATACCCACACAACTGAAATAAACTCCAATACTGTTGACGCCGTGTGCATCAACCGTAACACGTCCAGATTTGTGTGCTTACGGTTGGTGTTGCACTTGTTTTCCATCTCGGATGAAATGTGTTAAATATAAATATAAATTTGTTTGCATACTGATTTAAACAGTTGGTATACACTTATTTGCTTTTTTGTGGGAAATTGCTTGCAAGTGTGGTCTAGGCCTTAATAATTAATGGTAGAAACAATTAATTTACAAATCTGCTGCATATGTGTTAGCCTCAGAAGCCGCTTTCAACAACCCAGCATCATATAAAGCCCGGAAACATTTCGGAGACGGGAATAATCTGCCACCACAGTCCTTATTCTGTGCTTGAGGTCGCCGACATCACGCACTTGCCGTCCTTTACAATATCCCATAACCAAAATCCATGGAGGCCACGCAGTGGTCCACCGAGACCTATCCATCTTTCTGGAAATGTGCGGTCGATATAAGCATGAACACGGCAATGCGGCGGTGCCTAGTCTTGTTGGTTTTAAGCAATGGGTATGCTACTCTTAATACTGAAACAGGCTGCCTCTGCGGTCTACTGATTAGCGTATACTTTTAAATCTAGAGGTTCCAGGTCGCGGCTGGTGGTGGGATTATTTCCTGACCTCCCTAAAGCTTGAGTTTGCGATGGAAAGTGAGGCTGTTTGAGAACTATAATAATTTATTATATCAGATATTAAAATAATTTTAATATTGAGTGAATAATTTAACGTTCGAGTCTTTCCGAGGGTGACCATTTTCACGAAATTTTAAATATTTTTAAATTTCTTGTGGCCAATATTTTATCCGCCACTAAAACACAATAAGAGTAATTATTTTAATTCAATATGCAGATTTAACATTTTTGTGAGATAACATGGTAATATCAATGGAGATTTCCTTGGAGGTAATGGATATATATATATATATATACAGAGTGAGCCAAAAGACTCCGAACCGCCTGCGCGGTGTTTTTCCTGTCCGTGTCCTCGGCGCCCGTTACCGTCTGCCGCTAACATGGAAAGGCGCAAATGAAACCATACAACATTTTTAAAACTACTTTTAAAGGCTTTACTTACCAACTTTATGAAACGAAATGCTGAAACTGGCCACCGTCGTTGTCCATACATCTTTGGCACCTCTTTAGGAAACTATCCATCACTCGCCGTAGTTTACGTTGACAAATTTACTGGCGGATGTTTTGTTTTAATTCTTCCACGGTGTGTGGGTTTGTCTTATACCGTTTATGCTTTAAATTACCCCGGAGGGGTATTTTATGATCAATATTACCGGCTGCGCGGTGTTTTTCCACTGGGCGTGTGGAAATATGATAAAAACATCATAATGCACCGCTGCTATAAACAAGGTCACGCTGTTTGTGGTTTTGCTTTACAGTGTGAAGTGCAGTTTTGAGTTGACGGTGATGTGATGTAGTTCAGTTATTACGAATTATTTATTATTTTGTCCTGTACTTAGTCACAAAGTATATTATGGCTCAGTATATGTTTTCAACTGCACAGCGTGTATATATTTATGATTCGTATGTGTTAACTCGGTCAGCTTGCCAAGCGAAAGTACGATTTGCAGAAAGATTTCCAGGTGTAAAAGTTCCAGGCCGTACAACAATCCATGAACTTTACAGTAAACTTCAGGCGACAGGAAGTGTTCAGCCTAAGAAATCTAAAAGACGGCGTTCGGTTCTTACCGAAGAAACATTAGACCACATCGGTCATCGTTTGGAAAATCCCCCCCAAAAATTCCATGATGGAAGGTGAGCCAAAAGACTCCGAACCGCCTGAGTAAACTGAAATTAATGGCGGATAGTGTATGCACAAATTGAAAATTGAAAAGATAAACCATCGTCATTGTAATCTTATTCTATATTAAAGAAGACATTGCAGGATATACTCTATTATGTAATTGTTCAGAATTAATTAGTATTACTTTGAGCGTAGTTTCAGAAATGAACTAAAAAGGTTGTAGCAATGGATTAAAATGTTTTAATTCACTATTGTGATTAAAACCAGTATTTAGGTTGCTAGGAGCAACGAAACAAGCTCTAGTTTATACGACAGTAACAGGTAGAAGAAAACCAAAGATTATATATAAATGTGACACAAATGAACGTCTTTGTTGACAGGTAGTTGTCTCCGAAACCTTAAGCACCTATCTGACCTCGGAAGTTAAAGGCCGTATATAACGAAGAAAAAATATCTGATGTGATACAGTAATATAACTTTCTCTGCTCTCTATCGCTTATTAGTGGGAATACAAGCTACTCTTACTAAAGCTTTTTTTATCTACTACATTTTAATTCAAATAAATCTTTGCAGAAATAGCTACAGTATACATTTCGTTATAGATACAAAGGGAACAGCGATAGTCAAATATTTAACAACTGGACTCTATACGCTGGCTTTAAAATTCCGTACTGTTTCCATGACATCGCGAGAAATAACTGAACGTTGACAGAAAGTTAAGAGAATGACCAAGAAATGGACAATTCGAACCTTTAATAACCGATATCTCAGAAATGGCTTAAAGTAAAAAAAAATATATGAAATAAACTGTGTATTTTAAATAGATAAAAAATCTATATGCAATACATTTTCGTCTATCGTTTAACGTTTACCAGTTTTACAAGTTTAAACAAAATTCCTTCCAAATGAAGTGAACTTCACGGGCTATTCCCAGAAAATTTCCGATAGGTTCATTTTATTTGTCTTGCAAATTTATTTAATATATGGCATTTAAATAAAAAATGTTAAGGCCATTTCTGAAAATAAATTTTTTTGAAAAGTTTGCATGTAAAGGCTGGTGCATGTAAAGTGCTATCATCCAGAATTTGCTTGCTCCTCGACAGGCTACTGATGCAAGGCATTGGCTTGTAAATCCTACATAGGGGAGGGTAGTTCTTTAAAGAAGAAGATAATATTAACTAAGGATGGGGCCTTGATATGGTCGATACCGGTGGTATCGAAGTTGAGACAGTATTTTTAACACTTAAATAATTTCAGCCAAATTATATAATATATAAATTCAATAACACTCTGCCTTAAAGCAATATGTGTATGTAAAAAAATATAAAAAGTGTATATTACAGTCATTGTTTATGTTTATATTATTGTATATATGTGTAATAATGTTACGTGAATGTATTACGTAATTTAATAATGTAGGAGCTGTGAGAATAATAGGTTAAAAGTTGCTAACAATGTGGTAGCCTTCAGGCTATAATGAATTTGAAAGTTTAATAATGCTACTTGTGATTCTGGGAAGCAATAAGTAATTTTTGTGACAGTTCATAAAATAGCCAATCAACAACCAGAAAAAGCTTTGGTTAAATGAAGGTATTCTATTGGACTAGGATTAGCCAATTAGAAACTAAAATGAAGCAAAATTTACAAATTCAGAAGTCAGTTGCTTGTAGACAGTGTTCCTAACCAGACACGATATGCATCCTAGAGAAATTTAATAAGTATTTTGTGTGAGACAAAAATAGTTTACGTGTTAAAATCTGCAAGTAATTAATAAAAGGAGTGAAGTAAAATTATAATCTGTGTAAGCCTACATTCTTCAATCGCACCACTCCCTGCTAAGACATTCATGTCCTTAAAAAACAAGAATAAATACTGACGCAGCCGAGGTAAACATAAATATATAATATTTAAAGAAACAGTCGAAATTACAAAGTTAATATTTTTTAAACATTTGGGACAAAGGCCACAGGAAAGTACATTTTTGGGGCGAAGGCAAATAACAATACAATTCAACTCCTACTTCAAATCGGCTTTCCATACGTGGGGCAGAAACTTCGTTTCTTCAAAGTGTGTGTAATACTTTGAGATAAACCCTCGGTACTTTTAAATTTTTAAGTTTTGCAGTATTTAAAGTTATTGCGTTTAACTTTATGCTAGATAAGGAACGAAAAGAGTCGAGATTTCAAGTTATTGCCTCGCACGTGTCCCCAAAGAGATGTTGGACTATAGTTCTTGATAGATCTTGTTTCCTGTGGATAAATGAATGTAACATTCCATAGCCTTGTATCTAATTGAAAACATACAAAACCTGGGGGAAGGAGTAGAGGTACTCATGTAACATGCAGCGTTAACTGAGTTGTGAATGAAGCTGATTTACCTAACGCACGAAATCACGCCTCTGCAATAACCTGGCTTGGTGGCTCAGTCTCTGCCGTTATACTTACCTACTACGGTGACCAAAATCTGTGAATTCAGCAGAAACAAATCAGAACTTAAGACCTTAGGTAATATAGCGCATGGAAATATTTGTCTTTCAAGAATTCTCGTGCTCTTAAACAAACATTTTTGAGTCCTTTATATCTCAAATGGGAATTGGTTATTCGTTTTCTATGTCCTGGGCATGCAAAGAGAATGGAATGCGACACATAGCAAGAGCTCTTAAAAATTTGACTATCGCTTAAAGCCTACCATATGACGCAGTAATTTGTATCACAAAAATGTAAATGTCAGAGTGATTGTAGTGTGAATATGCATTGTTGTGTGACATTGATTTGAGATGTTTGTTGATTGTAATCATTGTCGAGAAGTAGGTTTATACGGCCTTACTGAAACTGACAATAATAGCGTGCAATAATGTAGCGAGGGGGTGAGCTGTTTATCATTATTAGAGACGAGCAAATGACGTCAGAGTGGCGTGTTTTTTTTAGAATTTGCTGGAACATTTTTCCCCAGAGCATATGTTTTCGTAATTTTCATTGGATATAAATATAGACGCTAATGTTGGCGCGTTTTATTAACCAATAGCAGCTCGGTTATAATCTTTAGGCGAGGAAGTATAAATTCAGTGTCAGAATCAAGTTTAACGTAGTCCAACAGAAGCATTCGCGTATAAGACATCGATTAGTTCGACGAAGGCGTTCATGGAGTATGCGTCACATGCAGTTCATCAAGGTTACGCGTCGCAAAGTTATGAAAAAATCTCTCGAGTCGTAATAAAGTTAATTACACAAAAAGTTGAAGTACGCGAATTAATAATGCGCAGTAAAGAAGTTATTCTAACAGTTTCAGTTTGGCGAGTGTCAAGATTAATAGGTGAAAGTGATTAATGCGTTACGACAGTAAAAGTGTAAAACAAATTCTTTTATCAGTGTTATCTTTGGATAAAAACTCCTTTCCGTTTACACACCTGTATAAGATAAGTGCTTGACCGAGAAATCATAGCTAGCCGGAGGACAGTGAACCCAAAATTAAATACAATAACAGGCGCTCAAAAAAGATAACACGAAGTGACTGCGACAAACTGTCTTTTATACGTGCGGCAGATAAAAATGAAACATCTTCCAACTACTACCAATAAATATTCTACTTCACATATTCCCCTTGCACCAACAAGAAAATTAGCAATAAGAAACTTTCTGCAAATGTTTATCTCGACTAACATGAAGTAGATGGAGAATAAGCGTTTGTGAAAATAGTTTATACAAGAGTAGAGAAAGTCATATGGTGCAACAATTTCAGATTTTTTTCCTAAATCACATAAAGATAATTTTACACTGCGAATAAAATATTTTTACAATAACTTTAACCTAATGAGGGCGGCGCCGTGCCGAGTGGTTAGACCGCTCGCCTCCCACCAAGGCGGACCGGGTTCAATCCCAGGGACCTGCATGTGGGATTTGTGGTGGACGAAGCGGCGTCTGGGCGGGTTTTCTCTGGGATCTCCGGTTTCGCCCGCCATTCTTTCCACCAACTGCTCCATCATCACCTTTCCTTTCATCCATTTCACCACCATTTCGCTTCATCTACTTCCTTCATCCCATACCAGGCATCGGGCTGATCACCCATCCTGGATGTTCTGTCTGATCCATGAGTGTCTGCTCCTCGACGGGCCTCTGACCCCAGGCACCCGCCTGTAAGTCCTGGGGGTGTAAGTCCTACATAAGAAAAGGGTAAACAGATAATGAATGAATTTAACCTAATGCGAATAAAATATAATTCAGTTTATGTAACTAAAAAGACCAATATTTTTTCTTAAATAGCTAATATTCACTAAAATTTGGTGCGCATAATGCAAGTTACAAGAAAGAAACAATACAATGGGTATGGTTATTATGTATCATTTTAAAGCTGAAGCTCATTTTTATCACATAGAGAATGCAAAATGATTTTTTTAACATTTCGGTTACACGAACTCCCCTACTTACTCCCCTACGTTTACAGAGATATACTTTATCCCTAGTAATGAATATATTATACGAGATGAGGCATAAACAAGATAGGATTGCTTTCGGCAATTTTGGGAGTAGTTTGCGTGACGAGATAACAAGGCGTTCCTGGTCTCCGCGCTAGTGCAGCGCAAAAATAATTTATTCCTCATAACCACCGGTACCTAGTTCTAAACGGTAAATAAAATTTTGGGATTGCTTTGCAGCGAACAGAGGGCGATCGCTAGGGGAGGAAAAGCATGAAACAAGCCGCTATAAACCATGCTCCCTCGTTTTCTTCACAGAAACTGCTCCGTTAAGGTGCTGGAAAACCCGAAAGGCAATAAAGGATCAACACTTTTCCATTATTCATGTAGGACAAAAGTTTGTGACGTCGGGGTACAAGCCATGCGCTGAATCGTCAAGCTGTACTGGAGCAGGAGTAAGCGAAATTTCGCTATGCGTGTGTGTACAGTGTAAAACAAATACACAACGTTTTACTTTCTCTACTACGTATAGTAAGTATGGGAAATATTGCATTCCACCCAAAAATTTGATACCTAGATTTCGCCGGAAATACACGTTTTGAGGCCCCATGAATCCAAAAAATCTGATGTGTTACACTCACATGACTTTCTCTGCTCTTGTATATTTTTACAAACGCTTATTCTCCATATGCTTCCTGTTAATAAAGATGTTAATCTTATTGCTAATTTTCTTGTAGGTGCAAGGGGAATATGGTAGTATTTAAGCGATAGTCAAATATTTTAAGAGCTGGTTGCTATGTGGCGCATTCCATTCTCTTTGCATGTCCAGGACATAAAAAATGAATAACGAATTCCCATTGAGAAAATGTATGAGTATTGGAAAATTTAAGGGAAACGCGAGCAATATCTCCGAAATGGTTCACTGAACAAAAAAAATGTATATGGCATAAATTGTGTATTTTAACGCGATCTACATTGTTTGTGTAGTAAAATTTTGTCTATCTCTTATGGTTTACCAGTTATGCAAAAGTCGTTCACAATCAAGAATACTTTTGGAGACATTCCCAGAAAATTCGAGATATGTATTTCATTTGCCATGAAAATATCTTAAACATATGATATTTTAATCAAAATCGTTAGAGCGATTTTTGAGAAAATTAAAATTTTCGAAAAATGTTCCAATTAAAGGGTAATCTGGAGTGGGGATTTTCTTGAAAACCTTCGTGTCGCATCTCTGGAAGATACTAAACCTAAATACCAAGTTTGGTGTTTATCCGACTGTTCGTTTCTGAGTTATGTTGATCACACACACACACACACACACACACACACACACACGGACGTTTCCAAAAATGCTGTTTTTGGATTCAGGGGGTCCCAAAACATATATTTCGTGAAATCTCGGTATAGAATTTCTGGATGGAACAAAATACTTCTCCTACTTACTATACTAGTAGTAAAAGTAAAAAAGCATTTTTAGAAAAAAACGTCTGTGTTTGTCTGTAAACAGCATAACTCAAAAACTAAAGTAAGATAAATATCAAAGTTGGTATTTAGTTCAGTATTTACAAAGATGCTACACAAGATTTTCAAGACTACCCTTTACATGGGACATTTTTCGAAAATTTTGATTTTCTCAAAAATGAATCTAAAGATTTTCATTAAATATCATATGTTTAAGATATTTTTGTGAACAAATGCAAACTGTATCTTGAATTTTCTGATAATATCCCCAAAAGTCCTCATTCTGAATGGCTTTTGTATAACTGGTAAACCGTAAGAGATAGACAATACGTTTCTGCACAAAAAAATGTAGTTCTCGATAAAACACACGGTTTATGTCATATACATTTGTTTTGTGGAGTGAACCATTTCCGAGATATTTTATTATTTGTTTGAATTTTCCAATACTTAATCTTTTTCTCAAATTCGTTATACGTATTTTTATGTCCTGAACATGCAAAGAGAATGGAGTGCTCCACATGGCAACCAGCTCTTAAAACATTTGACTAAACATCGCTTAAAGCCTACTGTATTCCCCTTGCACCTACAAGGAAATTAGCAATAAGATTGTTTCTGCAAATGTTTATCTGATTAACATGAAGTAGATGAACAATTACCGTTTATAAAATAAGTTTTACAGGAGTGGAGAAAGTCATGTGAGTATAACACATAAGATTTTTCTCTAAAAATCAATATTTTATAGCAAATATATAAAATTGATGTATTATATTCACATGACATAAGAAGAATTTAGTAAGATTTTTAAAATGCATATTGCTATGTGATGGTTTATTTGCATGACCAGAAGAAAAAAAGAACAACTTAGTACTGGAGAAAATTATAAGTATTTAAAATTTAAACTAATAACAAAAAAATATTTCGGAAATGGTTAACGCCACAAAAAGGATTTATTTGACATAAAATGTGTGCTTTAACGAGATATACATTTTTGGTGCAGTATGATTTTGTCTATTACCTACTTGCGGTTTACCAATTGTACAAAGGTAATTCAGAATGAACAGGGTTTCACAGGCTATTCCCATAAAATACAAGATATACATTTGATTTGTCACGTAAATATCTAAATATAGGGTAATTTAATCGAAATCGTTAAACCTATTTTTGAGAAAATTGAAAATGTTGCATAATCGTTCATGTAAAGGATAGGTGTGGAGGGATTTTCATGTTTCTTCCAGGCCTGCAAAATACAAGGGACGTTCTAGAAGTTCTCAATCTGACTGAGAGATGGCCAAATTATTGCGATAGGTGGTAATTGTTTTTTACACAAGCCGTAAGTAGGGCGAGGTTGGAAAGGTAGAATTGGGATTTGAACCATGGATCTTCCTGTTTTCAGCCGGTTACTTTAACCAACTCAGCTAATATGGCAACATATCCAGACGACATTAAATTTCCCAATTGACTGCGTGATAGCACAATTGTTTAGAGCAAGGGTGACGAAAATGCCTTTCTCTATCGAGCCATCAAATATGCAACACGCACTACACTATTCAGCAGCACATGGAAAATAAATGAAAAGGAGTTGCGCCTGCGAGTCACACTGCCCCGCGAGTCGCGGTTTCGCCACCACTGGTTTAGAGCAAGCGGACGGAAACCGGAAGATCCGTGTTTCAAATCACGGCTATGGCATTGCATTTTTCAGTCTGATCCCACCTTTTCTACTATTATAATTGTTAAGTATCATCCTTTAGATAGCGCGGTGTGAAGTTTCAGACGCTAGGTCTAGTTACTTGTTTGTGAAGATCGTGTAAACAAACAAATGTTAACATTTTCTACAAAATGGACAACATTGAAATATGAGTTGCGAAAAACTACTTCATTTTGAAGGGTTTAACTTCAGCAGAATTCAAAGGGAATTGGATTTGACATTAAAGGATACTTACCGTTTGTTTTCGATGGTCAAAAGTTGCCTGTTGAATTTAAGCGTTGTCGCACATCCATTCTAAATGATGAGATGTCAGGGCGTCCCAAAAAACTACGACGGACGAGATTGTTACAAAAATGTGCAATGGCGTACTCGCTGATCGTCGATCAAGGATTTATTAGTTTGCTGACATTACAAAGAATTCGACGTTTTCACTAGATTTTACACAAGATTTTGGGAATGTGAAAGCTTTTCGCTCATTGGGTGCCGCATTTGTCAACAATGGACTAAAAACGCATTCGAATGAGCATTTCTAAAAAATGTTCAGACTTATTTAATTGCAATCCCAGTGAGTTTCTCCCACGTTTCGAAATTTGGACTTATCAATACACGCCAGAGACGAAAGAACAATCCATCTGCAGGAAAAGTCAAGGCTACAGTCTTATGGGATTCTCATGGTGAGATGCTCATAGACTACACCCAGAAGGACCGATTCATTACCGGATAGTATTACGCTTCACTATTGGACCACTTCACTGCTGTTCAGTCTAAACGTCCACACCTTGCACAAAAGAAACCTCTCTTTCATTACCATAATGCACTTTCATACACGTGTGGAATTTCTGCTACAAAACTTCAGGACCTTAGCTTTCGAGTACTTCCACATCCGCCATATTCCCCGGTGTTAATTACTAGCGATTACCTTTTACTCCCTAGCCTGAAGAAATGGCTGGGTGGCCGAATATTTACATTAAATAATCAGTTGAACCTGAGAAAGATGATTATTTCACACAACTGGACAAATATTATTTTACTGAGGGTATGAAAAGGTTGGAAAATCATTAAAAAAAGCAGGTTGATTTGAATTATGTTGAAACATAAAAAAGAGCACATTTCTTAAATTTTACATTTTTTGGTCAGGCCGAGAACTTTTAAAACGCCTCTCATACGCTTCAACTTTATGTTGCATATTTTCACCTCAGAACTTCCCCAGTTTAGGGAATAGATCGAAGTCTGATGAGGCTAAGTCAGGAGAATAAGGTGGATGCGGTAGCAGATCATACACCACTTCGTTGATTTTCGCCACTGCAAAAATACATTGAGATGGCGAGCATTGTCTTGATAACAACGACGTTTTTTTGCCAAGTCCGCAAGGTAGAGAATATGATATGCCATTCAAACATTTTATATTCATATTTCATATTTTGAGATTTCGTGTATGTGTGTGTGTGACTGTAAATGGCTTAACTAAAAAACTTAATTAATTCTTACTTGGTATTTAAGGTCAATATTTTCCAAGCATTCGACACAAAGGGTTTTCAGAAAATCCTCCCCCACCTCATACTCCTTACATCGAACATTTTTGTTACTTTTTTCCTTAAGAATGGCTCTACCATTTTTAAATACTACACTTTTAAGATATTCACATAACTAATGAAATATTTAGTTTTGAATTGTCTGCGAATAGCCAGTGAACTAGTATTCATTCGGAATGAATTGTACTTAATTTTGTATAACTGGTAAAGCATGAGGGAGAAAAAAAGCTTATTGTGCAAAATATGTAGATCTTCTTAACACACAGCTTGTCAAATAACTTTATTCGTGACAGCAGCCATTTCCGAGATATTCGTTGTTACTGGTTTTAATTTTTCATACTTTTGCAATTTTTGACGCACTGTAATCACTCAGTTGTTTCTCGTATGCGAGAGTATGGGACTTCAAAGCGGCTTTTTAAACATTTGGTCATCGCTTCACCTCTTGTATCCGATTTGTGCCTACAGCGAAATGTATAATGAATTTATTTCTGCAAACGTTTATCTCAATTAACGTGAAGAAAATACAAAAGTAAGCCTTTGTAGTAATAGTTTGCAGAAGAGATATAAAAATAAATGTTATGAGTTACATTCATGTAAATATATGTACTGTGTTTGATTCTGGAGTTTAGCTATGGCCTTGTAGTTGAGTAAGCCAACCTGAGCCAGCGTTCTATTGTGCCATATCGCTCTATTGTTTTACACTCCAAAGGTAACAGTAATACATTATATTACCGCATCAAAAAACAATATCATTATTCTTTAATTAAGTAAACCTGTAAAACAATATAATTATGATCATACACATGTAAAACATGACAGTTTGACTGCACTTGTTGACAAGTGAACACTTTTGAACTGCTGGTGTTGCGCTGTTTGCATTCTAGCCAAGAATCTCCCCACTCCACTACACGCTTACAATTCAAGGACAATACCATTCTCCTGAGTCAACCACAGTAAGTCATAAGATTTTTGAACGATATGAGTGCGCTCGGTGGGAAGAGGAACTAAACAGTTACGGAACAAGTGGGCGGGGCTTCGGTAGGAAAGTCAGGTAAAGAAAATAATTCGCAGTTCCGAGTTACAAGACTGAGGCCTGCAAATGTAGTGCTATTTTCATTGTGCTACTGTACATTCCCCTATCGCCTTACCTCTCAATCCCCTTTAATCCCTAGCCTTAATGACGTTAGGCATTATTAACTAAAACAGTGACTTCCTCCTCTAAGCGCACTCATATCGTGGCCGACTAGTACTTTAACTCTGCTGTTTACAAACAAGCACACACTGCCCAAAATGTGGTTTTGAATATGTAAATGTGGAAGTTATTGTTACAGTGAACTATTATTTTAAGATATATTTTTTTTACTCGTTTAGAAATGCACATTTTAGAAAACCCTTAGAAGTAAACATACTAAACGTAGAGTAATAAAATTATGAAATCGTTGAAAGTAATCCTGCACTGCGTGTAGTACAAAAACTGCAACAGGGTTAGATACCACTTCAGGCTCGACAGGCGGGACAGACAGTTTCCTCGTGCGAAATTTCTCCATTCCATCGTCCCCAAAATAATTAAACTCTGTCCGTAGCGAAGTGAATGGGAAAAGTTGGCAGCAATTTCCTCGACCTGTTCCACTCGCCTGCCTGTACGACAGCGCGTGCGTTTTATTGAACATTGTTGTAGGTTCTAAGTTTTATTGAATTATTATTATTATTATTATTATTATTATTATTATTATTATTATTATTATTATTATTATTATCATGAGCATCATACTTCATTCAGTGCACACAAGGTAAAGGAAAATAATAATAATAATAATAAAACAATAATAATGTGTCAATATAAACTCTAGCACCGACATATAGTAACTAAACAAAGTATTGTATTCCACCCAAAAATTCGATTTCTAAATTTCACCGAAAATACATATTTTGACGACCGAAAATCAAGAAAAAATCATGTCATAATTCACGTGACTTTCTCTATCCTCTATAAGTATTAGTGGATATACAAATTATTCTTACAAAAGCTTATTTGGAAATAGCTACATTACACATTTTGTTATAGATACAAAGGAAATAGTGATAGTCAAATGTTTAAGAACTGGACACTATATGCTGACCTTAAAATTCCATGCTGTTTCCATGGCATCGCGAGAAATAAGTGAATGTCGACAAGACTTAAAAGAATGAGAAGAGTATTGAACAATTCGAACCATTAATAACGCATACCTCGGAAATTGCTTATACCACAAAAAAGTAGTTTGAAATAAACTGTGTGTTTTAAATAGACCTACATTTTCTTTTGTAGTACGTTTACGTTAGGCAAGATAATGAAAGTTCCTTCCGAATGAACAGGAGTTCACAGGCTATTCTCAGAAAATTCAAAACATACACTTTATTTGTCATGCAAATGTCTTTAATATCCGGTATTTCAATCAAAATTGTTAGTCATTTTTGGGAAAAACAAAAATTTCGAATGCTTTTTTTGGATTCAGGAAACATGTATTTCAGTTAAATCTTGATATCTAATTTTTGGGTGGAATACAACACCTTCTCTACCTATTATGCACGTGATAGAGAAAGTAAAAAAACATACGTTTAGTAAAAGGTCTGTGTGTATATGTGTGTGCGTGTGAACAAAACAAAAAATAGGGCCGAAGTTCTACTCATCATGCTTTAAATTCAGTATCTTATTATTTAACTGAGTCTATATATTTACAATTTGGGTATTTTCATTTTTTCATTACGTTGATTATTACATTTTTGAATTTATTCTAACTCTGTGTAATTTACATTGTAATGTTGTTAATAATTCCATACAAAGATTATATTTTATATAAAAAATCAAATTATATTCATATAATACTATTTCAGTATACAAGTTAATAAAATTAATAATCATTCGTCTTTTTTCAAAAATCGGCTAATATAATTATATAGATAAGAAAAAATAATTAAGGAAAAACACACACTTCTGCTGTGTAATAAATAAAGTATGAAAATAAACGTACACACACTGCTGTACTAAAAAGAATAACAAGGAATAGATATAGATCAGAAATAAAGTTAGAATACAGATATACATCTACGTAATAGAAAAGAAGACAAGAGGAATAGTTAGTAAGAAGAGACAAAAAAGAAGGATAATATTAATGTAAAATATGTAATTATTAATCCATAGAAAAAAAACGCGTATAGAATTATACAACGTACAAAAACTACTACATAGTAATATAATCTATATATATATTTTATATTTGAGGAACTCAAGTGGAATATAGACTTTTGGGTTTCATTTAAGATACATACTATTTGGGAAAATAATTTTATCAATTTATCTATTAACCTGACTAATATATGCATTCCTGGCACCTACTGATATTTCATTTGATATTTTGTTTAAATACTGAAATGTGAATTTTTGACGTATTATTTCGTATATCGTGTACCCTTGCAAATACCAATGTATTATCAGTGTTCAAGGATGACGTAGAGGACATTCCCATAAAGCGTGTGAACAGCATAACCCAAAAAGGAAAAGTTGGTTAAATACCATAATTGGTATTTATTCAACATCTTCCAAGCATGCAACCTGAAAATGCGCTATCCCAAATTAACCTTTACATGGAAAAATTGACTTTATTTTCTCAAACATGGCTGCAACAGAATTAATTGTTCTTTCACACAAGCCGTGTGTTGGACAGGGTTGGAAAGGTAGAATCAGGTGACTGAAAAATTCAATGCCATAGCCGGGATTTGAACCACGGATCTCCCAGTCTCCGTCCGGTTGCTCTAACCACTGAGCTACCATGGCAACATGCCGGCATGCCATTAAATTCTCCAGCTGACTCGCATTTTTCCCGGTAAACCACAAGGAGATCTCAAATTGTATAGAGATGTCATACCCCAATGGCGACTTACATTCTTTGTAAGTACTTAAGTCCCGGGCTTTATATTTACAACCACTATTAGGTCAATTAATGGAATTAATTTAAGATATATACATGCCAAATAAAATGTGTGTCTTGGAATTTCTGAAATAATCTGTGAAGTCCTGTTTATTAATAGGATGTTCTTTTGTATAGTAACTGGTAAACCACAAGGGACAGACAAGAACTTTACAAATAATGTAGATCTTGTTAAAACACAACGTTATGTCTGGTAAACCTTTTGTGCCATTAACCATTTAGGAAATATTTGTTACTGGTTTGCGCTTTCAAATACTTTATACCTTTAGGGTGCTTAATCGTCATTCATTTGATTCTTATGGCATTGCAAAGATTGGAATCTCAAAGTCATCATCACAAATAAACCCACTTTTTAAAGACTTGACTATCGCTTCAGACTCCTGTGTCTCTCTTATGCTTATACAGAAATATGTAATGAAACTGGTTTCTCAAGGGTTTATTTTTACTAGCATGAAATAGATAGAAAATAACCTTTGTAAGAATAGGGGTTAGAAAACATAATAAAAAATCTGATGTGTTACACTCGTAACACTTTCTCTACTCTTGTACAAACTATTTTTACAAATGCTTATTCTCCATCTATTTCATGTTAATCGAGATGTTGATCTTATTGCTAATTTTCTTGTAGATGCAAGGGGAATTGCTAGGCTTTAAGCGATAGTCAAATACTTTAAGAGGTGGTTGCTATGTGGAGTATTTCATTCTCTTTGCATTACCTGGACATAAAAATGAATAACGAATTTGAGAAAAAGTATAAGTATTGGAAAATTTAAGGGGATAACAAGCAATATCTCGAAAATAGTTCACTCAATAAAAAATGTATATGACATAAATTGTGTATTTTAACGCTATCTACATTTTCTGTGTAGTAAAATTTTGTCTATCTCATATGGTTTACCAGTTATGCAAAAGTCCTTCACAATGAAGAATATTTTTGAAGACATTCCCAGAAAATTCGAGATATACATTTCATTTGTCATGAAAATATCTTAAACATATGATATTTTAATCAAAATCGTTAGAGTCGAAAAATGTTGCATGTAAAGGGTAATCTGGGGTGGGTGGATTTTCTTGAAAACCTTAGAGTAGCATCTCAGGAAGATACTGAACCTAAATACCAAGCTCGGTGTTTATCCGACTGTTCGTTTCTGAGTTATGCTGTTCACAGCCAGACACACACACACGGATATGTTTCCAAAAATGATATTTTTTGGATTCAGGGGGTCTCAAAACATGTATTTCCGGTGAAATCTCGGGATCGAATTTTTGGGTGGAATACAATACTTCCCCTACTTACTATACGTAGTAGAGAAACTAAAAATCTGATGCGTTACACTCATAACACTTTCTCTACTCTTGTTCAAACTATTTTTACAAACGCTTATTCTCCATCTTCTTCACATTCATGGAGATAAACATTTGCAGAAACTTATTGCTAACTTTATTGCCAATTTTTTTGTAGTTGCAAGGGGAATATGGTGGGCTTTAATCGATAGTCAAATAACAAGGAAGATCTCGGGAATGGTTCACTCTACGAAAAAAAACCAAACCGTATAAGACATAAACTGTATGTTTTAACGAGATATACATTTTTTGTGTAGTAAAATTTTGTCTATCACTTACGGTTTACCAGTTATGAGAAATTCATTCAGAAGAAAGGGGACTTTTGGGGACATTCCCAGAAAATTTATCATATACATTTCATTTGCCACGAAAGTATCTTAAACGTATAATATTTTCATCAAAATCGTTAGAGATAGTTTTGAGAAAACAAAAATTTCCGAAAAATGTTCCATTTAAAAGGATGGAGATGTCTTGAAAATCTTCATGTTGCATCCTTGGAAGATACTGAACTTAAATACAAGTTTGGTATTTATCTGACTTTTCGTTTTTGAATTATTCTGTTCACAGACACACGCACGCAAGAACACATTCCCAAAAATGCTTTATTTGGATTCAGGGGACCTCAAAACAAGCATTACCGGTAAAATATTGAATCGATTTTTTGGGTGGAATACAATACCTTCTCTATCTACTATGCACTTGGTATAAAAAGTAAAGAATGGTATGAACAGGTATTACGAATGGGAACATACAACTCCGAATATTTTAAAATACATCCGAAAGGTAAAAGAATTCGTGGCAGACCTAATAAGAGATTGATCAACCGGTTACTTAATTTAAATGGAGCCGGAACAGATTAATAATAATATAATTAGTGAAGGGTGATGATGAAGATTTATCACGAGTAAATAAAGTAAATAGAAAAGTAAAGCTTTGCATGAGGAATTTGTGGGATAGTGATTGTTACAGGCCAGAACCTGTTGTGACGTAACGGTACTGTGCTTGTAAGGTTTTAACACCACTTGTCACGCCACTGAGTGTTACTGCTGGTGGCTCGAACATCTTCGTCGGCAATTTCTTGGTAACACCCTCCTTCTCCCTATCATTGTCGTACCGCAGTCACTTTTGACCTTTACGGTGAGAATCCCCTCATTAATTCCAGTTTTGAGATTTCTCCTGTAAGCAGAAATCCAATAATCATGGGAGGTAAGACTGTTGCTTCGTCTCTCTAATTACAGGAGGAGGGAAAAACAAAATTTCTTCTAACTAAAGTTGATTAAAGTAATCGGTAGAAGCAAACTTTTACCTGCAACAGTTCAACGCGTATTTCTGGGCTTGTTTTTCTTTTGTTTATTTCTTTCTTCCCCTAAACCTTATCTGTGTGAGAGATTGGTCCAATGTTTCGATCTCGCGATTTTACTAGAAATTTATATTTTGTATCCCCCCCGAATAACCGAGAGAGGTAATGTGTGAGGTTCGTATTCGGGAGGTTCGGGTTCGATTTCCGTCAACCGTCCACTCTGACCTTCCGCTGGATAATTCTGGGGTGTTTTATCATCTACCATGATTTCCTCTCCATAACTTCCCTTACTCTGTTTGCTTCTTTTAGGTGTGCTTTTAGGTTTCATGGCGTAGAATGTGTTTATCGGAGGGGGACACCTTGCCACTGCAACCAGCTTGATATATTGTAGCTACACCTCTGGGAGGCAGGTATGAGGTGAAGGAGCCATAGGAGGTCGCAGGTCCGCAGGCAGACAGGCCCACAGAGACGCGCAGAAGTCCCGAATATTTCTAGTTTGAACATCCGCATGCAAGTAGAATCCGGAGAGAGTGCAAAGAAGAGGCCATAACTGGTGGGACATAGCCTGCATTCATGGGGAGAAATCTTTCCAATGCGCAAGAAACTACGCCATCTGCCCGACACCACTATCACTTGCAGACACACCTGAAACGTTAGAGGGAGAAATGTAATGAGAGGAAATGAGGAAAAGGAGAAATTATGGTAGTATACCCTCCCTAGCATTCGCCTAAGCCACTAGGGTAAAGCCACGAAAATCCCCATGGTCAGAGTGGGCGGTCACCGGGAATCGAATCGTGGACCTCCCGAATACGGGCCACAGACATCGCCGCCTGAACCATTCCATAGGTGGTTTCGTGGCGTAAGGCGGTGCTAGACAGATGGCGCAAATGCTTGCTCAAATGAGAGTATTCCCCGCGAACACTAGAGGGCGGCCTGGTCGACGGGTCGTTCATCGCCCTCTTTAGATAGCTCCAGAAGTGAGACGGGTCTTCGAGCTTAGAACTTTTAGGGGCTTCCGCGCGTCGCTGTGGCCTGTCTGCGCCTGTAGCATCTTATGGTTCCTTCACATCATCCCTTCCTCTTGGGAATGGTAGCCGCAATAGATCTATGTAGTTCGCAGTGCACGAGCTGTCCCCCTCCGTTTTATATCCTATGCCTTTACTTATCTCCCAGAATAATAAATCATCTGACTTTACCTAGCAGTTATGCTTTATGTTTATAGTTGTTCTACAAATCTGTCATGCGAAACCTTGTTACTTTTTCTCCCAGTAACTACATAGTATATAGGTTAGGTATTGCATTCCCCAAAAATTCTATGGCAAAATTTCATCGCAAATATGTTCCTTGAAGCTCCTGACTCCAGAAACAAAAAAGCAGATCTCTTTCTCTCTCTCTACCTACCTGTGTGTGTATTTGAACAGTATAGCTCAAAAAACGAAAATTAGGATAAATACCAAACTTGGTGTTGAAGTTGAATATCTTCCGAAGATGCAACGTGAGGACGTTTAACCAAACCCTACACCTCAAATTGATATGTTTCATTGTAATGATTTTGATTAATATACTATATATTTAAGATATTTACATGTCAAAAACAAGCTTGAATTTTCTGGGAATAGCCTGTGAAGTCATCTTCACTCTGAATCACTTCGTACAATTGGTAAACAGAAAGAGATAAACAAAACATTACTATAACAAATATGGAACTCATTAA
Source organism: Deroplatys truncata (assembly GCA_030765065.1). NCBI lineage: Eukaryota > Metazoa > Arthropoda > Insecta > Mantodea > Mantidae > Deroplatys > Deroplatys truncata. Next base: position 233,179,161 of record CM060976.1, on the reverse strand, counting down.
AGCATACAATTTATGTAAAATAAAGGTTATTGTGGTTTTGACCATTTCAAAGATATCCTTTGTTATTGGGTTGAATTTTCAAATAGCTACTTATACTTTTTTAAGTGGTTTGTTGCTATTCGTTTTTTCTCCTGGTCATGCAAAAAACATGGAAGTTTAAGGCCATCAATAACGATCCGCTTTATACACATCTGACCATCGCTTTAGCCTATTGTGTTCTTGTAGTTACAACGAAAGGTGTAAATGTGTAATTAAGTTTATTTGATTAACAAGAAGTAGATAGAAGAATGGAGTTTTTGTAAGAATAGTGAGTATAGAAAGTCATGTGAATGCAACCCATCAGATTTTTCTATACACCTTCTGTTAGTACCTATATAGTTTCGAAGTGTTGTAATAGGTATACAGGTACATACATACGCCCTGTATCGTTAACCAGAAACGTTTGTTCACTACAAGAAATTGTTTTATTCAAATAAAATCAACATGTTCTTGGCCATTTCGATTTAGAAATCTTAGAAATTTCAACCAACACAGTTGCCTACCGGCACCATAGCTTTAGCGTCTTTATTTTATTATTTTCTTTTATCCCACCTAGTATGTGCAATTATTTTTACATAATTCACCAGAAAGATCCCAGTAAAACAATATTATACCTTTTTTATGCATTTAATTTGTATTTAAATTACGAAAGCAGCCGGTTCTGATGGCGACAGGCACAGCGCATCGAGATCCATAATGTTTCCATATTAAACATCTCCGGTCGGTCTTTCAACGACTCTCCTGCATCCACACGGGCAGAAACTTTCATGCCAGGGAAAAAACAATTCTCTTCTCACAGTATATCCACGCAACGTAGAACACCGTCCACACGCCTAACCGTACAATACACGGAAAGGAAATAACAGCAAAAGAGGAACAGCTAAATACGTGATAGTACATAATACACCCCACTCCTGGAAAAAACCACGTTCAGGGTAACTGGTTCAACGGTAATCGAAGTCAGAAACTCCCGAATGCATACCTCAGACGCTCACCTGAACCATTCCGTTCGGTTAGATGCTTTGTTACTAACGCTTTTGAATGGAAAATACTCTATGTGCACTCACGCGCCTTCCTCTGTTCATGAAACATCAATATATAAATTGTAATTGTAATTTTCAGAAACAGCATTCAAATGTTTAACCGTGGTAACTAGCTCTTGAGATGCAAAAACTATCAAGCATGTCCGTTTGAATCAACTTACCTACTTAGGAAAGAGTAAGCATGTAGCATGGCATATTTTGAAAATCGCTAACGTTACGAGAAAGTTCTGTGTTGAAAACTGTGTATTTTAAAAAGCTCTTCATTTTTCCTGTATTACGTTTTTGTCCATGATTTGCTAGTTATACAAAATTCAGTCGGTATATATTGCATTAATATCTGAAACGTATCAAAATGTATCAAATTAAAATGGTGGGTGCCAATTTTGAGAAAATAGAAAATAAAATGAGAAAATTTCTACCTTCGTCTGTCATTCTTAAATAGTGTCAGCTTAAAGTATGAAATTTTGATTTTTAGTTGTGCTGCCCCCCACACACATGGTTTTGGGGTTCTGTGGACCTCAAAACGTGCAGCTCCAGTGAAATCTCCATACCGAATTTTTGTATGCAATACAAAACTTCCCCTACCTACTGTAATGTACACAGAACATTAAAGTAAAACGATACATTTTCTTGCTGAAGATTTTGTGTTCGTTAGTTATGTTTGTTTTTGGGACAGTGACTCCAGCTGCCTGATGCAATGAATGAAGTCACCACATGAGCAGATCAAATGCTTTCACTTGTATTTGATTTGTTCTATATATATTACATTGTATTATCATTACGTGTGTATACTTTGATGCAGTAATTTGTATCACAAATTACTTAAATGTAAATAATGATTGTAATATGAATATGCATTTTTATGTGACATTGATTTCAGATGTATATTGATTGTAATTATTGTTGAGAAGTAAGTTTATACGGCCTTACTGAAACTGACAATAATAGCGTGCAATAATGCAGCGAGGGGGTGAGCTGTTTATCTTTATTGGAAACGAGGAAGTTACGTAATGTTGTCGCGTTTTTCTTTTAGAATCTTCTGGAACATTTCCCTAGAGCATATGTATTCATAATTTTCATTGGATATAAAAATAGACGCTAATGTTGGCGCGTTTTATTAGCCAATTACAGTTCAGTTATAATCTTTAGGCATATCTGTAGGAGTATAAAAAGGTAGGTTAGAGGTAAAGACCCCGTCAGTTCATCGAAAATATTTGTAAAGTACACGTCGCCTTCAGTCAGTCAGTTCGTCGAAAGTATTTGTACGGCACACTTCGGATATCAATTTGCAGGTTACGCGTAACAGAGTTATGAAAAATTTCAAGTGTTATAAAGTTAATTATACAAAAAGTTGAAGTACGCGAATTAAGAATTATCAGTAATGAAGTTATTATAACAGTTTCAGTTTGGCGAGTGTCAAGATCAATGTGTAAATGTGATAGTTAACGTGTTCGACAATAAAAGTGTAAAACAAATTTCTTCATCAGTGTTATCTTTGGATAAAAGATTCCTTTCCGTTTACACAACCTGTATAAAGAGAAGTGCTTGACCAAAAGGATAATAGCTAGCCGGAGGATAGAGAACCAAAAATTAAATAAAATAAAAGTAGCATGCTTTCAAACAAAAACTAATACTGCCGCAAATTGCTAACACCAGATGGAGCTAACAAACCTAACAAATGAATCACGTCACAAGATGGCTTCATCACCACGTGGAGTAAACACATTACACAAATAACATTAATAATACCACTTCAACTTTTGTGGTTATTCATTAAGTAGTCGAAATAAATGAACTCGAATTCCAAATTTTTTAGATAAATTCTCAGGAAATCTACGTATACAGGATGTATCGTAATTAACAACACAGACTGAAACGGTTGAAAGTGTACGATAGTAGAAGCAAAATCGTTCCAGTAAACATGGATCCGCAAAGAAGCCATGTGCGAGATATTTGCAAATGTGTGATTACAAGCCGCCACTGACTTCATTAAACAACATCGTCCTAATTAGTACAAACGAATTTGATAAGTAGACTTTTCGTTTAATAATTGTCATTGCCACATGTTATTAATACTGTCCACTTTTCCTCGTTGAAGGTGGTGTTCAAAGTGTCGTTCTTGCATCTGGATGCAATAGTGCACTCGTTTCTGTAGTGAGTTTAGAATTCTCTGCTTCAGTACTTCGACGGTATCAACGGGAGTGTTGTACACTACACTTTTGAGATGGCCCCATACAGAAACATCCAAAGGACTGAGATCAGGTGATCGTGGAGGCCAAGGTACAAGCCCTCCTCGTCCTATCCATCTTCAACCCCATCTCCACGTTAGATGTCTTCTTACAGTAGCAGAAAAATGTGCCGGTGCTCCATCATGCATGTACCACATACTCCGACGCTATTCAAGGGGAACATCCTTAAGCAATTCACGTCAGTGGCGGCTCATAACTACACATTTGCAATAATAAATCTCACACACGGCTTGTTTGCGGACCCATATTTACTGGAATTGCTTCCATTGTAACATACTTACAAACCCGATTTAAGTGTAGTCAATGCGTAGTATGCCACAAATTTTTAATAAAAAAAGGTTAATTAAAAAGGTAAAATGCCGGGGCCAATCTAGAATGCATTGAAAAAAGTATTCCCCTAGTGTAATAATCTTTGTACTACAAATGAAGTTAAAGGAAAATGAAGTAAGGATTTAATACAGCTCTAAATGAAATTAATAATTCTTGCAGCCCCCAAAGCACTGAATATATTTACATTCAAATCTAGAAACATTAATAAATTACAATTGAAATACATAGCATTTTTGTTATCCTTCTACAAAAATATTTTCCATTTTAAATAGAACTTAACACGTGGTGATATTACAATATGAAGTCACTTCGATAACATTTAAGTGCCACTCCACACACACGCACAAACACAAGAAAGAATTTAGAACTTTACTTACGACGAAAAATATGTGTATAAATTTAGACAGTGCCGAAAAGTTAGGAGACGGCCGCTCCCAGACACGAAGCTAAAAAAAAGTCATCCTTCACTGTTCATCGAGAACTACTGTCCATTCCAAACCAGAGTTCCCTCTGATGTAGGATAGTAACACGTGCTTCTGCTTGTCACGAACAACACACTCTACCGTCAACGTAAATAGTTCCTTAATACATGTATTGTATCATGAAACATTAGGGCAGGAAAGGTATAGAACTGCAGATTTGATTGCAATTATCACAAGAACTCATTGCTAAAGGTAATGGATATATATATACACACATATATATATATATACTAACTGTTAAGAGATTACAAAATACGATTTTCGTCTGCTGTTGCGCTAACGCTGAGAGCATCTTGCTTGTTAATACCAACGGTATGCATGACTGACACTCTCTTGCATATACAAGAAATGCAGCAAAGAATTCCCGGAGGTGTTATCTGAGTACCGAATAAACACTTTGCGTAGCACAGGAAATATGATAAGCGAACAGTCAAATATTGTGATTTAGCAGTTGGTATTTGAGTTCACATGGCAGAGGAAGGTGCGTGTAGTGCGAATAAACTGCTCAAACACAAAAGCGGGAAACAGTTAAAAAGTGGCGAAAAACAAACAGCTGTTCATATATTTAATTCACTATTAGAAATATACCTGACACTTGCATTAGTGCATATTACGAAACTAATATCGATTTTACAGGTGTTTCAGTGAGAAGTGTAACCAAAGCGAGCAGGGAACATAAACAGGCACAATAGAACATAGAAGGGGATAAAATGTGGGAACTTGTTTTAAGTGCTACAGTGCTGTGGAATTGTGGATAAGCTTGTCATTATTTTGGAGAGTAGTTCTGATTGCGATATGGCAGCTGAATCATTTTGGAGGATTCGGATTTGCACTTTTGCCCGAGGATTGTGATTAACGTAAGTAAAACGTTCATTGCAGCATACTTATAAATTCGATTGTTACCTCAGGTTGCATTTTGAACTATGATTCTCGCGCAGGGCACCTTTTATAGGTTTAAATAGCGTTCAACAAGCACATGAGAGGGGAACAAGCAACCATTAGGGATGGGCATTGCGAACTACTTTCGCGCGGATAATACAAAGAGTTTGTTTTCAGTGAAAGGCGGTTTGGAATGGACAGTAAAACTGTTACACACTGTCTTCTTCGTTGGAGCGTATCGCTCGCTCGAGAGACACCGGGAAGATCAGGTGATGATGACGTAAAGACTGCATAAGCGCTGTCTATGCTGGCGGAGAGGGCACAACCTTGTGAGCGCTGTTGGTATTTGATGCAGCCGGTTACTGACTGTTAATCGGGCTGCCGACGTAGTTTCGAGCAGGGGCCGAAAATTGTAGTTCATCATTCCAGAAGCGTTAAACAACTGCGCCATCTCTGCTAAAATAACTACTCGTTGAAGGAAAAGCCATAATTGGCTCATTATTATTGTATACTTCAACCGTTTCAGTTTGGATATTATGATAGATCCTGTATATCACCTTTAACATTATTCTGAGAGCAAAAACGACTTTATTACGAATAGCTTTTAACATGTACACTATGTGATAACTCTTCATTCCGTGAATGCGTATATGAATGGCAGTGCGCTTCATTGATGTGTAAACCATGGTGTTTATCTATACGTAAACATGCATGTCCTTGATTGATAAACACATTAGATAGCTATTACAACTGGCAGATACTGCATTCATATGCATTTATTATTATTATTATTATTATTATTATTATTGCAAGAAATCTCGAATTGCATTTAAAACAAAATCTATCCGCAGTCTATTTCTATGTGGATAGATTTGTGCTGTGATTATACTTAATTGGATAGAAAGGTAAGCTTTTATATGAATGATGTGTAGTGTCAATACGAAAGAGTACCTAATAGAAACATTTGCGTGAAAGTAACACGTTAAATGTTTTTGCTAAGTAGTTCTATTTTATTTTTAAATGCAAACGCATTAATAACAAAAACCCGAAAGGATTACTGTGCTTTGAAATAGAATGGCGTTTCGGTTTTAACTTTCCTAGGTTTATTTTTCCAGAAGCTTCCAGACTGATTAGGTAGGTGACCTCGGTTACTTCAGGCAGAGAAAATTGACCCGTTCTAAATGAATTCCCTTACAGTTGCTTTTTACTTTCTCTATCACGTACGTAGGAGGTAGAGAAGGTATTCTACCAAAAATTCGATACCAAGATTTTACCATAAATACACGTTTTGAGGCCCCATGAATAAAAACATTTTTAGAAAAGGTCCATGTGTGTGTCTATATCCCTATAAACAGTATAACTCTAAAAACGAAAAGATGGATAAATACCAAACTGGGTATTTAGGTTCAATATCTTTCAAAGATACGACACAAAGATTTTCAAAAAAATCCCCCCACCGCAAACTACCGTTTACATGGTACATTTTTCGAATTTTTTTATTTCCTAAAACTGGCTCGAACGAGTTTGATTAAAATACCATGGGAGAAAGATATTTATGACAAATAAAATTTATGAGTTGAATTTACGGGAAATGAAGTCCTCTTCATTCGGAAGGAATTTTGTATAACCTTCCTATAACTGGTAAACGTTAAGCGATAGACGTAAACTAGTACACAAAAAAGTTAGATCTCTTAAAAACACACAATTTGTTTAAAATAAGTCTTTTTGAAGCAAAACCTGTATCTCAGATATCCGTTATTAAAGGTTCGAGTTGTTCATGTCTTGATCATTCTTTAAAGTCCTTTCAACGTTCAGTTGTTTCTCGCGATTGTATGGAAACAGTATGGAATTTTAAGGCCAGCATATAGCGCCGTGTTTAACTGTCATTTGTCGCTGTTTTGTTTGTATCTATGACGAAAGGTGTAATGCAGGTATTTCTGTAAAGGTTTATTTGGATTAAAATGTAGTACATGGAAGAGTAAGAATAATTTGGGAACAAGTCTAGAATACCGCGGTATGAACCATTCTTCCCCTAAACCGGAATAAGCGTGGAAAGTTGGGGTTTAGGGTTGGGACATCTTTGTATACCTACTATAAACGAAGGAGGGTAGAGAAAGTAATGTGGATGTATCACATCAGATTTTTAAAATTGGGATCTAGCATGTTTATCTAGAATGACGCGATTGACGGCCACCGGCTCTTGATGACTGCAGGTATCGGGTTGAAAGATTATGCTTTGTGGTAGCCTGTTGTCCTCCGTGGTGTACTGGTTACCATGCTAGCCACTAGCTTCCGAGGTCGCGGGTTCAAACGATGGATTTTTTTGGGCGTAAAAATCCTTAGCATGGCTTCCTTCGGAAGGGAAGTAAAGCCGGTGGTCCTGTGTCGTAGATTTACGGTACGTAACGGAAACTCAAGTCTAATAAAAATGCCTCTGAGCAAAACTGCCGGTCTATAGTATGGGGCGCTAAAGATCACAGCAGTTAAAGAACGTCCATAAATAAAAAACTCAATTTCAAAAGTGTTTGTCATTTGACTGTCGCTGTTCTCTTTGTATCTATAAAGAAGGGTGTAATGTAGCTATTTCTGCAAAAGTTTATTTGGGTTAAAGTGTAGTACATAGAAAAATAAGCTTGAGTAAGAATAATTTGTATAGCCACCAATAAACGATAGAGGGTAGAGAAAGTCAAGTGAATGTATCACATCAGATTTTTACTTTCTCTACTACGTATAGTAAGTAGGGGAAGTATTGTATTCTACCCAAAAATTCGATACCGAGATTTCACCGGAAATACATGTTTTGAGACCACCTGAATCCAAAAAAAGCATTTTTGGAAACATGTCCGTGTGTGTGCCTGTGTGTCTGTCTGTCTGTGTGTGTCTGTGAACAGCATAACTCAGAAACGAACAGTCGGATAAAGACCAAACTTGGTATTTAGGTTCAGTATCTTCCAGAGATGCGATACGAAGGTTTTCAAGAAAATCCCCCACCACAGATTACCCTTTACATGGAACATTTTTCGAAAATTTTAATTTTCTCAAAAATGGCTCTAACGGTTTTGATTAAAGTATCATATGTTTAAGATATTTTCATGACAAATGAAATGTATACTCGAATTTTCTGGGAATGTCTCCAAAAGTGTTCTTCATTGTGAACGACTTTTACATAACTGGTAAACCATAAGAGATAGACAAAATTTTACTACACAAAAATGTAGATCGCGTCAAAATACACAATTTTGATTATACACATTCTTTTTGTTCAGTGAACCATTTTCGAGATATTGCTTGTTATTCCCTTAAATTTTCCAATACTTATACGTTTTCTCAAATTCGTTATTCATTTTTTTTGTCCTGGTAATGCAAAGAGAATGGAATACTCCACATAGCAACCAGCTCTTAAAATATTTGACTATCGCTTAAAGCCTACCAATTCCCCTTGCGTCTAAAAGAAAATTAGCAAGCAGATTAACATCTCGATATCTCGATTAACATGAAGCATATGGAGAATAAGCGTTTGTAAAAATAATTTGTAAAGAAGTATAGAAAGTCATGTGAGTGTAACACATCAGATTTTTAAATATGGAATCTAGCAGGTTTATCTTGAATGACGCAACTGACGGCCTCCGCGTCTGGCTGATTGCAGGTATGGGGCTGAGAGGCTTTGATGAGAGGTAGCCTTGTTCTGGTCATTTGCAGTTTAGTCTAACGTTTTTTGACATGATGTATAGTGGAATAGTATTAATCTTTGTGTATTTATCACGGTGTATACTACACAACAGTGCGTGTTTGTGTTAAGTTTTTCTATATCGGACTCACATGTGGACTGTCAGCTTGAATTTATACAGGAATTCCCTGGTGTCGTCGTTCCTAATAAATCCACAATTTATGGCTCATTAAATATTTAATATTTATTCTCACCCTTAATACGAAAACATGAATATACAAACACAAACAAAACAAAAGAAATATTTTACAGTTACAACAATTAAAGTGATAAACCTAAATTTATAAGCTAGTAAGTATGACATCCATTTATACGAGGATTCCTTACACACAATCCAGGTTTATCTGTATAATGATTCCCCCTACTCTTTATATTCCACTATTTACACTATCTTATCAATTTATGTCTCAATTTTCTCAACTTTCTTAACTTCTCTAATTCATTTCTCCCTTGCTTTTTTCCAGATACTTTCTCATCATTTTATTCCTTTTCTCTGTATCATCATTTTAAGCGCTAAAATGTATTTCTGTAATCTGCCCCATTTTATTTCCCATGCACTCTCCATCTCTTCACCCTATCGCATTCTAATATGACGTTTTTCCTTCAAAGCTCCCCATACATAATGCATCCTTTCGCATTTTCTCCTCTCAAACCCCTTAAAAACAGTGCTCCTGATCGCATCCATGCAAATCCATCGCTCCCAAAACGGGAATGCAAATATCTGTTCCTCCCCAATCCTTTTTAATTACTCTATGCAATTTTAAAGAACTTTTTTTCTCTAACACTAACCAAAATCTCTCGCCTATGTACATATACCTTCAATTCTTTGCCTAAATTGCTTCTAAAACCGTATTCTGCTTTGATCTCCAAATTTTCATGGTACCTTATTCCAATTTCTTGTTAAATTTCCTAAAATTCACCCATCCAGCAGTAACCGCTCACTCTTCTATTTGGAATTTCAAATATTTTTAAAACATTGTGATCTCCTAATTTCAAAATCGTTTGCCAATGTTTTAAAATTCTCTCCATCACCAAACCCTTCCTCCCTATCCTCCCTAGTTCAGCCAATGCCAGTCCTTGGTTGAAGCTTTAGGCAATACCCTTTTGAAGGTCCTCACACTTCTACTGCATTCTTAATTAGGGCGTCCGGGTAATGCTGTGGTTTCGTTTCTGGCTCTCGTACTGAGGGTCCGAGGTCCGATTCCCGGCTCTGGGGTGGCAATTTGAAGTCAACTCTATCACGCCTTCACCTCTGACTTGCTCATGTGAGCCCCAAGGCTCTACTTAGTTTGAACTCCACGGTAAAAGCTGTAGGTCCTCTCATTCTACCCCATCCTCATCATCACCCTACCATCGTGTAGGTAATGGACTCCTCGCTGGGTGCTTCCACCCCAGTAATGGGTCCAGTCATCGCTTGGTGAAATGAGGTAACCCCAAAGGTCATACGCCATATATGGGGAGGCCTTAGAGACGACAACAATATTCTTTATTCCACTACAGCTTTATACGATATCTCTAAAAACTTTTACCGACATACTGAAATCTTATTCAAACATATTCTAATGCTCTCATGGCTACCCTACGTTTAGAAATAACATTCAAGAAAGATAGGCATCTATCAGTTCTAACCGAGGAAAAATAACACGGGATATGTGGCTGTCGTGGAAGTCAGAGAAAATCGCTGCTTCTTATTACAACATACTTTTGTGATAATTGAATGACCTACTTGCTCTCAAGATCTAAATCCACGTGGTTATTATCTGTGGGGAATACTTAAGAATAAGGTTTAAGCAATTGTGGAAGTATGAAGACGACTGTACATAGTTTGTATTTTCCAATATTTCGGATGCAAAAATTTGTCGAGTGGTCAATAATGTTTTTGAACAAGTGTCAGACTTATAGCGACGAAAAGGGACTTCTCAGGTATTATATACAAATATAATACATTTATTTTGTACACACAACGCAAGAAAAATTTAAAAAAGTGTTGCAATTTGTAAAATAAATTATATTATTAGCAATATGAAACATTTTGTAGTTAATAATTAAAAGAAGTGTTATAAACTGTGATGTCAGATTCATTATAAAATATGTTGAGTTGGTTTTTCTTGCTCTGAAGCGCATTCGGAAGAGATTGCGCTTCCGTCCTCAGTTGCAAATCGACTGAATTCAGCTCTCTCCCCTGACCCCTAGGATTTGAATTTAAAGATGAAATTGCTTCCCTCTGTTGGGAATAGTTGTTACCCATTTGTACTGCAATTACTGCCTTCTGTGGTGTAGATTGGGAACTCTCTTGTCTTCTCTCTTCTCTTCTGCAAGCTGATTGTATAAGCTCTATCAAAGGATCTAAAAGGATCTCAACTTATTGTGTAATATGAAACAATCTTTGTCATTTGTTCTTTCTATATTTTAAGGATAGCCGACCTTTCCTGTCTTAGTAATGTTAAATTCAGCAACCTTGATGTACCCTTTCAAGAAATGTGCTTACCATTAAATTTGTTAATTTTAAAAAGAGATTATGATTTAACTTAATTTTAAATAGAAATTAATTATTCTAGGCCTATGATTTTTTTACACAACATAGTACAAACACTGTGAACACGTTAACACGGGGTTTCGTGGATATTGAAATTTCTTACTGAAATAGATTTTTTCACCAAAATTGTTTTTGTCAACAAATTTGACATGTTTTGCCCGTAATATTTTAAAAATCAAAAAATTCAAAAAAGTCCGTATTAAAATATTCTCGGCTATGGTATTAATAACTGATACAAGTTTTATGATGCTATCTTCGATAATTGCCGAGAAAAGGTACAGTGAAGTTGAAAAAATACAACTTTCGGAAAAATTAGTCTAAAGAAAATGTTACCTTTCTAGTGCATTCCTGGACCATATGACGGATTATCGGCTACTTCCAGCATATCTAAAATATTATTTTCTAAACTATTTTATATCAGCATACATCAATAATTTCAATGACGTTTATATGTCATACTGTTCTAGTTCACTTTTGTATACCTTATCAATATTAGAGAGAGGAACCACGCCCACTAAATCATTAGGAGTGTACACTTTATTTTTAAATATTTTAGGTTATTCATAAACCATTTCTTATAAATTATATATAAAATCACCAGGAAAGTCAATACTATTTTTCAGAAAATAAAAAAAATTCAAGTATTCTGAACTTTTAGTGCTAGTCCCCTTTAAAGTAATAACTTTCTCTGAGCTCATTTGACTGAAGTCATTGTACTATATCGTAAAAATGCTAAGGAATACTTTCATGAGCAACAACTTTAATACACGAGGACGTAAATCAGGTTAAGCAGAGACTACAAAATATTTAACGATCAGGGAAGAAATCCATCAAGTTGGTAGTCCAACTGGCAAATAAATAGTTCCGGAGTTTAGACTGTGGAAGAACAACATGCAAACATGCAAAGGGGATACATCAACCAGAAACTCTGTGAATAATTCAATCATAGCAGATCACAGGTTGACCTTTCAAGCTTATTACTAAATAAATCACTTTCACAAATAGCACAGCTGAAATAACTTTTTGGGTGTGTAGAACAAACTAAAGGGGGCCACTAATGTCAAGCTGTTACAGAATCGTGCAGTATTAGGTTTGATTTCTTCAGAAAGGTCTGCGCTGAGTTTTCTTTGAAGCAAACACTGGTTAAATATTAAGTGCTGTTATTCTGGATGCCCAATTTGGAATCGCAGTTGTGGCAGTTTGCCTAGATATATCACCTCATAAATGTTTCTGCAGTAGACCACTTGCGTAAGGAAAGTGTTGGAATTAAACCCCTCTGAAAGGTCGAGGATCTGATCTCATGCACAAATAATTTAAATTTGAGAATCAATCCTAATACAAAGAGAAAACCTCTGATGTGATACTCACATGACTTTCTCTACCCTCTATAGTTTATTAGTGAGTACACAGATTATTTTTACGAAAGCTTAGTTTTATATTTACTACATTTTAATCAAAATAAATATTTGCAGAAATAGCTACATTACACTCTTCGTTATACGAGGGTTGTCCAGAAAGTAACCTCCGTTTTGAAATAAACATGAAACCGGTATACATAAACCGTTTTATTATATACATCTGAAAACTACAGCTTTTCTCTATTTTTCTACATCGTCTCCAAACAGATTCAAACGCTTGTCTTACATTCTCACAGTCTTTGGAATACCCTCTGCACAAAATTCTGCCGCCTGTGAACTAAGCCAATCTGTCACTGCGTTTTGAAGCTCTTCGTTATTGCCAAAACGTTGAGCTACAAGCTACTTTTTCATGTACGGGAACAGATGGAAGTCGCTAGAACCAAGTCCGGGCTGTGTGGGGGATGGTCAAAAACGTCCATTTGAATTTGGCCAAAAGTTCATTTGTGTTGTTTGATGTGTGAGGGTGAGCCTGTCATGTAAAAAACACAACACCAGATGTTAGAAGACCACGACGCTTGTTTTGTATTTTTCTTCTTAGCCTTTACACGCTTCACACTTGCTGGGGTTTGTTATTTCGGCGCTCATGTTATTAGGTTATAACCAGCAAATACGTGATAGTACGATGTTTCACCTTGCGCAACTAGAAGCGTACTGAGCCGCTGCGCACGCTTATGTCAAAATGGCGGCGCTATCCTCGCTACTTCTTGTGCTATACATGAACGGAGGTTACTTTCTGGACAGCCCTCGTAGATAAAAAGGGAGCAGCGACAGTCAGATGTTTAAGAACTGGACGCCATATGCTGGCCTTAGAATTCCATACTGTTTCCATGCAATCGCGAGAAACAGCTGAATGTTGAAAGGACCTTAAGAGAATGACCACAAAGAAACAATTCGAACCTTTAGTAACGGATATCTCAGAAATGGTGTATGACAAAAAATTATTTGAATTAAATTCTGTGTTTTAAAGAGATTTACATTTTTTACTTTCTCTACTACGTATAGTAAGTAGGGGAAGTATTGCATTCCACCCAAAAATTCGATATCGAGATTTCACAGGAAATACATGTTTTGAGGCTCCCTGAATAAACAAGAAAGCCTTTTTGGAAACATGTCCGTGAGTATGTCCGTGTGTCTGTGAACAGCATAACTCAGAAACGAACAGTCGGATAAACACGAAAATTGGTATTTAGGTTCAGTATCTTCCAGAGATGCGACACGAAGGTTTGCAAGAAAATCCCCCACTCCATATTACTCTTTACATGGAACATGTTTCGAAAATTTTAATTTTCTCAAAAATAGCTCTAACAATTTTGATTAAAATATCACATGTTTAAGATATGCTCATGATAAATGAAATGTATATCTCGAATTTTCTGGGAATGTCTCCAAAAGTATTCTTCATTGTGAACGAATTTTGCATAACTGGTAAGCCATAAGAGATAGACAAAATTTTACTGCACAAAAAATGTAGATCGCGTTAAAATACGCAATTTATATCATATACATTTTTTTCGTTGAGTGAACCATTTTCGAGATATTGCTTGTTATTCCCTTAAATTTTCCAATACTTTTTTTCAAATGGGAATTCGTTATTCATTTTTTTGACCTGGTACTGCAAAGAGAATGGAATACTCCACATAGCAACCAGCTCTTAAAATATTTGACTATCGCTTAAAGCCTACCAATTCCCCTTGCATCTACAAGAAAATTAACAATAAGATTAACATCTCGATATCTCGAATAACATGAAGCATATGGAGAACAAGCGTTTGTAAAAATATACTTACTATACGTAGTAGAGAAAGTAAAAAAAAAAAAAAAAAGACCCAATTCTCCACTATTGAGGTAAAGTTCATATGACTAGGCTTGTTTTACAACATCTTCCATCACAAGACAACAGTCGGCGGACTTCGAACAATCAGAAGGGCATGTGAGAAACAAAAGGCGGCATCATTCCCGACCCTCACAGCACTTTGGCGTGAACCTTCTGATTGGCTGAATTTTTACTGTTAACTTTAAAAAATTATTTATTTACGCGATACCATTATTATAGAAATATAGTTTTAAACATATTGTGTCTTACGAATTCGTTTATAACACACACATATCTGTTTGTTTTCAGGTAAGACTGGTTCCAGCTTCCGTAATGGAGTGAAATGTGGCACATTTTTATGTAAGTTCGTTTTAATAGTACGTGCATGGTATGTGGGGGTAACTGCTAGTGTGTTAGGTTTTAATTGTTCTTAAACTTTGTGTAAAATGACGTTTTGGTGGTTATCACAGCTAAAGAAAAAGTTATGATGTGATACATTCATAATACTTTCTCTAGCCTCTATCGTTTATTAAATAGCTACATTACACATTTCGTTATAGATACAAAGAGAACAGCGATAGTCAAATGTTTAAGAACTGTGAGGCAGTATTTTTAACACTTGAATAAATTCAATTAAATTATGTAATATGTAATTCAATAACATTATATATAACAATTATATAATAACAATTATTACATACATATTGCCTTGAAGCAATATGTATGTAATAATTTATAAAAAATGTATGTAACAGTCATTACAAATGCTTATATGATTGTAAACATGTTTAGAAATGTTATGTGAATGCATTATATAATTTAATAATGTAAGAGGTGTGAGAATAATAAGTTTAACGTTGCTAACAATGACGTAACCTTGAGGCAATAATGAGTTTGAGAGTTTGAATACTTCTAGTCATGATTAGGGCAACGATAATGTAAATCTTGTGACAGTTTAAAATTAGCCAATTAACAGCCAGAAAAAGCTTTAATTAAATTCAGGTATGCAATTGGACTAGGATTAGCCAATCACAGACTTGAAATACAAAAGTTTATGGGTTTGGACGGTCGAAATATGTTCAGTTGCTTGCAGACCTTGGTAGTGACCGGATGGTTCACTAAAGAAATATTACGTATTCGTGTGAAACGAAAATTATGTATACGCGTTAACAAAGTGCAAGTATTAAATAAAAGAATCTCACAGCTATTGATATCAGTGTAGTGCTATTTAATTTGTGCAAGGATTAATAAAAAGAAGTGAATTTAAGCTTAAAATCAGTGTAGCCTACATTCTTGTCGCACCACATCCTGCCTGAAAGAAACATGTCTCTAAAACAATACTGATGCAGCCGAGGCAAAAACAAACATAAATAATATCTATAGAACCAGTTTAATAACAAAGTTAAATATTATTTTTTAAACTTGGAGCGTAACAACAAAAGTACATCTTCAAATCAGCTGTACATACGTAGAATATTACGTAACAAACAATCCAATTCAAATTGACGTCCATACGCGGAGCAAAAAAATAAACAACTCCAACGTAAAGACAATATCTACTTCGAGTTGGCTTCCCAAGCGTGTGGCATATATATTACGTAAACAAAAAACCTTCTCAACTGGCCGCTATATGCTGCCTTAAAATTCCATACTGTTTGCATGCAATCGCGAGAAACAACTGATTGTTTACAGGACTTCAAGAGAATGACCAAGTAATGAACAATTCGAAACTTTAGTAACGGGTATCTCAGAAATCGGTTATGCCCAAAAATATTTGAATTAAATTGTGTGTTTTGAAGAGATAATTTCCAATTGTTTTGTGTCTGCGTGCTAATGTGTGTACTGGTGTATATTTATATGTTACATTTTCAATCAAGAATGACTACACGGTTAGGCACGACTAATAAACTTAGGACCCAGTTAGAGAATAGACTATATGGCATTTCAATTACTTTCCCGAAGCAGGTGGTTCTAGTAGGACAAAAGTAAAACATCAAAGTATCGCTTGATCTATTGTGGCTACAACCCCGGGAGGCAGGGATGAGGTGAAGGAGCCATAGAAGGTCGCAGGTCCACAGGCAGACACGCGTGGAAGTCCCTAATATTTCCAGCTTGAACAACCCGCACACCAGTTGTGCCGAAGAACCCCTTGAGAGGGCGACGAAGCTACCCTAACGAGTGTGACAACGCACCCTGGCGTTCCAATGTGCAAACATTGCGCCATGTACCCGGCACTGCCAACACCGCAGGACCCGAAGACACACCTGAAACGTGAAAAGGGTGACATGAAATGAGGGGGAAAGGGGAAAGGAGAAATTATGATAGAATACACCATCCCAGTATTTGTCTAGGGGGCCAAGAGAAAACCACGAAAAAACCCACGGCCAGGATGGGCGGTCACCGAGAATCGAACCCGGACCTCCCGAGGAAGGTGTTAGTGAAAAACCGAGATAAATGGAAGAGAGCCATAACGAAGCTAAGGTGCACATTGCTGTAGTACCAACTAAACAGAAGAATAATTCCAAAAGTTGCGTTCTACATTATTCTTTGTCTTAGGTAAACTTATATCTACACAAAACTGCTTACAGAATAGGCCAGGAGCACGGAGAAAAAAAAGAGGCAGAGCGCAGGAGGTTAAAGTCTTTTCTTGTAGTTTCAATTTCAGGTGTATTACAGAGGTTAGGTGTATGTAAATTAGGGAGCCTTCCATGGTAAGACAAACAAAAAAAGCGAATTAGCCAGTTATGTAAATACACAACATTATATCATATCATCTTGTAACTCTCACAGTTTATAATCACAGGGTTTTTGGCATATAATATTAAATTTGGAAGTAATTTTCTTGGAATGTTCATTTATTAGTTTCCTGTTCCCCTGGGAGATATTCTATAGAACGCTCGTATAAAATAACAAATCATTTCATATTTCTCCATTCAAATCCGAAGAGCTTCAAAGTCGAAAGTTTCTCTTGGTTCAAGGAAACTTGATTTAGAAGAGGTCCTCGTACATTCTGTCAAACTTTTCTCTCTTTTTATGACTGTTTTGAACCAGAACTGTAATTTACCTCTCCTTTGACAATTACAACATCTTTTTTCCCCAAAGAAGTCTTGCATGGAATGATTAATTTTTAGCAGAACATTTCAAGTACCATTGATCGAAAGCTCCAACAGTACCATTTTTCTCTTTATCAATAAAAATTAGTAGCCAATGATACTGATTCTCCTTTGGACATTTTGAAGCTTGTTTCAAATATGTGTTACAAGGCTCAGCTAAATTTTCTTTAAATAGCTTATGAAGTTCGCTTCTAAATGTGAAATCATAATATACAGATAAAAATATATTGCGAGAAAAGAAATCTGATGTGTTACACTCACATGACTTTCTCTACTCTTGTACAAACTATTTTTACAAACGCTTATTCCCCATATGCTTCATGTTAATCGAGATGTTAATCTTATTGCTAATTTTC
Source organism: Deroplatys truncata (assembly GCA_030765065.1). NCBI lineage: Eukaryota > Metazoa > Arthropoda > Insecta > Mantodea > Mantidae > Deroplatys > Deroplatys truncata. The sequence continues at coordinate 233,161,176 of CM060976.1, read as the reverse complement.
TTGTAGATGCAAGGGGAATTGGTAGGCTTTAAGCGATAGTCAAATGTTTTTAGAGCTGGTTGCTATGTGGGTCATTCCATTCTCTTTGCATGTCCAGGACATAAAAAATGAATAACGAATTCCTATTTGAGAAAAAGTATAAGTATTGGAAAATTTAAGGGAATAACAAGCAATATCTCGAAAATGGTTCACTCAACAACAAAAATGTATATGATTTAAATTGTGTATTTTAACGCGATCTACATTTTTTGTAGTAAAACTTTATCTACCTCTTATGGTTTACAGTTATGCAAAAGTCGTTCACAATGAAGAATACTTTTGGAGACATTCCCAGAAAATTCGAGATATACATTTTATTTGTCATAAAAATATCTTAAACATATGATATTTTAATGTAAATCGTTAGAGCCATTTTTGAGAAAATTAAAATTTTCAAAAATGTTCCATGTAAAGGGTAATCTGGGGTGGGGGGATTTTCTTGAAAACCTTCGTGTCGCATCCTTGGAAGATACTGAACCTGAATACCAAGTTTGGTGTTTATCCGACTGTTCGTTTCTGAGTTATGCTGTTCACAGACATACACACACAGACACACATACACACACACACTCACACACACACACATACACACAGACAGCCACACACACGGACATGTTTCCAAAAATGCTTTTTTTTTGGATTCAGTAGGTCTCAAAACATGTATTTCCGGTCAAATCTCGGTATCGAATTTTTGGGTGGAATGCAATACTTCCCCTACTTACTATACGTAGTAGAGAAAGTAAAAACAGCTTGTCACTATAGCCTGCTTTATTCCTCTACGCCTACCACTGATAATGTATTCCTTCTTACTCCTTGTAATTATTTGAACGTTTATTTCATATGTTTTATATAACTAGCTACTCATTGCTTAATAATTAAAATCATATCGTTAATAAAATGTCATTCATAGAGGAATAACTTTTTATTGGATACTATACATCCCTTCAAGAAAGCATTCCTTTCCACTTTAAAAAATTCTAGCAGCCAAATTAATGCAGGGGAAAACCTGTTCTTTACATAAACATCAAATGGGAATACAGTTTACGTGTTTTGGCGGTTTTTCAGGTCGTTCATTTTATCAGTTTTATAAATGTTTGAAAAATATGCCAAAAGTGCAACATTTGTAGTTTCATTTCAGCTCGATACACTTTTCACAGCGATGTTCAATAGCTTCGATACCCTGTTTATAGTGAGAACCGTCGAGTTCTGCAAAATAGCCATCAACTTCAAACTCCACTTTTCATTGTTGGCTAATATTTTACCACCAAGCCATTTGTTCAACTTTGGAAACAGAAAATAATCAGAGGGGGCTAAATCTGGCGAATAGGTATGAGGAAGCAATTCAGACTTTAACTTAATGATTTTGGCCATGGTGATAATGGATGTGTGAAGGTGCATTGTCTTGATGAAGCAGAGCTTTCTTTTTCGCTAAATGCGGCCGTATTTGCTTGATTTCATCATTCAAACGCTGCAATAAGTTTGCGCAATACTTGCCATTGATTGCTTTTTCTTTCTGAAGATAATCAATGAAAATTATCCCACGTGTATCCCATAAAACTGACGCCATGACCTTGCCTGCAGATGGAACTGTCTGCGCCTTCTTTAAGCCGACTCTCCCCTTTCAATCCATTGTTTTGACTGCTCCTTCGTCTCAGATGTGAAGTGATGGACCCATGGTTATGAATCGACGCAAAAACTCGGCTTTATTGCAGCGAAACATCGCCAAACACTCGACTGAAATTTCCTCACGACGCTGCTATTGTTCCATTGCGAATATGGTTGACTTTAAGCGATAGTCAAATATTTTAACGCTGGTTGCTATGTGGAGCATTCCATTCTCTTTGCATGTCCAGGACATAAAAAAAAACGAATAACGAATTTCCATTTGAGAAAAAGTATAAGTATTGGAAAATTCCAAACAAATAACAAGGAATATCTCGGAAATGGTTCACTTCACAAAAACAAACAAAACAAAAAACAAAAAAAAAAAAACAAAAAAACATAAATTTTGTGTTTTAATAGATCTGCATTTTCTCTGTAGAAATAGTTTGTCTATCTCTTACGCTTTACAGTTATGCAAAAACCATTCAGAAAGAAGAGGACTTTTGGGGACATTCCCAGAAAATTCAAGATATATATTTCATTTCTCATGAAAATATCTTTGATATTTTAATCAAAATCGTTAGAACCATTTTTGAGAAAAGCAAAGTTTTTTTAAAATGTTCCATGTAAAGGGTAGTCTAGTGTGGGGGGATTTTCTTGAAAATCTTTGTGTCGCATCTTTGAAAGATAACTAAGTTTGGTATTTATCCAACTTTTCATTTTTGAGTTATGCTGTTCACAGACACACACGGACCTTTTTCCTATAGTGCCTTTTTTATTTGGGGGGCCTCAAAACATGTATTTCCGGGAAATCTTGGTATCACATTTTTGGATGGACTACTTATACGCGGTACCGATCTTGTGCACAGCTTTCTCATGTCTAAATTTTCAGTTAGTGTGCGATGTACAGCACTTTTTGAAATGCCTGCGATGTCTGCTAGCTCGCGCACTTTCAGTCGACGGTCATCCAATACCATTTTGTGGATGTTCTTCAAAATTTCTGGCAAGGTCACCTCATTTGGTCAACCACTGCGATGTTCGTCTTGGCAGCTCGTACGGCCTCGCTTAAAGTCGTTTACTGTTGTAAACGAAGGAGCAGACTCCCCCAGAGTAGAATCTAGCTCAGCTTTAATATTAGTTGGACTAAGACCTTTAAAGTGAAAGTATTGTATCACTTCACGATGGCCAGTTTTATCGATGTTTACAAATTCGCTGAGAGAGTTTACTATTGATGGCTGACAAACAATTACTAAACAATGTAGCATCGACAAACTTCAAACTTAAGCTTTATATGGATGGTACTTTCTACCATAGTCATTTGTTTAAAACAACAACCGCTGTATATACGTCAGGTCTGGTACTTCTGGGACTGCTTTCGTATATTAGTGAAGCAATTTTTTGTGTATCGATTTTGCGGTGAAAATAGGAATTTATTTGACGGCGGAAAAAGATGTCAAATTTGGAATTTTCAAGGTTTTTGCTTTAAGTCGTCATTTTCGGCTCACTTTTTAGGAAATCACGAATTTATTTCTCCACCAGTTTTAGTTACGTGTTAATGAATGTGTGTGGACGTATGCACAAAAAATGCTCTACCCCTTGTATGAAAGATAATTTTGAAAGCACCGCGTATAAAGGTTGTAATGTTGATTTTTCTAAAATGTATAAAACTGATAAAATGAGGAATCTGAAAAAACCACCAAAACACGTAAACTGTATTACTATTTGATGTTTATGTTCAAAAATTAGATTTTGCTCTGCTAGAAGTTGTTAAAGACAGACGAATACTTACTTGAGGTGGTGTATGTATGCTGAATTATAATGGTCAGAAAGTTGTTGGACTGTAACATTAGAGTTTATTTACAATTATTAAATCGAACAAGTTGGCTCCACGGTAACGTGTGAGATTCCTATTTGGGAGGCCGAAACCATGGGCACGAAACCCGTCGTGGGTTTTTCGTGGTTTTCCCTGGTCAGTAGGCGAATTCTGGAGTGGTTTATCATCTATCACGATTTCCTTTCCATCATCTCCCTCTCATTCTGTCTCCTCATCTTTTAGATATGCTTATAAGTGTCGTGGTGTATAGCGGTGCCGGACAGATGGCGCGGATGCCTGCTCACTGGAAAGAGAACTCCCCGTGGACACCAGAGGGCTGCTCGACTGGTGGGTCGTTCATCGCCCTCTCTCGGCGGCTCTGGTGATGACACAGGTCTAGGAGCTTGGAAATGTTAGGGATTCCGCGCGTCTCTGTGGCCTGTCTGCTGCGGACTGTAGCCTCCTGTGTGGTTCCTTCACTTCATCTCTGTAGGTCGCGGTGTCGAGGTGTCCTCTCCGTTGAACATCCTGTAACCTATATACGAGGGTCGTCCAATAAGTAAGCTTCCCTATTTTATGAAAAACATTACACACAATTGATCATGTTGAATTAATTTTATTTATATTGTACAATCCTTGTGTTACTTTTCTACATAGTCAACATGTTTTTCCAAACATTTTTGGGACTGACACAAGTTTTTCCAAGCCAGTGTCGTAACCAGCTGTTCACTTCTGATTGATCTTTGGTCACGTGATGACCTTTGAGTCAGTGGAACATGTGAAAATCACTTGGGAAAAGATCTGGTGAATATGGAGGATGCGAGAAAACTTCCCAGTTGAATCTTCTGAGCTCCGCCTGGGTCAAGATTCAACTTGGAAGTTTTCTCGTATCCTCCGTATACACCGGAGCTTGCCCCAAGTGATTTTCACATGTTCCTACAACTCAAAGGTAAGCACTTTTAACACCGATGATGAAGTCAAATAAGTGAACAGCTGGTTGCGAGCACAGGACCTGGTACAACCTGGCTTGGAAAAACTTGTGTCAGGTCCCCAAAAATTCTTGGAAAAACATGTTGACTATGTAGAAAAGTAACAGAAGAATTGTAGAATATAAATATTCAACATGATCAATTGTGTGTAATGTGTTTTATAAAATAGGTGAACATACTTATGGACTATCCTGGTACTATACGCAGCAGGAGAAGTAAAAAGATATAATAATAAATTTTTTAGAGGGTGCATTTCCATATTCACTTCATTTTGAGGGTTAATAGCACGAATATCAATAAGATACCGAAATATTGCTATAAAAGCATTTTCTTACAAAATGAAGAATGTACATCACCTTTGGATTAATGATTGTTGTTTTTAATTTACTCTCGCCCACCGATGCTCGCTTCTATTTTTCCGTGCTATACGCTCCACAAATGGACGCAGTGGAGTATGATAATCACATTACCGGTAGTATCAAATGGAGTTTCCGAGCTGCTAACGTAACGGTATTAGTGTAGTAAAAAATCTTCCAATTAAAAGGGATTCATGCATTTGTCATACCTCACAGAACTAATTTGGTAGCCCTCCTTCATAGAAGATATCTGCGTGCGGGGAAAAATGTCAAAGAACGTATCTGCGTGCAGGAAACAGAAAGGTTTCAACGGACAACAAATTTTAATCGTAAATGAGTTAGCCTTCTTACTCTTACAGAATTTAGAAAGTGCTTGAGATCAAGTATAACATTTATTCTGATTTCTTGATGAAGATATTGCCTTTGATCCAAAACCACCTGAAAATGAATAACTGATGTTTGTGTGTAAGTCATTTCATGTTATATAGGGTGAGCCAAAAAACTACGAACCGGCTGCACGGTGTTTTTCCTGTCCGCCTGCTCGGCGCTTGCTGCTGTCTGCCGCTATCATAGAAAGGCGCAGATGAAACCATGCAACATTTTTTAAAAATACTTTTAAAGGCTTTACTTACCAACTTTATGAAAGGAAATGCTGAAACTGGCCACCGTCGTTGTCTATACATTTTTGGCACCTCTTTAGGAAACTATCCATCAGTCGCCGTAACACATTGATAAATGCTGGCAGTTTCCTGGCGGATATTTTATTTTAATTTTTCCAGGGTGTGTGGAATTGTCTTGTATACTTTGTTTTAAGTTACCCCATAGATAGAAATCGCAGGGACGGAGGGGGCCACAAATCTGTACTAACAATTCTGTTCTCAAATACACTTTCAATTTTTCTCATCGAAATAAGCTGTTGCAGAGTCTTGTTGAAAAAAGGAAAAATCACGCTCCCTATCTGTTAATTCTCTATAAAATGGGGGCAAAATTGTATTAACACATGTACGAGCTTCAACTGTTGACTTGAAAACAATTCGTAGTTTTTTGGCTCTCTCTGTATAAATACACACACACATAATGCGTTTCAAAAGTCCCGCATATTTTCTGCTACAGCTAAATGGAAATGTTTTCCTAAAAACACCGACGCAAGTCAAACTGTACAGAGAGTTGTTCGCAATCTATGGTAACAATCTTCAGACCCGCTTACCTTATGAAAAACCACGCCTCCACTGGCAGTGATGTTCTATCTGGCAGCCTTTATCTTGAACTATCAATCTGCGGCACAGCTTCCACTGGAGCAAACTGCTACGAAATACAGGGATGCCCAGCTTTTCCACTCCTCCTGGCAGCTTTCCAGAGACCATCCAAAGTTCGCGGCCGTCTGCTTCCAAGGGCTCTTTTCAGTAACCCAAATGCACAAAACTGCATCAGTTTTTTTTTAATTTTATCTTTAACTGCTGTAGTCCTTAGCGTCCCATTCCATATTGGCGTGAAAGACCTGTAATTTTGCTCAGAGGCCTCTTTATAAGGCTTTAAGGTTCTTTTATGTGCCGTAAATCTACGATACGGGGTTTATTTCCCTTCCGAAGGAAGCCATGCTACGGATTTTTACGCCCTCCGCCGGGTTTGAACCCGCGACATCGCGAAACGGAAACTCCATCAGTGATGCATCAGATGACTTAACAAGGATGTCGCTGAAAGTATGGAATGTATTCCCATTTCCCTTTCTATGTTCTCCAAAAATTTGTAGGCTGAAGCAGACGTATGGCTTGATGCCTTATCCTGATGCAATCAGACTTTATTTACATCTGCACCATAAACAGAAAGGATTTCTGTATGAAAACTGGTATCAGGACGTTAGTATGGTAACATGCCGAGTTGATTTTCACATTTTTATGTACACGACGAATGGTTAATTTGCCATTGTAACCGTACTTTGCTATTACCATGAAACAATTGGGGAAATTTTCGTTAGTTTTCTTATACCAACTTTCAAATTTGCTTTCTCCCCTTGGTCGGTAATACATAGCCCAGGATTAGTTGTAGTCACTTAGATAAACATATGCCTCATCTAAAAAGACAACAAACATCCACTTTTTGCCAGCTAGATATCGTTCACATAGCTTTCTGCTGTTAGTGGCATGTTCTGCAATGCGTTTAGGCAACAGCTTATATCCCCGTAATTGCGCTTATGACACTTTTATAGATTCAAATACTGGTTAATTATGGTGTTCACAGTAGTAACAGAGATCCCTAATTACAGTGCAATGGTCCTCTGAGTTGCAGGATTTGGTCCAGAGGCATGGACCTTCACCTTCCAAATTATCTCCGGAGTGCGACTGGTGGCCGGTCGTGGATTTCTCTGCTTCTTGCCCTTTGGAATAACAATCTTAGAATACAGGTATTTTGCATCGGAAAAGACAATAATGTACCTTTATCAGAATGGTTCTATTTTTGACGCCATCTGATGCAGCAAGAACAAGAGCACACAACTGAGTAAACACAGTGATACATTCATAGTGCTGAACTTTCACTCGGTTCCACATGTTTCAGTGCGGAACTATTGTGCTCGTCTGATATTGTTACCATAGATCGTGAAGAACCCTCCGTATACTTTAGAAGACACTTTTTCACAGGAACAAACCATTCTTAATATTATTGTGGTTAAGTTGTGACGTCATCGGAAGCATCTTTGTATATCATCTCAAGGATTTTATTATTGTGTGTGGTTGTACAACATATCAATTGTTTTATACGCTACAGGTTGCTATGGTAACCAAATAAATGACTGAATTTTCTGGTGTTATTGCTGCAGCTTGTTTGTAGAAATTAACACAAAATAGAGATAAAGCGAGAGAATTTATTTTTTAATGATAATTGGATATGGTGACAGGAAACGTACACAGAATAAAATACAATCAGATTGAAACAAAACGATGGTCGTAAATTTTTGATAATGTATGTTTTACCTGTTTCTGATACTGTTATCTTGTAGCTCATTCTGTTGTCTCGTGCGCTAGCTGCTCCAGTGGTAGGGCTATGGGTGCTTTCTCAGGGTATGCGTGAGTGTAATTTTAAGGATAACACCAGTTTAATAAGATCTAATACGAGGGGCACTATTTATATTTTGAGCCTTGGCAACCCTGAATGTTGTAGGAGCCATCTGACGTTTCCAATGGAAAGTTTGACATTTTTGACCATAATCTACTTCATACATTTTGTCAATAGAGCGTCATTTCTTTTGTTTACACTAACTTGAAAATTGTGTGTCAACAAAAACATGGAATTGACTCGTGAAAATGTTCGTGCAATGATTTATTACGACTTTCGACGTGGATTATCAAGGCAAGAGTGCATCGATCAACTAACTTCCACATTTGGTAACAAAGCTCCATCCTTTGCCACTGTGAAACGCTGGTATAACGAATTTAATCGTGGCCGCCGTTCGCTCAATGATGAAGTTCGTGAAGGTCGTCCAAACTCAGTTGTTGTGCTAGAAAACATTGATACTGAGCAAACACTAATAATGAAAGATCGTCATGCGACATATTGTGAGATTGAAGCAATTCTTGGCATTAGTTCCACTAGCATATATAAGATATTACACAATTATTTAGCCGTGAAAAACGTTTGCTCTCGTTGGATCCCACATAATTTGACGCAATCTCAAAAAGATGCTCGTGTTGATTGGTGTACAAAAATGCTCAAGAAATACAATGGCGGTGCCTCAAAAGACATATATAAGATTGTAACAGGTGACGAATCATGGATCTATGCGTATGAGCCGGAACGTAAACAGCAGTCGACTGTATGGGTGTTTCAAGATGAAGCAAATCCAACAAAAGTTGTTCGCACTCGAAGCACTTCGAAGCAAATGGTCGCTTGCTTTTTCAGCAAAACTGGCCATGTGGCAACAGTGGCTTTAGAGGAACGTATAACGGTCAATGCCGAATGGTAAACAACCATTTGTTTGCATGAAGTCTTTGGTGAAGTAAGGAAAACCAACAAGAACCGTAGGATCGTTCTTCATCAAGACAATGCGAACGCACACACATCTCGTCTAACAACAGAGTATTTGAAGGCTCAAAAAATCGAATTGATGGGTCATCCGTCATACAGTCCTGATTTGCACCCAATGACTTCTTTTTGTTCCCGAACATCAAGAATAAATTGCGTGGACAACGATTTTCGTTGGCAGAAGAAGTCGTTGATGCCTTCAAAAACCATGTTTTGGAGGTGTCTCAAGAAGATTCGAATAAATGCTTGACAAATGGTTCAAACGGCCGCAAAAGTGTATTGATCACAAAGGAGAATATTTTGAAAAACAATAAAGCAGTTTTCAATCAGAAATTACTTTGTTTTAATTATTAGGCTCAAAATATAAATAGTGTCCCTCGTATTTGAGCTCCGATGCGAGTTACCGACCGTTTGAGTTTGAAAGTATGGACTGACTGTGAATTGCAGCGCTAGAAACTGTAAAAATTGAATTATTCTGCCTGCTAAACTTCCGCGGTATCAAAGTTACGGTTTGAACTATTTTGCAATAAAAGCAACTAAAAGCGTGACTTTCCGTGAGCCGCTAAAATGCTTACTGGCAAGATCTCTCGCAATAGCCGCTAAATCCTATTCACACAAGCGCATCACTTAGTGACATGGGTTGTCACGAGTATCCAGGTGACGAATGTATGCACGAACGTCGACCTGTACCAGTGGCGGCACCAGAGTAACTCTGTTTAGATTGCATGCCTTTATTACTTAAGCTCAACCTACCCCATTACTCCCACCAACGTTATTACAGCCCGGGCCAATATTCAACCCTCTTCATGCGAGTCTCTTACTTGTTACTAGCGGGTCTGGCCAAACTCTGAGAGATACCTTTCACTTCTCTTTTTCAGAATTGGCCTACGAGACCGTGCAACGTATTGAATTCACCCCTTAATTGCGTTCCCAGAATCTTTAAGCTAATGTATTCTATCCTGGGCTGATACTAATGACTTTGGTTAACAAAACTTACTAATTACCTTCTTCTTTACGGACAAATCTTCCAAGTCAAGCTTATTACATTATACATTGATTTAATACATTGAAATTATTTCTTTATCTTACTTTCAGTACTTTAGTTACTTATTTATATATTCCCGTTGTTAATTACAGTATCAAGATATGGTTATAACGTTTATGGTTTGCATTTGTAGCTTATTTGTTTTAATGTTAGCGATGTTATTGTTCGGTTGATTTACATAAATAAAGGTTCTCTTTCAACTATTTTGAACTATTTACGTCCCTAGGGATACGTCATAGGTAGAACCCAGATTCTTACATAATTATATATTCTACCCTTATATATCTGCACACACGGAAACAGAAGATGTCTACAAATTGAAATATGGACATTACTATAATGTTTCATTTTTCATATTTTAGCGTATATTACATATTTTGCATAATCTTTCATAAGAATAAATATTTTCTCGTGTCCTTTTCTTAATTATCTATTATATTTAACCTTTCTACCTTTAGAAATGCTAATTACTAATTCACAATTGAAATTGGAATCAACAGAACCTCAGGTAGGTCGGCCGACAGAGACGCGCAGAGACCCCTAACGAATCCAAGCTTGATGACCCGGTGACACCGGCGGCTGCTCGGAGAGGGCTTCCCTCTGTCGGAACCGGGGAGAACTTGACACTCTTGAAGGCGGTTCTGAAAAGGCTGCCGTCTGGCAGGGCCGAGAAGAACTTTTCAATGAGCAAACATCTGTGCAATCTGTCCGATACCGACCAACTCTAAGCCCACCTCAAAATCAGGGAAAACCATGAAGAATCCATGGTGAGAGTGACCGGCCCCAGGAATCGAACTCAGCACCTCCCGAAAGCGAGTCTTTCACGTTACCGCGGAGACATCTCGCACGGTAACGTCTTCCTAACTACAGTAGGATGTGTTTATCGGAGGGGGACGCCTCGTCACTGCGACCAGCTTCATCTATTGTGGCTGCACCCCCCGGGAGGCAGAGATGAGGTGAAGGAGTTATAGAAGATTACAGGTCCGAAGGCCTACAGGCCACAGAGACGCACAGAAGTCCCTAATATTTTCAGCTTGAACACCCGCGCATCACTAGAGGCAAAGCATGCCTTGAGTGGGCGACGAACCGACACTAACGGGTGGGACAATACACCCTGGTGTTCAGGGGAGAAATCTTTCCAATACGCATGCAACTACCCCATTTGCCGGACACCACCACACCACAGGACCCGAAGACACCTGTAACGTGAAAGGGAGAGATGAAATGAGAGGAAATGGGGAGAGGGGAAATCTTGGTAGAATGCACCACCCTGGCGTTCGCGTAGTTGACCATGGAAAAACCATGGTCAGAGGGGGTGGTCACTGAGAATCGAACCCGAGACCTCCCTTTGCCATCCCGCTCAGTGCCTAACTACAGTACATGTGATCTTCATGTGTTAAGTTGGAACAGAAAGAAGACATTGGGATTTTACGCAGTAATATTTCATTTGTTGCTGTCAAAGACTCCATGCAATCAGAGGAGATAAATGATTTGGCCGAGAAGCTCTGGAAATTCCTCATCGCTACTTGTCATGCGGCTCTTCATAAGATAAAGAATTCGTGCTTCAAATAATTCTTTAAGAAATATACGTTGAAGAGTTTGCAGGAGCCACGCAGTCGATATATCAAGAAACACGGGAGAAGATAAGGCGTGGCTCCTTCTGAGTTTCTGTTGATGATACAAAATATATAAACTGGAAACGCGTCAAGAGAACTGGAGAAGAGTTACAGACTGCTGCATGGCATCCAAGTTACAGAAAAACGACTACAGTTTACAGCTTTTGGTAGTTATGTTGATACACAAAAGTTTGTTAGTGTATGTATGTATTATGTATATTCCTTATAGGTTTCTACACCGTTGTACTCGACTTTCGACTAAAGTTGGCACAGGTAACCTTTGGCACAAAGCGAAAATTACTGTCTAGCGTAGAATTCGTTATTTCCTACAAAAACTCGCAAGACCATCTATATCGTGACGCAGTATTTTATATCACAACACTGTGAATGCCAAAGTGATTGTAGTATAAATTAACATTATTGTATGACAATGATTTGGGATGTTTGTTAATTATAAGCATTGTTAGGAAATAAGTTTACACGGCCTTATTGGAACTGACAATAAGAGCGGGTAACAATGAAACGATGGGGTGAGTTGATTATTAACTAGAAGAGACAAGCAAATGACGTCAGATTAGCGCGCTTTTCTGTAGAAATGGAGGGAATTTCTTCCCTAGAGCATATGTGTTCGTAATTTTGATTGGATATAAATATAGACGCTAATGTTGGCGCGTTTTATTAACCAATAGCAGCTCGGTTATAATGTTTAGGCATATTGGGGTGAGGGAGTATAAATTCCGTGCCAGAGACGGGTAACGCGCATTTTGACAGAATAATTCACAAGGCAAACGTCGTTCAGTCCAACAGAATCATACAAAGGTTATACGTCGCACAGTTTAAGAGAATCGTTCACGCGTTATACGTCGCGCAATTCTACAAAATCTCTCGCGTTGTAAAGTTAGTTATAAATGTGAAATACGCGAATTAATAATGTGCAGCAAATAAGTGATTATAGTGATATTAGAAAATATAACAGTTTCAGTCTGGTGTGTATCAAGAGTCAATATGTGAAATTAATTAATTGTGACGGTAATAAAAGTGTAAAAACAAATTCTTTTATCAGTGTTATCTTTCAGTAATAAATCCTTTCCGTTTACACACCCTATTTAAGAGATTTGCTCGACTGAGTAGTAATAATAGCTAGCCGGAGCATAATGAACCCAAAATGCAAAATAGTAAAACAATAACAGGCGCTCAGCAATAGATAACACGAAGTGACCGCGACAAATTGGCTCCCATACGTGGTGCAGATAAACATGAACCATCTTCCAACTGCTAACAAATATTCTACTTCAATCGTTCTCAACGATAATCGTTGTAGGTCGTAATAGATCGAACATTGCCAACATAAGCATAATAATTAAGCTTCCACGTCCTCACAAAATAACAAGGACAGCATGTTCACATATTATTCGTTGATCTCCTCCCTGACATTGATCGCACGGTCAAACAATAATTAGAACAGCTATGCCACCTGTAGCTATGTTTGCGATAAAGGTGCTACAATCGCTTGGTTGAAAAATTAATAAAACTTCGAACTGTATTATATCAGACGGTGATAAAAGCAACAGCATCAAACTGGACTTCATACCACTTATCATTATTATTATTTATTTTCGTATGATTATTTACTGTGTATCGAAATAAGAAAGAACTGCGTGAGACTCTCGCATGTTAGAAGTAAACTTCTTAGGTTTTAGCATTTGTTGACGCTTTTATTATTTCAGGATTGGGAAATAGTTGTGTGGAATTTGATTGGATTGACCACGGAGGGGAGTCGGCAACGATCCCTTAGTGCACTCCAGAGTATTCGTGAGCTGTACAATTACCATCCTCTTGCACAGCAAATCCAGGATGCCCTTCATGTTTTATACGCCTCTGGCGTTAACGTGAAGTGTGCTTGGCTACCTGGCCACGTTGGCTTGCCTGGAAATGAACTAGCGGATTTGGCGGCTAAGGCGGCGACAATCAAATCCAGTGTTGTCATCTCTCGAGTAACGTCGGAGGACCTTTGGCTTGCTTTGCGGAGAGCGGTCCTCTCGTGCTGGCGCGAGGAGTGGGTCGCTCTCCACGGCAACAAGCTTAGGGTAGTGAAGGATCTTCCGGTTCCTTGGGTTACTTCTTGTCGTTTTTGTCGTCGTGAGGAAGTTATTTTAGTCCGTTTACCTATTGGCCACTGCAATTTTACCCACGGCTATCTTTTTAAGCGTGAACCTGTTCCCCTTTGTACCATGTGCGGCGGATGTCTATCGTTCCGCCACCTGTTGTTGGAGTGCGTCCCTCTTGCGTGTCTTCGGGACACTCTGCAGCTGCCGGCAAGTCTTGCAGAGGTCTTGGCGGCCACTTCTCACGCGGTCGATAAGCTTTTTAAGTTTTTATTAGAGGTCAATTTTCTTTGCGTTTTTAATCTTTCTACCTGAGTGCTTCACCGCTCGGTGTTTCATTTTTTATTTTTTTCTTTATATCTATTTATCTTTGACTTTTACCATACTTTTATTTTGATTCGTATCATTGACTTTTGCTGTGATTTTTAACTTTTATGTATATGTTTGGTTTTTACCTTCCTCTGTTTTAGAAGGGCGCTTATAACCCCGGTATTTGAGCGCCATAAAACAACATTCATTCATTCGGCACCGATCTAGAGTGGATATTGTACCTACGCTTCACGACGAGGCGTCTCCGGTAGGAAGGAGAGGATACACCGGCGGTCGGATCCAGGAGTGACGGCACAGCAATGACAAGGTCCCTAAGTTTCCGGATAGAGACATCCCGGCAGACGGACAGGCAGGACCCCATCCCACACAGAGAGGATCCAATGCCCCTCAAGAGGGTTCGGATACCCCGGCAGGCAGCTGAAAGCCGAGGGACGGAGAGAGTTCACAAAGAGCAGCCTTTCCCCTGCCACGCTGCACCGAAACACCATCGCCGACCCTTCCGACCCTGAAAGAGATAACGCGATGAAAGATGAAATTACTCTAGAATGGAACGAAATGGAGGGACAGGATATTCGGGGGATGAAAGAAACTATTCCAGCATTCGCCTGACAACTCGGAAAACCCCCCAAAACCCATGGGTCAGAGTGGATGGCCGCCAGGATCGATCCCGCAACCTTCCTAATGCGGACCATAGATGTAACCGTCTGTCCCGCTAGATGGAATTTCAAGTATACTCTCTTAATTAAATGCAACGTTTCTTTTATTCATCAATTTCCATTAATTCATACTCTGAGAAAGAATATGTGGGTTTATGATAGCTGAACTATTGATTCTCTTTCTTCTCAACTGCCGGTAAGAGTCGGAGCGTTTCACTTTTCGTCTGATCCAGGTCAATTTGCCACAGTATAGGCGACGCATGCGCGTAGACCTGTCTATGTTGTATGCGACAGCTGCCGGTTGGAGTCGGAGAAGGGGAAGCGTTTCCCTTTTCGACTGATGTACCGAGCCCAAAGAAGTTTCACTTCAGTAACACAGAGGGATTCAGCACAATCGCATTGACTACTGAAGAAGGTATTTTTGTTGTAGGAGTTGGTATAGTTTGCCCCACGTTTTGGGCACCAATTTGAAGTAGGTAGTTGCTGCTACGTATGGATGCCAGTTTGAAGTTGCTGTTTTCTTTACGTTTTTTGCACCACGTATGAACGTCAATTTGAAGTAGTTTGTATTGAAGGAGTTGTATTATATTACAACTGTTGGGGAGCCTAACTTGTAGTAGTTGCAACCGCACGTATAGTACCCGCTTTCCGGTAGCCTTCGCTCCAAGTTTAAAAATCTGATGTGTTACACTCACATGACTTTCTCTACTCTTGTACACACTATTTTTACAAACGCCTATTCTCCATATGCTTCATGTTAATCGAGATATCGAGATGTCAATCTTATTGGTAATTTTCTTGTAGATGCAAGGGAAATATGGTAGCTTTTAAGCGATAGTCAAATATTTTAACGCTGGTTGCTATGTGGCGCATTCCATTCTCTTTGCATGTCCAGGACATAAAAAAATCTGATGTGTTACACTCACATGACTTTCTCTACTCTTGTACAAACTATTTTTACAAACGCCTATTCTCCATATGCTTCATGTTAATCGAGATATCGAGATGTCAACCTTAATGGTAATTTTCTTGTAGATGCAAGGGGAATATGGTAGCTTTTAAGCGATAGTCAAATATTTTAACGCTGGTTGCTATGTGGCGCATTCCATTCTCTTTGCATGTCCAGGACATAAAAAAATCTGATGTGTTACACTCACATGACTTTCTCTACTCTTGTACAAACTATTTTTACAAACGCTTATTCTCCATATGCTTCATCTTAATGGAGATATCGAGATGTCAATCTTATTGATAATTTTCTTGTAGATGCAAGGGGAATATGGTAGGTTTTAAGCGATAGTCAAATATTTTAACGCTGGTTGCTATGTGGAGTATTCCATTCTCTTTGCATGTCCAGGACATAAAAAAATGAATAACGAATTTGAGAAAAAGTATTAAGTATTGGAAAATTTAAGGGAATAACAAGCAATATCTCGAAAACGGTTCACTCAACAAAAAATATGTATATGACATAAATTGTGTATTGTAACGCGATCTACATTTTTTGTGCGGTAAAATTTTGTCTATCTCTTATGGTTTACCAGTTATGCAAAAGTCGTTCAGAATGAAGAACACTTTTGGAGACTTCCCAGATAATTCGAGATATACATTTCATTTGTCATGAAAATACCTTAAACATATGATATTTTAATCAAAATCGTTAGAGCCATTTTTGAGAAAATTAAAATTTTCGAAAAATGTTCCATGTAAAGGGTAGTCTGGGGTGGGGGGATTTTCTTGAAAACCTTCGTGTCGCATCTCGGGAAGATACTGAACCTAAATACCAAGTTTGATGTTTATCCGACTGTTCGTTTCTGAGCTATGCTATTCACAGACGCACACACAGACACACACACACACACACAGACACACACACGGACATGTTTCCAAAAATGCTTTTTTTGGATTCAGGGAGTCTCAAAACATGTATTTCCGGTGAAATCTCGGTATCGAATTTTTGGGTCGAATGCAATACTTCCCCTACTTACTATACGTAGTAGAGAAAGTAAAAAATGAATAACGAATTTGAGAAAAAGTATAAGTATTGGAAAATTTAAGGAAATAACAAGCAATATCTCGAAAACGGTTCACTCAACAAAAGAAATGTATATGACATAAGTTGTGTATTTTAACGCGATCTACATTTTTTTGTAGTAAAATTTTGTCTATCTCTTATGGTTTACCAGTTATGCAAAAGTCGTTCACAATGAAGAATACGTTTGGAGACATTCCCAGAAAATTCGAGATATACATTTCATTTCGCATGACATTATCTTAAACATATGATATTTTCATCAAAATCGTTAGAGCCATTTTTGGGAAAATTAAAATTTTCGAAAAACCTTCCATGTAAAGGGTAGTCTGGAGTGGGGCGATTTTCTTGAAAACCTTCGTGTCGCATCTCTGGAAGATACTGAACCTAAATACCAAGTTTGGTGCTTATCCGACTGTTCGTTTTTGAATTATGCTGTTCACAGACACACAGACAGACAGACACACAGACAGACAGACACACAGACAGACAGACACACACACGGACATGTTTGCAAAAATGCTTTTTTTGGATTCAGGAGGTCTCAAAACATGTATTTCCGGTGAAATCTCGGTATCGAATTTTTGGGTGGAATGCAATACTTCCCCTACTTACTATACGTAGTAGAGAAAGTAAAAATATTAACTTTGTAACTTGACTGTTTCTTTAAATATTATATTTATGTTTGCCTCGCTGCGTCAGTATTTTTGTTAGAGACGTGGATGTCTTGGCAGGGTTGTGGTGCAACAAGAATGTAGGCTTACACAGATTATAGTTTTACTTCACTCCTTTTATTAATGCTTGACACGATTCAAATGACACTTCACTGATATAAAGAGCTGTGAGATTCCTTTTATTAATTAATTACACTTTTCAACACGTAAAAACTATTTTCGCCTCACACGAATACATATTATATTTCTTTAGGGCGCACAAGCAACGCATCCAGTTATGAGCACTGTCTGCAGGCAACACGTCTGGTTATGAGCACTGTTTGGAGGCAACTAAATAGATTTCAACCGCCCAAACCTGTAAATTTCTGTATTTCAAGTCTCTGATTGACTAATCCTAGTACAATAGAATACCTTCATTTAACTAAAACTTTTCTGGTTGTTGATTGACTATTTTTACTTTCTCTACTACGTATAGTAAGTAGGGGAAGTATTGCATTCCACCCAAAAATTCGATACCGAGATTTCACCGGAAATACATGTTTTGAGACCTCCTGAATCCAAAAAAAGCATTTTTGGAAACATGTCCGTGTGTGTGTCTGTCTGTGTGTCTGTCTGTGTGTCTGTGAACAGCATAACTCAAAAACGAACAGTCGGATAAGCACCAAACTTGGTATTTGGGTTCAGTATCTTCCAGAGATGCGACACGAAGGTTTTCAAGAAAATCCCCCCACTCCAGACTACCCTTTACATGGAAGATTTTTCGAAAATTTTAATTTTCTCAAAAATGGCTCTAACGATTTTGATGAAAATATCATATGTTTAAGATAATGTCATGAGAAATGAAATGTATATCTCGAATTTTCTGGGAATGTCTCCAAACGTATTCTTCATTGTGAACGACTTTTGCATAACTGGTAAACCATAAGAGATAGACAAAATTTTACTACACAAAAAATGTAGATCGCGTTAAAATACACAACTTATGTCATATACATTTCTTTTGTTGAGTGAACCGTTTTCGAGATATTGCTTGTTATTCCTTAAATTTTCCAATACTTATACTTTTCTCAAATTCGTTATTCATTTTTTTTATGTCCTGGACATGCAAAGAGAATGGAATGCGCCACATAGCAACCAGCGTTAAAATATTTGACTATCGCTTAAAAGCTACCATATTCCCCTTGCATCTACAAGAAAATTACCAATAAGATTGACATCTCGATATCTCGATTAACATGAAGCATATGGAGAATAGGCGTTTGTAAAAATAGTGTGTACAAGAGTAGAGAAAGTCATGTGAGTGTAACACATCAGATTTTTTTAAAACTATCTCAAAATTTACATTATTGCTGCTCTAATAATGACTAGTAGTATTATTAAACTTTCTTACTCATTATTGCCTCAAGGTTACCTCATTGTTACCTCATTGTTAGCAACTTTAAACCTATTTCTCACAGCTCCTACATTATTAAATTACGTAATATATTCACATAAAATTATTTTACATGGATACAATAATATAAACATTTACAATGACTGTAATATACACTTTTTAGATATTTTTACATACACATATTGTTTTAAGTCGGGCTGTTATTGAATTTATACATTATATAATTAGACTGAAATTATTTAAGTGTTAAAAATACTGCCTCACTACAGACGTCTCTATGGTATTCAAACCTTACTAACATAAGAATGATAAGAAGTTGAAGTTCATATTCATACATTCTGCAATCATACTCCGTGTTCGGATATTCACTTACTACCTTTTTGTATTTTCTTCTTCTTTTCCATTGATTGTTAATTTTGGGTCTTTCTTTTGTTTTGTTTTGTCTTGTGTTTTATTAGTAGTTTTATGTATTGGTGGTTACTGAGAATAAACAAGATTACATTGACGTTACTTAAACTGCTACTATTTCTGTTCAACTGATATTTTCTGTATAAATAGACAGCTCGAATGTGACAACTTGGAAGTCAGCTAAATTCATGGGAAATCATCATTACAAACCGTGATATTTGTGATTTTTCAATAGTGATTTTGCATAGTGTTTGCTCAGTCTTCTTATTTTGTTCTTTATGTGTCCCGAGAGTTTTAATTAAGTCTTTGCTTAAGTGTCATGTAGTTTCATAAAGGGGGAGATAAGTGAAATTAATTATATCGGCATTGAAGTTAAAAAGCTACCCGCACAACGTCGAGTAAATCAGCTAGTAAAGGATAAAATGGTGTACATTACACTCGCTTAGAGCGACAACTATTCCCTATAAAGTGGACAAAAAGTCTAATAGTGTTTTATTTTATGAAGATCCGAAAGGTAATAAAGAAGAATTGACGTGCTTCTTTTATACGACTATCTATACCCATGATAATTCACATATATCCGTTATACATCACAGTATTCATATATGTGATTTTTTCTTTCTCTACTACGTATAGCAAGCAGGGGAAGTATTGCATTCCACCCAAAAATTCGATATCGAGATTTCATGGGAAATACACATTTTGATGCCTTCTGAATCCAAAACAAGTATTATTAGAAAAAGGTCTGTGTGTGTGCCTGTGTAGATAAATACCAAACTTGGTATTTAGGTTCAGTATTTCTCAAAGATGCAACTCGAAGATTTTCAAGAAAATCTCCCCATCTTAGACTACCCTTTAAATGGAAATTTTTTCGAAAATTTTGATTTTTTGAAAAACGGCTCTAACGATTTTGATTAAAACATATATTTAAGTTATTTTCAATGCAAAATGTATATCTTGAATTTTATGGGAATGTCCTCAAAAGTCCTCTTCTTTCTGAATGGCTTTTCCATAACTGGTAAACCTAAGGTTTAAATATTTTTCTACACAAAATGTAGATCTCGTTAAAACACGCAATTTGTGTCATATATATCTTTTTGTCGAGTGAATTATTTCCAATACTTATACTTTTTCTCAAATGGGAATTCGTTATTCGTTTTATATGTGCAAAGGAATGGAATGCTCCACAAAGCAACCAGCTCTTAAAAGATTTGACTATCGCTTAAAACCTACCATATTCCCCTTGCACCTACAAGAAAATTAACTTCCCGATATCTCGATTAGCATGAAGTAGATGGAGAATAAATGTTTGTAAAAATAGTTTGTACAAGAGTAGAGAAAGTCATGTGTAACACATCAGACTTTTTTTTAGATTTATTCTAAAAGGTACTGATGCTGTCAAAGCTAACCTTATTAGAAGCGGTGGGATAAAAATGGGCTTTGAAAGATTAGAAGCTAATTGTAAATTAGTTTTATTATCTATGCCCTGATAACTCGACATGAGAAAGTGTTCGGGAGTGAAAGCCTTCTGAACCAAAACCAGACCACAATATCTGTAGAAAAACACAGTCGTTTGTTTTACAAGTGGTTGCATCATCTGGAGCATACTGCTGGCACGATATCAGGGCTGGCGCGTCATCTTGGAGCCGAGCTTGGGGTTGATTTCTGTCCAGACACGTAAATAACTCTTCCATAACGGAACAGTGACCCGGGTCAACTGTCTAGGTGACCTCCACAATATTGCCAGGTATATCACAATGAAAGTTAGCGAAACCATAATGTGACAATCTCACGTTATACGCAAATCACTCTTCATCACACTGGTATAATTTTGTTATGCGCTGGTAACAAATGCTAGCTCTTTGTCTATCAGGAAGTCCATTTTCAGCTCACGCACCTCAGTTTCACGGAATACATTACGCTGAAGGGGAGCTTGATTATGGATGAGGCGATAATGAAGAAATTGGCGAAATAAAGGATCGTATCTGGGGTTATTGTTTAAGATATCATCTTAAAATATGTGTTTTGGTGTAAATGTCCTCCTGGTTTATAATATGCGGTTATGAGTGTAGAACATAGGATATCATACCATATCAAACATTGACCTTGAGCATGACTTAAAGTTGCACGATTTGTATTTCAAGTGCTACAACTATTTTGTTTTCTGCCTTATCTGGGATGAACGCAATCTTGAGGAAGCTAAGCCTCCGTAATACCAGAGTGTTTCAATCAGGTAATATAATCAGAAAGTTGGATGGCTAATTGGATATTAAGGCTTTCTGTCGTTTGTGAGCTCCGTGAGCGACGCAATTGTCGATAATACTGAGCAAAAGTGGATTATAATAATTTTGTGATAATGAATGTGAAACATGATGTCATCTCACACCAAGTGCTGGATTTGGTGTGCAACCCAAAATTATACGATTTGTAATTTAAGTACCTCATCCAATCTGGCATTTGCCTTGTCTGGGTCAAACCAGCCTTTAGGAGATTCAGCCACCGACAGTATAAAATAGGTTTTAACAGAATTAAGTGCTTAAAAAGATAGATATTGTGGCATGTATGTATTGTCACGCCAGACACATTATTGCGTCGTTGGCGACAGTATTGTTGGGGTAATTCTTTCGGGTAGTGTTTTGAAGTTCGTTTAGCTGGCGATTCCTACTAGCGGTGGAGAGTGGGGGAAGTGAGTATTATTTCTTTGTGTTGTGTGTTAGCGTCACTTCTGGTCGAGTGTATGGTGTGGAAGGCCTATGTGAATTATGTGTATGTAACCGTGTGTGTGTGTAGCATCTCCCTTCAATGTCTACATCTTTTGTGTATGATGTAGGGGCACCGTGCTTATATTCAATAAACCACATGTGATTAATGTGAAATTCTGTGTATTTTGTGACAACTATCCCACGCCAGCTCAGGAATGTGTAGTTAAAGTTTCTAGTCCTCTCGCTCCTCCGATGCTATGCCTCCTAATGTATATGCTGGGGTAACTAAAATTTAATACCTAGCTGCAAACCTTTTGGCCTCATCCCAGTGTATAACAATATGAATAGGTCACTAATTGGATGGATTGGATCTTCACAAACTGAGCAACGCAAGGACCACGAGGAGTATTGTGTAGTCGCCAATTGCTCTCCGAGGGACAAACAGTTCTGAACAGGTTAAATTACGTGAATATTACAGTCATTTCAACACGATGCCGGCACATTACGCCTCTCAAAGATTACAGAGAGTCGCTGGATCGTTTCTGATCACCAGAAACCTGTATGGATATCCTTTACCTCTGTCTAACGCACTTCTGAATATAGAAAGTAAGCACAGGCGTAATTGGAAGTTGTTTGAACAAATTCGAACAATCTCGATACTATCTTAGCGTGGAGAAGTACGGTGGTGAGTTTTACGAATAAGAACGAGAGAGTGTGTATTGTACAGTTATTTATTTACTGAAACCTCTATCAAGCGCTGCTTGAGGAAAATCCACGGACACTCACATATTGGCGAGGAGGGGTTAAATACTGTGTTGATAACCATTGAAGCCACCTTAATTCACGGACTATTACACAAAATGGGACAGCGGCGAAGCCTTAACACCATCCCATTTTCTTAATGGCGAAAGGCTAACGACCATACCTTATGGACCCGAACCTAATACGGAAAGGAACTTGATAAAACTGTTCAGACACAGGCAAAAGATCTGCAGAAGACTTCATGCGTCGTCCGAAAAGGGAGTACTTGCTTCAACTACGCACTTACCACGAAGTACAAAGACCTCCTAGGGACTCTCCTAAATGCAAGGTGGGTGATGTCGTCATGCTACAGGAAGATGTACGCCCACGACATATGTGGCGCAAGACTTTAGTGGAGCAATTACTCCAGGACGTGATGGGAGGACAAGGACCTCCATCCTTCGCCAGCTGGATGGAAGCCGAATTACCCATCCTGTGCAGCTGGTCATTCCGACCAGGATGGGGGGATGTGAAGGACCAGAAGACACATCCTGCGCCACCTATGGGAGAGAGCGGAAGTGTAACGCAGTGACTTGTTAGTAGTTTCAGTAAATAAATGACTATAAAATACACGCTCTCCCGTTCTTATTCTGGTAAAACCCAACATACGGTACATCAGGTTATCAACGCGGTTGTTCCTACAGCGGAGGAGCTATGGCGTAATGGGAGAGTAACCTTGAGTCGTTGTGGCATATGTGCGGCAGTGAATATCCTTGAACACGGTCTCTACTTCTGCCAACAGGCAGAGGTCCACATACTTCGTCCTGAAGAACAGTACCTTCTGTGCAGGAGCTGGCCCAACTGGAGTTTAAAATACGACATACCAAGTTTCATAATTTTACTGCTTATCTAGCCACAGTAAGGTTGAGAGAGGTAGTGATTGGGAAACATCCTGTCTTCATGAGAAAGCAACTATACATATGGCATTAGAGCCTTTTTACTTTACTACGTATAGTAAGCAGGGGAAGTATTGTATTCCACCCAAAAATTAGATATCGAGATTTCACCGGAAATACATGTTTTGAGACCCCCTGAATCCAAAAAAATCATTTTTGGAAACATGTCCGTGTGTGTGTCTGTGTGTTTGTGAACAGCATAACTCAGAAACGAACAGTCGGATAAACACCAAACTTGGTATTTAGGTTCAGTATCTTCCAGAGATGCGACACGAAGGTTTCAAAGAAACCCCCCCACCCCAGATTACCCTTTACATGGAACATTTTTCGAAAATTTTAATTTTCTCTAAAATGGCTCTAACGATTTTGATTAAAATATCATATGTAACATATTTTCATGACAAATAAAATGTATATCTCGAATTTTCTGCGAATGTCTCCAAAAGTATTCTTCATTGTGAACGACTTTTGCATAACTGGTAAATCATAAGAGATAGACAAACTTTTACTACACAAAAATGTAGATCGCGTTAAAATACACAATTTATGTCATATACATTTTTTTGTTGGGTGAACCATTTTCGAGATATTACTTGTTACTCCCTTAAATTTTCCAATACTTATACTTTTTCTCAAATTCGTTATTCATTTTTTTGTCCTGGACATGCAAAGAGAATGGAATACTCCACATAGCAACCGCTCTTAAAACATTTGACTATCGCTTAAAGCCTAGCAATTCCCCTTGCATCTACAAGAAAATTAGCAATAAGAGTAACATCTCGATATCTCGATTAACATGAAGCATATGGAGAATAAACGTTTGTAAAAATAGTTTGTACAAGAGTAGAGAAAGTCATGTGCGTGTAACACATAAGATTTTTTAAAGTGGAAACAGATTAGGTTCTGACCACAGGAAAAGAAGCCTTTGTACCGATATCTATTCTTAATCTTGAGGGGCGAAAAGGAGCATTGGGTAAATTTCTTATTGCTCTTTGGATGTTTAAAATATGTGATTTGGCAGCCTATCCCTCTGTTCAGCACGCATATAGCAGCGCTGAGCGGGCGAGGGCATGGCAGAAATGTATTCTCTGGCTGAACTGCGGAATATACAGTACGGCAGGAGAAGTTTGTGGGTTTTGCGGGAGAAGTTTTACGTGTGGAACTGAATGTAAATTTATTGTCCAAAGTATATCTTAGTAGTATTTGACCACAAAGAAGTGATAACAGAGCTGGACATACGAAATCTTGGTGGAAGAATTCGCAGCTTAGAGAAAAGCTGATGTGAACAAACACACGAGCTTTTCCACTCATGATACATTAGTGTATATCCGTCATATAAACATTGCTACCTTTTTTCTCGCTACATTACTCACGAGATACTTTTACCTAGGAATGATAAGGGGTAAGGCTGAGTCTCATAGTACACGGAGGAGCAGCATTAAAATGGTTTATTTGTGGTAACAATTCCTTGCAATGGAAGGAAGAAAGAACAATCCTAAATTTTCACGCATGTCCTCAGATGTTGCACTCACATAAGTGCAAACATGACTATTTAGAAAAGGACTAGGATTACGAAGAGCATACAAAATGCAATCAGTACGAAAAGGACTTCACCGACTCTTTGCAAAAAATTCAAGGTACACAGTTAGTTGGTCACGATAACACCCTATCGGTCGGGGTGGCTCAGTTGAGGTTCAAACCCAGCCCAGACCGTTGATTTTTAAATGTGTTTAAAGACGACAACTAGCATGATTTAGACAACTAACATGACAACTAGATTTACTAGCATGTAAAAGAACTACTGGCACTGATATGATCCTGGCAATTGACAGCGCCGTTAACAAAGTATTATTTTATTTAGGTTAACATCTTATGTATTGTACTCAAAAGAGAAAATGAACAAATAATGAAAAATCTTATGTGTTACATTCACATAACTTTCACTATCCTGTATCGCTTATTGTTAATGGATATATAAATTATTCTTACGAAAGTTTATTTTCCTATCTACTTCAATTTAATCGAGATAAACCTTTTCGAAAATAGTGCATCACACATTTCGTTACCGAGTTCGAATCTCGGTTAGGGGGAGTTACCCGGATAAGGTTTTTTTTTCAGGTTTCCTTATTCTGAAAGACAAATTTTGTAACTTTAAACTCTTAGGAACACTGGCTCCTTTGAGCATCATTTTACCCATTTCATTAATCCTCCGATATGAGCTAACCGGTTAAGGGACGGTAAGCTTAAAACATTCTGATGTGTTACACTCACATGACTTTCTGTACTCTTATACAAACTGTTTTTACAAACGCTTATTCTCCATCTATTTCATATTAATCGAGATAAACATTTGCAGAAACGATCTTTTGACATGCAAAGAGAATTACATTTTACACATAGCGACCAGATCTAAAAATATTTGACTATCGCTTAAGGCGTACTATGTTCCCCTTGTTTTGTATTTACAAGGGCAATATAGAAATACAGTAGCCTTTAAGCATAGACATATCTCTTAATAGCTGGTTGTTATGTGCAGCACCATTCTCTTTGCCACAGATTAATACTCTTTGCATATCCAAAACAAAAAATGAATAACGAATTCCCATTTGAGAAAATAAGTATTGAAAATTTTAAGGCAATAACAAGCAATATATCGAAAATGGTTCACTTAACAAAAAATGTATATGACATAAATTGTATATTTTAACGCAATCTACGTGTAGTAAAACTTTGTTTATCTCTTATGGTTTACCAGTTATGCAAAAGTCGTTCACAATGAAGAATACTTTTGGAGATATTCCCAGAAAATTCGAGATATACATTTCACTTGTCATGAAAATATTTTAAACATGATATTTGAATCAAAATCGTTAAAGCCATTTTTGAGAAAATTAAAATTTTCGAAAAATGTTCCATGTAAAGTGTAGCCTGGGATGGGGGATTTTCTTTAAAACCTTCGGGTCGCATCTCTGGAAGATACTGAACCTAAATACCAAGTTTGGTGTTTATCCCTCTGTTCGTTTCTGAGTTATTCTGTTCACAGCACAGACACACACACAGACATGTTTCCAAAAATGCTTTTTTTGGATTCAGGGGGCTCAAAGCATATCTGGGTATCAAATTTTTGGGTGGAATACAATACTTCCCCCACTTACTATACGTAGTAGAAAAAGTAAAAACACATTTCGTTATAGATACAAAGAGAACAGCGATAGTCAAATGTTTAAGAACTGGATGCTATATGCTGTCCTTAAAATTCCATACTGTTTCCATGACATCGCGAGAAACAACTGAATATTGCTGAAAGGACTTTAAAGAATGACCAAGTAATGAACATTTCACACCGTTAACAATGGATTTCTCCGAAACGGTGATGCCACAAAAAGGTATTAGAAATTAATTGTGTGTTTTAAAGAAATCTATATTTATTCTGTACTGCGTTTTCTTCTATAGCTTAATATTTACTGGCTATACAAGATTATACAAAAATCCTTCCGAATGAAGAGGACTTCAAAGGATATTCCTAAAAAATGCAAGATATACATTTTATTTTTCACGTAAATATCATTAATACATGATACTTTAATAAAAATCGTTAGAGCCATTGCTTAGAAAATAAAAAAATTTCGAGGGTAGTATGAAGTTGGAGAATTTTCTGGAAAACCTGTGTGTCGCATCTTCAGAAGGTAGTGAACCTAAACACCAAGTTTAGTATTTTCGTTTTTGAGTTATGCTGTTCATATACACACACGCGCGCGCTCGGGCCCGCACACACAGAGACACACACCCACACACAGACTCAACACACACTCGTGCATACACACAGATACAGAAATACACTCAAACACAACACACACAAATGGATCTTTTTATAAAGTACTTTTTTGCACTCAATGTGATTCAAAGCATGTGTTTCTACTGAAATATAGGTATAGAATTTTTGGGTGGAACGCAATACCTTCTCTACCTACTATGTACGTGGTAGAGAAACTAAAAATCTCAGCTTTGTGTCGAATTTACATGACTTCCTCGTCTACTATCGTTTAATTTTATAAGGTTTCTACAAGGTATTCTTACTAAGCCTTATTTTTCTATCTGCTAATGGAGATAAACGTTTGCAGAGATACTATCGTTACAGATTTCCTTGTAGGTGCAAGGGGGATACAGGGAACTGAATCGATAGTGACGCAGTATTTTTAACACTTAAATGATTTCAGTCAAATTATATAATATATAAATTCAATAACACCCACCTTAAAGCAATATGTGTATGTAATAATTTGTAAAATGTACGTAATAGTCATTGCATATGCTTATATTATTGTATACATGTTCAATAATGTTATATGAATATATTACGTAATTTAATAATGTAGGAGCTGTGGGTATAATAGGTTAAATGTTGCTAACAATGACGTAACAATGAGGTAACCTTGAGGCAATAATGAATTTGAAAGTTTAAATACTACTTGTGATTATTGGAAGCAATAGTGTAATTTTAGTGACAGTTTATAAAAATAGCCAATCAACAAGCTTTAGTTAAATGAAGGTATTCTATTGGAGTAGGATTAGCCAATCAGAAATTGAAAAGGAGAAAATTTTACAAATTTAGAGTTCACTTGCCTGCAGACAGTGTTCCTTACCGGACGCAAGACACGTCCTCGAGAAGTATAATACGTATTCGTGTGAGACGAAAATAGTTTACGTGTTAAAAAGTGCAAGTATTTAATAAAAACACCTCACAGCTCTCTCTATGTCAGTGAAGTGTTATTTAAAATCGTGTTAAGCATTAATAAAAGGAGTGAAGTAAAATTATAATCTGTGTAAGCCTACATTCTTCAGTTGCACCACAACCCTGCCAAGACATCCGTGTCTCTAGCAATAATACTGACGCAGCAGAGGCAAACATAAATATATAATATTTAAAGAAACAGTCAAAGTTAATATTTTTTTAAACTTGGGGCAAAGGCCACCTGAAAGTACATTTGGGGCGAGGGCTACCGGAAACTGTTTACTATACGTGCGGTTGCAACCATTACAAGTTCGGCTCCCCAACAGTTGAAATGTAATACAACTCCTTCAATACAAACTACTTCAAATTGTCGCCCAAAGCGTGTTGGAAAACAAGTTAAAAGAAAACCCGATCTTCAAATTTGTGTCCATACGTGGAACTATAGTTCAACAAAATACCTTTCTTAATAGTCAGTTGTTTAAAAGCGGGTCGCAATTTTCTGGCCTTTAAATCCATACTTTTCGCATGACATGAGAAAACAGCTAAATTATAACTACCTCAAAAAATGACAAAATATTGGAGAATTCAAACTAATATCAATGGGTAACTTGGAAAGGGATGACCCCAGGAGGAAGTTATTTAAATAAATTCTGTGTTTTAAACAGATATTAAGTGTTCTATGTAGTATGTTCTTGCCTATCTCTTATGGTTTACTAGTTATACAAAGTTGTATAAAATTGATTCCGAATGAGAGCCTTCGCAGGCTGTTGCAAAAGTCAACTTATACGTTTTATTTGTCATGTCAATTTATAAAATCAAAAATAATGAAAAATGTTCCATGTAAAGGATAGTTTGGGGTGGGAGATTTAAGAACGCTAAACTTAATTATTAAGTTTGGTATTTATCGAATATTTCGTTTTTGGGTTATGCTGTTCACCGACACTCAGGCAGACAAACTAACAGATTTTTAAATGCCGTTTTAGGAGTCAGTGTGCCTCAGATTTTGTATCAATGAAATCTAGATGTTATTCTTCCACTACTAAGTAGTGGCAGATAGAGTAAACAATTTGAGGATGGAGGAATTTTTTATTGCTTTTGTTTTTGAAAATATTTGCTTGGTACACTTAAACAGTGACTCAAGTATGAAATTTAGTATTTGTCTGACTTGTTTTAGTTTTGCTGTTCATATACACACTTGGGAATTTTTGAGGGTTCAGGAAATTTCCAAACCCGTATTTGTCGGTGAAATCTGATATTTAAGTTTTAGGTAGAATACGATACGGTTGGTAAGTCTTAGAGAGAGTAAAAATATTACAGCCTGGATTTTTTCAGTGGTGATGTATTTGCAACGCTCCCTATGCGGCCTAATGACCGTCGGGGGAATGTTATTCCACGATGCGATGAGTAGATACATTTATTAGCTGGAGGCATCCATCAGCCGGTTACAGCGTAGCTGACAAAGATTTCCTTATAATGTGGAAATGATTAACTATACTGTAGGTTTGTACAGTATAATTGGATATATCTAATAGAAGATGATCCCCATTTGACATGAGCGGTATATTGGAAAATCAACTGCATATAAAAAAAGTAGGACACAGGACAGAGCCTTGAGGAGCTCCTGCTTTTAGAAAATGCAGGTGGATAGACATGAGGTAATAGTTTATATAACTTGAGACAGTATTTTAATACCTGAATAATTTCAATTGTATTTTTATAATAAGTAAACTCAATAACAGCCCGCCTTGAAACAATATGTATGTTATAATTATTTTAAATTGTATGTAACAGTCAATGCAAATGCTTATTTTATCGTAAACATATTTTATTAATGTTATGTGAGTACATTACATACTCTAATAATGCAAGAACTGTGAGAATAATAAGTTTTAAGTTGCTAACAATGAGTAATAATGAGGTAATTGTGGCAATAATGTGTTTAGAGTTTTGAAATGCACTAGTCATGATTAGAGCGACGATGACGTAAATTCTTTAACAGTTTTAAATTAGCCAATCAACAGCAAAGACAATTTTTAAGTTAAATGTAGAAATTCTATTGGACTAGAATTGGCCAATAAGTGACTTGCAATACCGAAGCTTATGGGTTTTGACCGTTGAGGTTACTCAGTTGCTGGCGAGACTTGATAGAGTACAGATAGGAAAATGTGTTCTCTACGGGTGAATAGTAAAAACAGATATACGCGTTAAGTGAATGTATAAAAGTTCTCACAGTTCTTTAAAAAGTGTAGTGCTTTATAAATATATGCAAGAATTTGAAATAAAAGAAGTTAATTTAAAATTTTAATTCTGTGATGTTTACAATAATTGTCATCCCGCACCCTACCCAAAACACATGACTCTAAAGTAAGACTGACGCAGCCGAGGCAAATTCAAACATAAGAAATATTACGTAAGCATAAAATTCAAACCGACGCCCAAAGCGTTTTACAAACTTCATAAAGCAACTGTTATTACATAAAACAATTCTTCAAGTTTACGTAATTTATTACGTACCAACATAACAAAAATACATACTTCAAACTTCGAAAGTAAAAGTCATGCAAAAACTCGAGTAGGTTATGAAGCTTTACACTTTCTCAACACATTTTGGTAACTTATATTAGACGTTGTTAGATGTAGTTTTTTAATTGAAGACACCCTCCACAATGCACAAACATAATAGAGCGTAGAGAAATAGTACCAGAATAATCTGCTTTTGTGCTTATAAGATCTGTGCGTCTTGATTGGGTGAGATAGGCTTGCAGGTCACGTATGCACTCTACTGCTCAACAATGGAGCTGTTATTGTGCCATGCTATGTTGCACTGGAGCATTTTGCATTTTTTTAAAACCGTGCATAAAGAAGAAGCATATCATAGAAAAACTCAATTTATGTACGTATCTATTTCTCAACGTATTCTAAACGCTACTTCCAGAAAACAAAGCAATGCAACGTTGAGATGTTTAAACTAAGCTTGCCTGTATCTTTAACTGACTGCTAGCTTCCTATGTTTCTATATAGTCGTAACAAAACGTATTAAAATAATTTAGACCACCTTTTATCATATTTAAAAGAGAGTATACAGAAAAAAGTCGTCCTCCATGGCCTAGTGCTAGCCTCTAGTTCCCGAGGTCACGGGTTCTAACCCGGCGGAAAGCGATCTATTTTTTCTGACATAAAATGCTTAGCATGCCTTCCTTCGGAAGGGAAGTAAAGCCGGTGGTTCCGTGTCTAGATTTACGGCACATAAACGAACCTCAAGCCTAATAAAGAGGCCTCTAAATAAAAGTTCCGATCTTTCACCTCAATATAGAATGAGACGCTAAGAACCATAGCAGTCAAAGAGCGTCTATAAGTAAAAAACTCAATTTAACAGAAAAACAAACATGTTTATGAACAACTTGCGGAATAGCTATGAATATAATAGTGATTAGAGAAAGGAATGTGATTATAATACTTTTTGTTTGTAAAATGGCACATATCAGCAAGAATATTCTGACTTAGTTCGCTCTTTCTGTATTTAATTTATTCTGCACATAACCCATCAATTCGTAGGCGTGCAACCCAGCCTCTTTTCTTTTGTCGCACGTTGAGGAATCGAACTCTGGAGTCGCCTCACTCGATACACAACTGCTACTCTCACGCAATAGGAACTCGCTGAAGAAATAGCAGAACAGAACGGAATCGAACAACAGAGCCAGCGATCAGCCTTCCTTTTATTCGCAGCGTCACCTTCTCAAAGATTTACACGACGTTCAGAGAGAGAGAGAGGAAATTTTGAAGGATCCTACCCACGTCCCGATAGGAATTCTGGACCATTCGATAAGTTGAGAATACTTCCACTCCCTCTCTGTAAACAACCACACGCTAGCTGGCGCTGAAACCACGCACTGCCAGAGGCCCACAGGTTTTGAGATAAATGGAAATATATCACCCGCTTAAACAGTGTATCCAAGCTAATGTTTTTCATTCATATCACCAAAACGCTACATGTTATGTGTATTATTTTGTCTTGTATATGGTTGTTTTTTGAAACATCGCGCTACCGACGAATGTCTTTTGCAAGTATATACTTAAAATTAATAGTAATAACAATGCAATAAACTGCTGAACTTAGCAGACCAATAGAGTAAATGCAGCTCATGTAACAGACCTCATGAGTTGCTTTAATTTCATACAGGGAAGTTTACGACACAATGCCTGTTAGAGGACAGGATATCTGCAGGCGAAGTGGGAGCTCTGACGTCATTGTGGTCGTGAATAGGTTAGCTGGATGGCCGCAGGCTTTGCCTTAAATAAGGGAATCTAATCTAAGGCACACATTCAGGCGAGTTTATAGTGAGAGCTACGGGTGCAGTAATGAAGTCAGAGATCATCAAAGTAGACTAATGGCACATGGAGAGCCTATTGGAGTTACATCTTATTTTTGTATGCCTCAAAGGAAGCGCTTGACTGTGCGAACGAGCTGATCTCCAGATCAATGCCGGTTCTTTATTTTCCGTAACACATATGTCGGAGAAAATAGTGCATTCGACACAAAAATTCTATATCTACGTGCCCCTGGATTAGTAAAAATTACGCGTGTAACAATCATAACGCTTTCTATACCCATTATCACTATATTTACACTTGTGTTCTATAAATTATTATATAAAATATTATTTTGTCTACCTATTTGCTGTCAATCATTTCAAATACTTGTTAGAAATTAATTTTGGGTATACGAGCATGCAGAGCTATTTATAGCATAGGTCCATGCTAGCCTTAATGTTACACACGATTTGCATATCAAGAGAAGCAAAAGAAAGATCATTTAACATTTCGAAGTGTATAGCTTAAAATACTTCAAAATTCATACGGACAACTTGGTAAATGGAACGATAAAAATATATAACATATGTATTTTATTTAGGTCTATAATTTTTTGCACAGTAAGTTTCTGTATATATTTTAGTCTCTCAGTTGGAGAAAACGTTGATAAGAGTGTAAGCCCCACCTCCATGATGTACGGGTAGTGTGTTTGCTCACATTCAAGAGGCTCTCGGTTGGGGTGAATTACTTGGATAAGGTTTTTTCAGGGGATTTTCTCTAATTTGAGAAGACGAATTTACCCTAAATCTAGGGACCCCAGGCCCATTTGAACATCATTTCAACTATTTCACTCATTCGACTTCCGATATCGCCTACCTGGTTAAAGGACACTGAAATTAAAAAAAAAAATGTTATACCATTATTTCAAACTTATTGTGTTTAAATGAAAATGACCATAGACTTTTTTTGAGAAAATACAGAATAAAGACATAATTTGTACGTAAAGGATGTTTGGAGTCGTGCAAATTCCTTAACCATCTATCTTATTTAAATTGTTTCCCAGAAGGATTTGGTGACATTTTTAAAACATATAAGCTTATCTCCTCCATTCTTCCGCTTCAGAAGGTAAATTTTCCCCATTCTATTTAAGGGGAGATTAAATGACCCTTCTCGACAATACTAAATTTACCCAGCTCATGGCCCATTTTCTTTAGAAGTGATGAGGATATCACAATGAAACTTTTATAGACATGCACTGATAACTGATGTACATTAATTCTTCCATTTGTTTTATCAAATAAGATATACAGTTTCATATTTTTGCTAATATTAACAGCATTAAATGGGCTGATTTAATAACGGTAGATCCACAATATAGAAAAAAATCTGATGTGTTACACTCACATGACTTTCTCTACTCTTGTACAAAGTATTTTTACAAACGCTTATTCTCCATCTAGTTCATGTTAATCGAGATAAACATTTGCAAACTCTATCTTATTGCTAATTTTCTTGTAGATGTAGGGGAAAATATATTTACAAGGGCAATATAGAAAAACAGTAGCCTTTAAGCACATACATATCTCTTAATAGCTGGTTGCTAGGTGCAGCACCATTCCCTTTGCCACAGATTATAACTCTTTGCATATCCAAGACAAAAAAATGAATAACGAATTCCCATTTGAGAAAATAAGTATTGAAAAATTTAAGGGAATAACAAGCAATATCTCGAAAATGGTTCACTCAACAAAAAAATGTATATGACATAAATTGTGTATGTTAACGCGATCTACATTTTTTGTGTAGTAAAATTTTGTCTATCTCTTATGGTTTACCAGTTATGCAAAAGTCGTTCACAATAAAGAATACTTTTGGAGACATTCCCAGAAAATTCAAGATATACATTTTATTTGTCATAAAAATATCTTAAACATATGATGTTTTAATCAAAATCGTTAGAGCCATTTTTGAGAAAATTAAAATGTTCGAAAAATATTCCATGTAAAGTGTAATCTGGGGTGGGGGGTTTTTCTTGAAAACCTTCGTGTCGCATCCTTGGAAGATACTGAACCTAAATACCAAGTTTGGTGTTTATCCGACTGTTCGTTTCTGAGTTATGCTGTTCACAGACAGACACACAGACAGACACACACACAGACACACACACAGACATGTTTCCAAAGATGCTTTTTTTGGATTCAGGGGGTCTCAAAACATGTATTTCCGGTGAAATCTCGGTATCGAAATTTTGGGTGGAATACAATACTTCCCCTACTTACTATACGTAGTAGAGAAAGTAAAAATAAATAGTGGATACATTATACTTCCCCATTACATATGCAGTAGAATTTTAAATATAAGGGGAAGGTAAATAATAAGCAACTCTATTGTATACATTGTATGTAAAGTTTAAAGTAGATAATGAATCATTCATTCAATCTACATATATACACATTTCGTTTTAGGTTGAAGAAGCATACTGGCTAAAGCGATAGCTAGATTTTTAAACAGTGGATCGCTACGTGATGTCTTTGAAATTTCATGCTCTTTGAATGACCACGAGTAAAAAACAAATGGCGATCTACCAAACTATTTGAACATTCAAACAAATAACAAATATCTCGGAAATGGTTAACGCCACAAAAATTTTATTGGCGTAAGTTATGTAATTATACGAGTTCTATATTTTTGTGTAGTACAATTTTAGCTATGGTGACTAGACCGCTCGCCTCTCATCAAGGGAGGGGTTCGATCCCAGGGACCCGCATATGGGATTTTTGGTGGTCAAAGCGGCGTCTGGGCGGGTTTTTTCCGGTTCTCCGCCATTCATTCTACCAACTACTCCATCATCAGCTTTTTCAACCGTTTCACTGTCATTTCATATCATCTCCTTCCTCACTCTCATACCAGGCATCGGGCTGATCACCCTCCTGGATGTTCTATCTGACCCAAAGTGTTTGCTACTCAACAGTCTCTGACCCCTGGCACCCGCTTGTAAGTCCTAGGGGGTATAAGTCTTACATACAAGGAGGGTAAACGGACTAAAAAGATGATGATTTTGTGCGGTTTCACAAATTATACGAAAGCAATTCAGAATGACTTTATAGGCTATTCATAGGAAATTCGAGACATAAATTTTATTTATCTGGCATGTATCTTAAACGTTTGCTATTTGTAGCTGTTCCCATAGTAGGTCCCCACTACCTTGATGATGATGGATGCTATATTACATACTTGTAGATCGTCTTGATGCCCGTACTCTCATGACGTATCTCGACCTTCTCGTAGATTGGAATGTGATGATCGTGTATCTGTATACTTGTGTGTGTTAGTATGTTGTAATTATTATTTTATAATTGTGCCACGGCTGCTGTATTTATGTCGGAGAGCTTTTGTGTCTTGTCAGGTTTGGGTATGGAGAAGGTTAAAATATTTTACACACGCATATTCTGTTTATTATTTCACTTTTATTTTAGATAAACCACATATGATATTCACAATTCACTGTTACCTTTGTTATGTTACTATATGTATAACTGGTAGACTTTAAATATGTAGTTTTAGCGTCTATTCAGAGAAGAGTTTATACACGGCCTTCCTGCTTAACACTGACAAGCTTCTGTTAGCGTTCCTTCCAACCGTTTTCTTAATGTACGTATTTGAATTATAGACATGTATCAATGTACCAGATTGGCGCTACTGTCCATACATCCTATAAATGTTTATGTTGCAACTATACATGTTTACAGAATTCCAACGTCTTAATTATGAATCCAAGGTTCGTTACATGCTTATGTATATATTACTACATTTCTCGTAATTTTATATTACTGGTTATATAGCTAACAATGGCCTTTCCCCCTTATATTATATTTTATATGTTATAACGTTATATACTCGTTCTCTACCATGTATACCTTATGAATGTACGCGTTTTAACATCCTCTTAATTATTATATGTACAATATTAGTAAAGACATAACACGTAAAACTTATAACAAAAACATTAAAGAAAGAAATTATTAATGTGTTGATGCTGAGAAGCTGTGAATTAGATATCTTATAACATTATTGAGTTATCATATTAGTTTGTCCGTGGCTAGTACTGTATGTTGCTTCATGTTCAATCAAAATCTTTAGAGGCATTTTGAGAAAATCATTTAATAACGAAATATTACCATGTAAAGAATAGTTTGGGGTGGGGGATTTTCTTGAAAATCCTCATGTCGCATCCTTGGAAGACGCTAAACTTATATGAGGGGCACTATTTATATGTTGAGCCTAATAATTTAAACAAACTAATTTCTGATTGAAAACTGCTTTATTGTTTTTCAAAATATTCTCCTTTATGATCAGTACACTTTTGCGGCCGTTTGAACCATTTGTCAAGCATTTATTCCAATATTTTTGAGACACCTCCAAAACACGGTTTTTGAAGGCATCAACGACTTCTTCTGGCAACGAAAATTGTTGTCCACGCAATTTATTCTTGATGTTCGAGGACAAAAAGAAGTCATTGGGTGCAAAATCAGGACTGTATGGCGGATGAACCATCAATTCGATTTTTTGAGCCTTCAAATACTCTGTTGTTAGACGAGATGTGTGTGCGCTCGCATTGTCTTGATGAAGAACGACCCTACGGTTCTTATTGGTTTTCCTTACTTCACCAAAGACTTCCGGCAAACAAATGGTTGTGTACCATTCAGCATTGACCGTTTTACGTTCCTGTAAAGGCACTGTTGCCACAAGGGCAGTTTTGCTGAAAAAGCAGGCGACCATTTGCTTCGAAGTGCTTCGAATGCAAACCACTTTTGTTGGATTTGCTTCATCTTGAAACACCCGTACAGTCAACTGCTGTTTACGTTCCGGCTAATACGCATAGATCCATGATTCGTCACCTGTTACAATCTTATATACGTCTTTTGAGGCACCGCCATTGTATTTCTTGAGCATTTGTGTACACCAATTGACACGGACATCTTTTTGAGATTGCGTCAAATTATGTGGGATCCAACGAGGGCAGACCTTTTTCACGGCTAAATAATCATGCAATGTTTTATATATGCTGGTGGAACTAATGCCTAGGGTTGCCTCAATCTTAAAATATGTCGCATGACGATCTTTGATTATTAGTTTTTGCCTAGCATCAATGTTTTCTGGCACAACAACTGATTTTGGACGACCTTCACGAACTTCATTATTGAGCGAAAGGCGGCCACGATGAAATTCGTTATACCAGCGTTTCACAGTGGCAAAGAATGGAGATTTGTTGCCAAATGTGGAAGTTAGTTCATCGAAGCACTCTTGTCTTGATAATCCAATCGTGTCGATTGGTGTACAAAAATGCTCAAGAAATACAATGGCGGTGCCTCAAAATACGTATATAAGATTGTAACAGGTGATGAATCATGGATCTATGCGTATGAGCCGGAACGTAAACAGCAGTCGATTGTATGGGTGTTTCAAGATGAAGCAAATGGTCGTTATATAAATTATTGCACGAACATTTTCACGAGTTAATTTTATGTTTTGTTGACACACTATTTTCAAGTTAGTGTAAACAAAACAAAGACGCTCTATTGACAAAATGTTTGAAGTAGATTTCCATTGAAAATGTCAGATGGCACCTACAACATTCAGGGTTGCCAAGGCTAAAAATATAAATAGTGCCCCTCGTACCAGGTTTGGTACTTGCTTTTTGAATTATGATGTTTACATATATACATGGGCCGAATGTTTTGTAAAAATAAATTTTCTCGATTCAGGGGACCTCAAAGCGTGTA
The DNA here is from genome assembly GCA_030765065.1 of Deroplatys truncata. Taxonomy (NCBI): domain Eukaryota; kingdom Metazoa; phylum Arthropoda; class Insecta; order Mantodea; family Mantidae; genus Deroplatys; species Deroplatys truncata. Next base: position 233,122,876 of record CM060976.1, on the reverse strand, counting down.
TGTCCAGTGAAGTCTTCACATCGAATTTTGGTTGAATGCAAAACTTCTTCTTTAAAATGTATGAAAGTAAAAATGATCATACATGACACAATATGAAGTCATAATGTGCTGCTGGTTTTTCCCCACTTTCACTCACCTTGGTTTAATACGTCGCAGTATTAATAAATAAAGGATCGTGAACACCTTTCCTGTCTTGATAAAATAATAAAAAGCTATGCGTAATTTATCGACTAGCACCTGCAAGGTAACCATTATTTCCCAGGGTTTCCACGAGTGCGCCACTTATGTGACAAGTGGTTGCAGAGGATCTCGAGTTAAATGTTGTTTCCGCTCACTCTTTAGTGTGCCCCTAGAGCGGCGTCTTCGCTGTCTTAAACGACTGAGACAAATAAGGCAGCATGCTTCTTGCATTATCACGCAACCTCGGTTGCAGGCTTCACTCTTAGAAACACGCGCCGCTCTCAGTTCCTACTGTTGTATCCTATATTAATGGTTCCCAGTTCCTTCAGAGCTGACTCATTTTTACTTTCCATACTACTGCGATGGTTTTACTTATAATGTTTGTGTATTTGTGTTTACTTCACGCGTTGAAGCCATCTTGTGACGTGATTCATTTGTTAGGTTTGTTAGCTCCATCTGGTGTTAGCAATTTGCGGCAGTATTAGTTTTCTGTTTAAAAAAAAATGCTACTGTTATTTTATTTAATTTTGGTTCTTTGTCCTCCGGCTAGCTATTATCCTTTTGGTCAAGCACTTCTCTATATACAGGTTGTGTAAACGGAAAGGAATATTTTATCCAAAGATAACACTGATGAAATTTGTTTTACACTTTTATTGTCGAACACGTTAACTATCACATTTACACATTGATCTTGACACTCGCCAAACTGAAACTGTTATAATAACTTCATTACTGATAATTCTTAATTCCCGTACTTTAACTTTTTGTATAATTAACTTTATAACACTTGAGATTTTTCATAACTCTGTTACGCGTAACCTGCAAATTGATATCCGAAGTGTGCCGTACAAATACTTTCGACGAACTGACTGACTGAAGGCGACGTGTACTTTACAAATACTTTCGATGAACTGTGGGCGATCTACCTCTAACTTGGCTTTTTATACTCCTTCACCCCGATATGCCTAAAGATTATAACTGAGCTGCTATTGGCTAATAAAACGCGCCAACATTAGCGTCGATTTTTATATCCAATGAAAATTATGAATACATATGCTCTAGGGAAATGTTCCAGAAGATTCTAAAAGAAAAACGCGCCAATATTACGTAACTTCCTCGTTTCCAATAATGATAAACAGCTCACCCCCTCGCTGCATTATTGCACGCTATTATTGACAGTTTCAGTAAGGTCGTATAAACTTACTTCCCAACAATAATTACAATCAACAAACATCTCAAATCAATGTCACATAATAATGCATATTCATACTATAATCATTCTTTACATTTAAGTAATTTGTGATAAAAATTACTGCATCACTACACATCTTGAGTATATGTCTCAAAAAGTGTATTTGCACTCTGATTCCAAATACAGTACTTTTATAACCAAAGCGGGATGGCTCAGGCGGTTACGTCTGTGGCGGATTCGGCAGGTCGTGGGTTCGATTCCCGTGGCCGACCTTTCTGACCCTGGGTCCCCAGGCGAATGCTGGGAAGGATCATTACATTCTCCGAGTTTCCTGTCCCTCCATTTCATCTCTATTCTCATTTAACTTCACCCTTCATCTGCATGGTCCCTTTGAAGTGTCGGCGGGTGGTCTCGAGCGACCTCCGCGTTATTGACCCCCAGGGGATGTGTAAGCCTAAGGTGGTCGGCTGCATCAGCAGTTTCCGGGGAGTTCAAATCTGTAAATGGTAGGGACCCTGCCCTCTGCCTGTTGTGCCTTCTGGTCCGGTCGCCCTCTGTCTCCTCACACCTCATTCTTACCTCCCGCGGGTGCCCTGTCAGGGGCATAGGTACAAATTTGCGCAGGGCGAGGTGCTATGTCCCCCTCCGTACCTAGTCCCATCCTAAAAAGCCTTTTATAAAAAGGTCCGTATGTGTGTCTGTAAACATAACTCAAAATCGAAAAGTCGGTTAAATGCAAAATTTGGTATAAAAGTTCAGCATCTTCCAAGGATGCGACAAGAAGATGTTCAAGAAAATTCCACACCATAAACTACTCTTTGCGTGATAATATTTATTATTACTGATTATTTTAAAAATGACCCTAACGATTTTGATTAAAATACCATATGTTTAAGATGTTTACATGATAAATGAATTGTACATCTTAAATTTTCTGAGAGCAGTCCCTTTATTCCAAATCACTTTTGCATCACTTCTAAGCAGTAAGAAATATACATAACATTACACAAAAAAATTTATATCTCGTTAAAGCACACAGTTTATGTGAAATAATTTTTACTTTCTCTACTGCGCATAGTAAGCAGGAGAAGTATTGTATTCCACCCAAAATTTTGATACCGAGATTTCACTGGAAATATGTGTTTTGAGATGTCCTGAATCCAAATAAATAATTGTCTGTGTGTCTGTCTGTGAATAACAACTCAAAAACGAAAAGTCGGATAAATGCTCAACTTGGTATTGGCATTCAGTATCTTTCAAGAATACGACACGATTTTCAAGACAATTTCCCCAACCCCAGAACACCCTTTACGTAGACTACCCTTTAGGATATAACATAGATTAAAAATGTTAAACTAAAACTGCATAAAAATGGCACTTACTTTACTTGCCATATGTAAGAAATGGATTAAAAAATGCAAATAGGTTGTATTTCTAGGTATCTATGCCTAGGTTTATTTGTACAACCTTGAATTCCCAAAGAGTGTGGGAACTTGGAACGTATCAATAAACTGCGCACTGAATAATGTCGGCACTTTACAGCACACGTGCGTTAGCTGAACAAAGCAAGGGTTGTTTGGAAAAACTGGAGCGGAATTAAAATATTGTTTATCGCTACAGCCTTTCCGCTGCCAAAACTCTTTGTAATGCATATTTACTGGCATACTGCAGATAAAGAACTAAGGGGAGGGGGGAGGTGAATCATATCATTTTAGAAAGCGTCATACGAACAGTTCTCAGAAACGTTGTAATGTAAATTTGGAAACAGAGTTGATGATAAATAAATAATAAAAATGTAACGTTCAATGACATCAGTTTTACAAACAAATAGGTGTTATAACAATCATACTTATGCTAAGCCAATACAATATAACTTTTTAAGACTATCATCACTTAGTCTTTGCCACCCTAACATACGAGGGCTGTCCCAGAAGTACCCGACCTAACAAAGAAAACACAAAAATTTTGGGATAAAACATCTTTATTTCTCTACATAGTCTCCTTTCAGCTCGATACACTTTTCCTAGCGATGTTCAATAGCTTCGATACCCTGTTTATAGTGAGAACCGTCGAGTTCTGCAAAACAGCCATCAACTGCAAACTCCACCTCTTCATTGTTGGCAAATCTTTTACCACCAAGCCATTTCTTCAACTTTGGAAACAGAAAATAATCAGAGGGGCTAAGTCTGAGGAATAGGGTGCATGAGGAAGCAATGCGAAATTTAACTCATTGATTTTGACCATGGCGTTAATGGATGTGTGAGCTGGTACATTGTTTTGATGAAACAGAACCTTTTTTTTCGCTAAATTCAGCCGTTTTGCTTGATTTCATTATTAAAACGCTGCAATAAGCTTGATTAATACTCGAAATTGATTGATTTTCCTTTTTGAAGATAATCAATGAAAATTATCCCACGCGCATCCCAAAAAACTGACGCCATCACCTTGCCTTCAGATGGAACTATCTTCGCCTTCTTTGAAGCCGATTCTCCCATTTCAATCCACTGTTTTGACTGTCCCTTCGTCTGAGGTGCGAAGTGATGGTCCATGTTTCATCCATGGTTATGAATAGACTCAAAAACTCGTCTTTAATGCAGCGAAACATTGCCAAACACTCGACTGAAGCTTCTTCACGACGCTGCTTTTGTTCCATTGTGAGTAAACCCGGCAACCATCTTGCGCCCAGCTTTCTGATGTCTAAATTTTCAGCCAGTATGCGATGTACGGCATTTTTGAAATGCTTACGATGCCTGCTAGCTCCCGTACTTTCAGGTGACGGTCATCCAATACAATTTTGTGGATTTTCTTGACAATTTCTAGCGTGGTCACCTCATTTCGTCGACCACTGCGATGTTCGTCTTGGCAGCTCGTACGGCCTCGCTTAAACTCTGCCGCCCAATATTTTACTATTGTAAACGAAGGAACAGAATCTCCCAGAGTAGAATCTAGTTCAGCTTTAATATTAGTTGGACTAAGATCTTTCAAATGAAAGTATTGTATCACATAACGATGGCCAGTTTTATTTATGTTTACAAATTCGCTGAGAGAGTTCACTATTGATGTTTGGCAAACAATTACTAAACATCGTCAAACTTCAAACATAAGGTTTATAAGGGTGTTACTTTCTACCATAGTCACTTGTTTTAAACAACAATCGCTATATGTACGTCAAGTTGGGTACTTCTGGGACAGTTATCGTATCATAACCGTAAATATAAATGAGTAGGTAAATTAATATATTTCGTATATGAGGAGCAGAAAAATGTGACATGTTAACGAGAAAACGTAACATTTAGCTAAATATTAATGGTCAAATTTCGGTGCCTAAAACTTAGCGTATATGGGTGAAAAACGTAGAAGTGAATAATGTATAAGTGAGGTTAAATTGTACACGTAAATATGACAATGCATTGAGCCTAGGCTCTTCAATGTAACAATGTAATTTCTACATACAATTTGTAATGACTTCTTAAAAATTACAAGGATATTAACATCTATTGTGATATGTTTGTGCTACCTCTCTTTTACCAGACCTTTCCACCTTTTTTTTCCTTGGCTTAATGACTGTCTTGGGTTTTTACTATCCTTTATGATGGTTCACTAAAAACTACTTTTCCATCTAATTTAAACCATTTCTGATTTATTAGCTATTTTCTCCACAGATCAGTCCCTCTACACTCAAATAATATGTGCTTAATATATTAACTTTTTTGCAAGTAGGGCACTGATTCCATGGGGCAATCTATTCTTATTCCTTTTAATCTCCATGCACCTGTTCTTATGCATGTGATGCTCTCGCTTTGTTCATTATTTGATTTGTTAATATACAAGGTGGACCATTTAAGTTGAGATTGTATAATATCTCCGAAACTAAGCGTTGTAGAAAGAAAGTTGCTTGATATTATGGGGGAAAGTAAATACCATTACTCGTATTTTATTTGGGGAACGCTGTGATGGTCATTTATGGTCCATTTAATTTGCCCTAATTGTACGTTCCAATTTTAGAAAAATTAAATTGACCTAAAATGACTATTATTAAAGACATTTCTTTCTACAACGCTTAATTTTGGAGTTATTGTACAGTCCCAACTTGAATGGTCCATCCTGTATATGTGATCTTGTCCAATTTTTCAACTGTCACTTCTCTCAGTTCTCAATGTCATTGTTCTAAGTTCTTATCTAGTTCAACTTCACTGGGAGTTCACCTCACTAAGGTGAACTAGTCCTTTCTCCGTTAATTCACTTCCTTCTCGACGTAGCCTCTTCACGCCGGACGGTTCACTTGGGAGTCGAACACAAAGCGTCGCTCCGCAGTAGAACTCTTTGCACGTCACAACAGTCATCAACTCGCTCAGAGAATCGCTCTTGATGCTGCACCAGAAACGCAGTCGCTAACTCGTTCGTTCGTAAACGCAACGCAACTCACACTGACTCAACAACTCTTACTCCCGCGAGAGCGCTCACTTATGTAGTCAGAGAAATCTTTCCACAAGGTTCTGGAACGTTCTAGAACTATTTCAACACGGTTTCTGGAGGAGGAGGGAAAAGAAGCTTCCAGAAGGTTCTATTTGTCTGCTGATATCGAACCCGTGTTTACGCTGGGGAGCGTCCGTTATCGTGTTTACTACGACCGCCCGGCGCCGACCTCCCATAACCTTGGATCATAGCCGCTACGTCACAGTATATGTATATATATTTACCTTTCCCAAGTGTTCTTCATGATATATAAAATATTAGAGACCATTTTTCAGTTATCTCACGGAGTGTTTTTTAATTTATATACCCTTAAATCCCCTTGCGTCTTTAAAAAAATAAATAAAAAATAAAATAATAAAAATTATTTCTTTCTCGAAATTTTCCCGAAACCATTACTTTAGAGTTATGTCGAACAGTGTTAGTCCATCCAAAAATTCCCTATTCACTTCTATAGTAATTCTAAACATTGTCTTAATAGCCGATCATACAAAAACTTTCTTTTCCACACATTACGTTGTTCACGATGTATTTTTGACTAGAAGTAATTTAAACTTAAGCAATAAGTATTTAGTTGTGTACAACATTTAGAAACAGCATTCAAATCTTCAATCAGAATCACAGATGAATATTCTCAGAAATCTAGTAATAAATTCTTGCAAAAGAATAAGAAGAAGAAAAATAATAGCAAAATTTCAAGCATATTACATCAGATGACGTACTTACGTTGGGAAAATGTAAACACACAGTTTAGAATATTTCGAAAACGCCTAAAGCTACGAAAAATAGTACAGTGCGTTCGGTATAACTCCCGCATTACCTACTCAGGAGTGATAGTATCAAGCACTATAATGAGTACTACCTTGTTGTAAGTGGTGTCCCTCTGCACTAAGATATTCCTGGCATCTCGGATGAAGTTTACATTCACTTTTTTGTCATCACGAGGTTGTAATTCATGAAGTGTAGTCACTTGTAAAAGTTTAGCAGCTCTATGAACAGAAGCTTTTCAAACACGTAGTTGCTGTGGAACACGTCTTGGAGAGCGTTCGAATGATGCAACGATTTTGTCAATATTTTCTTCGGTTAGAACATTATCTTTTTCGCTTCTTAGGTTTAGTGATCCTCTTGTCCTAAACTCATTAACCAGACGTTTAACAGTTTCTCTATCTGGAACTGTAATACCAGGAAATTTCTCAAGTTCTGCACACCTCTCTACATGATTAGTTTTTACTTTCTCTACTACGTATAGTAAGTAGGGGAAGCATTGTATTTCACCCAAAAATTCGATACCGAGATTTCACCGGAAATATATGTTTTGAGAACCCCCTGAAACCAAAAAAAGCATTTTTGGAAACATGTCCGTGTGTGTCTGTCTGTGAACAGCATAACTCAGAAACGAACAGTCGGATAAACACCAAACTTGGTATTTAGGTTCAGTATTTTCCAGAGATACGACACGAAGGTTTTCAAGAAAATCCCCCCACCCCAGATTACCCTTTACATGGAACATTATTCGAAAATTTTAATTTTCTCAAAAATGGCTCTAACGATTTTGATTAAAATATCATATGTTTAAGATATTTTCATGGCAAATGAAATGTATATCTCGAATTTTCTGGGAATGTCTCCAAAAGTGTTCTTCATTGTGAACGACTTTTGCATAACTGGTAAACCATAAGAGATAGACAAAATTTTACTACACAAAAATGTAGATCGCGTTAAAATATACAATTTATATCATATATTTTTTTGTTGTTGAGTGAACCATTTTCGAGATATTGCTTGTTATTCCCTTAATTTTTCCAATACTTATACTTTTTCTCAAATTCGTTATTCATTTTTTTTGTCTTGGTAATGCAAAGAGAATGGAATACTCCACATAGCAACCGGCTCTTAAAATATTTGACTATCGCTTAAAACCTACCATATTCACCTTGCATCTACAAGAAAATTAGCAATAAGATTAACATCTCGATTAACATGAAGCATATGGAAAATAAGCGTTTGTAAAAATAGTTTGTACAAGAGTAGAGAAAGTCATGTGAGTGTAACACATCATATTTTTTCCTTTAGTATGTTTTTGTATCTCTATGGTTTCGCAGTTACGTATAGAAACTTTAATCAAAATGCATACATTTTATGGGATTAGCCTGTGCAATCCTCTTCATTCGGAATGAATTTTGAATAATTTTGTATAATTGGTAACATTTAAGACAGAGACAAAAATGTATATGTCTATAAAGCACACAATTTATTTCAAATAGCTTTTTTGTGGCATCAGCTATTTCCGAGATATCCGCTATTATTGGTTTGGAGTTTTCATTATTTTGTCATTTTTAAGCTGTGGTTTCTATTCAGTTATTTCTGCCCATAACATAGAAACAAGTATTGGTATTTCAAGGTCAGGATACAGCCACTCTCTTTTAAACATCTAACTATCGATTCGTTTTTCTCTATTCTTCTTCTACCAACAACGAAATGTATAATGAAACTACTTCTGCAAAGGTAAATCTCGATTTAACATGAAATAGAGAGAAAAATAGGATTTCGTAAAAGTAGTTTATAAACGCTATATAAAAAAATCTGATGTGTTACACTCACATGACTTTCTCTACTCTTGTACAAACTATTTTTACAAACGTTTATTCTCCACATGCTTCATGTTAATCGAGATGTCAATCTTATTGGTAATTTTCTTGTAGATGCAAGGGGAATATGGAAGGTTTTAAGCGATAGTCAAATATTTTAACGCTGGTTGCTATGTGGCGCATTCCATTCTCTTTGCATGTCCAAGACAAAAAAATGAATAACGAATTCCCATTTAAGAAATTAAGTATTAAAAAATTTAAGGGAATAACAAGTAATATCTCGAAAATGGTTCACTCAACAACAAAAAATGTATGACATAAATTGTGTATTTTAACGCGATCTACAATTTTTGTGTAGTAAAATTTTGTCTATCTCTTATGGTTTACCAGTTATGCAAAAGTCGTTCACAATGAAAATTACTTTTGGAGACATCCCTAGAAAATTCGAGATATACATTTCATTTGTCATGAAAATATCTTAAACATATAATATTTTAATCAAGATCGTTAGAACTATTTTTGAGAAAATTAAAGTTTTCGAAAAATGTTCCATGTAAAGGGTAGTTTGGGGTGGGGGGATTTTCTTGAAAACCTTCGTGTCGCGTCTCTGGAAGATACTGAACCTAAATACCAAGTTTGGTGTTTATCCAACTGTTCGTTTCTGAGTTATGCTGTTCACAGACACACACACACAGACAGACACACGGTCGTGCTTCCAAAAATTCTTTTTTTGGATTCAGGGGGTCTCAAAACATGTATTTCCGGTGAAAAATCGGTACCGAAACACTTCCTATACGTAGTAGAGAAAATAATAATCGACAGTGGGTAAACAAAGACATGGGAATATAACATCAGGTATTTTAAAATTATATTTCTTCTGCCGGCAGATCTAACCTCTCCTTACTTGAGTTTTTGTTCATTTCATACTTCCATATATAATACTTAGTTTTAACATAGATTTTAAGTGTTAAAAGTGTTATAAAACTGGAGCAGTAGCCTTTCTTCACCTTTCGGGATACGTAAACACTAATAACGATTCTTATATTTTTATAAAGTTGGCGGGTGTACATGGTAATATAAGCATGGCACGAAACGAAACGCTTGCGTCAAAAAGATCCGCTATCGAATGGAATGTAGTACAAAATCTGCATAATGAAGGCGTTTTAAAAACGAACAAAGGAAATTGTAAAGAAGCAAGAACGAGTAGATCAAGAAGAGAAGTGTTGTATCTTTTCTTTTTCTATTTTTTTCCATCCTTTCCAAGTTATTTTTTCTGTAACATCTGATACGATACACTCACACGACTTCCTCTATCCATTGCAAATTTATAAATATAGTTTTTAGACAGCATGGGCTAGAAGTAGAATTTCTAATGCAGAGCACACGCTTAACTTCATTATCGTGAAGTTGGTAGAAAAAAATCTGATATGTTGCACTCACATGACCTTCACTACTCTTGTACAAACTATTTTTACAAACGCTTATTGTTCATCTACTTTATATTAATCGAGATAAATATTTGCATAAACTATCTTATTGCTAATTTTCTTGTAGGTGCAAGGAAAACATGGTAGGCTTTAAGCGATAGTCAAATATTTTAAGAGCTGGTTGCTATGTGGAGTATTTCATTTTCTTTGCATGTCCAGGACATAAAAAAAAGAATAACAAATTATCATTTGAGAAAATGTAGAAATATTGGAAAATTCAGACGAATAACAAGGAATATTTCCGATAGGGCTCACTCGACTAACTGAGGCAGTATTTTTTAACACTTAAATGACTTCAGTCTAATTATATAAATATAAATTCAATAACAGCCCGCCTTAAAGCAATATGTGTATGTAACAATATATAAAAAGTGTATATTACATTCATTGTATATATTAATGTTATTGTATACATGTTTAATAATGTTATGTGAATGTATTACGTAATTTAATAATGCCAGAAATAGGTCAAAAGTTGCTTACAACGAGGTAACAATGAGGTAACCTTCAGGCAATAATGAATGTGAGAGTTTAATAATGCTACTTGTGATTCTTGGAAGGAATAATGTAATTTTAGTGACAGTTTATAAAATAGCCAATCAACAACCACAAAAAGCTTTAGTAAAATGAAGGTATTCTAATGGAGTAGGATTAGCCTATCAGAAACCGAAAAGGAGAAACATTTACAAATTCAGAAGTCAGTTGCTAGCAGACAGCGTTTCTAACCGGACGCTAGATACGTCCTCGTGAAACTTAATACGTATTCGTGTGAGACAATTATAGTTTATGTGTTAAAAAGTGCAATTAATTAATAAAAAAATATCTCACAGCTCTCTATATCAGTGAAGTGTTATTTAAATCGTATCAAGCATTAATAAAAGGAGTGAAGTAAAATTATAATCTGTGTAAGCCTACATTCTTCAGTCGCACCACAACCCTGCAAAGAGAAACATGTCTCTAACAAAAATCCTGCCGAGGCAAACATAAATATTAAATATTTAAATAAACAGTTTAATTACAAAGTTAATATTTTTTAAAAAATTTTTGGGGCAAAGGCTACCAGAAAGTATATTTGGGGCAAAGGCTACCGGGTACCATACTTGCGGTTGCAACTACTTCAAGTTCGGCTCCCCAACAGTTTAAATATAACACAACTCCTTCAATACAAACTACTTCAAATTGACGCCCAAATCGTGGTGCAAATAACGTAAAGATACTATCAACTTCAAATTCGCTTCCATACCTAGGACAAATAACAATACAACAAAATATCTACTTCAAAACAAAACGTATATTACATCAATTTTAAGAAGATCTACATTTTTTGTGAAGTAAACGTTTGTCCATCTCTTACGGTATACTAATTATGCAAAAGTGTTCAGAATGAAGAGGACTTTTGGGCCGTTACAGAAAATTCAAGATATATATTCCATTTGCCATGAAAATATCTTAAACATATGATATTTTAATCAAAATCGTTAGTCATATATGAGAAAATCAACAATTTCGAGAAATATTCCATGTAAAAGGTAGTCTGTGTGGGGAATTTTCTTGAAAATCGTTGTGTCGCATCCTTGGAAGATACTAAACCCAAATAAAAATTTTGGTGTTTATCCGACTTTTTGTTTTTGAGTTATGCTGTTCACAGACAGACACATACGCGGAAATGTTTAAAAAAATCTGATGTGTTACACTCACATGACTTTCTCTACTCTTGTACAAACTATTTTTACAACGTTTATTCTCCATATGCTTCATTTAATCGAGATATCGAGATGTTAATCTTATTGCTAATTTTCTTGTAGATGCAAGGGGAATTGCTAGGCTTTAAGCGATAATCAAATATTTTAAGAGCTGGTTGCTATGTGTAGTATTCCATTCTCTTTGCATTACTAGGACATAAAAAAATGAATAACGAATTTGAGAAAAAGTATAAGTATTGGAAAACTTAAGGTAATAACAAGCAATATCTCGAAAATGGTTCACTCAACAAAAAAATATATATGACATAAATTGTGTAATGACATTTTAACGTAAATCGTTAGAGCCATTTTTGAGGAAATTAAAATTTTCGAAAAATGTTCCATGTAATGGGTAATCTGGGGTGGGGGATTTTCATGAAAACCTTCGTGTCGCATTTCTGGAAGATACTGAACCTAAACACCAAGTTTTGTGCTTATCCGACTGTTCGTTTCTGAGTTATGCTGTTCACAGACAGACAGACACATACACACACACACGGACATATTTCCAAAAATGCTTTAGGGGGCCCCAAAACATGTATTTACGGTGAAATCAGGGTATCGAATTTTCAGGTGGAATGCAATACTTCACCTACTTACCATACGTAGTAGCGAAAGTAAAAAGAAAGGAAAAAAAATAGGTTCCTGTCCAATAAACGAGGACATTAAAAATTACAGGAAGAAATGGAGAGCTCACTTACAGAGGATGGAAAAAACCAGCTACCTCAATATGGGTATAATTACCAACCAGATAGAAAAATAAGCATTTGAAGACCAATGCAGAAATGGAAAGAGACTTAAAGACCAGAACAGGAGATAACTTATACCCCGTGAAGGGAAGATGATGGCTCCAGATTTTTCTTAAGATAAATTTTGGAGCTGTGCTATGTTGCTACATAACAGATAAAGTAATCCCTTAATATTTCATATATTTTGTTGAATGTATATGTATGTATGTTTATTTACATTATGCTATAAAAATTCTTACAATTTTTAATGCTTAGAGTTGCTATTTTTTCTTTCTTTGATCCATCATGTATTTTAAACCGTGGTTATTTATGCATGGTGGGTCATAACAAATTCATATTGCTTTATTTTTCTAAACCATTTTTCTCTTACTCTCCCCATATATTCTCCTATTCTTTTTATAGCCCTCTCCTTTTGTATTTTCACGATCCTAACTTTTAATACTTCTTTGTTAACATTCTTCCATTCTTTAGGTAAAAACTGATCTCTCCACAACTTAGTTTCTTCACATTTAATTATATAATGCAAATCATTATCTGCCTGCCCACAAAGAGGACACCTATTCAAATTCGCTCCCTTCCTATCTTCCCTTAGCCTATATGCACTTAATCTAGACCAGGCCCACCCTTCTCTCACTAACTTATTACCTACAGCACATACTTCTCGCTTTCCCAGTCCACTTTTAATTGTTTATATAGTTCCAAACATTTCTTTCTTTCCAGATTTTGAAATAATTCTTGTTTCTCTATATAACCTCTCTCTCTCCTCCCATAAGTTACCCATTCGTATTTCCTGTAAAATTCTCCTTATTCCTAGTGCATTCCAGATGTTAAATTACAGTGAATAAACAAACGCTTTAACATAGAACATAAAATATTAATCAGAGGTGCAGCTCGTAAATTCCCTTGTTCACTTGTTTATTACTTCAGCGTCTGTCACTTCTCCTCCTAAACAAAAAGAAGAAAGCAAATTACGACGAGGTTCTAGTCAGGGAGTCAACAAACCAAGGGTCACTCGTGACTTTGCAGTAAATAATGTAGCGTATGCAATAAACAGGGAACACATGCGACGTTAAATGAACGTGTTACCAAATCCTCTTACGGACCGAGGAGGTACGCTGGGAAAAGCTCTGTCCCAAGCCACCTGAAACAATACAAGATAGCGTAATTTGCTTTGCTCTGTTGGCAGCATTGTTCCTTTTAATACCCTCCTCAGCGTTCATCAACATCGCATATTAATGTGTTGATTTTGGACTTAACGTGTTGTGCTGATGAAAACAAAATGGCCGGGGCCATCTAGCCAGGCCCTATGCCACTGGTGTAATGCGGTCAGGTTTTATAAAACATTGGCTCCACTAATGCCCACTTCTTGTTTCAAAAATGTTAAAAATATTAGAAAATATATCATTTATAGTTTTTACTATGCAAATTGAAAGAAACGTAGTTCCTACCAAGGTTACGTGATGTATGATCTTTATGCGTGTTTTATTACTCTTTATTTAATACACCAATACCGAGCGAGATGGCTTCGGGGTAACGTGCAAGACTCACAATAGGGAGGTCCTGGGTTCAATTCCTTGATCCGGTCATTTTGACCATGCTTTTTCGTTGGTTTTGTGGTTTCTAGAACGAATGTTTCCTTAATTTCCTATGATTTCACTTCTCTTTTCATGGGGCTGTGCAATGTCGGTCGGTGTCAGATAATTGGTGCAGATGCTGCTCGTTGCAAGGTTCTTCTTGGCTCTGTCAGATGGTAGCCTTCTTTGAGCCCCTTAGGTGGGTCGAGTTCTCCTTCCGCCAGAGGGAAGCCTTCTCTAAGTCTCTTGTCGGTGTGACCGGTCATCAAGCTTGGAATCGTTAGGGACCTCTGCGCGTCTCTGTCGGCCGGCCTGCAGCCTTCCGCGTTTCCTTCACCTCATCCGTTCCTCCTGGGAGCGGTAAGCACAAAAGATCCGCGATGGATCGAGGTGCAGATGTCCCTTACCCCGTAAGGGGGGGTTCCGACCCCTTCAGCTGCTGTCGTGCGGGCACTGCGGACCCTGAGCACTCGTGGTAATTCTGACGTTGCTAGAATTACGCTGGGCCGAACATTCGAGCCCCTCCTCAAAGGAAGCTGTTCGGATTGGGTTGGACTCGGCGGGGCAGTGGTTCCCGATACCTGTGGGAGATTGGGTACGTCTGCATGAATTGCCATGCCGGCGGCGTTGTGAGACGCCTCAATGTCCTCCGGTACCGCCCTGGAGAGCCGGTAGACGGCATGCTATATTGCTGTCGGCCCCACTGAGGTTATCGGTAGTCGCCCTTCGGGGTTGACGCGCGTAAGAGGTGTATCCACTTCCGTCTCTGTCTGGGGGGATGGGAAAGGATGAGTCCTAGCTCAGCCTCGGCCAGGCCAGGGAGGGGACGGTATATAAAATAGTCACTGTCCCTATTGGAAAGGACCCGCGAGACTTGTCTCCCGGGTAGCGTGGGCGTGGACTCTAATTAGTCAGACCCGATCCCGTGTTTATGTCCCTTTTCCCGTAGTCTTCCCCTTTAGGGGTTGACGCGCGTAAATGGCGTATCCACTCCCGACCTATGATGGGGAACCGGGTTAAAATTTTCAGGTGCCGGCCCACAAGAAGAGCTCTCGGGGGAGGGAGAGTCACTCAGCTGACATCCTTCTCCCAGAGTTACGCGGGGGCAGAGTCCCCTGGTGCCTCGTGTCCCTTCACCCATAAGGGTGGTGGTTTCGACCCTTTCAACTGCCATGTGCGGATGCTGCGGGCCCTGTGCACTCGTGGTACTTCTGACGTTAGTAAAAGTACGCTGGGTCAAACATCCGAGCCGCTCCCGTCAGGGAATTGTTTGTATTGGAGGGCAATGGTTCCCTGTACCCATAGGAGATTGGGTACGTCTGGGCGGTCAACGTCCAGGCGGATTTGTGAGACGCCTCAAGATCACCCGGTAACGTCTTGGAAAGCCGGCAGACAGTTTGCTAGGTTGCTATCGGCCCTACCGAGGTTGTTCGTTAGTCTTCCCCTTCGGGGTTTGACGCACGTAGATGACGTATCCACTTCAACCCTGTAATGGGTGGCCGGATTAAAATTTTCAGATGCCTGCCAACAGGAAAACCTCTCGGGGGTGGGAGAGTCACTCAGTTGACGGCCACCCCCTGGGCCATGTGGAGGCAGTACAGCCTGTGGTGTCGGATGTCCCTTGCGTAAACCTTCAGCTGCCGTGGTGCGGGCGCTAGGTATCCTAGCACTCGTGGTACTTCTGACGTTACGAAGCTCGGAATGGGTTGGTCTCGACGGGACAGTGGTTCCCGATAGCCGTGAAGATTGTGTACGTCTGGGTGGTGACGCCCAGGCGGGGATGTGAGAAGCCTCAAGGTCCGCTGGTACCGCCCTGGATAGCCGGCAGACGGTGTGATAGTTCAATGTCGGCCCTACCGAGGTTTATTGGTAGTCCTCTCTTTTGGGGTTGACGCGCGTAAGTGGCGTAGCCACTTCCGCTACGGCGCAAGCGCAGGGGCGGAGCTTTTTAAAGTTGTAAGGTATTGGTCTAATGAAAAATCCCATAGGAGGGAATATCATTCGAATGACGCCGTCCCCGGCTCCTAGAAGGGGCCCTTTGGCACCGCGTAGATCCTTGTTCTGTCCCCTCCGTACCCTGGTCATTTATAATGCAGAGATAGTTTTCTCTACCTCTGGAGGGAGTATGCCTTTCGTTTTAAAATTTAGATATCAATATTTCATAGAAAGTAAGCGTTCTGAGCCCGCTTACATTCACATGACATTATCTACCGGTATCATTTATTTCCTCTACAACTGTTGTTACGAAAGCCTATATGTCTATTTACTTCAACACGCATTACTTTGTAGGTAAAAGGAGAATGGGGGAAGCAATCGAGAGTCAGGTCTGTTTAAAAGCATGTTGATGTATGGTGGCCCTGAAATTCCATTCTGCTTTCATGACATAGCGAGAAACAATGAACAGCGACGATACTAAAAACGACAAAGTATTGACAAATTCAAACTAATAATAACGTATACCTTGAAAATGCACGATTCCACAGAAAGGGTTATAAAGAGTTCTACATTTTCTGTGTAAGGTTTTGCCTATCTCTTATCGTTGAGCCAGAGGGCTCTGCGGTAACGTGTGAGGCTTGCATTCGGGAGGTACCGGATTCAATTCCCGTCGACTCTAACTTGGCTTTCGTGGTTTTCCCTGGTGGGTAGGAGTGGTTTCTCCTCTACCACGATCTCCTTCCTATCGTTTCCCTTTCATTCCATTTCCTTATCATCCTTCAGATGTGCTTCTAGGTTACGTGGCGTATGGCGGTGCCGGAAAGATGGCGTGGATACAAGCTCAGTGGAAAGAGTATTCCAGACGGGTCGACGGGTCGTTCATCGCCCTCTCTAGGCAGCTCCAAAGTGTGACGGGTGCTCGAGGCTGGAACTGATAAGAACTTCCCGCGTCTCTGTGGCCTGGCTGTCTGTGGCCTTTAGGCTCCTGTGGACCCTTTACTTCATCCCTTCCTCCTGGAAAATTAAATTGAGTTTTATTTATGGGCGCTCTTTAACTACTGTGGTCCTTAGCGTCCTATTCTATATTGGGCGTGAAAGACGGGTAATTTTGCTCAGAGGCCACTTTATCAGGCTTGTGGTTCTTTTACGTGCCTGTAAATCATCGGCATTACTTCCCTTCCAAAGGAAGCCATTCTAAAGATTTTTACGTCCATAAAAACTCCATCGTCCTCATCCGGGTTTGAACCCGTGACACCAGACCTTCCTCCTCGGACCTTGGTTTTGGTGGCCGTATAACCTATAATGTCTCCTATCGTTTACCGGTCATACAAAATTATTTTCGAATGAAGAGGACTTTGGTCCCGTGCTTTTTTACTTTCTCTACTACGTATAGTAAGTAGGGCAAGTAGTGTATTCCACCCAAAAAATCGATACCGAGATTTCACCGGAAATATATGTTTTGAGACCCCCTGAATCCACAAAAAAACATTTTTAGAAACATGTCCGTGTGTGTGAGTGTCTGTGTGTCTGTGTATGTGTCCGTGAACAGCATAACTCAGAAACGAACAGTCGGATAAACACCAAACTTGGTATTTAGGTTCAGTATCTTCCAGAGTTGCGACACGAAGGTTTTCAAGAAAATCCCCCCACCCCAGATTACCCTTTACATGGAACATTTTTTGAAAATTTTAATTTTCTCAAAAATGGCTCTAACGATTTTGATTAAAATATCATATGTTTAAGATATTTTCATCACAAATAAAATTTATATCTCGAAATTTCTGAGAATGTCTACTAAAGTATTCTTCATTGTGAACGACTTTTGCATAACTGATAAACCATAAGAGACAGACAAAATTTTACTATACAAAAATGTAGATCGCATTAAAATACACAATTTATGTCATATACATTTCTTTTGTTGAGTGAACCATTTTCGAGATATTGCTTGTTATTCCGTTAAATTTTTTAATACTTTTCTCAAATGGGAATTCGTTATTCATGTTTTTTGTCTGGGATATGCAAAGAGCAATAATCTGTGGCAAACAGAATGGTGCTGCACATAGCAACCAGCTATTAAGAGATGTGTATGTGCTTATATTGCCCTTGCAAATACAAAGCAAGGGGAACATAGTACGCCTTAAGCGATAGTCAAATATTTTTAGAACCGGTCGCTACGTGTAAAATGTAATTCTCTTTGCATGTCAAAAGATCGTTTCTGCAAATGTTTATCTCGATTAACATGAAGCATATGGAGAATAAGAGGTTGTAAAAATAGTTTGTACAAGAGTAAAGAAAGTCAACATGTAACACATCAGATTTTTAATATAAAAACTACATGGTTTTCACATAATACAGAAACCCTTAACATATACAACGAAACGGAGGTGAAGCTGACGAATAGGAAATTTCTACACTTCCAGAACACCAGGTTAACATCTTTGGAAAAGAAAATATGCGAGCATCGACAAAAAATATTTTCAGTTGTTGGTTATAAAAAATAGAAATAAGAGATAACCGAGGGGGATACCTCGAGAGGTTCCGGTTTCAAACAACCGGGGCCGAACAATCTGCCGAGAATTTTATTATCAGTCATTTCATCTACATTTCATCTTGTTCTTCTTCACCGCATTGGGCTGATCATCCTTCCTGGATATGCTATGATTCAGAGTTTGCTTGCTCCACGTCAGGCTACTGAGCCAAAGCTTTGACTTGTAAGTCCTTGGGGGTGTAAATTTATATAACGATAGGGTAATCAGTTAAAGAAGTTAATCATAAAATATTGGTTCATTGATTTCTGCTGGCCATTTTCTCTCTTTATGCAATTATTTAGGATGCTCTGCTAACGAACTTGAGTAAAACGCAAGTACAAAGAAAATAAAGTGAAACCTTTTTACATGACGTTATTAAAATACTCCAGCATTGATATCGCATGCGTATCGAAGCGTTATAACCTTAATTTGCTAAATCCTGCCCATATATATATATATATATACACATACATACAGGGTGGGCCATTTAATTTGAGACTGTACAATATCTCCAAAACTAAGCGTTGTAGAAAGAAGTGTCTTGAATAAAATTTACTTGATATTGTCGTAACCTCTTTTACTTTCACATAATTACAGGGGGTAGAGCATGGTAACGAAATCTAAATCACCACATTAAACCAACACTAGGTCCGACGGGGCAAGCTGATAAAGTTCCTAAATCATCTGGAAACTTCCTAAATATTCATAAAATCATGGGACAGGAAGGAAGGAACTCCACACATTAAGAAGTCACATAGTATAAGTTTAGATGGTAAGAATTTAATATAAATTAAAGACGATACATTTTACCTTCATGCTTGACGAAGCGCCATGCCTATCACATACGTCTGCACTGTTCACTGGTGACGCTAGAAGAGAGCGTCCTACACGCTAACACAAGATAATACCGGTTTTACTCCCTCTCCTATTACGTCACTATCGGTCAGTATTACCAACCTAAGTAAACACCAAACAATATTGCCAACCACATATATTACAATGTTACCAACCGCATGCCACAATATTATGAGAGAAAATAAGTGACATTGGTCGTGTTTTGTTTGGAGAACATTATGGTGGGCGTTTTAGGGTAAATTTAATTTTTTTATATGGGAATCTACATTTTATGTTTTTTATTACATATTCTTTATTGTCGCTTCAACTTTAAAGTCATATCGCTACTGCTTTAGAGTACAAAACATGGTTACAATGAAAATACAACATTTTAAACAGTAATAGTACATACAACATTAAATTCTCTATATAGGTGTGCTACACATTGTTATACATTGTGGTCGCTTTCATAAACTTTAAAGTTCTTTGTTGTGCTGAATTTGGGGCGTCTGGTAGGCTGTTGGGGATGTCACATCTTTCTCTGTGTTGTACATAGTAATGACAGGCTGTAACGAAATGATGAACTGAGAGGTTGGATCTGCAGAGGTCGCATACAGGAGGAAGGTCACGGTTGAGGAGATGTTTGTGCGTTATAGAAGTATTTCCAATACGTAGTCGAGTTAATACAACTTGGTCTTTGCGGTTGAAATGATAGTGTTGAAGTTTGAACTCGGAAATGTAGACGTTTTCTCATTAGAAAATGGTTTATAAAAAGCTGTTTATTTTGTGATGACGAATAAGAAAACAAAATAAGAAATCTTGTACAAACTATTTTTACAAACCCTTATTCTCCATATGCTTTATGTTAATCGAGATGTTAATCTTATTGCTAATTTTCTTGTAAGTGCAAGGGGAATATGGTAGGCTTTAAGCTATAGTCAAATATTTTAAGAGCTGGTTGCTATGTGGAGCATTATATACTCTTTGCATTACCAGGACATACAAATGAATAATGAATTTGAGAAAAAGTATAAGTTGGAAAATTTAAGGGAATAACAAGCAATATCTCGCAAATGGTTCATTCAACAAAAAAAATATATGTGACAAATTGTGTATTTTAACGCGATCTACATTTGTTGTGTAGTAAAATTTTGTCTATTTCTTATGGTTTACCAGTTATGCAAAAGTCGTTTACAATGAAGAATACTTTTGGAGACAATCCCAGAAAATTCGAGATATACATTTTATTTGTCATGAAAATATCTTAAACATATGATATTTTAATCAAAATCGTTAGAGCCATTTTTGAGAAAATTAAAATTTTCGAAAAATGTTCCATGTAAAGGGCAATCTGGGGTGCAGGGATTTTCTTGAAAACCTTCGTGTCGCATCTCTGGAAGATACTGAACCTAGATACCAAGTTTGATGTTTATCCGACTGTTCGTTTCTGAGTTATGCTGTTTACAGACACACACACACACAGACACACACACGGATATGTTTCCAAAAATGCTTTTTCTGGATTCAGGGGGTCGAAAACATGTATTTCCGGTGAAATCTCGGTATCGAATTTTTGTGTGGAATACAATATTTCCCCTACTTACTATACGTAGTAGGGAAAGTAAAAATGTTGGTTCCCAATTATGAAACGTTGCTTGACCCTCAAATGACCATCCATGGATGGTCCAACCATTCATTGCGGTCTTTGTATACAGGTATTAAAATTTTTCGTTGTTATTTACGTTGGTGTAAGATCAATTGCAAGCTGCTTTATACAAATGCTGTTTAGTTTTTTATGAGGAGTGAGAAATCAACATAAATAAGTAGGTTCACATTCAAAACAATTAAATTGAATCTAAAATGACCATCACAACGTCCTCCAAATAAAACACGACTAATGCCATTTCCTTTCCTGCATAATATCAAGCAACTTTTATTAAAGCCATTTCTTTCTACAACGTTTAGTTTTTGAGATATTGTACAGTTTCAACTTAAATGGTCCACCCTGTATATTTCGGAATTAAATATAGGTGACTTTTGTCTTATTTTACATGCATTTCCTATAGCGTTTTAATGTTATTTGGAACCTGAAACGTTCGGAATTGTTTTCAATTTGCTATATGCAGCGAACTTGTACACATGCTATATTCAAGATGCTAGTCTTGCCCCTACCAGATATCGAGTAGGACTGACGTCATTAGCTTCTGTCGGTGACAGCGGTGTGATGTATGGCCACAACTGGACTGAATACTCTCTTCGTGTCGATTTTTAAAGCAGACACTTTGTGCACAATCTCTGCTAATAAAATTCATCAAGGGTAGCATCTCATCTCCTAGAAGTGCCGTTGGGATCTTTTTGACCCATTTAAAACTTTGACTGCTTACGGCTACATTAAAAATTACTAGGAACTGGAAACTTATTTGTTTTACTACATTTTCACAATGTGGTGTTAAGTGCTTACCTCAAACATTAAAAAAAAACTTCAATTTTTAAAGCCTTTTCACTCTAAAGCCCGTACGTGTCCCATTTAATTAGCAGCTCTAGATTTCCACCAAGAGTATTGTTGCGACATAGTACATTATTTATGTATTTGGTGAAGCGTATTGTTGCGTTGTACATGTGTTTAGAGCTGTTTTGTTCTTACATTCTTGGATTTTAAACACATGTTTTGAAATATATTGTACACAAGAGAAATAAATATAGCAAATAGCAGTTGTGCAAGATGGCTTCAAGGGAATTACTGACGAGAGTTTAGGTAATTACATAACAAAGAAAAAGAGAAGCCACTGACAAATAATGAGGTGTGATGGTAATAAATCCAATGTGCAGTCAAGGGCGGATCCAGGGGAGGATTCGTGGGGCACGCACCCCACTCCTCACCAACAAAACGTTAATAAAAAATCTGAAGTGTTACACTCACATGACTTTCTCTACTGTTGTACAAGATACTTTCACAAACGCTTATTCTCCATCTACTTCATGTTAATCGAGATAAACATTTGCAGACTCTATCTTATTGCTAAATTTCTTCTAGATGTAAGGGGAATATGCTAGGCTTTAAGCGATAGTCAAATATTTTAAGAGCTGGTTGCTATGTGGCGCATTCCATTCTCTTTGTACGTCCAGTACATATAAAAACGAATAACGAATTCCAATTTGAGAAAAAGTGTAAGCAATAAAAATTCAAACAAATAACAAGGAATATCTAAAAATGGTTTATTTCACCAAA
This sequence comes from Deroplatys truncata, assembly GCA_030765065.1. Lineage (NCBI taxonomy): Eukaryota > Metazoa > Arthropoda > Insecta > Mantodea > Mantidae > Deroplatys > Deroplatys truncata. The sequence goes on along the minus strand of CM060976.1, from coordinate 233,100,362 downwards.
AAATATATGACATAAATTGTGTTTTTTAACAAGTTATACGTTTTTTATGTAGTTACATTTTGTCCATCTCTGGTAGTTTACGAGTTATGCAAAAACCATTCAGAATTTAGAGGACATTTGGGGACATTCCAATAAAATTCAAGATATGCATTGCATTTGTCATAAAATATTTTAAATATATGATATTTTAATCAAAATCGTTAGAGCCATTTTTGAAAAAATGAAAATTTTTGAAAAATGTTGCACATAAAGGTTAGCCTGGGGTGAGGGGATTTTTTTGAAAATGTTCGTGTCTCGTCTTTAAAAAGATACTGAACCTAAATACGAAGTTTTGTGTTTATGCGAGTTTTCGATTTTGAGTTTATGGTGTTACAGGCATACATACGGACCTTTTTCTAAACATGTTTTTTTTGGATTCAGGGGGACTCAAAACATGTATTTCCTGTGAAATCTCGGTATCGAATTTTTGGGTGGAATGCAATACTTCCCCTACTTGCTATACGTAGTAGAGGACGTAAAACTGTATGCAGAAAGGAAGTTGGTTTTTTCACTGTTTGCATGGATGCTCCTTTTTTGGTAAGCCAATTTTTTCTAATGTAAGTAAAAATACTAAGAACTTTTACTTGTACATTGATTGATTCACAACTATTTTAGTATATTTTCTCTGCTGTAAAACGTTTTGTTTAGCGTTTCAAAATCTAATGAATTTTGTTAGTACCAGAAATGGTATTTTTATTTTTCTCCTTTTAGAATATGAACCTTCAAATTTATTCTGTCTCCTACATTTTCAAATCAGAGTTTTTAAATCTTTTCTGGGGAGGACCCCAAAACAACCCGGTGCGCCCCTCCTAACAGAAATCCTGGATCCGTCCTTGCGTGAAGTGTTAATTAGTGTGCAGAATATGTTTGTAAAAAATTCCAATTACACTGGTAGTGTAATGGAACGTTACTTTTGTGTGGTATGTTCAAGTTCCCAGAAAAGGTAACAAATAATAGCCATAATATGGAAAATGTGTTAGTCTTCTGTTACTTTATGGTAGCAAACCCACGGATATTCTGTAGTTGAAATGCACCTATCACTAACGTCTGTATTCAAACATATTTCCTTGCATTATTGACGTTATTTTAAATTATTATATGAAAGATAATAACACACCAGTAGCTGTAACAGTAGTTATTATGTTTTGTCATAACTGAATTTCACAAAATGGTCTACAGTACTAACCTTGGGTCAAAATGAGCTTAACGAAACTTATAGTTTTCGTAGTAATCTGTTCGTGTTATCTTATTTGCTGAGCGCCTGTTATTGTTTACTATTTTGGATTTTGGGCTCTTTGTCCTCCGGCTAGCTATTATTACTCAGTCGAGCAAATATCTCTTAGCAGGGCGTGTAAACGGAAAAGAGTTATTACTAAAAGATAACACTGATAAAAGAATTTGTTTTTACACTTTTATTGCCGTCACACTTAATTAATTTCACATATTTAATCTTGATACACGCCTGACTGCAACTGTTATATTTCCGAATGTAACCACAATCACTTATTTGCCGCGCACTTAACATTTCTGTAACTAACTTTACGACGCGAGAGATTCTGTAGAATTGCGTAATGTGTACCTTATGAATGCTTCTTTAGAACTGCCTGACGTGTAACTCGCGAGAAAGATTTCTTAGAACTGCTTGATACTTGCCTTTGGCTCAAGAATTTATACTCCCTCACCCCGATATACCTAAACATTATAATGGAGCTGCTATTGGTTAATAAATCGCGCCAACATTAGCGTCTATTTTGTCAGCCAATCATAATTACAAACACATATGTTCTAGGGAAGATATTCCCTCCATTTCTAAAGAAAGGCACGCTACCCTGACGTCATTTGTTTGTCTCTTCTAAATGATAAACAACTCACCCTATCGCTTCATTGTTACCCACTCGCATTGTCAGTTTCAGTGAGGTCGTGTAAACTTATTTCCTAACAATGCTTATAGCTAACAAACATCTAAAATCATTGTCATACAATAATGTTAATTTACTCTACAATCACTCTGGCATTCACAGTGTTGTTATATAAAATACTGCCTCAAGGTATTCAATTAACGTGTTTATTTTAGTGGCCAAACGCCATTATTACTTTCACTAGCGCTTTTTACGTTAGATAAAGATCCGACCCAAATGCAAGCACCAAACTCAACGAAGATGATACGTGGAATCAGGTTGATCCGACCAAAAATCAAGAAGCAGAGGTTTTCCATTCAGTTCATGTTGCAATATCTTTTGCATCCACATTTAGGCAAGATTAGTTGACATTTACTACAGTTACATACATTATTTGGCGGCGTATTTAATCTCAATGGGTCTGCAACAGATTTACCAAATCTTCATTGTCAGTACTATTTCAGAAAGACTTCAAGTCCTTTATAGCTACATACAGCATCTTATGTCTAGTTTTTGTTGTGGCTAGGCTTCAGTTATTCAGTAATCGTAAACGAGCAGCAGACATCTGACGATCATGTTAAGGCTATATCTGAGCGTACATATGCTGGGCAGCCCAATATTCGCCCAGTACCGTCAACAAATCAAAATGGTAATTATTTGTAGTAGAGGTAAGGTATTTGTAAGCACTGTTAGCTTTTATGCTCATTTCATTAGCCGCAGATTCTCTGCCCCTAAGAGCCAAAGCATTCTGTTTACTCGTTGCCATGGACACTCACCACCACCTTCCTTCTACTAGGGAACCAGTCGACTTCTGTAGTTGTCACTGTACGCACAGTAGGGCTACATTTGACCACCGTTTAGATCCCGCACCTCAAGCTTTTGAGTGCAGAATGCTATAGTCGTTTAAACATCGTGAAAACAATGGCAGCAAACATTGGGGGAGCTGACTTTACAGTACTACCTCACACGTATAAAACGATTATACGTCTCAAGTTGGATTGCGGCTGCATTATATATCATACAGCGAATCCAACAAGCCTCAGAATGTTTGATAGTATTCAGTCTTCGGCACTGAGGTTCTCATTGGATGCCTTTCACACCACTCCCGTAAGCAGTCTCATTTTTGAAGCAAATGAGCCTCTGCTGAATACGAGGAGGAAAGTGCCAAGTCTCGCAACCGCTGCACAAACTGCCTCCAGAAGTCCATCAAATGTTTTCAGTCATGTTGCATCCTGCCAAACCTCATAATGTGGATGCCCATAGCTACCGTCGTTTTGTACCGTTCTCTAAGAGAATTCTGCTCTTCATGCAGTCGTTTCATTTGGATACTCTACCAATACAACTACCTGTCATATATACCCTTTATCACAAAGATCACACATATACTTTGAGGCAGTATTTTTAACTTAAATAATTTTAGTCAAATTATATAATAAAAATTTAATAACAGCCTGCCTTAAAGCAATATGTGTATGTAAAAATATATAAAAAGTGTATATTACAGTCGTTGTATATGTTTATATTATTGTATACATGTAATAATGTTATATGAATGTATTAAGTAATTTAATAATGTAGGAGCTGTGAGAATAATAGGTTAAAATTGCTAATAATGAGGTAACAGTGAGGTAACCTTGAGGCAATAATGAATTTGAAAGTTTAACAATACTACTTGTAATTATTGGAGCAACAATAACGTAATTTTTGTGACAGTTTATAAAATAGCCAATCAACAACCAGAAAAAGCTTTAGCTAAATGAAAGTATTCTATTGGATTATGAATTTTACAAATTTTAGGCTGTAGAAATCAAGTCAGTTGCTTGTAGACAGCGCTCATAACAGGATGCGTTGGTTGTAGACAGTGTTCCTAATCGGACGCGAGATGCGTTCTCGAGAAATTTAATACGTATTCGTGTGAGACAAAAATAGTTTACGTATTAAAAAGTGCAAGTAATAAACAAAAGAATCTCACAGCTCTCGATATCAGTGAAGTGTTACTAAAATCGTGTCAAGAATTAGTAAAAAGGAGTGAATTAAAAATTATAATCTGTGTAAGCCTACATTCTTCAGTCGCACCACAACCTTGCAAAGAGAAACATGTCTCTAACAATAATACTGACGCAACCGAGGGAAACCTAAATATATAATATTTAAAGAAACAGTCAAATTACAAAGTTAATATTTTTAAATTTTTTTGAGACGAAGGCTACCGGGTACGATACGTGCGGTTGCAATTATTTCAAGTTCGGCTCCCAACAGTTGAACTACAATACAACTACTTCTTCAAATTGCATCTATTTCCGTTTATTCACTGTCCTTTGTATTAATATTCTACATCACAACAAATTTACACGGACGGTTCGAAATAAGAAACTCACTGCGGCTTTGCGGTGATACTACGCCATAAGACCTTATTCTACAGTCTACCGTACTTCCTATCCAGTTTATCTTGTGAAGCTGGATACCCAGTCACTTCGCCTTGGAATACCCCCTTGAGAGTGCTGCTCTCTCCTGTACTATCTTCACGGACTCGATGAGTGCTCTCCTTAGTCTTCAGCAGCGAGCTCCAGCCAACAACCTGGTGTTGTACGAGGGCTGATCAATAAAGACTGATACTGATTTTTTCTGTAGTTTCCTTGATAGTTTCATGTCTCTACCACAAATACTTGAAAAGAGCAGGGTTTCACGTATAATGTCCATAAGCGACAGCACTCTCGTAATGGTAGGTTGGTAGTAATGCTGTATATTGTGGACCCTACCTGAATTTCGCATACCACAAAATGGAGGTGACACGAGAGGAGCAATACAGCGCAACAAAATTTTATTTTCGTTTAAATCGTACAGCCTTGAAACTTTCGAAAAGCTGAAGCAAGCATACGGTGAAGATGCACTACCTCGTGCAACGGTGTTTAGGTGGTTCAAGGACTTCAAAGAAGGGCGAGTCCTCTGTGGTAAGCAAGGTGGGCATGGTGTTTCGGAATGGAATGATTTACCAGCATGAAGTTCCCCCCCCCCTCACACTACTGTTACAACAGTTACTACACGTCAGTATTGGCTACACTGAGGAAGCACATTACAAGGAAACGTCCAGAACATCATCGAAATGGGTGGCGACTTCATCACGACAACGCGCCGCCTCACGTCGCAAATCAAGTCCAGGAATTTTTTGCTAAATTCAACATTACCTGGCCGCATCCGCCTTAAAGCCCCGGTCTTACCCCTTGTGATTCCTTTTTATTCCCATTACTAAAGGCAAAGCTCCGGGACATTCGATTTGAGAGCACTGAAGCAGTGCTAAAGAAAAGTGAGGCGATTCCCAAAGACCTGACAAAGAATGGCCTGCACCATGTGCTCGAGGACTGGCAGAGACGCTATAAAAAGTGCAATCAGTTAGGAGGGCACTACTTTGAAAAAGATCATGTCAACATTGAAATGGAGTAATAAATATCTGTGAAAAAATCAGTCTCAGTCTTTATTGGTCAGCTCTCGTACATCCAGTTACTTTGTCACAGAATATCAACCTCGGGTAAACAAGTTCCGCTAGTATGGGTAACTTCTCATGCTGATATAAGGGAATAAGAATGCCGATGCTGCAGCTAAGGAAGCAACACGACATTCTCAAAATTTATCGGGCCTCAAGTTTCCCCTCCAAGACTTCAACTGCCTTACGCGTGATACTGTGGCAATCCTTGGAGCAGTGAGCTCCAGGGGATGCTTACAACAAGAGGGCGGTAATCTAAAATGGAGAGCGTGTCGGTATCGGGGATAGGAAAGGTACATAGCGAGGGTCAAGGTTGAATTAGAGGGATGAGGCATCAAGTGATAACTCGGGGATCATATAAAAAACTAAGTTATATTTATAATTAATTTACATGATTATGGGGGTGTTTAGAGTGGTAGGAGCAAGAACTTACACGCAACTCATCTTACCTGGAACCCTCTGTTGTGTCCTGAGGTTCACTAGTTAAACATGCAAACTGAATTATGTTGGAGGCGTCGAGTCCCAGAAGGACGTGGCTTCGACGCGTTGTAGAAGTCGGTTGAGAGTGAGTCAGTGTGTGACCTAGGACATTAAACACTTTTGAACAAGCTGACAGCGCTAATATCGAGCGTCCTAAATTTCACCATCTTACAACAATTTTATAATTCTAACGCAATCCTCGGACCTTGGTTCGAACTACACCTATGGCTCACTACAATACCATTCTCCGGCAATGGAAACAAGAGTGGTTCACCTCAGGAAACTGCGTGATTCCTATCCGTGTTCCATTTCTGTCTATCCTCTCACACATTTCAAGCGTCACCATCAAGTTCTCCTACCTTCTGTCCGGTGATCTTCCTCCAATGTGCGGCTATTGTCATTCTCCACTTATGTTACTCACATTCTCACCAACTGCCCTTTCTACAATGATGCAAGGAAAAGATGCAAAATACTAACAATCATCTTAACCATCCTTGGTGATCCAGCTTTCTCCAAGAATGTGTTGAACTTTCTTAATGTTACCCAATTATATAAAGAATTGTAATACTTTCTTAAACATAAAGATGTACATACATTTACATGGGAGGCGAGAGGCAGGAGATCTATAATTGATTATATTATGGAAAATGCCAAAATGTGGCCAAACTTTATGAACATCAGAGTGTACAGAGGAGTAGAAATTGACAGCGATCACTACATTCTAATATCAAAATAAGGGTTCCAAAATATATATATATATATAAAGAAAAGAATAGTAACAAGGAGTAACAGAGAGATGATATATAAAATTCAGCTTTTGGAAGAACCCAGTGTAAGAACAATATATCAAATGAGATTAGAGGAAAAAACTAAAACGAAGAAGTGGGGATATAAAGAGTGCGGCCACAGAAGCATTGGGAACACAGAACAAATGCAGACAGAACAGGTCAACATTTGAAATTAACAACTAGAAAGAGAAATTACAGAGAAGAAAAGGTTATATAATACATTGTGGTTTGCGAAAATTGCAACATCAAGAAAGAATTTCCCGAATAACTAGAAACTTGGTGAAAGTGTAGAAGATTGTGCAAACAATAAGTGATTAGGTTTGCAGAGAGATGGGGTACACGTAGGCCGAGTAGTCCCATTTCGTGTTGGTCCGACAAGGTCAATGTTGCACCCAGTGTAGTCAGTGCAGAGCTATCAAACAAGGTGGAAACAATAAAGTACCAGTATGCCTCGTCGACGTCAAAAGGAGCCATATCAGCGTGTGAGTTCGAATGGGGCAGAATGATCGGTCTCCGGGAAGCGGGTATGTCATACCGTGACATTTCGGCTCGTACAGGGCAAGCTGCTACGGCAGTAATTCGTGTGTGGAAGCAGTGGATAGATGAAGGTCGTACGCAGCGAAGAGCGGGTATTGGATCACGGAACATGACCACAGCACGCGATAACCGTCATCTTGTCCGCATGACCATAACGGACCATACAACTTCATCCACAGTGTTGGCTGGATGCTGGAGCACTGCAACATGTGTGAACTTGTCTGCATCAACGGTTCGTCGCCGTCTGCTGCATGTTGGACTGGTTGCATACATGCCGTTACGTTGGCTTCCATTGTCCAGAAACCACAAGCTCCTCCGACTGCAATGGGCACGTGAACGCCGTCGCTGGAGCCGGCCCTCGTAGCCGTGGTCGCTGGAGTGGTCGCTCCGGCGCTCCGCCAAGCTGGGGGTCGCGGGTTCGAGTCCTGCCACGGGCATGGGCGTTTGTGTGTGTATGTGTGTTGCGGAAATAAGCGGTATGAAAACAGTAAAACACAGTAACATAAACTGGGTACAACAAGGGAACTTTAAGAAACAAAAAATTCCCTTAAAAATTAAAAAAAAAAACAAGCAAAAAAAAACTGGGTGCTGAGTGGCAAAATGTAGTCTTTTTGGACGAGTCCCGCTTCAACGTGTCTTACAGTGATGACCGCATACGTGTCCGGCGGTACCGTGGTGAGCGCAACCTGGAGGGCTGCATTGTTGAGCGGCATAGCGGATAAACACCAGGTGTAATGGTTTGGAGCGCCATCGGTTACAATAACCGATCTCGCCTCCTACGAACTAAGGGCATTTTGAACAACAACGGATGCCTAACGGTGGTTGTAGAGCCTGAGGTACTCCCCCTGCTTCAGGCATGTTTCCAAAAATGTTTTTTTTTGGATTCAGGTGGTCTCAAAACATGTATTTCCGGGGAAATATCGGTATCGAATTTTTGGGTGGAATACAATACTTCCCCTACTTACTATACGTAGTAGAGAAAGTAATAAAAAATCTGATGTGTTACACTCACATAACTTTCTCTACTCTTGTTCAAACTATTTTTACAAACGCTTATTCTCCATATGCTTCATGTTAATCGGGATATCGAGATGTCAATCTTATTGGTAATTTTCATGTAGATGCAAGGGGAATATGGTAGGTTTTAAGCGATAGTCGAATGTTTTAACGCTGGTTGATATGTGGCGCATTCCATTCTCTTTGCATGTCCAGGACATAAAAAAAATGAATAACGAATTTGAGAAAAAGTGTAAGTATTGGAAAATTTAAGGAAATATCAAGCAATATCTCGAAAACGGTTCACTCAACAAAAGAAACGTATATGACATAAATTGTGTATTTTAACGCGATCTACATTTTTTGTGTAGTAAAATTTTGTCTATCTCTTATGGTTTACCAGTTATGCAAAAGTTGTTCACAATGAAGAATATTTTTGGAGACATTCCCAGAAAATTCGAGATATACATTTCATTTCTTATGACATTATCTTAAACATATGATATTTTCATCAAAATCGTTAGAGCCATTTTTGAGAAAATTAAAATTTTCGAAAAATGTTCCATGTAAAGGGTAGTCTGGGGCAGGGGGATTTTCTTGAAAACCTTCGTGTCGCATCTCTGGAAGATACTGAACCTAAATACCAAGTTTGGTGTTTATCCGACTGTTCGTTTTTGAGTTATGTTCACAGACACACGGACACACAGACAGACACACACACGGACATGTTTCCAAAAATGCTTTTTTTGGATTCAGTGATTCTCAAAACATGTATTTCCGGTGAAATCTCGGTATCGAATTTTTGGGTGGAATGCAATACTTCCCCTACTTATATACGTAGTAGAGAAAGTAAAAAGTATCACAATAAGTGGAAAGATCACGTTTTAAGGATGGAACCTTCGAGGTTACCATGGCAAGCATTATTTTATAAACATTTGGACGAAGAGATATTGGACGACCCCGTATGAGGTGGAGAGAGTCATTTTAGCCTCGGAACAGGTCTAAAGGCTTAATCCATGCTAGGGAAGAAGAAAACAACATTAAATAAATAAATAAAGAAATAAAGAAAAACGAAACATTGAATTGTGCAATGCCATATGAGATTCCTTTACCAAAATTAATTTTAATTTTCTTTTTGTGACATTTATCAATATTAATGGGATTGCTATCTACACACTCATTTTTCGTAGACTTTTCTCCTTGAAGGAGTATAAATTAATAAAAACTTTTCCCGACGAAAGTTGTTTGTTTTGAAGAGTTTTGTCTATTGGTACCTTATTTGACCCCCGATTTGGAATTTTAAAGCCATAAGCCACTGACACAACTTCCGGTTATGGCTGACTGATGAAATCAATCTAAGAGAAAGTGCAAATGTACTTTAGTTATAACTAATATTGTCTCGAAAATTTAGTACGTTACATGTGACCTGGTTCACCCTCTATATTTTATACCGACACTAGAATCTTCCGGTCTCGAAAGTTCAAGTCTGTTCCAAGCTACGTAATCGGTGAATGTTGGGTTGCATGTGCCCCAGGTGCTAGTACCTGATAGGTTTTTTAAACGTTTGCGAAACTTAGAATACAACGTATAGATTCTGATGGCATTCGCTAGGTATTGTGGAAGTTTCGTTGGGATTTGAAGTGGCAATATCAAGGGGTTCCCTGTAATTGCGTATTGCATAATTTGAAATAATTTCTAGGCAAACATTCATCATGATCAACGTAATGTTTATAGAATAATCAGTTTCCCTGATAGAGGATGAGAAACAAAAGCGGCCACTGTTACACAACCCACTCTGTGAATGCGAAGAGCGCATGAACGTATCGTGAAAGAGGATTGATACCCTGTGCTGGCTTTTTGATTTAATTTAGGCGCCGTGCTGCACACATATCTTACTGCACTAAAATCACATTTGTCGCCAGCCATATAGTGCAGTAACCCAATCTGACTGATGCCCTCGTGCTTCAGCTTAAATTAATATACTCCTTTGTGACAAAGCTTTTAGTATTGACAATAAAGATAGACATTTTACTGGGGTTACCTTTAAAGCTACAAGTGAGAGTTAAATCTATTTATGCAATATTTTGTCTCTATCCAATTTAGCTTAGGCACATTAACATTTGTTGTGTGCCTTTGGAAAAAACAACATGAAGGGAACAGAAAGTTATATTCAGCGTTAAAATGAGGGCTATGGGACTTATAAATGAATCAATGAACAAACATCTTTTCTTGCACAATTTAATTTACTTCCCTTTGTTAATCATGATAGACATTCTCAAAAATCTGATGTGTTACACTCACATGACTTTCTCTACTCTTGTACAAACTATTTTTACAAACGCTTATTCTCCATATGCTTCATGTTAATCGAGATGTTAATCTTATTGCTAATTTTCTTGTAGATGCAAGGGGAATATGGTAGGCTTTAAGCGATAGTGAAATATTTTGAGAACTGTTTGCTATGTAGAGTATTCCATTCTCTTTGCATTACCAGGACCAAAAATAATAAAAGAATGAATGATTTCCCATTTGAGAAAAAGTATAAGTATTGGAAATTTAAGGGAATAGCAAGCTATATCTCGAAAATGGTTCAATCAACAAAAAAATGTACATGACATAAATTGCGTATTTTAACGCGATCTTCATTTTGTGTGTAGTAAAAGTTCGTCTATCTCTTATGGTTTACCACTTATGCAAAAGTCGTTCACAATGAAGAATACTTTTGGATACATTCCCAGAAAGTTCAAGATATACATTTTATTTATCATGAAAGTATCTTAAATATATGATATTTTAATCAAAATCGTTAGAGCCGGTTTTGAGAAAGTTAAAATTTTCGAAAAATGTTCTATGTAAAGGGTAATCTGGGGTAGGGGGATTTTCTTCAAAACCTTCGTGTCGCATCTCTGGAAGATACTGAACCTAAATTCCAGGTTTGGTGTTTATCCGAGTGTTCGTTTCTGAGTAATGCTGCTAACAGACACACACACACGGACATGTTTCCAAAAATGCTTATTTTGGATTCAGGGGGCCTCAAAACATATATTTCCGGTGATATCTCGGTATGATTTTTTTTGGTGGAATGCAATACTTCCCCTACTTACTATACGTAGTAGAGAAAGTAAAAAGAAAGGCGATAGTAAAGTTTTCAAGAACTGGACGCTATATGCTGGCCTTAAAATTTCATACTGTTTTCATGGATTCCAGAGAAACAACTTAAAATCAACATGACTTCAAAAGAATGACAAGTATTGAAGAATTTGAACTTTTAATAACGGATATCTCAGAAATGCCTTATGCAACACAAAACTGATTTTAAGTAAATTATATAACTTTAAAAGATCTTCATTTCTTGTGTGATACGTTTTCGGCTTCCCAAACGTGGGGCTCAACAAATACAAACAATAACAATTATACCAATTTCAAATTGGCACCACAACGTGGGGCTAACCACAAACTATAAATGTTACTACAAATTGGCGCCCAACGTGGGGCTAACCACAAACTATAAATGTTACTACAAATTGGCGCCCAACGTGGGGCTAACCACAAACTATAAATGTTACTACAAATTGGCGCCCAACGTGGGGCTAACTACAAACTATAAATGTTACTACAACTTAACGTTTACAAGTTATACAAAGTTGCTTCTTTATGAAGAGGACTTCATAGGCTATTCCCAGAAAATTCAAGACATACATTTTATTTGTCATGTAAATATGAAACGAGATTGTGTATTCTATAAGAATAATCTAATGGAATACATTCACGTGACTTTCTCTACCCTCTATCTTTATTAGTGAGTATACAATCTATTATTACTAAAGCTTAATTTTATATATACTACGTTTTAATCCAAATAAACCTTTGAAGGAATAGCTAAGGTACACATTTCGTTATAGATACAACGATAGTCAAATGTTTAAGAACTGGACGCTATATGCTGGCCTTAAAATTCCATACTGTTTCCATGCAATCGAGAGAAACAATGAATGCTGAAAGGGCTTTAAAGAATGCCCACGAAACGTACAATTCGAACCATCGATAACGGATACCTCACAAGAACCTTATTTTAAATAAATTGTGCCTTTTTAAGAGATCTACATTTTTTGTGAAGTACGTTTTCGTCTATCGCTTAACGTTATGTAAAATTATACAAAATTCCTTCCTAATGAAGAGGACTACCAAGAATGTTCCCAGATTCAAGATATACATTTATTTTTTCATGTAAATATCTTTAATATAGTATTTTAATCAAAATCGTTAGAGCCAATTTTTTAGAAAATCGAGATTTCCAAAAGATATTCCTATAAGGGGTAGTTTGGGGTTGGGGATTTTCTTGAAATTCTTCAGTTGCATTCTTGGTCGATACCGAACTTAAATACCAAAGTTTTATACTTATCCGATTTTTAGTTTTTGAATTATGCTGTTCACACACACACACACACACACACACACACACACACCGAACTTTTTCTAAAAGTTTTTTACTTTCTCTACTACGTACAGTAAGTAGGGGAAGTATTGTATTCCACCCAAAAATTAGATACCGAGATTTCACCGGAAATATATGTTTTGATACCCCCTGAACCCAAAAAAAGCATTTTTGGAAACATGTCCGTGTGTGTGTGTCTGTGTCTGTGAACAGCATAACTCAGAAACGAACAGTCAGATAAACACCAAACTTGGTATTTAGGTTCAGTATCTTCCAGAGATGCGACACGAAGGTTTTCAAGAAAATTCCTCCACCCCAGTTTACCCTTTGCATGGAACATTTTTCGAAAATTTTAATTTTCTCAAAAATCGAAAAATTGCTCTAAAGATTTTGATTAAAATATCATATGTTTAAGATATTTTCATAACAAATGAAATGTATATCTCGAATTTTCTGGGAATGTCACCAAAAGTATTCTTCATTGTGAACGACTTTTGCATAACTGGTAAACCATAAGAGGTAGACAAAATTTTACTGCACAAAAATGTAGATCGCGTTAAAATACACAATTTATGTCATTTACATTTTTTTGTTGAGTGAACAATTTTCGAGATATTGCTTATTATTCCCTTAAATTTTCCAATACTTTTTCTCAAATGGGAATTTGTTATTCATTTTTTTATGTCCTGGACAAGCAAAGAGAATGGAATACTGCACATAGCAACCAGCTCTTAAAAGATTTGACTATCGCTTAAAGCCTACCACATTCCCCTTGCACCTACAAGAAAATTAGCAATAAGATTAACATCTCGATTAACATGAAGCATATGGAGGATAAGCTTTTGTAAAAATAGTTTGTACAAGAGTAGTGAGCGTAACACATCAGATTTTTTTTATTCGGAGGGCCTCAACAAACATATATTTGCGGTGAAATCTGGACATCAAATTTTTGGGTGGAATACAATACTTCCGCTATATACTATAGTAGTAGTGAAAGTAAGAATCAAGAACTTAAATCACAGAAGTTCAACTGGCGAGGATTGAGGGTAAATGAAGACATTCATTCTGTTATATTAACAGCAGAAGAAAATATAGTGACAAAGGCGTGTCTTTTGTTTTATATGCGTATAAAGATTCGCTTAAATGGAAAAGTAAACTTAATTATTCCGTTTTGCAACCATAATGGATGTCATTTACTTTTTAAGTGTTTAATTTGTACAGCCCCTTTAACTTGTATGGTCATATCGGGGGAAAGACTTTGACTGGAGAATAACTGATGACTTTGTATTCATTTAAGGGTGTAGATATGTGAAATTTCTAAATTCTACATTTATGAAGATATGCTTTTGAAATTTATACCTTATGTAACACACCAAATCTTTAGCATGCAAGAATTTACATAACAATATCCCCAGCGGTTTTCGAGTTATTAATTCATCCCTTCAATGGTAAACAAAAGTGGTCCATGCGATGAAAAAATTCAAATTTTACTAATATAAACATCTATTTTGACTCTAATATATATATTTAATAAAACTATTGAAAACAGAGGTTTTATTTATGTATTAGTTTTTGAGAAAAATAATCATAAACTTACAAAAATAATATTTTTCACTACTTTTAGAGTGTTAATTAGATATTACAAGCAATATTTCACCAATGTCAACCAATAGAGAAACATAGTTTCCAACATTTTCATTTTTGACGTTTCTCTACAGAAATTGAAGGAATTTGAACAAAAATTGCATCGTGTGGAACATTTTGAAAGCTTGAAAATGTTGATAAAACAGAAAGCTAGAAAGCAGCTTTGAAATTCTAAAGGGTTATCGTGCCTTGTGCCCAGCACATTTAAAATATATGTAGCATTAATTATTATCATCAGTAATAGACGCTAAATGTAGATTTTGAAACTATATGATTTATTCTTAATAATAGACCCGCAAACATAAATGGACCTTTGAAGAATTTTCACCTATCTGCACCTTTAACTCGCCAAGTTTCTTACTATATTATTATTATTATTATTATTATTATTATTATTATTATTATTATTATTATTATTATATGTTTACTATTAAACACACTCATATTCACTCCACATCCATACTCTAGTCTTATTCCTGAACAATTTTGGTTAAATAAAACTTTCCACGCCCTGCGGAAAATCGAATCAGATTGAGAAGCGAGAACGCTGACCAATCGACCATAGAGTTTTTTGGACATAGATTGCCGAAGGCTGATCAGATCCAGATGACGACGGGTGTAAGCACAGATGGGGTCACTAATGTTTCCAGACTGAACGCCTCCAACGCTCTTTTGAGCCCCAATCCTTCGGGGTTCCAGCCGAGCAATCCCTGTACGTTGCCAGGATGAAACTTCCATAGTGTGCACAGACACCGTCCAGCCGCAACCCGCCGAAAACTATCGCCTGGTCCTACAAACCTGATACACATGACAAGAAAGATGATGGGGACAGGAAACAGGGGTAGGAGAGACGTGGTAGAAGATGAACCCTCCAACTTTCGCCTACCGACCTGGAAAAACCACGAAAGACCCTTGGGCCAGAATGGCGGTCGCTAGCTCACTCGGTTTTTGCAAGAATAGTTTGTGAGAGCTATATAAAAATATAAGACAGTTTATACATGTGAATTTAACACAATATTATTTTAATATTTGAAGGATCTAATCTATGAGTTATGCTAGATATCTGACATTAAGTTATTAAATCTAATGGGCATAACGTATATTAGACTTAATGTTCTGATATGGGAAATATAAACAGTGGTCAGTGCCTTACTTACTAAATCCTCCACGTGGTTTTGAGTTAGAAAACAGTAAAAATAACACAAAGTGTGTATACATAAACACTGGTCGAACCATTAGAAACATCAGTTTCAGGAGAGGTCGCAATCTCAGACAAGTGCTGTCTGATGTACAGGCACTTTGCATGTGCAATTAACAATGGCCAGGTGAAGAGGGGGTGACGTTTACTGCCAGTAAACCTGTCTTCAAGAGTCAGACAAGATACTTTCGTTCTGATTAAATTTACGATGCTAGTTTACACCTTTACACCTACTTGAGTGCAAACATCGCATTGTACGGCATTCATAACGGCGACTTTATCTCCTGCCTTTATCTTTTTAATCGCGTGCATGTTCCATCACAGTGGTGTTCAACCTGGGGTTCTCATTTCTTAATGCTTCCTCAAGGATTAAGGGGAAATTAAAAGCCCTATCCTGCACCGCAGCAACGTGTGAGACATGCATTCGGGAGGACCGGATTCGATTCCCGGCCATTCTGAACATGGGATTTTTCATAGTTTCCCCGGTCGGCTGGCGAATGCTGCCCTGATTCCCCTTATACCACCCTCTACCTTTCCATCATTACCTTTCGTCTGTTTCAGGGTTCTTAGGAACAGGCGACGACGGTTTGTGTGTTGCGGCAGGACGGTGGAATCTGAGGAAAGATTTCTCCCTGCCTTTTGGTGAGGCAGCTGATTGCGCGGGCCCCCTTCTTGGACCCTCTGCTTGAGAGTGGCTTAGGCAGGGATAACCGTCGTCAAGATTGATGCCATGCTAGAATCGTTAGGCACCCCGTTAATGCTAGGCACATCGTCGTCCGGATCAGGACGCCCTTCCTCCCAGGGGTTTCGTTGTTAGCAAAAGGACCCACTATAGCCTATTTTCATTGTTGTGCTCCAGTTACTAGAGGCCTCCTACTGTCTATTACTAACTCCTATTTCGCCAATGTTAAATTTGCTAAATTTATCACCCATTATCTCAGAAACTATTTAAGATATGAAACTGAAGTGTTTACAGGATGTATGGCACCCCTTGTAATTCTGAATACACTGATTTACTTTTATCCACTGTGTTTGTTTATTAAGGAAGAAATGATTATTTTCTTCACGTACTGTGATGTAAAGACCACTTTGCCCAACCCAGCACCTTTAACGGGGATGACGACAGGGACATAGCACAGGGATGTCATCGAGAGGGGTATAGGTTGGGGGCAACTGGAAGGGACGTGAAAGGGATACTATTAGACGTGTGTTTCTGCATCCAAGAGAGACTTTAATTTTTGTAATAAGTGATCTAAAATACACTGCAAGAGAGAGAGAGAGAGAGAGAGAGGGGGGGGGGAGTTAGACAGATTGGGGATTTACCTGGTAGACGGAAGAAGTCTGGCATTCCATCTTCGTCGTGCCTACGGCCTACGTCGAAGGTAACACAAAATAAATTTAAAGAGCCGACCGTCATAGAGTCCTGCTATGCAAGTGCTAGCCAGAGCCCCAGCCGTAAAAGATCTCTAAGTTTAAATAACCGAGGAGCATGCTGACTAGTGCTTTAGCCAGCACTGAAGTGTGCAAGTGTCAGCATGATTTGCATAATCCATTCACGTGTCGAGCATGAGCTGATCAATCCCCTAAAATAGCACAATCACAACTCCTGTTTACATAACCATCCGGGAAATAACTCGTAAGAATTCTAATCCAAATTTCATGGATTTACTTAAACAACTTAAACTTGTCCTGAATATCTCGAACATTATAAAACATTTATCACATTCTTATAAAACTATAAGCGCCACAATACTAAAATTTATCAGCAACTAACTTTTTAAAACTAACCAATAATTTTGTTAATTCCAAAGAAGATTTATTTAGAGCCTGTTTTTATCATCATAAAATTTAATTAATCTATCTTCAATCCTTTCTGAGAAAACGGGTAATTTATACCAGAAGATGTAAATCTCAACGCAAAGACGAGAAAAGAAACTACCATAGCTTTACAAGGAAGAAACCATATGGCTTGAGCACACAGAAGCTGTCATATTTAACAGTGGTGCCAATTTGTAGAGCAAAACTTCACCTAAAAGAGCAACAAACTTTGCTACGGTAACCAAATAATTCTTTGAAATTATTAACAATGAAAATTTTTTATGTATGTCAACTGAACAATAACATCACTAACATTAAAATAAATAAGTTACAAAATGCAAATCACAATGTTATAAGCATATCTGATAGTCCTTTATTTGCTGCGTTTCAGAACGTTTCCTGTTACCATATCCAACCATCATTAAGATCTCAATTCTCGCACTTTCACGTAAAAGCATGGCCATTTTCTGTTAATTTCTACAAACAAAGTGTGTCAATAACACCATGAAATTCAATTATAGGGAGATTAATCAAAATACCTTACAGCCTATTTTATATATAAGCCAAGTTTTATAACTACCTCCTGAGTCATTCTTGCATGAAAAGTTTAAAAATATCTGATATGTTATAGTAACATGACTTTCTCTACTCTTGTACAAACTATTTTTACAAACGCTTATTCTCCATATGCTTCATGTTAATCGAGATAACGAGATGTTAATCTTATTGCTAATTTTCTTGTAGGTGCAAGGGGAATTGCTAGGCTTTAAGCGATAGTCAAATATTTTAAGAGCTGGTTGCTATGCGGAGCATTCCATTCTCTTTGCATGTCCAGGACATAAAAAAAAGAATAAGGAATTCCCATTTGAGAAAAAGTAAATGTATTGAAAAATTCAAGAAAATAACAAGGAATAACTCGGAAATGGTTCACTCGACAAAAAATATAACATAAATTGTTTGTTTTAACGAGATCTACTCTTACCGTTTACCAGTTATGGAAAATCCTTTCAGAAAGAACAGGACTTTATAGGACATTCCCCAAAAATTCAAGATATGCAGTTTATTTGTCATGAAAATATCTTAAATATATGGTATTTTAATCAAAGCCGTTAGAGCCATTTTTGAGAAAATCAAAATTTTCTAAAAATATTGCATGTAAGGGTAGTCTGGGGTGGGGGAATTTTCTTGAAAATCTTTGTGTCGCATCTTTGAGAGATATTAAACCTAAATACCAAGGTTGGTATTTATGTGGCTTTTTGTTTTTGAGTTATAATGTTTACAGTACATAGACACAGTACACAGGCTTTTTTCCATTCAGGGGACCTCAAAACATGTATTTCCGGTGAGATCTGTGTATCGAATTTTTGGGTGGATTGCAATACTTCCCCTACTTACTATACGTAGCAGAGAATGTAAAAAAAGGAAGGAGAAAAAGAGAAAAGGAAAAACATCACACACATACCTATACATGTGCACACATTTTAAACATAGGATTTTTGGCTTCGTTGAAACCCATTATAGAATTTAGTATGAATAGTTCATGCAAAATTGAACATTATCGGAATATGTTTGGTTAGGATTTTATTAGTTTTGTGTGTGTGTGTATTTAAGACTACAAATAGATTTGCATATTAGAAACAGCAGAGTGGCGAAAAATATTAAGTTACGAACGAAAATTGATGCTGTGATGAATTCAAGGGAGCAGAGACATTCTGAAGGCAGTAAACAACTTGATTTTTCTTTTAAAATTTTAAAAGCGAATTTCCACTGCTTGCGTTAGTCATATGTAAGACCAAGAAAACACACAGTCGTGAAAGAATATTCTGTTGACAATGAAAGCTCAACTCAAAATGTGGGACCATTAATTTAGCTCTGTTTTCCAATTTGATCAATGCTATACTCAAACCTTCGTGCTCACCAGTTGCGATTCTTTCATTATTTAGACGGATGGGAATTTGAAATTCCGGAGGGAAGAAAGAGAGAACATTTCTGTAGAAAAGAGTGGAAAAGTTATAAAACACCCTCAAGCTAGTACGGTTGCCTTGGAAACGTTACGTGTGCAAAGTGGTGGAACACTGTACTTGCCTGCAAGTGCTCCGTGTCATGTGCGAGAAAGACTGGGGCACGCATACAGTCTTCTGGGGGAGGGGGTGCTGCATCTCACCGCGGCACTGGGGAGGAATTTAATAAATGTAGGTCTCGTAGTGTGTCTTATTGGAAACAAGGTCCTCATAACACATTTTCAACGTCAAAATGGACAAGGAATCTCAACTTAAGCGGGGAGCATCGAAATGTAGTTTTTGGACGTAAGCTCATTTTTGGCATTTTTGTTTTCTCAGTCGCTTACCCACATTAGATAATAGGGGAATTATGGCATACTATCCTGAAATTTGATATTAAAAATTTTCCGGAAATACACATTTTGGGATTCCCTCAGACACTAACAAAGCATTTTTAGAAAAGTGTGCGTGTATTTGAGAGAGAGAACAGCATAACTATAAATTGAAAAGAAGAATAAACACGCATTTACACTACTGAAAGTGCTATTTCAATCAAATTGGATTGAAAACTTAATCTTGAGTATGTCTTAGGTTAGGTTAGGTGAGATTATACAACGGAGGGATAGACCTCGCGCACTGCGACCTAAATAGATTTATTTCGGCTAACATCCCCAGGAGGAAGAGACTACAGGAAGGTACAGGCCGCAGGAGACGCGCCGAGTTCTCTAACAGTTCCAGGCTCGAAGACCTGTCCCACTGCTGGACTGCTTAGAGAGGACGATGAACGACCCTTCACCTCCATTGCCCACAGTGAATACTGCTTTCTTTGA
This sequence comes from Deroplatys truncata, assembly GCA_030765065.1. Taxonomy (NCBI): domain Eukaryota; kingdom Metazoa; phylum Arthropoda; class Insecta; order Mantodea; family Mantidae; genus Deroplatys; species Deroplatys truncata. Next base: position 233,080,218 of record CM060976.1, on the reverse strand, counting down.
GCAAGCATCCGCGCCATTTGTCCGGCACCGCCATACTCCACGAAACCTAGAAGCACGCCTGAAAGATGAGAAGGAAACGGAATGAAAGGAAATGATGGAAAGCAAATCGTGGTAGATGAGGAACTACCCCAGCATTCGCCTATCGAAAAACCGAAGATCAGATATAGCTTGTGTAAATATTGTGGCGAAACCCGTGTGATAAATGGTGCAAGACATCGATGAAGGCTTTGAGTGCGGGAGACTCGAGAAAGCAAACCCGTATGGTATAGTCGGCAAAGCATTGGAAGACTCTTTGACTGGCTACTCGACATCTGCATTCTGGTAAATTCTGGATCATTGCATTAATGTTTCCCTTGCAACAGGGGGCTATGCATTTGTGAAGCATTTCACATAATAAGTTTGTTACTAGTTAACCGAAGGTTTTATCTGCCACAATATCAAACCCTATCGGTTTGGAAGTTATTGAATTTCAAATACGAATTTTACTGTGCGTTGCTAAATGTTCCATGCGATGAAATTTTAAAAACAATTGTTCTTTTAAATATCCACCTCATTTATCTAAACATAGGTCACAAAATGAACATTTTTTACTTTCTCTACCACGTACAGTAAGCAGGGGAAGTAATGTATTCCACCCAAAAATTCGATACCGAGATTGCATCGGAAATACATGTTTTGAGACCCCCTGAATCCAAAAAAAGCATTTTGGAAACATGTCCGTGTGTGTGTCTGTGAGTCTCTGTGTGTGTCTGTGAACAGCGTAACTCAGAAACGAACAGTCGGATAAACACCAAACTTGGTATTTAGGTTCAGTATCTTCCAGAGATGCGACTCGAAGGTTTTTAAGAAAATCCCCCACCCCAGAGTATCCTTTACCTGGGACATTTTTCGAAAACTTTAATATTCTCAAAAATGGCTCTAACGATTTTGATTAAAATATCATATCTTTAAGATATTTTCATGACAAATGAAATGTATATCTCGAATTTTCTGGGAATTTCTCCAAAAGTATTCATCACTGTGAACGACTTTTGCATAACTGGTGAACTATAAGAGATAGACAAAATTTTACTGCACAAAAAATGTAGATCGCGTTAAAATACACAATTTATGTCATATACAATTTTTTTGTTGAGTGAACCATTTTCGAGATATTGCTTGTTATTCCCCCAATACTTATACTTTTTCTCAAATTCGTTATTCATTTTTTGTCCTGTTAATGCTGCGGCGGTATTTATGTTATATTTATTTATTTATTGAGCCCCATATTTGGGAGCCAATTTGAAGTAATTTTATTTGTAAATGTTTGTTTACTTCACGTGGTGATGCCATTTTGTGACGTAATTCTTTGTTAGGCTTGTCAGCTCCATCTGGTGTTAGCAATTTGCGGCAGTATTAGTGTTCATTTGAACGAATGTTACTGTTATTTTATTTAATTTTGGTTCTCTGTCCTCCGGCTAGCTACGATCTTTTTGGTCAAGCACTTCTCTTTATACAGGTTGTGTAAACGGAAGGGAGTCTCTTATCCAAAGATAACACTGATGAAAGAATTTGTTTTACACTTTTATTGTCGAACACATTTACTATCACATTTACACATTGATCTTGACACTCGCCAAACTGAAACTATTATAACAACTTCTTACTGATCACTTTTAATCCACGTACTTCAACCTTTTGTATAATTAACTTTACCATACTTGAGATTTTTCATAACTCTTATACGCGTAACTTGCGAATCGATAGCCGACGTGTAATATTTCTGCTGGACTGAAGGCGACGTGTATCATACAAATATTTTCGACGAACTGACGGACTGAAGGCGACGTGTAATGTACAAAGAATTTTGATGAACTGACGGGGTGAAGGACTTTACCTCTAACCTAGCCTCTATTTATACTCATACACCCAGATATGCCTAAAGATTATAACTGAGCTGCAATTGGCTAATAAAACGCGCCAACATTAGCGTCTATTTTTATATCCAATAAAAATTATGAATACATATGCTCTAGGGAAATGTTCCAGCAGATTCTAAATGAAAAACGCGCCAATATTACGTAACTTCCTCGTTTCCAATAATGATAAATAGCTCACTCCCTCGCTGCATTATTGCACGCTATTATTGTCAGTTTCAGTAAGGCAGTATAAACCTACTTCCCAACAATAATTACAATCAATATACATCTCAAATCAATGTCACATAAAAATGCATATTCATATTACAATCATTATTTACATTTAAATAATTTATGATACAAATTACTGCATCATATGCCCCACTAGAAACATAATTATAAATATTTACAACTTGTTTGGAAATTTTATAATTGGGTTTTAGTCTCCTAAATCTTGGAACACACGCTATCACTTTCACTTAACACTTCACACGTATTTAACACACGACATATGTTTTGTCTTTATCTTACCACTATTTACTGGCTCTGGTTTAATGTGTTTAGACTTTAATCTGACATTACAATTTTTTATAGCAAATACTGTACCCTGAATTAATTAATTACTGTTACAAAATTGTTTACTTTCTTAAGTTGACAAAAATTTATACATTTAAGAATTTTTGTAATTATTAAACATATTTACCAAAAATATTCACCCTCTACATAAATATATTTACATCTCTTAAATCTAGGCACTGTTTCACATGTTCTGTTTGCTACATAAATATTTGTTTTAATGACTTTTAGCCCATTTTTGTTGTTTTGTACTGTATATTCACAATACTCTTGGAATTATATCTACGTACTTTACTTTAATATAACATCATGCTTTATTTCAAATGCTGTTACAGTTACTAATAAAATGTTATTTTCCTTTTAAGCATTTAGTTATGTCCAAAATTTATTTCGCCTTTCTTATGACATACATACATAATTAACCCTCTTACGTTCCAATACATTGCTCTGCATTTCGTCTTTAACTATCCAGCATTTACTTTACAACTCATTGCTATTCACCCTCCTGGATCAAATTGTCGGTAGCTAAGCATTACTTTTAACCGTATCCTAACCTTCCAAAGTTTGTTCATGAATAACCTCTTGTATTCATATGAAATTTCGTCCCATGATAACATTTGAAAACAATCTAAAGTTTCCTGAACAACACATCTTTTAACAACTGTCATTCTCAATTCTTCTGCTATCTCTTTAATTTGAAAGTACTCTGACAAGTCTGTAATAAACTGTACTGGACTGGAGTTTTCATTTTGAACAGCTTGGTATATGTTAATTTCAGAAGTTAGTTTTTGATTATTTACAGGCAAAACTTTAACTTCTTCGGACAATTTATTTCTTTGCATTACTGACTCCTTCTGTATTTCTGATATCTCCCGTCTGAAATTAACTTGCGCCTGATTCACATCTACATTCATAACCTCTTTCATCTCTCTTATCTCACTTGAAATATTACTCATTCTACTACCTGACTCTGTACATTCTACATCAACATGTTCACTTTTAGTATTAACCTCACTTTTTTGTTACCTATTTCCCTGCTCATGTCTAGCATTTTCTTTGAAATTTCTCCTATCTCACTTGCTATTACTTCCTGATTTTCATCTCTCATATTTGGCATACTACTATCTAGCTTCATAACTTTCTTTTCAAATCCTTCTATTATTTTCCTATTTCTATTTTCTATATCTCCCATTATTTCCCTATTCCTTTTTTTCATATCTTACTTTAACGTTTCAAAATTTTTTTTCATCATTTCCATAATTTCCATCATCATATTAGCATCAAGATTAACATTTCCTGCTGTTCTGTTCTCACTTTCTGCACTAACATTTCCTCCCTCAAATACTACATTGTTTGAGCTATTTTCTGTAACCTGTATTGACTTACAGCTAACTGTTACACTATCCCTTTCCATCATTGTTTCTTCTGTATTATTAGTGGACATAGTTTTCTTTATCCTACCACTCCTCAAGTACATTTGAATGTTACAATTTTGTTTTCTAAAAAAAAAAATTACGATACTCTGACCTTTGTGATGCTGTCTGTTGCTGTTACTTTGATGTCCAGCTTCCTGCCCCTCTCTCCTAGGTTATACGTTGCTTCTGCGTCGTATCATGATGAATCTACGTCGTTTTGGTGTTCCGTATTTGAATTCCCCTGTTGCCTTTTAATCTCGGAATTACGATGTCCAATCATCCGCGTAGTCTGTCGTTCCTATAGTTGTTTCTGGAATCTGCGTCTTGTAGTTCAGTTCACTGCTCCATTCGCTCCACGTCCTGATTCCTTCTCCCCTTCCTGGTTATCTCACTTCTTCCTGGTTAATTCTGCTCCTTCCTGGTTATTCTGCCCCACATTGGGCGCCAATTTGCGGCGGTATTTATGTTATATTTATTTATTTATTGAGCCCCATATTTGGGAGCCAATTTGAAGTAATTTTATTTGTAAATGTTTGTTTACTTCTCGTGGTGATGCCATTTTGTGACGTAATTCTTTGTTAGGCTTGTTAGCTCCATCTGGTGTTAGCAATTTGCGGCAGTATTAGTGTTCATTTGAAAGAATGCTACTGTTATTTTATTTAATTTTGGTTCTCTGTCCTCCGGCTAACTACGATCTTTTTGGTCAAGCACTTCTCTTTATACAGGTTTTGTAAACGGAAGGGAGTCTCTTATCCAAAGATAACACTGATGAAAGAATTTGTTTTACACTTTTATTGTCGAACACATTTACTATCACATTTACACATTGATCTTGACACTCGCCAAACTGAAACTGTTATAACAACTTCTTACTTATCACTTTTAATCCACGTACTTCAACCATTTGTATAATTAACTTTACCATACTTGAGATTTTTCATAACTCTTATACGCGTAACTTGCGAATCGATAGCCGACGTGTAATATTTCTGCTGGACTGAAGGCGACGTGTATCATACAAATATTTTCGACGAACTGACGGACTGAAGGCGACGTGTAATGTACAAAGAATTTTGAAGAACTGACGGGGTGAAGGACTTTACCTCTAACCTAGCCTCTATTTATACTCATACACCCAGATATGCCTAAAGATTATAACTGAGCTGCAATTGGCTAATAAAACGCGCCAACATTAGCGTCTATTTTTATATCCAATGAAAATTATGAATACATATGCTCTAGGGAAATGTTCCAGCAGATTCTAAATGAAAAACGCGCCAATATTACGTAATTTCCTCGTTTCCAATAATGATAAACAGCTCACCCCCTCGCTGCATTATTGCACGCTATTATTGTCAGTTTCAGTAAGGCAGTATAAACCTACTTCCCAACAATAATTACAATCAATATACATCTCAAATCAATGTCACATAAAAATGCATATTCATATTACAATCATTATTTACATTTAAATAATTTATGATACAAATTACAGCATCAATACAAAGAGAATGGAATACTCCACATAGCAACCAGCGCTTAAAATATTTGGCTATCGCTTAAATACTACCATATTCCCCTTGCATCTACAAGAAAATTAGCAATAAGATTAACATCTCGATATCTCGATTAACATGAAGCATATGGAGAATAAGCGTTTGTAAAAATAGTTTGTACAAGGGTAGAGAAAGTCATGTGAGTGTAACACATCAGATTTTTTCTAAACTCGCACTAGTACGTTGTCGATCGAAACGAGAATAATCGATACTTTTGCTTTCACAATGTTACGTGGCCCCTTATGATTGGTCGAATACCAATACTTTAATGAACAGGTGTACTTTAATGAGGCCCATTAAAGTACTGCTACCAGTCGTATAAATACTACATTTTAGCATAAAGATATTTACATAACAAATAAAATGTATATCTTGAATGTTCTGGAATAGTCTAAGAAGTTCTTTTCATTCTGAAGGAATATTGTATAAACTTGTTTAAGTGATAATCGTTAAGCGATAGACGAAAACGTGCTACACAAAAAATGCAGATCTCTTTAAAACACACAATTTACTTCAAGTAAGTCTTTTTTGTGGCATAAGCCATTTCTGAAATATCCGTTATTAATAGCTCGAATTGCTCATTTCTTGATCATTCTTTAGTCCTTTCGACATTCAATTGTTTCTCGCGATTGCATGGAAACAATATGGAATTTTAAGGCCAGCATATAGCGTCTCGTTCTTAAACATTTGACTATCGCTGTTCTCTTTGTATCTATAACGGTAGAAGGTAGAGGAAGTCATGTGAATGTATCACATCAGATTTTTTCTTTTAAAATAAACAGCTATAATTTCTTAATTGTTTGAATTTTTCAATTGTACAAAAAAGATTTAGAGAAATTGGATCGGAACTCATTGTATGGAAAAATCTGGATGAGGGAAGGTTCCGAGAAAAAGAATTTCGAAAAATTAATATTATAAAATGAAGGTTTCCGATTATTATACTATTGCATATAAAGGCCAGCGTCTAAAGTGGAAATGAATTTTAAAATGATAGTGTTTAAATGTTTTTTGGTCGCGTAATTAAGATATCCATTTTCCTACGAAAGTTAACAAATTTGTACCTTCTCTTAAATTCCCACCGAGATATTTTTTTATTATATAAAAATGGCTCTAACGATTTTGATTAAAGCACCATACGTTTCAGGTATTTGTAAAACAATTACAGTGTAGCTATGTCTCGAATTTTCTGTAAATAACTTGTGAAGTCCTCTTTATCCTGAATGAGAGACAAAAATTTATTCGAAAAAACATGTAGCGCCCTAGAAAGTGCAATTTGTGGAAATAAAATTTTACTATAGCATTAGCGGTTTTGGAAATACCGTTGTTACATCTTTACGCTTCCCCAGTTTGAGCATCGTATGATGTATATAAAGCATCTTAGGCGGTTCTTCACTTTCTCGCATGGGTTGGTAACAAAAAACTGTCGATACGGAAAATTTAACAAGCTAACTTTCAACTCATACTTAGTTGCTGGAGAATTAAGTCGTAAAAGGGAATTAAGGACACAAATAATATTTAAGTGTTAAAATTCAAGTATCATATATGATTATATTCCATGTCTTCAACAATAAATACATCAAAAGCTAGAGATTTAATATAGCTCATGCACATACACGTAGTAAAATAGGCAAAACACGCAGGTAGATTAGGTTAACGGTACTGAATGAAGGAAATTCAACTTTCCATCATGACAGCATGAAAAGGAAGTGGATTAAAAACACTATCGTGGAAAAAAATAAACGTAGTAGCTATAGTAAGTCAACGGAATATAACGTATCAAATTTTTGTTGCTGTTTTGTTTTAAATGTAGAAGCATATAAATATTTGGAAAGATTTAAAAAGTTCTCTTAAATAAGAACCTTCAGTCAATCTTTCTTTAGCCTTACGCTATGGGTCAGGTTGTAAAAGTTGCAGACTGTAAACAAAGAGAAGTTAACTGGTTATGGTGCAAGTTGTTAAAGAATTTTAAAATACTGGCCCTTAAACGTGTGGGAAATAGAGCAAGTCGGATAAAAAAAAAGCTAAAGGTAAGGCGAAAGTTTGAAGGAAATCGATCGCCGGGCCGACCTTTTGTGTTAGCTCTCTCGAAATCTGGGCAAAACTACGTCGTGTGTGTCCGGGGGTGGAGAGGGGAACTTGGCTCATTCACCGGCCCACCCTCCCTCCCGCAAATGCGGGGGAGGATCAATGTACCGTCGACACCCACGCCAAAAGTTCCACCTCACGCAATTTAAGGGCACGCTTTTTATAGACGCAAAGTTTATTTATCTTTAATGCCTTCCTCGTCTGAGAACGAAGTTAACTAACTCCAAACATCCAACAACTGATGCTATTTATCATCTATCTAAGCCTCGATCAGCTGGGGCTCCGATTTCTGAGTGGCATTCTGCACCGCTGGTTCCAGAGTGAAAAGTGAATTTGGGTGGTATAGAAGCTCTGGTAAGGTTAGCTCAATAAAATACTGCCTGCGAATTACTCACGGGGAATAATCTCTAATTAGAGCAATCTGCTAAGAAAGGCAGGGTATTTAACATGGATTTGGGAAACTTGAGGAATGGGCTGACGCAAACGACATTACAAAAGGAGAGTTAAACCAATTTGAGATTCAACCGCAAATACACATTTTGAGGAACCCTTAATAAAAAGAAAGAAAACGGTTGGTGTTCAATTCATCATAGGATACGACACGAAGATCTTAAAGAAAATCCCCCATTCCAAACTATCCTTTAAATGGAAAGTGTAAATGTTATTGTTTCACGTATGGTAAAGCCAATTTGAAGTAGGAGTTGTATTGCAATTCAACTGTTGGGGAGCCGAACTTGTAGTAGTTGCAACCGCACGTATAGTAAACAGTTTCCGGTAGCCTTCGCCCCAAGTTTAAAAAAAAATATTAACTTTGTAATTTGACTGTTTCTTAAAATATTATATATTTATGTTTGCCTCGGCTGCGTCCGTATTATTGTTAGAGACACGTTTCTCTTAGCAGGGTTGTGGTGCAACAAGAATGTAGCCTTACACAGATTATAATTTTACTACACTCCTTTTATTAAAGCTTGATACGATTTAAAAAACACTTCACTGATATAGAGAGCTGTGAGATTCTTTTTATTAATTAATTACACTTTTTTAACACGTAAACTTAGTTTTCGTCTCACACGAATACATATTACATTTCTTGAGGACACCTTTGCGTCTGTTTAGTAACTCTGTCTGCAGGCAACTGAACTCTAAATTTGTAAAATTTTCTCCTTTTCAGCTTCTGATTGGCTAATCCTACTCCAACAGAATACCTTCATTTAACTCAAGCTTTTTCTGGTTGTTGATAGGCTATTTTATAAACTGCCACTAAAATTACGTTATTGCTTCCAAGAATCAGAAGTAGTATTGTTAAAGTTTCAAACTCATTATTGCCTCAAGGTTACCTCATTGTTAGCAACTTTTAACTTATTATTCTCACAGCTCCTACATTATTAAATTACGTAATATGTTCACATAACATTATTACACATGGACACACTAATATAAGCATATGCAATGACTGTTACATACATTTTACAAATTATTACATACACATATTGCTTCAAGGCGGGCTGTTATTGAATTTACATATTATATAATTTGACCGAAATCATTTAAGTTTTAAAATCACTGCCTCAAAAGTTGTTCCTTTATATTCTCAAAAATGGCTATAAATATTTTATCAAATTTTGCACGTGGAGAGACATTTTCATAAAAAAATATATATATCGAATTTTCTGCAAAAGAAGTGCGAAGTCCACGTCATTCTGAGTGAATTTTTGTATACTTTTGTATAAGTGGTAAACCGTAAGAGATAGACAAAAAATTTGCCTCTTAAAGAAAACCCTTTTTAAAGATTTAAGTGTCGCTTCAACCTCCTGTAATCGCCTTGTACCTACAACGAAATATGGAATGAAACAATTTCTCTAAATGCTTATCTTAATTAAAATGCAATGGATGTAATAGTGAACATTTGTGGTAGTAGTTCGTAGAAGAATGAGTAGAGAAAGTCAGGAGAAGTTTACGTTTCTATGTAAAACCGTCCAGGAAGGATTTAAAAACAAACAGTTATCCTTTTATCCAAAATTCCTACTCTAAACGCAAACTTTGGATGTCACTGTAGATACTCATTATGATATTAGAACGGTAAAAACTAATGGAATTAAATATATTATCATGTTAGAAGAATATAGGAGTCGTTTTATACATGCATAAAAGACATACTCAAGTAAATGTTGCCGATTAATGATACCGTGCTATAAATTTCTGGAAGTAATCGTATTAAATGTAAACAAAACTTCTTTTCAGGAGGTGCATAATTATATCTTATAAAAATCTGATGTTGTTACACTCACATGACTTTCTCTACCCTTGTACAAATTATTTTTACAAACTCTTATTCTCCATCTATTTCATATTAATCGAGATAAACATTTGCAGAAACGATCTTTTGACATGCAAAGAGAATTACATTTTACACATAGCGACCAGTTCTAAGAATATTTGACTATCGCTTAAGGCCTGCTATGTTCCCCTTGTATTGTATTTGCAAGGGCAATAAAGAAATACAGTAACCTTTAAGCATAGGCATATCTCTTAATAGCTGGTTGCTAGGTGCAGCACCATTCTCTTTGCCACAGATTAATACTCTTTGCATTACCAAGACAAAAAATGAATAACGATTTCCCATGTGAGAAAATAAGTATTGAAAAATTTAAGGGAATAACAAGCAACATCTCGAAAATGGTTCACTTAACAACAAAAATATATATGACATAAATTGTGTATTTTAACGCGATCTACATTTTTTGTGTAGTAAAAGTTTGTCTATCTCTTATGGTTTACTAGTTATGCAAAAGTCGTTCACAGTGAAGAATACTTTTGCAGACATTCCCAGAAAATTCGAGATATACATTTCATTTGTCATGAAAATATCTTAAACATATGATATCTTAATCAAAATCGTTAGAGCCATTTATGAGAAAATTAAAATTTTGGAAAAATGTTCCATGTAAAGGGTAATCTGGGGTGGGGGGATTTTCTTGAAAACCTTCATGTCGCCTCTCTGGACGATACTGAACCTAAATACCAAGTGTGTTGTTTATCCGACTTTTCGTTTCTGAGTTATGCTGTTAATAGACACACAGACAGACGCATACGGACATGTTTTCAAAAATGCTTTTTTGTATTCAGGGGTCTCAAAGCATATATTTCCGGTGAAATCTCGGTATGGAATTTTTGGGTGGAATACAATCCTTCTCCTACTTACTATACGTAGTAGAGAAAGTAAAAAGTGCTCTGGCACACTCACACGACTTTCTCTACCAATTACAATTTCACATAATCTCTTATATGCTGTACCGGATTTCTCTTGAATGACGCGACTGGCAGCCGGCCTCTACAAAATTGCTGTACCAATTCGATTGTTCAGTAGCGTCGGGACTGGCTCACAACTTCTCCCCTAGATGGTGGTAACGATGCGAAACATTTACCTTTCGTTAGAAAAGTTGTTCGAAATGACACCTTTGTGCGTGTATACAAGCCTGGCACCTGTTAAACACGGAAAAAGTAGAATCAGATAACTGAAAAATTCAATGCCATTGCCGGGATTTGTACCACGGATTCCGTCCGGTTGCTCTAACCACTGAGCTACCATGGCAACATCCGGTACAAAATCAAATTCCGCAACTGATTCGCATTTTTCCCGGTAAGTCACAATGAGATCTCAAATTGTATTGAAATGATATACTCCAATGTCGACTTACAGTGCTCTAAGTAGTTTAAGTCCATTAATTGACCTAATAGTGGTCTAACTATGAAGACCGGGACTTAAAGCACTTACAGTATTGTAAGTCGCCATTGGGTATGTCATCTCAATACAATTTCAGATCTCCTTGCGGTTTACCAGAAAAAATGCGAATCAGTTGGAGAATTTAATGTCGTACCGGCATGTTGCCATGATAGCTCAGTGGTTAGAGCAACCGGACGGAAACCGGGAGATCCGAGGTTCAAAGCCCGGGCGATGGCATTTAATTTTTCATTCTTATGATTCTACCTTTCCAACCGTGTCAAACACACGGCTTGTGTGGAAGGACAATTAATTCTATTAAACACATTATTAACGAATTTGTGCAGATGATATATTGGAAAATGCAGGCCGAAGACTGCCTTCTAATTTGTCGAGCGTATGAGGATTCGCTGCATATACTTTATGTTTAACCATTCTTCACAGATAATAATCACATTGATTGAAATTTGGAGATCAAGTAAACCAGTTACATTTTATGTAAACAATAAGTTGCAATGCGAGGCGGCTATTTGCTTGCACTCTTTCCACCACATCCCCTATCTCGTTCTACTTTTTCTCGGTGAGGCAGTATTATTAACACTTAAATGATTTCAGTCAAATTATATAATATGTAAATTTAATAACAGCCCACCTTGAAGCAATATGTGTATGTAACAATATCTAGTAAGTGTATATTACAGTCATTGTATCTGTTTATATTATTGTATCCATGTGTAATAATGTTACGTGAATGCATTACGTAGTTTAATAATGCAGGAGCTGTGAGCAATAGGTCAAAAGTCGTTAACAATGAGGTAACAATGAGGTAACCTTGAGGAAATAATAAATTAGTAAGTTTAAATGTTACTTGTGATTCTTGGAGTAACAATAATGTAATTTTAGTGACAGTTTATAAGATAGCCAATCAACAACCAGAAAAAGCTTTAGTTAAATGAACGTATTCTATTGGACTAGGATTAACCAATCAGAGACTTGAAATGCAGAAATTTACAAATTTAGACGGTTGAAATCAATTCAGTTGTCTCCAAACAGCTCATAACCAGACGTGTTGCCTGCAGACTGTGCTCATAACTGGATGCGTTGCTTGTGTATCCTCGAGAGATTTAATACGTATTCGTGTGAAACGAAAAATAAGTTTACGTGTTAAAAAGTGTAATTAATTAATAAAAAGAATCTCACAGCTCTCTATATCAGTGAAGTGCTATGTTAATCGTATCAAGTATTAATAAAAAAGAGTGAATTAAAACTTAAAACCTGTTTAAGCCTACATTCTTAGTCGTATCACAACCCTGCCTAAGAGAAACGTGTCTGTAACGAATACTGACACAGCCGAGGCAAACATAAATATATAATACTTAAAGAAACAGTCAAATTACAAAGTTAATATTTTTTTTAAACGTAGGGCAAAGGCAACCTGAAAGTACATTTGGGGCGAAGGCTACCGGAAAATGTTTACCATACATGCGGTTGCAACTTCAAGTGTTCGGCTCCCCAACAGTCGAAATATAATACATCTTCTTCAAACTGGCTTTCCATACGTGGAGCTAATAAACCTTTCTCAAATTGACGTCCAAAGCGTGGTGGTGCAAACAACGTAAAGACAATACCTACGTCATCGGTTAGAACTGTTGGCTGTCACTATTTATTATTGTATAACATGGGGTCAGACGATTTAAATTTTTCTAACGACCTATAAGTCTGTTATACCCTGTGAAAACAGTGAATCTGAAGTTTAATGTAAGTCCTGCTTATGAAAAAACACAATAAACACACGCCTTTCTGTAGTATGCACTGTAATAATACGCAGTTTTACATAACGTTACTCCCACTGTACATCATGGCAAACAAAATTAGACTGAACGTGAGCTAGGCTACCGTAGACCGAGGTCATTTATTCCCATACTTGCTAAGAATGAGACTTGATGCCCACCGCGTTATTCAAGATAAACTTGTTAGTATTCATAGAAAAAGAGAATCTTCTATTCAACATATTTTAATCACGATGCATTTTTGACTAGAAATAATCTCAGGTTAAGTAATATGGACTTTATTACGTGCACAATGCGGGAAATAAAATACAACTGTTCGCATATGGTAAGTTACTAATGAACTCAGGTGAGGAATACAAAGAACTGATGCCGCATCAGGAAAAACAAATATGTAACAATGGATATTTTAAACATTCTGATGTGTTACACTCACATGACTTTCTCTACTCTTGTAAAAACTATTTTTACAAATGCTTATTCTCCATCTACTTCATGTTAATCGAGATAAACATTTGCAGACTCTATCTTATTGCTAATTTTCTTGTAGATGTAAGGGGAATATATATTTACAAGGGCAGTATCGAAATACAGTAACCTTTAAGCACATACATATCTCTTAATAGCTGATTGCTAGGTGCAGCACTATTCCCTTTTCCACAGATTAATACTCATTGCATATCCAAGACAAAAAAATGAATAACGAATTACCATTTGAGAAAATAAGTATTGAAACATTTAAGGGAATAACAAGTAATATCTCGAAAATGGTTCACTCAACAAAAAAAAATGTATATGACATAAATTGTGTATTTTAACACGATCTACATTTTTTGTGTAGTAAAATTTTGTGTATCTCTTATGGTTTACCAGTTATGCAAAAGTCGTTCACAATGAAGAATACTTTTGGAGACATTCCCAGGAAATTCAAGATATAGGTTTTATTTGTCACAAAAATATCTTAAACATATGATATTTTAATCAAAATCGTTAGAGCCGTTTTTGAGAAAATTAAAATTTTCGAAAAATCTTCCATGTAAAGGGTAATTTGGAGTGGGGGATTTTCTTGAAAACCTTCGTGTCGCATCCTTGGAAGATACTGAACCTAAATACCAAGTTTGGTGTTTATCCGACTGTTCGTTTCTGAGTTATGCTGTTCACAGACAGACACACACACACAGACAGACACACACAGATACACAGACACACAGACAGACATACAGGCACACACACGGACATGTTTCCAAAAATGCTTTTTTTTGGATTCAGGGGTTCTCAAAACATGTATTTCCGGTGAAATCTCGGTATCGAATTTTTGGGTGGAATACAATACTTCCCCTACTTACTATACGTAGTAGAGAAAGTAAAAAGAATTAGAGGTGTCAAAGAGTTATTTGACTCAAATCCCATGTATGAATTCTCTTCATTTTCGGCACACTGATGATACAGAAATGAAATGATAATTAAGGAAATTTGGCAAGGAAACGTTTCAGACCTAAGTTTATGGTACCTCCCCCGCATTTGTCCATTGTGAAAACTTGCAAAAAACTTGTCTGGGATGACGATCTTTGCAGGATTTGAACTATAGCCTCAAGCTCATGTCTTGATAACCAGACCACTCGCATTGGTGTGCTTTTTTAGGTTTGGAGGTCCACAATATCGATTTTTTTTATTAAAATGCCAAATGCCATCCTGTGGGCTACTATTTGTAATTATTGGAGAAAGTAAATACAAATTCATACTTAAATCCGATTGCAAAACAGTAACTTCACGGTGTTATTTTTTAAGACTCCATCCTAAGTTATGACGACGAATACCTTTCAGAGTAACACCAAGCGCAAACTCGTGCACATCTCTTACCAGGCGGGTTTCGAACACGCAATGTGACCATTTAGTAGCCGTGACAATAGGCTGTGTGCCAAGTGGACATGTAGAAGTAGTTGCCGGGCAGTCAGGGGTTTTTCAACATGATATGAAGCATGACACTCACCAAAATGTAGGCTGTGTGAAACACAGGATAACAGAAGTAGTGTCCGAGCCTGTCACCGATTTTTTTTTGCGTTATAACTATGATACGTCTATATGCAGACTGAGGCAGTATTTTAATACCTGAATAGTTTCAATTGTATTTTTATAAAAATAAATTCAATAACAGCCCGCCTTGAAAACAATATGTATGTAATAATTATTTAAATTGTATGTAACAGTCATTGCAAATGCTTATTTTTATTGTAAACATATTTTAATACTGTTATGTGAATACTTTATATACTTTAATAATGCAAGAACTGTGAGAATAATAAGTTTTAAGTTGTTAACAATGAGTAATAATGAGATAAACTTGTAGCAAAAATGTTTTTGGAGTTTAAAATGTACTGGTCATGTTTAGAGCGACAATGACGTAAATTTTGTAACAGTTTTTAAATTAGCCATTCAACAGCAAAGAAAAGTTTTAAGTTGAATGCAGATATTCTATTGGGCTAGAATTAGCCAATTAGAGACTTGCAATACCGAAGCTTATGGGTTTTGACCGTTGAGGTTACTTAGTTGCTGGCGAGACTTGGTAGAGTACAGATGGGAAAATGTGTTCTCTACGGGTGATTAGTAAAAACAGATATACGCGCTAAGTGAATGTATAAAAGTTTCTCACAGTTCTTTAAAAAGTGTAGTGCTTTATAAATATGTGCAAGAATTTTAAATAAAAGAGGTTAATTTAAATGTTTGATTCTGTGATGTCTACAATACTTGTCATACCGCACCCTACCCAAGATACATGACTCTAAAGTAAGACTGACGCAACCGAGGCAAATTCAAACATAAGAAATATTACGTAAGCATAAAATTTCAAACCGACGCCCAAAGCGTGTTACAAACTACATAAAGCAACTATTATTACATAAAACAATTCTTCAAGTTTACGTAAACATATATTACGTAACATCACACTTCTTCAAGTTGGCTTCCAAGCGTATGGCTAACAACAACAACAACAACAGTAAAACATCAACAGTAGCAGAAAACAACTACTACAATTTGGCTTCCAATTGCGGGGCAGATTAAATAATTTACGTAATTTATTCCGTGAACCAAATAACAGTTGAAGAGCATTCCTTCTTCAAGACGACTAAGTGATATTGACTCAGAAAGTAACTTACAAATACGGTCTACAAATTAAATAAAACAATTGCATAGTATAACTTGAAAACATGAAAACGAAAGTTATGGACTTTTTGGGGAAAGAACCACATGAAGTGCAAATAGTAATAATTAAACAGTAGAATAAGCAAAACAATTTAATTAGGATATAATCTGTATTATAGGCAGAAGGAATATATAAATGTAACAAATAAATTAAATAGAACATTGAAAATACAACTCTAACTCCACACAACTTAAATTTCATGCGCTGTACAGGTTTTTGCGATTGCTCTATCTGTTTTGACATACGCTTGTGAAAATTTGACATCAAACCGGTTGCGGTTGAAGCGGCTGAGATGAGATTCTTACGTGAGTGACTCTTGGATTAACGTAGAAGTGAACACATTAGGAGGGATTTAAAATATTTAATATTGTAGATAGAATAAATTCATTACAGGTTAACTGTTTTCAGCACATAAACACGGTGAACTCTAATAGACTGTCATCTGCTTTAATTAACTATAAACCAAAAGTATTTAGGAACATAGGGATAAATAAATTCTCTTGATTGGAAACAGGACCATTCCTTCTAAAAATGATATAAACGCGATACATAGCAACATAGCACTGACCAAAAGGTAGGCTGAGTGAAACGCAGGATTGCAGAGGTAGTTGCCGACCGAGTCAGGGGTTTTGAACATGATAATTATGATATATAACACTGACCAAAAGGTAGGCTGAGTTAAACACACTATGGCAGAAGCATTTGCCGAACTATTTAGGGGTAACTACGATACCTTACACTGACCACAAGATAGGCTGTGTGTATCACAGGATGGCAGTAGTAGTTGCCGAGTTAATCAGGGGTAACTATGATACATAACGCTGACCAAAAGGTAGGCTGAGTGTAACACAGGATGGCAGAAGCAGTTGCCGAACTAGTTAGGGGTAACTACGATACCTGACACTGACCACAAGGATTGCAGGAATAGTTGCCGAGTTAATCAGGAGTAACTATGATACATAACGCTGAGCAAAAGGTAGGCTGAGTATAACACAGGATGGCAGAAGCAGTTGCCGAACTAGTTAGGGGTAACTACGATACCTGACACTGACCACAAGGATTGCAGGATAGTTGCCGAGTTAATCAGGGGTAACTATGATACATAACGCTGACCAAAAGGTAGGCTGAGTGTAACACAGGATGGCAGAAGTAGTTACCGAGTTAATCGGGGGTAACCATGATACACAACGCTGATCAAAAAGTAGGCTGAGTGTAACACAGCATAACAGAAGTAGTTGCCGAGTTAATCAGGGGTAACTATGATACATAACGCTGACCAAAAGGTAGGCTGAGTGTAACACAGGATGGCAGAAGTAGTTGTCGAGTTCATCAGGGGTAACTATGATACACAAAGCTGACCAAAAGGTAGGCTGAGTGTAACGCAGGATGGCAGAAGTAGTTGCCGAGTTAATCAGGGGTAACTATGATACACAACGCTGATCAAAAAGTAGGCTGAGTGTAACACAGGATAACAGAAGTAGTTGCCGAGTTAATCAGGGGTAACTATGATACATAACGCTGACCAAAAGGTAGGCTGAGTGTAACGCAGGATGGCAGAAGTAGTTGCCGAGTTAATCAGGGGTAACTATGATACACAACGCTGATCAAAAAGTAGGCTGAGTGTAACACAGGATAACAGAAGTAGTTGCCGAGTTAATCAGGGGTAACTATGATACATAACGCTGACCAAAAGGTAGGCTGAGTGTAACGCAGGATGGCAGAAGTAGTTGCCGAGTTAATCAGGGGTAACTATGATACATAACGCTGACCTAAAGGTAGGCTGAGTGTAACACAGGATGGCAGAAGTAGTTACCGAGCCTGTCAGGGGTTTTTGGACAGAATATGATATGGCACTGACCAATGGCATCATGACACTGACCAATAGATACGCTGTATGTAACACAGGAATGTAGAAGTAGTTGCCGAACCTGTAGGGTTGGACGGTAGCTACGATATCTGATACTGACCACAAGATAGGCTGTGTGTAACACAGGATTACAGAAGTAGTTGCCGAGCTGTCAGGGGTTTTTGGACAGAATAACTGATACATGGCACCATTTAAAAAAGAACGAAATTCTAAAGCCAAGTTCTCGTATTTAAACATTTTTGCTTAGCTACATAGCAGAATACAACACGCACAAAATAGCTCAATTGCAATTACTCGGTTCTCACACTGCTTTAGAAGGCATCAAACGCCACTGACGCTTATGTTATGCGATGGGTAATTGCAAAGTGCATGTAGACATTTAACAAACATTAGAGGGCTGGGAGGGGGGTGTTCTTTCCAAGAATTTAGATTGAGCAAGTAGAGTGCCCCAAAGACAAGGACAAAACGAAACCGGTCAGGCGTAATTTCATAGACTCTACTTAAGTGGCCGGGTTAAAAAAAAAGCGTGCTGTGGGTGAAGAAGATGAATAAAAAAATGCTAAGAAAATGTGTGATGATTCAAGTGAAAAGCAAATGACACGGTCTTCTCTCAACACTAATTCTGTCGAAGACAGAATCTGGGTTAAATATTGATGAAAGTTGCCAGTGTAATGCAGATGCAAGGGAGAATTCAGGTTATGGTTCTACGCCTTCTACCAACGTTCCTAACTTCCAGGGCCCAGCTATCGTTTGCGAGATTTTTCTGAGTGTTAGAATTAGTCTCAGTACCGATAATGTTTGTTAGAAAAGAATGAAAAAAATGGCACTGAAAAATAGGTAGGCTCTATGTAACACAGGATTGTAGAAGTAGTTGCTCAGCTTTTCAGGGGTTTCGGACATGCTAACTGTGATGCATGACATTGACCAAAAGGTAGGCTTGTGAAACAGAATTGTAGAAGTAGTTGACGGGCCTGTCAGGGGTATTTAGACATGATAATTATACTGTGTGATTTTGATTAAAATACACATATTTAATAAATTTGCATGAGAATACATATCTTGAATTTTCTGGGAATAGCCTGTGAGGTTCTCTTCATTAGTAAGGGATTTTGTGTTACTGTTAAACCATAAAAGATGGAAAACAACGTACTACACAACAATTTAGATCACATAATTTGTTTCAAATAACTTTTTGTGGCATCAGCCATTTACGAGATGTGCTTGTTATTTGTTTGCATTTTTACTTTCTCTATTACGTATAGTAAGTAGGGGAAGTATTATATTCCACCCAAAAATTCGATACCGAGATTTCACCGGAAATACATGTTTTGAGACCCCTGAATCCAAAAAAAGCATTTTTGAAAACATATCCGTGTGTGTCTGTGAACAGCATAACTCAGAAAGGAACAGCCGGATAAACACCAAACTTGGTATTTAGGCGACACGAAGGTTTTCAAGAAAATCCTCCCACCCCAGATTACCCTTTACATTAAACATTTTTCGAAAATTTTAATTTTATCAAAAAAGGCTCTAACGATTTTGATTAAAATATCATATGTTTAAGATATTTTTATGACAAATGAAATGTATATCCTCGAATTTTCTGGGAATGTCTAAAAGTATTCTTCATTGTGAACGACTTTTGCATAACTGGTGAACCATAAGAGATAGACAAAAGTTTACTACACAAAAATGTAGATCACATTAAAATACATAACTTAGTCATATACATTTTTTTTGTTGAGTGAACCATTTTCGAGTAATTGCTTGTTATTCCATTAAATTTTCCAATAATTTTTCTTAAATGGGAATTCGTTATTCATTTTTTTATGTCTTGGACATACAAAGGGAATGGAATGCGCCACATAGCAACCAGCTCTTAAAAGATTTGACTATCGCTTAAAGTCTACCATATTCCCCTTGCAACTACAAGAAGATTAACATCTCGATTAACATGAAGCATATGGAGAATAAGCGTTTGTAAAAATCGTTTTTGCAAGAGTAGGGAAAGTCATGTGAGTGTAACACATCAGATGTTTTAATATCTTGTCATTTTTAAAACGCTATCATCGCTTTTCAGTGGTTTCTCAACATGCCATGGAAATAGTATGGAGTTTCTAGGCCAGTGAATGGACACTCGGTTTTTAAACATCTAACTTTAGATTAGGGTTCAGTGTCCCGCTTATACCTTCAGGAAATGTGCAATGAAACTATTTATGCAAACGTTCATCATGATTAACATGAAATAGAATATAAAAATAAACTTTCGCAAGAATAGTTTGCAAAAGCTATATAAAAGTAAATGGTAGTGAGTAGAGAAATAATGTAACATATCCGATATTTGAAAGTTGTAAGGTAACTATGATTTGTTCCAGGTTGTGTAGTATAATTGTGCGATATTTTGACAAAATGGATTAAACAGTGGGATCCTACATAATGAGTGAGAATATTTTAAAGTAGTTTTTGAGAGCTTTAAGGAGCTTTAATTTTCGTAAGGTCCTATAGTATATAGGTTTTACTACATATAATGCCAAACAGTGTTGGTTTTTGTGTTGGGGGTTGAAAATAGGGATTGAAAATAAGAGTAACGGAAGTTTTTGAAGGTTTTACGGTAACTTTTGAGGCAGTATTTTAATGCCTAAATGATACTAATTGTATTTTTTATTAATTAAATTCAATAACAGCCCGCCTTGAAAACAGTATGTATATAATTATTATATAAATTGTATGTAAAGTCATTGTAAATACTTATTTTTATTGTTAATGTATTTATTAGTAATATGTAAATATTTATATACTCTAATAGTGCAAAAACTGTGAGAATAATATGTTTTAAGGTGTTAATAATGAGTTAATAATGTAAATCTTGTGACAATAATGTGTCTGAAGTTTTAAAAGTACTGGTTATGAAAAAAATCGGTAATAACGTAATTTTGCTTACAGTTTGGAATTAGCCAATCAAAAGTAAAGAAAGATTTTTAGTTTGAATACTTAAATTCTATTGGACTAGAATTAGCCAATAAGAGACTGGCATTACCGACGCTAAAGGTTTTTACCGTTGAATCTAGTCAGTCGCGGACATGAAGCTGTAGAGTGTAGACGTGAAAGTCGTGGGTAAAAATGTAAAGTATAAATGATAAAATTTGTGTTCTCCGCCAAAAATGTATTAAGTGCTCACAGTTTTATTTTATAAAGTGTTGTGTTTATAAAATGTGCAAATATAAAGTGAAATAAAAAGAAGTAAAAAAATTAAAAAGTAAACTGTGTGGCGTCTTATAATTTGAGCCTTATCACAACCCTACAAGAACTCGTGTTTCTATAGTGCGACTGAAAGCAGCCGAGTAAAATAATTTTAATAATATTACGTAAAAACAAGATCATCTTCACTATAAAGTTTGGCGTCCTAAAAATCAAACCACATCAAAGTATATCTTCATTACGTAACCTTAATGATATTTATGTAACCAAAACCATCGCCAAATTGCCTTCTTCAAATTGGCGTACAACTGTGGGGCAAACTCCTCCAAATAATTACGCAATCTACTATCTGCAAGTTGAAGAACAATACTTCTTCAAATTGGCGCAAAAACGTGGGGCTTACAAGAAACATCTCACATCAAAAACATCGCTAAATAGCAAACTGAGAACAACACTTCTTCACTTTCCATATTTGCCAGAATCGAATAGCTAAACATCATAGCAAAAATACTCATTGATAACAAAATTCAACAAAATAAGAGGAAAATTTGAGATACGAACAATATGTACAACTGTCTCTTTCTAATAACTTGCTTTAAAATGTTTTAAACCTCCCCAGTTATCTATTTGACACTGGAGTCATTAAAATCTGACATATTCTTCATAAAGTGCCAACATAACCTGTGATAGTCATATTCTACGAAACGTGATTGAAATTGGGTTAAATTAATATTAAACTACTCTCTTCCCTTATACTTTTATGTTCGGATACATTTGAGAGCCTATGTCCGTCTGAAAGATCAGTGCTATTCAGTGGTGAAAATTATTCTAGATATTCCGAAATTATTGTACACATGCACGCCCACGAAATTTCTCTCTTCATAATAGTTAAATGTTGAAATAAATTCCGGTATCTAGTAATAATGACGAAGTTTGAAATTCCCAGCAATATCTAGCAGTTGTGCTCTCCTCCAGCTTCCAGGAAAATAAGAAGCTTTTCTTCATCTCATATTCTTGAATACAATACAAAGAAGTGAAGTATGGAACCACAGACGTTGCTGAAGGCAAGTAAAACATTGAAGAAGAGAAAAGAAAAATAAATCTTCGCACTCATTTTCTGAGAGTCATTTCGCTTAAGTGTATATGCCAACAGGCTACTAAATCCATCAACTCTGACATACATAGCTGCTGTACTCCCAAGTAACACTCTTGGGACGCTGCTAAGAGGATTTTGGTCTCCATTTCTTCCAACGTTGATCACATCTAAAATAACCGCGCAACTAATCAAGTGGGATATAAGTTTCTTCCCTGTATTTTCACTTCTAACAGATAACGATATTGCAGTGTTTTAATGTCTATACTTTAATAAAAATCTGATGTGTTACACTCACATGACTTTCTCTACTCTTGTACAAACTATTTTTACAAACGCTTATGCTCCATCTACTTCATGTTAATCGAGATAAACATTTGCAGACTCTATCTTATTGCTAATTTTCTTGTAGATATAAGGGAAATATACATTTACAAGGGCAATTTGGAAATACAGTAGCCTTTAAGCGCATACATATCTCTTAATAGCTGGTTGATAGGTGCAGCACCATTCACTTTCCCACAGATTAATACTCTTTGCATATCCAAGACAAAAAAAAATGAATAACGAATTCCCATTTGAGAAAATAAGTATTGAAAAATTTAGGGGAATAACAAGCAATATCTCGAAAATGGTTCACTCAGCAACAAAAATGTATATGACATAAATTGTGTATTTTAACGCGATCTACATTTTTTGTGTAGTAAACTTTGACTATGTCTTATGGTTTACCAGTTATGCAAAAGTCGTTCACAATAAAGAATACTTTTGGAGACATTCCCAGAAAATTCAAGATACACATTTTATTTGTCATGAAAATATCTTAAACATATGATATTTTAATCAAAATCGTTAGAGCCATTTTTGAGAAAATTAAAAATTTCGAAAACTCTTTTATGTAAAGGTAATCTGGGGTGGGGGGATTTTCTTGAAAACCTTCGTGTCGCATCTGGAAGATACTGAACCTAAATACCAAGTTTGGTGTTTTATCCACTGTTCGTTTCTGAGTTATGCTGTTCACAGACAGACACACAGAAACACAGACAGACACACAGACAGACACACACACGGACATGTTTCCAAAAATACTTTTTTTTTGATTCAGGGGGTCTCAAAACATGTATTTCCGGTGAAATCTCGGTATCGAATTTTTGGGTGGAATACAATACTTCCCCTACTTACTATACGTAGTAGAGAAAGTAAAAATGTAATCGTAATTGCTCTAGGTATTATTTCTTTTAAATGAATGATGTTAACATATGTAATGGAATTCCCTGAAGTACGTCTTATTGTTTCTGTATTTATATTTGTTAGCTTTAACTCAAACATGACCGAAATAATTTTTATTAAACTTTGTATATAGCATACGGAGTTTACCTTTAACGACGCGACTGGCGGCCGCCGGGTCTGACTCTACAGGTATCGGTTTGCAAGGCCTCGCTTTCCGGTAGTGTAACTTGCAGTTCCGACTAACGTTGTTTGGCATGGTGTATGGTCGTAAACTCATTAGTGGAGCTGTATGTAGTTTTCATTGTGTACACTACAGAACAGAGTGTATTTATTGTGGTATGTTTTACTCAAACGGAGTTACAAGTGGACTATCAGATTGAATATATACAGAAATTCCCCGGTATCACAGTTCCTAATAAATCCAAAATTTATAGGTTGTTACAAAATCTAAAACTGTTCAAATCGCATAGAGGATTAAAAATGTACTGAATAACAACGGTATAACATAAATGAAAACACTTTATATATAATAAGATAAACTTCTTATATTATTTAATGCTATATCCTCAATTAGCAATTGTACAGTTTATTTGAATTGTAAGGTTTAAAAAGATTCTTCACATTACGGGTCTGTAGAAATTTAATGAGTGTGACATTATGACACGTACTTTTAAATAAAAGTAACTAGAACCTAAAGAAAAGAAGGCTCCTTATAAAAGAAGACCATTAAATTAAATTCTAATATCCAGCTCAGTGTTTAATAATATAAAAATGTCTAAAGAAACCAGACGACTCTCTGCTTACAACTAACTGTTCTTCTTATTATTATTCTCCTAATAACTTGATGCAGTAATTTGTATCACAAATTATTTAAATGTAAAGAATGATTATAGTATGAATATGCATTATTATGTGACATTGATTTGAGATGTTTGTTGATTGTAATTATTGTTGGGAAGTAAGTTTATACTGCCTTACTGAAACTGACAATAATAGCGTGCAATAATGCAGCGAGGGGGTGAGCTGTTTATCATTATTGGAAACGAGGAAGTTACGTAATGTTGGCGCGTTTTCCTTTAGAATCTTCTGGAACATTTCCCTAGAGCATATGTATTCATAATTTTCATTGGATATAAAAATAGACGCTAATGTTGGCGCGTTTTATTAGCCAATTGCAGCTCAGTTATAATCTTTAGGCATATCGGTGTGTAGGTGTATAAAAGGTAGGTTAGAGGTAAAGACCCCGTCAGTTCGTCGAAAATATTTGTACGGCACACGTCGGATATCAATTTGCAGGTTACGCGTAACAGAGTTATGAAAAATCTTAAATGTTGTAAAGTTAATTATACAAAAAGTTGAAGTACGCGAATTAAGAATTATCAGTAATGAAGTTCTTATAACAGTTTCAGTTTGGCGAGTGTCAAGATCAATGTGTAAATGTGTTCGACAATAAAAGTGTAAAACAAATTCTTTCATCAGTGTTATTTTTGGATAAAAGATTCCTTTCCGTTTACACAACCTGTATAAAGAGAAGTGCTTGACCAAAAGATCATAGCTAGCCGGAGGACAGTGAAACAAAATTAAATAAAATAACAGTAGCATTCTTTCAAACGAACACTAATACTGCCGCAAATTGCTAACACCAGATGGAGCTACAAACCTAACAAAGAATCACGTCACAAAATGGCTTCAACACGTGGAGTAAACACAAATACACCAACATTATAAATAATACCACCGCAAATTGGCTCCCAAACGTGGGGCTACAAAAATGTTAAATATAAATAACAAGTAAACCGCTTCAAACTGGACGCTTTTACGAAATACGTAACATACTCTGTTTCACGTAACCTAAAGTACCTATATGTTCTTGTAATTATGAAGCAGCTTGTATAATTATACTGAAATATTATCTTCGCATGTTAATTGGTACTTTCAAATTTCGTCAAAAACACCATAAAAACTAATTTAAAACACAAAACCGAATTCAAGCTGAATTTAGCATCGAAGGTCAAATATTTGTAAAACAGTGTCTGAGTGTGTAGTGTTACCACACGAACGAATATCACGCCTGTTTACTTTCTCTATTGCGTATAGAAGTAGGGGAAGTATTGCATTCCACCCAAAAATTCGATACCGAGATTTCACCGGAAATACATGTTTTGAGGTGCCCTGAATCCAAATAAAGCATTTTTGGAAACATGTCCTTGTCCTTGACCTTAAAGAGCATAACTCGAAAACAAAAAGTCGGATGAATACCAAACTTGGTATTTGAGTTTAATATCTTCCAACGATGCGACACAAACATTTTCAAGAAAATCCTCTCACCTCAGACCACCCTTTACATGGAACATTTCTAGAAAATGTTAATTTTCTCAAAAATGTCTCTAACGATTTTGATTAAAATATCATATGTTTTATATATTTTCATGGAAAATGAAATGTGTATCTTGAATTTTCTGGGAATGTCCCCAAAAGTCCCCTTCATACTGAATGGCTTTCGCATAACTGGTAAATCGTAAGATATAGACAAAGTTTTACTACAAAAATGTACATCTCGTTAAAAGACATAATTTATGTCGTGTACATTTTTTTGTCGGGTGAACCATTTCCAAAGATATTCCTTGTTATTTCTTTGAATTTTCCAATACTTATAGTTTTCCTCAAATGGGAATTCCTTATTCCTTTTTTATACCCTGGACATGTTAAGAGAATGGAATGCCTCACATAGCAACCAGATCTTAAAATATTTGACTGTCGCTTAAAGCCTACCATATTTCCCTTGCACCTACAAGAAAATTAGCAATAAGGTAGTTTCTGCAAATGTTTATCTCGATTAACATCAAGATGGAGAATAAACGTTTGTAAGAATGGTTTATACAAGAATAGATAAAGTCATGTGAGTGTAACACATCAGAATTTTTTATACATTTATTATTGCTTGAGCATTCTGAATCCAACTTGTAACCTACAACATGTATAATTAATCCACTTCTGCTCTCTTGCTTACTACGAAGTAGAAAGAAAAAAATTCTGATGTAATAAATGCATATGACTTTCTCTACCCTCTATCGTTTATTAGTAACTATTAAAATGATTCTCACTGAAGTTTATTCTTCTATCTACTACATTTTAATTCAAATATACCTCTATAAAAATTGTACATTGCATTATAGCTGAACAGCGATGGTCAAATGTTTATGAATTGGACGCATTACGCTGGACTTAAAATTCCATATGTTTCCATGCAATCGTGAGAAATAACCGAATGTTGAAAGGAATTTAAAGGAATTACTAAGAAATGAACAATTCGGAATTTTAATAACGGATTTCTCAGAAACGGCTTATGTCATTAAAGCTTATTTAAAATAAACTGTTTGTTTTTAAAGAGATCCACTTTTTGTGTAGTACGTTTTCGTCTATGGCTTAAAGTTTGCTAATTATACAAGAGTGTACAAAATTTCTTCCAAATGAAGAGGACTTAATAGACTATTGCCCGAAAATTCAAGATATATGTTTTATTTGTAAGCAAATATCTTTCATATATGGTATTTTAATAAAAATCGTTGTGGCATGTTTTCGAAAATACCAAGTATGGTATTTATCTGTCTTTTCGTTTTTGAGTTACGATATTCACAGACACAAAAACACATTTTCAAAAATACTTTATTTGCATTCAGGAGACCTCAAAGCACACATTTCCGATGAAATCTCGGTATACAATTTTTGGGGTGGAATGCAATACTTCCCTTACTTACTATGCTTACGTAGTAGAGAAAGTAAAGGCTTTTTGCAAGAAGAATGGGTGGTCACGTGAATGTAAATAACGCGATTTTTCGTTGTATCTGCTACATAAAATTCAATGAGAATGGAGAGTAGTTTATAAATCATTTATTGAAAATATACATTTTATTTGACGTGATAATGTAGCCAGCCTCGGGGCCGCTACGAGGGGGATAGTAGTCTCAGAGGGTAGTCGCCATGGCACCGGGATGAGGGAGTGCCATTGAGGTAACTAGGGGATAGCGAAAAATAACTACCACAGGTTCTTTCAAAAACTATTTAATTAAGCGAGTTGAAGTTTGGGGCCCTCTGATGGTCCCCAAGGTGCAGGAGCTTAAATTGTCAAGAGTTACATGAAGATAATTCTGGCAGGACTTGTGGCACTAAGTAAAATAACACTGCTTGAGAGATCGGGGTTAGAGATGCGGCAGTATCTCCTTCTGTCCGATGTTGTTGTGGTTTTTAATGCCCGTAGCTCGCGGCTCACCTTTCTGCAGTTTCCGCGTCGACTCCAGATGTTCGAAGTAGGCTGGTTCTCTGCATTTCTATCCTCGGCTAGCTGAAGTAATTTCTGGAATATGTGAGAGCATGGACTTTTCCTCGGTAAAGGAAACGTAGATCTCGGGTGTGGTAACGGGGAGAAAATAGACGTGCTTCAGTTACACAAAGATGACACCACTGTTTCTTTTATTTAGTTACTTCGAGTAGTTCACAACACTGATATTGTTGCCGTTAAAACACTCTCCACTGCTGTTGAAACACGGCGCTGATATGACGCGAAGTTTATATATTTAACAAACCTCGAAGCTATTCTTATGTGAGTAGCGAACCTTGTCTTAATTCACTAAATTTTGGCGCGACATCTCTTAAGTATCCGGCAGCATCCTTCCCTGTCTGTAGCTTCTAAGTAACGATTTTTGGTCGTAACAGATCTATTTATAGTCGCGGGCTTCTTGGGCTACTTAATTTCCTATTGGTGCATTTTTAGCGCCCCTCAACGCGTCTCACTATTTCATATCGATTTACTTGGATCTCATTGGTCAATTTTAACATAAATCGCGGTTTTTCCTAATTTTACCGTTAAGCTTGTTGTCTCCTTCTCTCCAGTCACGGCGAATTACTGTACAAAAGGACAAAAGCTCTACACCCTCGCTGTATGAACAATACTCTTGCTACCAGAGAGATATCGTAAAACTCATTTGTTGCCTTCGGAGACACTTTTCCTGCAGCTAAAATATCTCGTCGTTGACAGTATTTTAACATAGCGCTTAAATTATTTACATTAAAAAATTTATTACTCCTCTACTATTAGTAACCTAAATACAAACATATCATTAAATCACTCTTCTTAAGCTACACAGGCAGTAAATAGAAAAATAGCTGTACATAGCATAATTTAATTTCGCTAAGATTAATTACTCAAATTATTAATAATTACATAGCTCGGGCTCGGCCTAGAGTTGCCGTTTCAGAGAGCCAAGTTTAACGTAGACGCGTGGTGTCCTCGTAGCAGCGTGACGGAGAGACGTTTGAGAGAGATGGCCTAAAAATGTGCCTAATAAATACACTTCAAAAAGACAGATCAGCAAAGTGTTGTCCCCGTTACTTGCTTTGTTCCAATTACACCACTTTATGAAATATGATGCAACTTGTGGATCGAATCCCACGAAGGTTCGTTACAGCAATTAACAAAGTGTTTCCATGTAACGGGTTGTTTGGGGTGGATGAATTTGCTGGCAATCTCCTAACATACCTGGAAGATTGTGGTCATATTATAACAGATATGCAACACAGATATAATGTTACACACAGCCAAACAACCATGACCATGATCGTCTTTCCTCTCAAAAGGAAGGGCACATCTACATCTCCGTTTCAATGGCCCGTATTCATGAGGCTTTCATGGAGGCAAGGGATAAGGCAAAACTTCGTGGCCGGTGCTCTTGATTTATCTCCATGCGATTTTTATTTTTGCTGCTCCATGAAGGGCAAAGTTTATGAGACAAATCCCAACTCTGTGCATGAATCCGAAGAAGAACATTCAAAGTTGTACTGAAAGTATCAATGTCGCAGTTAGCCCACGTGCATTTGAACCGAACAAGGGATGTATTGATTCCCAGAGTCCGAGCTTCGAACATATGCTGCAAGAAACTACGTTGCAAGGCGTAACTTGAATACGACAGTACTTCCAACTTAACGTTTTATTTTGAGTTAGTTTATGCAAAAGCACATATCATTTTATATTTAAATTAATGGATTAGTTTTCAGCTAAAATATCCATGCATTATAATTACTTTCTCTACTACGATACCGAGATTTCACCGGAAATACATGTTTTGAGACCCCCTGAATCCAAAAAAAGCATTTTTAGAAACTTATCCGTGTGTGTGTGTCTGTGAACAGCATAATTCCGAAACGAACAGTTGGATAAACACCAAACTTGGTATTTAGGTGCAGTATCTTCCAGAGATGCGACACGAAGGTTTTCAAGAAAATCCCCCCACTCTAAATTACCCTTTACATGGAACATTTTTCGAAAATTTTAATTTTATCAAAAATGCCTGTATGATTTTGATTAAAATATCATATGTTTAAGATATTTTAATGACAAATGAAATGTATATCTTGAATTTTCTGGGAATGTCTCCAAAAGTATTCTTCATTGTGAACGACTTTTGCATAACTGGTAAACCATAAGAGATAGACAAAATTTTACTACACAAAAATGTAGATCGCATTAAAACACACAATTTATATCATATATATTTTTTGTTGTTGAATGAACTATTTTCGAGATTTGGCTTGTTATTCCCTTAAATTTTCCAATACTTATACTTTTTCTCAAATTCGTTATTAATTTTTTGTCCTGGTAATGCAAACAGAATATAATACTCCACATAGCAACTAGCTCTCAAAACATTTGAATATCGCTTAAAGCCTACCATATTCCCCTTGCATCTACAAAAAAAATTAGCATTAATAAAGTTTCTGCAAATGTTTATCTCGATTAATGAAGTAGATGGAGAATAAGCGTTTGTAAACATAGTTTGTACAAGATTACAGAGTCATGTGAGTGTAACACTTCAGATTTTTTCCCTCTCTTGGCCGTACAAAGAGAACTGAACTGCAAACCCATTATATAGCGAGCAGCTATGTATGTAACTTAAAATATTTGTCTGTAGTTTATTGAATTGTATTGTGAAGCGGAGGAGATTCGGCACCGATCCAGTGAATCCAGATATTGTACCGACGCTCCACGAGGTGGCGCACCCAGGAGAGAGGGATGAGTTTAAGGAGACACCAGGCGGCCGGAACCAGGAGTGACGTCACAGCAATAGCAGGGACCCTACAGTTTCCAGTTATAGAAGCCCCGACAGTCGTACAAGCAGACCGGGAACCTCGCCCCACACAGGATCCAATGACCCCCTAGGAGCATCCTTATACCCCGGCAACCAGCCGAAATGACGGAGAAAGTGCACAGAGAGCATCCTTTTCCCCTGCTATGCTGCACTGAAACACCATCGTCGACACTTCGATCCCTGAAATAGTCTAAACGGGTTGAAGGATGAACGAAAATATGATTATTGGAACGAAATGGAGGGATAGGAAATTCGGGGGATCAAAGAAGCCACTCCAGTATTTGCCTGACGACCCGAGAAAACCCTAGAAAAACCCATGAGTCAGATTGGGTGGATCGCCTGGAATCGAACCTGGAACATCCCGAATACGGACCGCAGACGTTACCGCCTAAGACAACCCGCTCGGTGACTATGACTTAAGCTTACTATATTCCCCAAATCCCGTTGTACCTACAAGGAAATTATGCAATAAGACAATTACAAACGTTAGAGAAAGTCAAGTGAGTGCAACACACAAGATTTTTTTTAGTTATGCTGTCAACGTGCATTTCCAGAAAAACCTCGATATTGTTACATGCTGGGTAGAGGCCTAAAGGCTCACATAAAAAAATTAAACTAATTTTTAGTATTCAGTGCGTACATTGAGGGGACGTATAATAATTTAGCTGCGAAGGATCGAAAGGTGATGTGGAGGTTAAGAGGAAGGCGTGGGTTTTCACTGTACAAAATCCATAACACAAATCTGCTTACATATTCCTAGATTTATATCTCAGCCGTTTGGGATTTCTACATTATTAAATATGAAAGGTGAGAGGAAATGTCCACCGATCCAAAAAGCCGGCTTGCACACGCGATCCGCTTCTTACGGAATTATAACTAAGACACACGCTATATCCCCCACCACTCGTGGCTAGCAAAGCTACCAGCCAGGAGTGTAAACAAGAATGTGCCTGGTAATGACAATGTAAAACAACAATATGTCTGGAAATGACAATGACAATGTAACACCCCATATTATTAATACGTCACAATATAGAATACTACACTTTTATAAGTAGGTGGTAGACAACGTAAAATGTTTATAGAGGAGATGTGTTCATTTCTATCGCTCGTTCGTGAACTACTCTAACTACAGATAACTTCTGTTCTGTAGGAAATGGCGTTAATTTGAAGACAGATAGAGTTTGCTTTCGAAGGCTACGCGTTACACCCCAACATCTTTTAGCACGGTGGCTGCGGTAGGGAAGGTTTGACGTGAGTTGTCTTCTCTTGATTCAATCTGAAGGCAAGGCTTCCCGATTAACTTCCACGTCGCGGAACTAACCTTGTTAAACAAACGCAATTCATTAACGACCTCTAGCGTCGCCGTTTAAAAACATTCCTTACCTGCCTAGATTCTAACTTAATTCCTATCCTGCGGGTTGGTTCTTCGTTGATTGCCTTACAAGTTAAAAATACCGATTTGGAAAATTTGAAACGTATTAATTTATCTTCACAGCATTCATTCATTTAATTTCTGTGTATGTGTGTAAAATAAACTAATAAAGTGTTTGTACACGTCTCCTTATATCTAGGGATGGTACCTCGATACCATCGATACCTCCATACTCTCGATACTTGGTGGTATCGAAGTATACCTAACACTTTGAAATAAACCTTCGATAGGATAGGTAGAATCAAACGACTGAAAGCTGCGGCGATCACCTCCTCATCCGAGCTGTTAGGCTTACCTTGATGCTTCTCCCGTTGCTTCCAGAAGTTCTCAGTGGGTTGGTTCTCTTCAATTTATCCTCGGCTAGCCTCAGTAATTTTTCTTAAATTATATGGGAGCATGGACTTATCCTCGGTAAAGGAAAACGTAGATCTCGGGTGGTGATATAGGAAGACATAGACTTGCTTTGTTTATGAAAAGATGACACTGCCGTTTCTTTTTATTTAATTAACACTCGTAGTATACAAAACTAGTATTGCCGCTGTAAAATACTGTCCACCGCTGTTAAACTATGGCGCGGATATGAGACGAAGTTTACATATTCTTATTGTCGCTTTAAGAGTAGCAGATCTTAGGTGTGTTGTTAGAACTATCTTGATTCCCTGTTTTGACGCGATATCTCACACATCCTGCAGCATCTCTCCCTGACCACACATGACATAAACTGCCCCGAATTTTCCCCAAACAGATCCATTTATAGTCTCAGGCTTCTGAGGCTGCTTCCTTTCCTATTGGTCCATTTTTAGCGCGACTCGACGCGTCTAACTATTTCGAATAAACTTTCAGGGATCTCATTGGTCCAATTTTAATATAAATCGCGGCTTTTCCTACATGTACCGTTAGATTGTCCTTCTCACTCACTTGGTCACGGCGAATTATCAAATAATGGGACAAAGGCTCTACACCCTCGCTGTAGGAATAATAGCACTGCGACCGGAGAGAGGTAATAAAACTAGGTTTTCTGCCTTCGAAAGCACTATTCCTGTAGCTAAAACATTCCACCGTGGACAGTATTTTAACATAGCGCTTAAATTATTTACATTAAACCATTTATAACTCTACTAATAGTAGTAACCTAGATAGATACATAATGTTAAATCACCCTTCTTAAAATATACAAGCAGTATTGGGAAAAAGATATTTACATAGTACGATTTAACATCAATAAAAGTTAATTAATAAATTATCTAGAATTACTGTTCTCGGGCCCGGCCTAGAGTTGCCGTTTCAAAGCTGCAATGCCATAGACGGGATTTGAACCACAGATCTCCCGGTTTACGACCGGTTGCTCTAATCATTGAGCTACCGTGGCAATATGCCGGCACGACATTAAATTCTCCAACTGATTTTGGAGATGAAATGATTCACATTTCTCCCAGTAAACCACAAGGAGATCTCAAGTTGTATTGAGATGACATACCCCGATGGCGACTTACAATGTTGTAAGTACTTAAGTCCCAGGCTTCATAGTTTCAACCACTATTAAGTTAGTTAAGGAATTAATGAAAAATCCTTGTGGTTTACCGAGAGAAATTCGAATCAGTTGAGAATTTAATGTCATGCTGATATGTTGCCCATGGTAGCTTAGTGGTTAGAGCAATCGGACGGAGACCGGGAGATCCGTGGTTCAAATCCCGGCTATGAAATTGAATTCTACCTTTCCAGCTTGTTTGGAAAAACAATTAATTCCATTAAACCTTCGATACTTTTAAATTTTTAAACTTACTAAAAGAGTTTTCGTTTATCTTTATGCTAGATAAAGAATGAAAGGAGTCAAGACTTCACGTTATTTTGTCTCGCAAGAGTCCCCAAAGAGTTGCTGTACTATAATTCTTGATACACCTTGACTGCGTTTCCTGTGGGTGAATCAGTACAACCTTCCATAGACTGTTGTGTTTAATGAAAACATGCAAAAGAATGGAGAAGGAGTAGAGCTACTCATATAACATGCAGCGTTAACTGAGTTGCGAATGAAGCTGATTTAGTTGACGCACTAAATCACGTTTTTGCAATAGCCTGACTTGGTGAGTAACTCTCACCATTACATTTATCTACTCCAGTGGCCAAAATCCAGCAAAAGCAAAATAATAATAATAATAATAATTAATATAGCGCATGGAAATTTTGTTCTTTCCTTCCATCTGTTAGTTTGTGTTTACGCAAGTCAAACTCGGGTCACGAAGGTAGCTCAGAAGTATATCGTACATCAATTTCTATAATATGAATAGAAAATCCTTTAAAACAAAGTTTTAAACAAACAATATAGCACATCTAACGAAAACAAAAAGAAGATCCGGCTGCTTTGTGCCGGGTCTCTGTGGACACAAGAATGATGGCATGGTCCCAGGAATGAGATCTAGAAGCCTAAATGTCCGCCTTTGTATATGAAAGCAGCAGTTAGACTGGACGGCACCCTAATGCCATCTGCACGGCACGAAGCAGAAGATCCGGTTGCTATGCGCTAGGGTCTCTGTGGACACGTGGCGAAGAAAGATGGCATGGTAACAGGGATGAAATCTAAAACAATAACTGTCCGCCTTTCTATATGAACGCAGCAGTTAGACTGGACGGCACCCTATTGCCATCTGTACGGCACGAAACAGAAGATCCGGTTGCTATGCGCTAGCGTCTCTGTGGACACAAGCAAGATGGCATGGTTCCAGGGATGAGACCTAGAGGCCTAACTGTCCGCCTTTGTATATGAAAGCAGCAGTTAGACTGGACGGCACCCTAATGCCATCTGCACGGCACGAAGCAGAAGATCAGGTTGCCATGCGCTAGGGTCTCTATGGACACAAGCATGATGACATGGTTCCAGGGATGAGACCTAGAAGCCTAACTGTCCGACTTTGTATATGAAAGCAGCAGTTAGACTGGACGGCACCCTAATGCCATCTGCACGGCACGAAGCAGATCAAGTTGCTATGCGCTAGGGTCTCTGTGGACACGTGACGAAGAAATATGGCATGGTAACAGGGATGAGGTCTAAAAGGATAGTTGTCCGCCTTACTATATGAAAGCAGCAGTTAGACTGGACGGCACCCTAATGCCATATGCACAGCACGAAACAGAAGATCAGGTTGCTATGCGCTAGCGTCTCTGTGGACACAAGCATGATGGCATGGTTCCAGGGATGAGACCTAGAGCCCTAACTGTCCGCCTTTGTATATGAAAGCAGCAGTTAGACTGGACGGCACCCTAATGCCATCTGCACGGAACGAAGCAGAAGATCCGGTTGCTATGCGCTAGGGTCTCTGTGGACACGTGACGAAGAAAGATGGCATGGTAACAGGGATAAGATCTAAAAGTATAACTGACCGCCTTACTGTATGAAAGCGGTTGGAATGGACGGCACCCTAATGTCATCTGCACGGCACAAAGCAGAAGTTCCGGTTGCTATGCATTAGGGTCTCTGTGGGCACGACGCAGCGGATGGTTACAGGGATGAGACCTAGAAGGCTAACTGTCCGCTACACCTCGATCTAAGAGTTATCCACTAAACTCGGTCGCTATATGACCCTGTAGTTAAAGCGACGTAAAATAAATAGAGTAATAATAAAAAGCATTATTATGATTATGATGATGATGATTATTATTATTATTATTATTATTATTATTATTATTATTATTATTATTATTATTATTATTAGCGTTGACTAATAATGGGGAATATATAGCCTGTGTCATTATAAGGTTTACAAGTGTTTATACACAGAAAACTACTAATAGAACATAATTCAGTGAACATGTTACGTATTTACAGTTTTTTTATAATGTGGGTATCCAGTATCGAGAAACAGTAGTGCTGTCCCATCTCTATTATGTCTATTTTTGTGAATCACTGAAATGCTTTTTACTTTCTCTACTACATGTAGTAAGTAGGGGAAATATTGTATTCCACTCAAAAATTGGATACCAAGATTTCACCGTAAATACATGTTTTGAGGTGTCCTGAATCCAGACAAAGCATTTTTGGAAACATGTCTGTGAGTGTGTGTCTGTCTGTGAACAGCATAACTCGAAAACGAAAAGTCGGATAAATACCAAACTTGGTATTTGAGTTTAGTATCTTCCAAATATGGGACACAAACAATTTCAAGAAAATCTCCTCATCCCAGACTGCCCTTTACATGGAACATTTTTAGAAAATTTTGATTTTCTAAAAAACGGGTCTAACGATTTTGTTTAAAATACCATATGTTTAAGATATTTTCATGGCAAATGAAATGTATATCACGAATTTTCTGGGAATATCCCCAAAAGTCCCCATCATTCTGAGTGACTTTTGCATAGCTGGTAAACCGTAAGTGCTAAACAAAGTTTTACTACTCAAATAATATATATCTGTTAAAATACACAATTTATGTTGCATACATTCTTTTTCTTTTGCCGAGTGAACATTTCCGAGATATTCCATATTATTTGTTTGCACTTCCCAATACTTATAGTTGTTCTCAAATGGGAATTCGTTATTTGTTCTTTTATGTCCTGGACATGCAAAGAGAATGGAATGCTCCACATAGCAAACACCTCTTAAAATATTTGACTATCGCTTAAAGCCTACCAATTTCCCTTATACCTGCAAGAAAATTAGCAATAAATGTTTATCTCTATTAACATGAACTAGATGGAGCATAAGCGTTTGTAAAAGTAGTTTGTACTAGAGTAGAGAAATTCATGTGAGTGCAACACATCGGATTTACACTTTATCTACTACTTAGCTGCAGTATATAGAGAAATATCACATTCTATCAAAAAATTGGAGAACAAGATTTAAGCCGAAATAAACTTTATGAGAATCTATAAATTAAAAAAAAGTATTTTAACGAAAGGTCTATGTGTGAGTATGTCTGTGAACAGTATAACAGGAGATCAAAGAGCCAAAATACACTCAAAGTTAAGTCGAAAGAAAAAAAATACTCAATTAAATAATTGTAAAACAAGAGAACACATCAAACAACTACACGTAACCAAGGGCATTCCATATTGGCGGCTGTAACAAACCAGGGCCAACTATGGCTAGCTCTTTTAGAAAGTCTTCATGTAGCACGCGAGGGGATTTTTGCTGACCAACGTCAGCCGTTCAGAGAATTACGTGCTGACAAAGGTGTCACCCTTCTTGTGGTCATTAAATTTAGAATGGGGAAAATTCACCAGGCTGGGCTTTTCTGAGAAGTAAGTATTTCGTAGCTCATATTTGCCTTGCTTCTTCCTTCGTACCTGGTCACAATATACAAAGCTTTGTTACATTTTCAAATTGAAGCGGGATGCATAACTCTCAAAATCAGTTTTACTTTCTCTGCAGCTTACTTCAAATGAATTTTGAAATTTAAAACCGAAAATCACGTTTTGAGGTCCTCTTAATATTCCTGCCAAAACGTGAGTGCGAAACAGAGAGAGAGAACAAAAGGGAGAGAAGAAAGCTGGGATACAGGAAAGAGAAAGGGAGAGAGGAAAGAGAACGAGAGGAAGAGAGAAAGATAAAGAGAGGAGAGAGAGGAAGACAGAGAGAGAATCATACAAATCAAGCATTATTGGCTTTTACTACTCTTTAAACTCATTCACATTTCTTACACTGGAGGGAAGAAAGAAAGGAAAGATAAAGAGAGAAAGAGAAAGGCAGAGACAGAGAAACCCACAACTCAAAAACTCATTGTTTTTTACTACTCCTTAAACTCATTCACACTTCTTACCCTGGGGAGAGGAAGGAGAAAGAGAGAGAGAGAGAGAGAGAGAGAGAGAGAGAGAGAGAGGAGGGCAGAGAGCGTTAATCATACAACTCAAAAACTCATTGTTTTTACTACTCCTTAAACTCATTCACACTTCTTACCCTGGATACAGGAGAGAGAGAGAAAGAGATAGAGAAGAAGACAGAGAGAAAATTCTACAACTTAAAAGCTCATTGTCTTTTACTACTCTTTAAACTCATATTCACACTTCTTGCCTTGGAGAAAGGAAAGAGGGGAAAGAGAAAGAGAGATAGAGAGAGGAAGGCAGAGAGGGAGAGAGAGAAACCCACAACTCAAAAACTCATTGTATTTTACTATTTAAACTCATTCACACTTCTTGCCTTGGGGAGAGGAAAGAGAAAGAGAGATAGGGAGAGGAAGGCAGAGAGAGAGAAACCCACAACTCAAAAACTCATTGTATTTTATTATTTAAACTCATTCACACTTCTTGCCTTGGGGAGAGGAAAGAGAAAGAGAGATAGGGAGAGGAAGGCAGAGAGAGAGAGAGAGAGAGAAACCCACAACTCAAAAACTCATTGTATTTTACTATTTAAACTCATTCACACTTGTTGCCCTATATTCGTAACTAGCTTCTCGTTTTAAAGTCTGTCCTTACCTCACAACCTTCATACCCGCTTGGAAAATCGTCAAATACTTCCATTACTTCCACCATACATCTCCATACCCACAATAATTCACCGTGAAGGTTGCCAATTTCTGGGATTCACTGCCATAGGATGTCAGAGACTGTAAAACTTTAAGTCTATTTCATCGTAGCTAGCAGAATGCAATTAAAAACAAGTGGTAATTTGGAGGCAATATTATTTTCGTTCTATAGCCCAGAATTGTATACATACACTGCCGTTTGTGAAAATTGCAACACCAAGAAGGAAACGCATGGATTCAATGAATTTAATACCACAGGTTACGTACATAACGAGTAACAAATATAAACTTTTAAAATCTATATATCACCTTTGAGCCCTAATGTTCAGTATTTGGTGTGATCTCCATTCGCTGCAATTAGAGCTGCTATACGCCATGCCATTGAATCAAAAGGATTCTGAATAAGATCCTGAGGGATTTCCCTCCACGTAGTTTTTATTCGAGTCCACAAATCCGTGACACTGGTTACTGGAGGACCGTGACGCACCAGATGCCGACCAACCATATCCCAGCCGTCGCTCTTCGAAGAAGGCTTGTACATTCCTCAAAATATGTAGTCGGGCATTATCCTGTTGAAATGTGGCCTGTGAGATGCCTGAAGCAGGGGGAGTACCGCAAGCTCTACAACCACCCCCGGTACCGGTTGCTGTTCAAAGTGCCCTCAATTCGTAGGAGGCGAGATCGGTTGTTGTAACCAATGGCGCCCCAAACGCTCACACCTGGTGTTTGTCCGCTATACCGCTCAACAATGCAGCCCTCCGGGTTGCGCTCACCACGGTACCGCTGGACACGTGTGCAGCCTTCACTGTAGGACACGTTGAAGTGGGACTCGTCCGAAAACACTACATTTTGTCTCTCAACACTCCAGTGACGGTGTTCACGTGTCCATTGCAGTCGGAGGAGCTTGTAGTTTCTGGACAATGGAAGCCGACGTAATGACATGCATGCAAGCAGTCCATCCTGCAGCAGACGGCGACGAACCGTTGATGCAGACAAGTTCACACCTGTTGTAGTGCTCCAGCGTCAAGCTAACACTATGGATGAAACTGTATGGTCCGTTATTGCCATGTGGTCAAGATGACGACCATCCCGTACTATGGTCATGTTCCGTGGTCCAGTACCCGCTCTTCGTTGCGTAAGACCTTCCTCTATCCACTGCTTCCACACACGCATTGCTGTCGTAGCAGCATGCCGTGTACGAAGCGAAATGTCACGGTATGACAAACAGACCGATCACTCTGTCCCTTTCGAACTCGCTCACATGTCGATATGGCTCCCTTTGACGTCGACGAGGCATACTGGCATTCACGATATTGTTTCCACCTTGTTTGACAGCTCTGCACTGACTACACTGGTCGCAATACTGTCCTTGTCGGACCGACACGAGAGGGCGCTGCTCGGCCTACGTGTACCCCATCTCATTTATTGCTAGCACACTCTTCTACACTTCCAACAAGTTTGGAGTTATTCGGGAAATTCTTTCTTGCGCAAATGGCAGCGCATGACACGTTCAAGGTTGTCTGTATCTGCTTCAGTCACTGCTTTGTGCTTGTGCTGTAAAGAGAGTTGTGCATTGTGCATCTCAAAGGCGAAAGTTTATATAAGACATCTGTGTTTCAATTTTTACAAACGGCAGTTTATATTTTTAAGATATTTATTACTTTTAACTTAATTTCTGCATATTTGTGTGCTGTTGTTCTACATTGGTGTTATTTCTGTTTTTAATTCATTTCAATATGATTTACATACATCATCATTATATTCAAGATGTATTCAGAATTTTTATGTGTGGTTGATTGGAAGAGAAGACCAAATGGCCTTTGCTCTGCCTTATGAAGAACTAAACAAGGAAATAAAATATAAAGTCGATAGATGCAAAACTTCACATTTAAGTCCAGCATTTTTCAAGGATTAGAAGGCTTTTGCGCGATTTTTCCCAACCCCGAAAATCTTAATATAAAAGCATGAAATTTCTTATTCTCCCTAAAAACTTGTAATGATTTACACGTAACATAAAATGCATACTTTAAATTTTTTGTGTATTTCCTGTTAAGATCCTCTTAATTTTTATTGCATTTTATATGACAAGGAAACCACAAGAGATGTATAAAAACTTACTGAAGAAACAAATGTAAGACTAATTATAGATTTATGTCCAATAACATTTTGTAGGAAACATTTTTACTTTCTATACTACGTGTAGTAAGTAGGGAAGTATTGCATTCCATCAAAAAATTGATATCGAAAATACATGTTTTGAGGCCCCTGAATCCAAATAACGCATTTTTGGAAACATGTTCGTGACTGTGTTATTGATCAATCTGTGAACAGCGTAACTCAAAAACGAAAAGTCGGATAGGTATCAAACTTGGTATTTGAATTTAGTATCTTCCAAATATGCGATACGAAGATTTTCAAGAAAGTCCCCTCACCCCAGACTACCGTTTACATGGAATATTTTTTAAAAAAAATTGTTTTTCTCAAAAATGGCTGTAACGATGTTGATTAAAATATTATATGTTTAAGATATTTTTATAGCAAATGAAAAAATATATATCTTGAATTTTCTGAGACTCTCCGAAAGTCCTCTTCATTTAACTGGTAAACTGTATGATATAGACGAAATTTTACTAAAAAATATTTAGATGTTATTAAAACACACAATTTATGCCAAATACATTTTTTTTGTGGAGCGTACCATTTCCGAGATATTCCTTATTATTTGATTGAATTTTCCAATACTTATGCTTTTTCTCAAATGGGAATTCGTTATTCATTTTTATGTCCTGGACATTCAAAGAGAATGGAATGTTCTACGTAGCAATCAGCTCTTAAAATATATGACTTTCGCTTAAAGTCAACAATATTCCCCTTGT
This sequence comes from Deroplatys truncata, assembly GCA_030765065.1. Lineage (NCBI taxonomy): Eukaryota > Metazoa > Arthropoda > Insecta > Mantodea > Mantidae > Deroplatys > Deroplatys truncata. The sequence goes on along the minus strand of CM060976.1, from coordinate 233,038,685 downwards.
ACCTACAAGAAAATTAGCAATAAGAAAGTTATGGCAGCGCAACACATCATATTTGTCTAATGCTAGTTTGGATTTTCCAATAATTTAAGCAAGTGGGGTTTTGAAATATTCTGCCCTTTCTTTTGTTTCCTCATTTGTGTGCATGTCTATGTGTAAAAACATATTGAAATAATTTATGGCGAATTCTTATCGTGATGAACAGGAAATACATAAAAAATTCTGGTGTTACACTCATATGACTTTCTCTACTCTTGTACAAACTATTTTTACAAACTCTTATTCTCCATCTATTTCATATTAACCGAGATAAACATTTGCAGAAACGATCTTTACACATGCAAAGAGAATTACATTTTACACATAGCGACCAGTTCTAAAAATATTTGACTATCGCTTAAGGCGTACTATGTTCCCCTTGTTTTGTATTTGCAAGGGCAATTTAGAAATACAGTAGCCTTTAAGCATAGACATATCTCTTAATAGCTGGTTGCTAGGTGCAGCACCATTCTCTTTGCCACAGATTAATACTCTTTGCATATCTAAGACAAAAAATGAATAACGAATTCCCATTTGAGAAAATAAGTATTGAAACATTTAAGGGAATAACAAGCAATATCTCGAAAACGGTTCACTCAACAAAAAATGTATATGACATAAGTTTTGTATTTTAACGCGATCTACATTTTCTGTGTAGTAAAATTTTGTTTATCTCTTATGGTTTACCAGTTATGCAAAAGTCGTTCACATTGAAGAATACTTTTGGAGACATTCCCAGAGAATTCAAAATATACATTTCATTTGTCATGAAAATATCTTAAACAAATCATTGTCATAAAATATCTTTAATCAAAATCGTTAGAGCAATTTTTGAGAAAACTTAAATTTTCGAAAAATGTTCCATGTAAAGAGCAATCTGGGGTGGGGAATTGTAGTGAATATCTTCGTGTCGCATCTCTGGAAGACACTGAACCTAAATACCAAGTTTGTTGTTTATCCGACTGTTCGTTTCTGAGTTATGCTGTTCACAGACACACACGGACATGTTTCCAAAAATGCTTTTTTGGGATTCAGGGGGTCTCAAAGCATATATTTCCGGTGAAATATCGGTATCAAATGTCTGGGTGGAATACAATACTTTCCCAACTTAGTATACGTAGTAGAGAAAGTAATTATGTGATATGTTCATATGTGTTTTCTAGCCACTATCGTTATAATATAGGTTCCAGAAATTATTCTTCCAAAAGAATAATTTTTTACCTACTTCGTGCTAATCGTAGAAAACGTTTGAAGAAATTGTTTCATTACATATTCCGTTGCAGGTACAAAGTGAATATAGCAAATTAAGTAAAGCGGTAGTAAAATCTTTAAGAAGCGGCTTGCTATACTAGGTGTAGAAATTCCCTAATCTTTCCACGAGATTGCGAGGATGGAGTGAATGGTTACAGCACTTCAAAAAGTGATAAAATATTAAATAATCCAAAGCAGTAATAACGAATGCTTAGGAAATGGCCGATGTACGAGGACTGATCAACAAAGACTATGACTGATTTTTTTCACAGATGTTTATTACTCCAATTCAATGTTTACATGATATTTTTCAAAGTAGTCCCCTCCTACTTCAACGCACTTTTTATAACGTCTCAGCCAGTCCTTGAACACAGACAATTCTTTGTCAGGTCCTTGAGAATCGCCTCAATTTTCTTGAGCACTGATTCAGAGATCTCAAATCGAATACCCCTAAGCTTTGCCTTTAGTGATGGGAATAAAAAAAAGTCACAGGGTGCAAGATCGGGGCTATAAGATTGATGTGGTACACAGGTAATGTTGAATTGAGCCAGAAACTGCATGACTTTATTTGCGACGTGAGGCCGTGCATTGTCATGATGAAGTTGCCACCCAGTCCGAGAAAGCTCTGGTCGTTTCTTTGCAATGTGCTTCCTCAGTGTAGCCAATACTGATGTGTAGTATGCTGCTGTAACGGTAGTGTGAGGGGGAACTGCATGCTGGTAAATCATTCCATTACAGTCAAAAAATATGATCACCATCACTTTCCCTGCAGATGGAACAAATTTTACCTTTTTTGGTGTTGGAGATCCTGGCGAATTCCACACTGTTGTTTTCCTTCAGGATCATAATGATGCAGCCATGACTCATCACCGGTGATAATCGATTTAAAAAATGCATCACCTCCATTGTCTGGTATGCGAAATGCACGTAGGGTCTACAAAATAGAGCATTGCTACCAACCTACCAATACGAGAGTGCTGCCGCCTACCAACATTATACATAAAAACCCGTTCTTTTCAAATATTTATGTTACAGATTCTAAACTATCACGGAAGCTACAGGAAAAAATCAGTCTCAGTCTTTGTTGATCAGCCCTCGTTTATATATCTAAATTTTTCTGTAGTAGATTTATGTCTGTCTCTTAGGGTTTACCATTGTGCAAAATTATAGTGTTCTTATTATGATATCTCATAAGTAATCTCGATTTTTAAGCAAAACTTATTTGGAACGTTTTCTGACAAGTAATTAAACTAGTCTTCGAAGTTGAGACCATCAAATTCTATAGTCTTTGGCCATCTTTCAGCGAGGTTTATTATCCCACGACGATACCAGGTTTTTGATGCGAAGAGTTCGGTAAGACCCACTTCTACACAAGAAATGGCCATGCATCGAAACAGATGGTAAGCTGAAGGCACAAGATCTGGGCTGTATGCTGGGTGTTCAGCAGTTCGATTCCTTCCAATTCCTGAACTTTTTTATGGATGTTTGTCCAGTATAGGCTGTTGCATTGTCCTGCTGCAAGAGAACTAAAATCTCCTTATCAAAATTTCATGAACTCGTTCCATTTGTTAAGAATAAAGATCCGCATTGACTGCACGTCCGTTTGGAACAAACTCCCAGTGAATCACTCCTTCAAAACCCACCAGATACACATTGGGGCCGAACTGATCTTTTTTAACGATGACTTTGGCAGGTTGTTGAGAACTGAGCCATTGTTTTGAGGTGTCAGGGTTGCGGTAATAGACCCATTTTCATCACATGTGACTGTTCTGCTGATAAATCTATCATCCATGGGATTGTCGATAAGCTGACGACAGATATCCACTCTACATCGAGCCTGTTGAGGTGTCAGTTCATGAGGTCTACGGTTTATGTTTGGTTTTACAGGCTTCTTAATCTGGCAATGTATGATATCTTTTGATGGATCAAGTTCTGACAGCCTACCAGTACTTTTTTGCGGATTTTCTTCCAAAGCTCTGCATGTATTCTAAATATTCTATAATTCAGGTCTTTCAGAACGTGGTAAATCTTTAGTGTTTCTTCTACAGTGTTGAAACGTTGGAATCATCGTTGTGCCACACGCTCACTAACGACATCTTCTTCTTCCAGTTCACAGCAACTTTATAATCTTGCTTGCAGTAGTGCTTTAGAAGGACTCTAATCTCAAAACTTTGTAACTTTCATTTTGTGATTGTGTATTTACAACTGCCGACTGGCACATTCTCCAATATACACAATACTAGCCATGGAACCCTGTAAATATCATTGGCGAACCAAAGTAAGCCAACTCTATCTTTTAAAACACCAAACTTAAAAACCGACGTTACTTATGAAGCAACCTAAATCAAATTATTCCGGATGAAGAAGGATAATTAATTCACAAACTATTTTGAGAAAATAAAAAATAATGAAGTTTTTTCAATGTAAAGGATAGTTTGGATTAGGAGGACTTTCTTGAAAATCTTCTATGAAAGTGCTCCAGCGAGCTCAAAATATCGATATCGATTTTTTGGGTGGAATACAATACTTTCTCCCCTTACCTATTTGAACACACACTGACAATCTCAGTAAGCCAATTGCGACTTACGTGACTCCTTGGAGGAAGGCATGAAGTGGGACTCTAAGGTCGACCAAGTCCGGGCGACAATATGCGCTGACAAGGAGAATGACATCAATCCTGATGGGGTCATGTGCCTGTGCCGTCATCAACCTGGGTGTCCTGGGAATGAGGCCATCCAAACGCCAAGGAGAAATCCTTTACACAGAGTAAACTCCACGTTCCGGCGTCACGCCCCAATTGCCGTCGCCTGGACCTGCAACCTTGAAGCTTCTGAAGGTGAAAAACAGAAAGGAAATGATGGGGATTGGAAATTTGTGGCAAAATCGGAACTACCCCAACATTCACCTATCGTTCTGGGAAAACAGCGAAAAACCCAAGGTTAGATTAGCAGGTTAAGTGGGATTCGAACTCTGGACCTTCCGAAAGTGGACTTCACACTATACCCGGATCCATCTGGTACTGAAGATGTTTCTCTAAACAGCTCAGAGGTAGATTGAAGCAATGGCAATCAAATCGGATACCTTGTATTGGATTTGATTTACGATTATTTACTTTACTTATTTAATTTTGTACTTATTCGCTTAATAGAAAGAATAAATAAAATTCAAGTTCCAGATTCTCTAAAAGTAACATCGCTGCTCACGAATTAATCGATAAAATCTAAAGCTGTCATTCTGATAGTACAGATAAAAAGACTGCAAATGAATATCAAAGCAAAGCCAGTAGGTAAGCAAAAGAAGGTTACTTTATACAAATGAAGACATACAGAAGGGTGGCAGAGAATCACCTTACAAACGGGCGCAACCACAAAATGATGACAATGGGGACATTTAGAAACAAAAGCCGAGCCACTTGGCGCAATAGATCGCTATAAAGAAGGGAAGATTTATGAGGCATAATATCCCACAGCGCTGTCATAAACTTGAGAGAAGACGCATTCTACCCTGATGAAAAAGTTCCAATAAACATCCACCAACCCCCCACACTCAAGGAATTCATAAAGCCGCCCCCGGCTTAAGGCAAGTGCTTGTTAAGGATGCGAATTTCATCCCACCGTATCTTATTCCATTGCACAGATGTTTCTTAATGGGTGCGCGTTCAAACCGTACTTCTGTCAAAAGTTTCATACAGAGTAAATAAATAGTGGATGGTAAAGATCTCAGCTTTTGTAATACAAAAAATCTTGTGTGTTGCATCGTATTACTTTCTCTACTCACGCTCCGTACAAGGTCTTATTCTTCTGTCTGCTTATTCTTAATATAGAACACTTTCATTACATATATCCACGTGTAAATTAAATTGAGTTTTATTTGTAGACGATCTTTAACTACTATGATCCTTGTGTCCCATTCTATATTAGGCGTGAAAGGCCAGAAATTCTGCTCAGAGATCTCTTTATCAGCCTTGAGGTTCTTTTATGTGCCGTAAATCTACGACACGGGACCACCGCTTTACTTCCCTTCCAAAGGAAGCCATGCTAAGGACTTTTACGCCCGAAAACGTCCATTGTCCTCCACCGGGGTTGAACCTGCGACTTTGGGAACTAGTTGTCAGTGTAAGGAGAATACGAGCAAGCTAAACCGATAGACCAATCTTTTCTAAACAGGATGTTGTATGGTGACTTTGTAATTCTGCTCTTTTTGCATAAACTATAAGGAAAACAAAATAATAGTGATATGCAAGTGAGATAAGTATAAAGTGTTGGGGATGACAAAGAATACTCTACAGAAAGTTTATTTGACATTGTGTGCTTACGAGATGTACCATTTACCAAATGGTTTACCTATTATGTAAAAGCAATTCAAAATGAACAGCACTTTACAGGCTATTCCCAGCTTCTTTGTCGTACAAATATCTAATACATGTGGAATTTCAATTAAAATAGAGCCATTTTTGAGAAAATAAAAAATAACGAAATTTTTACTTTCTCTACTATGTATAGTAAGTAGGGGAATTATTGTATTCCACCCAAAAACTCGATACCGAGATTTCACCGGAAATATATGTTTTGAGACCCCCTCAATCAAAAAAAAAAGCATTTTTGGAAACATATCCGCGTGTGTATCTGTGTGTGTCTGTGAACAGCATAACTCAGAAACAAACAGTTGGATAAACACCAAACTTGGTATTTAGGTTCAGTATCTTCCAGAGATGAGTCGAAGGTTTTCAAGAAAATCCCCCCACCCCAGATTACCCTTTACATGGAACATTTTTCGAAAATTTTAATTTTCTCTAAAATTGCTCTATTTTAATAAAAATATATTTTTAAGATGTTTTCATGACAAATGAAATGTATATCTCGAATTTTCTGGGAATGTCTCCAAAAGTATTCTTCATTGTGAACGACTTTTGCGTAACTGGTAAACCATAAGAAATAACAAAATTTTACTACACAAAAATGTAGATCGCCTTAAAATACACAATTTATGTCATATACATTTTTGTTGTTGAGTGAACCACTTTTGAGATATTGCTTGTTATTCCCTTAAACTTTCTAAAACTTATACTTTTTATCAAATGGGAATTCGTTATTCGTTTATTTTATGTCCTGGTATTGCAAAGAGAATGAAATGATCCACATAGCAACCAGTTCTTAAAATATTTGACTATCTCTTAAAACCTACCATATTCCCTTTGCACCTACAAGAAAATTAGCAATAAGATTAACATCTCGATTAATATGAAGCATATGGAAAATAAGCGTTTGTAAAAATAGTTTGAACAAGAGCAGAGAAAGTCATGTGAGTGTAACACGTCCGATTTTTTTAATGTAAAGAACGGTTTAGAGTGGGGGTATTTAGTTGGAAATCTTGTGATTTCCTTGGAAAACGCAGAACTTAAATACCAAGTTTGGTAACCGACTTTTCGTTTTTGAGTTGTGCTGTTTACAGTCAGATAGGTAGGGAATATGGGGGGCTAGGGAATCTGAGTATTTTCGGTATCCATTTTTGGGAGGAATGCAATGCTTATTCTACTTATTATAGCTAATCAGCTGGGAAAGTAAAACGAATAAGAATGTCTTACCTTCACATGACTTTCTCTCCCCACTATCGTTTATTTTTATTTCGTTGCTGCAAACTATTCCTACGAAAGCTCATTTTACTTCATATGAATCTAGATAAATCGTTTTATAAGCAGTTTCATTACACATTTCATTGTAGATAAAAGGAGAATAGAGAAAACAGTCGAAATTTTGGATTAAAATACCGTAAGTTTAAGATATATACATGACAAATAAAATGTGTATCTTGCACTTTCTGTAAATAGCCTGTTAAGTTCTCTTCATCCTGAATTACTTCTGTATAGTTGGTAAACAAAAACTTTATTTTGAGAGACCTTGTTTTAAGATTTATACTGAATGCACCTTGCTACCTCAGAAACTCCCAGATACAGCATGAATTTGGACTCAGTATACCATCTCTGCACTCATTCGCTCTCTGGCTCACACATTTTTTCAGCAGTATATTTCTTCTTAGGACGAAGATCTGATGTGGTTTCCCGGATCAAAAGTCGTCTCCCGCAGGACTTGCTGCTTTCTTCCGGAAATGATTCCGAATTAGAAGACTGTCAGAAAACCATATGTACAATATTATTAGCTATAACTTTGGTGCCAGTCTCATATGGCTGACTTCATATTAGTTTATATTGCTACTATGTACTTTATTCTGGTTCTGGATGCTCTATGCCTGCGAGGTGTGGGGCATGGCAGCAGATTCCTGGCTTCTCTGGTTGCAACAATACCGAATGAGGGACTTCGGTCCATCTATCCTGTCTGCCGTGGCTTTCCAGTCAGGCTACTGCACGAGACCTTGGCCCTCCCATACGTGGGGGATGTGATTAGATACCGGACTCAAAATATCTATGCCAGATTAGAACATCATGAGAATGCCCTTGTCAGATCCCGGGGGGACTACTTACCACTGGAACGTCGATACAGACGCTACCGGTTCCCCGCATGGCTTTAAACCTGCCAACAGCAAGGATACTGTCACTAAGTACTTCGCCCTGCGGAGCAAGGCAGTGGCGCTGCTCCTGAAGAGGTAGCCACTGAGGAGCCTATAAAAACATAGCGCTACCTCCCATCACACTCACATCAACACCAAACCGTCACCCTACAATAAATCCATAATCCCTATGGTTAAACCTTTCAAGTGTAGGTACATAGCAAAACTCACTTATGCTCACCACGAGCCTACCAGACTGGAGTGCGAGTTCTGAATAGCATTTCTAAGGCTGAACAAATCTATCCAATTTAAAAAAAATCTTACGCTTTTTTGAATGGTAAGTCGCTATTGGTTTTTTTTTCTCACGGTTATGTAAAGAACATGAAATTTCAGAGACTTCTTATACCTAGAACGAAATGTTCGAATGTGTATAAAATGAAAGTTTATCTCGGTTAATAAGAATTAGACACAACAGTAAGCATAAGTAACAATAGTTTGTAAAAGAATGATATTAAAAGTAATGTGAATGGAACAGATGAGACTTTTTGGGTTCATGGAGCCAACTTTCGGTGAAGTATGAAAGTTTTGTATAAAACGCAACATTTGTTCCATCTTAGGTAAGCGGTAGTGGAAGTGTTTTCTGGTTCAAAAGTTAACGTACTTTACAGGGGAAAAGGATGCTCTATGTAACTCTTTGTCCCCCGGAATGATGCCGGTCTCCGAGTCTTCCAGCCGGGGAGTTTCAATCTGTAAAATGTAGAGACCCTGCACCCTGTCCTGCCCTGCCTCCTGGCCCGGCCGCCCTCTCCACTCACCTCACTCCTCCCTCCTGGGGGAACCCCGTCAGGGGCTTAGGCACAATCGGGGTACAAGTCCCCGTCCATACTCCTATTCCTAGCGTGCTTTAATGAAGGTAATTGAGTTCGCTTCTTGTTTTCTTATAACTGACCGTCTCGGTTGGAGAAATGCGTTCTCTGGATGCTTAATTAGTGAGGATTATTTTTATTTCCAATATAAATGGCACAAGTTTATTGGCTAGCATTGCCTAAATGACTGGCAGTTTATTTCTTGATTACAGCTCACTTTCCGTTATAATGAATAGAAATTCATCAAGATCTTAAACAGGAAAAGTGAACATTAATCGTTTCTAATGGTTGACCCAGCATGTTTTTCGTTGCAATTAGAAGCGAGGGTCTGTCACAGGAGGATAGTCGACCGTCCTATTAACTTCATTAAACGAGACGTCTCTGGAACTTGGCATTGACTCAGCAACTAATTGTTTTCTCTCTTATTTTATGTCAGGCTAATGGTAAATCTGACCCGGTTTCTAGTGGCAACTAAGCCTCTATGTTTGTCAAGATGCTGCCCTTTGTTTTTATTTCTTTTGCGTCAGTCCCAAGTGTTCTAGAAATCTCACTGGAAGCCTCATTTCAGTTTCAAACAAGTAAATTCACTGTTAAGGTAAACATCTTTGTTTCGTGACAGAAGTAAAATATAGACCAGTGATGCCCAAGCTTAGGTGAAACAGGGAAGGGCGGATTTACCCCCACGCATTGTTCACAGAGCTATGACGCATTCATGTGGTAATGGCAGAGGTCGCTGGTTCAAACCCGGCGGAGAGCGATGGATTTTTTCGAGCATAAAAATCCTTAGCATGGCTTCCAGAACCATATTAGTTAAAGTGCGCCTATAAATAAAACTTAGTTTAATTTAATTTATGTGATCATGGGTTGTCCAAACTCCAATGTTTGGTTGTCTTGTAACATGCCATTTCGAGCCGCCGTCAGTGAATGAGTGAAGGGGAAATACTTCATAACACAAAATGAAGGAGGTAGGGTGAGGCGATTATAACGTCATTAGCTCTTAAGAGACAAGGTTGGGCTTCACTGATAGAGACTGCCTCTGTGGTCTGGTAGTTAGCAAGGGGACTTCCACGACCTGAGGTCCTAGGTTTGCGGAGCTATGGAGCATACATGTGGTCATGATCGAGGTCGCGGGTTCAAACCCGGCGCAGAGCAACTTATTTTTTCGGGCGTAAAAATCCTTAACGTGGCTTTCTTTGGAAGGAAAGTAAAGCTGATGGTCTCGTGTCGTAGATTTACGGCACTAAAAGAACCTCAAGCCTGATAAAGAGACCTCTGAGCAAAATTACCAGTTTTTCACGCCCAATATAGAATGGGACACTAAGAACTGTAGTAGTTAAGGATAGTCTATAAATAAAACTCAATTTAATTTAATTCATGTGATCATGGGTTGTCCAAACTCCAATGTTTGGTTATCTTGTAACACGATTTTGCGAACCGCCATCATTAGTGAAGGGAGTGGGGTGAGGCGACAATATGATGTCATTAGCTCATAAGAGATAAGGTTGGGCTTCTCTGATGTAGACTGCCTCTGTGGTCTGGTGGTTAGCATGCTCACTTTCACACCCAGAGGTCCTAGGTTCGATTCCTGAGTGGAGGGTGAGAATTTTTCTTGGGCCAGGATTATTCCCTATCCTTGCGAGTCTGAACATATGAAAGAGAGAGAGAGAGAGTGTGTGTGTGTGTGTGTGTGTGTGTGTGTGTTTAAAGACAGCTCAAAGGTTAATACACACAGTAAACGAGTGAACACCATTGCCATAAGCAATTTTCCAAACGACAAAACTGCCGATACATCCTATATGTTAAAGGTGGAATATAAATGGAACCAAAATAAGTGAACTATAAAGTTAAGAGTTGTTAGATTTTTTAATACATACCTAACAGATAGAGGAAGTATTTCATTCCACTCAAAAAGTCGATACCAAGATTTCACCCGAAATATATTGTTTTCTGGGTTTCTAAATCCAAACAAAGGAATTTCTACTTTTCCCACTACTTACCAACAGTAAGAGTAGGAGGAAAGTTGTGGAGGAGCCAAAATCTAGAGCACCACAAGTAGGCCGCAACGTCCCTTTTTGCTTCTAACATGACGGATGAGGGGAGTGACCCGAAGGGTGATCAGTTCCGTACGACGATGTGAGATGGTAAGGACGGGGTCCTTAACGATTTCAGATGGAGCACATTCTGGCGCCGGCTAGCCATGCGTTAGCTCCGTTTCGCTCGCGGTCCCAGGTAGGGGTACCTCAGCAGACCCGCCGAACACCTTTTCAAAGGGCACAAGCCAACTTCAGCTGAAAGGAAATGATGGCGATAGGAAATTCGTGGTAGAAGAGGAACCACTCCAGCATTCACTATCGTCCAGGGAAAACCACAAAAACCTAAGGTTAGAGTGGATGGACGACATGAATCGAACCCGAGTCCTTCCGAATGCGAGATTCACATTACCGCAGAGCCATCTCGCTTGGTTTACATGCATATAGTAGAGCAAGTGTTTTGGAATTATAACTAAAATTGCAGTGAAAATGAGTATAAGTATGACACAGGAAACTCATATCAAAGTCAGAAATTATCAATTTATTTACTGAACGTTATTATTAAAAAATTAAATGGAGTTTTATTTATGGACATTTTAACTGCTGTGGTCTTTAGTGTCACATTCGATGTTGGGCTTGAAAGATCGGCAATTTTGCTCAGAGGCCTCTTTATCAGGCTTTTTTTTTATCAAGCCTCAGCTTTTACGAGTCCACAAATATATTTTTCCATTTGTTTAAGTTATATCTCAGCGACACATTTTCAGGTATTATATTAAAAATTGTTGTACTAAACGCATATAAAATAACTTTGAAAGCACCACACATGATAAGGTTAAAAAGCGGTGCAAGTCTTTAAAAATTATACACGTGATGCACGAAAATCTGAGCACGAAACTTTAATATCGTTTGTAATTTCTGTATACTAAACATAGAATTTTGTCTGCGTTAATTGGACTGTCAGAATTTTTAAAGTGAAGACGAAAAGTTTAGATGCAAAGTCTCTCAGCTTCCGATACTAGGTTGCTTAATTTTATGCTTCCTGCCATATTAAAAAAAATCTGATGTGTTACACTCACATGACTTTCCCTACTCTTGTACAATCTATTTTTACAAACGCTTATTCTCCATCTACTTCATGTTAATCAAGATAAACATTTGCAGACTCTATCTTATTGCTAATTTTCTTGTAGGTGTAAGGGGAATATATATTTACAAGGGCAATATAGAAATACAGTAGCCTTTAAGCACATACATATCTCTTAATAGCTGGTTGCTAGGGGCAGCACCATTCCCTTTGCCACAGATTAATGCTCTTTGCATATCCAAGACAAAAAAACAAAATGAATAACGAACTCCCATTTGAGAAAAAGGATTGGAAAATTTAAGGAAATAACAAGCAATATCTCGAAAATGGTTCACTCAACAAAAAACATGTATATGACATAAGTTGTGTATTTTAACGCGATCTACATTTTTTATGGAGTAAAATTTTGTCTATCTCTTATGGTTTACCAGTTATGCAAAAGTCGTTCACAATGAAGAGTACTTTTGGGGACATTCCCAGAAATTTCAAGATATACATTTTATTTGTCATGAAAATATCTTAAACATATGATATTTTAATCAAAATTGTTAGAGCCATTTTGAGAAAATTAAAATTTTCGAAAAATGTTCCATGTAAAGGGTAATCTGGGGTGGGGGGATTTTCTTGAAAACCTTCGTGTCGCATCTCTGGAAGCTACTGAACCTAAATACCAAGTTTGGTGTTTATCCAGCTGTTCGTTTCTGAGTTATGCTGTTCACAGACACACAGACACACACACGGACATGTTTCCAAAAATGCTTTTTTTGGATTCAGGGGTCTCAAAACATGTATTTCCGATGAAATCTCGGTATCGAATTTTTGGGTGGAATACAATACTTCCCCTACTTACTATACGTAGTAGAGAAAGTAAAAATCGAAACAAAAATATAGCACGCAATTATGGTTAAAGATCGCACATCAGAACCAGGTTCCATTCTGTTTCAACATTTGCACGTAAATATGGGCAGCATTTAAATACAGTACGAGTATATGCTTCATAATTATTCTGAATTTCACGATTCTATTTGGGGATTTTATGTCTTTAAAAGGGCGCATTTGGAAAAAAATGTTGAATTAGTCATTAGTAATTATCTTTACATGACTAAATCTCTGATGTGTTACACTCACATGACTTTCTATACTCTTGTACAAACTATTTTTACAAAATCTTATTCTCCATCTATTTCATATTAATCGAGATAAACATTTGCAGAAACGATCTTTTGACATGCAAAGAGAATGAAATTTTACACATAGCGACCAGTTCTAAAAATATTTGACTATCGCTTAAGGCGTACTATGTTCCCCTTGTTATGTATTTGCAAGGGGAATATAGAAATACAGTAGCCTTTAAGCATGGACATATCTCTTAATAGCTGGTTGCTAGGTGCAGCACCATTCTCTTTGCTACAGATTAATGCTCTTTGCATATCCAACACAAAAAATGAATAACGAGTTCCCATTTGAGAAAATAAGTATTGAAAAACTTCAGGGAATAACAAGCAATATCTCGAAAATGGTTCACTCAACAAAAATATGTATATGACATAAATTGTGTAATTTAACGCGATCTACATTTTTTGTGCAGTAAAATTTTGTCTATCTCTTATGGTTTACCAGTTATGCAAAAGTCGTTCACAATGAAGAATACTTTTGGAGACATTCCCAGAAAATTCAAATATACATTTTATTTGTCATGAAAATATTTTAAACATATGATATTTTAATCAAAATCGTTAGAGCCATTTTTTAAGAAAATTAAAATTTTCGAAACATGTTCCATATAAAGGGTAATCTGGGGTGGGTGGATTTTCTTGAAACCCTACGTGTCGCATCTCTGGAAGATACTGAACCTAAATACTAAGTTTAGTGTTTATCCGACTGTTCGTTTCTGAGTTATGCTGTTCATAGACACGCACACGTAATGTTTCCGAGGATCCTTTTTTTGTATTTAGGGGGTCTCAAAACATATATTTCTGGTGAAATCTCGGTATCGAATTTTTGGGTGGAATACAATACTTCTCCTACTTACTATACGTGATAGAGAAAGTTAAAACACAGTTTAGAAGGGCAGCGTCGACACATGCGTTTGTGAATAGCATAGCAACGTATTCAACGAAATATGGATGAAGACCAAACCGGACATTTAGGATACGAAGGACTAGAAGCGGAGGGGACTTAGTAGCTCGACCTACGTAGATCTTTTGTGCCTAGGCCCCTAACGGGAGGAAGAAATGAGATGAGAGGAGACAGAGAGCGGCCGGACCAGAAGGCACGACAGGCAGAGGGCAGGGTCCCTACTATTTACAGATTTGAACTCCCCGGGTGTTGGCTGGTGCAGCCAGCCTCCCGCTCACAATCCGCTGGAGGTAGGTTTTCTCAGAGCATCCTTTCCCCTGCCATGCATATGCCGATACCTCCCGCCGACACTTGTAACCTTGAAAGAAATCAAGCAGGTGAGCGGTGAAGTAAATGAGAATGGAGAGGAATGGAGGGACAGGAAATTCGGAGGATGTAATGATCCTTCCCAACATTCTCCTAGCGACCCGGGGAAACCTCCGAAAATATCCATGGGTCAGGAAGGTCGGCCATGGGAATCAAACACATGACCTCCTGAATGCGGGCCACAGCGCCTGAGCCATCCCGCTCGGTGACCTGAGATTTAAGGTCAAAATTGTCCAAGGATGAAACACGAAGTACGCAAATCTAAAAAAAATTGTTAATTTTTTTTCATTCATTCGCTGTTTAACCTCAACTTATGTAGGACTTACACCCCCTAGGACCTACAGGCGGGTGCCTGGGGTCAGAGGCCCGTCGAGGAGCAGACACACTCATGGAGCAGACAGAATATCCAGGATGGGTGATCAGCCGGATGCCTGGTATGGGAGGAAGGAAGTAGATGAAACGAAATGAATAAAAGGAAAGGTGATGATGGAGCAGTTGGCGGAATGAATGGCGGGGGAAATCGGAGAACCCGGAGAAAACCCTCCCAGACGCCGCTTTGTCCACCACAAATCCCACATGCGAGTCCCTGGGATTGAACCCACGCCGCCTCGGTGAGAGGCGAGCGTTCTAACCACTCGTCCACGGCGCCGCCAATATTGTTAATTAAAAGATTTAAAATGTTATTTATTTAATTTTATACAGTATTTTACATCTACTGTGCGAACGTATTATAATTATTGGAGGAATCCAACCACTACGCCTTTCCAACCAAGGATATTTGAAAATGCTCCTGCGCTAATGCGCTAATGTTTTATCAATATTCTTGAGCATCTGTTGCTGTTGTATCCGAGGTTGGATTAGATTCCAGCATATTTTACAACGCGGGAAACCATGCAGTCAAAAATTCATGAATACGCGAGGGATATCTCTGTTTGGTTGCAGCCATTAAGCAAAAATTACAATATGCTTGTCATTATACAAGGTGGTTTGAGATACCATAAATAATGACTTTGAGGTTCGCAACAAAAAATTCATCAACGCAATACATAGGATTTTCTATTAGAATAAGCGATAAAGTTAAAGGCATATGATGGCGGGCCGCAGTGAAGGCCCAGCGAATCACATCCTATCACGCTGCCGAATATGGTACACGGATCTTATGTGCCTAAACTGAAAATATGATTTTCATTATTATATTTGGATAAGTATTTGAAAAAGATAGATGCAATGTTATAATTAGAGAGCTTTTTATTTACTGATCGTGGCTGTATAAAAATCCTGTCTCTACGATACTTAAATCGCGAGCTATGCACCTTTTATCTTACTCACAATATAAACATACAGTATACTATGAGAGAATACAAATCACATAGTTTGAAGAGGAATAAGTTTAATGTTCACTTCGTTTTCAGAGTAGTGGTATGTTATTTTATTATTGACGTTACCGGACATATGTTAAATGGTGTTTAAAACTCAAGATGAAATATCGTTAATCAATGCCTGCCAGAGCATCCGTGACCGACCTGCTATCTTTCAGAGAGTACGTGATTCCCTAAGACGTCGGACTGAAGCATGCCTTACTATGAATGGGCACTGTGCTGAGCATTTCCTTTAGTGATGGTTCACAAGTGCAGGTCCTATATAATCGCAAGCAGATTACATTAGAAGCTATGCTTTTTTCACAGTAACTGAGTGGTGTGTCCTCATTTGTTTGTTGCATTCTGTAGGCCATACATAAAAGCAAAGAGCTTGCAATAGAAGAGATATTTCACATTAGCGAAGATGAACAACTGCTCATACCTCTTAAGGTATGAATTTTAGAGCCCATGTTTACCGGATTTTTACTTTCTCTACTACGTATAGTAAGTAGGGGAAGTATTGTATTCCACCCAAAAATTCAATACCGAGATTTCACCGGAAATATACGTTTTGAGACCCCCTGAATCCAAAAAGAGCATTTTTGGAAACATGTCCATGTGTGCGTCTGTGTGTGTCTGTGAACAGCATAACTCAGAAACGAAAGTCGGATAAACACCAAACTTGGTATTTAGGTTCAGTATCTTTCAGAGATGCGATACGAAGGTTTTCAATAAAATCCCCCCACACCAGATTACCCTTTACATGGAACATATTTAGAAAATTTTAATTTTCTCAAAAATGGCTCTAACGATTTTGATTAAAATATCATATGTTTAATATATTTTCAAGACAAATGAAATTATATCTCGAATTTTCTGGGAATATCTCCAAAAGTATTCTTCATTGTGAACGACTTTTGCATAACTGGTAAACCATAAGAGATAGACAAGAGTTTACTATACAAAAACTGTAGATCGCGTTGAAATACACAATTTATGTCATATACATTTTTTTTGTTGGGTGATCCATTTTCGATATATTGCTTGTTATTCCCTTAAATTTTCCAATACTTATAATTTTTCTCAAATTTGTTATTTATTTTTTGTTGTCCTGGTAATGCAAAGAGAATGAAACACTCCACATAGCAAACAGCTCTTAAAATATTTGACTATCACTCAAAGCCTAGCAATTTCCCTTGCACCTACAAGATAATTAGCAATAGGATTAACATCTGATTAACATGAAGCATATGGAGAATAAGCGTTTGTAAAAAATAGTTTGTAAAAGAGTAGAGAAAGTCTTGTGAGTGTAACACATCAGATGTTTCTCTTGTTTCGGTCCATGTTACCACCTCTCAAAATATGGAATACTTTTTCTTTAGCATACTGTATAATAGAATATCAAATGCGAAACATCACAACACTTTACTGCGTGATCGTCTAAATAAGTCATATGCTCACCAACTTTACACAGCTGTTGTGGAGCACATTTTCACATGTTACATACTTAATTCCACTCGCTGATGTTGATTTACATCTTTTACAAGATATAAAATGCTAATAATTAAGATGGATGAAGTATTGCATTCAACATAAAAAACTCGACATCGTGAGTTGAAATGCATGTCTAGAGGTCTTCTGAACCGAAAACGCCTTACAGAAAAAAATATGTTCACCTACATGTGTGTGAGAGAGGTATATAATATATACTTAACTTCATACTAAAATGCATCAAGTTCCTCAAAAGGTTTAAGTACAATTACGTGTTTTGATATCTAGGGAACACTAAACAGGAACTTTTAAAAATATATTCGCAAAATGCTATAGCCATTTTTATTAAACTATGTTAAGTTTGGGGTTAAGGATTCGTGATAGAAGATAAACCACATAATTATTCGTGTTGCCAGCCAGGGAAAACCATGAAAAACCCATGATGAGAGTGCTCGGCCCCAGGAATAGAACTCAGGACGTCCCGAATGTATCCTTGCACGTTACTACGGAATCGTCTCTTCGGTATTGTAAGGATAATATGTAGAATATTGAGTAGAGAAAGCAATATGAATGCAGCAGAGAGTTTTTATGTAAAGAGTCCATGCAATCGCTATACTGGAAGGGTTGAGAAAATCGTGCGAATATTGAACATCACATTTCTCAGTAGTCTAGAGAGACGGAGTGTTGGTAGGCACTCTTTACCTCGTACCTAAACTTTACTTCAGGTCAACGTACGGTTTCCTGCCACGCGGGTATTCAGCTAAACTGTGGCCTGCAAAGCGCCTATACACATGTATTGTGGAAAGGGATAATTAAAATTTTTTATTGCGAGCCAAGGTTGAGGGATGCTTCACCTTCCATAAATCCGCTCAAGTTTTATGGCCGCTCCTTTACGGTCGTTCTCGCTAAGCACACACTAGACGATGATTTCTGCCGTAAAAAGATGCCCTTCCTCTTAATGAACATCTTCCCTTCCTGCTTCAATTGGTTCCTCAGCGTTTTCTTTGAGCATTTTAAGAAACCTTTTGATGCTTACTTTTTATTCACACGAGGGTCGTAACAGGTTTTTCATCTCTCGACATTTTCTGCAATACTAAACTTCTTTCAAACCTTAATGAATGTTTTGGTATGTTTACTGCACAGGGAGTATGGTTATACCTGTAGGGCGTTAGTGAGTATGTGTAGAAGAGTCTTTGGGCGGTATTCATAATCACAATTTATTGATCAAATCAGGTTTAATCTGTTGCGGTAACATTCGTGTTATCTTATTTGCTGGGCGCCAGTTATTGTTTCACTAGTTTGAATTTTGGGTTCTTTGTCCTCCGGCTAGTTATTATCATTCAGTCAAGCAAATCTCTTGAACAGGGTGTGTAAACGGAAAGGAATTGTTAGTAAAAGATAACACTGATAAAAGAATTTGCTTTTACACTTTTATTGCCGTCACACTTCTTTAATTTCTCATATTTACTCTTGATACACGCCCGACTGAAACTGTTATATTTTCAAATGTAACTATAATCACTTATTTGCCGCACATTATTAATTCGTGTATTTCACATCTTTTAACTAACTTTACGGGCGGCGCCGTGGCTGAGTGGTTAGACCGCTCGCCTCCCACCGAGGCGGACCGGCTTCAATCCCAGGGACCTGCATGTGGGATTTGTGGTGGACGAAGCGGCGTCTGGGCGGGTTTTCTCCGGGTTCTCCGGTTTCCCCCGCCATTCATTCCACCAACTGCTCCATCATCACCTTTCCTTTCATCCATTTCACCAACATTTCGCTTCATCCACTTCCTTCATCCCATACCAGGCATCGGGCTGATCACCCATCCTGGATGTTCTGTCTGATCCATGAGTGTCTGCTCCTCGACGGGCCTCTGACCCCAGGCACCCGCCTGTAAGTCCTGGGGGGTGTAAGTCCTACATAAGAGGAGGGTAAACAGATAATGAATGAATGAATAACTAACTTTACGACGCGAGAGATTCTGTAGAACTGCGCGACGTGTAACTCGTGAATGATTCTGTTGAACTGCGCGACGTTTGCCTTGTGAATGATTCTGTAGAACTGCGCGTTACCCGTCTCTGGCACGGAATTTACACTCCCTCACCCCAATATGCCTAAACATTATAATCGAGCTGCTGTAGGTTAATAAACTGCGCCAACATTAGCGTCTATTTTTATATCCAATCAAAATTACGAACACATATGCTCTAGGGAAGATATTCCATCTACTTCTAAAGAAAAGTGCGCTAATCTGACGTCATTTGCTTGTCTCTTCTAATTACTAAAAAAACTCACCCCCTCGCTCATTGTTACCCGCTCCTATTGGCGGCCGTGTGAGGCCGTGTAAACTTATTTCCTAACAATGCTTATAATTAACAAACATCTCAAATCATTGTCATACAATAATGTTAGTTTACACTACAATCACTCTGGCATTTACAGTGTTGTGATATAAAATACTGCCACAAATCTCGGCATATTTCAGATCCCAGCTGCCAGCGTCATAGTGGCTGACTTTATTAAGTTTAAATTGTCATTTGTAGTGCCTTTAAGTTTTACTTATTCTGCAATATAAGTGACTAAGTTCTGTCTATTCTACGAAATAAGTAGCATATTAAGATTTTTGATCCCTAAGGTTGTACTTATTCGTCATATAAGTAACCTTAAATTTTTAATAATTCGCCTATTCTGTAAAATAAATCACTAATTGACATCTTTAGCCGCTTTAAGTTCTGCTTATTCAATTAAATAGGTAGATTATTGAGATTTTTGCTAAGTTTGATCATTTATTCGACCAAGCAAGTAACTTACTAAAAGCTTTTAGAAATCTAAGTTTTATCTGTTCGATTAAATAAGAACTTCTTTAGAGTTTTGGTAATTTAAGTTCTGCCTATTCGGTGAAATAAGTAATTATTGAGATATATTCTCGCTTAAGGGAAATTTTTGTAGGGTTTAACGCCTGTTCTTAATAAATATGCCACCACAGGTGGCTGATGCATGAAGTTAAATGATAATTTACTACAGCAAATTTCGGAAATAAACGTTCCAGGCCTATGTTTTGAGTAGGATTAGGATTCTTAGTGGAGGGGCACTTAGCACCTCGACCTAAGCAGATCCTTTGTGCCTATGCCCCGGGCCGGAGGGATGAGATGAAGGGAAACGGGGGCGGCCAGAACAGGAAGCACGATAGACAGAGGGCAGGGTCCCCCATTTCCAGATTTAAACTTCCCGGATGGGCACTGGAGCAGCCAAGTCCTCTCCCCCCTGTGGGGTTACTCGTCCCTTGGGGGGCTCGGGACTCAGAGACCGTCACCAACCCTTGGGATCCTTTTTCTGTGCCATGTACATGCCGAGCCCTCCCGCCGTCACCTGCAACCCTGAAAGAAACCACACGGATGAAAGGTGAAGCGAAATGAGAATGGAGGGGAAATGGAGGGACAGAAAATTCGGTGACTTAGTGACCCGGAGAAACCTCCAAAAAACCCATGGGTCAGGAAGGTCGCCGTGGAGCTCCCGACCTCCCGAACGTGGGCTACAGACATAGCTGCCTGAGCCATCCCGCTTGGTAAGTTTTGGGTACGTAGCATTTGCCAGCTATGAGATCTGAGGTAAATCTCAGGGGGATACGTCCTCCCTCAGTCAGGGGGGACAATCTGGCGGGATTTGAACCGCAGACCTCCCGTTCGCGAGTCAGTGCCTTAACAATATCGGCTACAGGTATCGGTTTTAAGTATAAGTGACTTACTGCGATTAGTGGCCGCTAAAGTCTTGTTAATTTAATCAAAGAAGTTAAACTATTTAAAGCCAGTCTAAGTCTTTACCCACTGCACTTTTAACGGTATCTTAAGCATACTTTGTGCCCTATTGTGAGGTATTCGGTGTAGACATGAATGAACTCCAAGAAATTAATGTCTAAAGTATTTTTGAAAGACATCTCGGGCACGTTTACGTTCTATAAGAAAACTTAAACGCTAAAGCGATTCCTCTGAAACAAAAATAAATTTTGAGAAGCAAATTAGAACCGATTCTATAGCCAATTAGTGAGCCTTGTCTAGGCATACAATTTCTTGTTTTATATCTTAAATGTTCGGTTATTGTTCATTTTAAGAAAATATGACAATTTGTTGAGATACTTTAACGTATCGTTAGCTTGTTTTATTTAAGTAAATGTTCGATTGTTTTACCTTAAAGAATGCTAAAATTAAAAGTGAATGAAGAAGAATGGTCTACAGTTATTAAGAAAATACGCCTTTGAGTTGAAATACATTGAGAACATATTCTCCTCTGCAGCTTCACAGTCGGTGGTGGACGAATTGTGCACAAATCTACATAGAATTAAATATAGAAACCAAAAGCAACAAAAACCAAATCATCATTGAGTTTTCGGAAAATGGGAAGAATTCATAACCTCAATTTTACTTCCTCTACGCTTACTTGTGGTAGGTAGATGAACTATTCCACCTTGAACTTCGATATCGGAAGTGATATTTGATATTTGCTTATTAGCTCTTCATCATATAAAATACAGAGAGAGTTGTAAATAAACAACATAAAACATTAAAACCTTTAAAAAAAAACACCAGTACTGTAAAGTATTAGATAGGCCAGCAGTGTTGTCCTGGTTCGTCTACTAAAACAGCATAAGATATATGAATTTCTTATGTAGATTCAGAGTCTGTTATAAAATGTATATGAAATACAAACAAAACTGCTGGTTGCTTATCTATATTTGCAGTTACTGAATTGCTGTGCGTGTGCGTGCGTGCGCGCAGAAAATGCAGAAATTAACCTGTGAGACTCGCATTTGGGAGGTCCCGTGTTCAATTCCCATTGCCAAACCACTCTAATTTTGGGTTTTTCGTGATTTTCCCTGGTCGGTAGGCGAGTGCTGGGTTGGTTTCTCATCTACCGTGATTTCCTTTCCATCATTTCCCTTCCATTCCGTCTCCTCATCTTTAAGGTATGCCTCTAGGTTTGGTAGCGTATAGCGGTGCTTGCTTCCTCAAAGGAAAGAGCACTCCCCGTGGAAACTAGATGGCTGCTTGGTCAACGGGTCGTTCATTCCCTTCTATAGGCAGCTCCAGCAGTGGGACTGGTCTTCGGGCCTGGAACTGTTAGCGACTTTCGCGCGTCTCTATGTGGTCTGTCTGCCTGCGGCCTGAGGCCTTCTGCTTAATCTCCTGGGCCTGGGGTCTGGTAGACGTAGTAGATCCATGTAGATCTCAGTGCGCGAGGTTTCGAACTTCTTTGTATAACCTAACCTAACCTAACCTAACCTTAGATACCCATATAATTGTCAGGAAATTCTCACATCCCAAACTAGAGAAGGGGAGAAAATGTAATCGTTAATTTTGAACAGCTTAGAGAATACAACCGTTACAAAAAATGACCCTAGCTCCAGTTATAGTTCTAAAATCACGGCACTACAGCTTTGCACTAACGCGATGTGTGAGTATATTTTTACTTTCTCTACTACGTATAGTAAGTAGGGGAAGTATTGTATTCCACCCAAAAATTCGATACCGAGATTTCACCGAAAATACATGTTTTGAGGCACCCTGAATCCACAAAAAGCATTTTTGGAAACATGTCCGTGTGTGTGTCTCTGTGTGCGTGTGTGTGTGTGTGTGTGTGCGTGCGTCTGTGTGTCTGTGAACAGCATAACTCAGAAACGAACAGTCAGATAAACACCAAACTTGGTATTTAGGTTCAGTATCTTCCAGAGATGCGACACAAAGGTTTTCAAGAAAATCCCTCTACCCCAGATTACCCTTTACGTGGAACATTTTTCGAAAATTTTAATTTTCTCAAAAACGGCTCTAACGATTATGATTAAAACATCATATGTTTAAGATATTTTCTTCACAAATAAAATGTATATCTCGTGTTTTCTGGGAATGTCTCCAAACGTGTTCTTCATTGTGAACGACTTTTGCATAACTGGTAAACCATAAGAGATAGACAAAATGTTACTACACAAAAAATGTCGATTGCGTTAAAATACACAATTTATGTCATATACACTTTTTTAGTTTGTTGAGTGAACCATTTTCGAGATATTGCTTGTTATTCCCTTAAATTTTCCAATACTTATACTTTTTCTCAAATTCGTTATTCATTTTTTTTGTCCTGGTAATGCAAAGAGAATGGAATACTCCACATAGCAACCAACTCTTAAAATATTTGACTATCGCTTAAAACCTACCAATTCCCCTTGCATCTACAAGAAAATTAGCAATAAGATTAACATCTCGATTAACATGAAGCATATGGAAAATAAGCGTTTGTAAAAATAGTTTGTACAAGAGTAGAGAAAGTCATGTGAGTGTAACACATCAGATTTTTAATAATCGGTTCCAAAAATAAGGGTGTGATCACATAGAATACGTTGCCTTACAATACAACAGTTAGAAGTATGTACATGATGCGAGACTTTAGAACCGCCCCTGCTTTTATTTAATTAGATTTAATTATGCCATTGAACGCTTGTGATACACATGCTGCTGAGATGCTGTTTTGGAGCACCTAATCATTAGCTTCATGGAAACTGATACAGACGGTTTCTACGGTGATGATGGAGATGGATTCCTTTGAGTGAAGTTAGCGAGCAGTGATTATAATGAGTATATAGAGCTGTTAACAGTGTTACGAATTTGCGTGTATAGAGCAAGAGAAGGCAAGAGAGTATCGTCTTTGGTGTCGGAAGGAAGAATCACGACTTGGCGCGAAAGAACTCGAATCAGTCAAGTAACAATGGACTAAGACTATCGTGCTTTTATGGTTATGTGCAAATAATTGTGGAGGTACTTGCCTGTTATTTTGGAGCGGTTATTTGTAACATATTGTTTATTTTGGAACCGGAAATGTTCGAAACGAATCACGACTTGGCGCGAAAGAACTCGAGTCAGTCAAGTAACAATGGAACAAGTGTATCGTGGCTTTAACTTATATGTAAATACTTGTCTGTTATTTTGGAGCGGTTATTTGTAACGTGTTATTTCGAAACGAATCACGACTTGGCGCGAAAGAACTCGAGTCAGTCAAGTAACAATGGAACAAGTGTATCGTGGCTTTAACTTATATGTAAATACTTGTCTGTTATTTTGGAGCGGTTATTTGTAACGTGTTATTTCGAAACGAATCACGACTTGGCGCGAAAGAACTCGAGTCAGTCAAGTAATAATGGAACAAGTGTATCGTTCCCTTATAAATATGTGTAAATATTTGTGGAGGTAAAGGTGGTGACAAATTGACCCTCCCCGGAGAAACCTACTCTAGGCGATTACGGGTTCCACTAAAGGAAGGTTGACATTTACGGGAACAGAAGTGAAACGACTATGTGGTGGCTTGTCAAGGAGACGACAACAACAAGAAGAAAGCGCGCAGTTAATTTGAGTTGTGTAGTACGTCAGGCGATGGTGATCGTCGACTGTACAGGGGCCGGATCAGTTGTAGCTCTCCTCAACGTGCAGTCCACAAGTCTGATCAGTCTTTCTTCGACGGCGAGAGAGATCGCGAGGAAAGCAGCAGGATAGCGTTTAGACAGAAGGCATTCCGGACGGTATTTCTAAATTCCTTCTTGGCTTAACTTATTCAAAGTTTTCTTTGGAAATTATTAACCGGGGAAAGGTTGATCGTTGGTGTTTAGATTTCAAAGATATCGCTAAATGTGAGAGCAGGAAGCAAGTACGTAATTATTGTAATTTAATCTAATGTATTGAAGCCGTAAAGAATGTAAAGAGTTGTGAAAGAATACGGGTTTCTAAAAAGGTAATTATGTATGTTATTGAAGTGCAAGTTTATTAAATGAAAGAAATTCGGCTTATTAATTATGTAATATATTTTCAAGCAGAAATCTGACATTATTCCTACATTCAATCCACTTACTTTAGGGTTAGAAAAACACGTTTCAAGGTAAAGGTACGTATCACGGAGGGGGCAGAGCACCACACGCAGTCCAGCCAGCCATTGTGCTTCCAACATGACCACTGGGAAGGAAGGATAAGGGGAGAGACTCGAAGGGCGACCAGATTCGGATGGCGACGGGTGCAAGCATGGACGGGTCCCTAACGCTTCCAGATAGAACGCATCCGAAGCCTCACGGTCTCTGCCCGCAAACCACAAACCTCTAGGATTTTCCGGAGTGGAGCCCCACACTGAGGAGAGACCTAACTGAGCAGTACCGCAGCGACGCCAGAGAAGAAACCTTTAGAGTGCAGGCCGCTGCCCAACCGCAACCCGGCGAACACCGTCGCCTGGTCCTTCAACCCTGAAACAAATGACAAGGAAGATGATGGGTTCAGGAAATGAGAGGAAGGAGACTCGTAGAAGATGAACCAGTCTAGCATTTGCCTCGCGACCCGGGGAAACCACGAAAAACCCATGGGCCAGAGTTGGCGGTCGCGGGGATCGATTCCGGGACCTTCCGAATATGGACCAGAGACGTAATCGCCTGAGCCGTCGCGCTCGGTATTTGAGGAGGTACTTGTCTATTACTTAGGAGCGGTTATTTTGGAACTGGAGCTGGAACAGTTCGAAATGTCACTGAATTTTTTTTGATGTGTTACATTCACATGATTTTCTCTGTTCATTACTCTTACAAAACCTTTTTCTACTATCTTCTTGTTAATCGAGATAAGATTTTACAGAAATGGTTTGATTACATGTGTTTATACGTTTAGGGAGAATACAGTAGGCTTAAGCGACAGATCGCTATGTGATTCCTTTCAAATTTCCGTTCTCTTTGCATGAACACGAGAAAAAATGACAAACAGCGACTTAGCAGTTCAGAAAGTATAAAGTATTTTATAATTCAAACCAATAATAAATATATTGGAAATGGTTAATGCCACAAAAATTATTTGACATAAATTGTGCGTTTTAATGAGTTATAATTTTTTTATAGTAAGTGTTAATCTACGTATCACTTATCTTTTGAGGCATTAGTTTTAACATTTATATGATTTCAGTCTAATTATATAATATAAAATGTATGTAACAGTCACTGTATTATGTTTATTTTTATTATGTACATGTATAATAATGTTATGTGAATGTATTACGTAATTTGATAATGTAGGAGCTGTGAGAATAATAAGTTAAAAGTTGCTAACAATGAGGTAACAATGAGGTAACCTTGAGGCAATAATGAATTGGATATTTAAAAATACTACTAGTAATTCTTGGAGCAATAATAATGTAATATTTAAAATAGTATATAAATAGCCAATCAACAAATACAAAAAACCTTAAGTTAAATAAAATTATTCTATTGGAGTAGGATTAGCCAATCAGGGTTGAAATAGAAAAATTTACAAATTTAAGCGGTAAACGGCAGTTGACAGGCGGCAGCGAGCAGTTCATTCGCTCGGTACGTGTCCAGTGTGAGACACATAGAATTCATTACGGCGAGAATATTATAAAGTTTACGTGTTTAAAAGTGCAAGTAATAAATAATCTCACAGCTGTCTATATAACTGAAGTGTTATTTAATCGTGTGAAGGATTAATAAAAGGAATGAATTAAAAATTATAATTTGTGTAAGCCTACACTCTTTAGCCGCACCACCCCCTGATAAGAGAAATATGACGCAACCGAGGCAAACATAAATATATATAATATTTAAAGAAACATTAAAATACAAAGTTGATTCCTAAACGTTGGGGCGAAGGCCACCGGAAAGTAAAGTTGAGGCGAAGGCCACCGGAAACTTTGTACCATACGTGGGGCAGTTACTTCATCACGTTTGGCTCCCCTACAGTGGAACTATAATACAACTCCTTCAAATTGACGCCCAAAGCGTGGTGCAAATAACGTAACAATAAAACTCCTGAAAAATAATACTACTTCTTCATTTTACAGGTGATACAAAACTCATTCAGAAATAAGAGGACTTTACAAGGTATTCCCAGAAAGATTAAGAAATAAATGTTATTTATCGTGGAGGTACGTTAATACATATATGGTATTTTAATCAAAATCTAGACATTGCTGAGAAAATAAAATAAAAATCTGATGTGTTACACTCACATAACTTTCTCTACCCTTTAACAAACTATTTTTACAAAGGCTTGTTCTCCATATGCTTCAAGTTAATCGAGATATCGAGATGTTAATCTTATTGCTAATTTTCTTGTAGATGCAAGGGGAATATGGTAGGTTTTAAGCGATAGTCAAATATTTTAAGAGCTGGTTGCTATGTGGCGCATTCCATTCTATTTACATGTCCAGGACAAAAAAAATGAATAACGAATTTGAGAAAAATTATAAGTATTGAAAAATTTAAGGGAATAACAAGCAATATCTCGAAAACGGTTCACTCAACAAAAAAAATGTATATGACATAAATTGTGTATTTCAACAGGATCAACATTTGTTGTGTAGTAACATTTTGTCTATCTTTTATGGTTTACCAGTTATGCAAAAGTCGTTCACAATGAAGAATACTTTTGGAGACATTCCCAGAAAATTCGAGATATACATTTCATTTATCATGACAATATCTTAAACATATGATATTTTAATCAAAATCGTTAGAGCCATTTTTGAGAAAATTAAAATTTTCGAAAAATGTTCCACGTAAAGGGTAGTCTGGTGTGGGGGGAGTTTCTTGAAAACCTTCGTGTCGCATCTCTGGAAGATATTGAACCTAAATACCAAGTTTGGTGTTTATCCGACTGTTCGTTTCTGAGTTATGCTGTTCAGAGACACACACACATACGCGGACCATTTCATAATAATGCTGTATTTGGATTCAGGAAGCCTAAAAACGTGTATGTTCGGTGAAATTTCGGTAGCATTTTCGGTAGAATGCAAAACATCGTTCTTTTACTTAAATATAGTTGTTTTTACAGATTTATCCCTAACAGCAGTTGCATAGAAACAATCTTGTTATTTCTTATTTACCAAAACACGGCTCTAAGGATCTTGATTAAAATATCATATGTTTGAAATCTTGCCATGAAAAATAAAGTGTACTTGTATCATTTATAGAGAGCCTGTGAAGTCGTATTCATTTTAATAGAACTTTGTGTGATGTTTCTAACTGCCAAATCTGAAATAGATGCTATCGAATAACAAATACAAAGAAATACGAGAAAAATAGATTTAACAGTGTAGGTAAAAATGGGTCTTTAAAATATCCTGTACTATGTACGTAGGTGGAGAAGGTATTGATTTCCACCCAAGATTTTACTAAAAATACATGTTTTAAGGCCCCCTACACCCCCAAATAAAAGCATTTTTAGTAAAAAGGTCCGTGTGTGTGTCTGTTTATATATGTGTCCGTTTCTGTAACACCATAACTCAAACACATAAATCGAACAAATACCAAACTTGGTATTTAGGTTCAGATCTTCCAAAGATACGACACGAAGATTTTCAAAAGAATCTCCCACCCCAAACTACCCTTTACATGGAGAATTTTTCGAAATGTTTGATTTAGTAAAAATTGTACCGACGATTTTGATAAAAATACCGCATTAAAGATTTTACATGAAAAAAAATCTGTGTTACACTCTCTTGACTTTCCTTACTCTTGTACAAACACTTATTCTCCATCTACTTCATGTTAATCGAGATAAATATATGCAGAAGCAAATTGCTAATTTTCTTGTAGGTGTAAATGGGATATGATAGGCTTTAAATGATATCAAATCTTTTAAGATTTGGTTGCTATGTGGAGCATCTTTGCATGTCCAGTACATAAAAAAATAAATAACAAGGAATATCTCGGAAATGGTTCACCCGAAAAAAAGTATATGTTCTAACAATATCTACATTTTTTCTGTAGTAAAATTCTGTCATCTTACGGTTTACCAGTTATGCAAAAGTCATTCAGAATAAAAAGGACTTTTGGGGACATTCCCAGAAAATTCATGCTATACATTTAATTTGCCATAAAAATATCTTAAACATACGATATTTTAATCAAAGCCGTTAGAGCCATTTTTGAGAAAATAAAAATATTCATAAGATATTCCACGTAGTGCGTAGTCTGGAGTGGGGGATTTTCTTGAAAATCTTCGTATCGCATCTTTGAAAGATACTGAACATAGATACCAAGTTTGGTATTTACCCAACTTTGACTTATGCTGTTCACAGACACAGACACACACGGACCTTTTTCGAAAAATACTTTTTTTTATTCACGTGGCCTCAAAACATGTATTTCCGGTGAAATCTCGGTATAGAATTTTTGGGTGGACTGCAATACTTCCCTTGCTTACTAATGTAGTAGAGAAAGTAATAAAATAGCCTGTGAAGTCCTCTTTATTAAGAGTAATTTTATATGATCTTGTTTAACTGGTAACCGTTAAGCGATAGGAAAAAGTACTGCATAAAAGTTGTAGATATTTTTAAAACCTAAAATATATTTCAAATAACGTTTTTTATGGCATCACCCATTTTCGAGATATCCGTTATTAGTGGTTCGATTGTTTGATACTTAGGAATTCTTTTAAAGTCGTGTCCATTTTCAGCTATTTCTCCTGATCTCATCGAAAGAGAATGGAATTTTAAGGCCAACGTATAACGCCCAGTTCTTAAAACATTTGAATATCGCTGTTCCCTTTGTATATGTAACGAAATGTGTAATATAGCTATTTCTGCAAAGGTTTCTTTGGATTAAAATGTAGTAAACAGGAGAATAAGCTTTTGTAAGTATAATCTGTTTACCCGCTAATAAGTTATAGAGGGTAGAGTACATCAGGTACATTCTCCACTACGTATAGTAAGTAGGGGAAGTATTGCATTCCACCAAAAAATTCGATACCGAAATTTCACCAGAAATACATGTTTTGAGCCCCCTGAATCCAAAAAAAGCATTTCTGGAATCATGTCCCTGTGTGTGTCTGTGAACAGCATAACTCAGAAACGAACAGTTGGATAAACACCAAAATTGGTGTTTAGGTTCAGTATCTTCCAGAGATGCGACGTGAAGGTTTTCAGGAAAATCCCCCCAACCAGATTATCCTTTACATGGAACATTTTTCGAAAATTTTAATTTTCTCAAAAATGGCTAACGATTTTGATTAAAATATCATATGTTTAAGATATTTTACTGACAGATGAAATGTATATCTCGAATTTTCTGGGAATGTCTCCAAAAGTATTCTTCATTGTGAACGACTTTTGCATAACTGGTAATCCATAATAGATAGACAAAATTTTGCTACACAAAAAATATAGATCGCGTTAAAATACACAATTTATGTCATATACATTTATTTTGTTGAGTGAACCATTTTCCAAATATTGCTTGTTATTCCCTTAAATTTTCCAATACTTATACTTTTTCTCAAATTCGTTATTCATTTTTTTTATGTCCTGGACATACAAAGAGAATGGAATGCGCCACATAGTATCCAGCTCTTAAAATATTTGACTATAGCTTAAAGCCTACCAATTACCCTTGCATCTACAAGAAAATTAGCAATAAGATTAACATCTCGATATCTCGATTAACCTGAAGCATATGGAGAATAAGCGTTTGTAAGAATAGTTTGTATAAGAGTAGAGAAAGTCATGTGAGTGTAACACATCAGTTTTCTAAAGCTTAAAAATAGTGAATTTTTGAAAGATACAGGTAAATTTTATGCAAGATCATTTCCCTGGGAGTGTTATAGACGTTCCGCGTTGAAGCTGCAGTTTTATATACAGTAGTCGATGAAATGGTTTGACATTACCGCGACGTCCACATAATACACCTCAGTGAAATTGGTCAAGGTTCCTCAAGTTCCAAACTCCACTTGCAACAGTACTGAAAGCACTTACTCTCCCTCTCAGGGAGAAAGCCCCGTGTGCGTGGGTGATGGAGCGATAATTAAATAAAGTGAGTGCACACACATGCGGCGCCACGTCTGAAGATGCACCAGTCTCTCCCACACGATGGGGCGCCCACTCTATCTGTGGGCGTTTCGACATATCTGCCCCAGATATTGAAAACATCGCTATAAAACTGCCCACAGATATTTATGCTCCACGACCGGAATTTTGGCAAACTTTATTCTCCAACAGAACTCCCTCTGGCATTAATGGTTGGCGAAAACGTCCTATGCGATATATAGCGTAAAACTTCACACTTTCAACGGAATATATTGACATTGAACTTGGCTGTAAGCGCTCGAAGATCGACGGTAATGTTCCTTAACTCACCTCTCGCCAGGCTGTTTGCTTCAGGGTTTCCATTACCTGTAGAAAGGTTTTGCTACACAAATATTTACACACACAAAATGCCTTGGCATCTAAAGCAAGATTGCTAGATTGATTTTGTCTAAAGACGTCAGAACTGAATGCCTGACGTCAGGCCCCTGAATCCAGAAAATGTATTTTTAGGAAATGTACGTGTGTGTGTGTGTGTGTGTGTGTGTGTGTGTGGGAACCGCGTAATAAGAAAGCAAAAGCCTGATAAATACCACGCTTTATAATTAAATTCGGCGTATACAAAGATACAATAGGAAGATTTTCAATAAAGTTCCCTCACCCCAAGATACTCTTTAGGGAAATTTTTCTCATTATTTTCTTAGTTTCTCAAAAATAACACCAACGATTTTGATTAACATAACATAAATTTAAGATATTTGCAGGAATAATAAATTGTGTATCTTAAATTTATTTTCTGGGAATATTTTATATTATTGGCAAACCATACGCGTGTGTTCGGATAAAGTTTCCGACCTCAACATGAAGATGGCAGTACTCGTAAATAAACGCTAGTGAATTTCGTTGTTCATCTGTTGACAGTTACTCACCAAAGTTTCAGCCATTTTGGACGCTCAGTTGTTATGTAACAGTCGTTTGAGTTAGGTGATGTGAGTGTTTTTATGAAAATGGACAAAATCGAGTATCGAGCTGTTATTAAATATTTGTTTTTGAAAGGCAATACGCCTACGCAAATAAAAGAAGAGTTGGATTCTGTGTATGGGGACTCTGCACCATCATTTACCACAGTGAAAGTTTGGGCAGCTGAATTTAAACGTGGCCGTAAGAGCTTGGGAGACGATGAACGTTCGGGACGTCCAAAAATTGCAACTACCGACAAAAACATCGCCAAAGTTCACCAAATGGTGCTAGACGACCGCCGAATTAAAGTGAGAGAGATAGCAGAGGCTATGAACATGTCAAAAGAATGTGTTTGTCACATATTAAATCAACATTTAGACACGAGAAAGCTGTCCACGCGTTGGGTGCCACGTTTGCTCACGTTTGCTCGAATGAACATTTCCAACGCTCTGTTGGCGCAGTTTAGGGGCAATAATCCGAGTTTTGGCGCCGATTAATTACTGTAGATGAAACTTGGATACACGATTATACGCCCGAAACAAAACTACAGTCCAAACAGTGGACTGCAAAGGGGGAACCGGCTCCAAAAAAAGCAAAACTGTTTTTTCGGCTGGGAAAGTGATGGCAACTGTTTTTTGGAATAGTCATAGTTATTTTAATCGATTATCTTCAAAAAGGAAAAACCATTACAGGAGCATACTACGCATCATTACTTGACAAGCTGAAGGCAGAACTTGCAGAAAAAGAAAATCCTGTTTCACAAGACAACACACCGTCTCACACCTCAGCGGTTCGAATGGCGAAAATCCACGAATTACGGTTTGAACTGCTTGACCATTCGCCTTACTCACCAGATCTAGCCCCAAGCGACTTCTTTTTGTTCCCTCATCGAAAATTGCGCTCGGAGGACAGAGATTTTCGTCAAATGAAGAGGCAATCACCTTCGTTAACAATTATTTTGCAGAGAAAAGCGCCGAGTACTATTTGGACAGGTTACAGAGATGGGAGTATCGCTGGGAGAAGTGTGTAGAGTTACAAGGAGACTATGTTGAAAAATAAAAAACAAAATTCTGAAAAAAACGTCTTGTATCTTTATTAGGTCGGAAACTTTTCAGACCACTCATAAAGATTGAAACAACCTACAACAAAAACGCAGTTTTTCAAATATATGTTTTCAGAGTTAATATTTGCTATTGGTTTGGATGTTCTAGTACTTCTGTATGGTTTGAAGTGTGTCACCATTCATTTTTCAAACAACGAATACGGAAGTTTAAAGACATCATCAAGCCACCCAATGTAAAAAAAAATCTGATATAATACATTCACATTACTTTCCCTACCCTTTATCTTTTATTAGTGCGTACACAGATTATTCCTTCTCTAGCTTATTTTTCTGTCCACTGCATTTTAATCCAAATAACTCTTTGCAAAAATAGCTACATTAGGCTATAGATACAAAGGCAACAGCGATAGTCAAGTGTTCTAGAACTGGACGCTATATGCTGGCCTTAAAATTCCATACTGTTTCCATGTGATCGCGAGAAACAGCTGAATGTTGAAAGGACTTCAAGAGAATGAACAAGAAATGAACCTGCAGGGTCATATCGCGACGGATCTGTTAGTGGATAACTCTTAGATCGAGGTATGGCGGACAGTTAGCCTTCTAGGTTTCATCCGTGTAACCACCCGCTTCGTCGTGTTCACAGAGTCCCTAGTGCTCAGCAACTGGATTTTCTGCCTCGCGTCGTGCAGATGGCATTAGGGTGCCGTGCTGCTTCCATATAGAAAGGCGAACAGATAGCCTTCTAGGTCTCATCCCTGTAACCATGCCTCTTGCTTCGTCACGTGTCCTCAGGGACTTTAGCGCATAGCAACTGCATCTTCTACCTCGTGCCGTACAGATGACATTAGGGTGCCGTTCAGTCTACCTGCTTTCATTGTCTGTGGATAGATGCCACAGGTTGTTAACACCTATTTTTACTTTCTCTACTACGTATAGTAAGTAGGGGAAGTATTGCATTCCACCCAAAAATTTGATACCAAGATTTCACCGGAAATACATGTTTTGAGACCCCCTGAATCAAAAAAAGCATTTTTGGAAACATGTCTGTGTGTGTTTGTCTGTGTGTGTGTGTCTGTGAACAGCATAACTCAGAAACGAACAATCGGATAAAAACCAAACTTGGTATTTAGGTTCAGTATCTTCCAGAAATGTGACACGAAGGTTTTCAAGAAAATCCCCCCACGCCAGATTACCCTTTACATGGAACAGTTTTCGAAAATTTTAATTTTCTCAAAAATGGCTCTAACGATTTTGATTAAAACATCATATGTTTAAGATATTTTCATAACAAATAAAATGTATATCTCGAATTTTCTGGGAATGTCTCCAAAAGTATTCTTCATTGTGAACGACTTTTGTATAAATGGTAAACCATAAGAGATAGACAAAATTTTACTACACAACAAATGTAGATCCGTTAAAATACACAATTTATGTCATATACATTTTTTTTGTTGAGTGAACCGTTTTCGAGATATTGCTTGTTATTCCCTTAAATTTTCCAATACTTATACCTTTTCTAAATTCGTTATTCATTTTGTTATGTCCTGGACATGCAAAGAGAATGGAATGCGCCACATAGCAACCAGCGTTAAAATATTTGACTATCGCTTAAAGCCTACCAATTCCCCTATATCTACAAGAAAATTAGCAATAAGATTAACATCTCGATATCTCGATTAACATGAAGCATATGGAGAGTAAGCGTTTGTAAAAATAGTTTGTACAAGAGTAGAGAAAGTCAAGAGAGTGTAACACTTAAGTTTTTTATTTTACTATTGCTTTAGACTTAAGGCGAAACTTTGGGAAGTGGTATTAAATATCCAATCCGGTATTTAGCTTAGTGGCTGAGGGAAACCACGAAAAAATATGTCAGATTGGTCGGTCCACGGGATTTGAACCCCGTACCTCCCGAATGCGGGACACAGAGGTTACCACCTGAGCCATCCCACTCGGTTGAGATGAATCGTGTGTTTTAAAGAGATCTACATTTTTTGTGGAGTACGCTTTAGTTTATCGCCTAACATTTACCAGTTACACAAGATTATACACAATTCCCTCCGAATGAAGTGGACATCATAGACTATTCGCCATAATTCAAGATATACAATTTATTTGTCGTGTAAATATCTTTAATACATGGTATTTTAATCAAATCGTTAGAGCAATTTTTTAGAAAATCAAACCTTTCGAAAAATTGTTCCATGTAAAGGGTAGTTGGGGTGGAGAGATTTCCTTAAAAACCTTCGTGTCGCATCTCTGGAAGTTACTGAACCTAAATACCAATTTTGGTGTTTATCCGACTATTCGTTTCTGAGCTATACTGTTCACAGACACACACACACAGACACACACACCCCCCTTTTTGGATTCAGGGTTCCTCAAAACATATATTTCTGGTGAAATCTCGGTATCGAATTTTTGGGTGGAATACAATACTTCCCCTACCTACTATACGTAGTAGAGAAAGTAAAAATTGAGTTTTATATGGTCTTTAGGGTCCCATTCTATATTGGGCCTGAAATATTGAAAATTTTGCTCAGAGGCCTTTTTATCAGGTTTGGGGTTCTTTTACGTACCGTAAATCTGCAACACAGGACCATAGGCTTTACTTCCCTTCCGAAGGAAGCCATGCTAATGATTTTTACGCCCGAAAATATCCATCCCCCTCCGTAGGGTTTGAATCTGCGAACTTGAGAACTAGAAGCTACCATGGTACCCCTAGACCATGGACGACGAGAGCTTTTTGTGTTATTATCTAGCCCAGTAGTACTCGTGCTACTAGTTTTACACGATAATTTAATTTCTGTTTCAAACTCATGCATGTTTTCATCAAAAGAGGCATTCGAGAACCTCAATTAAATCGTAAAACTATCAGCACTAGGGCTACATTTGTTGATAATATTCGTATCGCAGCTGATGCTGGACTTAAATAGCAGCCGACGTAGTTAAAGCACGGACTCTTGAACGGAGGTCTGCGGTTCACATTCCGCTAGGTTCACCCCAATTGAGGTTGCTTTCCCGGTTTTCCTCAGTCCTCATGGCTGGCAAATATGTCTAGAAGGCTTCCAAATTTTCCTTTCCCAATTATCATTTCTTTTCATATATCTTCAGTATCCATCGCCTGTGGTGCCGTATGTAATAACAATGGCCGTTAAACACTACTACTTCTGTGCTGCTTTTGTTTTTGAGTTTTTGTTTACACACACTCACAATTTTTCTAATTTTTTTTTGGGGGGGGGAGGGTTTAGAGACTTCAAAGCATGTATTTCCAGTGATATCTCGATACCCAATTTTTGGGTGGAATACAATATTTCTTCCACCTACTGTAGCTCAGTGGTAGAGAAAGTAAAATATTTGCTACATGATCATGAATATTGGTCCAATAATACGCTCTTATTAGCAGAGAGAGGGCAAGCTGACAGAAACCATGCCAACATAACTCGGTGAAGGAAGCTAACAGCGTTATTGACATGTCAACAGAGGAATTAGGTTCGCCCACTAGGACAGAAAGCAATCTGTATCCCCTAACATCCATTACCCGTGAACAGTTCTTTTCTACTGACCTGACATGGAGACACATTGTTCTGACGTCAGAAAGCTTTTATTGCGTCATACAATAGAACGGCGTCAGACCGGACGCACAGTGAAATTAGGCCACCAACTGTCCACTTGGAGTAAGACTTGACTTCGCTTTTAATTATCGGCTTTATCCAATTAAAACCCGACCGCGTTCTTTAGTGCTTAATTAGTAAACCAACCACTTTGTATTACTGCATTTTCTTGCGACAGATACTACATTATGGCTGTCAGTGTGCTAAATTCACTTCCACACGTTTTCGTGAAACAACACGACATTTATCAGCTCCAAAATGTGTCTTGAGGGAATCTAAAGCCTCAGTACTACTACGGAATAATTAAAAAAGAAGTGTTTTTGATGTGTTGCATTCTCTACTCACTCATTTACAAACTATTCTTGCAAAAGCCTATCCTATTTACTTCTGGTTAATACAGATAAACACTCATTATACCAGGTGTCTTGGAAAAAATCTGATGTGTTACACCCACAAGACTTTCTCTACTCTTGTACAAACTATTTTTACAAACTCTTATTCTCCATCTATTTCATATTAATCGAGATAAACATTTGCAGAAACGATCTTTTGACATGCAAAGAGATTTACATTCTACACATAGCGACCAGCTATAAAAATATTTGACTATCGCTTAAGGCGTACTATGTTCCCCTTGTTTTGTATTTGCAAGGGCAATATAGAAATACAGTAGCCTTACAGCATAGAATATCTCTTAATAGCTGGTTGCTAGGTGCAGCACCATTCTCTTTGCCACAGATTAATACTCCTTGCATATCCAAGACAAAAAAATGAATAACGAATTCCCATTTGAGAAAATAAGTATTGAAAAATTTAAGGGAATAACAAGCAATATCTCGAAAATGGTTCACTCAACAAAAAGAATGTATATGACATAAATTGTGTATCTAAATTTTTTGTGTATTAAAATTTTGTCTATCCTTATGGTTTACCAGTTATGCAAAAGTCGTTCACAATGAAGAATACTTTTGGAGACATTCCCAGAAAATTCGAGATATACATTTCATTTGTCATGAAAATGTCTTAAACATATGACATTTCAATCAAAATCGTAAGAGCCGTTTTTGAGAAAATTAAAATTTTCGAAAAATGTTCCATGTAAAGGGTAATCTGGGGTGGGGTGATTTTCTTGAAAACCTTTGTGTCGCATCTCTGTAAGATACTGAAACTAAATACCAAGTTTAATGTTTATCCGACTGTTCGTTTCTGAGTTATGCTGTTCACATACACACACACACACACACACACACACACACGGACATGTTTCCAAAAATGCTTTTTTGGTTTCAGGGAGTCTTAAAACATATATTTCCGGTGAAATCTCGGTATCGAATTTTTGGGTGGAATACAATACTTCCCCTACTTACTGTACGTAGTAGAGAAAGTAAAGAGTTCCAATATCCATATTTAGATATCACGCGTTTAGCCCATAATTTTGTAAAGCTCTGGATTCGGTTACTTACATGATTTCATTCTATGTTTCTATTTTTAGATATTCATTTTTGCACAGATTTTGATAATCTTCTATATTTCAATTCTTGTGTATTTTTTTTTAATTTTAATGTAGTGTTGTTACATTTTAATTTTTTTTAAATGTCTGTTATTGTTTTATATACATTGGTATTCTTTGTCTTTGTCAGCTTACAGTTGTGTAGGTAGATTTCAAAACAGAATACAGAGAAGATACTGTGCAAAAAAAGGACGAAAAATAGTTCCTATACACATGGTCGTACGCCTAATACCTTATGAGTTATGGTTTTATTTGTACCACTTTGGCACGAAACGACTGAGCACACGTTGTACACAGAGCGCCAAAGGAAAAGGAAATCTTCGGCGGATTTTTTATCGTTTTCTGGGATCTTTTGAGGCGTGTCCTTCACCTTAACTATCAAAGAGCGTGGTGTCTTAACACAGCAATAATGGGGAAAAGAGGTGAGGTAGATGCCTTTGCTTTTTCTGGTGTTATTGAAACCAAAACATGTTTATTGTATCAGAACCAGTCATGCCGTATACTAGCAAAATTACTCTCAGATGTATCGTGGGTATGTGGGAGGCTGGTCGCACTATTACAACAATTGCAACGGCAGTGCATAAAACAAATATACCGCACCATCAAACGAAATCAAATTTTATAAAGTGATGGCTGTTCCAGTGTTGTTGGACAATGACCAAACAAATGGAAAGACAAATGTAAGCAGCAGAGATGCGCTTTTTAAGACATGTAGCAGGATATACTTTAAAAGACAGAAGGAGAAGTGAAGACATACGTAAAGAATTAAGCATTTTCAAATTATAGAAAGAATTAAAACCGAAACAACATGTGGAGAGGATGGATGATAGCCGTTATACGAAGTTGGTTTTAAGATATACACAAAAGAAACATCGGCAGACCTAAAAGAAGATGGACGGAACCGTTTATATGATGAGACCGGAACAAGCCAAAGGGCTTAAACCATGAAAGATGATGATGGTAAACCTTAAGAATAAATCTCATTAAACTTCCAATTTCTTCAATACAACTTGTAATTGAATTTTTTGTTGTATTGTTATTCTTACGTTTTGGGAGCCAATTTGAAGTAGGTTGTATTTAAGGAGTTGTATTATATTTCAACTGTTGGGAGCCGAACTTGAAATTCGTTGGAACCACACGTATAGTACCCGCTTTCCGGTAGCCTTGGCCTCAAATGTACTTGCCGGTGGCCTTTGCCCCCCCAAAACTGTTTAAAAATATTAACTTTGTAATTTGACTGTTTCTTTAAATATTATATGTTTATGTTTGCCTCGGCTGCGTCAGTATTATTGTTAGAGACATGTTTCTCTTTGCAGGGTTGTGGTGCGATTGAAGAGTGTAGGCTTACACAGATTATAATTTTACTTCACTCCTCTTATTAATGCTTGACACGATTTAAATAACACTTCACTGATATAGAGAGAGCTGTGAGATTTTTAAATTAATTACTTGCACTTTTTAACACGTAAACTGTTTTCATCTCACACTGAATACGTATAAAATTTCTCGAGGATGCATCTCGCGTCCGGTTAGAAACACTTTCTACAAGTAACACGTCCAGTTATGAGCGCTGTCTACAAGCAACTGAATTGATTTCTACCGCCTAAATTTGTAAATTTCTGTTTTTCAAGTCTCTGATTGGCTAATCCTACTCCAATACCTCTATTTAACTAAAGCTTTTTCTGGTCGTTGATTGGCTATTTATTAAACTGTCTCAAAATTTACATTATTGTTGCTCCAATAATGACTAGTAGCATTTAAACTTTCAAATTCATTATTGCCTCAAGGTTATCTCATTGTCACCTCATTGTTAGCAACCTTTAACCTATTATTCTCACAGCTCCTACATTATTAAATTACGTAATACATTCACATAAAATTATTGAACATGTATACAATAATATAAACATTTACAATGACTGTAATATATATTTTTTATATATTGTTACATACACATATTGCTTTAAGGCGGGCTGTTATTATATTATATATTATATAATTAGACTGAAATCATTTAAGTGTTAAAATACTGCCTCAAACTTTTGTGGCATCAAGAATATCCAAGACGTTTCTTTAACTTTATCAATTTTTGAAGTGTTAAAAATTACCATTACTTCTTCTCACGATATCATGAAAACCGTATGACATTTAAAAGCCAACATAATTTGTAGGAACCTCCTTTTAAACATTTGACCATCAATCTAGACTCCTGTGTTCCCTTTTTACATACGGAAAAATGTATAATGAAACTATATCTTTAAAAAAATTATCTACATTAACATTAAGTAAACAGAAAAATAAGCTTTTGTAAGAATGTTTTGTAACAGAAGTGATATGAATGTGACACATGAGATTTTTCGGGTCTGCAAGCACAGGTTGTGTTTGATGGAGCTGCAGGAATCGAACGTGGGTAGCCAGCACTCTGCCGTTAAATTGTTTGTGGGTCCTACACAAAGGTTCCTTAATGACATCGCCAAGATCAGAGACTAACACACGTTTTGACGTCACGCAGCGCTTGTAGCTATGGAAACGGCCGCCAGTTCATTAAGATTTCAACACGGAGCTCATACAGAACGCCAGTTTGTGTTTACCGTAACATGATATACGACCAATCAGATGTCTGCTTCCACGAAAAAATGCTATCTTTAAATATCCCTTAATGCACCAGCCCTTTCCTATAATTACATAAATAGGATGTTCAATAAGACACGCCAGCTGACCAAAAAGGAGGACTTTTCTTGGGAAAGTAAAAATTAGGAAAAGGAAGAGGGTTTTTACTAACTAATGCCAGGAAAACTTAAATTTTGTATTTAAAGAAGTATTGTCTTACGTTGTTTATTTATTTAGCTCCACGTATGGACGTCAATTTTAAAGAAGATGGTTTGTTACGTAATATGCTACTACGTATGTAAAAGCTGATTTGAAGATGTTTTATTTTTTTGTTGTTACACTCCAAGTTTAAAAATATTATATTAACTTTGTTATTAAGTTGTTTCTATAGATATTATTTATGTTTGTTTTTGCCTCGGCTGCTTCAGTATTACTTTAGAGTCACGTATCTCTTAGACAGGGCACGGTGCGACAAGAATGTAGGCTTACACAGATTTTAAGTTTAAATTCAGTTCTTTTTATTAATCCTTGACACAAATTAAATAGCACTACACTGATATCAATAGCTGTGATATTCTTTAATTTAATACTTGCACTTTGTTAACAAGTATACTTATATTTCGCCTCACACGAATACGTAATATTTCTTTAAAGAACACGTCTTCCATCCGGTCACTATCAAGGTCTGCCAGCAACTGAACATATTTAAACCGTCCAAACCCATAAACTTTTGTATTTCAAGTCTCTGATTGGGTAATCCTAGTCCAATAGAATACCTGCATTTAATTAAAGCTTTTTCTGGTTGTTGATTGGCTATTTTTAAACCGTCACAAAATTTACATTATTGCTGTCCTAATCCTGACTAGTTGTATTCAAACTCCCAAACTCATTATTCCTCAAGGTTACCTCATTGTTAGCAACTTTAAACGTATTATTCTCGCAGCTCTTACACTATTAAACTACGTAATGCATTCACATAACATTATTAAACATGTTTACAATAATATAAGAATTTGCAATGATTGTTACATACATTTGTTTTACAAATTATTACATACATATTGCTTCAAGGCGGGCTGTTATTAAATTTACATATCATATAATTTAATTGAAATTGTTCAAGTGTTAAAAATACTGCCTCAAATTATGAGCCTCAGAGTTTAGTAAAATTGCTAGCTTTAGGTTTTATAGCAACGACGGTTTTCTCCCGTTCAGAATAAAAAAATCTGATGTGTTACACTCACATGGCTTTCTCTACTCTTGTACAAACTATTTTTACAAACGCTTATTCTCCATATGCTTCATGTTAATCGAGATATCGAGATGTTAATCTTATTGCTAATTTTCTTGTAGGTGCAAGGGGAGTATGGTAGACTTTAAGCGATAGTCAAATATTTTAAGAGCTGGTTGCTATGTGGCGCATTCCATTCTCTGTGCATTTCCAGGACATAAAAAATTGAATAACAAATTCCCATTTGAGAAAAAGTATAAATATTGGAAAATTTAAGGGAATAACAAGCAATAACTCGAAAATGGTTCACTCAAAAAAAAATGTGTATTTTAACGCAATCTACATTTGTTGTGTAGTAAAATTTTGTCTATCTCTTATGGTTTACCATTTATGCAAAAGTCGTTCTCAATGAAGAATACTTTTGGAGACGTTCCCAGAAAATTCGAGATATATATTTCATTTGTCATGAAAATATCTTAAACATATGAGCCATTTTTGAGAAAATTAAATTTTTCGAGAAATGTTCCATGTAAAGTGTAATCTGGGGTGGGGGATTTTTTTGAAAACCTTCGTATCGTATCTCTGGAAGATACTGAACCTAAATACCAAGTTTGATGTTTATCCGACTGTTCGTTTCCGAGTTATGCTGTTCACAGACACACACACACCACACACACACATGGACATGCTTCCAAAAATGCTTTTTTTTTGGATTCAGGGGGTCTCAAAACATGTATTTCCGGTGAAATCTCGGTATCGAATTTTTGGGTGGAATACAATACTTCCCCTACCTAATATACGTAGTAGAGAAAGTAAAAATGTGATGTGTTACACTCACATGACTTCACTTGACAGAGGGAACAGAGATAAAAGTAATGGTAAAGGTGTGTATCACGGAGGGGCTCCCAGAACCGGGGCAGAGCACCGCGCGCAGGCTAGTTGGCCCATTGTGCTTCCAACGTGACCTTGGGAGGGAAAGATCAGGGGTGAGACCCGAAGGGCGACCAGATCCGGATGCAGACGGGCTCAAGTATGAGCGGGATCCCTAAAGTTTCCAGGTAGAACGCATCCGCCGCTGCACGCTCCCTGCCTACAAGAAACCTGAGCCATAGCGCAGCGACACCAGGGAAGAAACCTTTACGGAGTGCAAGCCACCGCCCAGCCGCAACTAGCCGAACACCTTCGCCTGGTTCATCTGCAAGGAACATGATGGGTACAGGAAATGAGAGGGAGGAGAGTTGTGTTAGAAGATGAACCACCCCAGCACTCGCTTGCCAACCTGGGAATATCACGAAAAACCCACGGGCCAGATTGTACGGTCGCCGAGGATCGATCCTGGGAGCTCCCGAATGCGGGCCAGAAAAGTAACCGCATTAGAACTGGGAACTATATGCTGCCTTAAAATTCCATACTCGTTCAATGCAATCGCTAGAAACAACTAAAAATGGACAAGACTTTAAAAGAATGGCTAAGTATTGAACAATGTGAATCATTAATAACGGATATCTCGGAAATGGTTTATGTCACAAAAATTATTACATTTTTTGTGAAGTACGTTTACCATTTGTACAAGATTATACAAAATTCCTTCCGAATGAAGAGGATTACTCAGGCTGTTCCTAGAAACTTCAAGGTATAGGGGTAAAGGTAGTATTATGGGACGGGGTTGTAAAGTGAGACATCTCAGTTTTACTGAAGCTATTGTTGCCATCTGGCGGTGACTCTACCAGACTGATCTAGAAGCCTCCCTAACCCTGCACATACCACAGCGTGTCAATAGGGTGAGGGCTGTGGTTGATAGAGGATTGTGTTGTTTTTGTGGTGTGA
The DNA here is from genome assembly GCA_030765065.1 of Deroplatys truncata. Lineage (NCBI taxonomy): Eukaryota > Metazoa > Arthropoda > Insecta > Mantodea > Mantidae > Deroplatys > Deroplatys truncata. The sequence continues at coordinate 232,994,981 of CM060976.1, read as the reverse complement.
AAAGTTTTAACAGCGGAAGATTCCGGTGCTATAACGCAAAATTCTGGTGGGATAATATAATTTATTTTGCACGTTTAATTAATGCATAGTTGTGTCTTTAAATAATTAGTTACATATACCTGGTTAGTTAATGTATAGGTGTATTATATTAGGTTATGTGCTGTTAACTGAATGGTGGTATTATGGGACAAGCAGAACTGAGGTGTCCCATATTGAAAGCTTCTTTCTCTGTCCAGCTTATTGATAGAAGAGATGCCGAGAACAAAACTGGGACCTTCTCCTAAAGGCATACGTAAAAACTGGAAGGAGGATGATATGACTGCTGCCGTAACATCAGTAAATTGCAAGAAACAACTGGTATCTATCCTCTAAATAGGAATGTGTTTACTGAGGTAGACTCAAACATTGCAGAAGAGCAAGAATCCCCTGCATTTAATCCTGAGGGTGACCAGACTCCAACCCTGCTGCATACTGAACCCAGAGAGCAGAACTACGTCAGTCCTCAGGATATTTCACCCATTCCAGTTCTGAAGAAAAGAACAAGTAACAAAGGAAGAAAATCATCAACAGCAGGTCTGATCACAAGTTCACCATATAAGGCAGCACTTGAAACTTACCGGAAGAATAAAAACCAAAGAAATCCTCGGAAAAGAAGACAAAACTCTTGTGTTTGTGCCTCTACTAGCAGTGATGTTCCAACAATTCCAGATGAAGCACAGCCATCGACAAGTAAAGATGAACCTCGGTCAACATAATTAAAGAAGGGTCCGAAGAAAACTAAAAAAATCTGATGTGTTACACTCACATGACTTTCTCTAATCTTGTACAAACTATTTATACAAACGCTAATTTTCTTGTAGATGTAAGGGGAATATATATTTACAAGGGCAATTTGGAAAGACAGTAGCCTTTAAGCACATACATATCTCTTAATAGCTAGTTGCTAGGTGCAGCACCATTCCCTTTCCCACAGATTAATACTCTTTGCATATCCAAGACAAAAAGAATTAATAACGAATTCCCATTTGAGAAAATAAGTATTGAAAAATTTAAGGGAATAACAAGCAATATCTCGAAAATAGTTCACTCAACAATCAAAAATGTATATGACATAAATTGTGTATTTTTACGCGATCTACATTTTTTGTGCAGTAAAATTTTGGTCTATCTCTTATGGTTTACCAGTTATGCAAAAGTCGTTCACAATGAAGAATACTTTTGGAAACATTCCCAGAAAATTCAAGATATACATTTTATTTGTCATAAAATATCTTAAACATATGATATTTTAATCAAAATCGTTAGAGCCATTTTTGAGAAAATTAAAATTTTCGAAAAATCTTCCATGTAAAGGGTAATCTGGGGTGGGGGGGTTTCTTGAAAACCTTCGTGTCGCATCTCTGGAAGATACTGAATCTAAATACCAAGTTTGGTGTTTATCCGACTGTTCGTTTCTGAGTTATGCTGTTCACAGACAGACACACACACGGACATGTTTCCAAAAATGCTTTTTTTGGATTCAGGGGGTCTCAAAACAAGTATTTCCTGTGAAATCTCGGTATCGAAGTTTTGGGTGGAATACAATACTTCCGCTACTTACTATACGCAGTAGAGAAAGTAATAACACGAGCTTTAAAGCTAGCAGAAGACTTGCATTCAGGAAGAATCTTGTGATTCATATGACACTAATGTCTCCATCTCTTCAGGTGAATCAGTTTTGCCAATTCCAACGAAGGATTACATCACTTACTGAGTGATTTTTTGCGACTCGAGGCCTGGAGAACTCTTGGACCAAGTGCGACGTTAGTGGCAGACGGTCACACATGGGCTGTTCTGCATGTGAGAATGACAGCTTCATTTGTGACTTTTGTGCGTAAAATTGTACTCTTTAGAAGTTGTTCTTCCAACTTCCATTTAAAAGACTGAACACAATTTTAATTAATTGTTTTAGACAAAGCATACTTTTTTATATTACATTTCAATTGTTTATTTTTTCAGTTCCTGTTAAAAAATACCAGATAATATTACTATTTTTAGTTTAATGGTGCATTTTAATGCTCGATTGTTCTCTGTCCCATATTACCATCCAAAGTTTAAGATCGTCAGATTTGCAACTATTTCGTTTTTTCAAAACTTTAGGCTAATACAATATAATTTGCGCCATTCCACATTTCAGATCATGAGGAGAAATTATTTCTGGGTAGATCCCTAGAATTAGTTACAAACGTTCACATGTATTTTAATATTTATGGGAAAATTCAAAAGACTGTCCCATAATACCACCTTTTCCTCTACATTTTATTCTTCATGTAAATGCCTTTAATCTATGATAATTTGTTCAAATCGCCAAAGCGATTTTTGCAAAAATAAAGAATTTCGAAAGACGTTCCAAGTAAAGGGCAGTTGGGAAGGGATGGATTATTTTGAAAATCTTCATGTCGCATCTCTGGAAGGTACTGGACCTACATACCAAGTTTGGTATTTATCCAAATTTTCCTTTTTGTATTATGCTGTTCACAGACAGAGCACATAACCGATACAAGGACTTTTTTACTTTCTCTATTAGGTAATGTATTGCATTTCACCCAAAAACTCGATATCGAGATATCACAGGAAATACATGTTTTGAGGTGCCTTGAATCCAAATAAAGTATTTTTGGAAACATGTCCGCGTGTGTCTGTCTGTTAGTCTGTGAACAGCATGTCGTCCTCCGTGGACTAGTGGTACCGTGCTAGCTTCTAGTTCCCAAGGTCGCGGGTTCAAACCCGGCGGAAGACGATGGATTTTTTCGGGCGTAAAAATCCTTACGGAAGGGAAGCAAAGCCGGTATCTTAGATTTACGGCACGTAAAAGAACCTCAAGCCTGATACAGAGTCTCTGATCAAAATTACCGGTCCTTCACGCCAAATATAGAATGTGACGCTAAGGACCATAGTAGTTAAAGAACGTCCATAAATACTACACACTTTATTTTAATTGTGAACAGCATAACTCAAAAACGAAAAGTCGGATAAATACCAAACTTGGTGCTTGAGTTAGCTATCTTCTAAAGATGCGACACAAAGATATTAATTAAAATTCCTTCACCTCAGACTATCCTTTACATGCAACGTTTATTGAAAATTTTGTTTTTCTAAAAAATAGCTCTAACAATTTTAATTAAAATATCGCATGTTTAAGTTATTTTTGTGGAAATTAAATGTGTATCTTGAATTTTCTGTGAATGTTCCCAAAAGCCCTCTACATTCTGAATGACTTTTGCATAAACCGTAAGAGATAGACAAAAATTTTGCTACACAAAAGCATGTAGATCCCGTTAAAACACACAATTTATGTCATACACAGTTTTACTTTCTCTACCACGTATAGTAAGTAGGGGAAGTATTGTATTCCACCCAAAAATTCGATACCGAGATTTCACCGGAAATATATGTTTTGAGGCCCCCTGAATCCAGAAAAACATTTTTGGAAAAATGTCCGTGTGTGTGTCTGTGAACAGCATAACTCAAAAACGAGAGAAAAGAAATAAGAATATTACAAAACTATTTCCTCTTCTCTCTATAAGCAACCGGTATTACGCCATTGGTATTATTGTCACGCGTGTCAAGGTGAGCCTATTATGAAGGATATTGAGTAACAACCTGTTTATAATAGTAGGATTGCATTAAGTCGTGTTATTGCACGACATCAGATTTTTGCTTCCTCTACCACATAACCTACCTAGTGGGTAGACAAGCTATTGTATACCACCTAAAATATGATATCGAGATTTCACCAGAAATACATGTTTTTGAGGCACCCTGAATCCAAAAACAACATTTTTGGAACAAGGGATATCTCGGAAATCTGATGTGTTACACTCATATGACTTTCTCTACTCTTGTACAAACTATTTTTACAAACGCTTATTCTCCATATGCTTCATGTTAATCGAGATGTTAATCTTATTGCTAATTTTCTTGTAGATGCAAGGGGAATTGGTAGGCTTTAAGCGATAGTCAAATATTTTAAGAGCTGGTTGCTATGTGGCGCATTCCATTTTCTTTGCATGTCCAGGACATAAAAAAATGAATAAGGAATTCCCATTTGAGAAAAAGTATTAAGTACTGGAAATTTCAAGCAAATAACAAGGAATATTTCGGAAATGATTCACTAGACTAAAAAAATAAAAAAAAGATAATTGTGTATAATAAAACTTGTGTGTTTTAGCAAGATGTGCATCTTTTGTATAGTAACAATTTGTCTATCTCTAACGGTTTACTACTACGCAAATGTAATTCAGAATGAAGTGAACTTTTGGGGACATTTCCGAAAATTCAGATTTCATTTGCCATGGGAATATCTTAAACATATGATACTTTAATCAAAATTGTTAGAGCCGTTTTTTATAAAATCAAAATTTTAGAAAAATGTTCCAAGTAAAGTGTAGTCTGGTTTAGGGAGATTTTCTTGAAAATATTCATATCATATCTTTGAAGTTTGGTAATTATCAGACTTTTCGTTTTTGGTATTATGTTTTTCAGACACACACAGACCTTATTCTAAAAAAAATGTTTTTTTCTCTTTTAATTAAGGGGGCTTCAAAATATGTATTTCTGATGAAATCTCGGTATCAAATTTTTGGGTGCAATGCAATACTTCCCCTACTTACTGTACGTAGTAGAGAAAGTAAAAAGGAATCGAAATGTTTTACATTTTTGGTCAGCTTTCACAGTTGCATTGTTTTAAGTGACAACCACTGTTTGACTTACCCTTAGAACTAAATTATTTGGTAGTGTGTCATCGAGGATAACGTAGGCTCATTATTTATTTGTCTGTGATTTCTTTTTGTTTCAGGTAAGGAGTTCCTCTTGACGTGGTTACCTGGGCGTGAGAGAAAGAACAAACTGAGAGGTAATTCAAGATGCACAAGACAAATGAGGCCGTCACTGTGAATTTTAGATTAAACATCAGTCCAGACGGTATTCGCTTCTCTCGATGGAAAATCCGATAGACGGAAAACGAGCGTCCAGCTGCTGCGCGCGCATTTCACGCACACGATTTTGTAGTAATACGCAAGCCAGAGGCGTACGCACGTTTCGAGAAATCGATAGGTAGCGAGTAACCCTGTCAGCCCGTGCACGCAACAAGCCAGGCTTTTGTTTTCCTAGTTCGACCCAGACATCGTATATATAGTCACTTTCAGGCGATCACTCGGAAACGAAATAACAGCGCAGTTTAATAGCCGTTTTCATTAAGATTTTAGTTCTGTCGAAGTAACATCAGAGTTAAATCAAGATTATATCTCCTACACTTCTGTCCAACCGATGCTACATCGGGAGAAATTAGATTTAAAATGATGACATGTGGGGAAATCTTCATTAATACCCTTGTTTGGCGGAAAATAAATGTTGATTAGAGGCTTCGACCGAATAAACCATATGTACCGTCTTGATATAAAAAGTCTCTCAACGATTCTTCACTCGCTAATGCAAATAATGTCCTTACTTACTTATTACTTTCTCTACCACGTATAGTAAGTAGGGGAAGTATTGTATTCCATCCAAAAATTCCAAAGCATTTTTGGAAGCATGTCCGTGTGTGTGTCTGTGTGTCCTTGAACAGCATAACTCAGAAACGAACAGTCGGATAAACACCAAACTTGATATTTAGGTTCAGTATCTTCCAGAGAAGCGACACGAAGGTTTTCAAGAAAATCCCCCACTCCAGATTACCCTTTACATGGAAGATTTTTCGAAAATTTTAATTTTCACAAAAATGGCTCTAGCGATTTTGATTAAAATATCATATGTTTAAGATATTATCATGACAAATGAAATGTATATCTCGAATTTTTTGGGAATGTCTCCAAAAGTTTTCTTCATTGTGAACGACTTTTGCATAACTGGTAAACCATAAGATATAGACAAAATTTTACTACACAAACATGTAGATCGCCTTAAAATACACAATTTATATCATATACATTTTTTTTGTTGAGTGAACCATTTTCGAGATATTGCTTGTTATTCCCTTAAATTTTCCAACACTTATACTTTTTCTCAAATTCGTTATTCATTTTTTTATGTCCTGGATATGCAAAGAGAATGGAATGCGCCACATAGCAACCAGCTCTTAAAATATTTGACTATCGCTTAAAGCCTACCATATTCCCCTTGTACTTACAAGAAAATTAGCAATAAGATTAACATCTCGATTAACATGAAGCATATGGAGAATAAGCGTTTGTAAAAATAGTTTGTACAAGAGTAGAGAAAGTCATGTGAGTGTAACACATCAGATTTTTTTGTATATAATTCTCTCGGCTTTTTACGAGACAGGTTGTAGCAGGCGATGAGTGAATGAAATGAATGTGGAAATTACCCCGCGAAACAGTTGTCTACTCACTGGTGTTTTAATTTAGCGAGGGCCCTTAATGGCCCTTAACGTGATACCTGAAGTGAAAAACATATTTCTTGTTGACAAAATAGTATTTCTGTATAGGGAATCTCGCTACTCTCTCTTATGCTAAAACACCAATGAAGTATAGTACTACAATAAGTGAATATTATTATGGTATACCATTTGGCATTCATACTGTGACTTTGTCCAGTTTTAACTGTCACTCGCTAAGTTCTCCCCGTCACTTCATTAATGTGAGCTAGTTCAGCTTTCTTTGCGACGTAGCGGCGTAATGAAATACGCGCAAACAGCCTCTTTTCCTTCAGGTTCACTGGCAGAGGAGTCGAACACAATATCTCTCTAAGCTCTCGCAGCAGTAGCACTCATTGTACACCACAACTATCGCCGCAAACTCACACGGAGAATGCACTAAATTACCAGCACTTTATGCCGTACTAGAACTCATTAAATGGCAAACCCGCGAGAATACTCGCTTACATAGTCGCTGGAATTTTCCACAGAGTTCTAGAATGTTTGGGAGGTGGGAAGGAAGAAGCTTTCAGAATAATCCCACTATCTTTCGATAGCGCTTCTGGAATTTTCGCTAAGTGATATCGTCATTCCGTGTCCTTTTCTCTATTTACCTCTCCATCAGCTAGTCGGTCGGCGTCTTATACCCGATAAGCGAGGTCCGCAGTTGCATTATATCATCAACACTAATGCAGGCAACAGACTGATAATACTCTTTTTATTTGCAACTAAAGGAAACCAATATGGACAAATAGACCATTGAACTTCCTATCTGATTGTGGATGTGGACAAACCCTCTTCTAGGAGTTCCGTAAAAACTGCTGTGATATCAAGGTTGCAAAACAAATAGGTTCAGTGCAACAGTTCTATTCGTAAACAAGAATTGTACAAGTTAATTGAAGTAAACAAACCTATAGGGAAAAGTTTAAAGTTGACATATTTTTTAATTTCTTTAGGCTACTTGTCGTTCGCTTATGCCCATACACGTGGATCTAAATCCTATAGGATCAGCATTGGGGAAGGTGAAACGAATGATTATGCTAAGAAAAGTAACAGGTGACATCGCTACGAGATGGCGTTTGTGATTCAAACCCACTTGCAGGTTTATGCAATCATGTAGAGAAGATAGAAAACTATTAATGGAAGAAGTATGATATGAGAAACGTTCATCAACAGTATTTTCTTTTCGTTCAGCCGTTCATTTTCCTCTTCCTCCTCCAGCGAAAGTGAGTCTAGTTCAGAAGAGTAGCCACACCACATTTTTTAGATGAGTATGCATTTTGTTTTTTCTCCATTTATATGCCGTCTTTAATATCTCTGGTCATATCGGCTGATTTTTACCTTTGGAACAGTTGCTCGTTGACAGTTATGTTAATCTTTATTTCATGCTATACTGGTTTTTCGTTTTATTCATTTCTTATATTCACACACGCCCATTCATACTTCTAACCTCTAGAGTGGATAGAGAATAATCGTGGCGAAAGAAAATGTCCTACCTTCATCTGGGATTCGAATTCATCACATTTATCACATTTATCACATGCCATCATGCTAACCGCCAGACTACAGTGGCAAACCGAGTGTATTTTGTTTATAAGCTAAATACTCCATAGCGTATAACATGAAAGGCTATGTTTCGCGATCTTAGCGACTTCTTCGCTTTAATTTAGCGAGAACTGAGGCGGTATTTTTAACACTTGAATAATTTCAGTTAAATTATATAATATGTAAATTCAATAACAGCCCACCTTGAAGCAATGTGTATGTAATAATTTTTAAAATGTATGTAACAGTCATTGCACATGCTTATATTATTGTAAACATGTTCAATAATATTATGTGAATGCATTACGTAATTTAATAATGTAGGAGGTGTGAGAATAATAAGTTAATCGTTGCTAACAATGAGGTAACAATGAGGTAACCTTGAGGCAATAACGAGTTTGAGAGTTTAAATGCTACTAGTCATTGTTAGAGCAGCAATAATGTAAATTTTGAGACAGCTTAAAACAGCCAATCAACAACCAGAAAAAGCTTTAGTTAAATGCAGGTATTCTATTGGACTAGGATAGCAAATTAGAGACTTGAAATACAGAAATTTACAAGTTTAGACGGTTGAAATCTAGTCAGTTGCCTGCAGACCGTGATAGTAACCGGATGCAAGATGCGTCCTCCAGAGAAATATAATACGTATTCGTGTGAGACGAAAAATAAGTATACGCGTTAAAAAGTACAAGTAATTAAATAAAAGAATATCACAGCTCTCAATATCAGTAAGTGCTATTTAATTTGTGTCAAGGATTTATAAAAAGGAGTGAATTAAAACTTAAAAATCTGTGTAAGCCTACATTCTTGTCGCATCACGCCCTGCCAAGACTTTCATGTCTCTAAGAATAATACTGACGCAGCCGAGACAAACATAAATATTAAATATTTAAAGAAACAGTTTAATTACAAAGTTTTCTTATTTCAAGTTCGGCTCCCCAACAGTTGAAATACGATACAACTACTTCAATACAACCTACTTCAAGTCGGCTTTTCATACGTAGCAGCAAGCAACGTAAAGAACAATTCTACTTCAAATTTGACGCCATACGTGGGGCTAAATAAATAAGAACTACAATACAACAAAAGTTACTTCAGAACATACACTGCAAAGGGTAAGCATTATTAGAGGAACGAGTCCAGGGCCAGACATGACAGTATAGATGGGATTGTTTAGCAAATAACCGACTGACTGCATTCCTGCCAGGGACTATGAGCTGCTGCATGGACGGTAATGAACGCCTGTGTAAAATAATCTGTTACTTTGCAGCGTGCCTGTCATGCGAATAGCTCACCGACTTGGCGCACGCGCACTATCTAGGACTACTAATTTAACCGAATATGTAATGCTAGTATTGTGATAAAGGTGTTCATTATCGGCTTATCTGCCAGTAACAGATGGCAAACGGAAATGGTTGATAAGATATCAAATGTCAATATGTCGCAATAACTTTTATATGACGAGAATGAGTGGTGTGAAATCTATTTCAGCTAGTGATATAGCAATTTGTATTCCTATATAAAATTTACAGCTATTTTAAACGACAACTTGAAAGCCACCAAACGCAGTATCTAACTGAAAAAAATCTGATGTGTTACACTCACATGACTTCCTCTTCTCTTGTACAAACTATTTTTACAAACGCTTATTCTCCATATGCTTCATGTTAATCGAGATGTTAATCTTATTGCTAATTTTCTTATAGGTGCAAGAGGATAATGGTAGTATTTAAGCGATAGTCAATTTTTTTAAGAGCTGGTTGCTATGTGGCACATTCCATTCTCTTTGTAAGTCCAGGAGAAAAAGTATAAGTATTGGAAAATATAAGGAAATAACAAGCAATATATCGAAAATGGTTCACTGGAAAAAAAAAGTATATTACATAAATTGTGTATTTTAACGCCATCTATTTTTTTGTGTAGTAAAATTTTGTCTATCTCTTATGGTTTACCAGTTATGCAAAAGTCGTTCTCAATGGAGAATACTTTTGGAGACATTCCCAGAAAATTCGAGATATACATTTCATTTGTCATGAAAATGTCATAATCATTAGATATTTTAATCAAAATCGTTTGAGCCATTTCTGAGAAAATTAAAATTTTCCATGTAAAGGGTAATCTGGGGTGGGGGGATTTTCTTGAAAACCTTCGTGTCGCATCTCTGGAAGATACTGAAACTAAATACCAAATTTGGTGTTTATCCGAAAGTTCGTTTCTGAGTTATGCTGCTCACAGACACACATACGTCTGTTTCCAAAAATGCTTTTTTTTGGATTCAGGAGGCCTCAAAACATATATTTCTGGTGAAATCTCGGTATCGAATTTTTGGGTGGAATACAATGCTTCCCCTACTTACTATACGTAGTAGGGAAAGCAAAAATCTAATTTGTTGCACTCATATGAGTTTCTCCACTCATTCTTATACAAACTATTCTTACAAAAGCGTCTTCTTCTATCTACTTATTGCTATTCAGACAAACTTTCTTCATTGTGAACGACTTTTGCATAACTGGTAAACCATAAGACATAGACAAAATTTTACTGCACAAAAAATGTAGATCGCGTTAAAATACACAATTTATGTCATATACATTTTTGTTGTTGAGTGAACCATTTTCGAGATATTGTTGTTATTCCCTTAAATTTTCCAATACTTTTTCTCAAATGGGAATTCGTTATTCATTTTTTTATGTCCTGGACACAAAGAGAATGGAATACGCCACATAGCAACCAGCTCTTAAAATATTTCACTATCGCTTAAAGCCTACCATATTCCCCCTGCATCTACAAGAAAATTAACAAAAAGATTAACATCTCGATTAAGATGAAGCATATGGAGAATAAGCGTTTGTAAAAATAGTTTGTACAAGAGTAGAGAAAGTCATGTGAGTGTAACACATCAGATTATTTGTGTAAGCTTTTGTCTCTCTCTCTTATGGTTTATCAGTAGGCTTGGACGGGTTATTCACCGCTTGTGTGCTGGTGGAACGTACCGCGGTCATAGCAGCACAAGCGAGCTACACATATACGCGATATGTGTCCGACTATAAATTGAACACATAATACGTACATACAAATTTTCTCTCTTTATAATATTAGCATAGATTTAGCTGCAATAACAAGTGAACTTAAATCAGTATGCCAACATTTATGACAGGTAATGACAGGTATTTGTGTGAATAATGTGTAGAATAGAGGTGGAAATTAATGATAATGGGTAGAGAAAGTCATGGGATTTTTAACTTGTCACCTTTTACTTTATACCTTTCTGTTTTCGTATAAGTTCATTATTAACAATTTTACGATGTGTTACATTCATATGACGTTCTATAGTCTTGTATAAATTATTTTTACAAACGCTTATTCCCCATCTACTTCATGTTAATTGATATAAAAATTTGCAGAAACTTATGGTATTGCTAATTTTCTTATAGGTGCAAAGAGAATATGGTATTCTTTAAACGGTAGTCAAATCTTTTAAGAACTGGTTGCTAAGTGCAGCATTCCATTCAAACAAATAACAAGGAATATCTCGTAAATGGTTCACTCGACAAAAGAAATGTATATGACATAAATTGTGCGTTTTAATGAGATCTACATTTTTTTGTGTAGTAAAATTTTGTCTATCTCTTATGGTTTACCAGCTATGGCAAAGTCATTCAGAATGAAGAGGACTTTTTGGGACATTCCCAAAAAAATTCGAGATACACATTTCATTTGTCATGAAAATATCTTAAACATATAATATTTTAATCAAAATTGCTAGAGCCATTTTTGAGAAAATAAAAATTTTCGAAAAATGTTCCATGTAAAGGGTAATCTAGGGTGGGGGACTTTTCTTGAAAATCTTTGTGTCGCATCCTTGGAAGAACTAAACTCAAATACTAAGTTTAGTTTTATCCGACTTTACGTTTTTGAGTTATGCTGTTCACAGACAGACACACACACGGTCATGTTTCAAAACATTATTTATTTGGATTCAGTGCACCTCAGAACAGCTATTTCCAGTGAAATCTCGGTATCGATTTTTTGGCTGGAATGAAATACAGAGTGAGCCAAAAGACTCCGAACAGGCTGCGCGGTGTTTTGCCTGTCCGCGTCCTCGGCGCTCCTTGCAGTCTGCCGCTATCATAGAAAGGCGCGGAAGAAACCATACAACATTTTTAAAACTACTTTTAAAGGCTTTACTTACCAACTTTACGAAAGGAAATGCTGAAACTGGCTACCGTCGTTGTCCATGCATTTTTGGCACCTCATTAGGAAACTATCCATCACTCGCCGTAGTTCACGTTGAGAAATTTCCTGGCGGATATTTTGTTTTAATTCTTCCAGGGTGTGTGGGTTTGTCTTGTACACTTTGTTTTAAGTTACCCTTGAGGGGTATATTATGAACAATATTACCGGCTGCTCGGTGTTTTTTCCACTGGGCGTGTATAATGTGATAAAAAGATAACGCACTGCTGCTACAAAGTCACGCTGTTGTGGTTTCGCTGCGCAGTGTGGAGTGCAGTTTTGAGTGACAGTGATGTGATGTAGTTCAGTTATTACGAGTTATTTTTTATTTTGTCATGTACTTGGTCACAAAGTATATTATGGCTCAGTATATGTTTTCTACTGCACAGCGTGTAATTTATGATTCGTATGTGTTAACTCAGTCAATTCGCCAAGTGAAAGTACGATTTGCAGAAAGCTTTCCAGGTGTAAAAGTTCCATGCCCTACAACAATCCATAAACTTTACAGTAAATTTCAGGTCACAGGAAGTGTTCAGGCTAAGAAATTTAAAAGACGGCGTTCGGTTCTGACCGAAGAAATATTAGACGACATCGGTATTGATGGATAGTTTCCTAGAGAGGTGCTAAAAATGTATGGATAACGAAGGTGGCCAGTTTCAGTATCTCCTTTCGTAAGGTTTGTAAGTAAAGCCTTTAAAAGTACTTTTAAAAATGTTATATGATTTCATCCGCGCCTTTCTATGATAGCGGCAGACAGCAACGACCACCGAGACGCGTTAAGGAAAAATACCGCGCAAGCGGTTCCTAGTTTTTTGGCTCACCCTGTACTTCCCTACTCACAATACCTAGTAGAAAAGGTAATAAAAAAAAGAAAACGTAATTCGTGATATAAACACTGAGTAATGTTTCCACATGTTGTCTGTCACTATGTCAGCACTGTTTATTTTGAGTCTATCACTAAAAAATATGTATCGTGAACAGAAGAATCACTTTATGCACGGTGTAATAAATAGGTTATATATAAAATGTCTTAATGGATAGCGAAAGTCGTTTGAGAGTTTCACGTCAGTAAGTTTCTTACTTACTGAGTAGAGAAAACAGACAGAGAAGTGGGAGACGACGTGGAACAGAAAAGAATTAAGCACCGCATGCTGCCAGACTCACAATAGAAGCCAAAGACCAGCTTTAGTCGAGACCGCAGTTTGTTTGCTGTGTGTCGAGACCACAAAGGTGCAGATTTTCTTGTTTTGGGTAGAAGCTTAAGTCTCTCTGGATGAGGAATTAGCAAGAACAGAGAAACCGCGACAAACAGCACCTGCAGATCACCTCAAACACACACGAGTACCTCCTAATGATCTTCAAGCCTTTTCATATCAATGGCCCTTCAAAAAGAAAGAAAAGCCCTATCACATGAATGGACTGTCAACAGGTATCCCAGTTCAAACGTCCAGCTCGTTTAATTGCGTCGTTACTTGATGTTGACAGAATGTTTAGTGCCACAGATTTAATTCAGTTATTTGGGCACGGCGCTCATGTATTCCACGCCAAAACCGATAACGAGCAGCTATTTTCACTAGAGTGAATGGCAATCAAGGGCTAAAAACTTAACCATTAGTATAGTAAAAGTAAGATAATGGTAGGGTTTAAGGAAACTGAAAAGCTTAAAACGATAAAATTAGGCATTTTCTGATTATGATGTAAAATAATTCTGGGATTCTTTATGGTTCAGAATATACCTACGTGGTTTATTCGTCATTTAAAACTCTTAACCCCTAAAGGCATTTAAATGACTGCGTGTTGATTTAAACTTTGGAGCTCCACGCTCCTTTTGCTAAAACTTCTAATATCTCAACATATTCTGAAAGAACATCACAGGCTTGATACCATAGTAATTACAATAAATAATTCCCGTATATTAAATCATGTATAATATAACAAGCTTGAGTTGAAATATTTGTCCAAAGAAAAAGGTCATTAGCGAGTCATGTTAAGAGAAGTCATTAGTAATAACAGCTGGGGTAGCGAACGTTAAGCATATAAGTTCCTGGAATGCTGTTAAGAAGTGAGTTCAGTACGTTTGAACAGAAGGTTCTGCATAGTAAAAAGTTAACAGACGCATACGAGGAGTTTTTAGTATAGCCCCATGATAGGGAGCCTTGGTAGGGGTATTGATATGTGGCGGAGCTTAAGTTAAAAAAAGAGCACGGTTTCTAAATCAGAGACACCCTCTCTTGAAACCCGTAAGTTAATTATGTGACTTACACGTGTGTTATTTTAAGCGTTCAGTGGCGCGCTTCTGTGATAACATTTAGCGGCTATCGCGAGGGATCTTTCCGAGTAACATTTCTGTGACTTACGGCAATTGACCCTTTGCTTAATTATTGACATATAAGTAATTAATTCTAAATTCAACAGTCGGCGACTCCTTTCAAACTGAACATTTTAGTGAACATCAACATTTATCAGCTAACTAAACTGGTGTTATCTTTTCACACTACGCTCACGCATACCTTGAGAGAAAGATCTCATAATGAAACACTGTAGCAGCCGGCAGCAGAATCAACAGCAGATATTAGAGACGACGTCTAAAAGATGACACCGGGCTTCAGGCTTTATCTATGGAGTCTTAGGTCAAAAGGCATAGAATTGCAAATCAGGAAGCACTAATGTTAAGTCATATCTTTGAACTGAAGTTATCTTAAAACTATATTTTTCCAAATATGTGTTCCGTCTGAAATTTTGCACACTTATGCAAGAAAATCTGTTTACATACATTGAACTAGAGTTAGATATTTTAAGTAGATATAATCCATTTTAAAAAAAGTTGAGGGTCTTTTAAAAATATATATATTTATTGAATCTCTTCACAGATAAAAAAATGACACCCAGAAATACTATTGGTAGCTTAACTTCAGTGGTATGGGGTAGAATGCCTTCATATGAGCTCATGAGTATACATTTTGGGTGTTCACAAAAATTTGAAATACCATCTGCTGCATAATAGTCATGATTACGAACAAACTGATACAACTGCTGCCGCTCCTAACAACAAAAAATAATAATAGTAATAATACTAATTTGTCTGACGAAAGAAATGCTTTTTTATGTTTGTTATATGTATAAGTACTGTGGGGGCAAGAAATTAAAATTATTGTAGTTGAGGTTATGGATGGTATGGAGAAACTGGAAGAAATTTCCGAGCTTGTGCACGTTACCTACTTCTGCTATAATAACTATAACTTCTGCCGTAGTATGCTACCACCTAGTGGCACTGACGTAAATTTGGTGACAGTATGGAAACAGTGTGGGGAAGCTTCGCGCGCCAGTGCACTTCTTCACGTGTGCACGATCCGTATGTATTTGGCCCTATAAACAGACGCAGCTCCGAGATGGCGAGGAAGAAGGGTCGCTCTGTCGCCGCTCCTGCTACGGCAGGAACCTCTTCATCTCCTCCGGTACCCGCCGAGGAGATTTCGCCGCAGCCGCCGCAGCCTAGGGCAACCTACGCTTCGACCGCCTCCTCGCCACGTGCCAGCGCAGCTTCGCCGGGATTGCCTCCGCAGTTCCCGCCAGCTTCACCGCAGCCAACGTCGGTCCTGGATACTGTCCAGCCAGCGCAGTCACAGCCTGTGCCTCATGGGAGGTACAGTGCTGTAATCCGAGGGGTTCCGAGGGACCTGCCAGTCAGGTTCCTCATCAGCGCAGCACGCCACCAGTGATCTTCAACCTTGAAGGCCGCTCGGATCCAGGGAGCACAGGGACCCACTACCCTCGTCAGGATCGAGTTCGCAGACCCTGGTGACCAGGAAGCGGCCTTGAGGGCGGCCCTGCCCTTGTTAGGGCGGTGCTTACGCATCGAGGCCAGCCGAATGGAACGCCAGGTCCCCTGCCGACGCTGTTGTGCCTACGGGCACAGCGAGAGCTCCTGCTCGTCGAAACCCAGGTGCCACTACTGTGGCGCTGCCAGCACCACGTTTCGTGCACCCAGCACGACCTGCGCCGCCGACGCCGCTACTGCGCGACCTGTGGTGGGTCATCTCACTTTACCGGCCAGGCGCTCTGCCCCCTGCATCCCCGCAGGAAGGCACCGCCGAAGCCATCAGCACCTCCAGCGCAGCCATCAACACCGACACCATCACCAGCGACGACATCATCATCTACAGCAGAGATCATCGAGGAAGTCCAGGGCCTACGCGACGCCGTTCAGGATCTCCACGCGGAGTTCCTGAACATGACGACGAAGCTTACAGCCCTGGAGGAACTCATCAGGGACCTTCAAGACACCTCAGCTGCTCAGCAAGTTTTTCTAGCCGGGCAGTTCCAGACCTTCACTTCCAGACTCAGCACCATCGAAAACTCCATCCAGAACTCATCTGCAGCAACGGACTTCATAACACAGCATCTAGATTCCATCGACATGACCATCAGATCCCTGGAAGCGCAGCAACACGAGCTCCGTGCCCACTTCCAGCAGCCAGCCAAACCGGAGGCCCGAAGCAACCGCCGAAGGCCTTCGCCCACCGCAGTATACGCAGCAGAATTCATGAGTAGGATGCAGCTTCCCAAGAAGTAAGTTCAACGCAAACCTACACCATCCACACAATCACCTTACCAACTCTTTCCTAAACCCACGCCATTTTTCACTAGTGTTGCAGTCAGGTTTCATGGCTGCAACCTAGTAACCACCTATCCCGCTTCAGCCCATAGGGCGGAGACATCCATCTTTCACATACTAACGCGGGTGCTATGCGGGACCGCAAAAAGCCACGTCCTTCCACTTTTACCTTCTTCCTTTTTCCACCGGTGGATGAGTTTTTAGTGGGTATGCCGACTATTGGTGAGTCCCACACTCTCAGTCCCGACTCCCATCGGGGCTGGGGTAAGTGATTAAATCATTTTCTCCTCCACTCGAAAAAAAAGGCCCTATAAGACAATTACCTCATACCAATTGCACATGCGCAGATTCCTTAAAACGTGCACAAGTCAAGATGTGTTAGCCACTGGGTTGCATGTCTCATCGAGTTTAGAGTAGCCGGTAGATTAACTGCTATAGATTTTAAATTATCGCATATATGTTACGTTTAATAGCACTTAAAGAAAGAAAAAATATCTAATGTGATACATTCACATGAATTTCTATACTCTCTATCCTTATTAGTGGGTATACAAAGTACGCTTACTAAAGCATATTTTACTATTTACTGCATTTTAATCCAAATAACCGTTGCAGAAATACCTACATTGCGCATTTCGTTATAGGTATAGACAGAACAGCGATAGTCAAATGTTTCAGAACTGAACGCTATATACTTGCCTTAAAATTCCACACTGTTTCCATGACATCGCGAGAAACAGCTGAATATTGAAAGGACTTTAAAAAATAAAAAATAAATGAACCGTTCGAACCTTAATATGGATATCGCAGAAACGGCTTATGCCTCAAAACACTTATTTTAAATGAACTCTGTGTTTAGAGATCTACATTTTTACTTTCTCTACTACGTATAGTAAGTAGAGGAAGTATTGCATTCCAGCCAAAAATTCGATACCGAGATTTCACAGGAAATATATGTTTTGAGGTGCTCAGAATGCATTAAAGCATTTTTGGAAACATGTCCCTCTGTGTGTCTGTGTGTGTGTCTGACTGTGAACAGCATAACTCAGAAACGAACAGTCGGATAAACACCAAACTTGGTATTTAGGTTCAGTATTTTTCAGAGATGCGACACGAAGGTTTTCAGGAAAATCCCCCCACCCCAGATTACCCTTTACATGAAACATTTTAATTTTCTCAAAAATGGCTCTACCGATTTTGATTAAAATATCATATGTTTAAGATATTTTTATGACAAATAAAATGTATATCTTGAATTTTCTGGGAATGTCTCCAAAAGTATTCTTCATTGTGAACGACTTTTGCATAACTGGTAAACCATAAGAGATAGATAAAAGTTTACTGCACAAAAAATGTAGATCGTGTTAAAATACACAATTTATGTCATATACATTTTTTTGTTGAGTGAACCATTTTCGAGATATTGCTTGTTATTCCCTTAAATTTTCCAATATCAGCTCTTAAAATATTTGACTATCGCTTAAAGCCAACCAATTTCCCTTGCATCTACAAACAAATTTGCAATAACATTAACATCTCTATATCCCGATTAACATGAAGCATATGGAGAATAAGCATTTGTAAAAATAGTTTGTACAAGAGTAGAGAAAGTCATGTGAGTGTAACACTTCAGATTTTTTCTGTAGTACGTTTTCGCCTATCGCTTAGCATTTACCGGTTATACAAGATAAACAAAATTCCTTCCGGATGAAGAGGGCTTCATAGGCTATTTCCAGAAAATTCAAGATATACATTTTATTTTCCTTATAAATATCCTTCATACATGGTATTTTATTCAAAATAGTTAGAGCCACTTTTTAGAAAATGAAACATTTAGAAAAAATGCTCCATGTAAATTGTAGTTTGGAGTAGGCGGATTTTGTTGAAAACCTTCGTGTCATATCTTTGCAAGGTATTAAATCTTAATACGAGTTTGGTATTTCCCCGACTTTTCGTTTTTGACTTGTCACCTTCATAGACACACAGACACAGTTTCCAAAAATGTATTTTCTTATTCAGGGGGCCTCAAAACATGTACTTCCGGTGAAATCGCGGTATCGAATTTTTGGGTGGAATGCAATACTTCCCCTACTTACTGTATGTAGTAGAGAAAGTAAACCAATATGCGCATGCTGTAAAAAATTAGGGTGTTCATGTATTCTTATGCTCTTATGCAGCAGCCGCCACTGATATGTAATAAAAATCTCAACTTTCTGTTTTAACTGGTTTCTGAGAATAAAGAACCTAAAATGTAGAATTTTTTGTCTTTATTTGGCAAACACATTTTAAAAATCAATAATTTTTGAGGCAACTAACATACCAATAATTGTGAAAATGTAAAGAGAGACATAGGCATGTATACTGAGGCAGTATTTTTAACACTTAAATGATTTCAGTCAAATTATATAATATGTAAATTCAATAACAGCCCGCCTTGAAGCAATATGTGTATGTAATAATTTGTAAAATGTATGTAACAGTCATTGCATATGTTTATATTATTGTAAACATGTTCAATAATGTTATGTGAATATATTACGTAATTTAGTAATGTAGGATCTGCGAGAATAATAAGTTAAACGTTGCTAATAATGAGGTAACCTTGAGACAATAATGAGTTTGAGAGTTTAAACTTTATATTAAGTAATTTTAGTGACGGTTTATAAAAATAGCCAATCAACAACCAGAAAAAAGCTTTAGTTAAATGTAGGTATTCTATTGGAGTAAAAATGGCCAATCACAGACTTGAAATACAGAAATTTACAAGTTTAGACGGTTGAAATTTAGTCAGTTGCCTGCAGACAGTGATAGTAACCGGATGCAAGATGCGTCCTCGAGAGATTTAATATTTATTCGTGTCAGACGAAAAATAAGTTTACGTGTTAAAAAAAAGTGCAAGTATTAAATAAAAGAATCTCACAGATCACGATATCAGTGAAGTGTTAATTAAATTGTGTCAAGGATTAATAAAAAGGAGTAAATTAAAACTTAAAATCTGTGTAAGGCTACACTCTTGTCACATCACGCCCTGCCAAGACTTCCATGTCTCTAACAATAATACTGACGCAGCCGAGGCAAACATAAATATTCAATACTTAAAGAAACAGTTCAAATTACAAAGTTAATACTTTTTTAAACTTGGAGCGAAGGCTACCGGAAACCGGGTACTATATGTGCGATTGCAACGAATTTAAGTTCGGCTCCTCAACAGTTGAAATATAATACAACTCCTTTAATACAGCATCTACAAACTGACTTTTCATACGTAGCAGCAAACAACGTACAGAACAATACGACCTACTTCAAATTGACGCCCAAAGCGTGGTGCAAGCTCCTACAACAAATACTACTAACAAATTGGCGTCTATACGTGGAGCTAAATAAATAAACAACTACAACAAATTAACTACTTCAATATAATCTCACGAAGTAGGTATACAGGGTTCCACGGCCGTTCTCTATTGCAGAAACTTCTTGTGCTTCCGGTGTAGGATGCATCATATCTTATGATCCGCCGACGTTTTGCTCCACTTGTATTGAGCTTCTTCTATGGGCTACTGCCGCTGTTTTCTCAAGATGAAAATCGCTATTCTATTTTTACTTTCTCTACGTATAGTAAGTAGGGGAAGTATTGCATTCCACCCAAAAACTCGATACCAAGATTTCGCCGGAAATACATGTTTTGAGACCTCCTGAATCCAAAAAAAGCATTTTTGGAAACATGTCCGTGTGTGTGTCTGTGTGTGTGTGTGTGTGTGTGTGTGTGTGTCTGTGAACAGCATAACTCAAAAACGAACAGTCGGATAAACACCAAACTTGGTATTTAGGTTCAGTATCTTCCAGAGATGCGACACGAAGGTTTTCAAGAAAACCTCCCACCCCAGACTACCCTTTACATGGAACATTTTTCGAAAATTTTAATTTTCTCAAAAATGGCCTTAACGATTTTGATTAAAATATCATATGTTTAAGATAATGTCATGAGAAATGAAATGTATATCTCGAATTTTCTGGGAATGTCTCCAAAAGTATTCTTCATTGTGAACGACTTTTGCATAACTGGTAAACCATAAGAGATACACAAAATGTTACTACACAAAAAATGTAGATCGCGTTAAAATACACAACTTATATCATATACATTTCTTTTGTTGAGTGAACCGTTTTCGAGATATTACTTGTTATTTCCTTAAATTTTCCAATATTTATACTTTTTCTCAAATTCGTTATTCATTTTTTTTATGTCCTGACATGCAGAGAGAATGGAATGCGCCACATATCAACCAGCGTTAAAATATTTGACTATCGCTTAAAAGCTACCATATCCCCCTTGCATCTACAAGAAAATTACAAATAAGATTGACATCTCGATATCTCGATTAACATAAAGCATATGGAGAATAAGCGTTTGTAAAATTAGATTGTACAAGAGTAGAGAAAGTCATGTGAGTGTAACACATCAGATTGTTTTTTCTTCTCGCGGTCATGCAAAGAGAACGGAATTTCAAAGCCATCACATAGCGACGCACTCTTAAAAGCTTTCACTATCGCTTAGGCCTACTGTATTCCCCTAATCCCCTTGTACCCACAAGGAAACCTTCTATAAAGAAAAATCTGATGTGTTACACTCACATGACTTTCTCTACTCTTGTACAAACTATTTTTACAAACGCTTATCGTCCATATGCTTCATGTTAATCGAGATAAACATTTGAGGAAACGTATTCTTGATGCGGCTTCTTATTGCTAATTTTCTTGTAAGGGGAATTGGTAGGCTTTAAGCAATAGTCAAATGTTTTAAGAGCTGGTTGCTATGTGGAGTATTCCATTCTCTTTGTATGTCCAGAACATAAAAAAATGAATAACGAATTCCCATTTGAGAAACAGTATAAGCATTGGAAAATTGAAAGAAATAATAAGGAATGGCCGAAATGGTTCACTCGAAAGAAAAATGTACATGACATAAACTGCATGTTTTAACGAGATCTACATTTGTTGTTTAGTAATAATTTGTCTGTCTTACGGTTTATCAGTTATGGAAAGGCCATTCAGAATGAAGAGGACTTTTGGGGACATTCCCAGAAAACTTAAGATATAGATTTTATTTTTTATGAAAAATCTTAAATTTTAACAAATATCGTTAGAGCCAATTTTGAGAAAATAAAAATTTTCGAAACATTTTGCATGTAAAGCGTAGTTTGAGGTGGGGGGTGTTTCTTGAAAATGTTCGTGCCACATCCTTGAGAGATACTGAACCTAAATACCAAGTTTGGTATTTATGTGACTTTTGGGCTTTGAATTATGCTATTCACACACACGAACCTTGTTCTAAAAATCCTTTTTTTCTATTCAGGGGGCCTCAAAACTAGTATTTCCGGTGAAATATCGGTATCGAATTTTTTGGTAGAATGCAATACTTCACCTACTTATACGTAGTATAGAACGTAAAAATTAAATGCTGTCCGTTGGTAATCGCATCACCTGAGAAAGGCTGGACCGATTTGGCTAATTCTTTTAAAAATGTTCATAACAGTCCGAATAAGATATTTAGGGAAAAACTCAATACCATAACTCATGATTCGAACGATGGATATCGTAATTTTTGTTTTGTTTTGTTCGTTATGGTTATGGAAAAATTTTAAGGGAAAAAATTCGATACAATTACATAGAAAATTCGGACAAACTGCAAAAATCATAATTTTTGTATGCACTCTTGACCATAGCTCCCGGGATGAAAATAGCTCTATTGAATATTTCCAAATGAAAAAACTCTGGAACATCTGGAGAAAAATATAGAAAAACGGATTCAGCCTAAAAGTGATTTCCAAGTATTGCTCAAAATTACATAAATTATGTTTGTTTAAGCGAACGTGACATATTGGTTGCGAAAAACATTTGATGTCATGAATTGAATTTGAAGATTCAAAGTGAAATTGCTGGCGAATTGATGACGTACAAATCGGTGGATTCCGTTACTAGCCAAGATAATATCCTCAACTGTCCAACCAAATTTTTAAACTGGCGGGAATTCCCCGGATTGCCGCCTCACAATCTCCAATTGAAAATCGAATCGATAATCATTATTGCAAAACATCAACCAACCACGTCTTTGTAAGGGCACCCAGGCTTGCAGTGAAGAAACTAATGAACTACGTCATTGAAGCAACAATTCTTAATGGAAAGTACAAAGGAGAAGACGTTTTGATACCATGCATCTCAATGATTCCGACCGACATGACATTTGACTTTAAACGCCTGCAGTTTCCGGTGCGGTTTTTATTCACAATGACAATAAAGGAATCACATGGACAGTTATTGTTTACGCACCATACAAGAAAACAAAAATGTCTGGTATCATGAAGCATTGCAATGAACGAAATGGCGGTGTGACAGCAAACCAATCGAAACAAAGCAAATGTAAATAAAACAACTTGAGATTCATTGTTATTTCAAATTTAATGGAATAAAATAAAGCATTTGGTTAACATGAAATTCTGAATTAATTCAACTGAAACCTAAATTTTGACAAAACCATATGGTTCCGAGTCGATCACATTGCGGGCACATCAAATATTTCCAACACTTCAGCGGGATACTGCGATAGAATTTATTTTGGCATGTAAAATTTCCATTTGCGTACTTCTGAATGTACTCCTTCTCAAACTGAATACCATGGGCATAGATAGAATCATCAATCAGAAATAGTTTTTTCTCATTTTTACTTTTTACTTTCTCTACTACGTATAGTAAGTAGGGGAAGTATTGCATTCCACCCAAAAATTCGATACCGAGATTTCACCGGAAATACATGTTTTGAGACCTCCTGAATCCAAAAAAAGCATTTTTAGAAACATGTCCGTGTGTGTGTCTGTGTGTGTGTGTGTCTGTGTGTGTGTGTCTGTGTGTGTGTGTCTGTGAACAGCATAACTCAAAAACTAACAGTCGGATAAACACCAAACTTGGTATTTAGGTTCAGTATCTTCCAGAGATGCGACACGAAGATTTTCAAGAAAATCCCCCCACCCCAGACTACCCTTTACAT
Source organism: Deroplatys truncata (assembly GCA_030765065.1). NCBI lineage: Eukaryota > Metazoa > Arthropoda > Insecta > Mantodea > Mantidae > Deroplatys > Deroplatys truncata. The sequence continues at coordinate 232,971,134 of CM060976.1, read as the reverse complement.
GGAACATTTTTCGAACATTTTAATTTTCTCAAAAATGGCTCTAACGATTTTGATGAAAATATCATATGTTTAAGATAATGTCATGAGAAATGAAATGTATATCTCGAATTTCCTGGGAATGTCTCCAAAAGTATTCTTCATTGTGAACGACTTTTGCATAACTGGTAAACCATAAGAGATAGACCAACTTTTACTACACAACAAATGTAGATCGCGTTAAAATACACGATTTATGTCATATACATTTTTTGTTGTTGAGTGAAGCATATTCGAGATATTGCTTGTTATTCCCTTAAATTTTCCAATATTTATACTTTTTCTCAAATGGAAATTCGTTATTCATTTTTTTGTTCTGGTAATGCAAAGAGAATGGAATACTGCACATAGCAACCAGCTCTTAAAATATTTGACTATAGCTTAAAGCCTACCAATTCCCCTTGCATCTACAAGAAAATTAGCAATAAGATTAACATCTCGATATCTCGATTAACATGAAGCATATGGGGAATAAGCGTTTGTAAAAATAGTTTGTACAAGAGTAGAGAAAGTCATGTGAGTGTAACACATCACATTTTTTAAATATACATACCTTTAAAAAATAGTATTGTGTAAATTGTAGAATAAGCGAAGTTTCGTGGATTTGGTTAAAGTTAAGCAAATATGAAAAAATCCAATTTGAGTGCCTTAAAAATATGTTTTGCTATGAGGAAAAGTGTTATTGTAAAAACTAAAATAATTTATAACTACCATTATTTACATAAATTATAATTTAATAACTCTTAAATTATTTACACTAGCTAAATGATACTTGTAGATACTTTTCAAAACATTAAAAAGTTATTTCATTTAGCATTAAGGAATTTGAAAAGTTCACCATTTGGTTGTAAACTACTATTGCAATAGCAACAAATGAACAGCGTTTTGAAAATTAAGAATCGTCTTAAAACCAGGTTTTTTGAGCGCTCTTTTATTCCCGCTTTGATTTCTTAGATCTTCTTTAGATTTTGTTCCGAAATAATGTGATTTATGCCCGGCGGATGACCTTAGAATTGTCGATTGTACCATCATTTTTTATTTCACTTGAGGCTGATAAAAAGTGGGAATGCGAGTTCTTTGCAATAGTTGGTAAACAGATAAAGGCATAGAACTGAATTCGTTCCCGAGGTAATGAAGTAATATGGATTCCTTATCATTTTACTTGTGGTAGTAGTGGGAAAGTACGCGTGCTATATCAACAGAATGTTTTCTGTTACCAAGTAAAACAAAACAAACACACCGTGCAGCTTTACAGTTTGTAGTCACGAAAATGGAACGATTGCGTTTGAATTTCTCACCACATAACATTTATATTGTAGCGTGTGGAACCCACGATGAAATATTAGTTTACAATTTATTCACATTTTCATGTTGCAAAAATGAAACGTTACTCAGAAGGACATTTATCTTTACAAAATTTTGTTACAACAATATTGCATAAGTAGACTTATTTGTTTCATGACATTTATGGTATCGATTTGTTGGTAATGTTTACACGATGTTAACATAGACTTGTGAAATAACCAAAGAGATATGTAGAGTCTGTTTATTAGTTATTTATCAATGACATAGTTTCTTATATTAATTTAATTTCAGAATTGTTCGTAAACTTCCGCTAATACTTCCTTGCGTGACTTGAATTAAACGGAAATACGACATAGTTCTTGGTTGCAGTTTTCTTTTATCTATGAGTTTGCCCGGCATGAATAGTCGTGTCGTTATGTGATGCACGCTTCATTAAGTTTCGATCTTGAACTTGTAAAACGTTGTCAAACCTAGTTTTCAGCACACATCAGATGTACAGTAAAGAAGATATATCTGGGCTAGAACCAAGCTCGAGTATAATTCCACATCCTTTCATCTCTCATCCTTTTATAATACAGACATTGAAAAATCCTCATAGTGATGTGTTATACCGTTCACAGGTATTAGCTGCTATAGTACGGACACTGCGAACCCTTAGCACTCTAGTCTTATGTGACTAGAAATATTTCGGGCTCAACTCTGAGGCTTTTCCGTTAAGGAGCTCTTAGGATTGGGTTGATCTCGACGGGACAATTAGTCCCGACGCTCGTGGGTGATACCTGGGCGAGGTGTTGTAGATATCCTGATGTCCTCTGACACCGCATAGCGAACTAAAATTTGCCCTCTCCACGGAGGTTCTTCGTGTTTACGCGCGTAAGTGACTCTTTAGTAATCGAGGTATTGGCTCTAATGGAAAACCACGAAGGCAGAGCCATTCGGTTGGCGCCTTTCGTAGTTCAAGAGAGGGAGTTTCAGCTCTGTGTACCTCTCGACCTATATCAAATAAAGATTTGCTGGTGCCATTTAGGTCAATCGTGGTGGCGCAAAATCAATTCTCTGGGCCTCGGCACTGTCTGTAAACAACATAACTCTGAAAACAATAAAATGTGAACTTGACTGTCTCTGTGATCGAGTCCTCAACGTTCTGACTTCTCAACCCAAAGGTCCCAAATTGGAGTTCCGACTTGGGGCGAGGAATTTTTCTTTAACCAGAATCATTCACTTTTCTCCGCAATCTGGAAGTATGTATATGGGAGTGAATGACAGTATTAAAAAGTATTAAGAAAACAAACGTTAACAAACCTATAGTTCATCGAGTAATAGTACCATTAGTTGTATCACAAATAAAAGCCCTCAATATAACTATAGAAGTTAAAGAGGGGGTATATGAATGAAACAAAAGCAAATAAATATTTAAAATTATTCTTCGACTTCTCTTTCCTTGACGCAACTGAAATTTGTGATTGTTTTGTATATGACATCATGGCAGTCAGCAAAAAAAAAAAAAAAAAAAAATAGCTGGTTGACTGTGAAGTTTGGAAATTCCTATTTCTTAAGGAAATAACTCCAGTCTTTTATCAGATATTTTTCATAAGATAATAAGTGTTATCGACTATTTCTCGCACCTAAAATTAAATACTGTGCACATATAGGGTTATTCAAAAATAAGGATCAGACTATAAATATTTATTTCTAATGAACGACAATAGATAACGAACATTAGATGCAAAACTAAATAGAGAAAAGTTCAGAATTTTATTTTATGTGTTCAAAATGAGCACCATTTGTTATGCGCGGACGACCAGTGCTTTTCCGTTTGCACACGCAACCATCTTCTAGGAATTTATTGCATCAATTGTAAATTTTTAACGACCAGGCGGTTCGTTGTTAAACTTACAACAGAATTCACGTTGCAATGAAACAATGGATTCATTCATTTGCGTAATGCAGCACAGAAAAGACTTTTCCTGTGGCGTCGCCATTTTCTCGTAAATAAACACAGCGCCGCTGTAGGCACTGAATGGAGCTAATAGGTGGGGCTTAAAACTTAAAACTTTCCTCTATTCAATGATGTGCCGCATGTGTCGCTATCAATTGTCATTCATTAAAATTGAATATTTAAAATCTGTTCCTTCTTTTTGAATAACCCTTGAAGAAGGTGTTTTATTAGCTCCACGTATGGATGCCAATTTGAGAAGATGATTTGTTATGTTATTTATTAGCACCAAGCTTTGGGCGTCAATTTGAAGTAGTTGTTTTGTTGTAGGAGTTGTATTATATTTCAACTGTTGGGGAGCCGAACTTGTAGTAGTTGCAACCGTACGTATAGTAAACAGTTTCTGGTAGCCTTCGCCCCAAATGTACTTTCAGGTGGCCTTTGCCCCAAGTTTAAAAAATATTAACTTTGTAATTTGACTGTTTCTTTAAGTATTTAATATTTATGTTTTCCTTGGCTGCGTCAGTATTCGTTAGAGACACGTTTCTCTTAGCAGGGTTGTGGTACGACTAAGAATGTAGCCTTACACAAATTATAATTTTACTTCACTCCTTTTATTAATACTTGATACGATTTAAATAACACTTCACTGATATAGACAGCTGTGGGATTCTTTAATTAATTACTTGTGCTTTTTAACACGTAAACTTATTTTTCGTCTCACACGAATACGTATTAAATCTTTCGAGGACGTGTCTCGCTTCCGGTTACAATCACTGTCTGCAGGCAACTGAACTGACTTCAACCGACTAAACTTGTAAATTTCTGTATTTCAAGTCTCTGATTGGCTATTCCTACTCCAATAGAATACCTTCTTTTAACTAAATCTTGGTTGTTGATTGGCTATTTTATAAACTGTCACTAAAATTACATTATTGTTACTCCAAGAATCACAAATAGTACTGTTAAACTTTCTTACGTTATTGACTCAAGGTTACATCATTGTTACCTCATTGTTAGTAACTTTTCACTTATTTCTCACACCTCCTACATTATTAAATTACGTAATACATTCACATAACATTATTAAACATGTTTACAATAATATACAATGACTGTTAAATAGATTTTACAAATTATTACATATACATATTGCTTCAAGGCGGGCTGTTATTGAATTCACATATTATATAATTAGACTGAAATCATTTTAGTGTTAAAAATACTGCCTCACCCTGTATTTACTATCCTGTTTGGATTTAAGTACCTGAAAATGTGTATCTGCATGTCGAATATTTGGATCGAATGCAATATTTCCTCTACCTTAGGTGAACTTTACAGGAAGTAATTATAGGAATCAAACTAATCGGAATTGCCTTAACGGTTCTTCACAGAAATGGTGTGCATAAAAGGATAATGTTTAGAATGTTCCATCTGCAAGGAATTAGATGGTTGTAGAATCATAAAACCTTCTAGGAGTGATAGAGTTAACGACGCTGCAAAAACTGGGAGGCCATGCACTGTTAGTACCCCTGACTATCAAAATTTAAATGCCTGAATAAAACGTAACTTTCTGAACTAATATTGCATGGGACAGTAGCGGCTCGTAAGTACACATTTTGGGGGTTCACAAAATTTTAGAGTCAGAATGTCAAAATGCACCTACTGCACAGTAGGTATGGTTATGAACAAACCGCTCCTAACAACAATAATGGTAATAATAATAATAATAATAATAATAATAATACATAACTTGTCTAATGAAAGAAATATATTTTTACTTTCTCTGCTAATATAGTAAGTAGGGTAAGTATTGCATTCCACCCAAAAATTCGATTCCGAGAATTTACCGAAAATACATGTTTTTAAGTGCATGAATCCAAATAAAGCATTTTTGGAAACATGTCCGTGTGTCTGTGAACTGCATAACTCAAAAACGAAAACTCGGATAAGTACCACTCTTGGTATTTGAGTTTACTATCTTCCCTACCCCAGACTACCCCAAACTACCCTTTACAAGAAACAGATTTCGAAAATTTGTATATTCACAAAAATGGCTCTAACAACTTTGATTAAAGTATCATATGTTTAAAATATTTTCATGGCAAATGTATATCTTGAATTTCCTGGGAATGTCCCCATAAGACCTCTTCATTCTGAATGAGTTTTGTATAACTAGTAAACGTAAGAGATCTTACGTAAAAAATGTGTATCTTGTTAAAACACACAATTTGTCATCCATTTTTTTTCGAGTAAACCATTTCCGAAGTATTCCTTGTTATTTGTTTGAATTTTTCAATACTTATACTTTTTTCTGAATTGGAAATTCGTTATTCGTTTTTTATTTCTGTCCTGGTAATGCAAAGAGAATGGAATGCTTCACATAGCAACCACCTCTTAAAAGATTTGACTATCGCTTAAAGCGATATTCCCCTTGCACCTACAAGAAAATTAGTAGGTTGTTTCTGCAAATGTTTATCTCATTAACATGAAGTAGATGGAGATTAAGCTTTGTAAAAATAGTTTGTACAAGAGTAGAGAAAGTCATGTGAGTGCAACACATCATGCTCAATGGCAACTTAAAAATTTGTAAGTACTTTTAAGCCCCGGGCTTCATAGTTTCATGGGGTAGGTCGTATGAATACAATTTGAGATCTCTTTGTGGTTTTCCGGGAAATATGCGAATCAGTTGGAAAATTTAATGGCATGTCGGTATGTTGCCATGGTGGCTCAATGGTTAGAGAAACCGGACGGAGACTGGGAGATCCGTGCTTCAAATCCCTGCTATGGCATTGAATTTTTTCAGTCGTCTGATTCTACATATCCAACCCTGTCCAACAGAAGGCCTGTGTGGGAGAACAATTAATTTCATAAGAGGAATTGTTGCATAAGCTCAAAAGTTCAATATAAACCTTTCACGCATTTTTTGATGCCTAATAAAGAAGACCGCCGTATGTGTTGTCTTTTCACTGCGTTTCTCCCAAAAAAATCTGATGTGTTACACTCACATGACTTTCTCTACTCTTGTACAATCTATTTTTACAAACGCCTATTCTCCATATGCTTCATATTAATCGAGATATCGAGATGTCAATCTTATTTGTAATTTTCTTGTAGATGCAAGGGGAATATGGTAGGTTTAAGCGATAGTCAAATATTTTATCGCTGGTTGCTATGTGGCGCATTCCATTCTCTTTGCATGTCCAGGACATAAAAAAATCTGATGTGTTACACTCACATGACTTTCTCTACTCTTGTACACACTATTTTTAAAAAACGCCTATTCTCCATATGCTTCATGTTAATCGAGATATCGATATGTCAATCTTATTGGTAATTTTCTTGTAGATGCAAGGGGAATATGGTAGCTTTTAAGCGATAGTCAAATATTTTAACGCTGGTTGCTATGTGGTGCATTCCATTCTCTTTGCATGTCCAGGACATAAAAAAAATGAATAACGAATTTGAGAAAAAGTATAAGTATCGGAAAATTTAAGGAAATAACAAGCAATATCTCCAAAACGGTTCACTCAACAAAAGAAATGTATATGACATAAGTTGTGTATTTTAACGCGATCTACACTTTTTGTGTAGTAACATTTTGTGTATCTCTTATGGTTTACCAGTTATGCAAAAGTTGTTCACAATAAAGAATACTTTTGGAGACATTCCCAGAAAATTCGAGATATACATTTCATTTCCCATGACATTATCTTAAACATATGATATTTTCATCAAAATCGTTAGAGCCATTTTTGAGAAAATTAAAATTTTCGAAAAATCTTCCATGTAAAGGGTAGTTTGGGGTGGGGGGATTTTCTTGAAAACCTTCGTGTCGCATCTCTGGAAGATACTGAACCTAAATACCAAGTTTGGTGCTTATCCGACTGTTCGTTTTTGAGTTATGCTGTTCACACACACACACAGACACACACACAGACACACACACACACAGACACACAGACACACACACGGACATGTTTCCAAAAATTCTTTTTTTGGATTCAGGAGGTCTCAAAACATGTATTTCCGGTGAAATCTCGGTATCGAATTTTTGGGTGGAATGCAATACTTCCCCTACTTACTATACGTAGTAGAGAAAGTAAAAATGAATAACGAATTTGAGAAAACGTATAAGTATTGGAAAATTTAAGGAAATAACAAGCAATATCTCGAAAACGGTTCACTCAACAAAAAAATGTATATGACATAAGTTGTGTATTTTAACACGATCTACATTTTTTGTGTAGTAAAATTTTGTCTATCTCTTATGGTTTACCAGTTATGCAAAAGTCGTTCATAATGAAGAATACTTTTGGAGACATTCCCAGAAATTTCGAGATATACACTTCATTTCTCATGACATTATCTTAAACATATGATATTTTCATCAAAATCGTTAGAGCCATTTTTGAGAAAATTAAAATTTTCGAAAAATGTTCCATGTAAAGGGTAGTCTGGGGTGGGGGGATTTTCTTGAAAATCTTCGTGTCGCATCTCTGGAAGATACTGAACGTAAATACCAAGTTTGGTGTTTATCCGACTGTTAGTTTTTGAGTTATGCTGTTCACAGACACACAGACACACGGACACACACACACACACACACACACACACACACACACAGACACACACACGGACATGTTTCCAAAAATGCTTTTTTTTGATTCAGGAGGTCTCAAAACATATATTTCCGGTGAAATCTCGGTATCGAATTTTTGGGTGGAATGCAATACTTCCCCTACTTACTATACGTAGTAGAGAAAGTAAAAATTGATGTTGAGATTTCACCGGAAATGCATGTTTTGGGTCCTCCTGAATAAAAAAAGAATATTATGTGTTACAGTCATATGACTTTCTCTAACCGCTATAGCTTATTAGTGGGTATATAAATTATTCTAACAAAAGTTTAATTAGCTATGTACTTCATTTTAATCGAGTTAAGCCTTTGCAGAAATAACTACATTATACATTACGTTAAAGATACAAAGAGAACAGCTATAGTCAAAGGATTAAGAACTGGACGCTGTATGCTGGCCTTAAAATTCCATATAATTTCCATGACATCGCGAGAAAGAACCGAAAATCGTCAGGACTTTAAACGAATTGCCAAGTATTGAACAATTGGAACCATTAATAACAGATATCTCGGAAATGGCTATATGCCACAAAAACGTTATTTTAAATAAATTGTGTGTTTTAAAGAGACTTGCGATTTGTGTAGTACTGCCATATAGAGGATTTGTTGTACATTTTTTCTTTATTATTTGACGTAGCTCTAACAAGTAATCGTACCGCGACGGATCTATTTGGAGATATCTTGTGGATCGGCGTTTGGCGGACAGTTGCCTTCTAGGTCTCATCCCTGTACCATACCACCTTACTTCCTCACACGTCCACAGAGGCATGTGTACACAACTGTATCTCTGCATTGTGACGTGCAAATGGCAGCCTCGACACGTGTCCACAGAGGCATGTGTACCTCTGCTTAGTGACGTGCAAATGGCAGCCTCGACACGTGTCCACAGAGGCATGTGTACCTCTGCTTTGTGACGTGCAAATGGCAGCCTCGACACGTGTCCACAGATGCATGTGTTCACAACTGTACCTCTGCTTTGTGACGTGCAAATGGCAGCCTCGACACGTGTCCACAGAGGCATGTGTACAGCAACTGTACCTCTGCTTTGTGACGTGCAAATGGCAGCCTCGACACGTGTCCACAGAGGCATGTGTTCACAACTGTACCTCTGCTTTGTGACGTGCAAATGGCAGCCTCGACACGTGTCCACAGAGGCATGTGTTCACAACTGTACCTCTGCTTTGTGACGTGCAAATGGCAGCCTCGACACGTGTCCACAGAGGCATGTGTACAGCAACTGTACCTCTGCTTTGTGACGTGCAAATGGCAGCCTCGACACGTGTCCACAGAGGCATGTGTTCACAACTGTACCTCTGCTTTGTGACGTGCAAATGGCAGCCTCGACACGTGTCCACAGAGGCATGTGTACAGCAACTGTACCTCTGCTTTGTGACGTGCAAATGGCAGACTCGACACGTGTCCACAGAGGCATGTGTACACAACTGTAACTCTGCTTTGTGACGTGCAAATGGCAGCCTCGACACGTGTCCACAGAGGCATGTGTACACAACTGTACCTCTGCTTTGTGACGTGCAAATGGCAGCCTCGACACGTGTCCACAGAGGCATGTGTACAGCAACTGTACCTCTGCTTTGTGACGTGCAAATGGCAGCCTCGACACGTGTCCACAGAGGCATGTGTTCACAACTGTACCTCTGCTTTGTGACGTGCAAATGGCAGCCTCGACACGTGTCCACAGAGGCATGTGTACAGCAACTGTACCTCTGCTTTGTGACGTGCAAATGGCAGCCTCGACACGTGTCCACAGAGGCATGTGTTCACAACTGTACCTCTGCTTTGTGACGTGCAAATGGCAGCCTCGACACGTGTCCACAGAGGCATGTGTTCACAACTGTACCTCTGCTTTGTGACGTGCAAATGGCAGCCTCGACACGTGTCCACAGAGGCATGTGTACACAACTGTACCTCTGCTTTGTGACGGGCAAATGGCAGCCTCGACACGTGTCCACAGAGGCATGTGTACAGCAACTGTACCTCTGCTTTGTGACGGGCAAATGGCAGCCTCGACACGTGTCCACAGAGGCATGTGTACACAACTGTAGCTCTGCTTTGTGACGGGCAAATGGCAGACTCGACACGTGTCCACAGAGGCATGTGTACACAACTGTACCTCTGCTTTGTGACGGGCAAATGGCAGACTCGACACGTGTCCACAGAGGCATGTGTACACAACTGTACCTCTGCTTTGTGACGGGCAAATGGCAGACTCGACACGTGTCCACAGAGGCATGTGTACACAACCGTAGCTCTGCTTTGTGACGTGCAAATGGTAGCCTCGACATGTGTCCACAGAGGCATGTGTACACAACTGTACCTCTGCTTTGTGACGGGCAAATGGCAGCCTCAACATGTGTCCACAGAGGCATGTGTTCACAACTGTACCTCTGCTTTGAGACGGGCAATTGGTAGCCTCGACACGTGTCCACAGAGGCATGTGTACACAACTGTACCTCTGCTTTGTGACGGGCAAATGGCAGACTCGACACGTGTCCACAGAGGCATGTGTACACAACTGTATCTCTGCTTTGTGACGGGCAAATGGTAGCCTCGACACGTGTCCACAGAGGCATGTGTACACAACTGTATCTCTGCTTTGTGACGGGCAAATGGTAGCCTCGACACGTGTCCACAGAGGCATGTGTACACAACCGTAGCTCTGCTTTGTGACGTGCAAATGGCAGACTCGACACGTGTCCACAGAGGCATGTGTACACAACCGTACCTCTGCTTTGTGACGTGCAAATGGCAGCCTCGACACGTGTCCACAGAGGCATGTGTACACAACTGTACCTCTGCTTTGTGACGGGCAAATGGCAGCCTCGACACGTGTCCACAGAGGCATGTGTACAGCAACTGTACCTCTGTTTTGTGACGGGCAAATGGTAGCCTCGACACGTGTCCACAGAGGCATGTGTACACAACTGTACCTCTGCTTTGTGACGGGCAAATGGCAGCCTCGACACGTGTCCACAGAGGCATGTGTACAGCAACTGTACCTCTGTTTTGTGACGGGCAAATGGTAGCCTCGACACGTGTCCACAGAGGCATGTGGACACAACTGTACCTCTGCTTTGTGACGGGCAAATGGCAGCCTCGACACGTGTCCACAGAGGCATGTGTACAGCAACTGTACCTCTGTTTTGTGACGGGCAAATGGTAGCCTCGACACGTGTCCACAGAGGCATGTGTACACAACTGTACCTCTGCTTTGTGACGGGCAAATGGCAGCCTCGACACGTGTCCACAGAGGCATGTGTACAGCAACTGTACCTCTGTTTTGTGACGGGCAAATGGTAGCCTCGACACGTGTCCACAGAGGCATGTGTACACAACTGTACCTCTGCTTTGTGACGGGCAAATGGCAGCCTCGACACGTGTCCACAGAGGCATGTGTACAGCAACTGTACCTCTGTTTTGTGACGGGCAAATGGTAGCCTCGACACGTGTCCACAGAGGCATGTGTACACAACTGTACCTCTGCTTTGTGACGGGCAAATGGCAGCCTCGACACGTGTCCACAGAGGCATGTGTACAGCAACTGTACCTCTGTTTTGTGACGGGCAAATGGTAGCCTCGACACGTGTCCAGAGAGGCATGTGTACACAACTGTACCTCTGCTTTGTGACGGGAAAATGGCAGCCTCGACACGTGTCCACAGAGGCATGTGTACAGCAACTGTACCTCTGTTTTGTGACGGGCAAATGGCAGCCTCGACACGTGTCCACAGAGGCATGTGTACAGCAACTGTACCTCTGTTTTGTGACGGGCAAATGGTAGCCTCGACACGTGTCCACAGAGGCAAGTGTACACAACTGTAGCTCTGTTTTGTGACGGGCAAATGGCAGACCCGACAGGTGTCCACAGAGGCATGTGTACAGCAACTGTACCTCTGTTTTGTGACGGGCAAATGGTAGCCTCGACACGTGTCCACAGAGGCATGTGTACAGCAACTGTAGCTCTGTTTTGTGACGGGCAAATGGCAGACCCGACACGTGTCCACAGAGGCATGTGTACAGCAACTGTAGCTCTGTTTTGTGACGGGAAAATGGCAGACCCGACACGTGTCCACAGAGGCATGTGTACACAACTGTACCTCTGCTTTGTGACGGGCAAATGGTAGCCTCGACACGTGTCCACAGAGGCATGTGTACACAACTGTACCTCTGCTTTGTGACGGGCAAATGACAGCCTCGACACGTGTCCACAGAGGCATGTGTACACAACTGTACCTCTGCTTTGTGACGGGTAAATGGCAGACTCGACACGTGTCCACAGAGGCATGTGTACACAACTGTACCTCTGCTTTGTGACGGGCAAATGACAGCCTCGACACGTGTCCACAGAGGCATGTGTACACAACTGTAGCTCTGTTTTGTGACGTGCAAATGGCAGCCTCGACACGTGTCCACAGAGGCATGTGTACACAACTGTACCTCTGTTTTGTGACGGGCAAATGGCAGCCTCGACACGTGTCCACAGAGGCAAGTGTACACAACTGTACCTCTGTTTTGTGACGGGCAAAAGGTAGCCTCGACACGTGTCCACAGAGGCATGTGTACACAACTGTACCTCTGCTTTGTGACGGGCAAATGGCAGCCTCGACACGTGTCCACAGAGGCATGTGTACAGCAACTGTACCTCTGTTTTGTGACGGGCAAATGGTAGCCTCGACACGTGTCCACAGAGGCATGTGTACACAACTGTACCTCTGCTTTGTGACGGGCAAATGGCAGCCTCGACACGTGTCCACAGAGGCATGTGTACAGCAACTGTACCTCTGTTTTGTGACGGGCAAATGGCAGCCTCGACACGTGTCCACAGAGGCAAGTGTACACAACTGTAGCTCTGTTTTGTGACGGGCAAATGGCAGACCCGACACGTGTCCACAGAGGCATGTGTACACAACTGTAGCTCTGTTTTGTGACGGGCAAATGGCAGACCCGACACGTGTCCACAGAGGCATGTGTACACAACCGTACCTCTGCTTTGTGACGGGCAAATGGTAGCCTCAACATGTGTCCACAGAGGCATGTGTACACAACCGTACCTCTGCTTTTTGACGGGCAAATTGCAGGCTCGACACGTGTCCACAGAGGCATGTGTACACAACCGTACCTCTGCTTTGTGACGTGCAAATGGTAGCCTCAACATGTGTCCACAGAGGCATGTGTACACAACCGTACCTCTGCTTTGTGACGGGCAAATGGTAGCCTCAACATGTGTCCACAGAGGCATGTGTTCACAACTGTAGCTCTGCTTTGTGACGGGCAAATGGCAGCCTCAACATGTGTCCACAGAGGCATGTGTACCCCTGCTTTGTGACGGGCAAATGGTAGCCTCAACATGTGTCCACAGAGGCATGTGTACACAACCGTACCTCTGCTTTGTGACGGGCAAATGGTAGCCTCAACATGTGTCCACAGAGGCATGTGTACACAACCGTACCTCTGCTTTCTGACGTGCAAATGGCAGACTCGACACGTGTCCACAGAGGCATGTGTACACAACCGTACCTCTGCTTTGTGACGGGCAAATGGCAGCCTCGACACGTGTCCACAGAGGCATGTGTACACAACCGTACCTCTGCTTTGTGACGGGCAAATGGCAGCCTCGACACGTGTCCACAGAGGCATGTGTACTTCTGCTTTGTGACGGGCAAATGGCAGCCTCGACACGTGTCCACAGATGCATGTGTACACAACCGTACCTCTGCTTTGTGACGTGCAAATGGCAGCCTCGACACGTGTCCACAGATGCATGTGTGCCTCTGCTTTGTGACGTGCAAATGGCAGCCTCGACACGTGTCCACAGATGCATGTGTACCTCTGTTTTGTGACGGGCAAATGGCAGCCTCGACACGTGTCCACAGAGGCATGTGTACACAACTGTACCTCTGCTTTGTGACGTGCAAATGGCAGCCTCGACACGTGTCCACAGAGGCATGTGTACCTCTGCTTTGTGACGTGCAAATGGCAGCCTCGACACGTGTCCACAGATGCATGTGTGCCTCTGCTTTGTGACGTGCAAATGGCAGCCTCGACACGTGTCCACAGAGGCATGTGTGCCTCTGCTTTGTGACGTGCAAATGGCAGCCTCGACACGTGTCCACAGAGGCATGTGTACCTCTGCTTTGTGACGTGCAAATGGCAGTCTCGACACGTGTCCACAGATGCATGTGTGCCTCTGCTTTGTGACGTGCAAATGGCAGCCTCGACACGTGTCCACAGATGCATGTGTACCTCTGCTTTGTGACGTGCAAATGGCAGCCTCGACACGTGTCCACAGAGGCATGTGTTCCTCTGCTTTGTGATGTGCAAATGGCAGCCTCAACATGTGGCCACAGAGGCATGTGCACAGAACCGTACCTCTGCTTTGTGATGTGCAAATGGCAGCCTCAACATGTGTCCACAGAGGCATGTGTTCCTCTGCTTTGTGATGTGCAAATGGCAGACTCGACACGTGTCCACAGAGGCATGTGTACACAACTGTACCTCTGCTTTGTGACGGGCAAATGGCAGCCTCGACACGTGTCCACAGAGGCATGTGCACACAACCGTACCTCTGCTTTGTGACGGGCAAATGGCAGACTCAACACGTGTCCATAGAGGCAAGTGTACATAACAGTATGTCTGCATTGTGACGGGCAAATGGCAGGCTCGACTCGTGTCCACAGAAGCATGTGTACACAACTGTACCTCTGCTTTGTGACGGGCAAATGGCAGCCTCGACACGTGTCCACAGAAGCATGTGTACACAACTGTACCTCTGCTTTGTGACGGGCAAATGGCAGGCTCGACTCGTGTCCACAGAAGCATGTGTACACAACTGTACCTCTGCTTTGTGACGGGCAAATGGCAGCCTCGACACGTGTCCACAGAAGCATGTGTACACAACCGTACCTCTGCTTTGTGACGGGCAAATGGCAGCCTCGACACGTGTCCACAGAGGCATGTGTACACAACTGTACCTCTGCTTTGTGACGGGCAAATGGCAGACTCGACATGTGTCCACAGAGGCATGTGTACACAACCGTACCTCTGCTTTGTGACGGGCAAATGGCAGCCTCGACACGTGTCCACAGAAGCATGTGTACACAACTGTACCTCTGCTTTGTGACGGGCAAATGGCAGACTCGACATGTGTCCACAGAGGCATGTGTACACAACCGTACCTCTGCTTTGTGACGGGCAAATGGCAGCCTCGACACGTGTCCACAGAGGCATGTGTACACAACTGTACCTCTGCTTTGTGATGGGAAAATGGCAGACTCAACACGTGTTCATAGAGGCAAGTGTACATAACAGTATGTCTGCATTGTGACGGGCAAATGGCAGCCCCAACATGTGTCCACAGAGGCATGTGTACACAACCGTACCTCTGCTTTGTGACGGGCAAATGGCGGCCTCGACACGTGTCCACAGAGGCATGTGTACACAACCGTACCTCTGCTTTGTGACGGACAAATGGCAGCCTCGACACGTGTCCACAGAGGCATGTGTACAGCAACTGTACCTCTGTTTTGTGACGGGCAAATGGCGGCCTCGACACGTGTCCACAGAGGCATGTGTACACATCTGTATCTCTGCTTTGTGACGGGCAAATGGTAGCCTCGACATGTGTCCACAGAGGCATGTGTACACAACTGTACCTCTGCTTTGTGACGGGCAAATGGCGGCCTCGACACGTGTCCACAGAGGCATGTGTACAGCAACTGTACCTCTGCTTTCTGACGGGCAGATTACAGTCTCGACACGTGTCCACAGAAATATGTGTACAGCAACTGTACCTCTGCTTCCTGACGAGCAGATGGCAGCTTCCACACGTATCCACACAGGCATGTATAATGGCAACTGTACCACTGTTTTGTGACGGGCAGATAGCATTAGGGTGCCGTCCAGTCTACCCGATTTCATTACTTGTGGATAGACTGCATAACATTCGTTTTACCATTCATTCTTCATGATTTAGACTTAATGCAGAACTTTGGACTGTGATATTAAGTATCTAATCCAGTATTTACTTCGGCGACTGGGTCAGCCCATGGGATTTGTACTCAGGACCTTCCAAAACCGAGTCACATATGTTACCGCCTGAGCCATCCAGCTCGTTTTTGAGATATTGTCGTGGTATTTAATACTGAAATAACTATCCAGTTTAATTTGCAGCGTCCTACGAGTACTACACGACATATATGCAAATACGCATACTTTCTCTCTATGCATGAATATGGAAAAATTAAAAGCAAGGATACTGTTTATTTTACCTGTTACATTTACACTTTGTTCTCTTATTATGAGATTTTTCGTGCATGTTGTTGTGCTGTCTTTGTAATTGGTTTTCACAAACATCAGTAACAAATTAATATGGTTGGCGATATTCGCTCTTCAGTTATTAATTTGTCGTGTTAAGCACGCCTGATGCTAGATGGTGCAAGATGTTTTTCTTTAGTACATAGTGGTAATATACTTGATTATATCCAGGGGAAATACAGAAAAGCCATATCCTTATAAGCAAGTCCAGTAAGCAATAAGTAATAATCTTTTTACGCAGTTGTTAAGTTGTGAATACTGTGACGCAGCAACGGACCTCAGTTATAGTGCAAAAGGTGCTGACTGACTGGCTGCGAAAACAGATAACCGACGGGATAGCACTCTCATCCAGCGTAAACATCAGAAGTGTTATCGAGAGATTGTTCTGCGACCTTCTTTCTCCCCGCCTCCCGAACATTCTGGAACTGTCTCGAAAAGTCCAGCGACTATATAAGCGAGCGTGCTCACGAGTGGGTTAGTGCGTGCGTTTCTGGTACGACATAAAGTGGTGGTCAGTGCGTTTTCCGAGCGAGGTTGCGACGATAGTTTTGACACTGAGTTATGCTACTGCGAGAGATTAGAGATGTCTTGTGTTCGACTCCCTAGCGAGTGAAGCTGCTACGAGCGAAGAGGTATAGGGCTTTGAATGAAGTATCAGGGTGTTGGCCTAATTTTAAATTTACTTTTGTGTGGAGTAACAACAACTATGTGCTACTCCACGGCATTCTCAGCGAAAAGTCAAACCCATCTTCTAATATATTACCATTCAAATACCCAAGCATTGTAAATCCTTTTTAGTATTTTAGTCAAAAGGTGTTAAAATTAGGAGCTGCCTTACTGACATGTCCGTTATCAGAATCAGTATCAATTTTTCTTTCTGTGTGGTATTCGTATAAATTTACTTCGGGAAGAATAGTATTTTTCCTTTGTAAAAATCATTATAAAAATAATTTGAGCAGTTTCCCATATCATGTACACACACAAATGTTGAATTTAGTAGGGATATACTCTGTGCATAAATGCATGTTTATTTTGCTACTAAATGGATGTATTGCTGCAATGACTTGTCCTGGAGGTACCTGCAAGAGATGTGTTTATTGGAACATTAGATGTAAACCGACTTGAATTATTATGAGCATGGTGTGGTTCCCTCTCTCTGGTGACCCCGGATGTAGCAGTTTATCCAGACGCCACTTAACCCCGGTGGGATACATCCAGAGTCCTGGTCTCTCCCCCTGTGGGATCCTCTACCTCCTGAACATGGTACAATTAACTGATCCCTCTAGATTGTTGGAATATTGGATGCTTGAAATACACCGCCTAACATTGAATGCTACTTACGTCTTTGCCTAGATTGCCTTTGTAGAAGGATAAACTTTAAGTTTGTCTCATAGCTTTATAAACATCATCTAACGTCCTTTGAAGCACTGGATACCTAATGCATATTTGATTGTTTATAGCTGTGATTCACACTCATATAAACTTGTTAAAGTTCCGGGCTTGCAGAGGACTGGAATGATTATAATACTTTAAGAAGCATTCATAATCTTCTTGCCGGAAATAGAACCCACACCTCTGAGAACAAAGGTCAGCATGCTGAGCAATCACCTACAGTTGCAGTCTTTGTAACTCTTGTATGGTGATATTTTAAGGTGATATTGAAATGATAGAAACACTCCAAACCCCATCATGGTATGTTAATCTGGGGGTTAAGGTATGAAAACACCTTGGTGCAGTTCTGCTAGATTTTTCAAATATGTGTTTTTTTATGTATGTGTTTTGTGGAATTATAAATAAAGTACTGAAAAGTCTATTATATGAACTGGGATATTCTAAATATACAAAAGTACACAGTTTACAACCTGGTACAGAGTTCCAGCCTCTCAGTACTCTTCCCCTTGAGTCGTATGCACGTATGGCACAGCCTCTCCAAACCCCCCTAGAGTAACTTTTTTCAAACATGTCGTAACTAAACCAGACAACTACTTTCAATGTGTTCATACGTAGACACTTTCAGGGTAACGAAGTCCTTGCAGGTGTTTCTTCAAAGTTTTCAAAATGTGATTATCAGAAGAGGCCGAATTGGAAGGATACAGCATTTGACGGTATCAAACTCCATTAATAATATTACTGTGAATTTCATCCGGGAATTCGTCTCCTCCTCCGTTGATTTATGAAAGATTTTCCCCGCCCTTCACCTAACTGTGTATGCCTTTATATTATGGTTAATGCTTCCCAAGCGCTGCCACTGATCACCTGCGATTGTCTATAATGTTGACAACTCTTTTTTCCAGAGAGACCCTACCTATAATCACTTTTTATAGCGCCTGCCCTGACAACGCCTAGGGGAAAGCTGTGTAACGTATTCATATCGCAGTACTTTTGTTCTTTCACCAGGACCAAGATCACAATCAGACTGTCACTAACAAACATAGCAGACCATTATGGATGGTGGGAAGAATAAAGTGTAAATCAATACACTACGACTCTCGATGATACAAAAACTTGTTTTCTCTGTTGACATTTGAGTACGCTCAGTGTGAAAGTATTCATAATACAAACTTCACCTTTACAGCAGGCATCAAAACAAGCCCTTTTCAAGCACTTATAATTAAAATAAAGCCTTTCATTTAAAGCTATTAAATAGCAAAAAAATCATAAATACTTGATGCTTTGGGTAAATCGATGGAAAATGCATAAAAGCAATACATTTACGTATAACAGATCGGCTAGCGCAAAGAGAAATTCACCGCTAAGTTTTATTTAACTATGTTTGAAGGTTTTATGAGCTACAAATGCGCATACCTTGCAAATTTAACATCCATAAAAGCATAAGTTCCCCGAAAGCCTTAAGATATTCACCCATAATGAAAGAAAATATTAGAGAAAACAAATGTATTAGTGGAACTTTCGTACTATTTTGTACTGTAATGTTTTTGGTAAACAATATTCTAATGTTTCATATTTTGTTTTGTATTTTGGGAGATGGCAGCCCAGTGGCATAACTAAGACTGGAATTTGGAAGGAATTAATCTTTATTGGGATCAATCTGACTAGGTTTTCCCCCTAGTTTCAGATACAGACATGGATATAGTTTCCTAGACTCCAACGTACAGTTCACAGCAAAACGAGAATGGCACAGTAGGAAATTTTAAAGCTGTTCAACAGTTAACTTAATAGAAAAAATTACTTCTGTATGGTGAAGCAGTATATTTTGAGTAATAAAATAAAATTACAATCATAGGGAAAATAAATATCAGTAACGGCGAGGATAGTGTTAAATAAAACTGGAAAGCGAATGTTAGAAATAAGGGTTGAGAAACAGGGCCATCAGCGGCCGGAAACGGGTGGTTGTTTCCTCTGTTGTTAAGCGTCCCGTCAGGTTGCTGGGAATGCAGACTAGTAGAAAAGGGTCAATGTTCGCCAAAAGCCAGATAGCCTTAGACCTCCAATAAAAGAAGCTTGGAATCAGGTGATAGTGGAATGAGGAGATATAGAACGTTTGAAAGAGAGAAACGGAAGATTTTAGAATACACACTTGGTCGTGAGATTTGAGAATGAACACTTCGTCGTGAGATTTTAGAAGACACACTTGGTTGTAGTAAGTCTGGGGAGATGCTTGTTAGAAAAGTTTAGAAGGCAGCGGATAGGCGCGATTATATGAAACATTTAACAAATAGGAAATGCGTGTGTGTGTGTCGAAGAAATAGCAGGGATCAAATGTTAAAACGGTGACGGTAAATAAACGAGCAGAAAAACCAACAGTCGTGTTCACCACTAACCCGAGATCCAAGATCCATGCAAAGAACCCTGAGCTAGTACCATCTCCAACCATTCCTACAAATCCCTTACCGCAGAATCATACCACCGCAAATTGGCTGCCTAACGTGGGGCCCACAATCACCGACAAGAAGTACTGCCGCAATGGCATAAACGATTGACAAACACACTGACTGTTCAAATGGGAAAAAGCACGTGATATTTTCTGTGTTGTTGCTTCCAAAGCTTCCCATATGGTCAACTACGACCTTCGAAAGAACCTTAAGCCACCAAGCGATAACTGGTCCCATTTATTAGCTGGAAATGGGCAGTGTCCATTACCTGCGATGGCAGGATGACGATGGAACGAGCGGACCTACAGACTTTACAGTGGGTACCACGTTGGGCCGTGGGAATATTTCACATGAACTAGTTGAAACGAATTAAAATAGGCACCCCATAGCCATCAATCGAACAACGGACTCTCGGCACGAGAGCCACAAAACCACTGAGCTACCTAGGCACCCATTTTTGTACGCCGATCAGGTAAAACAATGGGACCGCCGCTGTTTCAGAGAAAATCAATAAAAGAAACCGAGTACAGCTTTAAATTTGGCAACAGCTTAGTATTGTATGCATGGCAAAAATCTGATTTAAACAGCTTATTTATATGCTTAAGTAAAAACCATCTATCTTCGCGACTGGAAGCCGACAGAATGTACTTTAACTGCGAGCGCATCAAATCTCTCAGCCGCTGCCCTACTTTCGTGCCTGTTGTTCCTTTTTCAATGATCCTTCTTCTTGCACGGCAGAAAGCGTTTTCAAAAGGTCTGTTTAAATATTAATGCGTTGCTATTCTGTGTTTGAGGCTGCAACATTGCGTATCTGACGGAGCTTGCCTGTGGAAGTATTTGATGGTTAGGATATACAAACATCATCTTCATCCCAGCCTGAGTGAGTGCATAAGTCTCTCCTGGTTTATCTACCCCGTGACTTTAAATGCTCTCTGTGTACCACCAGTTCCCTATGATTTGGTTTTATCAACCCGAGCTCGTCGGTCCCAACTTCCATCCAAGATTAGGAGAACGGTATGCGAGTAGAACACTCTGACAGCCAGTTAATTTACGTGTGACGTATCACAGTCGTGTGACATAGCACTGCTACGGAGATTTTGGTAAGGGGTACGGAGAGGTACGGGAATGCCATTCATTATTAAGTGTATTTAACAATGTCACTAAACTCTATAATGAACATATACTTTAACAGGGAAATAGTAAAAGAATATGGAAACACCTATTATTATAACTTGGTTATGGTTATCAGGCCACTCAGTGAAGTGAAGGACAGAGAGCGCGTCCAGATCCGGAGTGAACAGAAGACCAGCGTCTTAGATTGCTACTGACGTCAGCGGGACCCCCCACAGATCTAACTCTCCCCACGGAAAGTCCCTCTGAGGGCCCATCCTACATGGAACTCCAGGGTAGACAAAGCAAATACTATATGCCTTGCCATCCGTCCACTCGCATAATCCTTCGAAATGAAATTTAATAAGAAATGAAATTACAGGAAAATTCACGGCGATATATAACCCACTCAGTCATTCGCCTCAAACTAGGGAAAATCACGAAAAAAAATCAATGTCAGAGAGCTTGGTCCAACGGGAATCGAAACCGGGACCTCCCGAATTTGGGCCTCATAGTTACCGCGGAGCCATCTTGCTCATAAACTGAATTTTCAATCAGAAAATATGGAAGTAAATTTGCCAAGTATATGATGGCGGCTAACATTACTGAGAAACAAATAAAGAAGCGTATTCGAATTTGGAAAATGCGTTTGACACAGTAAACTTGTGTCTTACAGCCACATGGGTACAAAGTACAACACGCATTTCCCTTACGCCACCAGTCCTCCTCTAGCAGTAACTTCGCTTTTCCCCTTGCTTCATGTGCTCTGAGTTCCAAGCTGAGAGCCGAGAGCAAGAAGTGACTTTCACATGACGTCATAGAGCATTCAATTGGCTGTCGCTGCTCTAGTAGATAGAAATAATCAGTAGCGTGCGTTTAAATTCAGTGTTAGGAAAAAAATAAACTCCTAAGCACACTACAAATACGAGAATCATTTACGAAATTAAGGGTTTCTTAAACTTTTACTGTTTTTAAAACCCACGCAGCACCCACTGATTTGAAATTATACTGGTACAGGTTGGTATGAAGGCAGAATTTCAGCACCAATGCCAGTACTGGTTTATTGCGCCAGTGACCTGCGGGAGGATGGAATGAATTGGGCGGCTAGATCTGATTGTAGCAGGTACAACGCACGCGGAGTCACTAATGTTTTCAGATGTATCATCCCAAAGTCAGCTTCCCATATTCACTCTGACAGTTTGGGGCAGAGGTTTTTATGCCAGACTCCAAGGTAGAAACTTCTCAAACCACGTCAACCGCCATACCTCGGGACCACAGTGCAACCCTGAGAGATGAAGAAAGAATGGAAATGGTGAGGTGAAACTACTAAAAAAAAAAAAAGGTTAGCATGGTTGATCTCTTCGGGGTTGAATTCAGAACGTCCACAAAGCAATCTTCTATAGCTACGCTTAGCCATCTCGCTCAGTAATAATGCGCGTAAAAGCTTAAGGAAAAATGTCGACATTATAGAAGTTTATTTCCAGTGTTCGGGGGTTTGACCGTGGTCGAGATTGTGGCTTCTCAATCCATACTCTTTCTATGTCATCGCGAGAAACAACTAAATAACAACTGCACTTTTAAAACATAACAAATCATTGAAACATTCAAATTAATAACAAGAGATATCTTGGAAATGGGCAATGCCAAAAAGAATTTGAAATAAATTGTGTGTTTTAAAGAGATCCACCTACATTTTTGTGTAATGATACAATGATACAACATATTTTTCTGAATGAAGTGTACTTCACAGTCTATTCCTAAGAAATGCAAGATATAGATTTGGTTTGTCATGTAAATATCCTAAACATATGGTATTTAAAAGAAAAAGTGTAAAGAGTCATGTTTGAGAAAATCGAAAATTTAGAAACATCTTTCATGTAAAGGGTAGTTTGGGATGAGGGAAGGATTTTGTCGAAAATGTTCGTGTCAGTCTTTGGAGGATGGTGAACATAAATACCAAGTTTTTTTGCTGTGTCATTCTAAAAAAGACTGTTTCTTTTATTGAGGAGACCTCAAAACATATGTTTCTGATGAAGTTATGGAAGAATAGTTTGTTATGTTGTATGTTACGGCTACGTATTGAAAGTCAGTTTGAAGTATGTTGTATTATATTTCAACTGTTGGGGAGCCGAACTTGTAGTAGTTGCAACCGCACGTATAGTAAACATTTCCGGTAGCCTTCGCCCAAAATGTAATTTCAGGTGGCCTTTGCCCAAGTTTAAAAATATTAACTTTGTAATTTAAACGGTTTCTTTAAATATTACCTATATATTTATGTTTGCCTCGGCTGCGTCAGTATTTTTGTTAGAGACATGGATATCTTGGCAGGGCGTGATGCCAAAAGAATGTAGGTTTACACAGATTATAATTTTACTTCACTCCTTTTATTAATACTTGATACGATTAAAATAACACTTCACTGATATAGAGAGCTGTGCGATTCTTTTATTAATTAATTACACTTTTTTAATACGTAAACTATTTTCGTCTCACACGAATACATACTATATTACTTGAGGACACTCTTTGCGTCTGGTTAGTAACGCTGTTTGCAGGCAACTGACTTCTTGATTTGTAAATTTTGCTATATTTCAGTTTCTGATTGGCTAATCCTAGTCCAATAGAATACCTTCATTTAACTAAAGCTTTTTCTGGTTGTTGATTGGCTATTTTATAAACTGTCACTAAAATTACGTTATTGTTACTCCAAGAATCACAAGTAGTACTGTTAAACTTTCTCACTCATTATTGACTCAAGGTTACCTCATTGTTACCTCATTGTTAGCAACTTTTAAATTATTATTCTCACAGCTCCTACATCATTAAATTACGTAATATATTCACATAACATTATTACACACGGATACAATAGTATAAACATATGCAATGACTGTTACATACATTTTACAAATTATTGCATACACATATTGCTTCAAAGGGGTCTGTTATTGAATTTACATATTATATAATTAGACTGAAATTATTTAAGTGTTAAAAATACTGCCTCAAAGTCTTATTATCGAATTTTTTGTTGGAATGCAATAGTTAATCTACCTATTAGTTACGTGATAGAAAAAGTAAAAACAGGAACATTTTTGCAGGAATTTTACGCTTTTGTTCTAAAAGTAAGAGCAAAGGAGTTATAAAAGGATGTTTAAACCTTCCAAGAAAGTATTGCTTCTGAGAAAATGACAATTCTTCAGTGAATGTAATTGGTCCATACTGGATGACGTAGCAATCTGTGGAATAGTGCGGACCGACAGCCAGGGAAGGGGAATTAGAGCTGAATGAGGGCACGGTACAAACAAGATAGCTGTGACGACAAGTGTCGGGGAGTCTCCGGAAGCTGATGACGTGCCTACCGACCATCGCCCTTATCTCTACAGATAAAACTGAGGAGGGTGGTCACACACGCCACTTAACGTCTCTGCACGTCCCTAAACTCGCTTGCCTCCTTACAGAAAACTAACAAACACAGTGCAAAAGTTAACTAAGCAGCATTTTGTAACCAACACATCAATATTTTAAAGGTACAATTTATCGCCCAGCACAGATTTTTCTTTGGTGAAATTTACATAAAATTATCTTTACCACGCGTGTAATAGGTAGAGGATGTATCGTATTCCACCCGAATCTTGGATACCGAGATTTTATAGGCAATACACGTTTTGAGATTCCCTGAATCCAAAAGTAAAACATTTTTAGAAAAAGGTGTGTGTGTTTATCCATGGGAACAGCATAACTCAAATACGAAAAGACAGTTAAATACCAACATTAGCAACTTAAATTTAGCGTCGTACAAAGATACTGTGGACTAGAGCGTGTAGCTCGGTTCCTGGAGACGGAATCAGCCCTGTTCGATCCCACCCGAGTATAAAACTGATGCCTACTCAGCATCTTGAGGAAAGTGAGGAGCTACAACAGACAGCGATCCCGGTAACGGAGGCCAACATTCTAACTGATGCTGACCACATCACCTCCCCGTGTCGGTTGGATGATTGCCCATCTCAGTCATGCATAGGTGGGCGTGATCCTGCCAGTCGGGTTGATAGGCCAAGACCCTTCATGGGCTGTAGCGCCATGTGATTATTATCTTCCAAGGATGCGACATGAAAATCCCCTCATTCCAAGCTATCCCTTACATGAAAACATTTTCGTTATTTTTGGTTTTCTCAAAAATAGCTTTAACGAATTTGATTAAAATACCATAAGTTTAAAGTATTTGCATGAAAAATAAAATGTGCATCTTGAATTTTCAGGGAATGTCCTGTGAAGTCCT
Source organism: Deroplatys truncata (assembly GCA_030765065.1). Classification (NCBI taxonomy): domain Eukaryota; kingdom Metazoa; phylum Arthropoda; class Insecta; order Mantodea; family Mantidae; genus Deroplatys; species Deroplatys truncata. Next base: position 232,945,666 of record CM060976.1, on the reverse strand, counting down.
CTGTATTCGGAATGCCTATTCTGTAATTGGCAAAATTTTATTACATAAAAAAAATGTACATCTCGTTAAAGTACAGAATTTAGATTAAAGTTTGTTGTACCATTAATCATTTCCGAGATATTCTTTGTTATTTGTCTTTTAGTTTTATTTTTGACATGCAAGGAACATGGAATTTCAAAGCTATCTTATAGCGATCAGCTTCTAAATTGTTATCATTTTCATTTACCCTGTCCTTATGTCTACAATAAATATGTAAATGCGAAATAAAATAATTTTACTTTTGTAAAACTAGTTTGTAGAAGAATGAGCAGAAAAATTCATGTGAACTAAACATAAGGTTTTTCAAGTGGTTAGTCGCTATTTGTTTTGGTCTCGTGATCATAAAGACGATGGAATGGCGTTTGGCTCTTTAAAAACCTGACTATCACTTTATCCTACAGTATTCTTCTTACACCTACAACGAAATGTAAATGTCTAATGAAAGTTTATCTCGATTAACAAGAAGTAGATATAAGTATGTGCTTTTTAAAAATAAACTGTAGAATTATGAGTATAGCAAGCCATGTGAAAACAACACATCAAATTATTAACATTATAATGCTACTGTATACCTATGTTGAAGTAGATGGTTTGTTAGCCCTACGTTGTGGTAGCCAATTTGAAGTGGTTTATTTGTTGGTAGTTGTAAGATGCTTCATGTTTATCTGCACAACGTTTGGAAGCCAATTTGTTGCGGTAACTTCGTGTTATCTATTGCTGGGCGTCTGTTATTGAATTACTACTTTGAATGTTGGGTTCATTTTCCTCCGGCTAGCTATTATTATTATTCAGTCGAGCACATCTCTAAAGGTGTGTAAACGGAAAGGATTTGTTACTCAAAGATAACACTGATAAAAAAATTTGTTTTTACACTTTTATTACCGTCACAATTAATTAAGTTCACATATTGACTCGTGATACACGTCAAATTGAAACTGTTATATTTTCTAATATCACTATAATCACTTATTTACTGCACATTATTCATTCGCGTGTTTCACATTTATAACAAACTTTAAGACGCGAGAGATTCTGTAGAATTGCGACGTGTAACTCGCGAACGATTCTGATGAACTAAGCGACATTTAACTTCTGAATGATTCTGTTGGACTCAGCAACGTGTAATGCACAAATGTTTCTGTTGGACTGACGAAATCTGCCTCTGATTTTAGCTTTTTATACTCCCACACCCCGATATGCCTAAAGATTATAACCGAGCTGCTATTGTTTAATAAAACGCGCCAACATTAGCGTCTATTTTTATATCCAATCAAAAATTACGAAAACATATGCTCTAGGGAAAATATTCCCGCTATTTCTAAGAAAAGAGCGCCAATCTGACGTCATTTGTTTGTCTCTTCTAATTAATATTCAACTCACCCCCTCGCACATTGTTATCCGCTGCTATTGTCAGTTTCAGTGAGGCCGTGTAAACTTATTTCCTAACAATGCATATAATTAACAAACATCCCAAATCATTGTCATACAATAATGCTTATTTACACTCCAATCACTCTGGCATTTACATTATTGTGATACAAATTACTGCCACAATGTGTGTTTACTTAATAAAATATGAATATTGAAGAATCAGATCCTTCTTACCACGTCAATCACGAATATTGTGTATTTAATTCCTCTTATGAACACGTCTTCTCCAACGGGATTTGAGAAGATAGATTTTGACGCGTCTTGCCCCAACGGGGTCCAAGGAGATTGTATGAACAATTTTCTATCTAGCACGGCAACTAAATAAACTGTTCATATCATACGATGTTGCTAGGCAACGTCTCCTAACCCCTTTCCACATAACTTTGTCCCGCATCAGTCACCTCTCATTGGCTGCTGTCGTGGTGTAGCTTGTTGTGCGATACAAACTAGTTCCTTATTTAACATGATCAGTTTCTTAGTGTTGCAACCCTTCCATGTCATTACATTAATTTCACCTTTGTAACGCCCTGCCCAAATTTCTGTGACATAGTAGCCTACAGTTAAATATAGTGGAAGTATAGAAACGTTGTTGTAAGATAAGTAGATAAGTAACATGATATATGTTAACAAATTTCAAGGAGTAAACTTAAATATAATGCCCTGAAAGTTTGGCTAAGATTTGAATATAACAATAAGTTAATTAGGCCAAATGTTCTTCAATTATACTTTAGTAGGCATTTGCTGTAAAATGTATAATGAAATTACGCAGCATAGGATATTAAAGAAATAAACTCATTAATATTGAGTGGTATATATCCATAATAAAATATACCACTTGAGTATGCCGAGTTTACTTGAGTCAGAAAATATTACTTGAATTGAAACTACACGTAATTAATGTAAGCAAAGCTTCCGTGATCAACGGCAACTTGTCCCATCCACATGCCACATGCACTATTAGCTTGTGCTGCCAACGTCAACTTGAGAGTTGATCCCGATGTGTCCATAAAGCTGGGATAGAAGAATGCAAATTTTTTCTGGCTGTTTGCTCCGAGCTAGCATGCTCGGAGACGATGGTGGAGGAAATCAACTCTGCACATGCGTTGGCATCAGCACGACAGTTGCAACCGCGGTTAAGCATTAGGTATATTCGAAGAGAATTGCCAAATTATAATAAACGTATAATCATAACCGAATAAAATATTTTATGTAACGGGGTAATGCATTTGGAATGCATGTAAATTCTCATCAAATAGGTAGGAGGGTGATTCGGTTTAAACCTTCCACTCAGGATGACGAAAGCATGTGCATCTATCATGACAAATCATGATATCGCCATTCAAAGATGTACATTAGCCACTCAGAAGAAAGGGGAAGGAAAGGGAGCGCGGAAGAATACATTTTAACGGGGCAAGGTTATAACAAACAGTGTTTAGAAGACAAGACCTGAGGTATTACTATAGATACAAGTAATATGGTCACTGGAAATGGCAATCGTTTGGTTTGCGTGATATTTGCACACAAGAAGGTGAATTATTTTTTATTTAATAGTATATAACAATGTTATAGTAAAAACCCGGGCGCATTCGCTGACCGGGAACCACAGCTCCACGCTTGCGATCACTCATGGTGTTCTATATAGAATAACAATGTACAGGATTTACGATAAAGCATTGATCGCCACATAAAAAATTAATGATGTCTTCAATAACAATTGAAACTTAAGCAAACGTGCACAGTCAAGAAAATTAAATAAATCCAGCAATAAGCGTAATACAAACGAGTCATTAAGGAATGTGTTTCAGATAATATAATATGTTATTGCAGGCGTTATTGAAGATGTTCAGTTAAAACTTCGACAATTCCTGACTTTAACATGTTTTACTTCCATTAGATCAAAACCAATTTTCACCTTGATTTCGAGTAGTATGCCGCAATATTTACTCTTCTAAACGCTCTCAAAATACTTTTGTGAAGACCACAAACAAAAGGTTGAAAAATTGATGCAATTTTCAAAATAATACAAAACGAATAAAATAAAAAATCTTTAAAAACGCTGCAACACATAAGCTGACCGAGAGAGTTGGCTCCGCAGTAACGTGTGAGGCTTATTTTTGAAAGGACTGGGTCGATTCCCGTCGGCCATCCGCTATGACCTTGGGTTTTTCGTGGTTTTCCCTGGTCGGCTAGGTTTATTGCCATATGGCGGTGCCGGACAGATGGCACGGATACTTACTCAAAGGAAAGTGTTCCCGTGGACACCAGAGACCTGCTTTGTCGACGGGTCGTTGATCGCTCCCTCTAGTCTCCAGCAGGAGACGAGTCTTCGAGCGTGGAACTATGTGTCTCTGTGGTGTGTTTGCATTCAGCCTGTAGACTTCTGTGGTTCATTCACTTCATCCCTTCCTCCTGGGGGATGGTAGTTACAATAGATCCATGTAGGTGGCAGTGAGCGAGGTGTCCCCTCCGTTGTGTAACTTAAAGATATACCTACCTATACACATAAGCTATAATATCGATTGTCTTTTCTGAATATTAAAAATAAAACTTTCTTGAGCAAATTTGCCTACTAAATTTTTTATAGTGGATATGAATACTTTCTGGAATCACGTATATATTTTGAAATCCGTTGATGCCATAAAAAGGGGGGTTATAGAAAAACGTCACTGCCAGTCAGTTGGTGAAGAGCATGACCTTCTCTACTCCGTCTGCTACTAGCTAATATAGCGTATTTCTCTGTTATTCTTGTTAACAGAGATAAACTTCAATACACATTTACTATTTGGCCATGATACGAATTCGCTTGGAGGAAGGCATCACTGTGTTTGTTGACAATCAAGGCTAGGGATCAGAGGGGAGTGAGGGAAATGTACACTTACATGAAAACCGTACTATTATGTTCCCGAGGTCGCGGATTTAAACCCTGCGGAGGGCGATGTAATTTTTTAGGCGTAAAAATCATTAGCATGGCTTCCTTCGGAAGGGTAGTAAAGCCGTGGTCCCGTGTCGTAGATTTTGAGGCAGTATTTTTAACACTTAAATAATTTTAGTCTAATTATATAATATATAATTTAATAACAGCCCGCCTTAAAGCAATATTGTATGTAACAATATATAAAAAGTGCATATAACAGTCATTGCATATGCTTATATTATTGTATATTATTGTAAACATGTTCAATTATGTTATATAAATGTATTACGTAATTTAATAATATAGGAGCTGTGAGAAATAGGTCAAAAGTTGCTAACAAAGAGGTAACAATTGGGTAACCTTGAGGAAATTATGAGTTTGAGAGTTTAAATGTTACTTGTGATTCTTGGAAGCATAATGTAATTTTAGTGACAGTTTATAAAATAGCCAAACAACAACCAGAAAAAACTATAGTTAAATGAAGGTATTCTATTGGATTAGGATTAGCAAATCAGAAACTGAAAAGGAGAAAATTTTACTAATTTAGAGTTCAGTTGCCTGCAGACAGCATTATTAACTAGACGCAAAAAGTGTCCTCAAGAAATAAAATACGTATTCGTGTGAGACGAAAAATAAGTTTACGTGTTAAAAAAGTGTAATTAATTAATAAAAAGAATCTCACAGCTCTATATATCAGTGAAGTGTTATTTAAATCGTATCAAGTATTAATAAAAGCAGTGAAGTAAAATTATAATCTGTGTAAACCTACATTCTTGTCGCATCACAACCTTGCTAAGAGAAACGTGTCTCTAACAATAATACTGACGCAGCCGAGGCAAACATAAATATATAATACTTAAAGAAACAGTCAAATTACAAAGTTAATATTTTTTTAAACTTGGGGCAAAGGCTACCGGAAACTGTTTACTATACGTGCGGTTGCAACGAATTTCAAGTTCGGTTCCCCAACAGTTGAAATATAATACAACTCCTTCAATACAAACGTACTTCAAATTGACACCCAAAGCGTGGGGCAAATAACAACCTTAAAATAATCACTCCTACAACAAAACAATTATTTCTCAATTTACGGCACGCAAAAGAACCTTAAGCCTTATAATGAGGCCTTCGAGCAAAATACTGGTGTTCCACGCTCAATGTGGAATGGAACGCTAAGGACCACAACAGTTAAAGGGCGTCCATAAATAAAACTCAATTTAATTTTAGTACCACTACGTGGCCGACTAGTACATGTTTCACTCCAGATATAAGAAGAATACGGTAGGCTAAAGCGATAGACAGATTTTTAAAAAGCGCGTCGCTATGTGATAGATATGAAATTCCATACTCTTTGCATAACCTCGAGATAAAACGAATAGTGACTTACCACTTGAAAATAAGCACAATATTGTTTATGAAAATTGCAAAACCATGAAAGAATTCCCCGAATGAATCCAAACTTGGTGGATGTGTAGAACAGTGTGCGAACTTTAAGTGATTAGGATTGCAGAGAGATGGGGTACACGTAGGTCCAGGAGGATCCTGTTGTGTTTGTCCAACAAGGTTGGCTTACACCAAGTGTAATCAGTGAAGAGCTATGAAACAAGGTGGAAACGTAAACGTAAGTGCCAATATGCCCTTTTGACGGCAAATGGCTCAATATAAGCATGTGAATGAATTCGAAAGGGCTAGAGTGATCGGTCTCTGGGAAGCGGTTTTAACATACCGTGGCATATTGGCTCGTACAGGGCATGCTACCTACGACAGTGATGCGTGTGTGGAAGCAGTGGATAGAAAAGGATCGTACACACCGCCGAGCTGGTACCACACAATGTGACCACAGCGCGGGAGGATCGTCATCTTGTCCGCATGGTCATAATGAACCGTACACTTCATCTACAGTGTGGGCTCGACACTGGAGCACTGCAACACGTGTGAACCTGTCTGCATCGACGGTACGTCGACGTTTGCTGCGGATTGGACTGGTTGCACACATGCCATTTCGTCAGCTTTCATTGTCTTGAAGCCACAAGCACCTCCGACTGTAATGGACACGTGAACGCGTTACTGACCTAATGAGTAGCAAAAGGCAGTCTTTTCAGACGAGTCCCGTTTCAACTTGTCCTACAGTGATGAGCACATACGTGTTCAACGGTACCGTGTGAGCGCAATCTGGAATCCTGCATTGTTGAGCGTCATAACGGACAAACACCAGGTGTGATGGTTTGAGGCGCCATTGGTTACAACAACCGTCCTCGCCTACTATGAATTGGGTGCACGAGGGAGGTTTTTGAGCCCGAGGTACTACCCCTTGCTTCAGACAACTCCACATGCCATATTTCCGCAGTACAATACCCGGCCACATATTGCAAGGAATGTATAAGCTTTCTTCGAAGAATGACGACTACCATTGTTTCCCTGGCCTGCACATGTTGCACATAAAACATTTTGGGATATGATTGATGGGCAACTTGTTCGTCACGGTCTTCCAGTAACTAGTGTTGATGATTTGTGGGCTCGCATACAAACTGCGTGGAGGGGTATTTCCAAGGAATATATCCTGAACCATTCTGATTCCATACCGCGCCGTTTAGCGACTCTAACTACAGTGCGTGGAGGCACAAACTAGTGAATATTCAGGCTCAAAGGTCATTTGCAGATTTGTAAACCTAATAACTTGTTTATCGTCATGTATCTATTGTCATGGTATAAAATTTATTGCAATCATGCGTTTCTTTCATGGTGTTGCAGTTTCCGCAAGCAGTAGTGTATAAGCCCCCCCCCCATAAAAAGCTACAGAAAATAATATAAATTTAACGGTTTAACAAGATCTCATTTTTTGTGTAGTAAGATTTTGCTTATCTCTTAGTGTTAACCAATTTTACAAAAGTCAATTTGAATGAAGAGGACTTTCGCAGGCTATTTTCAGATAATTCAAGATTTGAAGATATATACTTCATTTATCATACAGATACGTTAAACTGAAGTAGGAATTGTCTTGGAGTTTATTTATTTAATCAGCACCATGTATGAACGCCAATTTTGAAGCGGATTGTTTATTACCTAATATGCTACTACGTATGTAAAAGCCGAGTTGAAGATGTATTTTTACTTTCTCTACTACGTATGTAAGTAGGGGAAGTATTGTATTCCACCCAAAAATTCGATACCGAGATTTCACTGAAAATACATGTTTTGAGAGCCCCCTGAATAAAAAAAAGCATTTTTGGAAACATGTCCGTATGTGTGTCTGTATATCTGTCTGTGTCTGTGAACAGCATAACTCAGAAACGAACAGTCGGATAAACACCAAACTTGGTATTTAGGTTCAGTATCTTCCGGAGATGCGGCATGAAGGTATTCAAGAAAATCCCCCCACCCCAGATTACACTTTACATGGAACATTTTTCAAAAATTTTAATTTTCTCAAAAATGGCTCTAACGATTTAGATTAAAATATCATATGTTTAAGATATTTTCATGACAAATGAAATGTATATCTCGAATTTTCTGGGAATGTCTCCAAAAGTGTTCTTCATTCTGAACGACTTTTGCATGAAACCATAAGAGATAGACAAAATTTTACCACACAAAAATGTAGATCGCGTTCAAATATACAATTTATGTCATATACATGTTTTTGGTTGGGTGAACCATTTTCGAGTTATTGCTAGTTATTTGCTTAAATTTTCCAATACTTATACTTTTTCTCAAATTCGTTATTCATCTTTTTTTATCCTGGTAATGCAAAGAGAATGGAATACTCTACATAGCAACCACCTCTTAAAATATTTGACTATCGCTTAAAGGCAGCAATTCCCCTTGCGTCTACAAGAGAATTAGCAAAAGATTAACATCACGATAACTGGATTAACATGAAGCATATGGAGAATAAGCGTTTGTAGAAATAGTTTGTACAAGAGTAGAGAAAGTCATGTGAGTGTGACACATCCGATTTGTTTACGCTCCAAGTTTAAAATTAATATTAACTTTCTTATTAAACTACTTCTATAGATATTATTTATGTTTATGTTCGCCTCAGCTGCGTCAGTATTGTTTTAGAGTCACGTATTTCTTAGGCAGGGCTGGTACGACAAGAATGTAGGCTTACACAGATTTTAAGTTTAAATTCACTTCTTTTTATTAATCCTTGGCACAAATTAAATAGCACTGCGCGGATATTAAGAGCTGTGAGATTCTTTAATTTAAAACTTGCACTCTGTTATCACGTACACTTAATTTTCGTTTCACACGAATACGTAATATTTCTTTAGAGAACACATCTTCCATCCGGTCATTACCAAGGTCTGCCAGCAAATGAACATATTTTAACCCTGTAAACTTTTAACTTTTTGTATTTCAAGTCTCTGATTGGCTAATCCTAATCCCATAGAATATCTGCATTTTACTGAAGCTTTTTCTAGCTGTTGATTGGCTATTTTAAAAACTGTCACAAGATTTACGTTATTGCTGCACTAATCATGACTAGTAGCATTCAAACTCTCAAACTCATTCTTGCCTCAAGGTTACCTCATTGTTACCTCATTGTTAGCAACTTTAAACTTATTGTTCTCACAGCTCCTACATTATTAAATTACGTAATGCATTCACATATAATTATTGAACATGCTTACAATAATATAAGCATTTGCAATGACTGTTACATACATTTTTACAAATTATTACATACATATTGCTTCAAGGTCGGCTGTTATTGAATTTACATACTATATAATTCAATTGAAACTATTCAAGTATAAAATACTGACTCAAAACATAGCATTTTAATAAAAATCGTAAGACCTTTCTTGAAAATTTTTATGTCGCATCCTTGGAAGATATTTTGGTATTTAACTGAGTTTTCGTTTTTGAGTTATGCTGTTCACAGACGCACATGTCTAGGAACAATTTTCTATTTTTTTATCCAAGGTGCCTAAAACGTGAAGTCTCGGTATGAAATTTTTGGATGAAATGCAATACATCCTCTACTTACTGTAGGTAAGTTGTGTAAAGAAAAAATCTGATGTGTTCCACTCACATGACTTTCTCTACTCTTGTACAAACTATTCTTAAAAACGATTATTCTCCATATGCTTCATGTTAATAGAGATGTTAATCTTATTGCTAATTTTCTTGTAGATGCAAGGGGAATTGGTAGGCTTTAAGAGATAGTCAAATATTTTAAGAGCTGGTTGCTATGTGGCGCATTCCATTCTCTTTGCATGTCTCTTGCATGTCTGATGTGTTACACTTACATGACTTTCTCTACTCTTGTACAAACTAATTTTACAAACTCTTATTCTCCATTTAATTCATATTAATCGAGATAAACATTTGCATAAACACTCTTTTGAAATGCAAGAGAATTACATTTTACACATAGCGATCAGTTCTAAAAATATTTAACCATCGCTTAAGGCCTACTATGTTCCCCTTATTTTGTATTTGCAAGGGCAATATAAGCAAAGACATATCGCTTAATAGCTGGTTGCTATGTGCAGCACCATTCTGTTTGCCACGGATTAATACTCTTTGCATATCCAAGACAAAAAATGAATAACGAATTCCCATTTGAGAAAATAAGTATTGAAAAATTTACGGGAATAACAAGCAATATCTCGAAAATGGTTCACTCAACAAAAAAAAAAAATGTACATGACGTAAATTGTGTATTTTAACGCGATCTACATTTTTTGTGTTGTAAACTTTTGTCTATCTCTTATGGTTTCACTTTTGGGGACATTCCCAGAAAATTCGAGATATACATTTTATTTGTCATGCAAATATCTTAAACATATGATATTTTAATCAAATCGTTAGAGCCATTTTTGATAAAATTAAAAATTTCGAAAAGTCTTCCATGTAAAGGGTAATCTGGGGTTAGGGGATTTTCTTCAAAACCTTCGTGTCGCATCTCTGGAAGATACTGAACCTGAATACCAAGTTTGGTGTTTATCCGACTGTTCGTTTCTTAGTTATGCTGTTCGCAGACAGACAGACAGACAGACACACAGACGTACACAGGGACATGTTTCCAAAAATGCTTTTTTGGATTCAGGGGGTCTCAAAATATATATTTCCAGTGAAATCTCGGTATCGAATTTTTGGGTGGAATACAATACTTCCCTTACTTACTATACATAGAGAAACTAAAAATATGATACTTAAGTCAGGCTTCGTTTAAGGATGGACGGTGAAGGCATTTAGGTAATTTTTTACCAAATTTAAGTTCAAAGGGAGCATAAGAAGGCTTACCGAAAGCAATTTATATTCCACCCGTGCAGCGACGTGGAAACTCTCTTACCCTCAGAATAGGCTCAACTCCCTCCACCGACATTCACTGCGCCTTCTGCCTAGCGCAGCAGTAAAAATAAATCCTGTAGTGCTACAGCCCACGAGGGGTCCGGGCCTGCAAAGCCGACTGCCGGCCTCACGCCCACTTATACACGGCACAGTTGGGCGATCATCCAACCTACACGGAGAGGTGATGTGGCAGTAACACGCATCCCAAAAATTCGATACCGAGATTTCACCGGAAATACATGTTTTGAGACCTCCTGAATCCAAAAAAAGCATTTTTGGAAACATGTCCGTGTGTGTGTCTGTGTGTGTGTGTGTGTGTGTGTGTGTCTGTGTGTGTGTGTGTCTGTGAACAGCATAACTCAAAAACGAACAGTCGGATAAACACCAAACTTGGTATTTAGGTTCAGTATCTTCCAGAGATGCGACACGAAGGTTTTCAAGAAAATCCCCTCACCCCGGACTACCCTTTACATGGAACATTTTTCGAAAATTTTAATTTTCTCAAAAATGGCTCTAACGATTTTGATTAAAATATCATATGTTTAAGATAATGTCATGGGAAATGAAATGTATATCTCGAATTTTCTGGAAATGTCTCCAAAAGTATTCTTCATTGTGAACGACTTTTGCATAACTGGTAAACCATAAGAGATAGACAAAATCTTACTACACAAAAAATGTAGATCTCGTTAAAATACACAACTTATGTCATATACATTTCTTTTGTTGAGTGAACCGTTTTCGAGATATTGCTTGTTATTCCCTTAAATTTTCCAATACTTATACTTTTTCTCAAATTTGTTATTCATTTTTTTATGTCCTGGACTTGCAAAGAGAATGGAATGCGCCGCATAGCAACCAGCGTTAAAATATTTGACCATCGCTTAAAAGCTACCATATTCCCCTTGCATCTACAAGAAAATTAGCAATAAGATTGACATCTCGATATCTCGATTAACATAAAGCATATGAAGAATAGGCGTTTGTAAAAATAGATTGTACAAGAGTAGAGAAAGTCATGTGAGTGTAACACATCAGATTTTTTATGTCCTGGACATGCAAAGAGAATGGAATGCGTCACATAGCAACCAGCGTTAAAACATTTGACTATCGCTTAAAAGCTACCATATTTTCCTTGCATCTACAAGAAAATTACTAATAAGATTGACATCTCGATATCTCGATTAACATAAAGCATATGGAGAATAGGCGTTTGTAAAATTAGGTTGTACAAGAGTAGAGAAAGTTATGTGAGTGTAACATCAGATTTTTTATGTCCTGGACATGCAAATAGAATGGAATACGGCACATATCAACCAGCGCTTAAAATATTTACTATAGCTTAAAGCCTAGCAATTCCCCTTGCATCTACTAGAAAATTAGCAATAAGATTAACATCTCTATTAACATGAAGCATATGGAGAATATGCGTTTGTAAAAATAGTTTGTACAAGAGTAGAGAAAGTCATGTGAGTGTAACACATCAGATTTTTTACTTTAACACCCGCATCCCACCCAAAAGTTTGATATCGAAATTTCACCAGAAATTCACATTTCGAGGTTCTTGGAACTCAAAAAGATATTTTATAAACAGTTGCGCGCGTGTGTGTATAAAGAGTATAATTCAAAGAATTAGTCAGATAAGTACCATATGTGGTGTTTAGGTTCAACATCTTCCAAGAATGCAACACGAAGTTTAAATAAATTCTTTCCTACCTAAACATGAAAAAGATTTGGTTATTTTTTTTTTTCTCAACAACGCCTCTGAGGATTTTTATTAAAACGTTATACGGTTGACATATGGACATATGTATGTAAAATGTATATCTTGAATTTTCTATGAATAGCCTGTGAGATTCTTTATTTGATTGGGTATTGTATAATTTTTACTTTTCTACTACGTATAGTAAGTAGGGGAGTATTGTATTCCACCCAAAAATTCGATACCGAGATTTCACCGAAAATATATGTTTTGAGACCCTTGAATCCAAAAATAAGCATTTAGGTTCAGTATCTTCCAGAGATGCGACACCAACGTTTTCAATAAAATCCCCCCCACTCCAGAGTACCCTTTACATGGAAGATTTTACGAAAATTTTAATTTTCTAAAAAATGGCTCTAACGATTTTGATTAAAATATCATATGTTTAAGATTTTTTCATGACAAATTAAATGTATATCTCGAATTTTCTGGGAATGTCTCCAAAAGTGTTCTTCATTGTGAACGACTTTTACATAACTGGTAAACCATAAGAGATAGACAAACGTTTACTACCCAAAAAATGTAGATCGCATTAAAATACACAAATTATATCATATACATTTTTGTTGTTGAGTGAACCATTTTTGAGATATTGCTGGTTATTTCCTTAAATTTTCGAATACTTACACTTTTTCTCAAATAGAAATTCGTTATCCATTTTTTTGGTCCTGGTAATGCGAAGAGAATGGAATACTGCACATAGCAACCAGCTCTAAAAATATTTGACTATCGCTTAAAGCCTACCAATTCCCGTTGCATCTACAAGAAAATTAAATAAGATTAACATCTCGATTAACATGAAGCATATGGAGAATAAGCGTTTGTAAAAGTAGTTTGTACAAGAGTAGAGAAAGTCATGTGAGTGTAACACATCAGATTTTTATAAATGGGAAAATATAGAAGTGAGAGAAAAGCTTATTACCGTAGTATAGGCCCCTAGAAGGAAAAACCTCTCCAGTGTTAGTCATACGCCTCAGATCCCGTCCGTTGTACAGCTTGTGTAAAACGTCGTGACACTCCATATTATGCGCAAGAGAGAAGTGATGAGAACGGTGGCGGAGCAAGAGACTAGAAGTGATATCAGAGCTCGGAGGCAATCACATCAAATACATAACGTAATGTAAACAAATGCATAAGCTTACAATATCACACTCACAGCAGGTGGAACACTGACCATTAAGCAAGTGGGCTGGCCTATGCTATTACGCATCTACGCTTCAAGAGTTGGGGGACTCACGACGTTTTACACAAGCTGTACCTTTAACTATCATCGTTAATCACACCAGGTCCACAGACTATCCATAGGGATAGACACCTTTCCATTCTTCTCGCTCTCCAATTGTCACTTGGAGGGGTTTGCCGAATGTATACTTTGATAGTACACTGTACCCAGGTATACATATGACCTATTTTATCTTTAGTGATAAAGATAGGAAAATCTTCTATAATTGCATAAAGTGTACTGTAGGTTCTACATTGAAAGGATTAACACTACACTGGTCTACCGAGAGAAACAACTATGTCACATATACACTGCCGTTTGTGAAAATTGCAACACCAAAAGAAAACTCACGAATTCAATGAATTTAATACCACAGGTTAGGTACATGACAAGTAACAAATGATAAACGTTTCAAATATTTCAGCCCTAATATTCAGTATTTGGTGTGGCCTCCATGCGCTGCAATTAGAGCTGCTATACGCCATGGCATTGAATCAAAAAGGTTGTGAATAAGTTCCACGCAGTTTGTATTTGAGCCCACAAATCCGTGACACTGGTTACTGGAGGACTGTGACGCATCAGGTACCATATCCCAGAAATGTTCGATGGGTGACATGTCAGGCGCACGTACAGGCCAGGGAAGCAACGTCGCTCTTTGAAGAAGGCTTGTACATTTCTCGCAATATGTGGCCGGGCATTGTCCTGTCGAAATGTGGCTGTGAAGATGCCTGAAGCAAGGGGAGTACCTCAGGTTCTACAACCATCGTTAGGTACCGGTTGCAGTTCAAAGTGCCCATAATTCGTAGGAAGTGAGATCGGTTGTTGTAACCAATGGTGCCCCCAAACCATCACACCTGGTGTTTGTCCGCTATGCTACTCAACAATGCAGCCCTCCAGGTTGCGCTCACCACGGTACCGCCGGACACGTATGCGGCCATCACTGTACGACACGTTGAAGCGGGACTCGTCCGAAAATACTACATTTTGCCACTCAGCACTCCAGTGAAGGTATTCACGTGCCCATTGCAGTCGGAGGAGCTTATGGTTTCAGACAATGGAAGGCATGCAACCAGTCCAACCTGCAGCAGACGGCGACGAACCGTTGATGCAGACAAGTTCACACCTGTTGCAGTACTCCAACGTTGAGCCAACACTGTGGATGAAGCTGTACGGTTCGTTATGGGCATGCGGACAAGATGACGGTCATTCCGTGCTGTGGTCATGTTCCGTGGTCCAGTACCCGCTCTTCACTGCGTACGACCTTCATCTATCCACTACTTCCACACAGGCATCACTGTCGTAGCAGTACGAACAGAAATGTCACGGTATGACCAACCCGCATAGACCGATCATTCCCCCCCGTTCGAACTCACTCACATGCCGATATGGCTCGACGAGGCATACTGGCACTCACTTTATTGTTTCCAACTTATTTGACAGTTCTGCACTGACTACACTGGGCGCAACAATGTTCTTGTCGGACCGACACGAGAGGGCTCTGCTCGGCCTACGTGTACCCCATCTCTCTGTAAACCTAATCATTTATTGCTTGCTACTCTTCTACACTTCCACCAGTTGGGAGTTATTCGGGAAATTCTTTCCTGGTGTTGCAATTTTCACAATTGGCAGTGTAGTATTTTAGTCAGAGACAAAGTGGAGCTGAGTGGACACGCCCCCTTCCCTATGCTGGTGTTCTCTAACAAACTCACTTTTTTGTTAGCAATGAGTATTTCTGATTAGGCGTAAAATCATCAGAATGGAGGGCTGAAAATCTCATATAAGAGAATTACACGAGCGTTTTGTTAAATGAAATAAACAAGGAGAGGATTCGGGGGAAACTCTTTTGTAACTTCCAGTGAGCTTTGAAATGCGGAGGGTTGCTAAAGAAAGGGAGAAAAGGGCAAGGGAGTAGAAGAAAGGGCGGTTTGTTTTGAAGAGGGATAAAACGGGTCATGATGGGGGGATTATGTAACCTACTGTGGAGAAGAGGCGTAGCTAGGGTGATAATCGGTATTATGCCATTAAAACTGTGAAAAGGGAATGCTCCAAAGGGGAAACAGATAAATAATAAACAAAGGAAGTTTTGAATTTGTTTTGGAACAGCCGTGGAGAAAAAATGCAAAGCTGGCGTTAGAAAAGTGTGTTTTTAAAAGAAGAGAGTTGATTGTTTTAGCTTCGACAAGAGACATAGGTTCATTTGCATGACACTTCTGCTGTTCAAAAATAATAACTGCGTTTTACTGCTAACCCAGGGGTCAGCAATTCGTATCTCACTGGTACATGAGGACATACTAAGGCATACCCGTGAAAAAAAGGTTGGGAGGAATCGCCAAACAACAGTTGGAGTACTGTTTTTTACTGCAGGGATCTCAAAACGTGCATTTATGGTGAAATTTGGATATCGATTTTTGATTGGGATACAATACTTCCTCCACCTACAAGCGGTAGGTGGTAGAGTAAGTGGTCAAAAGGCTAATACTTCTTACATCGAGGTTGTTTCTATTTACATGAAGCTAACACTTATTACGTCACCATTGAGAATGTGATTTTGTTTTGTTCTTCATATTAATGTTTTATTAATCTGTACACAGCCACTTACTCTGTTTCCCTCAATCCTTTCCTACCTTCTACCTTTCTCTTTTACTCTCTTCATCTGCCCCTCTCACCCTTCCCACTCTTTCTTTCATTCCCTCACTCTTTCGCTTCCGTTGCCTTTTCTCCATTTCTCTTCATCTTCGATGCAATGTGTATGTGTATGTATGTGACGTTTTAAAAACCGGTAATAGAACTCTTTTTTCTGGGGTATTAATAAAATTTAAAACATGCTTGCAGTGGGGTTGGGTCTATACTGTTTCTCATAGTAACAGACTTACGTATGCAAATAATACTACAGAGTTTCTTAAATATTTATTCAAAGGGAATTTTATAAATAACAAAACTTATTAGAAATATTATGCTTATAACCTTTTGTTATGTAATATTTAAAAAATCTAGTAATTGGTGATATATTTATACATTTTAACTTTCTCTACCACGTACATAGCAGACAGAGGAGGTGTTGTGTTTTACCAAAAAATTCAATACCGAGATTTCACCGGAAATACATGTTTTGAGGTCCTAAATAAAAAATCTATATTTTTAAAAAGGTCAATGCTTGTGCTTGCCTCTAAGTGTGTGTGCCTGTGAACAGCATAACTCAGAAACGAACGGTCTGATAAACACCAAACTTGGTATTTAGGTTCAGTATCTTCCAGAGATGCGACACGAAGGTTTTTATGAAAATCCCCCCATACCAGATTACCCTTTACATGGAACATTTTTCGGAAATCTTTGTTTTCTCAAAAACGGCTTTAACGATTTTGATTAAAGTATCATATATTTAAGACATTTATATGGCAAATAAAATATATATCTTGAATTTTCTAGGAATGTCTCCAAAAGTATTCTTCATTCTGAACGACTTTTGCATATCTTGTAAACCATAAGATATAGACAAAATTTTACTACACAAAAAATGCAGATCGCATTAAAATACACAATTTATGTCATACACTTTTTTTGAATGAACCATTTTCGAGATATTGCTTGCTATTCCCTTAAACTTTCAATACTTATTTTCTCAAATGGGAATTCATTATTCATTTTTTTGTCTTGGATATGCAAAGAGTATTAATCTGTGACAAAGAGAATGGTGCTGCACATAGCAACCAGCTATTAAGAGATATGTGTATGCTTAAGGCTACTGTATTTCTATATTGCCTTGCAAATACAAAACAAGGGGAACATAGTACGCCTTAAGCGATAGTCAAATATTTTTAGAACTGGTCGCTATGTGTAAGATGTAATTCTCTTTGCATGTCAAGAAGGTAAAAGAAGTACAACGAATTCTCAGTTGATAAAAAGTATAAGTATTGGAACATTCAAAGAAATAACAAGGAATATCTCGAAAATGGTTCAGTTTACAAAAAAATGTTTATGACATATGTTGTGTTTTAAGGAGATCTACATTTTTTATGTATAAAATTTTGTCTATCTCTTGCGGTTTACCAGCAATGCAAAAGTCGTTCAGAATGAAGAGGACTTTTGGGGAAATCCCCAGAAAATTCAAAATATACACTTCATTTGCCATAAAAATGTCTTACACATGTGATATTGTAATCAAAATCGTTTAGAGTCATTTTTGAGAAAATTAAAATTTTCGAAAAATGTTACATGTATAGGGTAATCTGAGATGGGGGGATTTTCTTGAAAAGCTTCCTGTCGCATCTCTGGAAGATACTGAACCTAAATACCAAGTTTGGTGTTTATCTGACTTCGTTTCTGAGTTATGCTTTTCACAGATAGACAGACAGACACACACACGCGCACAGACACACACACGGACATGTTTCCAAAAATGATTTTTTTGGATTCAGGGGGTTTCAAAACATGTATTTCCGGTGAAATCTCGGTATCGAATTTTTGGGTGGAATACAATACTTTCTCTATGTACTGTACGTAGTAGAGAAAGTAAAAATATGCCACAGACGTTGGACGTAGGAAAATATCTCGCGTTATATGTAAAGTTGAGCCAAAGGGAGGAGTTTATGGCACGTTCAAATTGGAGGTAGATCAAACTACACAGCTTCCTTGACCTTTGTGCCTCCCTTTTAAGAGCAAGAAATGAAGCAACAACAGTGGATATGCCCATGACATAAGAAATTCGAACCCCGAAGTCTTCACATTTATATCGCGTGGAAGGCAACTGATGTTAATTTGAGTGAGTGGCGTTAAATTCGTGTAACATGTTGGAATCTGAAAATAAATGCAGAGTAATTAAAAGCATTGCTACGAAAATACTGTTAGCGTCTACGTACTCAGGCCACTCAACAGATATCTAAAAACATCGCGATCATTAGGAGAGGTCAGATTCGTAAAGTTTTATAAATGATAATAGCTGGAAGCATTTTCAGTAGTAAAGTTAGAGTGGCACTTTACCAGCACGCAGTAATAATTAGCGAGCTGGTCTGTGAACACTTCCTATCTCCAGGAACTGGGTCGCAAGTTGTACTTCCTAATTACACTCGACATCATTTCCACCAAGGGCAAAGTTTGCAAAATTATTAGCAGTTGATCCGCATCACTGACTTCTATACAAATTATATTAGCCAACAAGTCTTCTGTCACGGTTATCGAATCCCATTTTCCTCCTGTTCGAGTAACTGTCCAAAACTGATCGCATGGCTTTACCCACTTTCATTTATTTTCATGGCCGTTCTACAAACTATTCATAAACCAGCTCGTTTCTCTATATTGTTTCTGTTAGTCATGAAAAATGTGGTCTCAATATATACAGGGTTATTCAAAAAGAAGGAATAGAATTTAAATATTGATTTCTAATGAACGGCAATATATGTTGAAACATGCAATACATCACTGAATAGATAAAAGTTCAAATTTTTATTTTATGCGTTCAAAATGAGCAGTACTTGTTATGCGAGGACGACCAGTGCATTTTCATTTGCATACGCAACCATCTTCTACAAATTTTTGTATCAGTTGTAAATTTTTTATGACGAGGCGGGTTGTTTTGGAACTTACAAAGGAATGCACGCTGCAATGAAAGAATGGATGCACTCTTTACATAATCCAGCACACAAAACGACTTTTACTGTGGCGTCGCCATTTTCTCGTAAACAAACACAACGCCGCTGTAGATACTGAATGGAACTAATAGGTGGGCTTAAAACTTTGAACCTTCCTCTAATCAATGGTGTGCCGTATCTGTCGCTATCTATTGTTGTTCATTAAGAATAAACATTTAAAATCTACTCAAAAATCTTCTTGTCGAATAACTCTGTATTTTGTTACAGCTACACAGGTAGGCTAGGCTAGGAAAGATGTTTAAACAAATATTTAAAAATATGATGTGTTACACTCACATGACTTTCTCTACTCTTGTACAAACTATTTTTACAAACGCTTATTCTCCATATGCTTCATGTTAATCGAGATGTTAATCTTATTGCTAATTTTCTTGTAGGTGCAATGGGAATATGGTAGTATTTAAGCGATAGTCAAATCCTTTAAGAGCTGGTTGCTATGTGGCGCATTCCATTCTCTTTGTATGCCCATGACATAAAAAAAATGAATAACGAATTCCCATTTCAGAAAAAGTATTGGAAAATTAAAGAGAATAACAATCAAAATCTCGAAAAACGTTCACTGTAAAAAAAAAAAAATGCATATGACAAAAATGGTGTATTTTAACGCGATATACATTTTTGTGTAGTAAAATTTTGTCTATTTCTTATGTTTTAACAGTTATGCAAAAATCGTTCACAATGAAGAATGCTTTTGGAGACATTCCAAGAAAATTCCACATATACATTTCATTTGTCATGAAGATATCTTAAACATATGATATTTTAATCAAAATCGTTAGAGCCATTTTTGAGAAAATTAAAATTTTGGAAAAGTTTTCCATGTAAAGGGTAATCTGAGGTGGGGGGATATTCTTGAAAACCTTCGTGTCGCATCTTTATATGATACTGAAACTAAATACCAAGTTTGGTGTTTATCCGACTGTTCGTTTCTGAGTTATGCTGTTCACAGACACACAGACAGACACACACAGACACACACACGGACATGTTTCCAAAAATGCTTTTTTTTGGATTTAAGGAGTCTCATAACATGTATTTTCGGTGAAATCTCGGTATCGAATTTTTGGGTGGAATACAATACTTCCCCTACTTACTATACGTAGTAGAGAAAGTATAAGCAGGTCCGTATATACTGGACTAGATACTTCCTACTCTTTGATTTACCGCAGAGAAACAAAATAATGGTCAAATAGCCTTTTAAAAGTATTACTTAAGAATACTCGATTCTGAAACTACATTGCCACAGACTTCAACTAATTCTCGTATAATACCATTGATATAAAAAGTTTTTCTTTTATCCTTGTTACGATAAACACATATCTTTTTACCTACGAATTGTAGGAAACAGTATTCAAATGTTTATTCGTGGTATGACTGATGAATAAATATGTATTGCTCTATATATAATTACACAATTAAATTACATACATTTTTAGACTATAATAATGTTTAAAAATATTGGGCTATTTACGATATAACTTCACTTCTTGGTGGTTGCGTATACTAATCCAGGGTCTGAATACACACGACTTCTGGTTGTCTGTGTATAGATGATCCACTGTCTACTTGCTTACATTATTCGTCTATTTCGTCTGCCTTTAGCCCCATCTTCTTGTAGTCATTCTTAACCATTTATCTTACACAAATAATTACCCATAGTTTTATATTTTTATTCCCGTTTACAGTCAGAATATTCCTTATTAATACTTCCCAATCCAATTTTTTTTCCACTTCTTTACCAAAATTGTTCACTCCATGTTTTTGTTTGATTTTAGTGTAATGTACTGTAGAAATCCGTGTTCACTTCACCACACATTACAGATTTTCCTATATCCTCATTATGGCTTATGCCTTTCAAGTTCCTAACTTCTGTTATGGCTCATGCAAATCCTTTTCATCCTATTTTATTGCAAATCTCTATATACTTTTGCCTCTCCCATACTGTTTCTATTTCCCTATATATCCTCAAGGAGATTTTCTCTCTTTTATTGCCAAAAATATCTTGTCTGTCAATATTTTCTACCCTTAACTCTACTTCCTTTCAAAAGCGTCTAATATGATGTTCTTCATTTATCCACGCATCTCCCATACCTATCTGTTCCATAACTTCCTGAACTTTTAATAACCACGACTCTTTCCACTTATTAGGTTGTCTCATAAGTAATGTAGATTTTTTAATTGTGTTTATACCAGGGGCACTATTTATATTTTGAGCCTTGGCAACCCTGAATGTTGTAGGTGCTATCTGACGTTTCCAATGGAAAATTTGACATATTTGACCACAATCTTCTTCAAACATTTTGTCAATAGAGCGTCATTTCTTTTGTTTACACTAACTTGAAAATTGTGTGTCAACAAAAACATGGAATTAACTCGTAGAAATGTTCGTGCAATGATTTATTACGACTTTCGACGTGGATTATCAAGACAAGAGTGCATCGATCAACTAACTTTCACATTTGGCGACAAAGCTCCATCCTTTGCCACTATGAAACGCTGGTATAACGAATTTAATAGTGGCCGCCGTTCGCTCAATGATGAAGTTCGTGAAGGTCGTCCAAAATCAGTTGTTGTGCCAGAAAACATTGATGCTCTGCAAAACCTAATAATGAAAGATCGTCATGCGACATATTGTGAGATTGAGGCAACCCTAGGCATTAGTTCCACCTGCATATGTAAAATATTGCATGATTATTTAGCCGTGAAAAAGGTTTGCTCTCGTTGGATCCACATAATTTGACGCAATCTAAAAAAGATGCTCGGGTCGATTGGTGTACAAAATGCTCAAGAAATACAATGGCGGTGCCTCAAATACATATATAAGATTGTAACAGGTGACGAATCATAGATCTATGCGTATGAGCCGGAACGTAAACAACAGTCGACTGTATGGCTGTTTCAAGATAAAGCAAATCCAACAAAAGTTGTTCGCGCTCGAAGCACTTTAAAGCAAATGGTCGCCTGCTTTTTCAGCAAAACTGGCTATGTGACAACAGTGCTTTTAGAGGAACGTAAAACGCTCAATGCCGAATGGTACACAACCATTTGTTTGCCGGAAGTCTTCGGTGAAGTAAGGAAAGCCAACAAGAACCGTAGGATCGTTCTTCATCAAGACAATGCGAGCGCACACACATCTCGTCTAACAACAGAGTATTTGAAGGCTCAAAAAATGGAATTGATGGGTCATCCGCCATACAGCCCTGATTTGCCACCCAATGACTCCTTTTTGTTGCCAAACATCAAGAATAAATTGCGTGGACAACGATTTTCGTTGGGAGAATAATCCGTTGATGCCTTCAAAAACCATGTTTTGGACGTGCTCAAGAAGACTGGAATAAATGCTTTGACAAATGGTTCAAACGGATGCAAAAGTATAGTGATCATAAAGGAGAATATTTGAAAAACAATTAAGCAGTTTTCAATCAGAAATTACTTTGTTTTAATTATTAGTGCCCCTCGTATCGTACGCATATATGCTTTTATTTTTGTCACTGCTATGCATATTGTTAACATGTTGGCAGCCAGAAATTGGTAATACAAGGTTTTAAACTGCAGGCAACAAAGTTTGAGGTTACGGTCCTTCTGAAGCATTACTGGGAACAAGGTTACAAAGCTGTTGCCCCGGCTCGAAGAATACTTGAAGTCAAAGGTGAAGGTGTCTTTAGTGAGCGTTTCAATAATGGAGACGAAAACATTAAAGATTTACAACGTACTGGAAGAGTCCAAGTTATAGAATACTGAGAATACACGCAGAGATCTGGAAGAAAATCCATAGACAAGCACTCGGAGGTTGTCAGAAGAACTTGTCGCTTCAAAAGATACCACACATCGCCATATACTTAAAAGTCGTTCAGAAGCTGTAAATTTATACCACATGAATTGACACCTGATCAAGCTCAACGTAGAGTGGGTGCCTGTCGTCAGCTTATTGTTAATTGCTGGGATGACAGATTTATCAGGAGAATTGTCACATTTGAGAAAAGTGGGTGTATTACCGCAACCCTGACACCTCGAAACAGTCAGCCTCAAACGTTGTCGTTAAAAAAATCGTTCGGCCCCAAAATTTTGAAGGTGTGATTCCTAAGAATTTGTTCCAAATGGATATGCAGTCGATGTGGGTCTTTATTCTCAACAAATGGAACGACTTCATCAAGTTTTGAGGCAAAGGTGCCCGGCATTAGTTATTAGAAACGAGTTCTCCTGCAGCAAGGTAATGCAAGATCTCAAACAGCCCAAAGAACAATGGACAAAATTCAGGAATTGGATGGAATCGAATTTCTACCACATCTAGCATATAGCCCTGATCTTGCGCCATCGGATTACCATCTGTTTAGATTAATGGCCCATTTCCTAAGAAATTTGGAAAACATTGAAGCAGTTAAAATGGGTATCATCGCAGAAACTGGTACCGTTGGGGGATAGCAAACCTCGCTGAAAGGTGGCTCAGGACTATAGAATTTCTAATGGTCTTTACTTTTAAGATTAGAATCACTTCCTGAAACAACACATTTGAAATAATTTTTTGCTTAAAAGCCGAAATTACTTATGAGACACCATCTATATTTTTCTGTTGTATATGAAAACATTCTTTGATAATATCGCTACCTTTCAGGTTGGAAATTATGTGCTCTTATGACGAATAGAAAAGAAAGGGTGAAAAAGGAAGAATTGCAAACGTTCACACATATCCGTTAGGAAAGGCCAAGACTATAAAAATACTTGACACAAATGTTTATTTTAATCAGTTCCACAACTTCTCTGTAGTGAGTTTTTATCCTTTTGTTAAAATTTCTATGTTATAACAAATTATAAAAAAAAACCTGATGTGTTACACTCACATGACTTTCTCTACTCTTGTACAAACTATTTTTACAAACACTTATTCTCCATATGCTTCATGTTAATCGAGATATCGAGCTGTCAATCTTATTGCTAATTTTCTTGTAGATGCAAGGAGAATATGGTAGGTTTTAAGCGATAGTCAAATATTTTAACGCTGGTTGCTATGTGGCGCATTCCATTCTCTTTGCATGTACAGGACATAAAAAAAATGAATAACAAATTTGAGAAAAAGTATAAGTATTGGAAAATTTAAGGAAATAACAAGCAATATGTCAAAAACGGTTCACTCAACAAAAGAAATGTATATGACATAAATTGTGTATTTTAAAGCGATCTACATTTTTTGTGCAGTAAAATTTTGTCTATCTCTTATGGTTTACCAGTGATGCAAAATTCCTTCACAATGAATACTTTTGGAGACATTCCCAGAAAATTCGAGATATACATTTCATTTCTCATGACAATATCTTAAAAATATGATATTTTAATCAAAATCGTTAGAGCCATTTTTGAGAAAATTAAAATTTTCGAAAAATGTTCCATGTAAAGGGTAGTCTGGGGTGGGGGGATTTTCTTCAAAACCTTCGTGTCGCATCTCTGGAAGATACTGAACCTAAATACCAAATATGGTGTTTATCCGACTGTTCGTTTTTGAGTTATGCTGTTCACAGACACACTCACGGACACACACACGGACTTGTTTCCAAAAATGCTTCTTTTGGATTCAGGGGGTCCCAGAACATATATTTCCGGTGAAATCTCGGTATGGAATTTTTGGGTGGAATACACTACTTCCCCTACTTACTATACGTAGTATAGAAAGTAACAAGTAAGGTGTTTAACAGACGTTACATTTCTGAGTTATGCAGTTTACACACTCACGCACACACGCACGCACGGATCATTTTCTAAAATGCTTCTCTGCTTGGCTTCAGGAACCCCTGTGTTTTTCCAGTGAAACCTCAATAATTTTTAGATGATAAACAGGTGTTTCCTCTTAGCTACTGAAGGTAGGTGATATGGAAACTAATAAATTAGTGTGAAGAGGAATTGTGGCTATACACAGATTTAAGATACGCATTTTATTAATTTGTCGCATGGATATTTAAAATCGTTACCATTTAATAAAAATCTGATGTGTTACACTCACATGACTTTCTCTACTCTTGTACAATCTAATTTTACAAACGCCTGTTCTCCATATGCTTCATGTTAATCGAGGTATCGAGATGTCAATCTTATTGGTAATTTTCTTGTAGATGCAAGAGAAATATGGTAGCTTTTAAGCGATAGTCAAATATTTTAAGCGCTGGTTGCTATGTGGCGCATTCCATTCTCTTTGCATGTACAGGACATAAAAAAATGAATAACGAATTTGAGAAAAAGAATAAGTATTGGAAAATTTAAGGAAATAACAAGCAATATCTCGAAAACGGTTCACTCAACGAAAGAAATGTATATGACATAAGTTGTGTATTTTAACGCGATCTTCATTTTTTCTGTAGTAAAATTTTGTCTATCTCTTATGGTTTACCAGTTATGCAAAAGTCATTCACAATGAAGAATACTTTTGGAGACATTCCCAGAAAATTCGAGATATACATTTCATTTCTCATGACATTATCTTAAACATATGATATTTTCATCAAAATCGTTAGACCCATTTTTGAGAAAATTAAAATTTTCGAAAAATCTTCCATGTAAAGGGTAGACTGGGGTAGGGGATTTTCTTGAAAACCTTTGTGTCGCATCTCTGGAAGATACTGAACCTAAATACCAAGTTTGGTGTTTATCCGACTGTTCGTTTCTGAGTTATGCTGTTCACAGACAGACACACACACGGACATGTTTCCAAAAATGTTTTTTTGGATTCAGGGGGTCTGAAAACATGTATTTCCGGTGAAACTCGGTATCGAATTTTTATGTGGAATACAATACTTCCCCTACTTACTATACGTAGTAGAGAAAGTAAAAATACAAATAGAATGGCAAAACCTAAAATATCTTCCT
Source organism: Deroplatys truncata (assembly GCA_030765065.1). Taxonomy (NCBI): domain Eukaryota; kingdom Metazoa; phylum Arthropoda; class Insecta; order Mantodea; family Mantidae; genus Deroplatys; species Deroplatys truncata. The sequence goes on along the minus strand of CM060976.1, from coordinate 232,919,498 downwards.
CTAATATAGGTAAATGGTAAAAAGGTGAAAAAGAGGCTTCTGGTTTAATAAATCTGATATGTTACATTCACATGACTTCCTCTCCCCTGTGTTGCTTATTATTGTGTATACAAATTATTCTTACGAAAGCTTATTTTTCTATCTACTTCATTTTAATCGAGATAAACCCTTCCGAAAATAGCTACATTACACATTTCGTTATAGATACAAAGGGAACAGCGATAGTCAAATGTTTAACAACTGGACGCTGTATGCTGGCCTTAAAATTCCATACTGTTTCCATGACATTACACAACCAAATGAAAATCTACAGGATGAACAACTTTTACCATTAATTACGGATATCTCGGAAATGGCTGATGGTACAAAAATTTATTTGAGATAAACTGAGTATTCTAAAGAGATCTACGTTTTTGTGTAGTTACGTTTCCGTGTATCGCTTAATGTTTATCAGTTTATATGATTATACAAAATTCCTTCCGAATGAAGAGGACTTCGCAGGTAATTCCCAGAAAATTCAACATATACATTTTATTTGTCACGTATGTGTCTTTTATATATAGTATTTTAATAGAAACGTTAGAGCAAATTTTGAGAAAATAAAATATTTTCAATCAATGTGTCATGTAAATGATAGATTTGGGTGGCGGGGTTTCTTGAAAATCTTCGTGTCGCATCGTCGGAAGGTATTGAACCTAAATGCCAATTTTGGTATTTCTCTGACATTTCGTTTTAGAGTTATGCTATTCTGACACACACAAGACTTCACAGACACACGGAGATTTATGTAAATATTCCCTTTTTACTTTCTCTACTACGTATAGTAAGTAGGGGAAGTATTGTATTCCATCCAAAAATTCGATACCGAGATTTGATCGGAAATATATGTTTTGAGGCCTCCTGAATCCAAAAAAAACATTTTTGGAAACATGTCCGTGTCTGTGTCTGTGTGTGTGTGTGTGTGTGTGTGTGTGTGTGTGTGTGTGTGTGTGTGTGTGTCTGTCTGTGAACAGCATAACTCAGAAAAGAACAGTCGGTTAAACACCACTTGGTATTTAGGTTCAGTATCTTCCAGAGATGCGACATGAAGGTTTTCAAGAAAATCCCCCCACCCCAGATTACCCTTTACATGGAAAATGTTTCGAAAATTTAAATTTTCTAAAAATGGCTCTAACGATTTTGATTAAAATATCATACGTTTAAGAATTTTCATGACAAATGAAATGTATATCTCGAATTTTCTGGGAATGTCTCCAAAAGTATTCTTCATTGTGAACGACTTTTGCATAACTGGTAAACCATAAGAGATAGACAAAATTTTACTGCACAAAAAATGTAAATCGCGTTAAAATACACAATTTATGTAATACACATTGTTTTTGTTGAGTGAACCATTTTGTTATTCCCTTAAATTTTCCAATATTTATGCTTTTTCTCAAATGGGAATTCGTTATTCTTTTCTTTGTCCTGGTAATGCAAAGAGAATGGAATACTCCACATAGCAACCACCTCTAAAATATTTGACTATCGCTTAAAGCCTAGCAATTTCCCTTGCATCTACAAGAAAATTAGCAATAAGATTAACATCTCGATATCTTGATTAACATGAAGCATATGGAAAATAAGCATTTGTAAAAATAGTTTTTACAAGAGTAGCGAAATTTATGTGAGGGTAACACAGCAGATTGTTTATTCAGGGAGCCTCAAAACATGTATTTCCAGTGAAATCTCGATATTAAATTGTTGGGTGGAATGCAGTACTTTCTCTAGCTATGATGTACGTGGTAGAGAGACCAAAAAGGTACCATAATGTCCTTGTATTCGATTAATATTAAGATCTGTAAGGTATAATTTGCAAAAAACGCGCCTGAAATTTACGAATTCTTGTCACCAGGAAAGCGATAAATAATTGAAACGGTTAAGTAGTGTTGTTAAAATTAATCAAAACGACAATAATTGCAAATTAAAATCTGGAGCGGTGGGACGGGTTCCGGATTGATTGGTACGCTAATTTAATTTGCTTAAACGAGATGGCAATTTATTAGGGAGCGATGCCGGAGGACATGCCATCCATTGGCCTGTATAGATACTTGCAAATGCATAAACCGACATCTGGGGCAAAGGTTTCCATAGAAACTGATTTACGATGCTTTGTCCACACAATCAAGGCAAGATTTCATACCAGAGAAGAATGGAAGGGTCACCTGCGTACTGGGGTCACAGTTTTACTTTCTCTACCACGTACCTATAGGTAGAGGAAGTACTGTATCAAAAGTTCGATGTCGGTTTCACCGGAATACTTGTTTTGAAGCCCCTGAATAAAAATAAAAACATTTTTAGAAAAAGGTTCGTGTCTGCATATCTCATTAGCGAAATGTTGGATAAATACCAAACTTTGTTCATATCTTCCAAAGATGCGACACTGCAAACTACCTTTGAGGCAGTATTATTAACACTTAAATGAGTTCAGTCAAATTATATAAATTCAATAACAGCCCGCCTTGAAGCAATATGTGTATGTAATAATTTGTAAAATGTATGTAACAGCCATTGCATATGCTTATATTATTTTAAACATGTTCAATACTGTTATGTGAATGCATTACGTAATTTAATAATGTAGGAGCTGTGAGAATAATAAGTTAAAAGTTGCTAACAATGAGGTAACAATGAGGTAAGCTTGAGTTAACAATGAGTAAGAAAGTTTAACAGTACTGCTTGTGATTCTTGGAGTAACAATAATGTAATATTAGTGACAGTTTATAAAATAGCCAATCAACAACCAGAAAAATCTTTAGTTAAATGAAGGTATTCTATTGGAGTAGGATTAACCAAACAGAGACTTCAAATACAGAAATTTACAAGTTTAGACGGTTGAAATCAATTCAGTTGCCTGCAAGCAGAGTTACTAACCAGACGCAAAGGTGTCCTCAAGAAATATAATATGTATTTGTGTGAGACCAAAAATAAGTTTACGTGTTAAAAAGTGCAATTAGTTAATTAAAGAATCTCAGAGCTCTCTATATCAGTGAAGTGTTATTTAAATCGTATCAAGTATTAATAAAAGGAATGAAGTAAAAATTATAATCAATGTAAGCCTACATTCTTAGTCGTATCACACACCTGCCAAGATAACCATGTCTCTAAAATAATACTGACGCAGTCGAGGCAAACATAAATAATAAATATTTAAAGAAACAGTTTAATGACAAAGGTAATGTTTTTTTAAAACTTGGGGCAAGGGCCACCTGAAAGTACATTTGGGGCGAAGGCTACCGGAAAGCGGGTACTATACGTGCGGTTGCTACTACTACAAGTTCAGCTCCCCAACAGTTGAAATATAATACAAATCCTTCAGTACAAACGTCTTCACCCTTTACATGAGACATTTTTCGAAATGTTTGATTTTTTTAAAAAAATGCTGTAACGAAGATATTCATATGACAAATAAAATGTATATCTTGAATGTTCTGAGAATAGACTGTAACGTCCTTTTGTTCGGAAGGAGTTTTGCATAGTTATGTTTAAGTGGTAAACCTTAAGAGATAGACAGAAGTGTACTATTCAAAAATGTATAACACCTAAAAGCATACAATTTATTTCAAATAGCTTTCCTTGCGGCATAAACTACTTCCGAGACATCTATTCATATTGGTTTTAAGTTTAAATACTTTATCATTTTTTTAAAATGCTGTCTTTATTCAGTTGTTTCTCGCGATTTCATGGAAAAAGTGTGAAATTTCAGTGCCAGAATACAGCGGGCCGCTTTTAAACGCCTCACTATCGATTCAGTTTCCTCTCTCTCCCTTGCACGAACAATAATAATATTAATATAAGCTAAAGGACGAACCGAGGCCCCCCGCGACCTGGGCAGAGCACCGCAACGGAAGTTTTTGCTTGTACCGTGACCCCTGGGAAGGAAGGATGAGGGGAGAGACCCGAAGGGCGAGCATATCCGGATGACGACGGGTGCAAGTATGGATGGGGTCCCCAACGTTTCCAGTTCGAACACATTCCTATTCGGCCCGGGCCCACCCACAAGCCCGGCGGACCCCTGTTGGATCCACTTGGAGGCTAGTCCTGTCTGAGCAGGCCCGCAACGACACCAGGAAAGAAATCTCTAGAGAGCCCACATCCACCGCCCAGCCGCAATCTGCAAAACACCGTCACCTGGTCCACCAAATCTGAAACAGATTACGTTAGAAATGATGGGTACGGGAAGTGAGGGGTAGAAAAGTCGTGGTAGCAGAGGAACCACCTAAGCATTCGCTGCCGACGCGGGAAAATGATGAAAAACCCATGAATCAGAGTGGGTGGTCGCCGGAAGTCGAATCCGAGACCTCTCAAATGAGCGCCACCTCGTTCGGTAAATATGTAAGGCAGCTTTTTCTGCAAAGGCTTATCTCGATTAACATGAAGGAAATACAAGAATAAGTTTTCGTAAGAACAGTGTGTAGAAGGTATATATAATTAGCGATATTGGGCAGAGAAAGTCATATGAATGTAGTACATAAGATATTACTTTTATAACCAATACTTAATGTTATGCACGTAACAGTAGATTCTAAATTTTAAAGCTTCATATTGTATTTTAGACTGTTAAAACATTACGTAGTTTTATGTATTTTTTAAAACTTTTCAAAACGCAATTATATACATATGGAGTTGAAGTAGCTTTTTATTTATTACGTTATTTTTAGCACCACGCTTTGGGAGCCAATTTGAAGAAGTTATTTTCTGACTCGCGTATGGAAAGCCAGTTTGAAGAAAATGTATTATATTTGACTGTTGGGGAGCCGAAATTGTATAAGTTGCAACCGCAGGTATGGGAAAAAGTTTCCAGTAGCCTTCGCCCCAAATATACTTTCCGGTGGCCTTTGCCCCAAGTTTAAGAAATGTTAACTTTGTAATTTAGACTGTTTCTTTAAATATTATATATTTATGTTTTCCTCGGCTGCGTCAGTATTATTGTTTTAGAGACATGAATGTCTTAGCAGGGTTGTGGTGCGACTGAAGAATGTAGGCTTACACAGAGTATAATTTTACTTCACATTTATTAATCCTTGACACAATTTAAATAACACTTCACTGATATAGAGAGAGCTGTGAGATTATTTTTCATTTAATTACTTGCACGTTTTAACACGTAAAGCTATTTTCGTCTCACACGAATACGTATTAAATTTCTCGAGGAAGTGTCTCGCGTCCGGTTAGGAACACTGTCTGCAAGCAATTGACTTGATTTCTACCGCCTAAATTTGTAAATTTATGTATTTAAAGTCTCTGATTGGCTATTCCTAATCCAATAGAATACTTTTATTTAACTTAAGTTTTTTTCTGGTTGTTGATTGGCTCTTTTATAAACTGTCTCAAAATTTACATTATTGTTGCTTCAATAATGACTAGTAGCATTATTAAACTTTAAAATTCATTATTGTCTCAAGCTTACCTCATTGTTACCTCATTGTTAGCAATTTTTAACCTATTATTCTCACAGCTCCTAAATTATTAAATTACGTAATACAGGCATGGCGAGACTGTAAGCCTGCCCCGAAGCACCTTGATGCAACCTGGATAACAAAGCTATGGAAGGGGGAGAATTTGGAAGGCGAGCGGGGTAGTGGTAAAGAACGAACTGATTCAGTGACGTCCTGTACTCTGTATTTAAAGTAAATTAAGCTTCTCCGATGTCGTTTACAATAAGAGATTCGAAATCGGGAATTATGTTGTTTACAGCTAGACGTAACTGGTCATGAAGATGTTCGTTCATCTGTCGGGATCTGCATTTGCTTTTTACTAATTTAATCATGGAAAATAACTATTTATAGACGTACGTTGTACAAAACATTGCTTCCATGGAAATTGAATATGATCGAAGCTTCGGATATTTATTGTTGCATAAGATTTTAAAACATTTCAATCCTATTAAATCCTTGCATCTGACTTTCATGATTTCGTCAGACTGTAAATGAATCAGCTCCTCTTGCATATTGATTCTGGCCTTTCTTACGTCTATGTTTAATGGATAGACATACACTGATATATCATATTTAAAAACCCTGAAATCACGAAATCTGTAATCACAAAATTCACTTTTAAGTATGAAGAGAATACTAATGTAAGTACTGAACTTATCTGAGGAGAAATTTGAAAGGAGATTTAAACATGGAAAATAGTACACCTGCCCCTCTTTCAAGTGATCTACCCAGAGTGAAAGTGTGTTTACGAACGTCTGCACTGAACTATACTTATCAACAATATTTTGATTGCGTCGTTGAAATATAGTATTCAGTTTGTTTAAGTGCGTACATACATCGCATAAGAAAGCTAAGTCGCAGATCCAGACCTCGTTATTTAGTTCCTAAATTTCCATTCCCTAAAATAAAAGGAAACAATAAAATTACAATAAAATGACCCTAAAGCATATAAGAATAATGTAAATGTAAAGCTAAAATAAATTGCCTTTTTTTTTCATGAATCCGGGGAATGCATCTCTGAGGTCGAAGAACCGATGTAACATTGCGCCTCTGCTAAGCCATCTAATATCACACAAATACTTAATATATTAAATGATTCTCCCATATTTTTAAGTATACATACTTCGAAACTGTCGGTGTTTCAAAGTACTTCCTTTTTATTTTGTTCACAACACAATCCATCACTATTGTAGTGTAACTGACTTGGCACAAGGTGCTTCTTGATGCAACAGACAATGCCAAGCATAAAAATTGCTCGAAATACCTTTATCACTGAAAAAAAATGTTTTAACCTGTCAATCAATCCACTTTTTCCCCCAACCATGGCCTTTGCTCCGTCTGATACTAATTTTGACCACTATAAACAATATCTTTCAATACGAAATTTTAGAGCTTTAAATATCTCCTCGCCAGTAGTACTGCCTTTTAGTAGGACTAAATCGAGCAAATACTCTTCAACATTAGGTTCCTTATCAACACCTCGAATGAAAATGGCCAATTGAGGTGTCAGTTACATCTGTACTCTCGTCCAGTGCAAGAGAAAATTTCACAAAGTCAGCCATTCAAATTCATCTGCCTTATTACGTCGGCAGAAAGCACTTTCAACTTTCTTTGCAATGGTTTGTCGGAAAATGTGCCAACACTCGAAATTGAGGACATAAAAACCCAGCAATTTTTATTAAACATGTTTTAATAAATCTCCTTCCTGAAATGCCTTAAGGCCTTTGCAATTTCCCGGGTAACAATATAACTAGCGTGATTTCTTTTCTCTTCCATAGTTTGAGTCTTTGTAGTTGGTTTAGGTCCATTGTTTTCTATCAATTTCAAAATTTTTTGTGTTCTTTCGCGTCCTGTGAACATATGGAAAATTAGCAGTCTGACTTGTAGTTTAAATAAGAATTGAAGTCTCATTAAATAAAATGTTTAATAATAATTACAGACCCAACTTGCCTTGTAACATGGCATATTCGGAATGATAAGCATTGTAATGGCGTTTCATGTTTATTTGCTTTACTCCGCTTTGGGACATATAAAACATTTTGCATTGCCACCATCCTCAACGAAGAACTTCTGCTCCCATTCCATGAAATGTTCTGCTCTTCGAACGTTGCTTTGCAAGCGGCATTGCTAGCCGCCACTGTTTGACGTAGTACTGACCACGCTGACATGAGTAGGAGGTGGAGGGGCGGGAGAAGCTAAGGAGGGGTAGTGCGCGAGTCAACTGAAGAGCAAATTGACTCGCGAAGCACTGTTTCGCCATGGTTGACGTAATACATTCACTTAACATTATTGAACATGTATACAATAACATAAACATATATAATGACTGTAATATACACTTTTTATGTATTATTATATACACATATTGCTTTAAGGTGGGCTGTTATTATATTTTATATTATATAATTTGACTGAAATCATTTAAGTTTTGTAAAGCTTTTCCAGATTGATTATTAAAACTCTTATTATTAATTTCTGTTTTAAGTGTTAAAAATACTGCCTCAGAGTGCAATTATATATTTTTAGGTGTAGCTAACACTGGATTTTTCATAGAATTTCAGAGAACGTCTTTTTTTTTTTTAAAGCTTCATGGAAATGTAGAATCAAGATACAAATGTGGTTTTGTCCTTCTGGCCATTTGATTGCTTACGTGCAACATTCATGCGTAGGTTGTGTGCAAATGCAGAATGAACTTTTAGAGCTTTATTTTCCCTTTGTTTCGTTTGATCCCCATGATACAAATTTTGCTCAATATCTTTCACATATCTGGTATATGTAGTTTTAAAATGGTTGTAGAGATCTAAAGCATAAGGTTTAAGGTTATATCAGAAATTTAATCTTTGGTTGTAAAGAATTTTATTCGAGGAATAATATGCACAATTTAAAGGTTTAAACTTTGCAAATATTCATCATATTGGAGTATTTTGCATGTAACTAAACGTTAAAATTATTTCTTGTAATAATGCTACATTTATGTTCAGTTAAATTGCCTGGAGTTGACAGAATTCAGCAATTTCAGTAACAATTACTCTTAAAGCATCACGTTGGAAATTATATACATCTTATTGTTAGGTCATTTTCCTGCCAGGTAGGTTGGAGTGGGAACGTTTTCTGCTTCATGTGTGAGCATGGGCTAGGAAGAATAGTACCAGTGTAATGACGTAAAACAATACATGCTGCCTATATGCGACGAAAGATTTGCGAGGGACTGTGAGAAAGGTTTGCTGCTGCTACGTATGGAAAGTCAGTTTGAAGATGATGTATTATATTTCAACTGTTGGGGAGCCGAACTTGAAGTAGTTGCAACCGCACGTATGGTAAACAGTTTCCGGTAGCCTTCGCCCCAAATATACTTTCAGGTGGCCTTTGCCCCAAGTTTAAAAAAATATTAACTTTGTATTTAACTGTTTCTCGGCTGCGTCAGTATTTGTTATAGACGTGGATTTCTTAGCAGGGCGTGATGCGACAAGAATGTAGGCTTACACAGATTATAATTTTACTTCACTCCTTTTATTAATGCTTGATACGACTTAAATAACACTTCACTGATGTAGAGAGCTGTAGGATTCTTTAATTAATTACTTGCACTTTTTAACACGTAAACTATTTTCGTCTCACACGAATACATATTATATTTCTTGAAGACACTTTGTGCGTCTGGTTAGTAAATCTGCCTGCAGGCAACTGAATTGATTTCAACCGTCTAAACTTGTGAATTTCTGTATTTAAAGTCTCTGATTGGCTAATTCTACTCCAATAGAATACCTTTATTTAACTAAAACTTTTTCTGGTTGTTGATTGGCTATTTTATAAACTGTCACTAAAATTACATTATTGTTACTCCAAGAATCACAAATAGTACTGTTAAACTTTCTTACATTATTGACTCAAGGTTACCTTATTGTTACCTCATTGTTACCTCATTGTTAGCAACACTTAACTTATTATTCTCACAGTTCCTACATTATTAAGTTACGTAATACATTCACATAACATTACTACACATGGATACAATAATATAAGCATATGCAATGACTATTACATACATTTTGCTTAAATGATATCTGGCAAAGGGGTAATGAAAATACACACAGTGCTGTAAGAAAGGTCAAAAGACGACTATTCGATATAAACAGGCAGAAAATCGAATCTGAATGTAGACAAAGATCAACATTGGAGCTACAAAATGAAATAAAAACTAGATGGGGTAAGGAAACATATATTTTGGAATTGAGTATAAAACAGAGGACTGGAATAGCATGGCTTAGGTTGGGAGGGTAGAAAGCTCGCAAAATTGTTGATAACGATGGCAGGAGGATTTGCCCATTATGCGGGGAACAAGAAGACTGGACGCATATTTTGGCAGCATGCGTGCAGACGGAGGGTATTAGGAAAAAACTATTACCGGAAGTATTTTTGGCTTCCAACAGACGGAGGACAGCATGCTGGGACATGATTCTAAACAGCCAAAACTGGCCAAGCTTGGGCACATACTTAATGGAAGTACGTGTACTAAGAGATAAGGTGTTTGTGTAATTTTTCTTTAAACATATGTGGTGCTTGAGTACTTGTGCGCGACTGTGTGTGTGTGTGTGTGTTTGTGTGTGTGTGTGATTCAGTGTGTTTTTTTCAATTTTATATGTATGTATATAGTGCGGTGATTGTAAAAAATAGTTGTTTTCTGGTTGATACTGCAAGTCACGTATACAGACCAGGTATTTATCTAGAGAGCATGTACGGTCTTATGACCCATGCGACTGTGTTATGCAATTAATGTAATACTAAATACTTAATAAATACCACCACTACCACTACATTTTACAACTTATTACATACAGATATTGCTTCAAGGCGGGCTGTTATTGAATTTACATATTATATAATTAGACTGAAATCATTTAAGTGTTAAAAATACCTGTACGCTGTAGCCTTGTATATTGAACCGTATGACTATGTATTTAGAGTGACAGTTAGCATTAAACCTTTATTATTCACGAGAATATTACAATGTGGCTATTTTACAGGACATCAAAAACAATAAAACACTACATTCTGCGTATTTAATACCAAGCCCAAAGAGGACATTATAGAGGAGGTTCTGCAACTGAAGTATGTACTGGAGGATGCACGGCAAATCTTCACTTAAGAGAAGCTAAAAAAACTTCAAAGATTGCAAACATAAAAACACTGATTTTTCAAAGGAAAGGAAACCCAACTTTAATTAGGAATGATTGAAAGCATTAACGTTTCAAAAGATGCTGTCATTGTAATTGGAATGCCATAGTGTGAAACATTCGATATTTGAATCAAAATCGTTGTAGCGCTTTTTGAGAAAATGGAAAATAACTTAGTTTTTACTTTCTCTACTACCTACATAGTGGATGCAGAAGATATTGCACTTGAGGCAGTATTTTTAACACTTAAATAATTTCAGTGTAATTATAGAATATAAATTCAATAACAGCCCGCCTTGAAGCAATATGTGTATGTAATAATTTGTAAAATGTATGTAACAGTCATTGCATATGCTTATATTATTGTATCCATGTGTAATAATGTTATATGAATATATTGCGTAATTTAATAATGTAGGAGCTGTGAGAATAATAAGTTAAAAGTTGCTAACAATGAGGTAACAATGAGGTAACCTTTAGTCAATAATGAGTAAGAAAGTTTAACAGTACTACTTGTGATTCTTGGAGTAACAATAATTTAATTTTAGTGTACCAGTTATGCAAAAGTCGTTCACAATGAAGAATACTTTTGGAGACATTCCCAGAAAATTTGAGATATACAATTCATTTGCCATAAACATGTATTAAACTTATGGTATTTTATTCAAAATCGTTAGAGCCATTTTTGAGAAAATTAAAATTTTCGAAAATTGTTCCATCTAAAGGTAATCTGGGGTGGGGGATTTTCTTGAAAACCTTCGTGTCGCATCTCTGGAAGATACTGAACCTAAATACCAAGTTTGGTGTTTATCCGACTGTTCGTTTCTGAGTTATGCTGTTCACAGACACACAGACACACACACGGACATGAAAACATGTATTTCCTGTGAAATCTCGGTATCGAATTTTTGGGTGGAATGCAATACTTCCCCTACTTACTATACGTAGTAGAGAAAGTAACAACAAACCAACATATGTTTAACAGATTCGGTAACCTAAATCCAGGTTGACCAACATAAAAGCTTAAATTATGTATTCTCGAATTTTGGGTATCAAAATCAATCTGAATACCTGTTGAATTTAACATGGAAACGCGGATCGTATTCAGTATGGAATTGGAATCGATTTCAGTTCCCCATGGAAATATAGTTAGTGTCTGACTCAAGTATGAAATTTGTATTATTATTAATAATGAATGCCTGGATGAAATATAGAACTTTCTCTGCCCACTACAGGTAAGCGATAGGGAAAGTAAAAACAAGAAGGAACCTCGGTGGTTAACAGGATGATGCAAGCACCACATACTAGAAGTGAAATAAATGGCGACCCTATAACGAACTCCCCAGTGATCTAGGATGTGAATACGACCGCAGTAAAGTAGGGTAGAAATTGCGAGTGTTGACCGCAGCGCTGGGGTCGATTGCCCACAGGAATGTCAGCGTTATTGGGTTAATTTCGTGCTGTGACAGACGACATCGCCCTGGAATGCTTTGATCTCCCCCAGCAGCTATTGTAATAGAGAATGTTTCTATGCGAGGGCTTAACAGCAGCCGCTTTTGCGTTTCAGTAATTAGGGAAACTGTTTTGTTTTTGGGGAAAGTTTTCGCTAATCTTGTTAAAGAGCAATTTATAGATGCCGCTCTGTTCCGGCGTCCAAAATAGACCATCTTGAGACACAATTGGCCTTCGTGTTGAGCGGATATAAGGGGTGTTCCTCTCGAGCTTTCCTGTAGTGCTGGCAATACATAATACAACCTGATGTGTTACACTCACATGACTTTCCCTACTCTTGTATAAACTATTTTTAGAAACGCTTATTCTCCATATGCTTCATGTTAATCGAGATGTTAATCTTATTGCTAATTTTCTTGTAGATGCAAGGGGAATTGCTGGGCTTTAAGCTATAGTCAAATATTTTAAGAGCTGTTGCTATGTGGAATATTCCATTCTCTTTGCATTACCAGGACAAAAAAAATGAATAACGAATTTGAGAAAAAGTACAGGTATTGGAAAATTTAAGGGAATAACAAGCAATATCTCGAAAATGGTTCACTCAACAACAAAAATGTATATGACATAAATTGTGTATTTTAACGCAATCTACATTTTTTGTGTAGTGAAACGATAGGTTGAAGCCATAATATCGATTATACATAGTCTATTTGTGAACCACCTAGAAAAGTGTGGAAACATATAACATGTCTTTATAAGACTGTACAGAGTAGGTATACGACGGGAAATGAACGTACCGTTAGGGGATTGGAATGCGGGCTGAACATGCCCTTTGTAACGACACATGTGTGAATTGGGGGAAACATGCCAGGCAGAAAGTTAGGGTTAAGAAACTTTCAGGAATGCGAGCCGAAGGGTAAATGCAGAAACTTGTACTCTGGAATTCGAGGTGAGCAGACGTGTGAAACACCACAGGGTATCATGTGGCTATAGTTTGATTTGGCGATGGCATAGTTCGATATGTTTGTGTGGTCGGACATTAAACATATTTGTGTGAACGAATCGGTTATGGGAATGGTTTTAAGGAGGTCAGAATAAAACGTAATAAAACCATATAAATGTCATCGGTTAACACGACCCGAGATTAAGAGAACCTACTTGTATCCATGCTCTTCCGACATTTCACCGATACCTTTTCCTTTTCCCCCTACAAAAACACCGATACCGTACATAAAAGGAAAACACACAATAAATATTTCCGGTGAAATCTCGGTATCGAATTTTTGGGTGGAATACAATACTTCCCCTACTAACTATACGTAGTAGAGAAAGTAAAAATGAACAATATTTAAATACCCAAATAATGGACGATAAACTCACAGAAAAACCACCTAGCATTGCAATTTGTATAGATATTGCAGTGATTCCTGGCCCGTGATCTTATTAAGCAAGGCAGTTAGTGAGCAATGCTTCGGAAAATCTGGTGTGAGATGGCAGAATGATCACGTGTATAGAGAATCACTCTCTGATTGGTTAATTTCTAATGTTTGACATAAATAAACTTGAAAGCTTACACCTTACAAACGACTACGTTTACGTTAGAAGCTAACCTAAGGCTAACCTTGCATGACTTCAGAAGCGTAAGCATATATATATATATATATATATATATATATAAACCTAACCTCAGGCTAACCTTGCACGAATTCAGAAACGTAAGCTTATATATATATAAACCTAACCTAAGGCTAACCTTCCATGAATTCAGAAACGTAAGCTTATATATATATAAACCTAACCTAAGGCTAACCTTGCACGAATTCAGAAACATAAGCTTATATATATATAAACCTAACCTAAGGCTAACCTTCCATGAATTCAGAAACGTAAGCTTATATATATATATATATATAAACCTAACCTCAGGCTAACCTTGCACGAATTCAGAAACGTAAGCTGATATATATAAAAACCTAACCTAAGGCTAACCTTGCACGAATTCAGAAACGTAAGCTTATATATATATATATATATAAACCTAACCTAAGGCTAACCTTGCACGAATTCAGAAACGTAAGCTTATATATATACATATATATATATGTATGTATAAACCTAACCTAAGGCTAACCTTGCACGAATTCAGAAACGTAAGCTTATATATATATATATATATATATATATATATATATATATATATATATATATATATATAAACCTAACCTCAGGCTAACCTTGCACGAATTCAGAAACGTAAGCTTATATATATATGTATATATATAAACATAACCTAAGGCTAACCTTGCATGAATTCAGAAACGTAAGCTTATATATAAAAAAATAACTTAAGGCTAATTTGCGTGAATTCAGAAACGTAAGCTTATATAAAAATCTGATGTGTTACACTCACATGACTTTCTCTACTCTTGTACGAACTATTTTTACAACGCTTATTCTCCATCTACTTCATGTTAATCGACATAGACATTTGCAGACTCTATCTTATTGCTAATTTCCTTGTAGATGTAAGGGGAATATATATTTACAAGGGCAATACAGAAATTCAGTAGCCTTTAAGCACATACATATCTCCTAATAGCTGGTTGCTAGGTGCAGCACTATTCCCTTTGCCACAGATTAATACTCTTTGCATATCCAAGACAAAAAATGAATAACGAATTCCCATTTGAGAAAATAAGTATTGAAAAATTTAGGGGAATAACAAGCAATATCTCTAAAACGGTTCACCCAACAAAAAAATGTATATGAAATAAATTGTGTATTTTAACGCGGTCTACATTTTTTGTGTAGTAAAATTTGGTCTATCTCTTATGGTTTACCAGTTTACCAAAAGTCGTTCACAATGAAGAATACTTTTGGAGACATTCCCAGAAAATTCAAGATATACATTTTATTTGTCATGAAAATATCTTAAACATATGATATTTTAATCAAAATCGTTAGAGCCGTTTTTGAGAAAATTAAAATTTTCGAAAAATCCTCCAAGTAAAGGGTATCCTGGGGTGGGGGATATTCTAGAAAACCTTCGTGTGGCATCTCTGGAAGATACTGAACCTAAATACCAAGTTTGGTGTTTATCCGACTGTTCGTTTCTGAGTTATGTTGTTCACAGAGACACACAGACACACACACGGACATGTTTCCAAAAATGCTTTTTTTTGGATTCAGGGGGTCTCAAAACATATATTTTCGGTGAAATCTCGGTATCGAATTTTTGGGTGGAATACAATACTTCCCCTACTTACTATACGTAGTAGAGAAAGTAAAAAGAACTAACCTAAGGCTAACCTTGATTGAATTCAGAAACCTAAGCTTATGTATAAAAAAAAAACCAAAACCCAGAGATTTGCGGATATATATCCGTCTACGGCGTCATTAATTATTCCTGCATTGCGTTACAGCCAGAGAATGACATACAGTGCCATCTGTAGGACATACAGTGACATCTGTTGGACATATAAGACATCAGTTTAGTCGCTAATGAGAGCCCATGAAAGGCAATTTACCCAATTTTTGTAGTAAAGTATATATTTAAAAGTATCGTTTTTTTCCACCTGGCATATTTAAACTATCAACTAACTGAAGGTATACATAAACAGGAGTATGCTTTTTAATAGGCACGTCAAACTTATATTTTCTCAAACTTCTGAGAATTTTTCAACGCTCAAAATGCTCCACGCGATGCAATATTTTACCAATTTGTTTAAAAATGTTTGCACTGGCTCTCAAGAGCAAATTAAGGAAAATTACAATATAATTGTTTAAAACAATGCTCCAATTGTGAGAAATAAGGTATTAACTTTTGAAAAATTAAGAGTTTTAGAAAGTAACATAAGTAATATTCTCTTCTACAATAATTACGAGTTAATATAACATATTTATACAACATGTAAGCTCATTTACTGTGAAATGTTTACGATATGAATATTTTTAAAAATGCATCGAGTGGAATATTTTTCTTAGAACAATTTACACAGTGAAAGTTAATATTTAAATAGCATTAAAAGTTTGAATTCTGAATTTTCTAAATTTCACATATCCATAACCTTAATCAAAATTGTGACGGCCGTTTTTGAGAAAACAAAAAATAACAAAGAGTTTTTCATTTACATTTCGCATCCTTGGAAGTAGAACTTAAATACCAAATGTATGGTTATTTGACGTTTGGGTTTTGAGTTATACTGTTCGCAGACACACATATGAGCGCTCGCCTTTGTCTAAAGGTGCTTATTTTGATTCAGGGGACATCAAAACGTATATTTTTGGTGACTTATGATGTCTACTTTTTAGTTGGAATAGAATACTTCCTCTACTTATTTTAGATAACTGGCAGAGAAAGTAAAAATGGGGTTGGTAGAGGGAACGAAATTGAAGAATACCGTACACGGTTACAGGGAGATAAGATAAATAGTGAAATGATTGCAAAGAGTAATAGTAAGTTAAAAGCTGGCTCCGTGGCTCCCTGCTGTGCGAGGGGTCTCGGGTTCGATTACCGGTTGGAGGATGGGAATTTTTGTTTAGTCAAGATTATTAGCTATCCCAAAGAAACCCAAAGACAAGAGAATACGAGTTAACACCATTGCCAAGAGGCAATAAGTTCCAATGGAAAGATCTCCGATAAGAGCTACACTATGTGATCAAAAGTATCCTGACACCCCCCCTCCAAACACACGTTTTTCATCTTAGGTGCATTGTGCTGCCACCTACTGCCTGATACTCATTATCCTCGACCTCAGTAGTCATTAGACAAACAGCAGAATGGGACGCTCCGTGGTACTCACGGACTTCTAACGTGGTCAGGTGATTGGGTGTCACTTGTGTCAGAAGTCTGTACGTGAGATTTCCACACTCCTAAACATCCCTAGGTCCACTGTTTCTGATGTGATAGTGAAGTGGAAACGTGAAGGGACATGTACAGCACAAAAGCGTACAGGCCGACCTCGTCTGTTGACTGACAGAGACCGCCGACATTTGAAGAAGGTCGTAAAGAGTAATAGGCAAACATCTATCCAGGCCATCACACAGGAATTCCAAATTACATGAGGATCCATTCCAAGTTTTATGACAGGCGTAAGGTGAGAAACCTTGGATTCCATGGTCGAGCGGCTGCTCATAAGCCACACATCACGCAGGAAAATGCCGAACGACGCCTCGCTTGGTGTAAGGAGCGTAAACATTACACGATTGAACAGTGCCAAAACGTTGTGTGGAGTGACGAATCACGGTACATAATGTGGCGATCCGATGGCAGGGTGTGGGTATGGCGAATACCCGGCGAACGTCATCTGCCAGCGTGTGTAGTGCCAACAGTGAAATTCGGAGCTGGTGGTGGTATGGTGTGGTCGTGTTTTTCCTGGAGGGGGCTCGCACCCCTTATTGTTTTGCGTGGCACGATCACAGCACAGACCTACATTGATATTTTAAGCACCTTCTTGCTTCCCGTTGTTGAAGAGCCATTCGGGGATGGCGATTGCATCTTTCAACACGATCGAGCACCTGTTCATACTGCACGGGCTGTAGCGGAGTGGTTACACGACAATAACATCGCTGTAATGGACTGGCCTGCACAGAGTCCTGACTTTAATCTCATAGAACACCTTTGGGATGTTTTGGAATGACGACTTCGTGCCAGGCCTCACCGACCTACATCCCCAGTTCCGCACTCCGTGAAGAATGGGCTGCCATTCCCCAAGAAAGCTTCCAGCAACCCATTGAAAGTATGCCTGCGAGAGTGAACGTTGTCATCACGGCTAAGGGTGGACCAACACCATATTGACTGCGAGCATTACCGATGGAGGGCGCCACGAACTTGTACGTCATTTTCAGGCCGGTGTCCGGGTACTTTTGATCACGTAGTGTATGTGGTTAAAGGTGGGTTATAAAGGGAACTAAAATAAAAAGCGAATGTCGCGTCAAAATTAAAGTTCTGAAGCGTCCCCAAACAGTAGAATAATTAGAGTTGTCGGACCTGAGACAGCACGAGAGTAAGAAGTTGAGAAACGGAAATGGGGGGAAATGAGCGTGCAACGTCTGGTAAAAGAAGTCGCTAAAACGGAAGGAAAACTCGTTTGTGCTGATAACATGTCAGGAAAAGCACTTAAAGGCGACAACAGTCCTAAAATAAGAGCAGCATCTACCATTGAAAACCTGTGCATTAGGAGGTGGCTTTATCTGATAACGAAGAGAACTAGTTCATTCTTGCAACTTCTTTGTTGCTTTCTCTACTACTTAGCTACAGTAGAGGGTGTATTGCATTCCAATCAAAAAATTCGACACCGTGACTTCATCGGAAATATACGTTTTGAGGTCCCTGAATAAAAGGAAAACATCTTTGGAGAAAGGTTCGTATGTGTTTGTGAAAGCATCTCAAAATCGAAAAGTCGGTTTAAATACCAAATTTGGAATCCAAGTTCAATGTCCTCCAAAGTACTATATGTTTAATTAGTTTCATGACAAATGATATGTGTATCTTGAATTTTCTTATATAGCCTGTGAAATCCTCTTTGTTCTGAATGATAAGCCATAAGAGATAGACAAAATCATGTTACTGAGCGGGATGGCTCAGGCGGTAACGTCTGTGACCTGCATTCGGGAGGCCTCAGGTTCAAATCCTGTGGACCGACCATCCTGACTGAGGTTTTTTTCGTGGTTTCCCTCAGCCGCTAAGGTAAATACCGGATTGGACTAAAACATAGTAAAAATCTGATGTGTTACACTCACATTACTTTCTCTACTCTTGTACAAACTATTTTTACAAACGCTTATTCTCCATATGCTTCATGTTAATCGAGATATCGAGATGTTAATCTTATAAGTAATTTTCTTGTAGATGCAAGGGGAATTGGTAGGCTTTAAGCGATAGTCAAATATTTTAAGAGGTGGTTGTTATGCGGAGTATTGCATTCTCTTTGCATTACCAGGACAAAAGAAAATGAATAACGAGTTCCCATTTGAGAAAAAGTATTGGAAAATTTAAGGGAATAACAAGCAATATCTTGAAAATGGTTCACTCAACAAAAAAATGTATATGACATAAATTGTGTATTTTAACACGATCTACATTTTTTGTGTAGTAAAATGTTGTCCACCTCTTATGATTTACCAGATATGCAAACGTTGTTTACAATGAACACTTTTAGAGACATTCGCTGAAAATTCAAGTTATACATTTTATTTGTCATGAAATTATCTTATATATATGAGATTTTAATCAAAACCGTTAGAGCCATTTTTGAGAAAATTAAAATTTTCGAAAAATGTTCCATGTAAAGGGTAATTTGGGGTGGAGCTGTTTTCTTGAAAACCTTCGTGTCGCATCTCTGGAAGATACTGAACCTAAATACCAAGTTTGGTGTTTATTCGACTGTTCGTTTCTGAGTTATGCTGTTCACAGACACGCACACGCACACACACACACACACACACACACACACACACAGACACACACACCTACATGTTTCCAAAAATGTTTTTTTTTTGGATTCAGGGGGCCTCAAAACATATATTTCGGGTGAAATTTCGGTAGCGAATTTTTGGGTGGAATACAATACTTCTACTTACTGTACGTAGTAGAGAAAGTAAAAATAGGTGTTTATAGCGAATGCTGTGCCATGTATCCACAAACAATGAAGGCAGGTACACTGAACGGCACCCTAATGTCATCTGCACGTCACACAGCATAAGATACAGTTGTCTGCGCTAGGGTCTCTGTGGACACGTGACGAAGCAAGATGGCATGGTTACAGGGATGAGACCTAGAAGGCTAGCTGTCCGCCTTTCTATATGAAAACGTTAGTTAGACTGACGACACCGTAATGCCATCTGCACGGCACGAAGCAGAAGATCCAATTGCTATGCGCTAGGGACTCTGCGGACACGTGACGAAGCAAGATGGCATGGTTACAGGGATGAAACCTAGAAGGCTAACTGTCCACCACACCTCGATCTAAGAGTTATCCACTAACAGATCCGTCGTGATATGACCCTGTAGTTAAAGCGACGTAAAATAAATATAGTAATAAAAAAAGCTTTCCAAAAAATGTAGATCACGTTAATGCACACACTTTATGTCTAATACTTCTCTTCTTCTTTATGGGTTAACCATTTCCGAGATATTCCTGGTTATTGGCTTGCATTTTCAAATACTTTTCTCAAATGGGAAGTCATTTTTCCCCCTGGTCATGCAAGGAGAAGGGAATTTCAAAGCCATCATATAGCGACCAGCTCGTAAAAGGTTTGACTACAGCTTAAGGCTACTGTATTCCCCTATTCGCATTGTGTCTACAAGCAAATTTGTAAGGTATAGGTAACACAACGGAGGGGAACACCTTGTGCACTACGGCCTACATAGATCTATTGTGGCTGCCATACCCCAGAAGAAAGGGATGAAGTGAACGAATCACAGGAGGCTACAGGCCGTAGGTTGACAGGCTACACAAAGGCGTGGAAGTCCCTAAAGTTTCAGGCTCAAAGTCGTGTCAAATCGTCCACCAAGCAGCCTTCTAGTGTCCACGCAGAGTACTCCTTACTTTCAGCAAGAATCCGCGCCATCTCTCCGACGCCGCTATAAACCACGAAACCTAGAAGCACACCTGATTGATGAAACGGAATGAAAGGGAAATGAGACCGTGGCAGATGAAAAACCACCCCAGCATTCGCCTCTGACCAGAAAAAAACACAAAAAACCAAGATCAGAGTGGGAATCTCCTGAATAGAGCCTCACACGTTACCGCGTAGCCATCTCGTTCGTTAGGAAATATGTATTCAAACCATTTCTAGAAATGGAAAGGTAGAATCAGACGACTGATTTTCCCGGTAAACCACACGGCTTGTGTGAAAGAAAAATTAATTCCATTAATTGACCTAATAGTGGTTGTAACTAAAAGCCCGGGGCTTAAGTACTTACAAAGAATGTAAGTTGCCATTGGGGTATGACATCTCAATACAATTTGACATCTCCTTGTGGTTTACCGGGAAACTGCGAATCAGTTGGAGAATTTAATGTCGTGTCGGTATGTTGCCATGATAGCTCAGTGGTTAGAGCAACCGCACGGAGAACGGGAGATCCCTGGTTCAAATCCCGGCTAGGGCATTGAATTTTTCAATCATCTGATTCTACCTTTCCAACCCTGTCCAACACACAGCTTGTGTGAAAGAACAATTAATTCCATTTCTAGAAATGTTTATCTCGATTAACTTTAAGTAGATAGAAGTATAAACCGTTGTAAGAATAATTTGTTGCAGAATGACTTGAGAACGTCATGAGAATGTAATTGTTTTTATATCTCCCACTCTCTCCATTTCTCACTCTCATTTCTTCCCCTCATTCTGTCCCTTTCCATCTTTCTAACTTCCTCTCCTTTCTCTGTGCGAGGTACACGTCATGTAATGCTATAAAATGCAATAAATTGCTTTTTTGGAATCTTAATAAAAACTATAAAAGAAATTATAGTATATAAATATTTAAGTGTCCTTATTCTTGTAATGGGTCGGAACTAGACTGTTGCGCGCAGAAAATGTTGTATGTACACTAATAATAATAATAGTAACAACAATAATAAGTGGTAAACACTTATGTAACACTTTTCAAAAACCTGGATAGTAAGTAAGCTATTTCGATTTTTTCTGCACTCCCGTGTTCCTAGCTTTTTGGGGAAGGTTATAAAGATAAATGTACCTAAGGCTTGTTATATAACAAAGTTTCATGGCAATCGGTTCCATCATTCTTGAGTATAAGAATATACATTATATAAGGTTTGTTCCAACACGATTCAAAATCGATTCCGAATTATCTGAGTGTGCGCAGTAGCTAAGTGGCGTTCCAACACGACAGAGAATCAGTTCAGAACCAATTCTGAATTTCCAGTTTGCTGTTCCAACGTATTTGGGAACTATTTCGGAACGAGTGAAATCGGTTCGGGATTAAGAGTAGGAACTGAAAATTCCAGACATGCGCAAATTGTATGGTCTACAGCGCATACTCAGTCAATTCAGAATCGATTCTAATCGCTTGGAACAAACCTGACAGAGAGTATAGAAAAAGTGACATACTCTCTGTATTCAGTAGAAAATAAAGTTTAATATGTAATTTATTCCTCCATGCGTGTTAATTTCTCAATACGGAATAGCAAAGGTGTTTGGTAAGTAGTTGCTCGCTGTTGAGTAGTGTGGCGACATACTTGAGGAAAAGAACAAACGTCTAACAAAGCCAGGGAGCAAAACAGCGTTCAAAGATAACAATAATGAGTGATTTAGAAGGTGACAGTGATCTTTTTAATGATGCATCGACTTCCGAAGAAGAGGATTATTTCCATTTAAACATTATTCCGTTATTTTGGGACCTTTACCCCCTTTTGGCACCTTTATACCATTTCCCCCCAACCATGCCCATAATCCCCTTTTTTCTTTTAAGTTTCATTCCAATTTATTCTTTAACTTTCAATTAACGTCTCCTCAGCTTGCTGTGTACGTGCGAATAGTAAGTCTACCTCTTTCAGTAAACGCCGCGCGGGAATTGAAAGTACACCCGCAACAATGGAAAATAATTGTGTGTTCGATGAAAACCTCTTTCTCTCACTTTACTGCTATAAAGTAGCCCGCAATAATGCAATTGACAATGAGTGATTCTATTCCACCAGAATCAGTAGCCTGCTGTTCGTGAATGTGAGTTTGTTGCTGTGAGAGACGTCATCTGTTTACGTGGAGACGAAGCCTGGGCAGGCAGAGACGACAATAACCTCAACCGCGCAGTTCCGAGAATTATTAAGACTGGGCTATAATTCACAAAACAATTATATATAAAGAAATAAAAATTTCAGCCCAATTGAATGGATAGTTTAGAAAATAGCAATTTCAGTTGTGCATCCCCTTAAATAAACCAGCACCTTATTGTGCCTTTTTCACCTTATTTGAGCACCTTTTCTCTTCCTTTTTTCATCTGAAATTTGCAACTAAAAATCCTAACCCTGATCATAAGCATACATTGGTACCATGTAGTTTTGTATTATTTGCATTACGTTCGGAATAGAATTTATGTGGGGTGTCATTGTCTCAGAGTATTGGAGTTTTAAATTAAACATTGTGTTTAGAAGCTTCTGTAGCAGGAAACCTAATGTTAAATTGGAATTGTGTTAAATTACTTTTTCCGGGTTCTGGTTTAATTATAATATCTATATATTACAATTGTTATTCGCAATAACTCAGTATCAATGGCTTTAAGCCGATAAACGAACGCGATTTATTTTTGCTCGAATATTAGGACTGGAATCAGTATGAACGAAACGCTTACGATGTTTGGAGTTTGATTTCATTCATCAACGCTGTAAACGTAGATATTTGATCGTCTTCTGATTGACCGTGCAACGAAGAAGGCCGTAACAGAACGCGAACGGTTCAAGTAGTGTTCCAACCACACAAAATTCCGAATTAGTTCTGTGAGCGTACCGGACTGGCGCATGTGCATTAGCATGTGTTGGGATTAGTTCCGAACCCGTTCAGAACCGTGTGTTGGAACAAACCTATAGTCTCCATCGCGAACGTAGGCGGCGGATAAGGATTGTCGCGCGGGCAGTTGCAAGTAGGTGGGTGAGGAGTGGTCGCAAGCACGTGACTGTTTGGCGCGAAGCGGAAACACTTTAATTATTGTTAAAAGTTAATGCGCTTCATAATTATGTTACCTTGTTTTTCGTCACTGGATTCCACTTCTGAGTCCGAATCCCGAAGGGATCTGCACAGTGGAGTAAATTTATAACTGGAATTTGTCAAATTTCTCTTTTAAAGAGCAAGGAGATTCATCAACTAACTATGATGTCACAGAGTGTTTGCTACTGCGCAACCAACTTCTAACAATTCCAAATGGACATGTGTAGCGGTTCCTCCTTGGTAGGCTCCCACTACGTTGATGATGATGGATGCTGTGTTACGTAACTGTAGGTCATTTGGATGCCCGTACTCTTGTGATGTATCACGACGTTTACGTAGACTGGAATCCGATGATCGTATATCTGTATTGTTGTGTGTGTTAGTATGTGGTAATTATTTTATAATTGTGCCACGACTGCTGTATTTGTGTCAGAGAGCACTTGTGTCGTGTCAGGGTTGGGTATGGAGAAGGTTAAAATATTTTGCACACACGTATTCTGTTAATTATTTCACTTGTGTTTTAGATACACCACATGTACATATTCACAATTCACTGTTACCTTTGTTATGTTAAAATATGTATAACTGATAGACTTTGAATACGTAGTTTTTAGCGTCTATTTAACGAGTTTATATTCTACCTTCCTGCTCGAACTTTGACAGGCTTCTGTTAGCGTTCCCTTCAACCGTTTTCTTAGCGTACGTAATGGAATTACAAGCATGTATCAATGTACCTGTTTGGTGCTACTATATATATATATATATATATATATATATATATATATATATATATATGTCTGTGTTTACAGACTTCCATCGTCTTAATTATGAATCCAAGGTTCGTTCTCATATTATATTCTATGTTATAACGTGCTATACTTATTCTCTACCATGTGTACATTGTAAATGTATGCGTTTTTAGCATCCTGTTAATTATTATACTTACAATATTAGCAAAAAAACATAACGCGTAAAACTCAGAACAAAAAATATAAAAGAAAGAAATTATTCATGTCTTATGCTGAGAAACTTTGAATTAGATATCTTAATGAGTTGTTGTATTAGTTTGTCCGTGGCTAGTACTGTATGTTGCTTCATGTGTCGCTATAAAATGTTTTCTAAATAATTAGAAAACCAAGCATTGTGGGCATACGTTTACATCAAGTGTTTTCTTTGTCTTTGTGTGAGGAAATCTCCTTCAAAGCTTCTGCAAGTATTATTGATATCTAAAACATGTATTGCATGCGAGCACTTTACCTGGGACCCAGTATCCTAATAGCATGCATTCTGTAAATGACCCGAAAGGCACGTGATGCATCTCCTGGTCAGTGCAGTATCAACGTCCATACGACACAGTTACGGTAAAGGATATGTTTCTTGCGATAAAAAGAGGTTTCAGGTCGTGTGGATATAACAGGCATTCACTCAAGTGGAGAAAATGTAGTGCATAGACAACAGGGGTGAACAAGAAGCACGCTCGAGTTAGCTGCACATTCATGGGTGAACGCCCTTTCACCTTGTCCGCCGCGCCGTTCCACTCCAGCCGATACTTTTTTGTTTACTCCACATGCCCTTTCCACAACAAAAGCTTCAAAGTGGTGACGTTAAAGCTTGC
The DNA here is from genome assembly GCA_030765065.1 of Deroplatys truncata. Lineage (NCBI taxonomy): Eukaryota > Metazoa > Arthropoda > Insecta > Mantodea > Mantidae > Deroplatys > Deroplatys truncata. Next base: position 232,894,119 of record CM060976.1, on the reverse strand, counting down.
ACCACACTCTCGCAAATCACTAGAGGCATTTTCCAGCTTCCTCATAGCATTCATATACACGTTCCATCAGGCAACTCCCAACCATTCAGAGTAGGATTTTGCAGTTTCCTGTAATTACAACAACCTTTCTTCAGAGAGAGAGCTTTGGCTGATTTTTAAACGGGAGTCTTTTAACACTTGTTAAATGCTTCTTTCTGTGTAACTACACTCTTATGCCCGAGTGCATCAATCCTGATAAATACAAGCTGTTAGGATACCCTGATTTATGAAGAACTGACACATTTATTTCTTTAATTGTTTCAAAACGAGATATGCTAGCGACAACCTATTATACCTGAAACGCAGAGGAATTTTGTGAGATTATTTACCTCTATAGCAAATGTTGAAAAGTTCCTCCATCCTGCATAAGACACAACTCAAGAAATCGTTCCATGTTACTGGCCACTCGTTGGAGAACTCACTGTCAGTAGCTTGAATCTCCTGTGTAATGTTGTGCTTCAGATCGTTCAATGTATGGGGACGTGTGGCATAAACCCAGTCATTTAAGTAACCCCATAGAAAGACGTCCGGTGATGTCAAATCCGGAGATCTCGGTGGCTACAGGTTCTTGGAAATTAGCTTGCAATTATTGCCATGGATTCATTTGATGTGTGGCATGTAGGGCCGTCTTGCTGAAAATTTCCTTGACTCAGCTCTACATCATCTAGTTGCTCAGCAAACTCCATGAAAATCGGTACTCTGCAGTCTTCACATTGTTTTCAAAACAAAATTGGTCCCACTATTCTCTGTGCAGATATTGCGCACCAAACTCCGATTTTAACCGGGTGCATAGGTGCTTCATGAATAACATGTGGATTTTTGCTGGCCCAATAGCGTGAGTTATTTGAGTTCACATAGCCGGATAAATGGAAACATGCTTCATCTGTGAACCATGTGATGGACAATATGACAGGATTTTGCACAATGAACGCCTGAAACCAACGACAATAATTCAGTCGTCTATCCTTATCTGGTTCCTGTAATTGATGGACAACTGTTATCCTATACGGCTTTAGGCCTGCACTTTTCACAGCTCCCTAACACATTGAGTAGCTTTACCCTGTCTCCTGCGACAAACGTCTTAATGGTTTTTTGGGTGATTGATCCAGTCCTGTTCTTACGTCAACAACAGCCGTGGGAAGCCTAGATGAACGAGTTTTGCCTTTTTCACTCACCAAAGATCCAGTTGTTTCCAATTTGTTTACCAGTCCCAGTATTGTGTTTCTTTGGGGAGGATTTCGAACACCAAATTCTCTCTGGTATGCCCTTTGAGTAGTTGTAATTGAATTTGTAATCCAGTATTGCTTTACAAGGAAGAGTCGTTATTTAATGTGTACTCCATTTTCATTGACTGGAACAAAATCTCAAAAACAGTTTCCGACAATAAAACTAATAATTACGAATAAAACATGAACATTTGCGCATCTAGTGACAGGCAATTGAAACTCCAGAAAATTCTTCTTAATTTGGTACTAAAATTGGATAATTGAGTGAATTTCGAACAGAATAATAAAAGAAAGAAGTTTATCAGTTCTTCATAAATCACCCTGTATTACCACGGTCATAAAACCTGTACACTTACTAACATTTGGTTTGAACATCGCGGTTTCGTAGCGCTGTTTGTCTCACTATTTTGCTCCTCCAATGCAATTCATAGTAGTATTCACAAAGCAGTGATTAATTTCGACAGTCACTTGCTTGTTACTTTCTCTACTACGTATAGTAAGTAGGAGAAGTATTACATTCCACCCAAAATGTTGACATCAAAATTTCACCGGAAATACATGCTTTGTCTGCCTGTGTGTCTGTCGGTCTTTAACATTATAACTCAAAAACGAAAAGTCGGATAAATACAACTTAGTACTTGAGTTTACCATCTTCCAAGGATCGACATGAAGATTATCATGAAAATTCCTCCACCTCAGACTACCCTTTAAATGGAACCCTTCTCCAAAATTTTGATTTTCCCAAAAATGGCTCTAACGATTTTAATTAAAATATCACATGTTTATATTTTCATGGCGGATGAAATATATATCTTAAATTTTCTGGGAATGTCCCCAAAAGTTCTCTTTATTCGAATGACTTTCGCATTACTGGTAAACCGTACGAAATAGACAACATTTTACTACACAAAAAAGGCATATCTCGTTAAAACACACAATTTATGTCATATACATTTTTACTTTCTCTACTAGGTATAGTAAGTAGGGGAAGTATTGTATTCCAACCAAAAATTCGATACCGAGATTTCACCGGAAATATATGTTTTGAGACACCCTGAATCCAAAAAATTATTTTTGGAAACATGTCCGTGTGTGTGTCTGTGTGTGTGTCTGTGAACAGCATAACTCAGAAACGAACAGTCGGATAAACACCAAACTTGGTATTTAGGTTCAGTATCTTCCAGAGAAGCGACACGACGGTTTTCAAGAAAATCCCTCCACACCAAATTACCCTTTACATAGAACATTTTTCGAAAATTTTAATTTTCTCAAAAATGACTAACGATTTTGATTAAAATATCATATATTTAAGATACTTTCATGACAAATGAAATGTATATCTCAAATTTTCGGGAATGTCCCCAAAAGTATCCTTCATTGTGAACGACTTTTGCATAACTGGTAAACCATAAGAGATAGACAAAATTTTACTACACAAAAAATGTAGATCGCGTTAAAATACACAATTTATGTCATATACATTTTTGTTGTTGTTGAGTGAACCATTTTCGAGATATTGCTTGTTATTCCCTTAAATTTTCCAATACTTTTTCTCAAATGGGAATTCGTTATTCATTTTTTTTTGTTCTGGACATACAAAGAGAATGGAATGCTCCACATAGCAACCAGATCTTAAAAGATTTGACTATCGCTTAAAGTCTACCATATTCCCCTTGCATCTACAAGAAAATAAGCAATAAGATTAACATCTCGATTAACATGAAGCATATGGAGAATAAGCGTTCGTAAAAATAGTTTATACAAGAGTAGAGAAAGTCATGTGAGTGTAACACATCAGATTTTTTTCTTCCATTACCTGTTCTCTTATTACAGTATTCCTAATCCTATCTCTTCTACTAATGCCTAACAATGATCGTAATAATCTCATTTGGGCTGCTTCCAATCTTGTCTCAGTACATTAGTGCTGGTTTAGATATAATATTGTGGAGTCTTTGCTTTATTTCCTTCCTCATATTTTTACTAGAATATCGTTTTTTGCACCCATTTAATCTATTATATGTTTCTATATTCTCATCGACATCTATCTTGGTGTTCATAATTGATATTTTTGATCCCAGATATTTAAATGTTAAAACTGTTCAACAGATTTCTTCTTGCTATAATATTGTATGAACTCACACAGACACAACCTAACTGGAAAAGAAGCAAGTACCGTGAAGTCTGGGTTTGCGCACTGAGTGAAATGGCTCCGCGGTAAGGTGTGAGGCTCGCATTCAGGAGGTCCTGGATTCGACTCCCTGCGACCGCCCACTCCAACCATGGGTTTTTCGTGGTTTCCCCGGGTCGGTAGGCGAATGCTGGAGTGGTTCATCTTTTACACAACTTTCCTGTCCCTCATATCCTGTGTTCATTATCTGTGTCGGGTTGAAGGACCAGGCGAAGGTGTTCGACGTGTAGTGGCTGGGCGAGGGCGGTGGGCTTTGTGAAGATTTATCCCTAGCGTCCATCGTGTGCTCTTGGACAGGCTCCCCTTCAGGGACCGCCGGGGGTCAGGGTCTTGTGGATGGGCTTGTATGGCGTAGGATACCTAATTTTCTTGTAGATGCAAGGGGAATACGGTAGGATTTAAGCGATAGTCAAATGTTTTAAGAATTGGTTGCTCTGTGGCGCATTCCACTCTCTTTGCATGTCAAGGACATAAAAAATGATTAACGAATTCCTATTTGAGAAAAAGTATTGCAAAATTTAAGGGTATAACAAGCAATATCTCGAAAATGGTTCACTCAACAAAAAAAGTATATGACATAAATTATGTATTTTAACGCGATCTGCAATTTTTGTGTAGTAAAATTTTGTCTATCTATTAAGGTTTACCAGCTATGCAAAATTCGTTCACAATGAAGAATACTTTTGGAGACATTCCCAGAAAATTCGAGATATACATTTAATTTGTCATGAAAATATCTTAAACATACGATGTTTGAATCAAGATCCTTAGAGCCATTTTTGAGAAAATTAAAACTTTCGAAAAATGTTCCATGTAAAGGGTAATCTGGGATGGAGAGATTTTCTTGAAAACCTTCGTGTTGCATCTCTGGAAGATACTGAATCTAAATACCAATTTGGTGTTTATCCGACTTTTCATTTCTGAGTTATGCTGTTCACAGACACACATACGGACATGTTTCCAAAAATGTTTTTTTTTGATTCAGGGGGTTTCAAAACATATATTTCCTGTGAAATCTCGGTATTGAACTTTTGGGTGCTGAAAAAGGAATCTGTGCAGTTTTTGTTATTCCTGCTAAAATAACTAAAAATAAAATAAGTATTATTTCATTTTTATTTATTATACAATCCAAATAAAAAATATAATTTCATCTCCCAAAATTTAACATTCATGAAATTGCTATTAATAAAGCAACATCTCCTACTCGATTAGCAGTTAATATACCAGCATTAACACTTCCCCTACTTACTATACGTAGTAGAGAAAGTAATTAATGCAGAAATACAGAGGTACCAAAACGTTGGAAAAAACATGTCTTACGAATGCCCCATTTAAGGTTATTCACGGCAAGCTTTATATTATAGACATTCAGGAAGAAGTGTTGGACGATAAAGCAGGAGATGGAGTGATCAGTTTAGTTAGCTTCGGAACAGGTCGAAAGGTCTAAACTTTGAATGGAAGAAGAAGAAGAAATATGTGAAATACAGGGATGCGAATGGAAATTCCCATAATATCAGAAAAATGGCATATTTTAGTTCCTACAATTTTGTAGGTTGGTGAAGCATTCTGGCTAAAATTCAATTTTCAAAATTATATCATTGTCAAACAGTAGTTATTAATGCTTGGACAAAATGTGGAAAATAAAAATGTCAGTTACAGTTTTCAATAAGTCCTTACCAAGAAATGGCAAGGCAAAGAAGTGCCTCAACCACTTTCCTATTTCACTCTCGTCAGTAACAAACTGCAGGTTAAAGTGCCTGCAGAGTGGTCACAGTCAATAGTCGGCATTATTTGATATCTGTTGAGGCAGTAGTTTTAACACTTAATGATTTCAGTCCTATTATATAATATGTAAATTCAATAACAACCCGCCTTAAAGCAATATGTGTATGTAACAATATATAAAAAGTGTATATTACAGTCATTATATATGTTTATATTATTGTATACTATTGTATACATGTTCAGTAATTTTATATGAATGTATTACGTAATTTAATAATGTAGGAGCTGTGAGAATAATAAGTTAAAAGTTGCTAACAGTGAGGTAACAATAAGTAACCTTGAGTCAATAATGAGATAGAAAGTTAAATAATGCTACTAGTCATTATTGGAACAAACATAATGTCATTTTAGTGACAGTTTATAAAATAGCCAATCAACAACCGGAAAAAGCTTCAGTTAAATGAAGGTATTCTATTGGAGTAGGATTAGCCAATCAGAAACTGAAAAGGAGAAAATTTTACAAATATAGAGTTCAGTTGCCTGCAGACAGCGTTACTAACCAGACGCAAAAGTCTCCTCAAGAAATATAATATGTATTCGTGTGAGACGAAAAATAAGTTTACGTGTTAAAAAGTGTAATTAATTAACAAAAACAATCTCACAGCTCTCTATATCAGTGAAGTGTTATTTAAATCGTGTCAAGCATTAATAAAAGGAGTGAAGTAAAATTATAATCTGTGTAAGCCTACATTCTTCAGTCGCACCACAACCCTGGCAAGAGAAACGTGTCTCTAACAATAATACTGACGCAGCCGAGGCAAACATAAATACATAATATTTAAAGAAACAGTCAAATTACAAAGTCAATGTTTCTTTTTTTACTTGGGGCAAAGGCTATCTGAAAGTAAACTTATGGCGAAGACTACCGGAAAGCGGGTACTATATGTGTGGTTGCAACGAATTTCAAGTTGGGTTCCCCAACAGTGGAAATATAATACAACTCCTTCAATTCGACCTTCTTCAAATTGACGCCCAAAGCGTGATGCAAATAACGTAACAAACCACCTACTTCAAAGCTGACTGATGAGGAAAAGGTGTGAAATGGTTTCTGGAAATACTTCATCATTTGATTGTGACACCTCCCGGCGTGTGCTCACCATCAAATCTGATGAAAATTGGAAATAATATTGGGCTAGAATCAAATAGATAGTCACTATTTTAGTTTTTTCAAGTAATTATTCCTCTTTGAAGGTAAAGAGATGAAAGTCAGAAAAGATTGTTAATCTCTTCTCCACAAGTGGCCATTATGAACAGTTGAAGAACAAAGACCAAATTCTGCCTCCCCCATACGTGTAGTGGTTTCTAAATTCATCAAATGCAGGAGCTTCAGATATACGTTTTCTCCTGACACGAACGCACCAATGCGTGCAGCTCTTTTCTGTGTAAAAGCTTTCATCCAGTGATCGATTTGGTTGCCATGGGAACAATTACAAATCCACATTATTTAAACGTAATGAATTGGTAATTACGTGGTTGGACATAATAGCCATCACATTAACCTACAATATTAATTACTTTTCTACAAGAGCACTGATACATGAACATTTAATTATGCTCCTATCCATCTCCGATAGTTTAATTTGAGCAATGCACAACATTTATGGGTAAAAAATATATAATGGGTTTTTGATACTGTAATTGGAAGGGAAACGCTCCTGCAGTCCTTTTGTCAAACATTATCTGCTCCTCGGGCGGCGCCGTGGCCGAGTGGTTAGACCGCTCGCCTCCCACCAAGGCGGCCCGGGTTCAATCCCAGGGATTTGTGGTGGACGAAGCGGCGTCTGAGCGGGTTTTCTCCGGGGTCCTCCGGTTTCCCCCGCCATTCATTCCACCAATTGCTCCATCATCACCTTTCCTTTCATCCATTTCACCAACATTTCGTTTCATCTACTTCCTTCATCCCATACCAGGCATTGGGCTGATCACCCATCCTGGATGCTCTGTCTGATCCATGAGTGTCTGCTCCTCGACGCGCCTCTGACCCCAGGCACCCGCTTGTAAGTCCTGGGGGGTGTAAGTCCTACACAAGAGGAGGCTAAATAGATAATGAATGAATGAATATCTGCTCCTCCAGGCCATCAACTGAGAGTGCACACCCATTGTTCATTGCACTTGCGTCTACACATAAACATCTTAAAACCATGGACTTCCAGAATATAAGTCAAACTGAAGAAGAAATCATTGAGCAACTCACTAAAGGGAGCCTAAGAGACGAAAATTGAAAAAAAAAAACTTTTTAGTTATTTGTGCAGACTTGCAAATTAGAATTTCCTCTTTAATTTCAGATATATTTTATTATTGTAGACTCAATACGTATTTTAAACATATCTTTTTACTTTCTCTACTACGTATAGTAAGTAGGGGAAGTATTGTATTTCACACAAAAATTCAATGCCCAGATTTCACCGGAAATACATGTTTTGAGGCCCCCTGAATCCTAAAATGTCCGTTTGGTGTCTGTGTGTGTCTGTGTACAACATAACTCAAAAACCAAAACTCGGATAAATACCAAAATTGGTATTTAGGTTCAGTATCTTTCAAAGATGCGACACGAAGATTTCCAATTCACCGCAGACTACTCTTTACATGGAACATTTTTGAGATTTTTTATTTTCTCAAAAATGGCTCTAACGATTTTGATTAAAATATCATATGTTTAAGATATTGTCATGAGAAATGAAATGTGTGTCTTAAATTTTCCGGTCTTCTCTGAAGCTATTGAATATGCCTGAATTGAATACTAGGATGCTAAAACCAACCTCTAAGCCCTGTTATGGATCTACTTTGGCATTAATAACATTTATTTTTACTTTCTCTACTACGTATAGTAAGTAGGGGGAGTATTGTATTCCACCCAAAAGTTCAATACCGAGATTTCACCGGAAATATATATTTTGAGACCCCCTGAATCCAAAAAAAAGCATTTTTGGAAACATGTCATCTGTGTGTCTATGTGTGTGTGTGTGTGTGTGTGTCTGTGAACAGCATAACTCAGAAACGAACAGTCGGATAAACACCAAACTTGTTATTGAGGTTCAGTATCTTCCAGAGATGCGACACGAAGGTTTTCAAGAAAATCCCCCCCACCCCAGACTACCGTTTACATGGAACATTTTATGAAAATTTTAACTTTCTCAAAAATGGCTCTAACGATTTTGATTAAAATATTATATGTTTAAGATATTGTCATGAGAAATGAAATGTATATCTCGAATTTTCTGGGAATGTCTCCAAAAGTATTCCTCATTGTGAACGACTTTTGCATAACCGGTAAACCATAAGATTTAGACAAAATTTTACTCCACAAAAATGTAGATCGCGTTAAAATACACAATTTATGTCATATACATTTCTTTTGTTGAGTGAACCGTTTTCGAGATATTGCTTGTTATTCCCTTAAATTTTCTAATACTTATACTTTTTCTGAAATTCGTTATTGGTTTTTTTTATGTCCTGGACATGCAAAGAGAATGGAATGCGCCACATATCAACCAGCGCTTAAAATATTTGACTATCGCTTAAAGCCTACCATATTCCCCTTTGCATCTACAAGAAAATTAGCAATAAGATTAACATCTCCATATCTCGATTAACATGAAGCATATGGAGAATAAGCGTTTGTAAAAATACTTTCTACAAGAGTAGAGAAAGTCATGTGAGTGTAACACATCAGATTTTTTAAAAAAATAATTGTTGATAAATTTTAATCAAATTAAGATAGAATAGGACTAGTTAACGGAGGCGACACCTGGCCCCTCGACCCCTTATGGATCTTTTGTGCACACTCCCCCGGGAGAAACGGATGAGGTAAGAGAACCGCAGGAGATGTGTAGTTTGCAGAGACGCGCGGAGTTCCCTAATAGTTCCAGGCTTGACCACCCGGCCACGGGAGTGTCGCCCGGAGACGTCCCTCTAGTGGGATCAGGGAAACACGACCCAGTAGTGGAGGCCCTATAGGCTTCCGTCTAGCAGGGATGAGAAGAAGTTCCTAATCGCAACCCTCCGCGCCATCTGTCCATTGCCGGCCGAGTCAACCTGAAACATGAAAGGGAAATGAAATGAGATGAAATGGAGAGAGAGGAAATCCGTGGTGGAATACACCACCCCAGCATTCGCCTTGTGTCAACTGGGGAAAGCGACGAAGAACTCACTGGTAGTGTGCGCGTCCGCAGAGAATCGATCCCGGGGTTTGGTGAATGCCAGCCTTACACATTACCGCGGAGCCATCTCGCTCGATTAATCAAATTATGGTATAATTCATAAAATAACCCATATTTCTTTATGAATAATGTAATTAGAACCATACATATGTGAAACTGCTCTTGTTGATGGTACTTTTGAACTCCTGGTATTACATTATTTGCATCGTAGGCAAGGAGCTCCTAGTGCACTGCTAGCTTGCAGTTCAAGGACAAAGCCATTCTCCTGAGTCAACCACGGTAGTATCATTTATCTAGATGCTGGGAATACTCAGCTGTGCTATCTTGTGACACATTACATCCTTATGTTTGTGTGTGGTTTGCGAGTATGGCTCGCTCGCGTCACTTTTGTTTCGTCCAACTAAGCATGGATAGCTACCTCTTTACGGTTCTGTTGGCCCTCCTAGGAGTTGTTTAGTTTGTAACTTCACTTAATCGGCACGACTCTGGAATTCTCTCTACGAAAAGTGAGGAGAAATCCATTCTGGCAATCAGCAAGTCTGACGCTTACAGCTAATCCACTGTTATCGCGACTCCGGTTTAAGGGAAGTCTGTACTGCCTGTAACGTAAAGTGAAATTTCTAAATCTTAGATGCATTTCTTTCAGAGGTGATGTACCATTAAAGAAAACATTTTCAGAGATTGTTTGTTAAAGTCTTAGATTGTGAAAATAGCTAAGAATATTTTGACTTTTAGTATAGGTACTTCTGTTTAAAAAAAACTGATGTGTTACATTCATATAACTTTCTCTACCCTCTATCATTTATTAGGTACAAAAACTATTCTTGCTAAACCTTATTTTTCTGTTTACCTCATTTTAATTTAAATAAACCTTTGCAGAAATAGTTACATTACACATTTCGTTATAGATACAAATGGAACAGCGATAGTCAAATGTTTAAGAACTGGACGCTATATACTGGCCTTTTAAGTTCCATATTCTTGCTATGACATCGCGAGAAACAGCTGAAATTTGACAGGATTTTAAATGAATGACAAAGTATTGAACCAATTGAACAATTAATAAAGGATATATTTGAAATGGTTAATGCCACAAAAATTTTAAATTATATGTTTTAAAGGGATCTACATTTCTTGTGCAGCACGTTTTCGTCTATTGCTTAGCGTAAGTTATACAAGATTATACAAAATTCCTTCCGAATGAAGAGTATTTTACAGGCTTTTGCCATAAAATTCAAGCTATACATTTAATTTGTGATGTAAATACCTGTATCATGTGGTATTTTAGTCAAAATCGTTAGAGCAACTTTTAGAAAAGAAAATTTCGAAAATGTTTCATGTAAAGGTTAGTTTGGGGTGGGGATTTTCTTGAAAATATACGTGTCGTATCTTTGAAAGATACTGAATCTAAATACCAAGTTTGGTGTTTATCTAACTTATATTTTTTTAGTTATGCTGTTCAAAGTCACAATCACGGACGTTTTACTAACATATTTTTTTATTCAGGGGGACTCAAAACATGTATTTCCGGCGAAATCTTGGTATCAAATTTTCGGTTGGAATGCAATATCTTCTCTACCTACTATGGCTAGAGAATGTAAAATTGGAAATTGTAACATCTAGTTTTTGATAAAATATGACCAAAGGTTTTTCAAAGCTATTTAGTCTATTTTATGGTACACAGTAATGTTAATCTTGTGTTAAAATTTCAGCTTCATACCTTTCTTAGTTTGAGAAAAAACACCAGTAACACCAGATTATTAAGCACTGAGAAAACTATCTGTCAAAGCTTGTTATAATTACCAAGGTGAAACTCAGAAATTACTAGCCATGTCTAAAGCAAATTATCGCAGAATGCCATGATTTAGTTTTACCAATAAGGCAACCAATTGGTAAACTTTGATAATAGACAAAAAGGAATTAATTTGTATCCTTTCTACCCATTTGTTACTTGTTGGAGTATGAGTATTTACACATTCAGAGTATTTTTCATTTATTAAGCTACAGAAAATCCTGCTAAGGCTACTTTGCTTTTGCTACTACCGCCTGTTCCTCTTGCTTCCTTTCCGGTGTAGTCGGGAGGGAAGATATAACAAAATACGAGGGCTGTCCAGAAAGTAACCTCCGTTCATCCAAAGCACGAGAAGAGTGGGGTAGCGCCGTCATTTCGACATCAGCGTGTGCAGTACGCTTCTAACTGTGCAAGGTGGAGCATCGTACTGTCGCGTGTTTGCTAGTTATAACCTAATAATATGAGCGCCGAAATAACAAATCCCGACAAGTGTGAAGTGCGTGTGAAGTGTGAAAAGGCTAAGAAGAACAATCCAAAACAAGCGTCGTGGTCTACTGACATTTGGTATTGTGTTTTTGCATGAAAACGCTCGCCCTCACACAGCAAACAACACAAATGAACTTTTACCCAAGATCAAATGGGACATTTTTGACCATCTCCGGTAAGCCCGGACTTGGTTCTAGCGACTTCCATGTGTTCCCGTACATGAAAAAGTGGCTTGCAGCTCAACGCTTTGGCAATGACGAAGGGCTTCAAAACGCCGTGACAGGATGGCTTAGTTCACAGCAGCAGAGTTTTATGCATAGGATATTTCAAAGACTGTGAAAAGATATGACAAGTGCTTGAATCTGTTTGGAGACTATGCAGAAAAATGTATAAAAGCTGTAGTTTTCAGATGTATATAATAAAATGTTTGTATGTATACCGGTTTCATGCTTATTTCAAAACGGAGGTTACTTTCTGGACAGCCCTCGTATCTACTAAGAAACATGATAGTGTCAGTTGAGATATAGTCAACCAAATTGGTCCTGAGTTGTCCTGGCTTACAAATTCATCAGATTCTCGCACTCCAGTTGATATGAACGAACTATTTCATTGAGCAACGTGTGTGAGTAACTGAATAGTTCATAGTTTTGCTAATATGAAATAGGACGTTTAATTATCTCCTATGTACTGATTTTCTTTTGCAAAGTATGGCATATTTATGAAGCTAGTTACACCATCTTTGGAGGCTTTTCTTGCAACATCTCTCAACAGAGTTTTGTGGACTCAAAGCATTCTGTCCGCGTTCGTAGATCATGTTGAGATATCTGTGTTCGTATACCATATTCCGATTATAAGGTATTAAAATATTCTAATGATTTGGTTGAAAGTTGCTGCCTGGGGAAGCGTTGTGCGGCAGTGGCCACATGAACATATTCATGAACTGGCAAGGTAACGTCCATGTCAGGGTTCTGAGTTAGCCCGTGGAGAGTAAGTTAGCCACCACGTTCTCAACATCTCTTGAGTTGTCTCATGGACGTTTGATCGTGTTATCTCACGGGGTCGACCTTGTCACGACGTTTCCACAAATATCACTTTTCCTCCGCCGTTGTTTCCCTTTGTCCTTTCATATACGTAGTTGTAGGTGATCCCTTGTAGGTATTATTTATTATATACTAGCGGAATGGCTCAGGTGTTTACTGGCATTCGGGAGTTCCCGGGTTCAAATCTCGTGACTAACGTTTTTTCTCATACTTCGCCCGGATTTTTTTTTTTTTTTTTTGTCTTTAGGAGGATAATAAATGGTGAAAATTATTTAAAGTCTTACATTCTTAGTTGTTTGTGTAGTTTTATAACTGGATTTCTTTTTTAATTTAACCTATATATTTTATCATTATAACTACAACGGTTATATTTTAAATATATTTTTAAAATCTGATGTGTTACACTCACATTACTCTCTGTACTCCTGTAAAACTATTTTTGCAAACGCTTATTCTCCATGTACTTCATGTTAATTTAGATAAACATTCTTATTGCTAATTTTCTTGTAGGTATAAGGGGAATATGGTAGGTTTTAAGTGATAGTCAAATCTTTTGAGAGCTGGTTGCTATGTGGAGTATTCCATTCTCTTTGCATGTCCAGGACATGAAAAAGCGAATAATGAATTCCCATCTGAGAAAAAGTATAAGTATTGCAAAATCAAACAAATAATAAGGAATAACTCGAAATGGTTCACCCCACAAAAACCTGTATATGACATAAATTGTGTGTTTTAACGAGATATACATTTTTTGTGTAGCAAAAGTTTGTCTATCTCTTAGGGTTTACCAGTTATGCAAAAACCATTCAGAATCAAGAGTAATTTTGGGAAATTTCCAGAAAATTTAAAATATATGTTTCATTTGTCATGAAAATATCTTAATAGGTATGTGATATTTTAATAAAAATCGTTAGAGCTATTTTTGAGAAGATACAATTTTTTAAAAATGTTCTATATAAAGGATATCTGGAATGGGGGATTTTTTGAAAATCTTCGTGTCGTATCTTTGAAAGATACTGAACTCAAATACCAGGTTTGGTATTTATCCAACTTTTCGATTTTGAGTTATGCTATTCGTAGACACACACACGTGTCTTTTTCTAAAAATACTTTTTTTGGATTTAGGGTATCTCAAAACATACATTTCCGGTGAAATCTCGGTATCGAAGTTTTGGGTGGAATGTAATACTTTCCCTACCTAGTACTCGTAGTAGAGAAACTAAAAATGGTACTGATTTCTGTACTACTTCACAGAAAGAAATCATAATTCGTACACAATTTGGAGTGGAGAGTTAGTTGCCCATCTTTTAGGGGATTTTTTTTCTCTACAAATTGGTACTACTGTTAAATATGGCAGCTTCTGTTTGCTCAAGCCATATCGTTACTTTCTTTATAAATATATGAGATATTGTTTTTTTCCTTTTTGCTTTGAACAGATTTACAGTTATCCGTTTTCTTAAAAATTGTTCAATATAGGTAAATTAAATTTAGGATGATAAAATAAACCTCTAAGAGCTGTAGTGGATCTGCTTTGATGTTAATAACTTTGTTGGTTATTTATTAACAAATAATTACACATGACTTTTAATAAAATGGTATAATTTGGTCAGCAATCCTATCTTCCTTAATAAACAAGATTGTTGTATAAAAGTAGGCCACTGAGCTTAGAAGACGGGAATCTACATGCTGTAAAGTTTCAGTTTGATATATTAAACAGTTTCAAAGATAAAGTTTTACAGGTTTTACAGATTTAACACAGGAGTTTTAATCTGCTTTTGCCGAGCAGGATGGCTCAGGCAGAATCGTTTGTGGCCCGCATCCGGGAGGTCGTGGGTTTGATTCCTGCGGCCAACCTTCCTGATCCACGGGTTTTTTCGGGGTTTCCTTTGTCGCTAGGCGAATGTTCGGAAAGTTTGTTATATATCCCGAATTTCCTGTCCCTCCATATCACCTCCATTCTCATTTCTCTTCACTTTTTGTCTGTTTTGGGGGTTAAAAGTGTCGGCGGGAGTCTCGGCATTGCATGGTAGGGGAAAAGGATGCTCTCTTTTAACCCTTAGATTCCTGGCAGGGTTTCTAAGTCTCGGGCACCCCAGTGGGATGTGCAAGCCTTCAGTGAGGAGAGGAACCGGTTACATCAGCTGTCATCCGGAGAGTCATCCTGACCTCAGTCTCCTCTCACCTCAAGGGCTTAGGCACAAAATATCTTGAATGTTGTGGTGCTGCGTCCTCCCTCCGTACCTAGTACTACTCCTGCTGCTTAATCTTCTCTTAACGCCCCTTCTTACTGCATAGGGCATTACCGGCAGTGGACCCTGATGATACATCAAATGAAATGATAACAGGACATTTAGGATGGAAAACCTTCCAAGCTTGTTTCTTCCCCGTCATCATTTGCCAGTTGTGAGGTCTGAGGAAGACCTGGAAAGTACCTCAGCCAGGCGGGATGCGTTTCCCTGGTCGCTAGGCGAATGGAGGGATGGATTCTTACTTACCAAAATTTTTCTTCTTTCTCTGTCATTTCATTTCTCTTTTAAACTTTCAGAGTTGCAGGGCTGGGTGGCGGCTTAGTGGTATGTGAAGGATATGTTTTGAGGAGAGAACTATTTCTCTATCCCAACTTAAGGATATAGGTGGTTGAGGCAGTATTTTTAACACTTAAATGATTTCAGTCTAATTATATAATATATAAATTCAACAACTGCCCGCCTTAAAGCAATATGTGTATGTGACAATATATAAGAAGTGTATATTACAGTCATTGTATATGTTTATATTATTATATACATATAATTACATATTATATATGTAATAATATTATGTGAACATATTACGTAATTTAATAATGTAGGAGCTGTGAGAATAATAGGTTAAAAGTTGCTAACATTGAGGTAACCTTGAGGCAATAATGTTACTAGTCATTATTGGAGCAACAATAATGTAAATTTTGAGGCAGTTTAATAAATAGCCAATCAACAACCAGAAAAAGCTTTAGTTAAATGAAGGTATTCTATTGGAGTAGGATTAGCCAATTAGAGACTTGAAATACAAAAATTTATAAATTTAGGCGGTAGAAAAGAAGTCATTTGCTTGTAGACAGCGCTCATAACTGGACGCGTTGGTTGTAGACAGTGTTCCTGACGCGAGATGCGTCCTCGAGAAATTTAATACGTATTCGTGTGAGACGAAAATAGTTTACGTGTTAAAAAGTGCAAGTAATTAATAAAAAAATCTCACAGCTCTCTCTATAT
Source organism: Deroplatys truncata (assembly GCA_030765065.1). Lineage (NCBI taxonomy): Eukaryota > Metazoa > Arthropoda > Insecta > Mantodea > Mantidae > Deroplatys > Deroplatys truncata. The sequence goes on along the minus strand of CM060976.1, from coordinate 232,878,152 downwards.
CAGTGAAGTGTTATTTAAATCGTGTCAAGGATTAATAAATGGAGTGAAGTAAAAATTATAATCTGTGTAAGCCTACATTCTTCAGTCGCACCGCAACCCTGCAAAGAGAAATATGTCTCTAACAATAATACTGACGCAGCCGAGGCAAACATAAATACATAATATTTCGGGCGAAGGCTACCGGAAACTTTTTACCATACGTGCGGTTGCAACTACTTCAAGTTCAGCTCCCCAACAGTTGAAATATAATACAACTTCTTCAATACTCCTACTTCAAATTGGCTTTCCATACGTGAAGCAAAACACCTTCTTCATGGTATAGGAAGGATCTCTGCTTGGATGTTAGGGACCCCGTTGTGTTGTGCCTGCCGCTACCAGATCTGTCCACTCTTGGTACTCTTTTCACGCTATCGCTTCCTCCCAGAGATTAAAAAGGTACAATAAGGCCACTTCTGACCTCCTTGTCTTCCATTAATCTACACCATCTTCTGGTATGTTTCTGTACCTTAAACCTTTTCCCATCTCCGTAACTTATATATAAGAACCAGTTATGTGAATTTCAACCACAAAACCTTGAAGCACTCGCAACAAACATGAACAATACACTACCACAATAGCAGATATCAAGGTTACTCTCATATACATACCAGTGTACGGTCTCCTCATTGTTCGTGCTAATTAAAAAGGTGTCTAATAAAACATAATAAGAAACATATCATAGCTAAGATAACTTATTATTAAACCTCAGATTTTTAGGTCCTTAAAAACCAATTTTTGGACACCTAAAATACTCTCTAAAATGATAAAAATAGGCACTAAACTATAGTATTTTAGGTACCTAAGATACGTTTTTTACAAGCGAAACTTTTGATTTTATTATCTAAAATGTGTTTCCAACATCTAAAAATTTAAAAATGAATATTAAATATTGTAAAGTAACAAAAACAAAACAAAGTTACTAAATTATTATGGTTTGAAGCATATTATCAAGTCTTAAATTATATATGTATAAATGCTAATATACTTATTTCAGATTAGCTCATAAATTGTGAAAAAAAACCCCTTCAAAACTTAACTGAATAGATCGCACTAGAAACACATCGTATACTACAAATATATCATTTTAACTCAAACGGTCTAGAAGTTTACCCCAAAATATTGTGTGTAAAAACACAATATATTGTTAAGAACAGTAATATAAAAGAGCTGTTTGAAACGCATTTCAAAAACAGAAAACATGAACGAATCTTGCGAAAATGTGTATACAACAGTGAGCTATGTGATTCAAACACTGATCGAAAATACGCCACTGACCCTTTTTTCGCTTTGGAGGGGATTCCTGCCGTACTGCAGTCACTGTATATACCAAAGGATGGCAAACAGGGCTAGAAGGGCAATTACTCTGTCTCTCATTCTACAAAAATAGCAAATCTACCTGCTAAAGTGGTAAAATAAGCAGCTTTTTTCCTGAAATGCTTCATTTCTACCTCAAAATTATTACAAAATGCTTGCATTAAACTAATTTAACGATATCAATGCTTTATATTTCATTGCTGAATGAAAAATAATTAATTAAACTACACTAATGGTAAAATAGCCACTTTTAGCTCTAAAACCTTAAAATAAGTTTCAATGGTTAAAATAGGCATTTTAGGCACCATAAAACTCCTCGCATACATTTAGTATAAAACATGAATATATTTAACTAGTTTTAGGTTATTTGTACACACAAAGTAGGTATTAAGTTTAAAATCGTGGTATACTTATTATATATATGATACCACAAATCATAATTTTATTTTAAGTTACTTCAGTAAGTAATAGTATTTAAAATCAAATTAATGCATAAGCTCTCTTTAAAATGAATCAATTTAAAAGTAATCAGTATAATATTGATAATAAATATTCATGACATTAACTTCAACCTGTTCCGCTTTGCACCAGTACAAAGTTTCCTACAGATGGCAAACAAATCGTATTTTTTTCGCCACAGGTGGCGAATCTGTGTTAAAGCCCGGTATAAAAACTACGTGCAAGCCTAAACATGATTTAAATGTCGAAAAGTAATTATCGCTGTAAAAAAAAGTTGAATGTTGGAGCATGTCGATGGCACGGCAGCACACTACGTTATCGACCCGCCCTCGGCTGACGTCACTACGCTGAATGAAATCTCTGGGAAGAGAGAGAGACAGACCGTAATAAACACGGCCTGCAATTCCCTCCCCTTACCCGTCCCCCATTCCCACAGTCACGCTATTTTTTTTTAACCGCGAAACATCCTGTTGGATAGCAGCTTCATTCCGGCGCGTTCGCACCCATCCTTCTGCCAGGCAGCTGCGTGAAATTATGTGATCCTATAACGTTCAGTGGCGACCAATAAATGCAGGTCTCTGCATTACCAGCAGAACCCGCAGCCTCGCTCGCGCTGTTTCTAGCTCTCTCCCTGTCCCCTTCACCTCTCTCACGCACTCTTCCTACCTTTCCATCCGTAGGCCCTGCTCTCTCCCTTCTTCAAATTTACCACTCTCTCAGCGTACTTGTCATGTGATGTTTTAAAAACCGGTAATATATTTTTACATTGTCTACTACCTACCTGTATTATATTCCACCCAAAAGGTATCGATATTGAGGTTTCGCTGAAATACATGTTTTTATGTACCCTGACTCCGCCCACCAAATGTAACAAAAGGGCATGCACGTGTCTATATTTCTATAAGCACCAAGACTCAAAACAAAAATCTGATGTGTTACACCCACATGACTTTCTCTACTCTTGTATAAACTATTTTTACAAACGCTTATTCTCCATATGCTTCATGTTCATCGAGATGTTAATCTTATTGCTAATTTTCTTGTAGGTGCAAGGGGAATTGCTAGGCTTTAAGCGATGGTCAAATATTTTAAGAGCTGGTTGCTATGTGGAGTATTCCATTCTCTTTGCATTATTAGGACAAAAAAAAATGAATAACGAATTTGAGAAAAAGTATAAGTATTGGAAAATGTAAGGGAATAACAAACAATATCTCGAAAATGGTTCACTCAAATAAAAAAATATATGACATAAATGGTGTATTTTAACGCGATCTACATTTTTTGTGTAGTAAAATTTTGTCTATCTCTTATGGTTTACCAGTTATGCAAAAGTCGTTCACAATGAAGAATACTTTTGAAGATATTCCCAGAAAATACGAGATATACATTTCATTTGTCATGAACATATCAAACATATGATATTTTAATCAAAATCGTTAGAGCTATTTTTGAGAAAATTAAAATTTTCGAAAAATGTTCCATGTAAAGGGTAATCTGGGGTGGGGGAATTTTCTTGAAAACCTTCGTGTCGCATCTCTGGAAGATACTAAACCTAAATACCAAGTTTGGTGTTTATCCGACTGTTCGTTTCTGAGTTATGCTGTTCACAGACACACACACACACGGACATGTTTCTAAAAATGCTTTTATTGGATTCAGGGGGTCTTAAAACATATATTTCCGGTGAAAACTCGGTATCGAATTTTTGGGTGGAATGCAATACTTCTCCTACTTACTATACGTAGTAGAGAAAGTAAAAATGGGATAGTTACCAAATTTCATATCCAAGTCTAGCGGCTTTTAAATATGCGACTCGAAGATTTTCACGAAATTCTCCCCATCATAAACTACACTTCATGTAAAATATTTCGGAATTTTTACTCTCTCTACTGCCCTCGCCACCTGGGCATAGCACCGCAAGTAGGTCGCAATGACCCCTTTTGCTTCTACCATGAAGAAAAGATTCGAAGAATTACCAGATCTGATGACGTCGGGCGCAAGCATGGACGGGTGCTTAACTTTTCCAAATGGAATGCATTCGACGCCACCCGGGCCCACCCAAAAATCTGCAGACCTCCAGCGGTTCCACCCTGGTGGTGCCCATTTAGAGGCGGATCCCAATTGAACAGTTTTGCAACGACGCCATTGAAGAAACCTCTACAAATCGTACATGCACCGCCCAGCCGCAGCACTCCTATCACCGTCGCCTGTTTCCGCAATCCTTAAACATAACAGTGAAAGAGATGATGAGTATAGGAAATGAGGGACAGGAAAGTAGTGGTAGAAGATGAACCGCTCCATTATTCGCGAAACCACGAAAAACCCATGGATCAGATTGGGCGGTTGTCGAGGATCGAATCCGTGGCCTCCGGAATGTGGGTTGCACACGTTACCACGGCGTCACATCACTCGATCTTACCGAGAGTAGAGAAAGTGTTGTATTTCACCCAAGGAACCCACTTTTTTTAAAAATGTGATTATTGCTGGTGTCTTCTGTGTCCCTCTTGACTTTACAGTGAAATGTGTGCTGAAACCATTTCTGCAAATATTTATCTGGGTTCAGTAGCGGTTCGTGAGTAGGGAGTTTGGGTGTCTACAAAATTTTAGTCAGATATCCCTGACTACAAACCTGAGAACAACAACAACAACAACAATAATAATAATAATAATAATAATAATAATATTAATGTATAAATTATCTGACAAAATAAAGGGTTGCTTTGTGCATGTTTGTTGTGTGCATAATTAAGTACAGCGTTTTAGGGCAAGAACGAAGTAATCTATAAGTTAAATTGTAGTTGAGAGAATGGAGAGTCTGGAGTAACCGGGAGAAGTTTTCGCGCTCATGCACGTTGCCTACTACAGCCATACTGCTACCATCTAGTGGCATTAACGTAAAATTGTAGTGATAGTATGGAAACAGCGCGGGAGAAGCTTCGTACACCCCCTGAGGTGTGCACGGCCCATATAGATTTGACCCATAATGCAATTGCGCATGCGCAAAACTCCTTAAAACGTGCACAAGTCAAGATATGCTAACGACCCTGTTGGCACATTTCATCGAGTGAGGAATAACGCCGTAGATTTTAAATTACCAACGTTTAATAGCACTCACATGACTTTAACTATTTTTACAAACGCTTATTCTCCATCTACTTCATGTTAATCGAGATAAACATTTGCAGAAACTATCTTATTGCTAATTTTCTTACAGGCGCAAGGGGAATATGGTAGGCTTTAAGCGATAGTCAAATGTTTTAAGAGCTGGTTGCTATGCGGAGCATTCCATTCTCTTTGTATGTACAAGACATAAAAAGTAAGCATTGGTAAATTCAAAAAAATAACAAGGGAATATCTTGGAAATGGTTCTCTCGACTAAAAAGTGTATAGGACATAAATTGTGTGTTTTAACGAGATCTACATTTTTTGTGTAATAAAATTTGTTTATCTCTTACGGTTTACTAGTTATGCTAAGTTTATTCTGAATTTTGGGGACATTCCCAGAAAATTCCGGATCTAAATTTTAATTTGCTATGAAAATATCTTAAACATATGATATTTTAATCAAAAACGTTACAGCCATTTTTGAGAAAATCAAAATGTTCGAAAAATGTTCCATGTAATAGGTAGTCTGGAGTGGGAGGATTTTCTTGAAAATCTTCATGTCGCATCCTTGGACGATAGTCAACTCAAATACCAATCCGATTTTTGGATTTAGGGCACCTCACCTCAAAACATGAATTTCCGATGAAATCTCGGTATCGAATTTTTGGGTAGAATACAATACTACCCCTGCTTACTCTACGTAGTAACTATAAGTCCGCAATGTATATAAATATTAGTGTGTCCACGTGCTCTTGCAGTTTTATATACCAAACGCTACATTAAGTAGGCAGAGAAATCAAATTTTGTAAGAGTACTTTGTAGATAAGATATAGAAAGAAAAGTTTGTATGAATGTGACGCACGAGATTTTGTTTCACAAAACATTAAAGAAGATTTTAAAGTTGAAACATGACAAACGTCATGTAATGTATTGAATTAAAGCCCATACTAGACCATTTTGAGAAGCGTCACTTCAATTTAACCGCCCCGTGCAAGAGCGACGGAATCTATAAACTGGCTTCAAACAACACCGTGTCATTGACGGTCGTCAGCACCTCCTTTACGTCACACAGCCAAGGTCACGTGATCGCACTGCGGACCTTAGCAGAAATAGTTTTAGGCGCTGTATAATTACTGTGCACATATAGCACTCCATGAATATGTAAAACTGCTCTCAGGTTGACACATTCATTATTAAAAACAGTTCCTCTTCTTAAGGCGAACCAGTAAGCCCTAGTATTTCCTTCTCTACCGCTTACCTAAGGTAGATATAGCAAGTATTGTATTCCACTTAAGTATTCCGTATTGAGGCATATTTTCACGTCTCCTAAACCGAAAAGAAGTTTAAAAGTATCCATGTATGTATGTGTGTGTGTGAACAGCATAACTGAAAACGAAATATCCTATAAATATCAAAATATGTAAGCTTGAAATTATCCAAAGACAGAAAACTGTTTTTAAAATTTTTCTATATTTTTCTAATTTTGATTACAGTACTAAGTGTTTGACATATTGTTATATACCGGGATGAGGCCAAAAGATTTGTAGCTAGATATTACATTTTAGTTACCCCAATGGGTAACAATGGGGGACGTAACATCGGAGGCAAACAAGAGAACCAGGATCTTAACTGCATGTTTCAGAGTAGCCGTGGGATAATTATCACAAAAATACACAGAATATTGCATTAAGTACATTACCTGTGGTTTATTCATTCATCATCTGTTTACCCTCCTCTTATGTAGGACTTACACCCCCCCCAGGACTTACAAGCTGGTGCCTGGGGTCAGAGGCCCGTCGAGAAGCAGACACTCATGGATCAGACAGAGCATCCTGGTATGGGATGAAGGAAGTAGATGAAACGAAATGTTGGTGAAATGGATGAAAGGAAAGGTGATAATGGAGCAGTTGGTGGAATGAATGGCGGGGGAAACCGGAGAACCCGGAGAAAACCCGCCCAGACGCCGCTTCGTCCACCACAAATCCCACATGCAGGTCCCTGGGATTGAACCCGGTCCGCCTCGGTGGGAGGCGAGCGGTCTAACCACTCGGCCACGGCGCCGTCTACCTGTGGTTTATTGAATATTAAATACGGTGTCCCTACATCATACGCAAAAGATTAAAAGAAAGACATTGGAGGGAGAAGTTACACACACGAGGTCACATTTACACGATTCACACACATACTTCCATGCCAGCCACTCGACTTGAAGTAATTGAAGCCTTGCTACTCACACCACACAAAGAACTAGTAAGACTTACTTCCCCCCTCTCTCTACCTCTGGCCAGGAGGTGGGGAGAGATTCCACGCCAGACGAAATTCAAAACCCCAAGCCGAAAGAATTACCCCCAACAATACTGCCACTAGCAGAGCAATAATGTGCCCGGCGTGACAATGCAAACGCATACTGATGTATGGAATAAAATGTATTCCTGCAGTAACGTGTAAGACTCGCATTTAGGAGATCCTGGGTTGGATTCCCGTGGACTGCCCACTCTGTCCTTGTGTTGTTTTGTGGTCGGCAAGGCCAGGAAACGCCATCTACCATGATTTCCTTTCTATAATTTACATTTTCATTCCATTTCCTTCATAATTTCAGATGTATTAGGCTGCATGGTTGCTTGCTCAAAGGAAAGAATACTTCTGTGGATACTAGAGTGATCGGTTGTACTTTTATATTGGGGTTTTTTCCTATCCAGAGTAATTATTGATTAATAAGGAAAGTTTTGGTGTACTAGATGTTGCTCCGGCGGTATTTGACTCAGTATTATTAACACTTAAATGATTTCAGTCAAATTATATAATATGTAAATTCAATAACAGCCCACCTTGAAGCAATATGTGTATGTGACAATATCTAAAGGTGTATATTACAGGCATTGTATATGTTTATATTATTGTATCCATGTGTAATAATATTATGTGAATGTATTACGTAACTTAATGCAGGAACTGTGAGAATAATACGTTAAAAGTTGCTAACAAAGAGGTAACAATGAGGTAACCTTGAGGCAATAATGAGTTTGAGAGTTTAATAATACTACTTCTGATTTTTGGAGTAACAATAATGTAATTTTAGTGACAGTTTATAAAATAAACAATCAACAACCAGAAAATGCTTTAGTTAAAGGCATGTATTCTATTGGACTAGGATTAGCCAATCAGAGACTTGAAATACAGAAATTTACAAGTTTAGACGGTTGAAATCAGCTCAGTTGCTTGCGGACAGTGTTTGTAACTGGATGCGTGATGCGTCCTCGAGAAATATAATATGTATCGTGTGAGATGAAAATATTATACGTGTTATGAAAGTGCAAGTATTAAATAAAATAATCTCACAGCTCTCGATATCAGTAAAGTGCTATTTAATTTGTGTCAAGGATTAATAAAAAGGAGTGAATTAAAGCTTAAAAATCTGCGTAAGCCTACATTGTTGTCGCATCACGCCCTGCCAAGACTTCCATGTCTCTAACAATAATACTGACGCAGCCGAGGCAAACATAAATATTTAATACTTAAAGAAACAATAAAATTACAAAGTTAATTTTTTTTATAACTTGGGGCAAAGACCACCTGAAAATACATTTGGAGCGAAGGCCACCGGAAACTGTTTACCATACGTGCGGTTGCAACTACTACAATTTCGGTTCCCCAACAGTTGAAATATAATACAACTCCTATAACAAACTACTCCTTCAAATTGGATTTCCATACGTGAAGCTAAATAATAATAAACTCCTCTAACAAACTACTTCTTCATAATATATTGCCCACCTATCTTTCCATTTGTGTGACCGTTCTTATTTAGTTGTTTTGGGTGGGTTTTGGCGACTTTTGGAAGGAATTTCTGCCAACGTGAATCATTCGAGTTTTAGACGCGCAGATCCCTCGGCTACACCTTGCGGCTTAGGGCCCTCAATCGTATGTTTCAGCTGTGTTGGGATTTCAAATGTTGGCAGCGGACATACAACGCCACCAACCTATCACGGGTGATATGCATGCGCTGAGACTTCTGATAGTTAGTAGCATGGAACAAAAGTGACAAAATATGCCATATATTCATGAAAATAACTAAAGCACCATGTTAGTTGTTCTTTATTAAATGCAATGATGTGTTGAAATCAATAAAAGTTAAGCAGCGTATGTGTATGTTACGCGTGTATAGTGATACCGACCATAATCCAATATCAAAGTAACTTAAGGCTGCTTGGTCGACGGGTTGTTCATCGCCCTCTCTAGGCAACTCCAGCAGTGGACGGGTCTTCGATACCAGAACTTTTAGGGACTTATGCAAGTCTTTGTCGTCTGTAACCTCCTGTGGTTCATTCACTTCATCCCGTCCTCCTGTGGGGGTGGTAACTACAATAGGTTTATGTAGGTCGCAGTACGTGAGATGTCCTCTTCGTTTGTGTAGCCTATGAATAACCTACGAAGACACTTCGTTAAGTTTAAACGTTTTAGTAGTATAGAAAGGGGATATATATATATGTATATATGTATATATATATATAAATCAATATCAAACAAGAATTGTACATAATTTAATTCAGCAAGAAAGATGGGACGGGCGAGCTAGCTAATTCCAGGTAAAAGATAATTCTTGGTAGAGCCTGAAGAAGTTCTTATTTTTGTATTATTATTATTTGCCCCACGTATGGAAAACCAATTTAAAGTAGAATTATTCTTTACGTTGTTTGCTGCTACATATGAAAAATCGATTTGAAGTAGGAGTTGTATTACATTTCCTTTTACTAATCCTTGACACAAATTGAATAGCACTTCACTGATATCGAGAGCTGTGAGATTCCTTTTATTAATTAATTACCTTTTTTAACACGTAAACTTATTTTTCGTTTCACACGAACACGTATTAAATCTCTCGAGGACACTTTTTGCGTCTTGTTACAATCACTGTCTGCAGACAACACGACTGGTTATGAACACTGTTTGGAGGCAACTGAATTGATTTCAACCGCCTAAACTTGTAAACTGCTGTATTTCAAGTCTGTGATTGGCTAATCCTACTCCAATAGAATACCTTCATTTAACTAAAGCTTTTTCTGGTTGTTGATTGGCTATTTTATAAACTGTCACTAAAATTACATTATTGCTTCTCCAAGAATCACAAGTAGTACTGTTAAACTTTCTTAATCATTATTGACTCAAGGTTACCTCATTGTTAGCAACTTTTAACTTATTATTCTCACAGCTCCTACATTATTAAATTGCGTAATGCATTCACATAACATTATTGAACATGTTTACAATAATATAAACATATCAATGACTGTTACATACATTTTAAAAATTATTACATGCACATATTGCTTCAAGGTGGGCTGTTATTGAATTTACATAATATATAATTTGACTAAAATAATTTAAATGTTAAAAATACTGCCTCAAGCCCACTACCTTTCACCAAGCTAATGAGCAAGGGACTTCAAGTAATAAGGAGAGAATACAAGGAGACAGATACAGAAAGGAAAAAGTCAGAGATATGGAATCTGCTTCTGCTATCGTCACTGGGACGCGTGTGCGAAAACTTTTGTAGCACAATATTTTCATACATAATAAGGTAACGCGTTCTGAGGACCTATTAGAAATGTCGTTACATTCTAATGCGCAAAGGTCAGCGTTACTAAATTTGGGTATAAAAGGGGAAAGAAAGCCCCAGATTTTCACTCTCTTATAGAATCTCGTCGACACACAGCGTTACTCTCTGGACGACGGATGCACGTGTGTGCATATGGGTGGGAAGCGTGTGCAGACGACGAGCTGCAGGCAGGCTAAGTTTTAGCCCGAGTGAATTTTTGCTGCGTGCCTTCCCTCACCAGGGCTTAACCGCAGGATGATTATGTTCAATAGGAAATGGTGGTTAAGGATGACGGTTTATTGTAGAACGCTTTAAAATACACAATTTATGTTATATATATATTTTTTTTGTTGAGTGAACCATTTTCGAGATATTGCTTGTTATTCCCTTAAATTTTTAATTCTTATTTTCTCAAATGGGAATTCGTATTCATTTTTACTTTCTCTACTACGTATAGTAAGTAGGGGAAGTATTGTATTCCACGGAAAAAATCAATACCAAGATTTCACCGGAAATACATGTTTTGAGACCCCTGAATCCAAAAAAAGCATTTTTGGAAACATGTCCGTGTGTGGGTCTGTGTGTTCTGTCTGTGTGTCTGTGTGTGTTCTGTCTGTATGTGTGTCTGTCTGTAAACAGCATAACTCAGAAATGAACAGTCGGATAAACACCAAACTTGGGATTTAGGTTCAGTATCTTCCAAGGATGCGACACGAAGGTTCTCAAGAAAATCCCACCACCCCAGATTACCCTTTACATGGAAGATTTTCGAAGAATATTTATCATGATTAATAAGGAGTAGGAAAACAAGCCTTTTTTACTTTCTCTACTACGTATTGTATTCCACCCAAAAATTCGATACCGACATTTCACTGGAAATATATGTTTTGAGACCCTCTGAATCCAAAAAACGCATTTTTGAAAACATGTCCGTGTGTCTGTCTGTGAACAACATAGCTCAGAAACGAACAGTCAGATAAACACCAAACTTGGTATTTAGGTTCAGTATCTTCCAGAGATGCGACACGAAGGTTTTTAAGAAAATTCCCCCACCCCAGATTACTCTTTACATGGATCATTTTTCGAATATTTAAATTATCTCAAAAATGGCTCTAACGATTTTGATTAAAATATCATATGTTTAAGATATTTTTATGACAAATAAAATGTATATCTTGAATTTTCTGGGAATGTCTCCAAAAGTATTCTTCATTGTGAACGACTTTTGCATACCTGGTAAACCATAAGAGATAGACAAAATTTTACTACACGCTTTAAAATACACAATTTATGTCATATACATTTTTTTTGTTGAGTGAACCATTTTCGAGATATTGCTTGTTGTTCCCTTAAATTTTTCAAAACTTATTTTCTCAAATGGGAATTCGTATTGATTTTTTTACGCACTGGACATGCAAAGAGAATGGAATACTCCACATAGCAACCAGCTCTTAAGAGATTTGACTATCGCTTAAAGTCTACCAATGCCCCTTGCATCTACAAGAAATTTAGCAATAAGATTATCATCTCGATTAACATGAAGCATATGGAGAATAAGCTTTTTAAAAATAGTTTGTACAAGAGCAGAGAAAGTCATGTGAGTGTAACACATTAGATTTTTTTAGTTCGTACCCTAAGAGAACATCTATCCTTGAAGGAAAGATATGAAGATCTCTCTCTCTCTCTCTCTCTCTCTCTCTCTCTGACACACATATGCATATATACTAATTCCGGACATTACAGCCCAACTGGGCCGTATTGCCGCTGCATTCTCTGCCTTCGTGCACACAGGGTATTATGATTAAGGTTCGCACGCACACATACCCATGCACATTATGGAAATGCTATTTTTGGTTTCCTGTTATCCCATTACACACATTATCATCAGAAAGATTAACAAAAGTTTGATTAGTAATATATTAGACTGTGACAACAGCAACAGCATCAAACCAGATTAAATATCACAGCTTCTTCTTGTAATTTATTTTCACTGATTATTTATTATATATTGATTTAACACAATCGCGTTGGCTATAAAAATCTTTATGGTGCTCAAAATTGCTAACATGAGGGTAATAAATAAGTCGAAGTTCATGTTTATACATTTGTGGTTCTGGATAGAACCCGGGACCTCGTGTTCGGCCCAGAGATGCTCCTGTTACAATTGCAACAAAGACTAACCTTGCGTTCTCGTAACTGTTGTTCCATTTCTTGAAGAATTATAACTTAATTATAATGTTATTTATTTAATTTGTATTGTTATATATATAGTTATATTCTATTCTGTAATTAGATACATTTAATTGTTATATTCATGATTATATCGCCATTCGAGTTCAAAAAGCTATCCTGCATCATGGTAAACCAGTTAGTAATATTATAAACGTTGTTTGCAGCAACCTTAAAACAACCTAATGCGATGCACTCACACGAATATCTCTACTAATATCAAATCCACATATATTTATTATATATTGTACTATTCATACAGCATGTCCTTCAGGTGACGCTTAGCAAAGTTCTAAACTTGCAACATGAAATATTTCGAAAACGGCTAACGCTACGCAAAGACTGAACATAAATTGCGTATTCTAATGAGCACTATATTTATCCTTTAGTAAGTTTTCTGTCCATCTGTTATACAAAATTATAAAATGTTTAATCAAATAAAAGTTTCAAGATATTCAAAGAAAATTCGATATATACACTTTCTTATCTCAATACTTTAAACTTATATATCAATGAAAATCGTTTAAGCCTTTTTTGAGAAAATTACGAATAGAAACATTTTTCCTTTTGAAAGGTAGTTTGGTGTGGGGGGATTTACTTGAAAATTTACGTTTTTCATCCTTGTAAGATACTGGACTTGAATGCAAATTTTGATATTTATACTCGTACGAATTTTTGGTTTTGAGTTATGTTCACATGTATTTAAGATGAAATCTGGATATCAAATTTTTGGGCAGAAGACAATACTTGAATGCTAGAGAATGCTTTATTTATTTATTTATTTCATGAGTGTTTTTAGCATACTGTAAAAAAAATAAAATTGGAAAGCCTTAAATAAAACCTATGAGAGAAAAATGTGTTTAAATGATGAGAAAGAAAGCTGATATTAATTCCTGTGATCATTTTTAAAACACTCTATGCCAATATGTGTTAGAACATATCTCTGTTTAATCCATAGCAGCAAAGAAAAGTAAAAACTTTGAAATGTGCATCATTTTGCATAAATATGTGATAGGAGTAGTAGTGGTATTTATTAAGTATTTAGTATTACATTAATTGCATAACACAGTCACATGGGTCGTAAGACCGTACATGCTCTCCAGAAAAATACCTGGACTGTATACGTGACTTGCAGTATCGACCAGAAAACAACTAGTTTTTTATAATCACCACACTATATACATACATATAAAATTGAAAAAAAAAAAACACTCTGAATCACACACACACACAGTCGCGTACAAGTACTCAAGCACCACATATGTTTAAAGAAAATTTACCTAAACACCTTATCTCTTAGTACACGTACTTCCATTAAGTATGTGCCCAAGCTTGGCCAGTTTTGGCTGTTTAGAATCAAGTCCCAGCATGCTGTCCTCCGTCTGTTGGAAGCCAAAAATTCTTCCGGTAATAGTTTTTTCCTAATACCCTCCGCCTGCACGAAAGCTGCCAAAATATGCGTTCAGTCTTCTTGTTCCCCGCATAATGGGCAAATCCTTCTGCCATCATCATCAACAATCTTGCGAGCTTTCCACCCTCCCAACCTAAGCCATGCTATTCCAGCCCTGTGTTTTATACTCAATTCCAAAATATATGCTTCCTTACCCCACCTAGTTTTTATTTTATTTTGTAGCTCCAATGTTGATCTTTGTCTACATTCAGATTCTATTTTCTGCCTGTTTATATGCATAAATATGCAAATAATAGAAGTTAATTTTTTTATTCAGAGAGTTTTCTTCGGTAAATATTGGGCTGCTGTCATATCCTTCCTTTACGGTATAGTATAGGTTATCTCAACCTGTTCCGGCTCCAAATTCCTGTTCTAGCGACCTCTTTTTGGATCTTCCTGGGTTTCGTCTTTCTTGGGGTCGATAATTTAATATTTCCTTACCAGCATAAACCATTGCGCATTGTATCGGCATAATTCCATGCACACGAGCGTACCTTCAATTTGTGGCGATGTTTGGTGAAACAATATTCAAATAGTAAATCTTAAGACCCACTTTCTGTTTTCTTTATTTTAAGTTGGCTTATACTATATTGATAGTACTTATCGTTTATACTATATTGATACATATGGTAACAAGGATTTCTACTATGGAAATACATATAATATAATCCAAGCAATTGAGGATTTGCAGAGTAATAATTTAAACTTTCGAAATCCATTTCCTGGACTGCACCTTTTGTTTAGATAGACATATTTCTAAAACCCAATACAAACTACGCACGAAGTGGTTTATTTCACAACCAGAGGCATTTTGAACCAGTGATCCTTGACAGGATACAAACTCAGGATGCACAGCAAACCTCCGGTTCATGAAACCGAGAAGACAGGATTAGGAAACGCTTTTCACTGTGACATGTCGCTCCATCCTGCTGGAAGAACACGCCTCTTGTAATGTAGACTGTGTTTACGTTGCCAGGCAACTGCTTTCTAACAAGCTGTTTTTCGCTCAATTTCCTCACGTCGTATGCGTTTTCAGAAGAACTTCCCTTTGATGGCTAATGTGATCTCTCTGCACACAGAAACACGATTCCTGCGTAAAGCAGAAATGCCTCGATGAGACGTTTTAAGAGAGTCTGGGGTTGCTTATGAAATACTTTGCCGTCATAGCGTGATAAACAAACACTGCAGAAAAAGTAATAACACAAACGTTTACACAAAAGGGTAGCACTTCGTTTGTAAACAGTCTTTCAAACGTAACCTGGGGTGTAGTATCCTGACACTGCTCCAATTGAACACTAGACTAAGGAACAAAGAGGCTGTCGGTTTATACGGACCGTATACAGAATGCAGCAAAACTATTAGCGATTGCGTCTGTGTGCTGGCTTCCAAATCCGGAGGTACCGCGCTCGAGTCCGGCCTAGAGGATGGAAATTTTTCTTTAGACAGGATTATTCCCCATCCTTCCTAGAATCTGGAAGAATGTACGATGTGAATTAATATTTAAAAAAACCAACGTAAACAAACCCAAAGGTACATCATTGCCGAAGAGCAATTGTTCCAAAGGCAAAAATACATCGATATGACCTTAGATGTTAAAAGCCGCATATAAATGAAAAAAAAAATAAGTAAAGCTAGTTGTTTAAGATAAACGTGAATTGCAAAATGATTTTTCATTTTTAGTGTAATAAGCTAGTGGTACCGTGCTAGCCTCTAGTTCCTAAGGTCGCGGGTTCAAACCCGGCGGAGGGCGATGGATTTTTTCGGGCGTAAAAATCCTTAGCATGGCTTCCTTCGGAAGGGAAGTAAAGTGGGTGGTCCCGTGTCGTAGATTTACGGCACGTAAAAGAACCTCAAGCTATAAAGAGGCCTCTGAGCAAAATTACCAGTCTTTCACGTCCAATATGGAATGGGACGCTAAGAACCATAGTAGTTAAAGAACGTCCATAAATAAAACTCAATTTAAATTTAAATTTCTATAAATTCTGCTGAAAATTTTAGCGTATATTTTATTAATTAAAATAACATTTGTAGTTTTTATGTTATTGCCTTCCAGCCATGAAGTATAGTAATATAAAAATGATTGTAACCTTGTTTTGCATTTTGCTGAAAAACTTGTTACTTTCTCTACTACATATAGTAAGTAGGGGTAGTATTGCATTCCACCCAACATTTCGATTCCGCGATTTCACCGAAAATATATGTTTTGAGGCCCCATGAATCCAAGAAAAAGCATTTTTAGAAAAAGGTCCATGTGTGTGTGTCTGTGAACAGCATAACTCAAGAAAGAAAAGTCGGATAAATACCGAACTTGGTATTTAGGTTAAGTATCTTTTAAAGATGCGTCAAAATTTTCAAGAAATTTCCGCCACACCAGACTATCCTTTACATGGCACATATTTCGAAAACTTTTTATTTTCTCAAAAATGTCTGTATCAATTTTGATTAAAATATCATATATTTAAGATATTTTCATGACAAATAAAATATATATCTTGAATTTTCTGGGAATGTCCCCAAAAGTGTTCTTCATTCTGAATGGCTTTTTCATAACTGGTAAAGCGTAAGCAAAAATGTAGATCTCGTTAAAACACACAATTTATGTCATATACAATTTTTTATCAGTGAACCATTAACCTTGTTATTTGTTTGAATTTTCCAATACTTAAAGTTTTTCTCAAATGGGAATTCATAATTCTGGAAATGCAAAGAGAATGGAATGCATCACATAGCAACCAGCTCTTAAAATATTTGACTATCGCTTAAAGCCTACAATATTCCCCTTGCACCTCCAAGAAAATTAGCAGTAAGATAATTTCTGCAAATGCTTATCTCGATTAACATGAAGTAGATGGAGAATAAGGGTTTGTTGAAATAGTTTGTACAAGAGTAGAGAAAGTCATGTAACATATCAGAATTTTTGTAGTATACATGTGTCTTTCAGAATTAGGATGTACAAACAAGATGAGAATTGTCACACACATAGAACAGATGATTACAAATGCTGTTGACCAGAAATATTAAATTTCTTCCGATATTTCATTTATTTTGAATACACCATAAATGAAAATTTTATTAAAATAATAATTAACAAAAATCAGAATTGAGTTCCCTTTTAATATGTGAAGGGAATTCTAATCATTAAAACTACACAAGGTAAAATGTGTGAAAAAAATAATAATGCCCTTCCATTTCTTTGGGAGATAAATGTACATTACTGCCATACCCGTCATCTATAACTCTAAAGTTCATTATTTTTTTCCAAAATTCTCTTAGTACAAATATATTAGCATCTTTACTGATGCCTACTGCATTTTCTTGAAAAATTACACTGAGATAACCTTAAAACTTCAGGAGTTGAAAAGCTGAATGTGAGACGTGTTACTTTTGGCTAGATTTACGCTTCCTGGTTATCTTAAGTACAGGATAACGGACTAAAACATCTGATGTGTTACATTTGCTTGACTGTCTCTACCCTCTATAATTTATTGTTTGTGGCAGTATTTTATATCACAACATTGTAAATGCCAGAGTGATTGTAGTGTAAATAAGCATTATAGTATGACATTGATTTGAGATGTTTGTTAGTTATAAGCATTGTTAGGAAATAAGTTTACACGGCCTCACTGAAACTGACAATAAGAGCGTGTAACAATGAACGAGGGGGTGAGTTGTTTATCAATTATAAGAGACAAACAAAGGACGTCAGATTGGCGCGCTTCTCTTAGAAATGGAGGGAATATTTTCCCTAGAGCATATGTGTCCGTAATTTTGATTGGATATAAAAATAGACGCTAATGTTGGCGCGTTTTATTAACCAATAGCAGCTCTGTTATAACGTTTAGGCATATTGGGGTGAGGGAGTATAAATTCCGTGCCTGAGACGGGTAACGCGCAGTTTGACAGAATAATTCACAAGGTAAACGTCGTTCAGTCCAACAGAAGGATTCGCGGGTAATACGTCGTTCAGTCCAACAGAATCATACACAGGTTATACGTCGCTCAGTTCATCAGAATCGTTCGCAGGGTTACACGTCGCACAGTTTAACAGAATCTCTCGCGTCGTAAAGTTAGCCATAAATGTGAAATACGCGAATTAATAATGTGCAGCAAATAAGTGATCATAGTAACATAAAAATATAACAGTTTCAGTCGGGCGTGTATCAAGAATAATTATGTGAAATGAATAAAGTGTGACGGCAATAAAAAGTGTAAAAACAATTTTTTTTATCAGTGTTATCTTTTAGTAACAACTCCTTTCCGTTTACACACCCTGTTTAAGAGATATGCTCGACTGAGAAATAACAGCTAGCCGGAGGACAAAGAACCCAAAACTCAAAGTAGTAAAAGAATAACAGGCGCTCAGAAATAGATAACACAAGTGACTGCGACAAATTGGCTCCCATACGTGGGGCAGATAAACATGATGCATCTTCCAACTACAAAAAAATATTCTACTTCATGTTATTATTATTATTATTATTATTATTATTATGAAAGGTCGATCAGCTTTACAAACCTGGCGGAATACAAGATACATATACTGACACAAAACAAAAGCACAAAGAAATAAATGGAAAATAGCAAAATGAGGACAACCCCAGTCGGGCCCCTCTATAACGTAATGACCATGGTGACAAGAGTCCAAGCATAAGTTAAACACCCATCAGGTTGTTGTCAGGAGGCAAGAACAAGTCATGCGGTAGTCGACTGCGGATTCTGGTGGGAACGGTGGTTCAACAGCCGAGAGAAAATAAGAGTGCACCAGTAACTGGTGGTAACTTGGAAAAGAATGTCTGCTTTTGGTGACGAATGAACTCAATGGTCAGCAGACCAATTTCTCTGAAGTTGTGCGCTGCGCACGAACCATGGAGCATCCAAGGCGATAGGTAAGACCTTGTTTTGAAGCGACTAAAGGCTCTTGAATACACCAGAGCAACTCCAGCCCAGATCGGACAGGCGTGGGTTATCAATAGTCGGATCAATGCAGCGTAGAGTAAAATAGTAGTATCACTTCTGATGGACGACGGATAGAGTTTAGGTAGTTTGGCATATGCACGATTAATTTTAACTTGACATAGGCTCTCTAGGTCAGACGGCGGTCAAAATGCGCTCCCAGATATTTCACAGCGTCACCTGGGCGTTTCCAGGGCATCACTATGCCGTCTGTGGTGAGGAGTGGTTACGATCCAGGTCGACGGAGAATACAGATCATAGCGTCGCATTTAGACTGGTTAAGCACAAGGCGCCAATCACGGAACTGGATGTGAGAGTATCTAAAGCTGACTGAAGATTATCGGCGGCGGTCAGTAGATATACATCTGATACAAACTAGGCGGTATCATCTGCATACACAGCAATATGAGCAGAAGGCAATGCAGGAATATCGGCGGGTGTAGAGATGTATAGGTCCAAGTATCGAACCTTGAGGTTGAGGCAGTATTTTATATCACAACACCATGAATGCCAGAGTGATTTTAGTGTAAATTAACATTATTGTATGACAATGATTTGAGATGTTTGTTAATTATAAGCATTGTTAGGAAATAAGTTTACACGGCCTCACTGAAACTGACAATAGGAGCGGGTAACAATGTAGCGAGGGGGTGAGTTGTTTATTAATTATAAGAGACAAACAAATGACGTCAGAGTGGCGCGCTTTTCTTTAGAAATGGAGGGAATATCGTCCCTAGAGCATATGTGTTCGTAATTTTGATTGGATATAAAAATAGACGCTAATGTTGGCGCGCTTTATTAACCAATAGCAGCTCTGTTATAATGTTTAGGCATATCGGGGTGAGGGAGTATAAATGCTAAAGCCAGAGACGGGTAACGCACAGTTTAATAGAATCATTCACGGGTTACACGTCGCGCAGTTCTACAGAATCTTTCGCGTCGTAAAGCTAGTTATAAAATGTGAAATACGCGAATTAATAATGTGCGGCAAATAAGTGATTATAGTTACATTCGAAAATATAACAGTTTCAGTCAGGCATGTATCAAAAGTAAATCTGTGAAATTAATGAAGTGTGACAGCAATAAAGGGTAAAAACAAATTCTTTTATCAGTGTTATCTTTTAGTAACAATTCCTTTCCGTTTACACACCCTGTTTAAGAGATTTGCTCGACTGAGTGATAATAGCTAGCCGGAGGACAAAGATAGTAAAATAGTAAAACAATAACAGGCGCTCAGCAAATAAGATAACACGAGAGGTTACCACGACAAGGTACTCTGGCGAAAACAGGCCGAGGGTTGGATCGTTCAGATCCAGGCCGAACTGAAAGTTCGGTATGAGAGAAAGCCATGGACCAGCGTTTGTCATTGGGTAGAGAAACTATTCTTAAGAAAGCTCATTTTTCCATCTACTTCATTTTAATTCAGATAAACCTTTGAAGAAATAGCTGTGGTCAAATGTTGAAGAGCTGGACTTTTTTTCTGGGCTTAAAATTCTACACTATTTCCACGCAATCGCGAGAAAAAGCTGAATATCGAAAGAACATAAGTATTGAACTACTTTAACTATTAATAAAGATATTCCGGAAATGACTTATGGCCATTACATAGCATAATGACAGCACGTTTTCGTCTATCGCTTAACATTTAACAGTTATACAAGATTATACAAAATTCTTCCAAATGAGGAGGACTTCACAGGCCGTTCCCAGAAAATGCAAGATATACATCTTATTTATCATGTAAATATCTTTGGTATACGATACTTTAATCAAAATCCTTACGGCCATTTTTTGAGAAAATCGAAAATTTCAAAAGAATCTTCCATGTAAAGGCTGATTTGCATTTGCGGAATTTAATTGAAAATCTTCATATTGCATCTTTGGAAATTGCTGTACTTGAACACCAAGTTTGATATTTATTGGACGTTTCGTTTTTGAGTTATGCTGCTCTTAGTTTAAAACCCTTGTGTGTACGCCAGTACTTCCTATACTTACTGTATATAGGTGGTAGGGAAAGCAACATGTTGTGCTTTTAAGTATCTAAATAAACCGCTTTGCATTTCACACGTAGTATATTTCTTTAACACAAACATAAACTCATGTATTCATAAAACGAGTAGGTTGGTGGTATAGCAAGGGGACTTATGGAAAGGTGAAATCACACTGTAAAATTCAAATCCATAGTCAGGATTTGAACCACGGATCTTCGGCTTACCGCACCGCTGCTCTGATCAACCAAGATACCATGGCAACATGTCGGCACGATATTAAATTCCCCAACTGATTTATTTTCGGCTGTAAACCACAAGGCGTTCTCAAATGTGTTGTTCAAACCCCAGCTATGGCATTTAGTCTGATTCAATCTTTCCAAGTTTGGCATACACATGGCATGTATGAAATATCAATTACTTATCATTGATTGGGCTAATAGTGATTAACTATAAGGTCAGGGACTTAAAAGTAAGGGTAAATTATCTCGAAATGAATTTGAAGTGGTTTATCAAGGAAATGTGAGTCAGTTACGGAATGCAATGTCTTGCTGGCATGGTGCCATAGTAGCTCAGCTGGTAGGACAACGGCACGTTAAGCCTAAGATCCGTGGTTCAAGTCACCGCTATGGAATTAAATTTATCAGTCTGATTTATCTTTTCAACTTTAGCCTACATACAGCATGTGTGAAAGATCACTTAATTATCACTGACTGATCTAATATGGTTAACACGAAGCCCGAGACTAAAATTACTGTGACAAATAAGAGCGTACTGGTTAATTCGTAACAAACTTAATTGATTGTGCGAAATGTGTTAAAGCCTCACTTTGTAGCTTTGACTTACAAATCACTCGTAACTCGCCCGCAACTATATCGTAAGTCCAGGCTAAGGATTCGGAGGTCTGGAGATTGGCGGCAGCGACCACCATCCGCAGGCTGCTGACCGTCCGGAACAGGGCGCTTCGGATGATCAATGATACCGGGTGTAAATTCCCGTCACATATCCTACACATCTCCTCCGGACTCCCATACATAGTGGGCGTGGTGCACTCCCTGGGTCGCTATGCCCATCAAGACGACGAAAGAGCTACCGGTTACCAAAGGATGCCTTGGACCCCCGAGTTAAAGGCTACCACTCCTACGCATCACACGTTCCCCCAAGTTAAGCTGGCCACTAGCTTGGTCACTAGCTGGATGAGTGGCCGTCTAGCGGAGACCCAACCCGCCTGCTACCTTGGATATTCCTTAAACCATAAAACAAATTCCATCCTACTTTGGTGCCATGCCGCCCTGCTTAACTTGACCACACAAGCGGCCGCAAAATTTAAGCAGTATTGGACTTGGTCACCACCTGGACGCATGACCGCCCATGTGGGTACACTGAGTTCCAGCCAATGGCAGTGCAGAAAGCTAAACTTCGCCCATTTACCACAAATATAAAAGCTTGCATAAATCTTTATTTATCTACTGTATCGCACAGGTAAAGCCGCATTTGCGGCTAGGTACTGTGGCGATTTACATCCCGCCCAGGTAAACTTGGGCGACCTGCTCTCGATTCAATTTAAGTGTTTTTAAGTAAAAACAATTGAATTAAGGGACGAGAAGACCCTATTAATAAATGTTTACGTCTGGATTGCTGGAACTAACAGTGAAGTTAAGTTTACTGTGCATCGAGTAGGGTGGAGTGAGGTGGCGTATTGGGGTGTTGTTTGCCCGTGAGGCCGTGTACAATCTGCTTCGTGACTAGAGGTACAATACAGCTCTTCTCCCATTCCCATGTATGTGCCTACTTCATTTTCCGCCATCATAGACTGTACTGGCAGTGCATTAGAGTCTTTGTTTACATCAACAGTAATGGGTTTACGGAACTCTACAGAAAAGTTGCACATGCATTGATTGCTAACTTGTCCCGGATCCTTAGCCTGGTCATAACTAACTCAGATTTATTTTCTGTCATCCTTTTATAGTCCCCTGTTGCTAGGGAGACACATTAATACAACGTTCCAGAATTTACCAGAATGCAAATAGCGAGCTTTCTTGAAGTGTAGTCAGTCGAAGACTCTTCCAATGCTTGGCCAAATGTACCATACAGTTTGCTTTATCGAATCTCCGCACTCAAAGCATTCATGGATGTCTTGGCCGACTTTATCGTGCTAGTTTGGCCACAGTTCTTTGCAGGTTAAGTCGCCTTTGAGGATCGTTATCTCAAAATGAATTTTAGAAACGTTGTGGTTTACCCGGGAAAATGGAGTCAGGTGGGGAATGCTGCTATGGTAGTTGAGTCGATCAGAGCAGCGTCATGATGAGCCGAAGATCTGTGGTTCAAATCTCGGCTATAGCATTGAATTGTTCAGTTTGTTTGTACCTTTCCAACCTTAGCCTACACACGAGTTGTGTGAAAGAATAATTAAGCAACAGGGAGATTTATGTTTCCAAGCATTCATTTTGCAGACTGTACAGCACAGTCGGAGATATCAATCAGGAATGGACGGATGTAGCACTCATCTCTGGATCTGGATCATCCATTGAAATCGCAAAGTTACAGCTAATTTTGAAACACACGTGCGATCAAAGCTGATGACGAATAATTACTACACATATCAACATTGACGTGCTCCCAAGGGAAACATTGCTAATAATTCTAACTCCACGCGTAGGCATATATCCACGGGTGTGACCCGCGGCAGTAATCTTTATCTTCTCGAGCTCTGTCTTCTGAATAATACATACCTTTTACACTGTCTCATAACACAGTGCAATAAAAGGAAGCAAACTGTTTCGCCGTTTGGCAAAGCTTTACGACATCCTGGACGCTTGAAGCAAGAACCTCAGTTACTGCGTTTATATGGAGTACACTGGCCGGTACTTCAGCGTTACATCCAGAGGAGGCAGCCCATTTAACAGAGTTCAGTGATCACAGTTTTGTGAACGTACCTTTTTACAATTCAACATTAACTAGCATTTCATGCTCTTTCGCGTTTATCACTAGTTCACTTAATAAGGATAGTAGCAGTGTTTAACGCTGCAATGATTTCGCCGACCTCAGACATAAAGCCTTAGGTGTCCACCAAAATCGAGCAAAAGTATCCAAAATTTTTCTGAAGTTAGGAACCCCGGCAAAACGAAGAGGGAAGCCCTAACGAGTGCCGTAGGGAAATAAAAGATCTAAGCTGAAAAAGAAACGTAATACAAGCACAACTCCGCCCAAAGAAAAAATCTAGAGGAAGGAAATATCTACCCAAAATAAATTAATTACAAAACAAGCACTATAATTTTAACTGGCTTTATTTTATCCAAAGATGTGCCACATTGTAAATGCCCCATTAGAAACAATGACAAACTATAGAACAAACGAGAATGAAAAAGAACCCAAAAAGCTCATTAAATCAAAACAAAGTTTTACACATTTACTAGTGCTTAGTTTTGAAAATTACTTTAATATTAAAAACCAAACATCAATTAATAATCATACTCAAAAACATAAACTGAACCCTTAAAAAATAAACGAAATCATATTCAGGCAAAGAACAAAGAAATAACCAGCCAAGGAAATAGTTGTTTCAGGACCGAAATGAAAAACTCAATCTTTGCAAACGCTAATAAAGTTAATGTGACATATATTAATGTTTATACAGACATCTGGAAACCATGAGCATGTAAATTTAAATTCCTATTTAACTGACATAATAATCGATCACTGCATATATATATCAAAGAGGCCCAAAACATCTAACTCGTGCGTTAAACCGAGTTTTTAATCACAAAATCCCTGAAACAACTATTACTAAAACTGTTGCTGAAAGAAAAAAAATATTAAACCTAAGTCAAGGGTAAACGAAAGAAGTCTTAAACACATGCACTAAAAGGGCAAATAGCTTAGCAATGCCAAAACAAAAGTTCTGACGTAATGTAAACCAGTGAAATTTTAAGCCGAGCACTAAACAGTGAAACAGAAAGAGGCAAATGATAATAGCCAAAACTTGATGAAAATTAAGCCCGAAACGGTCAACCGATAGCTACCACACTGCCCAGTAGTGCACGCAAGCCCTTAAACGTCTCTCACTTTAATCAGTGAACAAACTGCACTAGTTTCAAAAATATTTTATACAAATACCTTGCTTAATGGAAACCTTTTTAGGAATTACAATTTATAACCATTGTGCATAAATACAAAGGGACACGTACAAGTAAAATGGAACGGCTGCATAACACATGGCCCATTCAATTCTTACGAGAATGAAGTGAAAATTTACAAATTAACTACACAGTTTAAAACAGCTAAGTGTGTGGGCTAGTCACTTAGCATAATTGCTACAAATGTAGTGACAAAAGGAACTCTTCTATGTCACATGGAACTGCTCAATAACACGTGGCCAATTTAACTCTACACGAATGTAGTGTACAGGAATAAACAAACACTTTAAAGCAACTAAATAAGAGAGCCAGTCACTTAGAATAATTGCTGCAAATATAATGACCTTAAGTATGACTTCAACATCCCCACTTCCTTCAAACTAGAACACATGAGCTGAAAACAAACCTAACCTTTGTGTCGCAAAGTCGAAACTCCCGTCGGGAAAACGCACGGAAATGAAATGCAATTAGCCAAAGAATTTAGAACATGAGTAAGCGTAGGCTTTCACGGCCGGTGTTCGTAATTCTACCTACCGCACTGCCTCAGCGAGCCCCGAGCCAATCAGAGAAGACCCCCCCGTGTATAAATACCGCATCCCTCGACGCCTCAGACACAACTGTACCTTCACCAAGAAGACTTCGACCACGCCACCGATGATGTCCACCGCAGTAGTGGACGAAACGTCTGGATCCAATTACTCCAGCAGACCACGGCAAATCAGCCCGGAAGACTCTTTTAGAATTTAGAACAATTTAAACTAGCACATTCGCTAATAAATGCTAAACCATGTTACAGAATTTTGACAAGAATCTCAGAAGTACTGACAGACAAACACAATTTAAAGGCGTTTCCACTCCGGCACGTGCTGACCCAACTGCCACCCCGAGTACAGCAGTAACTAAACTACCTCACGTTACCGAGGCCCACCGACAGACTCCTCACCGGCCGCGAGGCAGGCAGGCACCAACCCACCCAGTGCAAAGCGACAACCATAGAAAAACAAAATCAAGTACCAGAGATACCAACATCGACGTCATGACAGGCTATTCTGAGTGACTGGCCGTACAATAAAAGTATACCTCCAAGCGAATCAGTACAACGCCCATTCTAACGTACACGGCACCACAGGCGGTGAACACTGATGATACATGAGATAAAGTGATAAGTGGGAAAGAAAATTTGGGAACGAAACGTACGGCAGTTGACCCCACGTACGGGCGCCAAATTTGCGGCAGTCAATTTTTACATCAGTCGCACCACGTATGGCTACCAAACTTTGCGTTGGTCTTTGCCCCACGCTTAGGTACCAACTTTTGCGACAGTGTTGTGTGTTAATAAAGTGTATGTATAATAATTGTTTTAATGTTTATTTATTTATTTATTATTTATGCCTCGGCTGCGGCAGTAATATCTGGTAGAGCAAGTATCTCTAAATAGGGCTGGTACGGTTTCAGAATAAGGTTTACACACGTTACACCAATTATAACTGTAAGTTTTAATTACTTCTTTATTTATGCTTCACGGCAGTTGAATAACACTTTACTGACGTATCTTAATATGGAGCTGTGAGATATTATTCGTAATTACACTTTTGAAAGGTCAACATTTCTATATTATTCGCACTGCACTAAATTCTCACGTCTACACACAAAACCACCGAACCGAATTGCTTGGAAACGCTACCTCCTAGCGTCTACGGCTTAAATTTATACATTTTTATATATCTAGCTTCTGATTGGCTAAGCCTACTCCAATAGAATACCTTTATTTATTACTTTGGCTTGCTTTCTGCATCTACGTGACCATTTAAAAACTTTGAACATTACATTGGTATTATTCCATGGAATGTTGGTAGCCTTTTTTAACTTTCTAAGTTATTGTTGTCTCAAGGTTATCTTATTGTTAGCAACCTTTGGCTTCTGCTCTGTAACTCTGTTTGCTACGAAAAACAGTTTGCTTCTATTCTCACAGCTCCTACATTATTTAACTACTAAATACATTTACATAACAGTTTATACATACACAGAATAAAACAAACATAATACAATGACTGTAATATACATTTTATATACTGTAATATACACACATTACTTATAGACGGGCTATAATTTTTTATACCTTATAATTAGACTGATATCATTTAAGTGATAAAAAATACTGCCTCAAACGTTCCAGCTCTAAGTTTAGGTTATCCCCTATCATTTGCCAGTTATGAAGACTGAAGAAAACCTGAAAAAACCCAGTGAGGGAGAACGGTGCTGGCGGGATTTGAACCTTATGATGGTATGATAAGATCATGGAAAGAACAAACCATGGGAGGAATATATCTTGGAACATGGATAGTATGAACACTTATCTTTGCAGTTGATCAAATATTATTAGCAAAAAAGTGAGGAAGAAGTACAAGAAATGCTATTTAAACTAAATATTTTAGTAAAAGATTACATATGGAAATTTCAACTGCAAAAACAAAAGCACTCACTTTTAAGGGTAATAATCTAGTTCAGTCTAAAATAATCTTAGAAAACAAACCAGTAGAATAAGTATTAAAATTTAATTCTTTGGATGTGAAATAACAATAATATTGTTACATTTTAGGGTGAAAGCCAAAAGGTTACCAGAAAATAATTAATTTAGGTCACCCCAGCACATACATGGGGAGGGGGTCCGCAACTCACTGGCAGCTTAAGTCCGGGACCTTGGTATGTAGAATTAAGAGGAAGGCGTGGGGTTTATATTACATTGAAAGATTACATAACACACATTACCTGGGATTTATTCACAAAAACGTTTGGCTTCTCTACATAGTTAACAAACGAAACAGGATGGAGGGCGATGCTATAGACTGTAGATCGTCCACACACGCTTGGTTCCAACGACCACTTCCTCCCTAATAACGCTATCTTTTCTCCCACCAACCGTGTCTAGCCAAAGCCAGACAGGGTTGACGTCACACCAAACAATTTCAAACAGATCTCTCCCTTTGGCGTGATCCGCACCGAAAAGAGAGACCGTTAAGCCGAAATACATCTAAGGAGACCCAATAATGCTACGCCTGGTAGCAACAATACAGCACAACAGTGCGTTTGGTAATGTCAATGAAATTATTAGGCCTCATCTCCCCCCACTGATCTATTATAACTGCTTTTAGAACTATAATCGCATTGTTGGGATTTATTAAATTCTCATATGAATTTAATGCACAATTAATATTCACGGGAACTATAGTATTAATTTTAAGAAATAATAGATGAATCATAATTTCAGCTTTAATAATAAATGGAAGTACAAAATGAAATGTAAAAAATCGATTTAAAGTTGCGTTATCTACTGCAAATCCTCCACTATTGAGCTTGGATCTTTTTGACCACCTGTAGGAATTATCCGTTTTAATGCTCTTCAAGCATAATTCTTTTTGAGAGTTCATATTGAAAAAAGAGATTGTGACCTCGATGTTGGATTAAGATTAGTTTTAGATTAAATTCCTCTTCAATTGTTATAACATTATTATTTGATTGAACATCTTTATTATTTATAAGTTTCGTTATTTTACTAATATTATTTATATGTTACTAGAATTGCTTCAAATGAAATATTTTTCTATTCAAATAAGACATTGTTAATAATTTTTTTCTATCAATTACTTTCATATTTATAAAAAATTTTCAAGATATTCGTTTTATAGGAAATTTATCAATTATACCTTTTACTTCATCTTGTTTTATAGTATCAAATTTTGCTTTGCGTGGAATATCTTTTTAGCTGGATTTTATTCAAAGGAGGTGCCCCCGCCAAAAAGAAAGAGGTTAGAAAAACAATGAATACAGAAATACAAATTGAATGAATACAAAAGAATTGAATTGACAGTAAGTCTGTGATCACTATCCACGCGAAAAGTTACAATTGACAATTTATAAATGAGTAATGTAGTCTCACAGGCAACGACCTATTCTACTCGAATCACGCTATCTTCTCCCCCCCCCACCAACCGTGTTTAGCTAAAGCCAGACAGGGCTGACGTCTCACCAGACAGTTTCAAACAGATTTCTCCCTTTGGTGTGATCCGCACTGAAAGGAGAGACAGTTAAACCGAAATATAACCAAGGAGACCCAATAATGCTACTTCTAGTTATGCTTTAGAAATAAAAATTGATTATTAATCCAGAATTTATTATTTTTTACATCACAACAGTGGGTTTGGTAATGACATTGAAATTATTATGCCAGAATATCAACAGCAAAATAAATGAATTGAATTACATAATCGGAAAAATCAAACACTAATACATAAAGCTAGAAAAGAATCAATAATGAAGCTATACAAAACAATGGCCATACCGGTTATTACCTACGGCTCAGAAATATGGACCATGAACACCAACCATAAAGCTAAAATACAATCAACAGAAATGAAATTCCTCAAATCAATAGCAGGATATGCAAGAATAGACAAAAAATTACAACTAATAAAATAAAACAGCCGCTAAATATTGAAGAACTTAACACCATAATACAAAATACAGAGAAAACTAGGAGCTACATATAGAAAGAATGCCAGCGAGCACAATACCAAAACTTACCTAAAACTGTCTCTGCCAATCCCAGTTCCCACCCCTTACCTGGTTCTGCACTTCACTTAATGTTTACTTTACTCCACCCTTTTCCTTCGCTCATGGGCCTGAAGCCGAACTGGGTGGCAGTTAACAGATAACAGCCAAAGGATGTTTGTGTGCTAGACTTCTGACGTTAAAGCAATAAGAGACGGGCTCAACCAGGGGCTAGTATGGACCATCGTTGCGAAGAATGCCTTCTAGCCACTCAGAACTCTTCTCCTTTCGCCACTCACCTAGGTCTAACCTTCAATGATAGATTATGCGTCTATTTGGATTTGCTTAGCCAGGGCTGGTGTGGAATACAGATGATGAATTTCTGCTACCATTCGACTGTACCTACAATTTAATGCTATGTTTAGACTTAATCTTATACGAGGGGCGTTTTAAGAGTACTCAGCCTGACCAAGAATTTACAAAATTGAAGATAAATTTTCTTCAAGGTAGTAACCTGTAAATCATTATATTTAGCCCAACGAACTTCTAGCATCTTAATACCGCCAGTAAAACAAGAATTGTCCAACTGTGTAAAATAAGTTATTGTCTCAACTTCAGCCTCATTCTTTGATATGAATCTGAGCCAAATAGCGAATAAGGTGGTCGTGGAAGCATTTGGAAATGAAGGTCATGCAGTTTTGCAGCTCAGACGTGTATAAAGGCATATTATCATAACGAACGATAACTTTCTTTTTCGCAAAGTGTGGACATTTACCCTGAATAATATCCTTCATTTGGTCCAGTAGTGAAGCGAATACTCCTCGGTGAGGTTCTGCCGTTCTGAATGTAGTCTATAAACACCACACCATGACTTTTCGTGAAGACGCAAATGTTTTTTGCTTTCCTTGGTGCACTTTCACCTGTTGGCACCCACTGCTTGGAGCACTCCTTCGTCTCTGGCATGTAGTGATGAATCCATGTTTCATTTACTGTTATGAAATGATGGAGAAAGTTACTGAAATTGGTTTAGACAACCCAAACACTCTTGAGAAAGTTAAATGTCAGTTTTATGTACTAGTATTTAAACAACGTGTTAGTGCTTTTTTCAAAATTACGATTTCTGCATCGTGTGTAACATCTAATTTATTGACGTAGTTAAAGTAAAATCAAATGTTTTTCTCGAAAAGTATTAAAGGTATCTGCATGCAATTTAAGAAATACTTATAATTGTGGAGAGCAGACTGTGACAAAATTTTGAAAACGTTTAGATAAAAATCTGATGTGTTACACACACATGACTTTCTCTACTCTTGTACATACTATTTTTACAAACGTTTATTCTCCACCTACTTCATGTTAATCGAGAAACTATCTTATTACTAATTCTCTTGTAGATGGAAGGGGAATTGCTAGGCTTTAAGCGACAGTAAAATATTTTAAGAGCTGGTTGCTATGTGGAGCATTTCATTCTCTTTGCATGTCCAGGACATAAGTTTCACTGGAAAAAAAAATGTATATGAATAAATTGTGTTTTAACGAGATCTACATCTTTTGTGTAGTGAAATTTTTTCTATCTCTTATGGTTTACTAGTTCTGCAAAAGTCATTCAGAATGAAGAGGACTTTTGGTGAAATTCCCAGAAAATTCATTATATACATTTCATTTGCCAGAAAAGTATCTTAAACATATGATATTTTAATCAAAATCGTTAGATCCATTTTTGAGAAAATCAAAATTTTTGAAAAATGTTCCATGTAAAGGGTAGTCTGGGGTGGGGGATTTTCTTGAAAATCTTCGTGTCGCATCTTTGAAAGATACGGAACCTAAATACCAAGTTTGGTATTTATCCGAACTTTTCGTTTTTGAGTTGTGATATTCATACACACGCATATTTTACTAAAATGCTTTTATTGAAATCAGGGTGCTTCAAAACATGTATTTCCGGCGAAATCTCGATATCGAATGTTTGTGAGGAAATGCAATACTTCCCCTACTTATTCTATGTAGTAGAGAAAGTAAAAACTGCAATATTTATAAATATCACATGTGGGTACCTTAAATTATTTGGCTACCGCTTTTTAGGGTAGTTGCGAAACATATATATGTTTGCTAACGTAAAGCGTATTTAATTGAATGTTAATAGAAATTCCCGTTGGTGACGTAAATTTACCCTGCACATATTTGTCCCTGTGGTGCCGTACACAATATAGATATGTTTATTTCACACAACAGTGTTGACAATATTCGAAGCACAGAAGCTGTTTGGCAGGTAGTGCCAGGCTTGCGTTATATTGATCAACATTCAACTTCTTTCTTTTTCATACTAGTTATTTTTGTTGGTTTCATTTTATTCCATTTCCTTAGCGTGACGAATATAGATTAGAAAACGTCACCTAGAAGGCATCTATGACCTGATTTAGTAAAAATCAATATGACTACACAAATGGATGTAATTAAGAGTACACCATTCAGAATTCAGATAATGTGTAGAACTATATTCAGGAAATAAATGTAAAACTGTAACAGTCGTGTGCACGTTTGTTACCTTTGAGGCAGTATTTATAACACTTGAATAATTTCAATTAAATTATATAATAAGTAAATTCAATAACAGCCCGCCTTGAAGCAATATGTATGTAATAATTTAAAAAAATCTGATGTATTACACTCACATGACTTTCTCTACTCTTGTACAAACTATTTATACAAGCGATTATTCTCCATCTACTTCATGTTAATCCAGATAAACATTTGCAGACTCTATCTTATTGCTAATTTTCTTGTAGATGTAAAGGGAATATATATTTATAAGGGTAATATAGAAATACAGTAGCCTTTAAGCATAGACATATCTATTAATAACTGGTTGCTAGGTGCAGCACTATTCCCTTTGCCACAGATTAATACTCTTTGCATATCCAAGACAAAAAAAATGAATAACGAATTCCCATTTGAGAAAATAAGTATTGAAAAATTTAAGGGAATAACAAGTAACATCTCGAAAATGGTTCACTCAACAACAAAAATGTATATGAAATAAATTGTGTATTTTAACGCGATCTACATCTTTTGTGTAGTAAAATTTTGTCTATCTCTTATGGTTTACCAGTTTACCAAAAGTCGTTCACAATGAAGAATAGTTTTGGAGACATTCCCAGAAAATTCATGATGTACATTTTATTTTTCATAAAAATATCTTAAACATGTGATATTTTAATCACAATCGTTACAGCCATTTTTGAGAAAATTACAATTTTCGAAAAATCTTCCATGTAAAGGGATAGTCTGGGATGGGGGGATTTTCTTGAAAACCTTCGTGTCGCATCTCTGGAAGATACTGAACCTAAATACCAAGTTTGGTGTTTATCCGACTGTTCGTTTCTGAGTTAAGCTGTTCACAGACAGACACACAGACAGACAGACACACACACACACACACAAACACACAGACACACACAGGGACATGTTTCCAAAAATGCTTTTTTTGGATTCAGGGGGTCTCAAAACATGTATTTGCGGTGAAATCTCGGTATCGAATTTTTGGGTGGAATACAATACATCCCCTACTTACTATACGTAGTAGAGAAAGTAAAAAATGTATGTAACATTCATTGCATATGCTTATATTATTGTAAACATGTTTAATAATGCTATGTGAATGTATTATGTAATCTAATAATGTAAGACCTGTGAGAATAATAAGTTTAAAGTTGCTAACAATGAGGTAACCATGAGGTAATAACGAATTTGAGAATTTGAATGTTACTAGTCATGATTAAAGCAACGATAATGTAAATTTTGTGACAGCTTAAAAATAGCCAATCAACAGCAAGAAAAAGCTTTAATTGAATGAAGGTATTCTATTGGACTAGGATTAGCCAATCAGAGACTTGAAATACAGAAGCTTACGGGTTTGGACGGTTGAAGTATTTCAGTTACCTGCAGACCTTGGTAGTGACCGGATGGAAGATGTGTTCTCTAAAGAAATATTACGTATTCGTGTGAATCGTAAAATAAGTATACACTTTAACAAAGTGCATGTATTAAAGAATCTCACAGCTCTTAATATCAGTGTAGTGCTATTTAATTTGTGTCAAGGATAAATAAAAAGAAGTGAATTTAAAACCTAAAATCTGTGTAAGCCTACATTCTTGTCGCACCACGCCCTGATTTAGAGAAACGTGTCTCTAAAGTAAGACTTACGCAGCCGAGGCAAACATAAACAGAAATAATATTTAAAGAAGCAGTTTAATAGCAAAGTAAATATTTTTATTTTAACTTGGAGCGTAATAACAAAAATACATCTTCAAATCGGCTTCTCATACGTAACAGCATATTACGTAACAAACAATCTTCTTCAAATTATCGCCTGAAGCGTGGTGCAAAAACTCCAACAACAGTAAAACCTTCAAAAACAATAAACTATAACAGTTGAAGAACAATACTTCTTCACCTTATCATTCAGGAAGAAGAGAAACAACCGTGACTTATAAATAATCTGAGGTATTAAATTCACATAACCTTCTCAAACTAATCTTCTACACACCTCTTACGAAGGTTTATTCTTCTATCTTCGAGATAAACGTTTGCAAGAAATGGGCTCATTACATATTTCGTTATAGGTACACCCTGAAGAAGTTATTTTGTTGTAGGAGTTGTATTGCAGTTCAACTGTTGGGGAGCCGAACTTGAAGTAGTTGCAACCGCACGTATGGTACCCGGTAGCCTTCGTCCCAAAATTTAAAAATATTAACTTTGTAATGTGACTGTTTCTTTAAATATTATATATTTATGTTTGCCTCGGCGGCGTCAGTATTTATATTTATTTAGATACATGAATGTCTTAACAGGGAGTGGTGCAGCTAAAGAATGTTGGTTTACACAGATTTTAATTTTTTATTCCCTCCTCTTTATTAGTTCTTGACACGATTTAAATAACACTTCACTGATATAGAGAGCTGTAGGATTATTTTACTAAATACTTGGACTTTTTAAACACGTAAACTATTTTCTCACACAAAATACGTATTAAATTTCTCGAGGACACATCTCGCGTCCAGTTAGGAACACTGTCTACAACCAA
Source organism: Deroplatys truncata (assembly GCA_030765065.1). Taxonomy (NCBI): domain Eukaryota; kingdom Metazoa; phylum Arthropoda; class Insecta; order Mantodea; family Mantidae; genus Deroplatys; species Deroplatys truncata. The sequence goes on along the minus strand of CM060976.1, from coordinate 232,843,252 downwards.
CACGTCTAGTTATGAGCGCTGTCTGCAAGCAACTGACTTCTAGATTTGTAAATTTTGCTATTTCAAGTCTCTGATTGGCTATTCCTAGTTCAATACAATACCTTCATTTAACTAAAGCTTTTTCTGGTTGTTGATTGGCTATTTTATGAACTGTCACAAAAATTACATTATTGTTGCTCCAAGAATGACTAGTAGCATTATTAAACCCTCTAATTCATTATTGCTTCAAGGTTATCTCATTGTCAGCAACTTTTGACCTATTATTCTCACAGCTCCTACATTATTAAATTACGTAATACATTCACATAACATTTTTGAACTCACACCGTACGCAAAAGCTGTGTAGCCGCTACAACAAGTTGTACGACATTATTAAACATGTTACCTTCCGTGTGTCTTCTGTGTAGCGCTGTGGCAAAGCGTACGATATTTCTCTGGTTAAGACCGCAGGTTCGCTTTTCGTACGTAGCAAACTCTTTTTGTTTTCTTTTGTTAATAATGTTTAATCAACACATAGTGACTACTATTTTCGATATACCCCACGGCATAAAGTTAATACTAGAATAGTTATTACGTTTCAAAATATGTGGCTTCACGATTTCATCATAGTCGCACATCTGTATCTTTTTGGATATCAAAAGACGATCTGTTGTGTTGTGGCAACTTGCTGATACACTGAACACTTTTACAATACACGGTAATACTTGAGAATATTTTGGTTCCCTCTGTGAGGATAAGATATCCTGATGGAATTGTTGAATTCGTACAGGCTTCTGGACACAAATTAAAGAAGCTTGGTATGTTGTAGCTTCTCGTCCATGTTGCTATAGGGATTTAATTGCATCTACAATCCGAAAATGAGGGTAGTTATAGATGCTCAGGGTTCATTCAACCGATATTAATTTTATTTTTTATGTGTTTTAGTTTTAGAAGATAATAGTTTATTTGCATTTATTTGCTCATTTAAAACTAGTATTTTAGTAGAATTATGTATTTGTATGCATAGATATGCCTAAAACTTAAAATGCTAAAGTCGTATTAATGCAATATTATGTTCTACACATCCAGTCATTTAATTAACAATATAAAAATAGCAATCACTAATGCGAGATTTGAACCGAGGAGCTTATGAGCCCAAGCGGTACCTTTTTAACCTCTCGCAAACGAAACGTTTCTCCGGACTTTGTTTTCGGTGCTTTATTTATAACCGTTACCACCGTTATACGTGGCCATTACGCTCAAAGGGGAGAGACCATTTTACAGTCTTTTTATGCGTTGGACACAGCTGTTACGAAGGTACACGAAGCTCTCCGATCGTTACATGGAATCTACGAATGAGTGATGTTTTGTCTACGGGTGTACAATAGGGAAACAGAAGGCTGAAGCGATAGTCAAATATTTAAAAATGGGATCGTCACATTTGTCTTTGGAACTTGGAACATAAAATGTTATGTGATACATGGCTTTCTCTACCCTCTATCGTTTATTAGAAGATGTGCGAACTAGTCTTACTACAGCTTATTTTTATGTGTATTTCATTTTAATTCCAATCAGTAGTTGCAGAAATAGTTACGCTACACATTTCGTTATAGATACAAACAGAACAGTAACAGTCAAATGCTTAAGAACTGGACGCTATACGCTGGCCTTAAAATTCCATACGTTTCAATGGAATTACGAGAAACAAGTCAATGTTGGCAGTACTTTAAAAGAATAGCTAAGAATTCAACAATTCGAACCATTAATAACGGATATCTCGGAAATAGTTGATGCCACAAGAAGTTTTTTGGAAATAAATTGTGTGTTTCAAAGAGATCTACATTTCGTTTTCTGCGTTTTCGTCTATCGCTTAACATTTACAAGATTACATACAATTCCTTCCGATTAAAGAGGACTTAACAGGCTATTTCCAGAAGGTTCAAAATATACATTTTATTTGTCGCGTAAATATTTTTAATATATTGTATTTTAACCAAACTCAGAGCCATTTTTTAAAAAAAAGGGTAAAGGGTAGTTTGAAATGGGAAATTTTCTGAAAATCTAAGTGTCGCATCTTTGTAAGATACTGAATTTAAATACCAAGTATGGTGTTGACCCGAACTTTCGTTTTGAGTTATAACGTTCACAGGCACACATACGGAACTTTTTCTAAAAATGCTTTTTACTTACTCTACTACGTATAGTAAGTAGGGGAAGTATTATATTCCACCCAAAAATTAGATACCGAGATTTCACCGGAAATACATGTTTTGAGACCCCCTGAATCCAAAAAAGCAGTTTTGGAAACATGTCCGTGTGTGTGTCTGTGAGCAGCATAACTCAGAAACGAACAGTCGGATAAACACCAAACTTGGTATTTAAGTTCAGTATCTTCCACAGATGCGACACAAAGGTTTTCAAGAAAATCCCCCCACTACAGATTACCCATGACATGGAACATTTTTATAAAATTTTAATTTTCTCAAAAATGGCTCTAACGATTTTGATTAACATATCATATGTTTAAGATATTTTCATGACAAATGAAATGTATATCTCAAATTTTCTGGGAATGTCTCCAAAAGTATTCTTCATTGTGAACGACTTTTGCATAGCTGGTAAACCATAAGAGATAGACAAAATTCTACTGCATAAAAATGTAGATCGCGTTAAAATACACAATTTATGTCATATACATTTGTTTTTTTGAGTGAACCATTTTCGGGATATTGCTTGTTATTCCCTTAAATTTTCCAATACTTTCACTTTATCTCAAATTCGCTATTCATTTTTTTTGTCCTGGTAATGCAAAGAGAATGGAATACTCCACATAGCAACCAGCTCTTAAAACATTTGACTATCGCTTAAAGCTTAGCAATTCCCCCTGCACCTACAAGAAAATTAGCAATAAGATTAACATCTCGATATTTCGATTAACATGAAGCATTTGGAAAATAAGCGTTTGTAAAAACAATTTGTACAAGAGTAGAGAAAGTCATGTGAGTGTAACACATCAGATTTTGTTTGTATTCAGCGGCCTCAAAACATGTATTTCCGGTGAAATCTCGGTAACGAATTTTTGGGTGGAACGTAATACCTTCTCTACCTACTAGGTACGTGGTAGAGAAAGTAAAAGGTATGTATTTGAAAATGAAAGGCAAAACAACGAATGTCTCAGAAACGGTTAGTGCCACAAAACGTTTATTTGGCATAGATTATATGTTTCAACGAGGTTAGTGTTCCTAACCCTTGCCTAACTCTTATGATTTGCCAGTTAAACAAAACTCATTTAGAATTTAGAGGTATTTTTAAACTTAGTCCCAAAAAATTTAAAATACACATTTTCGTTCTCATATCCTTAAATATGTGGAATTTTAATCAAAATCAACTGAGCCATTTTTGATTATATAAATTTTGAAAAATGTTACATGTAATGTGTAGTTTGTTCTGGATCATTTTCTTAAAAATCTTCGTGTCGTATTTTTGGAAGATACTGGACTTAAATACCAAGATTGGCGGTTATCGGACTCCTTGTTTTTGAGTTATACTTTTCAGACACACACACGAGCCCTTTTCGAAAAATCTGATTTGCTGCATTAACATGAATTTCCCTACTCATTATTCTACAAACTATTCTCTAAAAAAGCTAGTTTTTCGGTCTACTTCTTATTAATAGAGATAAACTTGCATTAAACATTTAGACATTTCGTTATTAGGCATTAGAATATAGAAGGTTGAGAAGGTAGTTGTATTATTATCTACCTCACGTTTAGGGAGCCAATTTGAGAGGATGGTTTGTATTGAAGGAGTTGTCTTATCTTTCAATTGTTGGGGAGCCGAACTTGAAGTAGTTGCAACCGCACGTATGGTACCCGGTAGCCTTTGCACCAATTTTTAAAAATATTAACTTTGTAATTTGACTGCTTCTTTAAGTATTAAATATTTATGATTGCCTCAGCTGCATCAGTATTATTGTTAGAGGCACGTTTCTCTTAGCAGGGTTGTGGTGCGACTAAGAATGTAGGCTTACAGAGATTATAATTTTATTTCACTCCTTTTATTTATGCTTGATACGATTTAAATAACACTTCACTGATATAGAGTGCTGTGAGATTCTTTTTGTTAATCAATTACACTTTTTAACACGTAAACTTATTTTTCGTCTCCCACAAATACGTATTAAATTTCTTGAGGACAATTTTTGCGTCTGGTTAATGATGCTGTGTGCAACCAACTGACAAGATTTCTAGCGCCTAAACTAGCGCTATTTTTAAACTGTCTCTAAATTTACATTATTACTTACAAGAATCACAAGTAACATTTTAACTTACTAATTCATTATTGCCTCAAGGTTATCTCATTGTTACCTCATTGTTAGCAACTTTTAACCTATTATTCTCACACTCCTACGTTATTAAATTACGTAATATATTCGCATAACATTATTACACATGGATACAATAATATAAGCATGTGCAATGACTGTTACATACATTTTACAAATCATTACATACACATATTGCTTCAAGGCGGGCTGTTATTGAATTTACATATTATATAATGAGACTGAAATCATTTAAATGTTAAAAATACTGCCTCAAGCTAAAGCGACAATCAGATTTCTACTTTCTCTATTACGTATAGTAAATAGGGAAATTATTGTATTCCATCCAAACATTCGATGTCAATATTTCACAGGAAATACATACTTTGAGGACCCCTAAATCCAAAAAAAGCAATTTTAGAAAAAAGTCTCCTTACGTCTGTGTAAGAACAGCATAAAATAAAAATTAAAAGTTGGAAAAATAAAAAACTTGGTATTTAAGTCCAGTATCTTCCAAAGGTGTGACACTAAGGTTTTCAAGAAACTCCCCACCCAAAACTACTCTTTGCATGAACAAATTTTTCTAATTTTTTACTGTCCTAAAATGCCTCTAACGATTTTGATTAAAATACTATAAAATAAAGATGTTTACGTGGCAAATAAAATGTAAATTTTGAAGTTTAAGGCAATAACCTATAAGTTCTTTTCATTCGGAAGGAGTTTTGTATAAAATATAATTAGTAAATTTTAAACGACAAACCAAAACGTACTGCATAAAAAATGTAGATTGTTTTAAAATACACAATTTATTTCAAATAATTTTTGTGGCATAAGCCATTTCTGAGATATCTGTTATTAATGGTTCTAGTTGTTCACTACTAAATGTCGTCCTCCGTGGTGTAGTAGTTAAAATACTAGCCTCTAGCTTCTGAAGTCGCGGGATCAAACCCGGAGTAGGGCGATGGATTTTTTCGGACGTAAAAGTCTTTAGCATGGCTTAATTCGGAAGGGAAGTAAAACCGGTGGTTCCGTGTCATAGATTTACGGTACGTAAAACAACCTCAAGCCTAATAAAGAGGCCTCTGATGAGGCAGTATTTTATATCACAACACTGTAAATGCCAGAGTGATTGTAGCGTAAATTAGCATTATTGTATGGCAATGATTTGAGATGTTTGTTAATTATAAGCATTGTTAGGAAATAAGTTTACACGGCCTCACTGAAACTGACAATAGGATCGAATAACAATGAGCGAGGGGGTGAGTTGTTTATCAATTATAAGAGACAAACAATGACGTCAGAGTAGCGGGCTTTTCTGTAGAAATGGAGGGAATATCTTCCCTAGAGCATATGTGTTCGTAATTTTGATTGGATATAAAAATAAACGCTAATACTGGCGCGCTTTATTAACCAATAGCAGCTCTGTTATAATGTTTAGGTATATCGGGGTGAGGGAGTATAAATTCTAAAGCCAGGGACAGGTATCGCCCAGTTTAATAGAATCATTCACGGGTTACACGTCGCACAGTTCAACAGAATCATTCACGGGTTACACGTCGCGCAATTCTACAGAATCTCTCGCGTCGCAAAGTTAGTTACAAAAATGTGAAATACGCGAATTAATAATGCGCGGCAAATAAGTGATTATAGTTACATTCGAGAATATAAGTTTTAGTCGGGCGTGTATCAAGAGTAAATATGTGAAACTAATGTTGTGTGACGACAATAAAGGTGTAAAAACAAATTCTTTTATCAGTGTTATCTTTTAGTAGAAACTCCTTTCCGTTTACACACTCTGTTCAAGAGCTGTCGCCGACTGAGTAATAATAGCTAGCCGGAGGACAAAGAACACAAAATTAAAAAACATTAAAAAAAAAAATCTGATGTGTTACACTCACATAACTTTCTCTACTCTTGTACAATCTAATTTTACAAAGGCCTATTCTCCATATGCTTCATGTTAATCGAGATATCGAGATGTCAATCTTATTGGTAATTTTCTTGTAGATGCAAGGGGAATATGGTAGCTTTTAAGCGATAGTCAAATATTTTAACGCTGGTTGCTATGCGGCGAATTCCATTCTCTTTGCATGTTCAGGACATAAAAAAATGAATAACGAATTTGAGAAAAAGTATAAGTATTGGAAAATTTAAGGAAATAACAAGCAATATCTCGAAAACGGTTCACTCAACAAAAGAAACGTAAATGACATAAGTTGTGTATTTTAACGCGATCTACATTTTTTGTGTAGTAAAATTTTGTCTATCTCTTATGGTTTACCAGTTATGCAAAAGTCGTTCACAATGAAGAATATTTTTGGAGACATTCCCAGAAAATTCGAGATATACATTTTATTTGTCATGACAATATCTTAAACATATAATATTTTAATCAAAATCGTTAGAGCCGTTTTTGAGAAAATTAAAATTTTCGAAAAATGTTCCATGTAAAGGGTAGTCTGGGGTGGGGGGATTTTCTTGAAAACCTTCGTGTCGCATCTCTGGAAGATACTGAACCTAAATACCAAGTTTGGTGTTTATCCGACTGTTCGTTTTTGAGTTATGCTGTTCACAGACACACAGACACACAGACAGACACACAGACAGACACACATACACACAGACACACACACACACACAGACACACACAGACACACACACGGACATGTTTCCAAAAATGCTTTTTTTGGATTCAGGAGATCTCAAAACATATATTTCCGGTGAAATCTCGGTATCGAATTTTTGGGTGGAATGCAATACTTCCCCTACTTACTATACGTAGTAGAGAAAGTAAAAATGAGTAGCTATTTATCACTTATTTCAAGATGTGTAAATGTGTAATGAAGGTTTGTCTCGATTAACAAGGCGTAGACAGAAGGTTTTGTACGAAAATTTTGTAGCAAAGTAAGTTGACGCAGTAATTTGTATCACAAATTATGTAAATGTCAAGAGTGATTATAGTGTGAATATGCATTATTGTGTGACATTGATTTGAGATGTTTGATGATTGTAAGCATTGTCGAGAAGTGAGTTTATACGGCCTTACTGAAACTGACAATAATAGCGTGCAATAATGTAGCGAGGGGGTGAGCTGTTTATCATTATTAGAGACGAGCAAATGACGTAATATTGGCGCGTTTTTCTTAGGAATTTGCGGGAACATTTTTTCCTAGAGCATATGTGTTCATAATTTTCATTGGATATATAGACGCTAATGTTGGCGCGTTTTATTAACCAATAGCAGCTCGGTTATAATCTTTAGACATATCGGGCTGTGAAAGTATAAAAAGAGCTAAGTCAGAGGTAGATCCCTCCCAGTCCATCGGAAACATTTGTACATTACACGTCGGCTCCAGTTCATCGGAAACATTTGTACATTACACGTCGTCGAGTTTAACAAAAACAGTCATGGTGAATACCTAGCATAGTTTATCGATTCGCAGGTTACGCGTAGCAATGTTATGAAAAATCTCAAGTGTCGTAAAGTTAATTACACAAAAAGTTGAAGTTCGCGAATTAATAATGTGCAGTAAGGAAGTTATTATAACAGTTTCAGTTTGGCGAGTGTCAAGATTAATACGTGAAAGTGCATAATGTGTTACGACAATAAAAGTATAAAACAAATTCTTTTATTAGTGTTATCTTTGGATAAAAACTCCTTTCCGTTTACACACCTTGATTAAGAGATTTGCTTGACCTTGAGATCATAGCTAGCCGGAGGACAGTGAACCCAAATATTAAATACAATAATAGGCGCTCAGTAAAAGATAACACGAAGTTACCACGACAAATTGTCTTTTATACGTGCGGCAAATAAACAGTAGCATTCTTTCAAACAAACACTAATACTGCCACAAATTGGCTACCACAACGTGGAACTTAACAAAGAATACCGCCGCATATTTGGCTCCCAAACGTGGGGCAAAACACAAGTAAACACAAATACATTAATACTGTCGCAAAGTAGAGATAGACATGTGAATGCAGAAAAATCAATATATTTTTTCATATTCGTCAAAAGAAAATCCATCTGTGGAGATTGAGAAAATGAGATGCGTTGAGCCGCTAGTAAATCTGTAAGCTGAAATAAGGTCCGCTGTGCGCATGCGTGTTTCCATAGCAACCGGCGCTCTTATCGCTGCTATCAAGTTATCTTGATAAGGCTGCCTCGGAGCTGAAAAGCTACGTTTTGTAAATGTTATACTGTAATTATTATTTCATAAGTCTAGGCGCGGGAGTAATTACTTAGAGGAGGGGCTCTTTTTCCCCCTCTGAATAAAGAAAAGCGAAAGAGGAGCAAGTTGTCAAGATAAGGAGGAGTTGCAGACTTCCTAATTACTCGACCCGCTTTTGTAAAAAAACCGTTGTATGCAGAAATAAGGTCGCCAGGTGCCGCTAGTGACGAGCAGGCAATAACAGTCATGCACTAGATCTTCTATTATTTTCGTTTTCCTTTTAGCGAAACTTGAAAATTGCTAATTATGCATCTTTATACTTGTGATGCGGAAAACTGTTATGTTTGTGTAACAGTTGTAACGTAATAGTTAAATCTTTGTGTTGGAAAAAATAATTATGTACTTTATAAAGGATTGAATAAATTGGAATTATTTATAAAAATTGTAATATATGTAAAAATCTAATGTGTACACTCACATGACTTTCTCTTCTCTTGTACAAACTATTTTTACGAACGGTTATTCTCCATATGCTTCATGTTAATCGAGATGCTAATCTTATTGCTAATTTTATTGTAGATGCAAGGAGAATTGCCAGGCTTAAGCTATAGTCAAATATTTTAAGAGCTGGTTGCTATGTGGAGTATTCCATTCTCTTTGCATTACCAGGACAAAAAAAATGAATAACGAATTCCCATTTGAGAAAAAGTATTGAAAAATATAAGGGAATAATAAGCAATACCTTGAAAATGGTTCACTCAACAAAAAAATGTATATGACATAAATTGTGCATTTTGACGGGATCTACATTTTATTTGTAGTAAACTTTTGTCTATGTCTTACGGTTTACTAGTTATGCAATAGTCGTTCACAATGAAGAATACTTTTGGAGACATTCCCAGAAAATTCGAGATATACATTTCATTTGTCATGAAAATATCTTAAACATATGATATTTTAATCAAAATCGTTAGAGCCAATTTTGAGAAAATTAAAATTTTCGAAAAATGTTCCATGTAAAGGGTAATCTGGGGTGGTGGAATTTTCTTGAAAACCTTCGTGTCGCATCTCTGGAAGATACTGGACCTAAATACCAAGTTTGGTGTTTATCCCGACTGTTTGTTTCTGGGTAATGCTGTTCACAGACACACACACACACACACACACACACACACACACACACACACACACACGGACATGTTTCCAAAAATTGCTCTTATTGGATTCCATGTATTTTCGGTGAAATCTCGGTATCGAATTTTTGAGTGGAATACAATACTAACCCTACTTACTATACGTAGTAGAGAAGGTAAAAATCTGTGAGTTTGCATTCAGATGACTTTCTCTACTCACTCTTGTACAAACTATTCCTTCAAAAGCTTATTATTCTAGCTACTTTTTGTTAATCCAGATAAGCTTTCAATTCACAATTACACAATACGTTGTACATGTAGTAGGTAAATAGGTAAATAGATTTTCAAACAGTGTGCAGTTATGTGGTGGCTTTGAGGTTCCATGTTCTTTGCATGACCACGAGGAAAAAACGAATGAAAGTTCCCAATTCAGAAAAGCACAAGTATTTGAAAATTCAAACCAATAATAAGGAATATCTCGGAAATGGTAACACCATAAAAATTCTTATGTGATTAACATGACTTTCCTACCCTCTCCCTTTATTAGTAGTATGCAAGCTATTCTTACGATAGCGATAGTCAAATGTTTAAGAACTGGGCGCTATATCCTAGACTTAAAATTCCATACTGCTTCCATGCAATCGTGTGAAACAGCTGAATGTTGAAAGGACTTTAAAGAATAACCAAGAAACGAACAAGGCGAATCATTAACAGCGGATATCTCAGAAGTGGCTTATGCCATAAAAAAAACTTTTCGAAATAAATCATGCGTTTTAAAGAAAACTCTACTTTTTGTGCAGTATGTTTTTATCTATCGCTAAACGTTTACCAGTTATACAAGATTATACAAAATTATTTCCGAATGAAGAGGACTTCAAAGGGTATTCCCAGAAAATTCAAGAAGTAGGGCTCAAGCAGAACACAAGAACTCCATTGAGGGTTGCAGACATTCCAAGTTGTTTATCACAGACCTGGATAACAGCAGGGCAAAGTACCTTCTTAGTAGAAGAAGGCTTGCATGGGCAACAGGATTCATTACAGGACACTGTGCCCTAAAGTTTAATCTATACAGAATGGGATTGTTTAACAACCCTATCTGTAGTAGATGCATAGAAGGAGATGAGACTCTTACTCATCTGCTATGCGATTGCCCTGCTCTTGCGAATCAAAGAGCAAGTATGTTTGGCAATCACTTTCCAAAGATAGATGAACTATCGAAAGCCTCAGTTAGCAGTTCTGGTTAAGTTCATAACGAGCAACAGACTCCTTAACTGATGAAAGGGGGATGTGCAATAGATCTTTCAGGTCGCAGTATTTGGGCATAAAACCCACCCCTTTTTCTAACTACAACTACTTTGTCATGTAAATATCTTCGATATATGGTATTTTAATCAAAACCGTTAGAGCCACTTTTTAGAATGTTAAAATATTCAAACTTTTTCAATGTATATGTTAGTTGGGGCTGGGAAGTTTTCTTGAAAATCTTCGTGTCGCATCCTTGGAGGATACTGAACTTAAATATCTAGTCTGGCACTTTTTGTGTTTGAGTTATGCTGTTCACAGACAAACTGACATACAGACACACACACACACACACACACTCACACACACACGGGCCTTCTTCTAATGGATCCAGGTGCCTCAAAACATGTATTTCTGGTGAAATCTTGGTATCGAATTTTTGGGTGGAATACCTTCTCCACCTACTATGTGCTGGTAGAGAAAGTAAAAACGAAATGACTCTGTTTTGATGTTTTAAGCTACTGTGTTCTAGAGGCTATTTATGTATCCCTGGTTCATTAGGTTGAAACTGCATTTTCTTCTTCGGTTCTGTTGAACACATTTGTTATTATCAGTAATGTTGAATTTTTGCTATAGGTTTCCATGCTTTTGTAGTTGCTGGTATTTTGTGGCAGATGCCCTGTGAAGTCTCTCAGATGCTCGGCTTGCATAGGTTGCCATCTATTTGTGATATGCTGTTCTCGGCAGTGGTTTAGAATATAATGTATCCTGGTTTTTGTAGTTGGTAGTAGTTGGCAAGCTGTCCTTATATATTTTCCTTCAAAACCTCTCATGTTTTCGATTATGCTTTCTGGGGCTACCGGTATTGTGGCTTTATTCCATATGTAAGGTTGCGTCGTATTAGAGCTACGTATTTATTCAGCTGTACAGGATATTTATTTGTCTTCTATTACCATTATCGGCGGTAAAAATATAAAAACGTTTAATTCTTGTAAAGTGTATATTCAGATATATCTTAGGTTAAAACAGAATTTGTATTATTTTGATCCAAACTGGCATACACATTCTCATTATAACTGGGCACAAAAATAAAAATGTTATTTAATTCATTGATCTTACTACAATAGATGAAATCTGATATAGTAGTGCTCGTAAGCCAATGTTTTAAATATCATTAAAGTCGAATTTGGGCTAGAGTTAATTTTTTGAAGCGAGAGTCCTTTGTTTTCGTTACTTACACCATCCCTGAAAAAACCAATCCACCACTCTCACCAGCAAACAGTCATTAAATCTATGCTACACGTATAATTCCAAATCACTAACATATATAGAGAACAAAAGGGGGTACGAGGACCGAGCCTTGAGGTACACCCTAATCAAGCGATAATCGCTTTGAAGAGGTATTATCAATTTTAACAACAGCGCTTCCACCACTATTTGAAGACAATATAAGACGACTGACAATACCACAAATACTCGCCTGATTTAATTTGGACTTTGGAATATTTTTAACGCAATCGAAAGCTTTTTTAAATTGAAAAACATAAAATACATACAGATAGGATCGGTTTTTCACAACAACTGTTGACGTAATTATAAATCAGTTACATAATATGTTTCTGCAAACTTGCCTTTAGTAAATCTGTTGATGAGAATACCGCGTAACTCTTAAGTTCTACGCGATCGAAATGTTTCTGAAAATAATTCTTCACAAACGTATCCTTGTTAAGGAGTTATCATTAACGCTCCCTGAACTGGAGCTGCTGAGAGCTGTATGGAACAATGATTCTTGTCAATCCTGTTAAGAATAAAATGCGCCGCCGCGTCGCGCCGCACTATGGGAGAGGCGAGGACATCGTCACCAGAAAGAGCCCGTATAGAGAAACAACTTCATGAGTTTCCTTTTGTTTTTGCAGCAAGAGAGGAATCCCCGCGAGGCTCTCTTGGAATTATGCAAAGTGTGAGAAGAAACAGAATCCCATGGATCTCCAGAGGGAGGTGCCATTGATCAAACTCCCTTACGTCGCTTTTACCTTTCCAAATTGCTTTCTTTCTTTATCTCTTTCTCTTTTATTTGTTTGTTATTTTTCTTCTTTCGTATCCGCTTGCTTTCTCAGTCCTGTTTATCTTTTTTATTTATTTGTTCCTTTTCCTAGTATCGTTGTTTGCATTTACATTTCTTTAGAATGTGAAAAAAGGTCTGTTCGAGAGCAGGAGAGAGAAAAATGTGACATGGTAAAACGTTACTAACTTTTAATTACATTATAACAGTAAGAGGATAGAAATAAAGAGCTGTGTTTGCTAAACAAACTTTCAAAAATCATGTTTTCTCTGACCGACGCTGTTTATATCCTCTGGGAGTTGACTTAGACGTACGCTGCCCACTTGCTATAAAAATATTATTCCAGGAACAAAAGCCTTCTCTCGTTCATAGTTACAGCCGGTCATATTACTAAATTACACATTTCAATCACTTAAGAGCAAGCATTTCACTGCAAACCTATATTACTCCATTCTTCCCTGTGTTCCGCTTTCTTCGTCTCATTATATGAACATCTTACCTTTTGTCTATTAAATGATGTTTAGTTCTACCCCAAAACGTTTGCCCCTACATCGTTTCTACAAATCTTTTACAAGCATGTTTATTTTCTCTACCAGGTATAGTAAGTAAGGGAAGTATTTGAGGCTCTCTGAATCCATAAAGAGCATGTTTAGAAAAATATCCATACTTGTCTGTCTGTGAACAGCATAACTCAAAAACGAAAAGTAGGATAAATACCAAACTTCATATTTACGTCCACATAAAGTTTTTTCAAGAAAATCCCCCACCCCAAACTACTCTTTACATGAAATATTTTAGAAGATTTACTCAAAAAAGGCTCAAACAATTTTGATTAAAATACCATATATTAAAGATATTTACATGACATTTATAATGCATATATCTTGAATTTTCTGGGAATATCCTGTATGTCTTCTTCATTTGGAAGAACTTTCTAGAATCTTGTATAGCTGGTAAACGTTAAGCGTTAGACTAAAACGCACTACCAATAATGTAGGTCTCTTTAAAACACACAATTTGTTTCAAATTAACTTTTCTGTAGCATAAGCCGTTTCCAAGATATCCGTTGTTAATGGTTCGAATTGTTCAATACTTTGTGATTCCTTTAAAGTCCTGTCGACATTCAGATGTTTCTCGCGTATATAAGGCCAGCGTATAGCGTCCAGTTCTTAAACATTTGACTATCGCTGTTTTTACTTTCTCTACTACGTATAGTAAGTAGGGGAAGTATTGTATTCCACACAAAAATTCAATACCGAGATTTCACCGGAAATACATGTTTTGAGACCTCCTGAATCCAAAAAAAGCATTTTTGGAAACATGTCCGTGTGTGTGTCTGTCTATTTGTGTGCCTGTCTGTGAACAGCATAACTCAAAAACGAACAGTCGGATAAACACCAAACTTGGTATTTAGGTTCAGTATCTTCCAGAGATGCGACACAAAGCTTTTCAAGAAAATCCCCCACCCCAGACTACCCTTTACATGGAACATTTTTCGAAAATTTTAATTTTCTCAAAAATGGCTCTAACGATTTTGATTAAAATATCATATGTTTAAGATAATGTCATGAGAAATGAAATGTATATCTCGAATTTTCTGGGAATGTCTCCAAAAGTATTCTTCATTGTGAACGACTTTTGCATAACTGGTAAACCATAAGAGATAGACAAAATTTTACTACACAAAAAATGTAGATCTCGTTAAAATACACAACTTATGTCATATACATTTCTTTTGTTGAGTGAACCGTTTTCGAGATATTGCTTGTTATTCCCTTAAATTTTCCAATACTTATACTTTTTCTCAAATTCGTTATTCATTTTTTTATGTCCTGGACTTGCAAAGAGAATGGAATGCGCCGCATAGCAACCAGCGTTAAAATATTTGACCATCGCTTAAAAGCTACCATATTCCCCTTGCATCTACAAGAAAATTAGCAATAAGATTGACATCTCGATATCTCGATTAACATAAAGCATAAGGAGAATAGGCGTTTGTAAAAATAGATTGTACAAGAGTAGAGAAAGTCATGTGAGTGTAACACATCAGATTTTTTATATCTATAACGAAATGTGTAATGTAGCTGTTTCAGCAAATGCTTATCTCGATTAAAATGAAGTAAGCTTTGTCGCAGTATTCTGTCGTGTTATCTTTTTTTACTTGGCACCTGTTATTGTTTTACTATTTTGAATTTTGTGTTCTTTGTCCTCCGGCTAGTTATTATTACTCAGTTCGAGCAAATATGTCAGGAGCAGGGTGTGTAAACGGAAAGGAGTTGTTACTAAAAGATAACACTGATAAAAGAATTAGTTTTTACACTTTAATTGCCGTCACACTTAATTAATTTCACATATTTAATGTCTTGATACACGCCTGACTGAAACTGTTATATTTCCGAATGTAACTACAATCACTTATTTACCGCGCACTATTAATTCGCGTACTTCACATTTTTGTAACTAACTTTACGACGCGAGAGATTCTGTAGAATTGCGTAATGTGTACTTCGTGAATGCTTCCTTAAAACTGCCTGACGTGTAACTCGCGAGAGAGATTTCTTAGAACTGCGCGATACTTGCTTTTGGCTCAAGAATCTATACTCCCTCACCCCGATATGCCTAAACATTATAATAGAGCTGCTATTGGTTAATAAATCGCGCCAACATTAGCGTCTATTTTGTCAGCCAATCATAATTACTAAAACATATGCTCTAGAGAAGATATTCCCTCTATTTCTAAAGAAATACATGTTTTGAGATCCCCTGAATCCAAATAAAGCATTTTTGGAAACATGTCCGTGTGTGTGTGTCTCAGAAACGAACAGTCGGATAAACACCAAACTTGGTATTTAGGTTCAGTATCTTCCATAGATGCGATACGAAGGTTTTCAAGCACCCCCCATCTCAGATTACCCTTTACATGGAACACTTTTCAAAAATTTTAATTTTCTCAAAAATGGCTCTAACGATTTTGATTACAATATCATATGTTTAAGATATTTC
The DNA here is from genome assembly GCA_030765065.1 of Deroplatys truncata. NCBI lineage: Eukaryota > Metazoa > Arthropoda > Insecta > Mantodea > Mantidae > Deroplatys > Deroplatys truncata. The sequence continues at coordinate 232,827,334 of CM060976.1, read as the reverse complement.
ATGATAAATGAAACGTATATCTCAAATTTTCTGGGAATGTCTCCAAAAGTATTCTTCATTGTGAACGACTATTGCATAACTGGTAAACCATAAGAGATAGACAAAATTTTACTTCACAAAAAATGTAGATCACGTTAAAATACACAATTTATGTCTCATACATTTTTGTTGTTGAGTGAACCATTTTCGAGATATTGCTTGTTATTCCCTTAAAATTTTCAATACTTATTTTCTCAAATGGAAATTCGTTAATCATTTTTTTGTCTTGGATATGCAAAGAGTATTAATCTGTGCCAAAGAGAATCGTGCACCTAGCAACCAGCTATTAAGAGATATGTCGATGCGTAAAGTATTTCTATATTGCCGTTGCAAATACAGAACAAGGGGAACATAGTACGCCTTAAGCGATAGTCAAATATTTTTAGAACTGGTCGCTATGTGTAAAATGTAATTCTCTTTGCACGTCAAAAGATCGTTTCTGCAAATGTTTATCTCGATTAATATGAAATATATGGAGAAAGGACTTTGTAAAAATAGTTTGTACAAGGGTAGAGAAAGTTATGTGAGAGTAACACATCAGATTTTTCTTCTACTGGAATAGTCCTTCTTGGTATAGTGTCAATTTCTGTGATTTACACTTTCACATTTTCTAGTAGTTCATCAAATAAAGCTTTTGACATTCGGAAATATTAAAAAAAATTGTCAGCTTGTCTCTGATCGTCATGCAGAGTGTAAAACAATCCCTTCTCCAGCCGATCACGCAGCAGTAGATGGACGTGTAATGAACGTTTTCTCTTCATTCTCCTCCTCAAACTACGTAGAAGTACTAACAACAAAAGTTTCTCCTCGCTCGAGTCCATTTCACTAACAAACAGTTGGCAATCTTTGCAGTGTCCTACACCAGTGATCTAGAAGTGTGCACAGCAATCACCAGTGACCGTCACTAGCGAACGTCACTGGTGTCCCAGTGTGAAACGAGCTAATGGAACAGTATTTGATGAGACTAAAAATAAGGCTTGGTGAATATTTTATTCACACTTCTCATTTGGAAAAGTTTTCAGTCACGTACATTTGTCTATTTTCCCTTCCATCAGCCCGTAAGTGTAGAAAGTTTTACATTCCACCCAGAAAAATGATAATCAAAATTTCATTGTAAATAAACTTTTTGAAGTCCCTAAATAAAAATATAATTTTAGAAAAAGTACGTGATAGGGTGTAAACATCATAAATCTAAAACGAAATGTCGTATATATACCAAATATTTTCAGCATCTTCCAAGGATGCTACACGAAGATTTTAAAACATTTAGTAAAGTGTTTATCTAGAATTTTCTGACACTGTTATCTACTTTTATTTCATTAAATTTTGTATATTTAGGAAGCTTTAGAGTGAAGCGGTATATAAGATGCCGCGATGGTACGAAAATTTTGAAGCCTGCTTAAAATGCTGTTGTGTCGTAGCTCGTTTTGTTTTCTCGAGCGCCAGCTGCTCCAGTGGTAGAGTTATGCGATCTTTCTCGTGGTATGCGTGAGAGTAATATAGCACAGTTAACTTGACTGAGAAATACTTAAGCTATTGAAGCGAGTTACCGACCTTTTGAAGACAAAGAATGAAACTGATTATGTATAGTAGCACTCGAAACTATAACATTTGAATTAGTATACCTTCTAACTTTTGCAATATCAATTTTACAGTTTGAAATGAGTGTTTCCGCAATAAAAGAAACTAGGAGCGTAACTTGCCGTGAGGCGCTAAAATGCTTATCGGCAAAACCCATTGCACTAGCCGCTAAATCTTACTCACACGAGCGCTTCACTGTGCACTTAAAATAACACACGAGTGATCACCAGTATCCAGAGGACGAATGTATGCACGAATGTGTGCATGAAAAGAGTGTTCACGAAGGATTGTGTCTGATTATATTACACGCCTTCTTATTTCTTAAGCTCCGTCTACTTAAGAACTACTCCCACGAACGCTACTTCATACCCGGGGTCGGCCGTACTGAACTTATAACCTAACTGCATTCCAAGAATCTTTATGCCTAATGCGTTCACTACTTCGGTTATTACTATTGACTTTGCTCGTTAATTACCTTTTCCTTGGACAAATCCTATAACTCAAACGTATTACATTATACATTGATTTAATATACAGAAACTATTTCTTGTAATTATTTCTCTATCATTTCTTTATTTACTTATTTATATCTTTCTGACAATAATTACGGAATCAAGAGGATGGACAAAGGTATCCCGAAGGAAAACTTTAGACCACGTTAGAAGGTACAATTAATGTCAGTTTTTGGTAGTATTAACAATTTCCGAGATATTAATTTTTATTAGGTTTGCATTTTCAAATACTTATACTTTTTGAAATGTTAAGTCTTGGTTTATAGTGGACTTACAAAGAATATGGAATTTCAAAGCCGGCATAAACCCACCCGCATTTTAAAGATTTGAATATAGCTTCAACCAAACATTTAGTGAAATCATTTCTGCAAATGATAATCTCGATTAACTTTAAGTAAACAGAAGAGTAAGCTGTAAGAACAGTTTGCAGAAGAGTGGCCAGAGAAAGCCACATGATTATAGCACATTAATTACTTTTTAATTTTATGATCCTCTGCCAAATATTCCACACTTTGCAAAAAAAGCACTTTAATGCTGCTGTTATTACTTTCTCTACTACGTATAGTAAGTAGGGGAAGTATTGTATTCCATCCAAAAATTCGATACCGAGATTTCACCGGAAATACATGTTTTGAGACCCCCAGAATCCAAAAAAGCATTTTTGGAAACATGTCCGTGTGTGTGTCTGTGTGTCTGTCTGTGAACAGCATAACTCAGAAACGAACAGTCGGATAAACACCAAACTTGGTATTTAGGTTCAGTATCTTCCAGGGATGCGACACGAAGGTTTTCAAGAAAATCCCCCCACCCCAGGATACCCTTTACATGGAAGATTTTTCGAAAATTTTAATTTTCTCAAAAATGGCTCTAACAATTTTGATTAAAATATCATATGTTTAGGATATTTTGATGAAAAATAAAATGTATATCTTGAATTTTCTGGGAATGTCTCCAAAAGTATTCTTCATTGTGAACGACTTTTGCATAACTGGTAAACCATAAGAGATAGACACAATGTTGCTATACAAAAACTGTAGATCGCGTTAAAATACAGAATTTATGTCATATACATTTTTTTGTTGAGTGAACCATTTTCGAGATATTGCTTGTTATTCCCTTAAATTTTTCAATACTTATTTTCTCAAATGGGAATTCGTTATTCATTTTTTTTTGTCTTGGATATGCAAAGAGTATTAATCTGTGGCAAAGGGAATGGTGCTGCACCTAGCAACCAGCTATTAAGAGATATGTATGTGCTTAAAGGCTACTGTATTTCTATATTGCCCTTGTAAATATATTTTCCCCTTACATCTACAAGAAAATTAGCAATACGATAGAGTCTGCAAATGTTTATCTCTATTAACATGAAGTAGATGGAGAGTAAGTGTTTGTAAAAATAGTTTGTACAAGAATAGAGAAAGTCATGTGAGTGTAACACATCAGATTTTTTTTCTCATATAACGTAAAAAGCTGTGTAATTGTGTTTTTGAAACCTGTTGCGCCTACAAAATACTAAAATACTTCGAAGTACAATAAATCGATCTGGCAGTGTTAAGCTATTATTTTATTTTGTTTTTATTTTTAGCAATTTGCACCTAAAATTACAGATTAATTGGAGAAAAACTAATCTTTTGGAAAAATCAAATTTTAAAAAGAGAAACATTTTGATTGTAGGATAATAACGACTAGTGTCTACAGCATCAAACATCAGAATGTATTTTGAAATACTTATAGACAGCGCAATCCACTAGAGAAGTAGGTAAGGCTGGCAGAACTCGCCACGTGTGAAAGACGAAATGCCGGTCTCTGAGCTGCAGGTTTTGGAAGCGAATGTACCAGCTGTCAAGAGAAGACAGTGGATAAAGTACAGGGGGCTGTTTATCTCGTAGTTGTGTCAAGACACGTACGGAACTGAATCAGTTTCGAGAAACTTCCAAACTGAAAGAAACGTGGATGCCAGCGAAAAGTCAGACGACAGTAACGCAGCATATGGGCGTGCCTCTGAACTAAAAATGAGACACCTTCGTGTCATATGGTTTATCATAACAGATGTTCCGTTTCAGAAGCCATCCAATCGAAATGATCATGATGTACATAGGTAAATTTATATATAGAACCTTTTTTGTTTGTGAGCTGGTATTAGGAATCTAAAATTATGCTGTGAATACTGACATGAAAAGTGTACCTTAAGCTAACATTACCAAGATAGGGACATAGTTCACGTCCTGTTTCCCTTAAGCACTAAGTGTTTAGTTACAGTATGGTGAAATTATAATTTATTATCTTTGAATATATTTATATAACTTGAAATTTTATTTTTATAATGATAATGCAATCTTTTATTTTATACTACAGTGCCTTCGTTTTATGCCAAGGCCACAACCCCCGAATATACCTATCGGCCGAAACAGCATTACTCCACACCGCAGGCGGTGCAGAACGTGTCAAGGGTACATTTATCAGCTGTGAGCTGTCTCAGTCGTTGCTTTGTCTTCGTGCTGTGAAGTGTTTCGACAATACGCGTGTTGTGTATATCTTCGTTAAGAATTTCATTCTCTTATTAGTCCACGGGAATTCATGCCAACAATTCCACCCTTGAACAGCGTATTTTTATTTACGATTCAATCATGTAGACAGATGTATAGACAATTTCACCAGCAATTTCCTGGTTATCCAGCTCCGGGTAGACACTGTGAGATGTTTGGTCAATAAATTTAGAACAATGGGATCGCTAAACGCTAAAAAATAAAGTCTATAGGATCAATCTCCATACCATAGACGAACTTAGAGACAATATAATAGTAGAAATTATGAACATCACGCAAGAAGAACTAGATGAGTGTGAATGGTAATTTCATCTGGCGATGTCAAGAATATCTTCGCTCAGATGGACACCACTTTCAACAACACTTATAATAAGGGTAGTACTCATTACACATGTCACCAATACTCGTGAGTAAGTAACACGGGAGTTACGGAACGGAAAACTCCACAGCGTAGTTGAGGCAGTATTTTTAACACTTGAATTATATAACATATAATTTCAATAACAGCCCGCCTTGAAGCAATATGCATGTAATAATTTTTAAAATGTATGTAACAGTCATTGCAAATGCTTATATTATTGTAAACATGTTTAATAATATTATATGAATGCATTATGTAATTTAATAATGTAAGAGCTATGAGAATAATAAGTTTAACGTTGCTAACAATGAGGTAACAATGAGGCAACCTTGAGGCAATAATGAGCTTGAGAGTTTGAATGCTTACTAGTCATTATTAGGGCAGCGATAATGTAAATTCTGTGACAGTTTCTGTAAGTATTAAATATTTATGTTTGCCTCGGCTGCATCAGTATTTTTGTTAGAGAAACGTTTCTCTTAGCAGGGTTGTGGTGTGACTAAGAATGTAGGCTTACACAGAATATAATTTTACTTCACTCCATTTATTAATGCTTGATACGATTTATATAACACTTCACTAATACAGAGCTGTGAGATTATTTTATTAATTATTTGCACTTTTTAACACGTAAACTATTTTTCGTCTCACACGAATACGTATTAAATCTCTTGAGGACACTTTTTGCGTCTTTTTAGTAACGCTGTCTGCAACCAACTGAATTGATTTCAATAGCCTAAACTTGTAAATTTCTGTATTTCAAGTCTCTGATTGGCTATTCCTAATCCCATAGAATACCTTCATTTAACTAAAGCTTTTTTTGGTTGTTGATTGGCTATTTTTAAACCGTCACAAAATTTATATTATTGTTGCTCCAATAATGACTAGTAGAATTTAAACTTTCAAACTCATTATTGCCTCAAGGTTACCTCATTGTTAGCAACTTTTAACTTATTATTCTCACAGCTCCTACATTATTAAATTACGTAATATATACACATAACATTATTACACATGGATACAATAATATAAACATATACAATGACTGTAATATACACTTTTTATATATTGTTACATACACCTATTGCTTTAAGGCAAATTTATTTATTGAATTTATATTATACATAAATAGACTGAAATCATTTAGGTGTTAAAAATACTGCCACAGCTTTGCTCGTCATCACTTATAATAACCATGTTTAAATATACAGAGTAATTTATAAAGAACTGCCACATTTCTTTCTTTAAATATTTTGTTGAAATTCACTCAATGCCCCAATTTTAGAACCAAAATAAGCAGAATGTTGAGTTTCTATTGCCTGTCACTAGATGCGCAGATGTTTATGTTTTATTCGTAATTGTTAGTTTTATTGTCGACAACTGTTTTTGAGATTTTGTTCTAGTCAACGTGAAGATGGAGTACAAACTAAATGAACAACTATTCCTTGTAAAGCAATACTGGATTACGAATTAATTACAGTTACTCAAAGGGCATACCAGAGAGGACTTGGTGTTCGGAACAAATTGGAAACAACTGGATCTCTGGTGAGTGAAAAAGGCAAAACTCGTTCATCTAGGCTTCCCACGGTTGTTGTTGACGTAAGAGCACGACTGAATCAGTCACCCAAAAATCATTAAGATGTTTGTTGCAGGAGACAGGGTACAGCTACTCAATGTCTCAGAGTGCAGGCCTAAAGCCGTATAGGATTACGGTTGTCCATTATTACAGGAACCAGATAAGGATAGACGACTGAATTATTATCGTTGGCTTCAGGCGTTCATTGTGCAAAATCCTGCCATATTGTCCATCACATGGTTCACAGATGAAGCATGGTTCCATTTATCCGGCTATGTGAACTCAAATAACTCACGCTATTGGGTCAGCAAAACTCCACATGTTATTTATGAAGCACATATGCGCCCCGTTAAAATTGGAGTTTGGTGCGCAATATCCGCACAGAGAATAGCGGGACCAATTTTGTTTAAAACAATGTGAACACTGCAGAGTACCGACGGATTTTCATGGAGTTTGCTGAGCAACTAGACGATGTAGAGCTGAGTCAAATATATTTTCAGCAAGACGGCTCTACATGCAATACAATTGAATCCATGGCACTAATTGCAAGTTTCTTTGACGACCGGATAATTACCAAGAACCTGTGGCCACCGAGATCTCCAATTTGACATCGCCGGATTTATTTCTATCGGGTTACTTAAAAGACAGGGTTTATGTCACACGTCCCCAGACAGCACATCTGAAGCACAACATTTCACAGGAGATTCAAGCTATTGACAACTGAGTCCTCCAACGAGTGGCCAGTAACATGGAACGACGTGTTGAGTTGTGCCTTTGTAGTATGGAGGATATTTTCAATATTTGCTATAGAGATACATAATCTCCCTCTGCATTTCAGGCATAATAAGTTGTTGCTAGCGTAACTCGTTTTGAAATAATTAAAGAAATAAATGTGCCAGTTCTTCATAAGTCACCCTGTAAAACTAAATAAATCACTATTTTGCAAAGATGTTGACGAAGAAATATTTTTAATGGCAACATAATGTAAAAGTATAATGTGTTTCAGTTTTACACTATGTTGACATTAAAACTATTTTTTCGTGGAGATATGGTGCAAAAGAGGGTTTTATTTATTTAAATATTTAAAATGGTTATTATACCTACGTGATGAGTAAAACTATCGCTTAAAGTTGTATATTCATATGTGAATAATCTGCAATTGTGCATGTAAAACAGGACGCCGCTGCATGCGCGAAGAGATAAACAGATACACCCACACACCTGTGAAGTCCAGTAGAATGCCTCCCAAAGCTGCGGTGATGGCGTAAATGAAAGCGAGTGTATATACTTTTGACTATATCTCTCCATATGCATGACGTTGCACAATCACGAAAGCGGTAGGTTCATTTGAGAATTAACACTGTAATTCGAAAATAGTTGTGTAATATTTCATTTGAATATAGATTCTGGGAGTTCACCGAATATTGCGTAGGTATTTCATATCTGCATGTCATCCATTTACGTTAGTGCTGTGCGACATTCCTTTGTTCTGTGGCACATCTGACTGCTTTTATGAGGTTTCAGTCACCATTTGACTATTCCCCTGCCATGCCTGATACATGAAATAGCAATTTTAAAATCTTCTGTTCTATGCATGTTACCTTTCATGCAGGAATGGCCGAAAAGTTTGTTATTCAATAATTTATTAGGAATTCTCAAACATTCAAACGAAAATACACTATTTATAAACAATTCTACATAGTTAACAATAATAAAACTTTACTACTTGCTATTATATTATAAATACATAATATATTTACAAACAGTAGACAGTTGGTTCGCGTTCATAAGGCTGCGGGTTCAAATTTTATACACCAGCCAATCCAACCGTGTTTTTTTGTGGTTTTCCCTGAGTTACAAGGAAAATAACCGATTCGATATTGAATAGCAGGACCCAAAATCAATTTACAGAGTAAAATACATTGCAATAAAAATATACGGCACAGTAAGGCAACTATATTAATAAATTACTTAAGCAGACGGTACAGGAAGGCGACTACGCAACTAAGGTCTCTTTCGGACATACACTGACTCGGGCAAGCCAACAAACCCATACTAACCGTTACAACATGGCCATGCTAAGAGGTGAAGGCGAAGTTAAACAATCAATTAAGAAAGAAAGGCGGACAGAAAGAAAGAGGGAAAGAGGGAAAGAAAAACATTTAAGTATTACTTAAGACATATCAAAACTTAAACAATTTCAAACAAGAAACATGTTTAATTTTACGTATAGTAAGTAGGCAAAGTATTGCATTCCACCCAAAAATGCGATACAGATATTTCAGCGGAAATACATGTTTTGAGACCCCCTGGATAAGAAAAAAACATTTTTATAAAAAGGTCCTTGTGTGTGTGTGTGTCTGTGAACATCATAACTCAAACACGAAAAGTCGGATAAATACCAAACTCGTTATTTAGGCTCATTATCTTCCAAAGATGCGACACGAATTTACAAGAAAATCAGCCTCCCCAGACTACCCTTTGCATGGAACAGTTTTCAAAAATTTTGATTTTATCAAAAATGACTCTAACGACTTTGATTAAAATATCATTGTTTTAAGATATTTTCATGGCAAAGGAAATGTATATCATGAGTTTTCTGGGAATGTCCCCAGAAGTCCTCTTCATTCTGAATGGCTTTTTCATAACTGGTAAACCGTAAGAGTTTTATACACAAAAAATTGTAGATCTTGTTAAAATACACAATTTGTATCATATACATTTTTTGGAGCGAACCATTTCCGAGATGTTCCTTATTATTTGTTTGAATTTTCTAGTACTCATACTTTTTCTAAAATGGGGATTCGTTATTCGTTTTTTAATGCCCTTGACATGCAAAGAGACTGGAATACTTCACATAGCAACCAGCTCTTAAAACACTTGACTATCGCTTAAAGCCTACCATATTCCCCTTGCACCTACAAGAAAATTAGCAATAAGATAGTTTCTGCAAATGTTTATATTAATTAACATGAAGTAGATGGATAAGAAGCGTTTGTAAAAATAGTTTGTAAAGGAGTAGAGAAAGTCATGTGAGTGTAACACATCGGATTCTTTTAAAATAGAGCTTTAATAGCAATCAATATTATTTAAACTCCTCTAAAAGAAACTAAAACGTCGTTATTGTCGATAATACATTATAATTGTACACCATTACTTTACGTAAAAGTGTACAACATTTTCAGCATAATTAAAGGACATAAATATCTTTCGAATAAACTGCTTCAATAGTCATTTAGGATCTATTCCTTTTCAACACTTCACTCAGGCGTTTAGGAACTGAATCCAGGTTGTCCACTACTGAACAGGAAGCGAATACAGTTCTTAGTAACTCCGCCGGAAATCTTGTATTTGGAACACTCAGTGATCATGGATGATGTTTGTATACGAATAATTCTAAGGTATTCAATCAATATAAAATTTGTAAATAAAACAGTTTGCATACACACTTTTGTTATCGAACATTTCTTCTTTTCGACTTTGTGATTTCGTCCACCAACCTTTTCAATGAGATTTTCCATGGTTAGTGATATTCTGCACAAATAAATTTTCTTGGTATGTTTTTGGCAACAGTATTCATAGCCTCCTTATAATACTAACAATTAATATTCTAAATTGATTTACCTTCTTTACAAACGTTTACAGCAACTTAAAAATAAAAATCTGATGTGTTGCACTCACATGACTTTCACTACTCTTGCAGGTGCAAGGGGAATATGGTAGTATTTAAGCGATAGTCAAATAATTTAAGAGCTGGTTGCTATGTGGAGCATTCCATTCTCTTTGCATTACCAGGACAAACAAAAATGAATAACGAATTTCCTTTTGACAAAAAGTATAAGCATTGGAAAATTGAAGCAAATAACAAGGAATATCTCGTAAATGGTTCACTCGACAAAAAAAAATGTGCATGACATAAATTGTGTATTTTAACGAGATAACCATTCTTATGTGCGGTAAAGTTTTGTCTATCTCTTCGGTTTGCAGTTGTGTTAAAGTCATTCATAATGAAGAGGACTTTTGGGGACATTGCCGGAAAGCTCATCATATACATTTCATTTGCCGTGAAAATAACTTAAAAATATTATATTTTAATCAAAATCGTTAGAGCTATTTTTGAGAAAATAAAAATTTTAGAAAAATGTTCCATGTATGCTCTGAGGTGGGGGATTTTCTTGAAAATCTTCTGTCGCATCTTTGAAAGATACTGAACCTAAATATGAAGTTTGGTATTTATCTGACATTTTTGAGTTATGCTGTTCACAGGCACACAGACCCGCAAACGGACCATTTTCTAAAAATGCTTTTTTTGGATTCAGGGGCCTCAAAACACGTACTTCCGGTGAAATCTCGGCATCGAATTTTTTACTAGAATTACGTAGTATAGAAAGTAAAAATAAAAGAAGCAATCGATAAACAAAATATGTTATCTACCCAGAATTCAGAGAGTTCAGTTTAAACGTAAAAGTAAGTACCTGTACGTTAGAATGTATCAAATATTATTCTTATGCAATATGTTTAATTTGTTTTCTCTGATTCATTATGTGTGTTTATTCAAATTTCACCTCCCTTTTTAAATTCTCGGGATTTCAATTTAGAAAAAAAAATTGATAGACAAGAGTTTCTTAATTTGTTAAGGACTACCATATTAACATGGTTCCATTTAAAATTCTGAAGTTCACCCCATCCCACTGAGGTGCTCCCCATTAATCTCCGTCCTCTGCGCCCTAGGGGCAGCATTCTAGCCTCGAATTCCCGGAGACACGGGTTGAAACCCGGCGGAGGACGATGTATTTTTTTTCGGGCGTAAAAATCCTTAACATGGCTTCCTACGGAAGGGAAGTAAAGCCGATGGTGTTGTGTGATAAAAGACCCTCAAGCCTGATAAAACAGGCCTCTGAGCAAAATGTCCGGTCTTTCACGTCCTATACAGAATGTGACGCTTAGAATAGTAGTGATAGAGCGTCCATAAATAAAACTCAATTTCATTTCTCATTAATATGTATGAAAGGCTTCTGCCTCCAATGAAAATCGAAAAAGTCAGCACTTTTTCGCTAAAATTGAAAGTGTTGGCCAATATACCGCACTTTCTACTCGCCCTGTATATGTTAGTAAAAGAAAGTAATTCATTTGTTGCTATGGAAACGGTTCAACTCTTCTATTCGTGGTGAGTAGCTTGAAACTCATTTATTTGCCATGACTGTAGTTAGTTAATAGTACTGCAGCTCCCGTATCCATGGCAACCGCCTTCTGCCAGTTGAACAGCGCAGGGAACCTGTTGTCCACGGAGCAGAAAATAGACACGATCTGAGGAGAGAGATGGAGCGATGATTGATTATGAACTCTATATTATACCGGATGTAAGGAAAGAAGCTTGCTACATTTAAGTACCATTACTCGCTCTTCATTTTTCTTTTCTGTCGCTTTAATGCCTGTAAATGTAGGTTCAAACTTGCTCCCTGTCTGACTTACGAGCTTTTTTTTATAGAGGGGCGTGCAATTCAAAGTCATCGGATCGAGCATTTTCCTCGAATACAACGATAATTCATATCCTTATTGAGCTGTCACTGCAAAGTCAAGTCAGTGATCCGTCGAGCTATTTATGAACTAGATGCCTTAACGGCGAGTCTTCGCTCTTGATGAAATATATTCAGCACGTGCTAAAACTTAAGGGTCGAATTTTAAGACGTTTCTCTGTATACAATCTGTTTAACGTGATAACAATTTTCAAAAAGTAAAAACCTAGAAGTTTTACATCTAAATGAAGGTCATTTATACGTTATTATAATCTTAAAGCTTTTGAAAATGTAAAACATTTACAATGTTGTATCTAAAGAGAAAAATAATCTGATGTGTTACACTCACATGACTTTCTCTACAGTTCCACAAACTATTCTTACAAATATGCTTCATGTTAATCGAGATATCCAGATGTTAGTTCTTACTGCTAATTTTCTTGTAGATGCAAGGGGAATTGGTAGGCTTTAAGCGATGGTCAAATATTTTAAGAGCTGGTTGCTATGTGGAGTATTGGAAAATTTAAGGCAATAACAAGCAATATCTCGAAAATGGTTCACTCAACAACAAAAATGTATATGACATAAATTGTGTATTTTAACGCGATCTACATTTTTTGTAGTAAAATTTTATCATCTCTTATGGTTTACCAGTTATGCAAAAGTCCTTCACAATGAAGAATACTTTTGGAGACATTCCCAGAAAATTCGAGATATACATTTCATTTGTCATGAAAATATCTTAAACATATGATATTTTAATGAAAATCGTGAGCCATTTTTGAGAAAATTAAAATTTTCGAAGAATGTTCCATGTAAAGGGTAATCTGGGGTGGGGGGATTTTCTTGAAAACCTTCGTGTCGCATCTCTGGAAGATACTGAACCTAAATACCAAGTTTGGTGTTTATCCGACTGTTCGTTTCTGAGTTATGCTGTTCACAGACACACACGGACATGTTTTAAAAATGCTGTTTTTGGATTCAGGGGGTCTCAAAACATATATTTCCGGTGAAATCTCGGTATGGAATTTTTGGGTGGAATACAATACTTCCTGTACTTACTATACGTAGTAGAGAAAGTAATAATTACATTTTCATAAATATTATGTCCTAGATTAAAACAACAACGACAATCTATGCAATAAAGCAATTTGAACTCCTTTCAAAGTTTCAGGAAAATGCATTAACATTTTGTAGAGCAGCATTTGGCAGAATGGGACATCACGTTCGAAAAAGTTAAAATGAAAACATATTTTTTCCCGAAAGGTTTCACTTAGAATCTTCAAATTTTGTGTTTGTATTTGCATGTATAATGAGATACATATTCTACAAACCTTTAAAACAGTTCAAGAACTGCCACTTTTATCTTGTTAATCATTTCAGGCAAAATATGAATCATAACAAAGCACCTATTATACATTTGCTTTTTACTATCTGTACTAGTTGCTTATGATAGGTAAAAATATTGCATTCCACAAAAAAAGTTCCGTATGGGGTCTTCCTAGAAATAGTCATTTTGAAATCCAATGAAGATAAAAACAAAAGAAAAAGTTCCTATATGTATGTGTGTGTATGTGTATATAATATTGAGTTTTGTATATGGACGCTCTTTAACTGCTATGGTTCTTAGCGTCCCATTTTGTATTGTGGGTGAAAGACTGGAAATTTTGCTCAGAGGCCTTTTTATCAAGCTTGCGGTGATATACTCTTGTTATATTTAATTTGTTGATTGAGCCCCACGTTTGGGAGCCAATTTGCGACGGTATTACTTATAATGTTTGTGTATTTATATTTACTCCACGTGTTGACGCCATTTTGTGACGTGATTCTTTGTTAGGTTTGTTAACTCCATCTGGTGTTAGCAATTTGCGGCAGTATTAGTGTTTGTTTAAAAGAATGCTACTGTTATTTTATTTAATTTTGGTTCACTGTCCTCCGGCTAGCTATGATCTTTTTGGTCGAGCACTTCTCTTTATACAGGTTGTGTAAACGGAAAGAGATAACACTGATGAAAGAATTTGTTTTACACTTTTTATTGTCGAACACATTCACTATCACATTTACACATTGATCTTGACACTCGCCAAACTGAAACTGTTATAATAACTTCATTACTGATCATTATTAATTCACGTACTTCAACTTTTTGTATCATTAACTTTACAACACTTTAGATTTCTCATAACTCTGCTGCGCGTAACTTGCGAATCGATAGCCGACGTGTACTGTACAAATATTTCTGCTGGACTGAAGACGACGTGTAACGTACAAATGTTTTCGACGAACTGACGGACTGAAGAACTTTACCTCTAACCTAGCCCTTTTTATACTCCTACACCCCGATATGCCTAAAGATTATAACTGAGCTGCAATTGGCTAATAAAGCGCGCTAACATTAGCGTCTATTTTCATATCCAATGAAAATTATGAATACATATGCTCTAGGGAAAATGTTCCAGCAAATTCTAAAGAAAAACGCGCCAATATTACGTAACTTCCTCGTCTCTAATAATGATAAACAGCTCACCCCCTCGCTGCATTGTTGCACGCTATTATTGTCAGTTTCAGTAAGGCCGTATAAACTTACTTCTCAACAATTATTACAATCAATAAACATCTCAAATCAATGTCACATAAAAATGCATATTCATATTATAATCATTCTTTATATTTAAGTAGCATCAAGCTTGAAGTTCCCTTACGTGCCGTAAATCTACGACACGGGCCCACCGGCTTTACTTCCTTTCAGAAGGAAGCCATGCTAAAGATTTTTACGCCCGAAAAAAATCCATCACTCTCCGCCGGGTTTGAACCCGCTACCTCTGGAACTAGAGGCTACCATGGTATCTCTATACCACGGAGGACGACGTATATATGTATGTATATGTGTATATTCCTGTGTCTCACATGAGAAGGGATGTTGGAAAACAGTTAGATTGTGGATTGAATATATGGAAAGACAGGAAATAATTGGTAGTTTTAATTCAAAAAGATCATTATATGTATACACAGAGATTAAAAGGACATGGGAAAGAAATCAACTATGTTGATGTTTGTAATACAATAGCAAGAGAGGGCTTTGCATGGGCTAGGTCAGGAACGGTCAGGTTAAAAGGCATAGGAGAAAGAGAAAATGAAGGCAAATGCCCATTATGTAATAGCAAATTTAATAATTACTGGCATTTAATGTTAGAATGTGAAGGAACAATGAATATGAGGAAGAAATTGCAAAGGAACAATTGGTCTAGATTACGAAATGAGATTATAGGTAAGCGGATCTTAAGAGTTTAATCCAAGGAAAGTGTAATTCAAATTGGAAAATATTTAGATAGAGTGAGAAATAAATGGGTGAAAAAATTAGAAATAGGGAATAGAAAGAAAATGTAGATTGTTGAATCATAAAATTAAATAGGACCCAATAACTCGACAACCATGGTGTTGGATGTTTGCGGGCCCTTAGTAATGCAGCAACTTAGTGAAAGAGAAAATAATATGTAAAGGGTAATGTGTAGAGATAAAATGATGTATTAAGATCTTATATGAGAATTAATTTATGTAACTAACGAATGAAATAAAATATCTATCTATTCCTGTGTCTTTGGACAGGTACATGGATGAATATGATAATTTGTTTTTAATTTCAGGGTTATTTTCTCAAAACAGCTGTAGTCATTTTGATTGGAATATCCTTGAAATAAAGGTATCTTAAATTTTCTGTAGAAAGCCTTTGAAGTAACTTTATTTTTGTCGAATTTATAAGTTGATAATTTAGAAACTATAGTACCAGACAAAACTTACTACACGATAAATGAATAGGTTACTAAATCAACCAATTTATGTCAAATAACGATTTCCGTTCCATTAGCCGTTTCCAAAATATTCACGGTGGTTCCTT
This sequence comes from Deroplatys truncata, assembly GCA_030765065.1. Lineage (NCBI taxonomy): Eukaryota > Metazoa > Arthropoda > Insecta > Mantodea > Mantidae > Deroplatys > Deroplatys truncata. Next base: position 232,811,311 of record CM060976.1, on the reverse strand, counting down.
TGACTCTCATAATGTTTTAGGCAATACTCTTTCAAGTTCCGTTCTTTTGTGTCCTATTAGGTCATGCAAAGAGTATGCAATATAAAAGCAAGCATATAGCGTCCTGATTTTTAAACATTTAACCATCGTCCTAACTTTGTGTATGGTTCTGTGCAACATCCAATTGAAACCAGTAGGCCCTCCCCCCAAAAAAAAATTTGCTTGAATACTTAGTAGAACAGCCATAAAATATGCCAGAATAGATATAAAAGGTAGTATGAGTGTATCAGATGAGATATATTATATATATTTTGACTGTTGGGGAGCCGAACTTGAAGTAGTTGCAACCGCACGTATGGTACCCGGTAGCCTTCCCCCAAGTTTAAAAATATTAACCTTTGTATTTTTACTGTTTCTTTAAATATTATATATTTAAGTTTGCCTCGGCTGCATCAGTGTTATTGTTAGAGACATGCATTTCTTTGCAGGGAGTAATGCGGCTAAGAATGTAGGCTTACACAGATTATAATTTGTACTTCATTCCATTTATTAATTCTTTAAAGGATTAAAATAACACTTCACTGATATAGAGAGCTGTGAGATTCTTTTATTAATTACTTGCACTTTTTAACACGTAAACTATTTTTGTCTCACACTGAATAGTTATTAAACTTCTCGAGGACGCGTCTCGCGTCCGGTTAGAAACACTGTCTGCTAGCAACTAAATTCTGAATTTGTAAATTTTGCTCCATTTCAGTTTCTGATTGGCTAATCCTACTCCAATAGAATAGTTTCATTTAACTTAAGTTTTTTCTGGTTGTTGATTGGCTATTTATAAACTGTCTCAAAAATTACATTATTGTTGCTCCAAGAATTACAAGTAGCATTATTAAACTTTCTTATTCATTATTGTCTCAAGGCTGCCGCATTGTTACCTCATTGTTAGCAACTTTTAACCTATTATTCTCACAGCTCCTACATTATTAAATTACGTAATACATTCACATAACATTATTTAACATGTACATAATAATATAAACATTAATACAATGACTGTTACATGCATTTTATGTATTATATTATAGACATATTGCTTAAAGGCGGGCTGTTATTATACTTTATATTATATAATTTAACTGAAATCATTTAAGTGTTTACTTATTTTTGAAGAAACTGTTAGGTTTCCTCTCATAATGCAAAACAACATGCAAAGCAGCTATATTTTTACCTTCTCTAGCACTTGCTGAGAGTAGTTGAAGCAATACCGCATTCCACATCTATATCGGATTTTCACCGGAAATGAATGTTTTGACTCCGTCTGAATTAAAGAAGAAAACACGTGTTTTTAGGAAATTGTTTCGTAACTGTGTGTCTATCTGTGAAAGATGCGAGCCGAAGATTTACAAGAAAATCCCCCTCCGCAAACTACCCATTACATAGAACATTTTAGTTATTTATGGTTTTCTAAAAAAATGTACCTAATGGTATTTATTAAAATAAGTACCAACTGGCCCACACAAGCCGTCCTTAGTTAAAGTAACTTTATACCGGATATCGCGGATGCCAAAAGGTTTGCCTAAGCAAACTGTAAAGGGGATTACATACCGAGAGAGAGGAGACTGCTAAATGAAATACCAATACTTGAAAACGAATAATAAGCATGTACAGTGAAGTTATTTTATTGTATTGTTATTTGCCCCACGCTTTGGGAGCCAATTTGAAGAATGTTTGTTGCTGCTACGTATGGAAAGTCAGTTTGAAGAAGATGTATTATATTTCGACTGTTGGGGAGCCGAACCTGAAGTAGTTCCAACCGCACGTATGGTACCCGCTAGCCTTCGTCCCAAATTTAAAAAAATTAAATTTGTAATTTGACTGTTTCTTTAAATATTATATATTTATGTTTGCCTCGGCTGCATCAGTATTTATATTTTTTTAAAGACATGAATGTCTTAACAGGCCGTGATGCGGCTGAAGAATGTAGGCTTACACGGATTATAATTTTACTTCACTCCTTTTATTATTAATTCTTGACACAATTTAAACAACACTTCACTGATATATATATATATATATATATATATATATATATATATATATATAGAGAGAGAGAGAGAGAGAGAGAGCTGTGAGATTTTTTTTAATAATTACTTGCACTTTTTAACACGTAAACTATTTTTATCCCACACAAAATACATATTAAATTTCTGGAGGACACATCTCGCTTCCGGTTAAGAACACTGTCTACAACCAACGCGTCATGTTATGAGCACTGTCCACAAGCAACTGGTTTGATTTCTATCACCTAAATTTGTAAATTTCTACATTTCAAGTCTGTGATTGGCTAATCCTAGTCCAATAGAATACCGTCATTTAAGTAAATCTTTTTCTAGTTGTTGATTGGCTATTTTATAAACTGTCACAAAAATTACATTATTGTTGCTACAAGAATGACTAGTAGCCTTATTAACTTTCTTGCTCTTTATTTTCTCAAGGTTATCTCATTGTTAGCAACCTTTAACCCACTATTCTCACAGCTCCTACATTATTAAATTACGTAATACATTCACATAACATTATATCACATGTATACAATAATATAAACATATACAATGACTGTAATATACACTTTTTATATGTTGTTACATACACATATTGCTTTAAGGCATTTTTGGAAACATGTCCGTGTGTGTGTCTGTGAACAGCATAACTCAGAAACGAACAGTTCGATAAACACCAAACTTGGTATTTAGGTTCAGTATCTTCCAGAGATGCGACACGAAGGTTTTCAAAAAAATACCCCACCCCAGATTACCCTTTACATGGAACATTTTTCGAAAATTTTAATTTTCTCATAAATGGCACTAACGATTGTGATTAAAATATCATATGTTTAAGATATTTTCATGACAAATGAAATGTATATTTCAAATTTTCTGGGAATGTCTGCAAAAGTATTCTTCATTGTGAACGACTTTTGCATAGCTGGTAAACCATAAGAGATAGACAAAATTCTACTGCATAAAAATGTAGATCGCGTTAAAATACACAATTTATGTCATATACATTTGTTTTTTTTGAGTGAACCATTTTCGAGATATTGCTTGTTATTCCCTTAAATTTTCCAATACTTATACTTTTTCTCAAATTAGTTGTTTATTTTTTTTGTCCTGGTAATGCAAAGAGAATGGAATGCTCCACATAGCAACCAGCTCTTAAAATATTTGACTATAGCTTAAAGCCTACCAATTCCCCTTGCATCTACAAGAAAATTAGCAATAAGATTAATATCTGGATATCTCGATTGGCATGAAGCATATGGAGAATAAGCGTTTGTAAAAATAGTTTGTACAAGAGTAGAGAAAGTCATGTAAGTGTAACATATCAAATATTTTAGTGATGCTGTTCACAGACCCACACACAGACAGGCAGACACACACAAACACACACATACACACACGTCGACCTTTTTTGGTATCATAGGGCCTCAAAACATGTGTTTCCGATCAAATCAAATCTCGGTATAGAATTTTTTGGGTGGAATGCAATTCCTTCTCTACCTACTATGTACGTGGTAGAGAAAGTGATAAGTCTTTGAATAATAGTTTGTAAAAATGGCTAGAGAAAGTCATGTGGATGATATTATGAATAACTTTGGGATGTATTAGTTTAAAAAGTATTTTAGACATTGATGAAGCAACACTAAAACGTCAAACTATTACCCTACTTCACAAAATTTCTGTTTTATTTGGTACTTTCTTGCTTATTCTTAAGATAATTAAAATAGTCCTTTATTTTGAAAGACCACGGTGCTAATAAGGACGGCAAGTACAACATGAAAGAAAATCTTAGAAGATTCCTCCACCCTTCATCTCGTCAGCCGACCCAGCATTAATTATCTATTTATCTAATAATGTGTTGTCAAGCGGGATTGTCATTAGGTCGATTAAAGAGGTAATGAAGTGCAGAGACATGTTTTTGTCTGTCGTCATGGTGACGTGAAAGCATGGTCGTTGTCAAGACCGCGTCACTGTGATTATTTGCAAAGTGACGCAGCTGGTCTTATGTCTACTGTATTATTACAGCTTTTCTCCCTGTCAAAGAGAGCAGCAAGATTGAATACTTATATGAGAGAAAGAGTGCTTATAAACCTTCCATGATTTATAATTACGTATTATCTAATGTATAAGCTCTTTGAAGGATAATTAAGTTAATTATGGGCGGAATGGATAATAATAATTAAACAAAAATAATAGTAACAAAAAGAAGTAATTGCAATAAATAATTTCCGTATATTAAATCAATGCATAATGTAGCAGGCTTGAGTTAAGAGTTTCGTCCGGAAAGATGGAGGTAATTAGGTGTCAGGTTAAGTAAAGTCATTAGTAGCAGCCGAGAATAGCGAACGCACCAGCTTAAGGATTTCTAGAAACGCAGTTAGGTTATAAACTCAATACGTTTTCAGTCACGTAGGCAGAAATTCTGGAAGAGAGAAAGGCATTCTGAGAATTTAGTCGGCCTCACTTAGTAACAAAGTCAGAGATGTAAGAACACGTAAGAAATGAAGCTTGGTTGCGCTTGAAAAATACATTGGTGGAGAAATAATATGCAGGCGAAGCTAAAATTAATAATTGCTCATGCATCTGCATCTAAGGGTTACTCTCTTCTCTGGTGCCGGCTCTGGTACTTACATTCGTGCATACAGTTGTGCACACATTAACTACTCTCTCTCGCTGGTACCGGCAGCGGTACTAACGTAAGTGATTTTAAGCACCCAGTGACGGGCTTGTGGGGCTAAGATTTCGCGAATCTTGTGAGGGATTCCGTCAGTCAACATTTTAGCGACTCTGGTTCCTTTTTATTGCAAAAGCCTTCAAGTATAATAATGCAAGTGTTATACTTTCGAGTGCATAATTCAGGATCAGTCTATTTCTTTATTTTGAACGTTATCGGCAACTCACTCCTAGAACTCCAATATAAGTTCCCAATAACTTTCTCAGTCAGTTTAAACTAAGGTTGTACTTCACAATACATGCACGCATACCCTGAGTGGAAGTATTTGTAGCTCTATCAGTGGAGCAGCCGGCAGCAGAAGTAATAGCAGATATTGCAGACAACGGAAGAAGGTAGCAACTACCATCGCGTCATCACAATTCTGCTTCAATGTCTACTCACTCTTCTACAAACTATTCGTACACAAGTTTATTCTTCTAACTACCTTTTGTTAATTGGGATAAATATTCATTACAACTTTTATTGTAGGTAAGAGAAGGATACAGTAGGCAAGGCGATACTCGTATTTTTAAAAAGCGGATCGCTATGTTAGGGTCTTAAAATTCTTTGAAAAAAAGCAACAATTAGTTTCCACTTGACAAAAGTATGAGCATTAAAAATTCAAACCAGTAACAAAGAATATCTCGGAAATGGTTAACGCTACAAATAATATATTTTTTTTTTGAGTTTTGCTGTTCAGACTCACACACAAATTACTTTTTCAATTCAGGGGGCTTCAAAGCACGTATTTTCGGTATAAAATGTTTGGGTGGAGTACAATACTTCTCCTGTTTGCTATAATGTAGTAGAGGAAGTAAAATAAATTCATTCAGAGAGAAGAGAACTTTGCGGGCTATTCACAGCAAATTCAAGGTATATATTTTATTCCTCAAGTAAAGATACTTTAATAAAGTCGTTAGAGCCACTTTTAAGAAAATTAATAACGGAAAAGTGCCCACCTAGTTTGATAAAGTGGTGGTCTTGAAAATCTTCGTGTCGCAACTTTAAAAGCGTCTGTAATTAAATACTAAGCTTAATATTTTTCTAACATTTCATATTTGGAGTTATGCTACTCTCTCTCTCTCTCTCTCCCCCTCTCTCTCTCACACACAAATAAATTACAGCACAAGTTTGTGTTCTATTAAAAGCCTTACCAATATTTTTATTATTATTAATGCGCAAAATAAATAATTTTATGATAATTTTTAAAAGAGAACCGAAGGGGGGGGGAGAGGTGAAAAAAAAACGAAAATGGTGAAAGAAGCAAGAGAAATAATGAGGTATTCAGAAAGAGAATCTCCGTATGTTACTGTGGAAACACGAGTTCTGCTAGAGCATACATACGAGGTGTGATCAAAAAGTTTCCGGAATGACTTCACAACAATGTTGACGCTGAGATTTCTGTAATTCTTACCCAGACTATACATGTAACGTTCCTTTCCGATAAAATTGAGAGATCACGTGACTTCCTGTGACCATGCAGTGACGAGATAGACGCTCTGAAGTAAACACGTGTTTTGTATTTGCTGCGATTTTTCCCCGTAGCAAAAATGTCGATTACGAAGAACAAAGAACGAACATCAAATTTTGCTCTAAACTCGGTAAAACTGCAACAGAAACCTATGAAATGTTAAGAACAGTTTATGGGGAGGAAGTTAAGGGCAAAACTCAAGCATTTGAGTGGTTTTCGAAATTTAAAAGTGGTTAGACATCAGTTAAAAATGCAGATGGTTCGGGGCAACCCTGTTCCAGAAAAACTGATGAAAATAATGGGTGAGGGTCTTAAATAATAGGCGCATTACAACAAGAGAACTTTCTGACTAATTAGGACTCTCCTTTGGAAGTGTTCAAAGCATTTTGAAAGACATTTTGGATATGTTCCTGCATCATGATAATGCGCCCGCGCACAAAGCCCTTTCTGTTCGCTAATTTTTGGATAAAAATAGGATGAATACTGTTCCCCATCCCGCCTAATCTCCAGATTTGGCACCAGCGGACTGTTTTCTTTTCCCGCGACTTAAAATGCGGCTCCGAGGACACCGTTTTGAGGACACTGATGTCGCGAATCGCAGAAGCCTCTAAACATGTTGAAAGAAGAGGACTTCCAGAGGTGTTTCCAGCAGTGGCAGGAGCGCTAGGACAAGTGTATCAACTCCCAAGGAGACTACTTCAAGGGTGACAGTGCAGATTAGACAAAACAAACTGTTGTGTAGTATTTATGTCGTCATTCCGGAAACTTTTTGATCACACCTCGTATAAACAAGAATTCTTTAAGTGACTATCCTACTCTTTGCAGGGCTTACACCTCCAAGGACTTACAAGCCACTGCCATGAGACAGTAGCCTGTCAAGGAACAAATAAAACTTGCTGGATCAAGGATTATCAAGATATTCCAAAGCCTATAGTGACTATCCCAATGCCTGGTATGGTGTTGAAGAAGAAGGAATGAAGTGTAGTGATGAAGGGGATGATAAGAAATTTCGCAGGATCAAATTAACCAACCCAGCATTCGCCTAACGACCCAGTAAAACCGCGGCAAAGTCTTCGGTGGGATTGGTCGGCCCCAGGGTTTTGAAACCATGACCTCCCGAAAGTGAGCCACAGACGTTACCGCCTAAGCCATCCCGCTTGGTAAAATATAGTTCTTATGAGTAAAGTTTACCCCTGCAATATATTAAGGAGAGATAAATGTGTTATCCCACCAATGTTAAACGTGCTAATCTACTTTTATCCAATAAGCTTTTATATTAAGGATAGGATAGGTCTAGAATCGGAGGGGAACTTAGCACCTTGACCTAAGCGCATCCCAGAAGGGAGGAATGAGATGAGACGAGACAGAGGGCGGCCGGACAAGGAGACACGACAGGCAGAGGGCAGGGGCACTACAATTTACAGATTTGAACTCCCTGATTGCTTTCGTGCAGCCGGCCCCCCTCCTCCCTTCAGCTTGCGCATCCCCTGGGGGACCCGGTGACCGCATACGCCGAGACCTACCGCCGACACTTGCAACCATGAAAGAAACCAAGCAGATGTAGGGTGAAGGAAATGAGAATGGAGAAGAAATTCGGGGGATGTAATGCTTATTCCCAGCATTCTCCTAGAGACCACGGGAAACTCCGAAAAAACCCATAGGTTAGGAAGGTCGGCCATGAGAATCGAGCTCACGGCCTCACGAATGCAAACCATCCGGCACAGTTCTTTATTAAGGAATATAGATTTGTTTTCTCGATAATTCCATCCTTTGATTAGAATTTATCAGCAATTATTTTTTACTTTCTCCACTACGTATAGTAAGTAGGGGAAGTATTGTATTCCACCCAAAAATTCGATACCGAGATTTCACCGGAAATATATGTTTTGAGACCTCCTGAATCCAAACAAAGGATTTTTGGAAACATGTCCGTGTGTGTCTGTGCGTCCGTGTGTGTGTGTGTGTGTGTGTCTGTGAACAGCATAACATAAACGAACAGTCAGATAAACACCAAACTTGGTATTTAGGTTCAGTATCTTCCAGAGATGCGACACGAAGGTTTTCAAGAAAATTCCCCCATCCCAGATTACCCTTTATATGGAAAATTTTTTGAAAATTTTAATTTTCTCAAAAATGTCTCAAACGATTTTGATTACAATATCATATGTTTAAGATATTTTAATGACAAATGAAATGTATATCTGTGTTTTCTGGGAATGTCTCCAAAAGCATTCTTCATTGTGAACGATTTTTGCATAACTGGTAAACCATAAGAGGTAGACAAAAGTTTACTGCACAAAAAATGTAGATCGTGTTAAAATACACAATTTATGTCATATACATTTTTTTGTTGAGTGAACCATTTTCGAGATATTGCTTGTTGTTCCCTTAAGTTTTCCAATACTTTTTCTCAAATGGGGATTCGTTATTCATTTTTTATGTCCTGGACATGCAAAGAGAATGGAATACTCCACATAGCAACCAGTGCTTAAAATATTTGACTATCGCTTAAAGCCTACCAATACCCCTTGCATCTACAAGAAAATTAGCAATAAGATTAACATATCGATATCTCGATTAACATGAAGGATATGGAGAATAAGCGTTTGTAAAAATAGTTTGTACAAGAGTAGAGAAAGCCATGTGAGTGTAACACATAAGATTTTTTTCTAAAACATAAACAAGCATCTTATTAACACCAAGGTAGATTCACTACAGCACTTAGAGGTGCTTTTATCGTCCTAAAATTTGTTTTAGTGCTGTTCAATAGTTGCTAGGAATACAGGTAATTTATACCAGAAAATGTACGAGAAAGCAAACTAACATACATTTTCAAAGAAACCACATGGGTTGAAAACACAGAATCCTCCATATGTTTAGCAATATTACTAATTTTTAGAGCAAAAATACCCCTAAAAGTGAGAAGGGAGTATTTTAGAAGGAGTTGTATCGTATTTCAACTGTTGGGAGCCGAACTTGTAGTAGTTGCAACCACACGTATAGTAAACAGTTTCCGGTAGCCTTCGTCCCAAATGTACTTTCAGGTGGCCTTTGCCCCAAGTTTAAAAAAATATACATATTAACTTTGTAAGTTTTACAGTTTCTTTAAATATTGTATATTTATGTTTGCCTCGGCTGCGTCAGTATTATTGTTAGAGACATGGATGTCTTGGCAGGGTTGTGGTGCGACTAAGAATGTAGGCTTACACAGATTATAATTGTTACATCACTCCTTTTAGTAATACTTGATACGATTTAAATAACACTTCACTGATATAGAGCTGTGAGATTCTTTTATTGATTACTTGCACTTTTTAACACGTAGACTTATTTTTTTCGTCTCACACGAATACGTATTAAATCTCTAGAAGACACATTCGCATCCGGTAACTAACACTGTCTGCAGGCAACGCTTCCAGTTATGGGCGCTGTCTACAAACAACTAACCTGATTTCAACCGCTTAAATTTGTAAATTTTTGTATTTCAAGTGTCTAATTGGCTATTCCTAATCCAATAGAATACTTTTATTTAACTTAAGCTTTTTCTGGTTGTTGATTGGCTATTTTATACACTGTCACAAAAGTTACATTATTGTGTTACTCCAATAATGACTAGTAGCATTATTAAACTTTCAAATTCATTATTGCCTCAAGGTTACCTGATTCTTAGCAACGTTTAACCTATTATTCTCACAGCTCCTACATTATTAAATTACGTAACACATTCATATAACATTATTACACATGGATACAATAATACAAACATATACAATGACTGTTATATATACTTTTAATATATTGTTACATACACATATTGCTTTAAGGCGGGCTGTTATTGAACTTGTATATTATATAATTAGACTGAAATCATTTAAGTGTTAAAAATACTGCCTCAAATGATAGGCTAAATCTTCTCTCCCTACGCCAAAGTGTGTAGATTTTTACTTTCTCTACCCACGTACATAGTAGGTAGAGAACGTATTGCATTCCACCCAAAAAATGCCATACCGTGATTTCACCGGAAATACATATTTTGAGGCCCCCTGGATTCAAATAAAGCACTTTTGGAAGCATCTTCGTTTGTGCGTGTGTCCTGGGTAGCATAACTCAAAAACAAAAGATGGATAAGTACCAAACTGGGTATATAAATTCAGTACCTTCCAAGGATGTGACACAAGGATCTTCAAGAAAATCCCCCCACTCCAGCTACCCTTTATATGGAACATTTTTCGAAACTTTTGATTTTCTAAAAAATGGATGTAACAATTTTGATTAAAATACTACACGTTAAACATATTTACATGATAAATAAAATGTGTATCCTGAATTTTCTGGGGAATGATGAAGTCCTCTTCTCGCAAGAACTTTATATAATATTGTATAACTGGCAAACGTTAAGCGATGGACAAAAACGTAATACACAAAAAAATGTAAATGTCTTTAAAGCACGCAATTTATTTCAAATAAGTTTTTTGTGGCATAAGCCATTTCTGAGATATTCATTATTGATGCTTCGAATTGTTAATTTTTAGTCATTCTTTAAGATTCCTTTCAACATTCAGTTGTTTCTCACGATTACATTGAAACGGTATGGAATTTTAAGGCCAGCATATATCGTCCAGTTGTTAAACATTTGAATATTGCTGTTCCCTTTGTATCTATAGCGAAATGTGTAATGTAGTTATTTCTGCTAAGCTTGTATAAGCATAGTTTGTACACTCACTAATAAGCGACTTAGGGCAGAGAAAGCCATGCGAATGTATCACAGAAATTTTTCTCCGAAGTGGTGTAGAATTCACAGTGCAAAATGCCTTTTAGAAGTATATTAAAAGTGTAAAAATTATGCCTACAGTAATAAAATTAATATTATATTAACCCGAAAATTCCAATTTTAAAGACTGCACAAAAAAAACTTAATTTTTTGTTAATCTGAAAACTGTTTGCTTAAAATGAAGCTACTATTTTTACTTTCTCTACTACGTATAGTAAGTAGGAGAAGTATTGTATTCCACCCAAAAATTCGATAACGTGATTTCACCGGAAATACGTTTTGAGACCCCCTGAATCCAAAAAAAGCATTTTTGGAAACATGTCCGTGTGTGTGTCTCTGTGTGTGTCTGTGAAGAGCATAACTCAGAAACGAACGGTCGGATAAACACCAAACTTGGTATTTAGGTTCAGTATCTTCCAAGGTTTTCAAGAAAATTCCCCCACCCCAGATTACCCTTTACATAGAAGATTTTTCGAAAATTGTAATTTTCTCAAAAATGACTAATGATTTTGATTAAAATATCATATGTTTAAGATATTTTTATGACAAATAAAATGTATATCTTGAATTTCCTGGGAATATCTCCAAAAGTATTCTTCATTGTGAACGACTTTTGCACAACTGGTAAACCATAAGAGATAGACAAAATTTTACTACACAAAAAATGTAATCGCGTTAACATACACAATTTATGTCATATACATTTTTTTTGTTGAGCGAACCATTTTCGAGATATTACTTGTTATTCCCTTAAATCTTTCAATACTTATTTTCTCGAATGGGAATTCGTTATTCATTTTTTGTCTAGAATATGCAAAGAGTATTAATATGTGGCAAAGGTAATGGTGCTGCACCTAGCACCCAGCTATTAAGAGATGTGTATGTGCTTAAAGGCTACTGTATTTCCAAATTGCCCTTGTAAATATATATTCCCCTTGCATCTACAAGAAAATTAGAATAAGATACAGTCTGCAAATGTTTATCTCGATTAACATGAAGTAGATGGAGAATAAGCGTTTGTATAAATAGTTTGTACAAGAGTAGAGAAAGTCATGTGAGTGTAACACATCAGATTTTGATTTTTATACACGAGTAACAGTCTGCCACATCATATCTTAATGACTGCCAGTATACGAATGAAATACTGATTTATTTTGCATTGTCAACAGGTTATGGGGACGTTTGGACTCTGTAGAAAAAGTTTCTCGACGTTTTCCTGAATTGAGAATCGATGTCCGTACCGCATTGCTCAAAGTACGGCGTAACGGCCGCCAGATGGACGTCTGATAAACATGGAGGAAGTGCGAACAGGTCATAACTTCTGTAGAAACGACCTCCAGGGTTGCCAACTACCGCCCACCCCGACTGTTGGCATGAAAATGGGTTAAGGGCGAAAATAGAATTCTTGCCAAGCAAGAGGAAAAGAGTGAATAACTCTGTGGTTGGCAAACCTTTCTGTTATCCGTTTATTTGTTCTCAGGAGGATACCAGTGTTAGAACAATGTCTGACGTTCACTTATTCTTGATAAGAACTGCTCCTGGAGGTAAACCGATTCATCTGGGTATTATCTGGCCATACCTCTCTAATATGTTGCATTTACATTACTTTCTCTATACACTGCCATTTATTTTAACGTCTGTACAACAAATTATTCATTCCAAAACACATTACTTTCTCTACCACAGTCCTAGTAGGAGAGGTATTCTATCCAAAAATTCGATAGCAAGATTTCACCAAAAATACATGCTTTAGACCCCTGAATAAAAAAAGCATGTTTTAGAAAAAGGTCCCCGTATGTGTCTGTAAGTGAAAGGGCGTGTGTGTGTGTCGTCCTCCGTTATGTAGTGGTAACCATGATGGCTTCTAGTTCCCGAGGTCGCGGGTTCAAATCTGGTGGAGGGCGATAGATATTTTCGGGCGTAAAAATCCTTACCATGGTTTCCTTCGGAAGGGAAGTAAAGCCGGTGGTCCCGTGTCGTAGATTTACGACACGTAAAAAACCTCAAGCCTAATAAAGAGGCCTTTGAGCCAAATTTCCGGTCTTTCACGTTCGGTATAGAAGGGGACGCTAAGGACCACAGCAGTTAAAGAGCGTCCATAAATAAAATTCAATTTCATGTAATTTTGTGTGTGTGTGAACAAATTATCGGATAAATACTACACTTGGTATTTAAGTTGAGCATCTTCTAAAATATCCACCACAAACTTGCTCCTACATGGAAAAAAATTCGAAATGTTTGACTTCTTCTGACGATTTTTATTAAAATACTTATATTTGAGAGATTTACGTGACAAATAAAATTCGTATCATTAATTTTCCTGGGAATAACCTGTGAAGTCCTTTTCATTCATTACTTTTATATAACTGGTAAACCGTAAGAGATGCACTGCACAAAATGTAGAACTCATTTAAACATACGATATACTTCAAATACGAAATGTAAAATTAACTATTTCTAAGGCTTTCGTTTTTATTGGATTGAATTTCCCAGTTTTATTTTTTGAAGTGCTGTGTCACCATTCTTTTCTTCCTTATTATGTATGCATTTGAAATTCAGCAAATAGGGATATGCTTTTTCAGGATTTAGCTATCATTTCAGCCTGCTGTAATCCCCTTGTACCTACAACGAACTGTGATTAACTTCTCTTCTGTTTACTCTCCCCCTTGTTAGGACTTACACCTTCCAGGGGTTATAAACGGGTGCCTGAGGTCAGACGCCCGTCGGGGTCAGAGAGAACAGCCAGGATGAGGGATCAGCCAGAAGCTTGGTATAAGAGCGAGGAAGGAGATGATATGAAATGACGGTGAGATTAATGAAAGGAAAGGTGATGATGAATTGAGGAAATGAATGGCGGTGAGAAAACCCGCCCAGAGGCCGCTTTATCCGCCACAAATCCCAGATGCGGTTCCCTGGGATTCAACCCGGGCTTCCTTGGTGAGAGGCGAAGGTTCTAACCACTCGGCCACGGTGCCGCCTCTTTGTCCTGATTCACTTATTCTTTCTCTGTTTACCTCCCTGTTGTTACAGCTTAACCTTCCAGCACTTAAAAACGGGTGCCTGGGGTCAGACGCCTGTCGGGGGAGCACAGCTTTTGGATCAGGGAGAACAGTCAGGATGGGGAATGACCCCGAAGCTTAGTATGAGAGCGAAGAAGGAGATGATATGAAATGGCGGTGAGATTAATGAAAGGAAAGATGATGATAGAGTAATTGGTGGCATGGATGGTCTTGGGATCTTATCCTGATTCACTTATTCTATCTCTGTTTACCCTCAGTGTTGTTAGGGCTTAACTTTCCAGCACTTAAAAATGGGTGCCTGGGGTCAGATGCCTGTCGGGGAGCACAGACTTTGGATCAGGGAGAACAATCAGGATGGGGGATCAACCCGAAGCTTAGTATGAGAGCGAAGAAGGAGATGATATGAAATGGCGGTGAGATGAATGAAAGGAAAGATGATAGAGCAATTGGTGGCATGAATGGCGTTGGGAAACCCGGGAACCCGGCGGAAAACCGCCCAGACGATGCTTTGTTCACCACAAATCTCAGATGCAGTTTCCTGGGATTGAACTCGGATCGCTTTCGTAAGAGGCGAAGGTTCTTAACACTCGGCCACGGCGCCGCCTGCTTATTCTGATTTACACGGAGAATAATCATTAGATTAATGGGTAGAGACAATCATGTGACTGTTTTACAACTACATATCACATGCCAATTTTATTGACTTTTGCTTCATTTTCCTACACGTTTTATGAAACATTCTGGAGTTATTGGTGATAATCTGCCCTCAAACAAAATTCTCTTTCAGAAATTTGCTTGCTGCCACCAAATCCAGCGCAGTTTGCGTTTTAATTACGACCAACCAATTAATTTAATATGGAAGGCATCTAGGGAACTTGGCTACAACATGACAAAGCCACGAAAAACTTGCTGCAACTGGTGACGGAATTCTCTGCCTTTGATGTGAGCGCGGTGCTGGAGCGTGTGTATCATTCCACAGCCTTCTCAAATATGCTTTGATAAGCGCACTACAACAGGTGGAAAGCCCTCGTTAAAAATGCAACTTGCTACCGTTAAAGGGACTAACACCAGCATGCACATCTTGTGCAGTAATTAATGTTAACTGGCAGATTTCTAGGTTTTTACTAAGTTGAATACTGTGTTTAATACTCTGAAAGATTTTAATTCCTAACCAACCATCAGAGGCTATGTTTTGCACGATCATTTTCTACCTAGATCAAGTGTCGCCGTCTAGCGTCATTTTTCTTAGTTCGTTATTTCTAAAAATGTATTCTTTCGTATCTGTTATTCAGAAAATTAATGAATGTTATGTTGCGCATTCCATTTTCTTTGCATGTCCAGGACATTTAAACAATGAATAACGAATTCCCATTTGAGAAAAAGTATTGCAAAATTTAAGGGAATAACAAGCAATATCTCGAAAATGGTTCACTCAATGAAAAAAAATGTATATGACATAAATTGTGTATTTTAACGCGATCTACAATTTTTTGTAGTAAAAGTTTGTCTATATCTTATGGTTTACCAGTTATGCAAAAGTCGTTCACGATGAAGAATACTTTTGGAGACATTCCCAGAAAATTCAAAATATAGACTTTGTCTGTCATGAAAGTATCTTATATCTATGATATTTTAATCAAAATCGATAGACCATTTTTGAGAAAATTGAAAGTTTCGATAAATTTTCCATGTAAAAGGTAATCTGGGGTGGGGGATTTTCTTGAAAATCTTCGTGTTGCATCTCTGGAAGATATTAAACCTAAATACCAAGTTTGGTGTTTATCGACTGTTCGTTTCTGAGTTATGCTGTTCACAGACACACACACGGACATGTTTCCAAAAATGCTTTTCTTGGATTCAGGGGGCCTCAAAACATATATTTCCGGTGAAATCTCGGTATCGAATTTTTGGGTGGAATACAATACTTCCTCTACTTGCTATACGTAGTAGAGAAAGTAAAAATGGTCGAAATATTTCAAATTTGATTTAAATTGCTTTGAAATTACGGGAAGGGAGGAGGTTTCTGGCGTAGTGCACGGACGCTTACACTGTTTGGATTGGGTTGGCCTCGATGGAAAACGTGGTTCCAACACCCATAGGAGATTTGGTGAGTGTGTGATTCCTGGACAGGGTTGTGCGAGATTTTGTCGCCCCCACCCAGGTTCTTCGAAAGCCTTCCCTTTATGTAGAGGCGCGTACAAAGTGGTGTATCCACTTTCGTCCTGCATAAGCGGGAGGCCTAATGGAAATCCACTCGAATGGCGCCTTTCCTGTAATGGCGGGGAGAGGGAGGAATTTCAGCTCCGGGTAGACTTTGTTAGCTGTATGTCCTTACGCATGAAACAATCGCTGCAATTACAGTTAGGGTTTTATTGTCACGACTATGGATTAATTAAGCAACTTCCCGAACCTTTCCACACTTAAAGCCATAGCAACGGGGCCGAAACTCGATAAGCATGCAAAACTAGAGATTGCAACAGGGGATACCGGAATCTGTAAAGAAGACTAAAAGAGGAAAATGTTTAAATTTTAACATCACAATTTTACGAGGGCTGATCAATAAAGACTGAGACTGGTTTTTTCTGTAGTTTCCTTGATAGTTTTGTGTCTCCACCACGAATACTTGAAAAGAGCAAGGTTTCATGTATAATGTCCATAAGCGACAGCACTCTCGTAACGGTTGGTTGGTAGTAATGCTGTATATTGTTGACCCTACTTGAATTTCGCATACCACAAAATGGAGGTGACACGAGAGGAGCAATACAGCGCAATACAATTTTATTTTCGTTTAAATTATACAGCCTTGAAGCTTTCGAAAAGCTGAAGCAAGCATACGGTGAAGATGCACTACCTCGTGCAACAGTGACTTCAAAGAAGGGCGAGTCCTCTGTGCTAAGCAAGATGGGCCTGGTGTTTCGGAATGGAATGATTTACCAGCATGCAGATCCCCCCTCACACTACTGTTACAGCAGCTACTACACGTCAGTATTGGCTACATTGAGGAAGCACATTACAAGGAAACGTCCAGAACATCATCGGAATGGGTGGCGACTTCATCACGAAAACGCGCGGCCTCACGTCGCAAATCATGTCCAGGATTTTTTGGCTAAATTCAACATTACCTGTGTGCCGTATCCGCCTTAAAGACCCGGTCTTACCCTCTGTGATTTCTTTTTATTCCCATTACTAAAGGAAAAGCTCCGGGGCATTCGATTTGAGAGCACTGAAGCAGTGCTAAAGAAAAGTGAGGCGATTTTCAAAGACCTGACAAAGAATGGCCTGCACCATGTGTTCGAGGACTGGCAGAGACGCTATAAAAAGTGCATTCAGTTAGGAGGGGACTACTTTGAAAAAGATCATGTCAACATTGAAATGGAGTAATCATTATATGTGAAAAAAATCAGTCTCAGCCTTTATTGATCAGCCCTCGTATTAACAAAGGATGTTAACTTAACCTTATACGCTCTTCACAAGGAAGTCATCGTCCAAAACTCCTCCTTGCCACGAGGCAGGTGCAGAGAGCATACCACACTATTGCTTACATTAAGAAGTGTTTCTGCCTAGAGAGGTCGAACAATTAATCCCTAATCATTTTATATGCAATCATCCCCACCCCTGCTTCCTATCAAAAGCATCATCAAAGCCACCAGTATATTCTGGACTGATTTAGAATAAAATCAAGCTACTAACATTTGGGTTCATATTTCCAGAATGAACAGGTCTATCAAGCTCGTTCTGGGAGGACCGATCCATGTTAGGCATACCAACCCTACTTTACATGTGCTCGCCACATCATATTGGGCATGAAGACGTGTAGATTTGCTTGATGTTTTAAAATTTAGGGGATGGTACACTGAAATCTTGTGTAAATCTCGCGAAAACTCACATTTGTATCACATGAGCAAAAACATACTTAAGCCTATAATTTACAATATATTTTCGATATTGTGGTTACCTATATTTATATAAAGTAGTTTAAAAATCTGAAAAAATTGTCTTTCAATTTATAATTTTAAGTTTTTGAAAATTATTTTATCACTGCATTTGCTTTTGAATATGTTCCACATTATATATTACATAATTCCGAAAGTAATGCCTTCTGTTTATTTTCATGGAAACTACAATAGATACAGAAAGCACAATAACACAGTTAAATAGAGAAAGATTTTAGCTACATACTGTTATTCTCCACATAATCACCACCATTCCTTATACACTTTTGCCAACGGTGAACAAGAGCCTGCATGCCAAGCTCTATGCTGGCCTTAAAATTCCATACTTTTTCCATGACATCGCGAGAAACAGCTGAAAATCGACAGGATTTTAAAGGAATGGCTAAGTATAGAACAATTGGAATAATAAATAACGGATACCTTAGAAATGGCTGATGCCACGATAAAGTTATTAGAATTAATTTGTGTGTTTTAAAGAGATCTACATTTTTTGTGTAGTACGTTTTTGTCTATCGGTTAACGTTTACCAGTTATACCTGATTACACAAAATTCGTGGTGTGGACTTTACAATGCTGTTCCCAGATAATTCAACATATGCATTTTATTTCTCATGTAAATGTCTTTAAAAGATGGTATTTTTATTATAATCCTTAGTGCCATTTTTTAGAAAATAAAAATAAATCGAAAAATGTTCCATCTAAAGGGTAGTTTGGTGATTTTCTTGAAAATCCTCATTCCGCATCTTTGGAAGGTATTGAACCTAAATACCAAGTTTTTTATCCGTCTTTTCGTTTTTGAATAATGGTGTTCACAGACAGACATACACGCATGCGCAAACATTTTTCTAAAATTCTTATTCGGATTCAGGTTGCTTCAAAACACGTATTTCCAGTAAAATACTGGTATCGAATTTTTAGGTGGAATACAATACATTCTCTACCTACTGTGTACGTGATAGGGAAAATAAAAAAATTTAATTTACGCCATCGCTAACACATTTTGTTATAATAAGTGAGGGACAAAAACGCGGTTTTGAATGTTACGTGTCACAAAAGCTAGAGTAGTCTCTGACCTGATACCCACGGCGCATGCGCAGAGGAATATGCGATGACCATACTCCAGAATTACTCCCATCCTTCCGTTGCTATGGACCCGACATTCCAAAGCTTCCTGTAAACCCTAGGATTAAAGTGAATAATTTACACTAAAATGATCGCTCAAACATACCCTCTATTATTGAATAGGGATAAACTATACCAAAATGTCATCAGGTTAATGTTGCTGACAGAAGCGAGCACATGAGTCAAACATAACCTCTTTCAGACGACGCAACAGTCTGCAAATTAAGTGTTCCATGGTGACAAGTGGAGATGAATTAATGTAATACTGAGATACTAATTACTGACTTTATATTTTCTGTTGAAATAAGCAGAAATCTAGTTAAGAGGCATAAAATATACCTATTACACGAATCTAATGCGCACCTTTTTTCACCAAATGTAGTACTCAAATCGCGGTGCGCACTAGATTCGCTGGCGCATGAGATTTGAGTGCAAATCCGTTCCGTAGACCGCCAGTAACTTCATTCAAATTTTTCGTTTATTACGTCACAATGGATTGCTGGAGTTAACATTCATCAGGAAAATCGCGACAAGCTAGTCGCTCATTTTTCATTGGCCTATTATTGAGTTACGATATGAAGGGCAAGGGCAAACAGAGAAGAACGTCTTATGATTCTTCTTTAAAGCGTAAAGTAATCCTTTATGCTGAAACAAAAATGGTAACAGAAAGGCAGGAAGGAAGTTCAATGTACCAGGGAGCAATGTTCGCTTGTGGCAAAAACAGAAATTGGCATTATTTGCCACTAAAGCCAGTAGGAAGAAATTTACGGGTCCTCGCACAGGAAGACATACTGAAGTTGAAGAAAAAGTATTGGAATTTGTGCGTGAAAGCAGGAAGAATGAGTAACCTGTGACTAGTGACACTATACGAAAGAAAGCTAAAGAGGAGGCTAAAGTTCTTGGTATTCCGAAACAAGAGTTTAAGGATAGCCGTGGATGGGTGGATCCTTTCATGCAGCGGACGCCGTACAACAATGTGCCAGAAGCTTCCTGCACATTTTGAGAACAACCTACAAACGTTTCAGCGTATATCATTTCACTTCGGAAGAAAAAAATATCTGATGTGTTACACTCACATGACTTTCTCTACTCTCGTACAAACTAGTTTTACAAACGCTTATTCTCCATATGCTTCATGTTAATCGAGATGTTAATCTTATTGCTAATTTTCTTATACGGGCAAGGGGAATATGGTAGGCTTTAAGCGATAGTCAAGTATTTTAAGAGCTAGTTGCTATGTGGCGCATTCCATTTACTTTGCATGTCCAAGACATTAAACAAATGAATAACGATTTGAGAAAATCAGTATTGAAAAATTTAAGGGAATAACAAGCAATATCTCGAAAATGGTTCACTCAATGAAAAAAATGTATATGAAATAAATTGTGTATTTTAAAGCGATCTACATTTTTTGTTGCAGGAAAATTTTGTCTATCTCTTATGGTTTACCAGTTATGCAAAAGTCGTTCACAATGAAGAATACTTTTGGAGACATTCCCAGAAAATTCAAGGTAAACATTTTATTTGTCAGGAAAGTATCTTAAATATATGTTATTTTAATCAAAATCGTTAGAGCTATTTCTGAGAAAATTAAACTTTTCGAAAAACGTTCCATGTAAAGAGTAATCTGGGGTGGGAGGATTTTCTTGAAAACCTTTTTGTCGCATCTCTGGAAGATGCTAAACCTAAATACCAAATTTGGTGTTTATCCTGTTCGTTTCTGAGTTATGCTGTTCACAGACACACAGACACACACACGGACATATTTCCAAAACGCTTTTTACTTTCTCTACCACGTATACTAAGTAGGGGAAATATTGTATTCCACCCAAAAATTCGATACCGAGATTTCACCGGAAATACATGTTTTGAGATTCTCTGAATCCAAAAAAAGCATTTGTGTGTGTGTGTGTCTGTGTGTCTGTCTGTGAACAGCATAACTCAGAAACGAACAGTCGGATAAACATCAAACATGGTATTTAGGTTCAGTATCTTCCAGAGATGCAACACGAAGATTTTCAAGAAAATCCTCCCACCCGAGACTACCCTTTACATGGAACATTTTTCGAAAATTTTAATTTTCTCAAACATGGCTCTAACGATTTTGATGAAAATATCATATGTTTAAGATAATGTCATGAGAAATGAAATGTATATCTCGAATTTTCTGGGAATGTCTCCAAAAGTATTCTTCATTGTGAACGACTTTTGCATAACTGGTAAACCATAAGAGATAGACAAAATTTTACTACACAAAAAAATGTAGATCGCGTTAAAATACACAACTTATGTCATATACATTTCTTTTGTTGAGTGAACCGTTTTCGAGATATTGCTTGTTATTTCCTTAAATTTTACAATACTTATACTTTTTCTCAAATTCGTTATTCATTTTTTTTATGTCCTGGACATGCAAAGAGAATGGAATGCGCCACATAGCAACCAGCGTTAAAATATTGGACTATCGCTTAAAAGCTACCATATTTCCCTTGCATCTACAAGAAAATTACCAATAAGATTGACATCTCGATATCTCGATTAACATCGAAGCATATCTCATGATATAATATATATTATGAGAGATAATATGATATATTATATCATGATATAATATATCATATTATCTCGAAGCATATGGAGAATAAGCGTTTGTAAAATTAGATTGTACAAGAGTAGAGAAAGTCATGTGAGTGTAACACATCAGATTTTTTTTACTTTCTCTACTACGTATAGTAAGTAGGGGAAGTATTGTATTCCACCTAAAAATTCGATACCGAGATTTCACTGGAAATACATGTTTTGAGACCCCCTGAATCTAAAAAAAGCATTTTTGGAAACATGTCCGTGTGTGTGTCTGTCTGTTTGTGTGCCTGCCTGTGAACAGCATAACTCAGAAACGAACAGTCGGATAAACACCAAACTTGGTATTTAGGTTCAGTAGCTTCCAGAGATGCGACACGAAGGTTTTCAAGAAAATCCCCCCACCCCAGATTACCCTTTAAATGGAACATTTTTCGAAAAGTTTAATTTTCTCAAAAATGTCTCTAACGTTTTTGATTAAAATATCATAGGTTTAAGATATTTTCATGACAAATGGGATAAGTATATAGACTAATGTAATAAATTAGGACGGAAAGGATTTGCTTGGGCAAGAACAGGAGCTAGTAAATTGAAGGGTATAGGACAAGATGTATATTATTGTATATTATATTGTAAGCAAACAAAGACATGGAGAGATCAGGTTTGGCAAAAGGATTGAGAAAGTTTGAAATGGGAAATAGTAATAACGAAAATTTTGAATGTAAAATGGGAAAAAATATAAAAGCCATGGGATAGTATTTGGGTAAGGTAAAGAGAAAATGGGTAAGAATAGTTACAAAGAGAGAGGAAAAAGACATAGAAAATGGATGATTATTATGAACAAAAGATAGTGAGCCTTCATTACGCACATAACTTTAAGTTGTGTGTATTGAGGACATAAATTAATATAGGTAGGTTACTAAGAAGTTATAAATGTAGGTTTGTCAGTACATAGTAAAATAGAAAAACAGACATTTGTGTTGTGCTCTATTGGGGTAACTATTAAGTAAATAAATGTAAATTTCTATGTAAAAGGAGTGATTGTATTAATTGAATAAATTGAATTAAATCATCTGATACTTACATATACAATAAATCCACTGTTGTAATAAATAAATTTACATAAAATACCTATTACCTATTTTCTGACATTGATGGGCTTTACATTCGATATAAACCCCTTTTTTCATAATTTTAAGTTTCAAATATGGGGTGCTCATAGATTCGTTGGCACGTTAGATTCACGTAAATAGGGTATCATGGTAAAGTAAAGTAATATAGGTAAAGTAATAAAATATTTTATTTAGTCACAGATCGCTTTCATGTTCTGAGGAAGTATTTTTAACACTTAAATAATATCAGTTTAATTATATATTATAGCTAATTCAATAACATCGCGCCTTAATGAAATACGTGTATGTAACAATATATAAAAAGTGTATATTACAGTCATTATATGTGTTTATATTATTGTATACATGTGCAATAATGTTATGTGAATGTATTACGTAATTTAATAATGTAGGAGCTGTGAGAATAACAGGTTAAAATTGCTAACAATGAGGCAACCTTGAGGCAATAATGAATTTGAAAGTTTAACAATACTACTTGTATTTCTTGGAAGCAATAATGTAATTTTTGTGACAGTTTATAAAATAGCCAATCAACAACAAAAAAGCTTATGTTAAATATAAGTATTCTATTGGATTAGGAATAGCCGATCAGAGACTTGAAATACAGAAATTTACAAATTTAGACTGTAGAAATCAAGTCAGTTGCTTGTAAACAGCGCTCATAACTGGACGCGTTGGTTGTTGACAGTGTTCCTAACCGGACACGAGATGTGTCCTCGAGAAATTTAATACGTATTCGTGTGAGACGAAAATAGTTTACGGTTAAAAAGTGCAAGTAATTAATTAAAAATAATTTCACAGCCCTCTATATTAGTGAAGTGTTACTTAAATTGTATCAATAATTAATAAAAAGGAGTGAATTAAAAATTATAATCCGTATAAACCTACATTCTTCAGCCGCATCACGCTCTGTTAAGAAATCCATGTCTCTTAAAAAAAAAATACTGACGCAGCCGAGGCAAACATAAATATATAATATTTAAAGAAACAGTCGAAATTACAAAGTTAATATTTTTTAAACAGTTTTTTAACGAAGGCTCCCGGATACCATACATGCAGTTGCAACTACAAGTTCGGGTCCCGAACAGTCGAAATACGATACATCTCCTTCTGAAATACTCCTTTCTCAGTTCTTAACTACTTCTTGGAGTCAGGTTTAGCAAATTAATTTGGTTCCAACTGCACTCATTACCCTTATTAGGTTATAAATTATACAATGGAGGGTGACACCTCGCACACTGCGATCTATATAGATCTTCCAACCCCAGGAAGAAAGCGTGGATTAAAGGTAACACAGGAGCCTACAGATTGCAGGCACACATGCCACAAGGACGCGCGTAAGTCCCTACAGTCTTGAAGACCCATTCTACTGCTGGGGTTGCCTAGAGAGGGCCAAAGAGCCCTCTATTTCCACGAGAAGTATGTTTCCTTTGAGCAAGTCATACGTACCATTTGTCCAGCACCGCTATATGTCGCGAAACCTAGAAGCATACGTGAAAGATAACCGACCAAGGAAAACTACCAGGAAATCGAACTCTGAGACCTCCCGAATGCGAGCCTCATACGTTACCGTGGAGCCATTCGCTCGTCTTAGTATCCTTGGATTACTAAAGTTGTACTTGCCAAGAACTATAGCTCTTTTCTCTATTTTATTTGTTGGAGACTGTCAGTGATGCGTGTTATAATGCTCAAATATACGAGGGTTTTTGCTATTTACTTCCTCAGAAAACAATACATTGTTGAATTACTCTTAACTTTCTGGATGAGCAATACATTATGTGTGTGTGTGTGTGTGTGTGTGTGTGTTTGGCACGAAATGGTTATTGTGTTTGAGAATAACTTTCCAGACAAAGTCCATTCTTCTATCATTCGTCACAACGTATATTGTTCATGTCCTAGCAGTAAACATCCTCCAAGCAAATAAGAGACAGAGATAGAGAGGGAGAGGGAGAGCGAGCGGGGTGGACAGATGGCTTAAACCCTGCTCCTTATAATCTATCTTATATTATTCTTTAAACTCCTTTATATAGGGTGAACCAAATCTTCCTAACGGTAGGGGAAGTATTGCATTCCACCCAAAAATGCGATATCGAAATTTCACCGGAAATACATGTTTTGAGCCCCCCAAATCCAAAAGAAAAGCATTTTTAGAAAACGATCCGTGTGCATTTTATGTGTCTGTGTGTCTGTTAACAGAATAGCTCAAAAACGAAAAGTCGGATAAATACCAAACGTGGTATTTAGGTTCAAT
Source organism: Deroplatys truncata (assembly GCA_030765065.1). NCBI lineage: Eukaryota > Metazoa > Arthropoda > Insecta > Mantodea > Mantidae > Deroplatys > Deroplatys truncata. Next base: position 232,786,258 of record CM060976.1, on the reverse strand, counting down.
ATCTTTCAAAGATGGCTCTGACGATTTTTATTAAAATATAACACATTTAAGATATTTTCATGAAAAATAAAATCTTAAGTTTTCTGGGAATCTCAAGAGTCCTCTTCTATCTGAATGGTTTTTGCAAAACTGGTAAACCGTAAGAGATGGACAAAATGTTTCTTTACTAAAAATGTAGAGCACTTTAAAACACACAATTTGTCATACATAAAATTTTTTTTTGTGGAGTGACCCATTTTCGAGATATTCCTTGTTATTTGTTTGAATTTTCCAATACTTATGCTTTTCTCAAATGGGAATTCGTTATTCGTTTTTTTTTTGTCCTGGACATACCAAGAGAATGGAACGCTCTACATAGCAACCAGCTCTTAAAAGATTTGACTATCGTTTAAAGCCTACCATATTCCCCTTGCATCTACAAGAAAATTAGCAATAAGATACTTTTTGCAAATGTGTTTCTGGATTAACATGAAGTAGATGGAAAATAAGTGTTTGTAAAACTAATTTGTACAAGAGTAGAGAAAGTCATGTGAGTGTAACACATCAGATTGTGTTTTATTTAGAGTCGCTTTAACAACTTGGCCATGTTGCTTCCATACATTCGTTTACATCATACTGTGATTTTGTCCAGTTTTTCTGTCACTGTTCTCTCTCTCAGTTCTCACTATCGCTGTTCTAAGCTTTTATCTGTTCAGCTTCACTGCGAGTTCACTTCACCAATTTCACATCACTCAGGTGAACTAGTTCACCCAGTTCACTTCCTACGCGAGGCAGCCTCTTCACGCTGGACTTCACTCGGGTGTCAAACACAAGTACTTCACAACCCATCGCTCCGCGGTAACACTCGCTCAAAGAATCGCTCTTTATTTCTCCCGGGAAGCTGGCCTGCTAACTCGCTCGCTCACAGACTTACTGTCGCCACTCCTCACCTCGCGACTCGACACGCATAGCTTTGCACTCGACTCGCTTTCAACTCGTGACTGGCACTGACTGACTGACTGCTCGCTCGCTGTGTCTGGTTGGCTCTGGTGAGTCTAGGTAGTGCTGCTGTGTACCTACCCTGGGTAGGGCTTAACCACAGAGGTGATGAGATGGTTGTAGGATGGTATTTAGTTTTTAAGGCAGGGGTAGGCAGGAGGTTGCGCTATGTTTATAGACTCCTCAACGGTTGCCTTTACAAGAGCAGCATCCTTCTGCTGCTCCGCTGGTGTCTGTTATTCCAAGTAGATGTATGCTTTAAATTTTGAGTGACCACTTCTAAGGGGAGGGGGGTACTTACTATCAGCTTTGTGCTTGGCTGGTTTAGTACCTTCGTTACCGGGGATGCCCACACCTGTAACGGCGTTCTGTATGTAAGTATTCCCCCAGGGATCTGACAAGGGCGTTCTCATGTTCAATCTAGCGAAGAAATTTTGAGCCCGCACCTAAACACATCCTCTAGATATGGGAAGGCCGAGGTTTCATGTAGTAGCCTTACCGGAAAACGACGGCAGATAGAGTACATAGACCGAGGTCCCTTATTCTACATCCGCTGTAACCAGAGAAGGCAGGAGTCTGCTCCATACCTCACAGGCATAGATCATCAGGGGTATTATAAGCGCCTTATAAAGTGGACCGACATGGTGCAAGCCAGAACCGTGTATAAGGCGGTTACCGCTTCCTTAGTCCTGTTCATTGTTCCCCGCAGGTGTTCATGAAAAGTTAGGCCCTTATCAAAAGTGACGCCCAAGTATCGGATGGTCGTGAGAGCGCTCGCCCGGGGTTTATGCTGCAAGCGGCGTTATCGTTGTTTACTTCGACCGCTCGGCGCCGACCTCCCGAAAACCTTGGGCCATAACTGCTGTGTCAGAACATATGTTACATAGTTGAATAATATGGAGTCAATACTTTTATACAATTTCAAATTAGTTTATAAATGTTAATTTTGTAAGATAGGTTAATCTGTTTTTTATTTATGTTTATTGTTGAGAGTAATTTGATAGACCACTGATGCCAGTCTGTAGTCTCCACTTGGTGTACTTGGGGCAGTACACTAGAATATGTTCTCCACTGATGGAATGTTACAGCTGTCACATGTGGAGGTGCTTTATTTAAAATGAAAGATTGGGTGAATTTACAATGACCAATTCTGAGGCCAGTCGTTACTATTTGCTCTCGACTTTTGAGAGTCCGGAGAGGTTCAAAACTGTGGCACAACCTTTGCGAGCATCATGCAGTTTGCTTTCTGAGTTGGACCAAGCCTTCTTCCATTTTTCAATAAACCTTCATTTTGTATAGCTTATGATATGTTGGTGTAGCATAAGTATAGGTCACTGAGAGGTTGTCGAGTAGTGTCCTTTGTGGCTTCATAGGCTTTATCGTTTCCCTTAATGCCCATATGTGATGGGATCCATGCATGGGTTACTTGTTTTCTGAAGTGTAGAGTTGTATAATGTAGGTGGAGAATATGTTGTGTAATGAAGTGTGAATGCTTTGAATTCTGGCTGGCATGAAGTGTATTTAATGAGTATGTGTAGATGATAAAATTGCTATCCACAATAGAATCGATGATTTATGAAGGGCTTTCTTGACTGCAAAGACTTGTCAGGAAAATATGGAAATATACTGTGGTAACGAATAAAGCATAATGTGGGTGGGATACACTACTCCACAGTCGTAACTATTGGTCGTTATTGATCCATCGGTGAAGATTTCTGTAGTATCTGTATAATTTTCCTGTAAATTGAAGTACATTTTTTTAAGATGAAAGAAGGTGTATGGAGTTTTGGATCAGGGTGAAGCTGAAGCTTGGCTGTAGGACATTGGAGCTGCTATGGATGTATGTGTGTTGTGAACTGTTTTGTATGGATTTTAGGGATTTTAAAATCCATTTCTTCCAGTATTCAGCAATTCTGGTATGAAAAGGTTTAATCTGGTGTTGTATGAGTAGGAATAATGTAGAGATATATTGCAAAAGTTGGATATGAACCAGTCTTGATGGCGTACAATAGACTCATTCGTCAGTCAGCTGCAACCGAAAGTGGGACTAGTGGCATATCACTTTAAAATTTCAAATGGAAGTAAGGGTCAAATAAGTTACGATTAGACAGAGCCCTTCAACTTTCGTAGGAAAAGTTTTTATTAATTCACACCCTTCCAGGGGAAGAAACTATGTTTATTTTTGATGAGATTAGGCTGCATTTGTCCAGTTGCTTGTACACGAGCAGCAAGACGCCTGGCAAGCACTTTGAGGGCATCTCTTAGCGTACATACGCCCGGCAGCATATCAAAACCTTCCTCATTTGTAAAAACCACCATTATTTTTAAAAGAATTAACGTATTCCTGATCATTGTTAACTTTTATGCTTATTTCATTAGCCACAAAGGATATCTGATTGATACATTTACATGACTTTCTCTACCCTCTATCGTTTATTAGTGGGTATTCACACTGCTTTATTTCTCTACCTACTACATTTTAATCCAAATAAACCTTTTGCAGAAATTGCTACATTACATATTTCGTTATAGATACAAAGGGAACAGCGATAGTAAAAGTTTTAAGAACTGGACGCTATATAATGGCCTTAAAATTCAGTCTTTCCATGCAATCGCAAGAAACAGCTGAATGTTGACAGGACTTTAAGAGAATGACTAAGAAATGAGCAATTCGAGCCTTTAATAACGGATATCTCAGAAATGACTTCTGCCACAAAAACTTATTTAAAATAAATTGTGTGCTTTAAAGAGATCTACAATTTTTGTGTAGTATGCTTTCGTCTATCGCTTAACGTTTACCTGTTATACAATATTACACAAAATTCCTTCCGAATGAAGACTTCACAGGCTTTTCCCAGAAAATTCAATATATACATTTTAGTTGTAATGTATGTATGTTTAATATATGCCTTTTAATAATAATCGTTAGGAACGTTTTATAAAATCAAAAATTGCAAACAAATTGCCCATATAAATGTTAGTCGGGAATGAGCGCTAATAGATACTCTGCAATAGCGTAATCCTTTTTCTTAACACCAGTTTCTTAACTCTCCATGCTCTGTAACTCAACTGTTTTACAATGATTCTTATATTTCTGCTACAAGGCATGAAAATAAGACATCAGAATACAATCACGTGACCAGGTGCACCAAAGAAAGCGATTGCTGATGTATTAACCTGCATTCCCATAAAGTTCGAAACTGAATACGAACAAAGCATGTCAGGTGTATTTATGCGGCAGTTTATTTTCGCCGATAGTCACACTGACATGAATTCGTTCAGCTTTTGTCATGGTGCGGCACGAGGCGTGCTTAGAAGTACCTGAAAATAAACTTCATTGAAATGTGAGCAACTAATGGCGTAGTAGACATCAGCACTAGGGCTCGGGGCCTACAGGGGCCACCAAAACACAACCGATTTGGGAATTGTTTATTTTACTGACCACAGGCTTTCATAAACGCTACCAGGTTTGTTATGGGGTTCGCTTTGGGAGAGGGGTAGCTCAGGGTTATAAGTTGCGGGGAGCTGGAGGGGTGGAAAAGGGTGACAATATTAGGCGTCTAATTCTTATTCCAATAGAGAATTTAATCTTTCTAGTAAATAATTTAAGCTACATAGCAAGAGGGAGAGATCTAGACAGCGTTTGAGTTTACCTGTAAGACGAAAGAAATCCGGCGTTCCATCTTTGCCATACCTAGGGCCTATGTCGAAGTTAAAAGCTAGCACTAAATAAGCTTAAAGTACCGACAGTCACACAGTTCTACAGGCCATGTGATAAGCAGACCATGAGCCTAAAAAAATCTTAAGTTTAAATACCCGAAGAGTGTGCTGACCACGTGCTTTAGTCAGCACTGACGTAGACGGCGTCAAAATGATTTGCATAATCTATCCACCGGTCGAACTTTCCATGAACCTTAGATGATCATTTCCCCTAAAAAACCATATGATCTAGCCGCTGCTTACATAAACATCCGAGAAATAACTCGCAAGTACTCTAAACTCAGTTTCGTGGTTTTACTTAAATTTCGTCCTGAATATATCGAACATTTAAAATTTTATTTGTCACCTTCATTAAAAATGTAAATATAACCATCACAATATGTTTTATGTAGGAATTATTTCAAACTAGTCAAGAAGGCTTTAACATGTAGAAAGAGTCTTCAAATGTTTATTCCTATTAACAAGGTCTTACGATGGAAAGAAAAGAGGAGGAGAGGAAACAAGCCTTGCAAACTTAAGCATGTGTATTAGGTGAGCTTAGGAAAGGTTCAGACCTGATGTGATACATTCTCACGACTTCCTCTATCTTATTAGTGAGTATACAAACTATACTTACTAAAGCTTATTTTTCTATCTACTACATTTTAATCTAAATAAACCTTTACAAAAATAGCTACATTACACATTTCATTATAGATAGAAAGAGAACAGCGATAGTCAAATGTTTAAGAACGCTATATGCTGTGCTTAAGATTCCATGCTGTTTGAATATAATCGCGATAAACAACTGAAAATCGGCGGGATTTGAAAAAAATGACAGTATGGAACAATTCGAACCATTAATAATGGATATCTTGGAAATGGCTGATACCACAAAAAGTTATTTGAAATAAACTGTGTGTTTTAAAGAGATCCACACTTTTTCTGTGGTACGTTTACGTCTATCACTTAAACGTTTACCAGCTATACAAAATTACACAGAATTCCTTACGAATAAGAGGAATTTACACGCTACTCCTAGAAAATTCGAATATGTATTTTGTTTGTCATGTAAATAGTTTTCATATATGGTATTTTAATAAAAATCGTTAGCCTATTTTTAGGAAGTAAAAGATTTCGTAAGATTTTCCATGTAAAGGGTATTTAGTGATGAGAGATTTTCTTGAAAATCTTCGTGTCGTATATTTTGAAAGTGCTAATATTTGAGGCGGTATTTTTAACACTTAAATAATTTCAGTCAAATTATATAATATATAAATTCAATAACAGCTAGCCTTGAAGCAATATGTGTACATAATAATTTTTAAACTGTATGTAACATCATTGCATATGCTTATATTATTGTATCCATGTGTAATAATGTTATGTGAATATGTTACGTAATTTAATAATGTAGGAGCTGTGAGAATAATAAGTTAAAAGTTGCTAATAACCAGGTAACAATGAGGTAACCTTGACTCAATAATGAGTAAAAAAGTTTAACAGTACTACTTGTGATTCTTGGAGTAACAATAATGTAATTTTAGTGACAGTTTATAAAATAGCCAATCAACAACCAGAAAAAGCTTTAGTTAAATGAAGGTACTCTATTGGAGTAGGATTAGTCAATCACAAACTAAAAAGGAGAAAAATTTACAAATTTAGAAGTTAGTTGCCTGCAGACAGCGTTACTGAACACACGCAAAAAGTGTCCTCAAGAAATATAATATGTATTCGTGTGAGACGAAAAATAAGTTTATGTGTTAAAAAGTGTAATTAATTAATAAAAAGAATCTCACAGCTCTCTATATCAGAGAAGTGTTATTTAAATCGTATCAAGTATTAATAAAAGGAGTGAAGTAAAATTATAATCTGTATAAGCCTACATTCTTGTTGCACCACAACCCTGCTAAGAGAAACGTGTCTCTAACAATAATACTGACGCAGCCGAGGCAAACATAAATATATAATATTTAAAGAAACACTTAAATTACAAAGATAATATTTTTTTTAAACTTTGGGCGAAGATTACCGAAAACTGTTTGCTATACGCGCGGTTGCCACTACTACAAGTTCGGCTCCCCAACAGTTGAAATATAATACATCATCTTCAAACTGACTTTCCACACGTAACAGCAACAAACATTTTCTCAAATTTGGCGCCAGAACGTGGGGCCAAATAACGAAACAATACTACATTTTGGAAAGGTAGAATCAGATGACTGAAAAATTCAATGCCATAGCCGGGATTTGAACCACGGATCTCCCGGTCTCCGTCCGGTTGCTCTAACCACTGAGCTACCATGGCAACATGCCGACACGACATTAAATTCTCCAGCTGATTCGCATTTTTCCCGGTAAACCACAAGGAGATCTCAAATTGTATTGAGATGTCATACCCCAATGGCGACTTACAAACATGTAAGTACTTAAGTCCCGGGCTTTATAGTTGCAACCACTATTAGCTCAGTGGTTAGAGCAACCGGACGGAGACCGGGAGATCCGTGGTTCAAATCCCAGCTATGGCATTGAATTTTTCAGTCATCTGATTCTACCTTTCCAACAGTGTCCAACACACGGCTTGTGTGAAAGAACAATTAATTGCATTAATTGACCTAATAGTGGTTGCAACTATAAAGCCCGGGACTTAAGTACTTACATGTTTGTAAGTCGCCATTGGGGTATGACATCTCAATACAATTTGAGATCTCCTTGTGGTTTACCGGGAAAAATGCGAATCAGCTGGAGAATTTAATGTCGTGTCGGCATGTTGCCATGGTAGCTCAGTGGTTAGAGCAACCGGACGGAGACCGGGAGATCCGTGGTTCAAATCCCGGCTATGGCATTGAATTTTTCAGTCATCTGATTCTACCTTTCCAACAGTGTCCAACACACGGCTTGTGTGAAAGAACAATTAATTGCATTAATTGACCTAATAGTGGTTGCAACTATAAAGCCCGGGACTTAAGTACTTACATGTTTGTAAGTCGCCATTGGGGTATGACATCTCAATACAATTTGAGATCTCCTTGTGGTTTACCGGGAAAAATGCGAATCAGCTGGAGAATTTAATGTCGTGTCGGCATGTTGCCATGGTAGCTCAGTGGTTAGAGCAACCGGACGGAGACCGGGAGATCCGTGGTTCAAATCCCGGCTATGGCATTGAATTTTTCAGTCATCTGATTCTACCTTTCCAACAGTGTCCAACACACGGCTTGTGTGAAAGAACAATTAATTGCATTAATTGACCTAATAGTGGTTGCAACTATAAAGCCCGGGACTTAAGTACTTACATGTTTGTAAGTCGCCATAATACAATTTGAGATCTCCTTGTGGTTTACCGGGAAAAATGCGAATCAGCTGGAGAATTTAATGTCGTGTCGGCATGTTGCCATGGTAGCTCAGTGGTTAGAGCAACCGGACGGAGACCGGGAGATCCGTGGTTCAAATCCCAGCTATGGCATTGAATTTTTCAGTCATCTGATTCTACCTTTGCAACAGTGTCCAACACACGGCTTGTGTGAAAGAACAATTAATTGCATTAATTGACCTAATAGTGGTTGCAACTATAAAGCCCGGGACTTAAGTACTTACATGTTTGTAAGTCGCCATTGGGGTATGACATCTCAATACAATTTGAGATCTCCTTGTGGTTTACCGGGAAAAATGCGAATCAGCTGGAGAATTTAATGTCGTGTCGGCATGTTGCCATGGTAGCTCAGTGGTTAGAGCAACCGGACGGAGACCGGGAGATCCGTGGTTCAAATCCCGGCTATGGCATTGAATTTTTCAGTCATCTGATTCTACCTTTTCAACAGTGTCCAACACACGGCTTGTGTGAAAGAACAATTAATTGCAATACTACATTTTCTCAAATATATGCCCATACGTACGGATGAAGCAAACATTTTCTCAAATTGGCGCCCAACTTAGGGCTATTAAAAACATATTTTCTCAACTTAAATGCAGTTTTGGTAAATTTGTAACATTTCGTTTTTGAGTTATGCTGTTCACACACACTCACAACACACGAAACGTTTTTTAAAAATCCTTTTTTAATTCAGGGGGCCTCGAAACATGTATTTCCGGTGAAATCTCGATATAAATGTTTGGTTGTAATACAATACTTGTTTTACTTACTGCAAGTACGTAGTAAAGAAAGTGAAAATAGGTTTCTGTTAGAATGGGTAGAGAAACTCATGTGAACATAACACCAAATTTGTGAGATATACCGTTCATATATACTCGGTAATATATTGATATGGAAGTATTAGCTGGAATACAATACTACCTCTACCTACCGTAGGTAAGCGGCAGAGAAAAGGTAGCGGATAGAGAAATGCGTACGGCTGTCAGAAAGAGTAATGTTGTCGAGATATGCAAATCCTGCGGAAGGGTCTCGACTGTTGAGAAAAGCTGTTTTGGGGGATCGATAACTTGACGACACGTGTTACTTCTTCTGTACCGTGAACCAAATATCCAAAATTAACTCATGTTGCCAGAAGTTGCCCTACATCGAGTTGTTTCCTCAAAGTTTGCAAGCAGCGATATTCTTAAGTCGCCATGGCAACGCTGTCGAGAAACAAATTCTACCCCTGTCGTATTGCATTTGTGCTGGGTCTTCCTTTGTGATATCAGTCTATTGTTGTTGAGCCGCCAATCGATGTTATTGAACTCAGCGCTGTTTTGTTGGCAAACTGATATTTTCATCGAAACAGATTAAAGCCTACTTTCACAATTTGAGATGGCTCCGTGGTGTAGTGGTTACCATGCTAGTCTCTACTTCCCGAGGTCGCGGGTTCAAACCCGGCGATGGATTTTTTCGAGCGTAAAAATCCTTAGCATGCCTTCCTTTGGAAGGGAAGTAAAGCCGGTGATCCCGTGTGAGGCAGTATTTTTATCACTTAGATGATATCAGTCTATTTATATAGTATATAAATTCAATAACAGCCCACCTTAAAGCAATATATGTACAATATAGTATAAAAAGCGTATATAACAGTCATTATATTTTGTTTATATTATTATGTACATGTTTAATAATGTTACGTGAATGTATGAAGTAATTTAAATATGTTGGAGCTGTGAGAATATAAGCTGAACGTTGCTAACAATGAGGTAACCTTGAGGCAATAATGAATTAGAAAGGTTAATAATGCTACCAGTAATTCTTGGAGCAATAATGTAATATTTAAAAACAGGTTATAAATAGCCAATCAACAACTAGAAAAGGCTTAAGTTAAATAAAATATTCTATTGGAGTGGGATTAGCCAATCAGAGACTTGAAATTGGGAAATTTATAAATTTAAGCGGTAAACGGCAGTCGATAGCAGACAGCGTTCCCAAACGGACGCTAGACGCGTTCCTGAGCAATTAAATACGTATTCAGTGTGAGACATGAAATTCATTACGGCAAGAATAAAATAAAGCTTACTTGCTAAAAAGTGCAAGTAATTAATAGAAAATCTCACAGCTCTCGATATCAGTGAAGTGTTATTTAATCGTGTGAAGGATTAATAAAAGGAGTGAAGTAAAATTATAATTTGTGTAAGCCTCTATTCTTCAGTCCCACTATCCCCTGCTAAGAGGTATATGCTTCTACAAATTAATACTGACGCAGCCGAGGCAAGCATAAATATATATGTAATATTTAAAGAAACATAAAAATACAAACTTGATTCCTAAACATTGGGGCGAAGGCCACCAGAAGGTGAACGTTGGGGCGAAGGCCACCGGAAACTTTGTATCGTACGTGGGGCGAACACTCCAAAAAATATCTCAAGTTTTTGGCTCCCCAACAGTCGAACTACAATACAACTTCTCCTAAAATAAACCTTCTTCACATGTAGTAGATTTACGACACATAAAAGAACCTCAAGCATGATAAAGAGGCCTCTTAGCAAACTTTCGGCCTTTCACGCTCAATATAGAATGGGACGCTAAGGACCACAACAGTTAAAGAGCGTCCATAAATAAAACTCAGTTTGTTTGAAGCTTGCACTCGGGGCAATCCTAGTATTGCTACTGCATGTATACACATTTATATTCATTTCCATTAGTGATGGGACGATACCACTATTTCTCGTTGTTCGATACTCGACACCGATACTGATTTTTGAGCAACGATACTGGATGCTCACGTTATAAAACTGTAAAGGCGATAGCTTGTTCACTGAATTGTGTTTTTACTTTCTCTACTACGTATAGTAAGTAGGGGAAGTATTGTATTCCACCCAAAAATTCGATACCGAGATTTCACCAGAAATTTTGAGACCCCCTGAATCCAAAAAAAGGCGACACGAAAGTTTCCAAGACAATCCCGCCACCCCAGATTACCCTTTACGTGGAACATTTTTCGAAAATTTTAATTTTTTCAAAAATGGCTCTTACGATTTTAATTAAAATATCATATATTTAAGATATTTTCATGACAAATCAAATATATATCTCGAATTTTCTGGGAATGTCTCCAAAAGTATTCTTCATTGTGAACGACCTTTACATAACTGGTAAACCATAAGAGGTAGACAAAACGATTATACACAAAAAATGTAAATTGCGTTAAAATACAGAGTTTATGTCATATACATTTTATTGTTGTTGAGTGAACCATTTTCGAGATATTGCTTGTTATTCCCTTAAATTTTTCAATACTTATACGTTTTCTCAAATGGGAATTCGTTATTCATTTTTTTGTCCTGGTAATGCAAAGAGAATGGAATACTCCACATAGCAACCAGCTCTTAAAATATTTGACTATCCCTTAAAGTCTAGCAATTCCCCTTGCATCTACAAGAAAATGAACAATAAGATTAACATCTCGATTGACGTAAGCATATTGAGAATAAGTGTTTGTAAAAATAGTTTGCACAAGAGTAGAGAGAGTCATGTGAGTGTAACACATCAGACGTTTAGTAGTAGTTTTCTCTCTATAAACACATTTAACTATTTTTGTATTGTACGTTAATTCCAAAATTGCTCCTGTTAGACATTACACAATTAGCAGCAACTTTTTATCTTGATAATGTCAAATGTTGTATATTCCCTATTATTCAAGTCTAATAATAATAATAATAATAATAATAATAATAATAATAATAATAATAATAAAAATAATTTCTTTGGTTTCCTCTTTATATAACTATATTTTGTGCTAAAAAGCTGTGTTCGTAACCCGAGTTGACTTGCTTAACACAAACTAACAGATGGAAGGAAAGAACAAATATTTCCCTGTGCTCTATTATCTCACGTATTAAGTTCTAATTTTCTCTGCTGGGTTCACAGATTTTTGTCACCGGACTAGGTATGTATAATGGCTGAGAGTGAGTCACCAAGTCAGGCTATTGCAGAAACGTGATTTAGTGCGTCAACTAAATCGGCTTCATCCACAACTCAGTTAACGCTGGATGTTACATGAGTAGCTCTACTCCTTCCTCCATTATTTGCATGTTTTTACTTAGACACAAGGTCTTTGGAATGCTACATTCGTCCACAGTAAACACAATCAAGGTCTGTCAAAACTATGGTCCGGCAACCCTTTGTAGACAAGTGCGAGGCAATAACGTGAAGGCTTGACTCCTTTTATTACTTACCGAGCATAAAGTTAAACGCAATAACTTTCAATAATGCAAAACTTAAAAGTATCGAAGGTTTATCTTGAAGTGTTAGACATACATACTTCAATACCACCGAGTATCGAGAGTGTCGAGGTATCGACGGTATCGAGGTCCCATCCCTAAATTCTATTGGGATTGATTTTAATCTGCCTGAAAGATTTTAAGATAGTGGCTTGAAAAATGAATTTGTGTATGTTCTTTGCGTAGCGTTAGAATGAATACGCTAATATTGTTTACAGCCTTCATAAGGGTTGCATATCGGGTGAGTCTCCTCAGCCTGCGGATTGAGAAGTTATGTAGTCTCGGCGTTGTACAGGCTAAGCCGTAAACACTGGCCACTGCATCGCGTCGTATCAATTTCGGCTGCCTTGCACCGCTGTGCGTGCAGTGACTTGCACTCGTAGCGCAACAGTGTATGCGTTGGCCTTCAGTGGTGAAGTTCTGATGCAGTAATTTGTATCACAAATTATTTAAATGTAAAGAGTGATTATAGTATGAATATGCATTTTTTGTGTGACATTAATTTGAGATATTTGTTTATTGTAATTATTGTTGAGAAGTAAGTTTTTAATGCCTTACTGAAACTGACAATAATAGCGTGCAATAATGCAGCGAGGGGGTGAGCTGTTTATCATTATTAGAAACGAGGAAGTTACGAAATGTTGGCGCGTTTTTCTTAAGAATTTTCTGGAACATTTCCCTAGAGCATATGTATTCATAATTTTCATTGGATATAAAAAATAGACGCTAATGTTGGCGCGTTTTATTAGCCAATTGCAGCTCAGTTATAATCTTTAGGCATATCTGGGTGAAGGAGTATAAAAAGAGTAGGTTAGAGGTAGAGTCCGCCAGTTCATCAAAATTCTTTGTACACTACACGTCGCATTCCCGTCAGTTCGTCGAAAATATTTGTATGATACACGTCGCTTTCAGTCCAGCAGAAATATTACACATCGGCTATCGATTTGCAAGTTACGCGTATAAGAGTTATGAAAAATCTCAAGTATGGTAAAGTTAATTATACAAAAGTTTGAAGTAGGTGGATTAAAAGTGATCAGTAAGAAGTTGTTATAACAGTTTCAGTTTGGCGAGTGTCAAGATCAATGTGTAAATGTGATAGTTAACGTGTTCGACAATAAAAGTGTAAAACAAATTTCTTCATCAGTGTTATCTTTGGATAAGAGACTCCTTTCCGTTTACACAACCTGTATAAAGAGAAGTGCTTGACCAAAAAGATCATAGCTAGCCGGAGGACAGAGAACCAAAATTAAATAAAATAACAGTAGCATTCTTTCAAACAAAAACTAATACTGCCGCAAATTGCTAACACCAGATGGAGCTAACAAACCTAACAAATGAATCACGTCACAAGATGGCTTCACCATGTTGAGTAAACACATACACAAATAACATTATAAATTTACCATCGCAAATTGGCTTCCCAAACGTGGGGCTAACAAAACATATAATAATGTTACTTCAAATTGGCTTCCCAAAGGTGGGGCTACAAAAAATGTTAAATATAAATAACATTAAACCACTATCAAATTGGCTCCCAAATGTGGGGCTCAATAAACAAATTAAATATAACATTAAAGACCACCGCAGTTCCCAGGTTCAAACACTGCACTTTAAGGTACTCTTTATGTTTAGTAAATTTAACGAGAAGTGATAGTTTGGCATGGAAGTGTCGTTTCACTTAATTAGTTTAATTATGTGAATTTCATTAAACACAAATTGTTACTTGTTAGAATATGGAAATCCACTTTTTAGTGCATTTGGAAAGAAATCATGATTTGCTAGACGTTCTCGAAACATCAACAGAATTGAAGAAGAAAAAAACTCATTTTTTCGCAGGCGTGATTTGAATATCCGACCCTCACCATGACTTCCAGAAGTTAACAATTGCGCTACTAGAACACGTTATCAAGCACCACCGTAGTCCTAATCAGCGGGCTGGTGAATGCGGTGGCCACTTGCATTTCGCATCGTCTGTAAAATACAGGGTTACCTAGTTACCAATCCGCAGGATGAGAAGACTCACGCGGTATATAATGGTTGTATTCTAAGACCAGAGACCGGCTCCGATAAGTTGATTTTTACTTTCTTTACTACTTACTGCAGCGGTACGCGCGGTTGGCAACGGGTTTGTGATTTATGAATTACAGGTGAGGTAATCCGTCTGAGAAGGGTACAGTTTTCTTGGCGCTCAGGGTAGAGGATTAGTGATTTGTTAAGTATGAGACTCTTTACTCAGGCTAGTGTGGATAAGAGATGAAAAAACATACGATAGTTCTGCTTCACTTTGCCCCGTTATGTGAAGATCCACGCAACATATTAAACGCAACATAATATTTCCCTTCATATAAAGATTATCCGTGGCGACCCCGACTACAGTTTAGAATCAATGAAGCATACTCCCCTTTCCTATTCCTGTCTTCATATAATAATTATATCAACAAGTTACTTAAGACTTTGTGAATTTAGCACATACTTATGGATGTGCATTCTGACGACGAGTAATACAGCTTCCCCTGACAAGAGAAGGACCCGAAGTGATGATGTTAAATACGTCTGAAACTGCAATCCCGTCATAGATAAGTTTCTAGCCTACTCTCCTTTTTTACTTTCTCTACTACGTATAGTAATTAGGGGAAGTATTGTATTCCACCCAAAAATTCGATACCGAGATTTCACCGGAAATACATGTTTTGAGACCCCCTGAATCCAAAAAAAAAGCATTTTTGGAAACATGTCTGTGTGTGTGTGTCTGTTTGTCTGTCTGTGTGTGTGTCTGTGTGTCTGTGAACAGCATAACTCAGAAACGAACAGTCGGATAAACACCAAACTTGGTATTTAGGTTCAATATCTTCCAGGGATGCGACACGAAGGTTTTCAACAAAATCCCCCCACCCCAGGATACCCTTTACATGGAAGATTTTTCGAAAATTTTAATTTTCTCAAAAATGGCTCTAACGATTTTGATTAAAATATCACAGGTTTAATATATTGTCATGACAAATAAAACGTATATCTTGAATTTTCTGGGAATGTTTCCAAAAGTGTTCTTCATTGTGAACGACATTTGCATAACCGGTAAACCATAAGAGATAGAGAAAATTTTACTAAACAAGAAACATAGATCGCGTTAAAATACACAATTCATGTCATATACATTTTTTTTGTTGAGTGAACCATTTTCGAGATATTGCTTGTTATTCTCTTATTGCTTTTTCTACTATGTATAGTAAGTAGGGGAAGTATTGTATTACACCCAAACATTCGATACCGAGATTTCACCGGAAATACATGTTTTGAGACTCCCTGAATCCAAAAAAAGCATTTTTGGAAACATGTCCGTGTGTGTGTCTGTGTGTCTGTGTGTCTCTGTGTCTGTCTGTGTGTCTGTTGTCTGTCTGTGAACAGCATAACTCAGAAACGAACAGTTGGATAAACACCAAACTTGGTATTTAAGTTCAGTATCTTCCAGAGATGCGACACGAAGGTTTTCAAGAAAATCCCTTCACCCGAGACTACCCTTTACATAAAACATTTTTCAAAAACTTTAATTTTCTCAAAAATGGCTCTAAGGATTTTGATTAAAATATCATATTTTTAAGATATTTTTATGAGAAATGAAATGTATATCTCGAATTTTCTGGGAATGTCTCCAAAAGTGTTCTTCATTGTGAAAAACCTTTGCATAACTGGTAAACCATAAGAGATAGACAAAATTTTACTACACAAAAATGTAGATCGCGTTAAAATACACAATTTATGTCTTATACATTTTTGTTGTTGCGTGAACCATCTTCGAGATATTGCTTGTTATTCCCTTAAATTTTCCAATACTTATAGTTTTTCTCAAATTCGTTATTCATTTTTTTTTGTCCTGGTAATGCAAAGAGAATGAAATACTCCCCATCGCAACCAGCTCTTAAACGCTTAAAGCCAATTCTACTTGCATCTACAAGAAAATTAGCAATAAGATTAACATCTCGATATCTCGATTAACATGAAGCATATGGAGAATAAGCGTTTGTAAAAGTAGGTTGTACAAGAGTAGAGAAAGCCATGTGAGTGTAACACATCAGATTTTATTTTTCAATACTTATTTTCTTAAATGGGAATTCGTTATTCATTTTTTTGTCTTTGATATGCAAAGAGTATTAATCTGTGGCAAAGGGAGTGCTGCTGCACCTAGCAACCAGGTATTAAGAGATATGTATGTGCTTAAAGGCTACTGTATTTCTATATTGCCCTTTAAATATATATTCCCCTTACATCTACAAGAAAATTAGCAATAAGATAGAGTCTGCAAATGTTTATCTTGATTAACATGAAGTAGATGGAGAATAAGCGTTTGTAAAAATAGTTTGTACAAGAGTAGAGAAAGTCATGTGAGTGTAACACATCAGATTTTTAGTTTAATTCTGCCTTTTTCTGTGCACATGCTTTTCGTGTATTCTTGTTGGTTATTTTACATTCTCTACTACGTATAGTAATTAAGGGAAGTATTGTATTCCACCCAATAATTCAATACCGAGATTTCACCGGGAATATATGTTTTGAGACCTCCTGAATCCAAAAAAAGCATTTTTGGAAACATGTCCGTGTGTGTGTCTGTGTGTGTGTGTGTCTGTGTGTGTGTCTGTGTGTCTGTGAACAGCATAACTCAAAAACGAACAGTCGGATAAGCACCAAACTTGGTATTTAGGTTCAGTATCTTCCAGAGATGCGACACGAAGGTTTTCAAGAAAATCCCCCCACCCCAGACTACCCTTTACATGGAAGATTTTTCGAAAAGTTTAATTTTCTCAAAAATGGCTCTAACGATTTTGATTAAAATATCATATGTTTAAGATAATGTCATGAGAAATGAAATGTATATCTCGAAATTTCTGGGAATGTCTCCAAAAGTATTCTTCATTGTGAACGACTTTTGCATAACTGGTAAACCATAAGAGATAGACAAAATTTTACTACACAAAAAATGTAGATCGCGTTAAAATACACAACTTATATCATATACATTTCTTTTGTTGAGTGAACCGTTTTCGAGATATTGCTTGTTATTTCCTTAAATTTTCCAATACTTATACTTTTTCTCAAATTCGTTATTCATTTTTTTGTGTCCTAGACATGCAAAGAGAATGGAATGCTCCACATAGCAACCAGCGATAAAATATTTGACTATCGCTTAAAAGCTACCATATTCCCCTTGCATCTACAAGAAAATTACCAATAAGATCGACATCTCGATATCTCGATTAACATGAAGCATATGGAGAATAAGCGTTTGTAAAAGTAGGTTGTACAAGAGTAGAGAAAGCCATGTGAGTGTAACACATCAGATTTTATTTTTCAATACTTATTTTCTTAAATGGGAATTCGTTATTCATTTTTTTGTCTTTGATATGCAAAGAGTATTAATCTGTGGCAAAGGGAGTGCTGCTGCACCTAGCAACCAGGTATTAAGAGATATGTATGTGCTTAAAGGCTACTGTATTTCTATATTGCCCTTTAAATATATATTCCCCTTACATCTACAAGAAAATTAGCAATAAGATAGAGTCTGCAAATGTTTATCTTGATTAACATGAAGTAGATGGAGAATAAGCGTTTGTAAAAATAGTTTGTACAAGAGTAGAGAAAGTCATGTGAGTGTAACACATCAGATTTTTAGTTTAATTCTGCCTTTTTCTGTGCACATGCTTTTCGTGTATTCTTGTTGGTTATTTTACATTCTCTACTACGTATAGTAATTAAGGGAAGTATTGTATTCCACCCAATAATTCAATACCGAGATTTCACCGGGAATATATGTTTTGAGACCTCCTGAATCCAAAAAAAGCATTTTTGGAAACATGTCCGTGTGTGTGTCTGTGTGTGTGTGTGTCTGTGTGTGTGTCTGTGTGTCTGTGAACAGCATAACTCAAAAACGAACAGTCGGATAAGCACCAAACTTGGTATTTAGGTTCAGTATCTTCCAGAGATGCGACACGAAGGTTTTCAAGAAAATCCCCCCACCCCAGACTACCCTTTACATGGAAGATTTTTCGAAAAGTTTAATTTTCTCAAAAATGGCTCTAACGATTTTGATTAAAATATCATATGTTTAAGATAATGTCATGAGAAATGAAATGTATATCTCGAAATTTCTGGGAATGTCTCCAAAAGTATTCTTCATTGTGAACGACTTTTGCATAACTGGTAAACCATAAGAGATAGACAAAATTTTACTACACAAAAAATGTAGATCGCGTTAAAATACACAACTTATATCATATACATTTCTTTTGTTGAGTGAACCGTTTTCGAGATATTGCTTGTTATTTCCTTAAATTTTCCAATACTTATACTTTTTCTCAAATTCGTTATTCATTTTTTTGTGTCCTAGACATGCAAAGAGAATGGAATGCTCCACATAGCAACCAGCGATAAAATATTTGACTATCGCTTAAAAGCTACCATATTCCCCTTGCATCTACAAGAAAATTACCAATAAGATCGACATCTCGATATCTCGATTAACATGAAGCATATGGAGAATAAGCGTTTGTAAAAATAGATTGTACAAGAGTAGAGAAAGTCATGTGAGTGTAACACATCAGATTTTTGGAAACACGTCCAAGTGTGTCTGTGTGTGTTTGTCTGTGAACAGCATAACTCAGAAACGAACAGTCGGAAATACACCAAACTTGGTATTTAGGTTCAGTATCTTCCAGAGATGCGACACGAAGGTTTTCAAGAAAATCCCCGTCCCCAATTTCTCTTTACATGGAACATTTTTCGAAAATTTTAATTTTCTCAAAAATGGCTCTAACGATTTTGAATAAAATATCATATGTTTAAGATACTTTCATGACAAATGAAATGTGTATCTCGAATTTTCTGTGAATGTCTCCAAAAGTATTCTTCATTGTGAAGGACTTTTGCATAACTTGTAAGCCATAAGAGATAGACAAAATTTTACTACACACAAAATGTAGAACGCGATAAAATACACAATTTATGTCATATATTTTTTTTTTGTTGAGTGAACTAGTTTCGAGATTTTGCTTGTTATTCCCTTAAAATTTACAATACTTTTTCTCAAATGGGAATTCGTTATTCTTTTTTTTGTCCTGGACATACAAAGAGAATGGAATGCGCCACATAGCTACCAGTTCTTAGAATATTTTACTATAGCTTAAAGCCTAACAATTCCCCTTGCATCTACAATAAAATTAGCAATAAGATTAACATATCGATATCTCGATTAATATGAAGCATATGGAGAATAAGCGTTTGTAAAAATAGTTTGTACAAGAGTAGAGAAAGTCATGTGAGTGTAACACATCAGAATTTTTTATACATTTTTCTCTGTTTTCATTGTCAGCATAAATCATAAAGTTTGCCTTCTTCGTGTCTAACTTTATCTCATTATTTCTGCTTGATTGAATTTTCTGTACACAAGAGTGATTTCGGTTTTCCCGTCTGTTGTACTTACAGCCAGCTGGACTTTCCCTGCTTCACGAATTCTATAGTTCCCAAGTGCTTCTTAATCACTTCTTGGCCGGTTGTTTACTGAATCCTTGCTGACATACACAATTTTAACTCGCTTCTTTTCACTCAGAAAAACAAGATTTCGTACTTTTTACCATTTATTTATTTTAGTTCATATATAGATTCTCCTATTTATTAAATTCTTTTATTTTTCTTAGCTTCCATCTTTATGTTTGCATACACTTTTGCTATCGTTAGTATTGTTTGATTTGTTGCATTGGTATTTTATTCATTTCGCAGTTATTTATACAAATCTTCTTGTGGCTTTTCATATTTTATTAATGTAGCTATTTCTCTAATTATTAATTTTATTGTTATTATTATTTTATCCAATTGCGGGTAAATGCTACAGCTTCATAACCTATAGTAATAGAGTAAGTACCTACTGCTTTCACACAAGAATTTGAATTAGAGATTTCTGTGGGAAATGAAGTTTAGTAGTCCCCCATATAAGAAAGCATTTTTACTTTCTCTACTACGTATAGTAAGTAGGGGAAGTATTGCATTCCACCCAAAAATTCGATACCGAGATTTCACCGGAAATACATGTTTTGACACCCCCTGAATCCAAAAAAAAGCATTGTTGGAAACATGTCCGTGTGTGTGTGTGTCTGTCTGTAAACAGCATAACTCAGAAACGAACAGTCGGATAAACACTAAACTTGGTATTTAGGTTCAGTATCTTCCAGAGATGGGACACGAAGGTTTTCAAGAAAATCCCCCCACCCCAGATTATCATTTAGATGGAACATTTTTCGGAAATTTTAATTTTCTCAAAAATGGCTCTAATGATTTTGATTAACGCATCATATGTTTAAGATATTTTCATGACAAATGAAATGTATATCTTCTGGGAATGCCTTCAAAGTATTCTTCATTGTGAAGGACTTTTGCGTAACTGGTAAAACGTAACAGATAGACAAAGTTTACTGCAACAAAAATGTAGATCGCGTTAAAATACACAATTTATGTTATGTACGTTTTTGTTGTTGAGTGAACCATTTTCGAGATATTGCTTGTTATTTCCTTAAATTTTTCAATACGTATACTTTTTCTCAAATGGGAACTCGTTATTCCTTTTTTTATGTCCTGGAAATACAAAGAGAATGGAATGCGCCACATAGCAACCTTTCTTAAAAGATTTGACTATCGCTTAAAGCCTACCATATTCCTCTTGCACCTACAAGAAAATTAGCAATAAGATTAACATCTCGATTAACATGAAGCATATGGAGAATAAGCGTTTGTAAAAATAGTGTATACAAGAGTAGAGAAATTCATGTGAGTGTAACACATCAGATTTCTATAAAGAAGGTCCCTCCGTGTGTTGCAAGTGTATATGTGTGTGTGTGAGTCCATGTGTCTGAGAACAATATAAATAAAACCGAAATGTTGGATGACATACCTGATGTATGGGGACATACCTGATAACAAATAAGCATAGGAAATAACAGCATATAAAACATTGGAAATGTTAAAATATTGGGAATAATTTAAAATGTGAAACCAACCTGTAACATAGCTGTAATTACAACAAGCGAGCTAGCGAACGAGAGGTGAAAGTCCATCAAAACACCCGCTAATGCCACAGGGTTCCGGCTAGAACATCAGAAAATATAAAGAGAGATCAGAGAATGGAAATATATAGAAGCATTGATCTATTTCCCGGAACTATAGGGAGTTGGTAAAATAGCAAAGAAAACATGTATTTAAGAGAAGGACAGAAACAGCACGACGCGCGACTTCAGAAATTTGGCACATTTTATTGTCATAGCATGCCATGTAACGCTACTCAAGGCGCGAATTCTGGCGTCATAGGAAAACACATAAAAAGGAAGGGAAGCCCCGAGTTTAGAGGACTCTCTGAGGTACTCTCTTGTCGTTAGTTTGCGTGCTACTACCGTAGCAACCGATATTAAAATCAGTGATGGTAGATCGGTGACGAGTTAGCAGGTCAACAGAATAACATAAAATGATAGCGGGAAGGTTTAAATTATAAGATTTGGAAAGCACTTCATAAGAGAATATTGCTAGCCTCGTGAATAGACATAATTTCTTATATAAATCAAGGATATGGGAAAATGTGTTAGTATTTTGCCTTCACCCACAAAATCTCAGAGTCGTTCTTTAACTAGATAGGGAAGGAATTCTTTCATCAGCTCTCCAACTGGCAGCCGGTAAGAACGTCTAGAAAACGAGGGAGATCCAGGAGGTACATGAGCTAACGTGTACTCCCGCTACAGTGAATAACAAAGTTGGTATTGATGTTCAGCATCTTCCAAGGATAAGACAGGAAAATAAAAAGAAAATTTCCTAACGCAAACCATCCTTTATATGGAAAAAAATTGCTTCATTTTTTATTTTATAAAAATTACTAACCATTTTGATTATTGAAGTAGGTTATTGATTCACGTATGGAAAGACAGTTGGAAGAAGGTGTATTATATTTCGACTGTTGGGGAGCCGAACCTGAAATAGTTGCAACCGCACGTATGGTAAAAAGTTTCCGGTAGCCTTCGCCCCAAGTTTAAAAATATTAACTTTGTAATTTGACTGTTTCTTTAAATATTATATATTTATGTTTGCCTCGGCTGCATCAGTATTTATATTTTTTAGAGACATGAATGTCTTGCAGGGAGTGGTGCGACTGAAGAATGTAGGCTTACATATTTTATAATTTTACTTCACTCCTTACTTCACGGTTTAAATAACACTTCACTGATAAAGAGAGAGCTGTGAGATTTTTTTTTATTAATTACTTGCACTTTTTAACACGTAAACTATTTTTGTCTCACGCAAAATACGTATTAAATTTCTCGAGGACTCATCTAGCGTCCAGTTAGGAACATTGCCTACAAGCAACTGACTTCTCAATTTGTAAATTTTGCTATATTTCATTTTCTGATTGGCTAATCCTACTCCAATAGAATACCTTCATTTAACTAAAGCTTTTTCTGGTTGTTGATTGGCTATTTTATAAACTGTCACAAAAATTACATTATTGTTGCTCCATATTGCGGCTACCATCCCCAGGAGGAAGAGATGTGATGAAGGGAACACAGTAGGCTATAGACCGCGTACAGAAAGGTCACAGAGACGCGGGGAAGTCCCTAACAGTTCCTGCCTGGAAGATCCATTCCTCTACTGGAGCTGCTCAGAGAGAATGATGGACGACCCGACAACCAAGTAGCCCTCTAGTGCCACGAAATCTAGAGACACATCCAAAAGGAAAATGATGGAAAGGAAGTCGTGATAGACGGGAAAACACCCCAGCAGTCACCTACCGACCAAGAAAAACCCGAAAAAACTCAAGGTCAATGTGGAGGATGACGAAAATCAAACACGGGACCTCCTGGATGCGAGCCTCACACGTTACCGCAGAGCCAACTTACTCTATACCAAATGTGTGAGTGTAAGTTGAACGTTTATCTGCAATAACAGGTAACAGATAGAATAATAAGCTTTTGTACTTGTGGTTTGTAGAGAAATTCATGTAAATACAACAAATAATATTTTTTAATCCTATTTCTAGCATTGTTGATTGCGACACCCACATTATTAATTCGCAGGAAGTTACTTTGACTTGAAAAACCTGGCGTATTCATTCACTGAGGTCATTAATCTCTTTAAAGTGGTACCAAAGGGAAACTCGTTGCGTTTGACACATATTCCATTATTTTATTCATGCTGTTCTACACACGCCATTCTTTGCTTCACAGAGAGGAGAATAAATGTTCCGTTTCCTCGTCATACACAAGCGACGTCTAAATGCTTTCAGCAACACTTGAAGCTATTTTTGACCCATAAATAAGGTCGGCCGTTTCGAATGTAAAGGACATTTGGACAATGACGTTTGGCACTTGAAATATATCAGCCAAGCAAAACTTGCCGCGCTTGGAATTAAGGAACACAGAGGTTGTCAGGTTCTTGTTTTACTTGGTACTGAAACTTTGTACTTCATTATCTATTTACTAGGAAACACCATATACAATATAAACATTATTAACTAATTTCTAGCACCACCCCTGAATAAGAAGATCTCATGCTCAGGCGGGGGGGATTTCCTCACATAGCAACCTGATATACCGGTAGATACATTAGAAAATACATACCAGGTGTGATCAAAAAGTTTCCGGAATGGCTTCACAACAATGCTGAAGGTGAGATTTCTTTAATTCTTACCCAGTCTGTACATGCAGCGTTTCTTCCCGATAAAAATGAGAGTTCACGTGACTTGCTGTGACCATGCAGTGACGAGGTAGACGCTCCGAAGTGAACACGTGTTTTGCCGTGCTGCGATTTTTACGCGTAGCAAAAATGAGATTACGAAGAACAAAGGACGAACATAAAATTTTGCTTTAAACTCGGTAAAACTGCAACAGAAACTGTCTATGAAATGTTAAGAATAGCTTATGGGGAGGACGTTATGGGCAAAACTCAAGCTTTTGAGTGATTTTCGAAAGTTAAAAGTGGTGTGACATTAGTTTAAGATGCAGATCGTTCGGGGCGACCCTGTTACCAGCAAAACTGATGAAAATATCAATCAGGTGAGTTAAATGGTCTTAAATGATAGGCGCATTACAATAAGAGAACTTTCTGACTCATTAGGACTCTCCTTTGGAAGTGTTCAAAGCATTTTGAAACACAATTTGGACATGAGAAGAATTGCCGCCAAGTTCGTACCCCGCCTGCTTTCAAATGAACAAAAGGAAAGCCGGTACCTACAAAATGGCTCACAGTTTATGGAGAAAATTATTACTGGTGATGAAACATGGATTTATGGGTACGATCCAGAAACAAGCAGCAATGTTCACAATGAAAGAGTCCTTCATCTCCACGCCCGAAGAAGACCAGCCAAGTTCGATCCAAAGTGAAGTAAATGATGATTGTGTTTTTTGACGTTAAAGCCATTGTACATAAGGAATTTGTGCCACAGGGTCAAACAGTGAATCAAGTGTTCTACAAACAAGTGCTGCAAAGATTAAGGGAGAATGTGTGATGCAAACGGCCGGAGAATTGGAGGAGTGGTGACTGGTTCCTGCATCATTACAATGCACCCGCGCACAAAACCCTTTCTGTTCGGCAATTTTTGGATAAATATAGGATGAATCTGTTCCCCATTCCACCTACTCTCCAGATTTGGCACCAAAGGACTTTTCTTTTCCCGCGACTTAAAATGGGCTCCGAGGACACCGTTTTGAGGACATTGATGTCATCCATCGCGAATCGCAGAAGGATCTGAACATGTTGAAAGAAGAGGACTTCCAGAGGTGCTTCCAGCAGTGGTAGAAGCACTGGGACAAGCGTATCAACTCCCAAGGAGACTACTTCGAGGGTGACAGTGCAGATTAGACAAACAAACTGTTGTCTAGTATTTATGACGTCATTCCGGAGATTTTTTGATCACACCTGGTATAACTCTATGATAAAGCCGATTTTGCTATACAAATTTGGAGATTGGAAAGGGCATAGCATGTAAATAAAACGAAGGTATCATTCTGGAAAAAGAGTTCTTGGAGTGCCACAAGGCATATCAAATTCTGGGTAATGAGGGAGGTGGGAGAGCAGTGAAGTACCGGCTGAGGCTGATACAGGTACATAATTCCACACCACAAACCAAATGTTATAAATACCAACAAGAAAACCTGTCTCCTACGTTTTGGGAATCTGATTTGGAAAGAGGTTTGAGGAGAATAGACATTACGGCAAAGAGCTGAAACAAATAATAAAAAAATATGGAAAGGTGTCAAAAGAAGGCTTGTAGACATCAACCAACAGAAAATAGAATCATATTGTAAAATTAAATCTTCCCTAAGTCTAGCAAATGAAATAAAATTGAATGGGGGTAAAAGGCATATATACTTAACTTAGGAAGAGTGGAAAGATCAGGAATGACATGGTTTAGACTGGGAGGCTGAAGGGTACAGAAAATGACTGACAATTCTGGAAGAAGAATCTGTCCATTCTGTGGTTTGGATGAAGACTGGGTACTTATTTTGGCGGAATGCGCACAGTGGGAGAACTAGCGAACAATTAAAAGAAAAATCGTTTAGTGCTGCTCGAAGGAAATAGGTATGGTGGGATCTACTGACTGACCAGAGGAACTGGCAAAACATGGGTAATTTCTTGGCTAAAGTGCGCGAAGCTAAGTCAGATTTGTTCAGTTAGTCAGAGATAATTTATATCTATTTTCCTTGTCTTGTTCTTTTTTGTTTTCATTTTGTTTCTTTTGTCACCTTTGTATTTTAAAATATGCATGGGAAGTCAATGGCTCATACACTAAGCCTGTGTAATAACTTCAATATTTTGAAACCAATAAACAGCTCTTATCTATTTAAAAATATATAAACACTATAACAATAAAATATTATCTAAATTTAGGTTTCTAAAAGCTAATTTGATTATTTTAAACTATACAAAATTGCTTTCGTTATGGAAATTTTTCCTAATGATTCATTCGTTCTTTTATTTTTTATTTAAAGATGTTCTAGTGCCTACAGTAAGTAGAGGAAGTATTGCATTCCACCTAAAAATTCGATATCATATTTCTTAGAAATACACCTTTCCAGAATCTAAAAAATAAAATAAAGCTATTTAGAAACGTGTCCTGTGTGTGGTGTGCATGTTCGTCTGTAAACAGCAACAGCATAACTCAAAAACAAATGTCGGTTGAATACCGAATTCCTCAGTCGTGAACCGTTTCCTTTACGAATTATCATTTTATTCTGTGTGAGGTGCCCTATGCGGTAAGGGCGTTAAGCACTGCTAAAACACTGCAAACTTGGAACTTCAAGGTTGTGATATAAATTTCGAAGAAAATCCTACAACACCAAACTATCTCTTACATGAAAATTGTATTCGTTATTTTTTATTTTATTAAAAATGTTTCAAAGAATGTTGATTAATATACCACATGTTTCAGATTATTTTCATGCTAAACAAACGTATATCTTGAACTTTCTGCGAATAGCCCGTGAAGAACTCTTTATTTATTCCAGGTAAATTTTGCATAATTTTGTATAAGTAGTGGACCATAAGGAAATCAAAAAAATGAAGAAGATATATGTCTGTCTTGTTGAAAAATAACATTTGTGTCAATAAATATTTTGTACTTAACCCTTTCCGAGATATTTGTTTTTATTGGCTTGATGTTTCAAATACTTGCTCTTTTAAGTGATAAGTCGCAATTCATTTTTTCTCCTGATTATTCAGGATCCTGGAATTACATAGCAAGCTGGTTTTAAACATTTTTCTAAAGCGTTAGCCTTGTTCTTACAATCAAATAGGTAATGACAGCTATTTACGTTCCAAGTGCACAAAATAAGTCTTTAGCGGTTGAAATATTGGATTAGTCCGCTAAGACCTTTGCGTGCGTGGTGCATACAATAGATATGATAAAATCTCTCTAAATTATATTAAAAAATGTGTATAAATATAAAAGGCATAACCAGTCATTTGTTGACATATTCTCATAGCCGCCTGAATCCTACGCCATGAACCGTACCAACGCCTCTTAGGAAGTGTTGACCGTAACAATAAAACGATGTGATATTTGTTTTTAAATCATGAATTGTTTTGTTTAAAATGCTGGTGAAGTTTATGATTAACATAAAAAACAATGTTGACTTATATTTCTTATTTTATAATCAAGTATTTTGTTTAATCGCCTATTAAAGTTGGTATGACTGGGCAGTGCCATCTGGGTTTTGTTTATTACGCTGCTTAAGCACTATTTTTCTGCCGCTAATAGTGCGAAAAGCAACTGTTTTAGAGAGCGTGTACTAAAAATCTGACGTGTTACATTCACATGACTTTCTCTACCCTATATAGCTTATTAGTGGGTATGCGAATGTAAATCTTACGAAAGTTTATTTTCCTATCTAGTTCATTTTAATCGAGATAAATCATCCCGGAAATAGTTGCTTACACATTTCGTTATAGATACAAAGGGAACAACGATAATCAAATGTTTAAGAACTGCACGCTATATGCTGGCCTTTATCCATACTGTTTCCATGACATTGCGAGAAACACTGAAAATCTACAGGACTTGAAAAAAATGGCTAAGTATTGAACAGTTCGAACTATTAATAACAGATGTCTCGGAAATTGCTAATGCCATAAAAAAGTAATCTGAAATAAATTGTGTGTCTTAAGCCCTGTCCACAATGGTTAAAATTTAGCAAAATTTGTCAAGTGCAACATGTTATCAGTTTGCATGTTGGCCAAATTTCGATTACAGAATTGACTTAACATGTTAACCAAAAGAGTTGTGCTTGACACTTTTAACATGTTGGATGTTTTCCGCTTTTAATGGAAAACTTGTTAAGTCAATTCGCTCTCTCTGTGTGTGAGATTGGGTGAACTTCAGAAGTTTCCAGACTGTAACCATGGCAACAGCGTACTTCTGATTCCTTCAAGATAGTTCGGTAGTCCCGCGTTGACTCGTTCTGTGTTCGTATCATTGATTTGGTTTGCTTCATGTGAAGTTATGGAATGGACCAAAGAAAAGACACTTTCATTAATAAAATGTTTGTTGAGGCTGTCATTATGGAACATTGTAATAAAAAGGATCGATAATTATTACCAAGATGTGTGCAATTTATTGTTGTTCCAGAGGCAATATCAGAAAGAAAAATAACCCCTCACTTTGTTGGAGAATTGCCCCCCCCCAAAAAAAGAAGACTCAAGTCCGACAGCTGGAATGGCTGCTCTCAAATATGTGCCCTTTTTATGAATTATGTTAGAAACCTTGCTCAAAGCTAAGTTGAAGTCACTTTGACTGTTCTCCAAAAATTGAACCTGCTCCGAATTTTAAACTCATTCAAAACATTTTCACTCCTGTGCCGATTAACTAGATACAGCCTATCACATTCAACTTTTCTTTTTGTTATATATCAAGCACAGATACAAATAGCAATGGTCAAAACCTGATCACTGTTGTCCATTTTGCTTTTAGTTGAGAGATTTTGTTGTCCCAAAAAAGTCAACTGGTGTGGATGGAATGTTAAAGGTTCACAGTTATAACATGTTGAAGGCATTTAACATGTTGAATGTTAACTGTTGATATATTGAACAGTGTGGACTCATCTTTAAAGAGATCAACATTTCTTGTGTAGTACGCTTTGCCTAGCGCTGAACGTTTACAAGTTATACAAGATTATACAAAATTCCTTCCAAATGAAGAGGACTTTAAAGGATATTCCCAGAAAATTCAACATGTATATTTCATTTGCCATGTAAATATTTTTAATATGTGGTATTTTAATCATAATTGTTAGCCATTTTTTACAAAATCAAAAATTTCGAAAAATCTTTCATGTAGAGGGTAAATTCTTCACGTCGCATCTTTGGAAGTTGCTGAATCTAAATACCAAGTTTGGTGTTTATCGACTGACACAAACACACACATATGCACACACACGGCCCTTTTTCTAAAAATGCTTTTTATGCATTCAGGGGCACCTATTTCTGCTGAAATCTTAGTATCGAGTTTTTGGGTGGAGTGCAATACGTTCTCATTTTTTAAAACATCTAACACGGGGTAGATAGAAGAATAAGGTTTTGTAAGAATAGCTTGGAGAAAAGTGGGTAAAGAATGTCATGTGAATGTAGCACATCAAATTTTATTTTAACACAGCTTATTTTCTACCGAATAATATTTGTTTGAATGAGAGTTTAGTGTTCATTGTTTATGACATAGTTTCACCCAGAAAATTACCCAGATTACATTGTAAATTGTTCTTTGCAAGAAACAGGTGCCTAAAAGGAAAATGAAACAATAGACAGCGTGCTGATATGAAAGCGTGAGTAATATTTTCGGTATGCAAATGCCAACTCAATTTTGTGTTAATAATAGCAATAATTATAGAATTAGGGCATTTATCTACGGTTTTGTACACTTACTCGGCATAATGCAGGCAAGTTTGATGGGACGAGATTGGGGCTTGCAGATTGCCACGCATGGCCAACAAACCGTAGGCCAAATATCGACCAGTACAGAAGTGGGGGTAGTTTAAACACAGTGCGTTAACTTGTCAACAGTGGACGTGCAATATTTGCAGACCCAGTGAACTTGGAATTTCGATAGCTTTGGTACACGCTGTTTCGGAGGTGTTAACACCATCACTTTCACTAAGGCTTTAACCCACATTTAAAGGAATTTACTGCTGAAATCCTTTGATTCTGACCTGGATATTAATGTAATTCTCAACAACTTACATATAGTTATAGGCTATACCACGGATGAAGTGTAGGAACCATAGGAGGCTACAGGTCGCAGGCAGACCAGCCACAGAGACACGCAGAAGTTCCCAACAGTTCCAGGCTCTAAGACCAGTCTCACTGCTGGAGCTACCTAAAGAGGGCGATGAACGACCGTCGACCAAGCAGCCCCCTAGACTCCATGTGGAGTACTCTTTTCTTTGAGCAAGCTGTTGGTCACCGCCATATGCCACGAAACCTAGAAGCTCATCTGAAATATCAGAAGAAAAAAACGGAATGAAAGAGAAATTATGGAAAGGATATCGTTGTAGACGTGAAACCAGCCCAGCATTCGCCTAGCGATCAGGGAAACCAACGAAATAGCTATGGCCAGTGTTAGCGGTTGAAGGAAATCGAACCCGCCACGTACTACCAAATGCGAGTCTCGTACTTATGGTAGGTTGAAGAAGTATAGGGTTATTAAAAAAGGAGGATCAGACTTTAAATATTTATTTCTAATGAATGACAATAGATGGCGACTCATGTGATACATCACTGAATAGAGAAAAGTTCAAAGTTTTATTTTATGTGTTCAAAATGAGCACCATTTGTTATGCGAGGACGACCAGTGCTTTTCCGTTTGCATACGCAACCTACGGAATTTAGGTATCAATTGTAAATTTTTTATGACGAGGCGGCTCGTTGTTGAAGTTACAACGAAATGCACGCTGCAATGAAACAATGGATTCACTCTTTGCATAACGCAGCACACAAAACGACTTTTCCTGTGCCGTCGCCATTTTCTCGTAAACAAACGCAGCGCCCCTGTAGGCACTGAATGAAACCAATAGGTGGGGCTTAAAACTTTGAACTTTCCTCTATTAAATGATATGTCGTATGTGTCGCTATCTATTGTCGTTCGTTAGAAATAAATATTTACAATCTGTTCCATCTTTTTTGAATAACCCTGTGTTATACTCCATTCAAAAATTGTATCGTAGTTGCAGCACAAATATACATATCTGAGTTTCACTGAACTCAAAAATTCATTTTTATTTTGTCTACCACGTACATAGTTGCTACAGATCCCCGCCGCTTGTAACAAATATACGAAGTAATTAATTGAAAAGTACGCGGCTCCAAAAATAATTACGAGTAAATAAGATTAGGAACGAAACAATAGTATAGTTCTGGAGATTTTGTTGCCTAGAAGGAAAATAATTTAAATACATTTTAGAAACTTGGGATAGATCTAATTCAGGTACGTGAAATTTATTTCTCGACGCGTTCTCGTGGAGTTATTTATGTATTTTTCATGGAGACTTCCTATTTAATTCAATGATCTTGCAGTATACACTCGCTCAACCTCACAATATAACTAGCACTGTTTCTCTTTTCTTCGAAAATCTGCAAGGCTTCTCTTCGGTGACTACGCGTCTACCGAGCGGGATGGTTAGGCGATTACGTCTGTGGCCTGCATTCGTGAGGTCCCGGGAACGATCGCCGGCGACCGCCCAATCTAGCCCATGGATTTTTTCGGGGTTTTCCCGGGACATCAGGCGAATCCTCCGAATTTCCTGTCCCTCCATTTCGTTCCCTTCTTCATTTCTAATTCCCGTTGGTCCCTTTCAGGGTTGAAAGTGTCGGTGATGGTATTTCGGTGCAGAGTGACAGGGGAAAGGGATGCCCTTTGTGACTCTCTCCGTCCCTCGGCTTTCGGCTGGCTGCCGGGGTATCCGAACCCCCTTGAGGGGCATTGGACCCCCTCTGTATGAGGTGGAACTTAGAAACCATGTCATTGCTGTGCCATCGCTCGTGGTTCCGGCCGCCCGGTGCCTCCTCTCGCCTCATCCTTCCACCCTGGGAAGTACCCTCGTGGAGCCTAGGTGCAATATCCAATCTGGATCTGTGCCGAGTCCCCTCCGTAGTCAATCCAATCCAGTCCGATTACATGTCTGGTGTTCTCAAAGTCTCAGTACGTCTTTTTATCTTGTTGATTTTCTTCGTATTTGACGAGCATTGCTTTTGTTGTACGATCGCGTTGGTAGCGTCCTCTACTTAATTGGTTTAGTATTCACGACGTATTTTATCTATACACGTATTTAAATCCTTCCGATCAATATGTTTCTGTTATTTTCTTGACTTTGTTTTACATTTGTTTCCTGTCTATATATAAGTGATTTAAAACCGTTACATATTAAATGCTACATGGTTTTATGAATTTGTTCTTATTCTTGTTCTTTTGATGTGACTCTATATAAATTTCAACTTTTTTCTATTGCTTCTTATAGTTTTATACTTTTGATACCTTATTTCTTAAATAAATTTTTTTATACAGCATGGCCTAAAAGTAGAGTTTCTAACACAGTGCATACAAGCTAAAAGCTTTAGATTATCGCATATTGTGACCAACTTTGGTTTCAAGTCCAATCACATGCCAAATACCCTGTGTAATTGCACATTCGACTTGGTTTGATTAGGTTTTACTTTGCATTATGCCTTTTTATATGTTTAATTTATCATGGCGCAGCATTATCTAATGCTGCGCCATGATAAATTAAACATATAAAAAGGCACAACATAAATCGTCATATTTCAATTTATAGCAATTTGTTGTAGACTGGGAATTTTACTCAGAGGCCTCTTTATCAGGCTTGAGATTCTTTTACATGCCGTAAAGCTACCGGCTTTACTTCCAAATGAAGCCATGCTAAGAAAAATATCCATCGTCCTCCGCCGAGATTGAACCCGCGACTTCTGGAACTAGAGTAATTGGTAGCGTAGAGTAGAGTAACTGGTAACTACTACACCACAGAGGACATTCTAGAAACTGCAGTTGGTTTCAGATAACAGTTATGTTGGTTATACAGTTCTCAAATGGGTTAACAGCCATGTTGGATGTAGGTATATGCAGAGCGGGCGTTTACAGGATCCGTTCCGAGTTCGAATCCATGACAGGAAGTAGCAATCTTTCCTGTATCGTAGTGGAGGCTGTGGCGTCTAACAAGGAAGTGGTTTACTTTAGTAGGCTGGAGCCTGCAATCAGCTTCCCTCAAAATTATAGTTTGTAAAGTGAAATTAGGTAAAGTTCAAATGTTAGTCTTTGTGCAGCGTTAATTACAAACGGGGGTAATATAAGGTAGCACGAATATGCTTAGGGAGGCTAGCGTACATTGATGCTAGGTAGAAACAGCTTAAAAACTTGTATGGAAATGTAGACCCTAACTTAAGGGACACTGGGTCCGACATTTTTGCTAAATTTAGAGAAAAATATCAATTTTTCGATTTTGCATAACATTTTCCTTTAGCATGGAACATGTTTGTTGTATAAGTATTTTAATAAGTTTAGATATTTTAAAGCTAAGATATTACCTTTAAATGTCTTGGCCTAGACCATTTTATAGAAGAAATAGAAGCAAAATGTGTTTTCTTCGGAAGGACGTATTCCACTATTATTGCAAATATACAAAGGAAATTAAATATTAGTCAATGTTCCTAAACATTGGTGTATTTACAGAAAATATACAAACGGACAGTTTAGTACATGCTTTACGCTCAGGTTTTTAAATGGAACATTTTATAGTCAACGTAAGATAATCTTTTTTAAAATAAAAATTCCAGTTTAGAGGAGTAGCGTGGTAAATTTAAACGCCGTAGACTTTCCATCATTCCACATATGCTACGTTTAATAACATCTGAGGCAGTATTTTTAACTCTTGAATAACATCAATTAAATTATATATGTAAATTCAATGACAGCCCGCCTTGAAGCGATATGTATGTAATAACTTGTAAAATGTATGTAACAGTAATTGCAAATGCTTATATTATTGTAAACGTGTTTAATAATGTTATGTGAATGCATTACGTAATTTAATAATGTAAGAGCTGTGAGAATAATAATTTACCGTTGCTAACAATGAGGTAACAATGAGGTAACCTTGAGGCAATAATGAGTTTGAGAGTTTGAATACTACTAGTCATGATTAGGGCAGCAATAACGTAAATTTTGTGACAGTTTAAAAATAGCCAATCAACAGCCAGAAAAAGCTTTAGTAAAATATATTGGACTAGGACCGTTAAACGTTTATACGGTTGAAATATGTTCAGTTGCCTGCAGACCTTGGTAGTGACCGGATGGAAGATGTGTTGTCTAAAGAAATATTATGTATTCGTGTGAATCGTAAAATAAGTATATGCGATAAAAAAAAGTGCAAGTATTAATTTAAAGAATCTCACAGCTCTTGATATCAGTGTAGTGCTATTAATTTGTGTCAAGAATTAATAAAGAGAAGAAGTGAATTTAAACTTAAAATCTGTGTAAAGCCTAAATTCTTGTTGCACCACGCCCTGATTAAGAGAAACGTGTCTCTAAAGTAAGACTGACGCAGCCGAGGCAAACATAAACATAAATACTATCTATAGAAGCAGTTTAATAACAAAGTTGATATTTATTTTTAAACTTAGCGTAACAACAAAAATACATCTTCAAATTGGCCTTTAATACGTAGTAGCATATTACGTAACGAACAATATTCTTCAAGTTGGCTTACGAAAGCGTGGTGCAAACTCCAATTCCAACAACAGTAACATAAATAAACTACTTCTTCAAATTAACGTCCATACGTGGAGAAAAAAAATAAACTCCAAAAACAATATCTTCTTCAAATTGGTTTCCCATACGTGGGGCATAACTTCTTCACATCCCAAGAACAAAAAATATGATGTGTTACACTCACATGACTTTCTCTACTCTTGTACAAACTATTTTTACAAACGCTTATTCTCCATATGTTTCATGTTAATCGAGATATCGAGATGTCAATCTTATTGGTAATTTTCATGTAGATGCAAGGGGAATATGGTAGGTTTAAAGCGATAGTCAAATATTTTAACGCTGGTTGCTATGTGGCGCATTCCATTCTCTTTGCATGTCCAGGACATAAAAAAATGAATAACGAATTTGAGAAAAAGTATAAGTATTGGAAAATTTAAGGGAATAATAAGCAATATCTCGAAAACGGTTCACTCAACAAAAGAAATGTGTATGACATAAATTGTGTATTTTAACGCGATCTACATTTTTTGTGTAGTAAAATTTTGTCTATCTCTTATGGTTTACCAGTTATGCAAAAGTTCACAATGAAGAATACTTTTGGAGACATTCCCAGAAAATTCGAGATATACATTTCATTTCTCATGACAATATCTTAAACATATGATATTTTAATCAAATCGTTAGAGCCATTTTTGAGAAAATTAAAATTTTCGAAAAATGTTCCATGTAAAGGGTAGTCTGGGGTTGGGGGATTTTCTTGAAAATCTTCGTGTCGCATCTCTGGAAGATACTAAACCCAAATACCAAGTTTGGTGTTTATACGACTGTTCGTTTCTGAGTTACGCTGTTCACAGACACACAGACAGACACACACACGGACATGTTTCCAAAAATGCTTTTTTTGGATTCAGTGAATCTCAAAACATGTATTTCCGGTGAAATCTCGGTATGGAATTTTTGGGTGGAATACAATACTTCCCTTACTTACTATACGTAGTAGAGAAAGTAAAAATAACCATTAAGTCCGCTGAGTGTCAAAACTTAAGGTGTTCTCTTGCTCTTGTGCTCTAGCCGCCACTGGCGACAGTTTTGAAGTTTACCTGAGGTTAGGCTTACGACGTTTAGGTTAGTGTATGTGTGCGTATAAATTGATTCAAATAACCAGTATGGCAACAGAAACTGTGCAGTAGCAGAGGCCAGAGTGAACTTCACACGCTCGACTAAATCCTAAGCTAAATGATGCCTAGAGATGAATTGTTTACAAACGTGTTTAGAAGAAGTACAAATATCGCTATTTTCGCGGAATACGCTAATACGGTTGGGTTGGCACCTTATTCTGCGCATGCACAGTAGTAACAAAATGGATTACTTTTTTTACCTTTCGCGATGATTTTGGTATACAAAAAAGTGGCTTAAAATACGTTTTGTTCCTAAAGTCGGTAGCTATTATCTTCTTCACTAGGGCTTACATATAGAACTGTTACCTGATAATAAATTAAAGCATAATTATTAAAATTATAAAGCGACAATTTAAATACTTGTTAATATCATGGATTAAAGTGGAAAGTATCATGTTGATTCAAAATATTTTTAAAGGCTTTAACAAAACTCAATTTTTCTCAGGATTATACCATTTTAACATATGTCAATTTTAAATCCATTATTGTATAAGAGTCATTCAAATGAAACCCGGTCACTTGTGTAAAGTAACGGTAACGATTTTATTAACTCAAAAATAGTCGCCAAAACTGTTGGCACATTTATCCCATTGCGACACTAGCCGGTCGATTCCATCTTTGAAGAAGCTAGTAGGCTGCTGTCGGATCCAGGCCTGGACCCATTCACACACTTCGTCGTCCGCGAATAGCTTGTTTTAGAGGTTCATAAACATGAAAGTCACACGGTGAAAGGTCTGGACTATACGGTGGATGTTCCAGCGTTTCCTCGAAACTGCTGCAATGTCATCTTCAACGCATTGGCAGTGTGTGGGCGGGTATTATCATGCACGAGAATAACGCCATGGACAACATGCCTGGGCGTTTTGACTTGATGGCTCGTCTCAGGTTCTGTAAAGTGGCTTGATAACGCTGGGCATTCATGGTGATTTCCCGTTCCCCGCTCGACAAACAGTGGGCCCTTGTGGTCAAAAAAGGACATCATGACCTTACCAGAACTGGTGTGCACGGCCTTTGATTTCTTTGGAGGTGGTGAAGTCGCATGTTTCAGCTGCTTGCTCTGACGCTTGCTTTCCGGTTCAAAATGGTGACACCATGTTTCGTCACCAGTGACAATATGCGATAGAAAGCCGTATTCCTCATCATGATAACGTTGCAGATGACTCAAAGACAGCGCCATTCGTGTATTGCGCTGTTCGGCAGTCAGTTGGTGGGGAACCCACTGCAGACAAACTTTTCGAAATTTCAAGTGTTGATGCATTATGGTGTGAATGGTGCCCAAGCTAATACCCAGTAACAGATGGATCTCGTCCTCGGCGATTCTGTGGTTGCCCAAGACTAAAGCATTCACTATCACAATCATTTCAGGTGTGATGACACGCTGAGCCTGTCCAGGACGAGCATCGTCTTTCAGTAACTCGCGCCCTTGAAGGAATCTTTTGCGCCATTCTACCACACTTGAACGATACAGACTGTACTCACCGTACACAGCCTTCATCCGTCGATACATTTCACGGCCACCAACTCCCTCCGCCGCTAAAAATCGAATCACTCCTCGTTGTTCCTGCTTACTCGCCTTCATGTTCAGTAGTGGACGATAACTTGTGTGACCACCCTCTCTTCGGCGTGAAACCACACTATCGCTATGCAACGTCAAACGTTGCGCACGCTGTGGTCGCTCTACCAATAGATGGTGCCACCATACACGCAGTTACGTGGTACCACCTTACATGTAATGCAAAGTTAGACGCACTGACCAGGTTTCATTTGATTGCCCCTCATAAGATAAAGTCGTGTAAATCCTCAAAATAGATTTTTTATGAAGCATAATGTGACTATCCAGGTTATGATTGGTTAACATTTTGCTTCTGTCATTGCCTGCAGTGGCATAGATAAGTATAAAAAACGAAAAGAAAAGTAATGCAAAAAAAATCAGAATCGCAAACAGGAATAAAACAATAGTATGAATCTGTTAAATTAAAATCAAATATATATACTTTAATGTGTACAGCCACAAAAGCCCAAGGCTTGGAAACAACAAATAAGACCTAGAACGATCATAATAGAAACACAGACAACACAAATGCTATATATCGGACTACATGTAAAGCCCTTCTTCAGGATAAGAACCTAAGCACTTTAGCTCGATAGTGGCAGGAGAAATGCTAACTTATCGGGAAAACATTTTTTATGGCCAAAGGCAAAGACCAACAGTTGAAGTAGGTGTTTTGTTACGTTATTTGCATCACGATTGGGTGTGAATTTGATGATGTATTGAAGGAGTTGTATTATATTTCAACTGTTGGGGAGCCGAACACTTGAAGTAGTTGCAACCGCACGTATGGTACCCGGTAGCCTTGCCCCAATTTTTAAAAATATTAACTCTGTATTTTTTTACTGTTTCTTTAAATATTATTATTTATGATTGCCTCGGCTGCGTCAGTATTATTTTTAGAGACATGGATGTCTTGGCAGGGTTGTGGTGCGAATTAAGAATGTAGGCTTACACAGATTATAATTTTTAATTCACTCCTTTTATTAATGCTTGGTAGGATTTAAACAACACTTCACTGATATAGAGAGCTGTGAGATTCTTTTAATTAATTACTTGCACTTTTTAACACGTAAACTATTTTTTTTTGTCTCACACGAATTCGTATTAGTTTTCTTGAGGACACTTTTTGCGTCTGATTAGTAACGCTGCCTGCAGATGACTGAACTGATTTCAACCACCTAAACTTGTAAATTTCTGTATTTCAAGCCTCTGATTGGCTATTCCTAATCCAATAGAATACCTTCTTTTAACTAAAGCTTTTTCTGGTTGTTGATTGACTATTTTATAAACTGCCATTTTTATTACATTATTGCTTCCAAGAATCACAAGTAACATTTTTAATCTTTAAAACTCATTATTGCCTCAAGGTTACCTCATTGTTAGCAACTTTTAACCTATTATTCTCACAGCTCCTACATTATTAAATAATGTAATACATTCAGATAACATTATTACACATGGATACAATAATATAAACATATACAATGGCTGTAATATACACTTTTTAATTATTGTTAAATACACATTTTGCTTTAAGGCGGGCTATTATTATATTTTATATTATATGTGGAGTTAAGAGTAAGGCGTGGGCTTTTCACTGAGTAAAATCCATAACACAAATCTGCTCACACATTCATAGCTTTATTTCCAAACCATTTGGGGTTCCTATATTATTAAATATGAAAGGTGAGAGGAGATGTCCACCGATCCAAAAGCCGGCTTGCACACGCGATTCGCTTCTCACGGAATCCTAACTAAGACGGACGCTATATCCATACAACTCGTGGCTAGCGAAACTACAGGCCAGGAGTGACGTCATCCCAGTCAACATAAAAGGAAAACAACAATATATCTGGTAATGACAATGAAACCCCCTAAATTATTAATACGCACCATCATGTAATTCTCTATTATCACGTTTAACAGTGCTTTTGCCGCTTTTAGTATTCTTTATGGCTGTCATATTATATAAAAAAATCTGATGTGTCGCACTCACATGACTTTCCCTACTTTTGAACAAACTATTCTTACAAACGCTTATTCTTCATAACCTTCATGTTAATCGAGATATCGAGATGTTAATCTCATTCCTAATTTTCTTGTAGATGCAAGGGAAATTGGCAGGCTTTAAACTATAGTCAAATATTTTAAGAGTTGGTTGCTATGTGGAGTATTCCAATTTCTTTGCATTACCAGGACAAAAAAAATATCTGATGTGTTACACTCACATGACTTTCTCTACTCTTGAACAAACTATTTTTACAAACGCTTATTCTCCATCTACTTCATGTTAATCGAGATAAACATTTGCAGACTCTATCTTATTGCTAATTTTCTTGTAGATGTAAGGGGATAATATATTTACAAGGGCAATATAGAAATACAGTAGCCTTTAAGCACATACATATCTCTTAATAGCTGGTTGCTAGGTGCAGAATCATTCCCTTTGCCACAGATTAATACTCTTTGCATATCCAAGACAAAAAAATCTAATGTGTTACACTCACATAACTTTCTCTACTCTTGTACAAACTATTTTTACAAACGCTTATTCTCCATATGCTTCATGTTAATCGAGATGTCAATCTTATTGGTAATTTTCTTGTAGATGCAAGGGGAATATGGTAGGTTTTAAGCGATAGTCAAATATTTTAATGCTGGTTGCTATGTGGCGCATTCCATTCTCTTTGCATGGCCAGGACATAAAAAAATGAATAACGAATTTGAGAAAAAGTATAAAAATTGGAAAATTTAAAGGAATAATAAGCAATATCTCGAAAACGGTTCACTCAACAAAAGAAATGTATATGACATAAATTGTGTATTTTAACGCGATCTACATTTTTGTGTAGTAAAATTTTGTCTATCTCTTATGGTTTGAGAAAATTAAAATGTTCGAAAAATGTTCCATGTAAAGGGTAGTCTGGGGTGGGGGGGATTTACTTGAAAACTTCGTGTCGCATCTCTGGAAGATACTGAACCTAAATACCAAGTTTGGTTTTTATTCGACTGTTAGATTCTGAGTTGTGCTGTTCACAGACACACACACGGACATGTTTCCAAAAATGCTTTTTTTGGATTTAGGGGGTCTCAAAACATATATTTCCTGTGAAATCTCGGTATCGAATTTTTGGGTGGAATACAATACTTCCCCTACTTACAAACGTAGTGGATAAAGTAAAAATGAGAGAACTTACACTGTTTTTAAGCACTTTGGAGAAATGTCATCTACTGCATGATTATAGTTCTAGAATTCTTCAAAAGTCTTAGAAAACATTAACCGGAAGTGTCATTTCAGTTTCTGCAAGTTAGGGGCGGAAGATTGCCTGAAGCAGTTTTCGAAAAAAACCTTCTATAATATGAAATATTTGTATTAAACGTACAGTTGTCATAATTTGTTTGGTAGAGCAATAATAATCAGTATCTTGATTATTTCTCGTAACGTAAGGGGAACAATTGAAGGGGTTTTTAATAGTTG
This sequence comes from Deroplatys truncata, assembly GCA_030765065.1. Classification (NCBI taxonomy): domain Eukaryota; kingdom Metazoa; phylum Arthropoda; class Insecta; order Mantodea; family Mantidae; genus Deroplatys; species Deroplatys truncata. The sequence goes on along the minus strand of CM060976.1, from coordinate 232,745,447 downwards.
CTGTTGCACTACGTTTTACCGGAGATTGTTTCTAGTAGGGTTCGCCCCACGTAGGGTACAAACTTTCTGGTGGGCTTTGCTCCCACGTTTAAAATTTAACTTTTTATTTTAATGTTTATTTATTTATTACTTTCTCTACTACGTATAGTAAGTAGGGGAAGTATTGTATTCCACCCAAAAATTCGATACCGAGATTTCACCGGAAATACATGTTTTGAGACCCCTGAATCCAATAAAAGCATTTTTGGAAACATGTCCGTGTGTGTCTATGTGTGTGTCTGTGTGTCTGTGTGTCTGTCTGTGTGTCTGTCTGTGTGTCTGTGTCTGTCTGTGAACAGCATAACTCAAAAACGAACAGTCGGATAAACACCAAACTTGGTATTTAGGTTCAGTATCTTCCAGAGATGCGACACGAAGGTTTTCAAGAAAATCCCCCCACCCCAGACTACCCTTTACATGGAACATTTTTCGAAAATTTTAATTGTCTCAAAAATGGCTCTAACGATTTTGATTAAAATATCATATGTTTAAGATATTGTCATGACAAATAAAATGTATATCTCGAATTTTCTGGGAATGTCTCCAAAAGTATTCTTCATTATGAACGACTTTTTCATAACTGGTAAACTATAAGAGATAGACAAAGTTTTACTATACGAAAAATGTAGATCGCGTTAAAATACACAATTTATGTCATATACATTTCTTTTGTTGAGTGAAGCGTTTGCGAGATATTGCTTGTTATTCCCTTAAATTTTCCAATACTTATAGTTTTTCTCAAATTCGTTATTCATTTTTTTATGTTCTGGACATGCAAAGAGAATGGAATGCGCCACATAGCAACCAGCGTTAAAATATTTGACTATCGCTTAAAACCTACCATATTCCCCTTACATCTACAAGAAAATTATCAATAAGATTGACATCTCGATATCTCCATTAACATGAAGCACATGAAGAATAAGCGTTTGTAAAAATAGTTTGTACAAGAGTAGAGAAAGTCATGTGAGTGTAACACATCAGATTTTTTTTGTTATATCCTGGACATGCAAAGAGAATGGAATGCGCCACATAGCAACCAGTTCTTAAAATATTTGACTACCAATTCCCCTTGCATCTGCAAGAAAATTAGCAATAAGATTAACATCTCGATATCTCGATTAACATGAAGCATATGGAGAATAAGCGTTTGTAAAAATAATTTGTACAAGAGTAGAGAAAGTCATGTGAATGTAACACATCAGATTTTTTTTACTTATGTATGTATGCCTCGGCTTCGTCAGTAAGAACTTTTCAGAACATGTATCTTTTAGCAGGGTTGGTGTGGCTAAAGAATGAAGGCTTACACAAATTATAATTGTATTGTACTTTGTTTATTAATCCTTCACACGATTAAATAACACTTCACTGATATATACTACTTTAGAGCTATTAGATTATTGTTAATTGTACTTTTTAACACGTAAACTTTATATTATTCTCACCGCAATGAATTTTGTCTCACACTGAACTGTATCGTACCGCTCGGGTACGCAATCTTGTAGCGTCTACCACCTGAATTGGTATATTTCCTCTATTTCTAGCCTCTGATTGGCTAATCCCACTCCAATAGAATGCTTTTATTTAACTTTTAGCTTTACGTGTTGTGATTGGCTGTTTAAAAACTGTTTTAAATATTACATTATTATTGTTTCAAGAATTATTATTAAGCTTTCTAATTTATTGTTGCCTCAAGGTTACCTCATTGTTAGCAACTTTCGGCTTCTACTTTATAATCCTGTGTGCTACGGAAAGCAGCTTGCTTCTATTCTCACAGTTCTTACATTGTTAAACTACATTCACATATATAGTACGTGTACATAATATAATGACTGTTACATGCACTTTATATATTATACACATATTGCTTTAAGGCGGGCTGTTGTTATATTTTATATTATATAATTAGACTGATATCATTTAAGTGTTAAAAACACTGCTTTACAATTGTCTCCCTGAATATAAACAGCAGCGTTTCGCCAACAGAAATTGAAAGCTTCAAACTGCAACATACACAAAGACGTTTAAAAAGTGATGGGCATCTTTGACCATAAGTGTTGTGTAGGTTTCCAAGGGCCAGGGTTACCAAGGTGCCTGTCTGACCGGCGCCAACTCAACTTCTCTTCTTCCTTCCATCACTGAAGTGGGACAGTCAAAACTTGCACAGCCTTCAACATAACGTCGTTAAACTAACTAGAGGGTTTCCAAACTTTATCAAACGTGAAAAGGGATAAGTTATAAGTGGCTGAGGGAAGAACTGGAAAACTTGTGCTATAAACCGTGCAAGCTGATGCCTCTGCCAGGGTGCTTTTGTTGCTATGGCTACGATTTGGAGAAACTTCGATTATCCGTCTCAGCGTAGAAATGTCAGAGAAAACCTTGATGCTCGTAGAAGCCCATGAGCTATCACGTAGTTTACCAAAGTTTGAGACAGGAATTGTTTCAGGTTAGTTAAAAAACAAATTATACATTTCTTATAGCCAATACTTTACATTAATATTGTCACGTTACCGATATGATCTAGTTCAATTTTCAATGTCACTTCATTCATTTCTCACTGTCACTTCACTAAGGTAATCTAGTTCAAATTTTTCCTGTCAGCTCACTTTTCTTCACGTAACGGTGTAATCAAATACGCACGAAGCAGCCTTACTTGATGGGAAGTCCAACACAACATGTCTCTAATCTCTCGCTGTAGCACTATACGTCACAACTATTGTCAGAACCTCACTCGGAGAACGCACTGAAATACCAACGTTTTATATCACACTCACTAACTCGCGAATACGCACCGCTGGAATTTTCCACAGAGTTCTAGAATGGTCGAGAGGCGCAAAGAACGAACCTTCCAAAAATATCCCATTATCTTTGGATAGCATTTCTAGTATTTACGTTGTCGACTTATCTCTTCATCCGGTCAGTCGGTTGGTTGGTCGGCACCTTCATGCGAGGCATATATCTGCGTAATTTACGAAGGTGTCAGGCTATAACCTTCAAATACCACGCATTTATATTTTGTATTTAATAAGAAAACTAACCTGTAAATTTGGGATACAGCTTAAGGTTATATCAGTTTGAAGAAACAAATGCAAATATATTTGTGTATAACAGAATTATATAACTTCAGTAATGATTATGGTATTAGTAGGCATTGCGTCAATATTGTTACAAAATATGCGAATAGCTGTCAAATTAAATTAACTTCAGTTTTGTTTATGGACGCTTTTTAACTGCTATGGTCCTTAGTGTCCCATTCTGCATTGGCGTGAAAGACCCGTAATTTTGCTCAGAGGCCCCTTTATCACGACACGGGACCACAGGCTTTACTTCCCTTCCGAAGAAAGCCATGCTAACGATTTTTACACCCGAAAAAATCCATCGCCCTCCGGTTTGAACCCGCGACCTCGGGAACTAGAAGCTAGCATGGTAACCACTACACCACGGAGAACGACTGCGAATATCTGTGATGCACCATTGTTTTCAACCTAGGTAAGATTTTTCGATTAGTTTACTCACATTGCTGTAGTATAAAATATATTGTATTATTATACGGTGCTGCTGGTTTAAAACTCTTTTATTCAAAATCTCTTACGACTAGTTTTCTCACACAAATCTCATAGAGCCGGGATCTACAGAAGATCGTTTGCAAAGAGCATCTCGTATAAAAAGAATTATAATTACAATAACATTTAAATAAATGCTATAAAATAATATGGAAGTATTAATTTATCATTCATTTTAACAAAAAGTATAATTAATTTCGTCGTAATTATTCAAGCAAAGTATTTAAATGAAAACTTATAAAATCTTGCCGCTTTTCTACGTTATATGTAATTAATATGAAGAAGTAAAAGGACAATTCCTCTGCGACCCGCACAGATCAGTAACCTGCGGCTACTACCCCGCAGGAGTTAGGGATAGGTGAAGGGACCGAGGAGGCCACATGCCATTGAGACCGTGGAAGTTCCTAACATTTCTAAGCTCGCAGACCCGCCCCACTTCTGGAGCCATCGAGGGAGGGCGATGAACGACCTAGCAATCAAGCAGCCCTCTGGTGTCCAGGGTGAATGCTCTTTCCATTGAGCATGCATCCGCGACATCTGCCTGGCGCCGTCTTCCGCCACGAAACCTAGAAGCACAAATAAATAAATAAAAATCCGAAATACACCGTTCCGGCACCTGGTTTCCTACACCGGAACCTGCATTGCAAACTTTTATCCTTTATTTCCTCGTTTACCAAAAACATCATATACATTATCATTTTACAGATTTCACTTATAACTAAAAAACAAAAAACAAACTTATAAAAGCAAAATAAATGGAAAATTATTAATACCTAAATAAGTACCCATATTTCAACTAATTTATATCTGCTGGAGGCCAGCAAAAATAAGTAACTGGAAACCAGTTACTGCCCCTAACTAAACTATTTATATTAGATCTAATATTATCTGCAGCTATCCCGTAAAAAAACAAAACAAAACCAAAAACAACAAGAAACAAAGTACTGGTAACCAGTAAGAATATATTCCTTCTTTTATATTTCTTTATGACTTCTGCACTTATGTGTATAATTTATTTCTTTAGTCTTAATTATTTATTTTACTTTACTTTAAAATTTTACTATTAAAATTTTATTACTTCTATACAATATTCAACATTATATTACTATACTATTATGTATTTTTTAATCCCATTCAGATTGTTTAATTTACTTATTTTATTATTGTATGATTGTATTTAATTTATGCATTATTTAAGTATTAAACACAACTACACTATTTATTTCACTTAGTTATCTTTTCTAATAATTCCACCAAACAACTTTACTTAAACATATTACACTCTTATTATAGCTTTAAACGTTTCATCATGTTATTTTTATTTACTTGATTTAATTAAATTATTTAAATTACTTAATTATCATTTTTACTTATCTGTTTATTTATATGGTTCTGTTATTTATTTTATTTATATTCTACACAATTTATACTTCTCTACAACTATACTTGCTTTATTTAATTATTTATCATCTTAAATAATTTCAGCATATTACTTCAATTATTACTTTTCCGTATTATTATATCTACCTTTAAGTTTAAACTACTTAATTATCTACTACTCTATAACTTCACAATACAATAAATTCCTTATATCTCTTAAAATTATAATTCACTACTCTTCATTAACTCACTTTTCACACTTTTGCACTTATTCGCTTGTAATTTATTTTTACAACCTCTTGGGTTTATAATTTCGCTTACTACACTTCACTATTTCACACAACCTTCTTTCCACTATTTCACCTTTAAATTCAATCTTTTATAACCATATAGATTAGAACTCTAATTCACTACACTTTTACACAACCTAGTTCTATTTAAAGGACATTTTTATTTATTTTTGGACTTTTAAATTAGCACTATAACTCACTACACTTCACACTAATCTTCTATCGGTCGGTCACTGCTGCCGCACCACTTTCCATCCTCCTTGGCTGACTCCTTCTTCCGTCTTTTCCTGCAACTCGCCACTCACACCCTGGTACTATCTTCTCCCTCCTCTAATTACAATTATCATCTTCTTCTCCATCTCCTTCATCTACACTTTCTCCTTCCTCTTTCCTCATCGTCCGGTTCTGGTTTATGTATCATTTCTAAATGGTAACTTATTTAATTGATTAGAAATATGTTGTATTCTTATTCTTTCTGATCTTCTAGCTTCTTCTTCTGCTTGAACTACTACTGCTACCTCCTCCCGCTCTATTCTTTCTTCCCAAACTAACTTGCTAATTTTTCAAGAGAAATGAATAAATCTTCATTCCTTAATGCATATATAACCAATTTGATGGCCGCTTAATTTTGTTCTTTCTTTTAATGTTTGATCCGCATACTTTACACTTTCAAACGGGATATGTTCTGGCGTGTCTTGTATGCCACATCGTGTACAGATGTCATTCTGAGTCTTCTTAATCTTTTTTTAATAAATTCTATAAAGTCCATATCCTGTTAGATAATGTATTAATCCTTTCATTGGTTTAATATACCTTATATTTAACCTTTCATTTGTATTACTGGAAATATTATAGGTTCTTCTCCCCTCGTTCATTTGATTCCGCTCTAGTTGCCAAATTAGTTTTAATTTATTCTTTATTTAGTGTACGTAATTGCATCGTGAAACCTTACTAATAACTCAATTGTCCAAATTCCTGTAGAGACCAACAAAGCCATTGTGGGTGTGGTGCTAACTGCCCGTGTATAACGTAATACAATTTTTCTTTGTGTACTTTGAGGCAGCATTTTTAACGTTAAATGATTTCAGTCAAATTATAAAATATAAATAACAGTTCGCCTTAAAGTAATACGTGTATAAAATAACACATAAAAATGTATCTAACAGTCATTGTATTAATGTTTATATTATTATGTACATGTTTAATAATGTTATGTGAATGTATTACGTAATTTAATAATGTAGGAGCTGTGAGAATAATAGGTTAAAAGTTGCTAACAATGAGGTAACAATAAGGTAACCTTGAGGCAATAATGAATAAGAAAGTTTAATAATGCTACTTGTAGTTATTGGAGCAACAATAATGTAAATTTTGAGACAGTTTTTAAATAGCCAATCAACAACCAGAAAAAAGCTTAAGTCAAATGAAAGTATTTTATTGGAGTAGGATTAGCCAATCAGAAACTGAAATAGAGCAAATTGTACAAATTCAGAATTCAGTTGCTAGCAGAAAGCGTTCCTAACCGGACGCGAGACGCGTCCTCGAGAAGTTTAATACGTATTCAATGTGAGACGAATGTAGTTTACATGTTAAAAAGTGCAAGTAACTAACAAAAAACTCTCACAGCTCTCTATATCAGTGAAGTGTTATTTAATTTGTGTCAAGGATTAATAAATGGAGTGAAGTAAAAGTTATAATCTATGTAATCCTACATTCTTCAGCCGCACCACACTTTGTTAAGAGATTCATGTCTCTAAAAATAAATACTGAAGCAGCCGAGGCAAACACACACACACACACACACATATATATATATATATAATATTTAAAGAAACAGTCAAATTACAAAGTTAATATTTTTAAACATTGGGGCGAAGGCCACCGGATACCATACGTGGTTACAACTACTTCAAGATTGGCTCCCCAACAGTCGAAATACAATACATCGCCTACTTAAAATTGGCTTTCTATACGTGAAGCAAAAACCCTACTTCAACTTCTCAGTTGATTCCTGATTTTTACATTATGCATTCTTATAGCCCGCACCCCAGCTCCATATGTAATTATTGTTGCAAAGATTGTGTTTCGGTACGTAGTATTGGCATTTAGAGATATTTTAAAATTTGATTATATTAGTTTGGCTAATTTCCTCATGATTTTTTTCCGATTTGGATTTAACATGTAATGTGTGATTCCTAAAATTTTGCTTTTTATCTAAAAACATTCCCAAAAATTTTACTTCCTTTTCCCTTTTTATCGTAACATTATTGTATTTTATTATCTGGTTTCTTTTTAACCTTCCTTTAAGGATCATATAGCATAATTTCCCCACCTAAAAGCACATCTGATAGACGAGGAGGAAACGGAATAAACGGAAAACCATGGAAAGGAATTCGTGGTAGAGAAGAAAACACCCCAGATTCCCCCTCGGACTCCGGGGAAACCACGAAAAACCATTGGTCAGCCGGGGATCGAACGCGGGACCTCCCGAATTCGCACACGTTACCGCGGCGCTCCTCACTCGGTCTTACATATGTTAGACAGAGGAGATATTCAATTTCACTAAATATTCTATGAGATTACAGTGAAATAATAGTTTTGAGGTCATCTTACCAACTTTGATATGTCTGGTAAAAAAAAAAAAAACAAGAAGCATATTTCTTTTCGTAAACAACTCACCTTATTTCTCAACATAGTCTCATTTGATGGCTATGCACTTGGGCCATCGATCCTCAAGCTTTTTCATACTGTGGGAAAAAAACTGGTTCTGTGAAACTTTGCAAAATAATCGTTGACGGCGACGATAACCTTCTCATTTGATGAAAATTTGTAAGTTGATGAAAATTTGATGAAAGTTAGGGAACAGAAAGAAGTCACTTAAAATAAATTAAATTTAGTTTTAATTATGGACGCTCTTTAACTGCTATGGTTTTTAGCGCCCCATTCCATATTGGGCGTGAAAGACTGGGAATTTTGCTCAGAGGTCTCTTTATCTGGCTTGAGGTTCTTTTACGTGCCGTAAATCTACGACACGGGACCACCGGCTTTACTTCTCTTCCAAAGAAAGCCATGCTAAAGATTTTTATCCCCGAAAAAATCCGTCGCCCTCCGCCGGGTTTGAACCTGCGACCTCAGGAACTAGGCTGGCATGGTAACCACTACAGCGCGGAGGACGTCTTCCATAACGGAGGAAGAAGTCACTTGGAGCTAAGTCTGGTGAATAGGGCGGATGAATAACAATTGAAAGCCCAGTTCATGCACTTTCGCCATTGTGATTGTTGGTGTGTTGGGCGGTGAATTTTCCTGGTGAAAGAGCATTTTTTGGACATCAACCTTATTATTTTTTTCAATCAACGCAAGTTTTAAACGACCCAGCAATAAAGTATAATAGGTACCAGTTATAGTTTTACCTTTTCCGAGTAATCTATGAGGATTATTCCTTAGGAATCCCAAAAAACAGTGACTATCACCTTACCAGCTGACAAAATGGTCCTTGCCTTCTTCGGTGCACTTTCACCAGCCTTGTCCATTGGTTTGACTGCCGTTTTGACTGTGATGTGTAATGGTGGATCCAAATTTCATTAAAGGTCACAAATCAGCGCAAAAAATCTTGTGGTTTGCGGTTAAACATCGCCAGACACTTGTGTTGAAATGTTATTCCGGATGGGCTTTTGGTCGAGTGTGAGCAATCGCGGGATCCACCTTGTGCAGAGCTTCTTCATAGCCAATTCTCGACCAGGATATGGTGCACTCAGTTGAAATGCCTACAGTCTCAGCAATCTCACGAATTTTTATTCGGCGGTTTTGCATTACCGTATCATGGATTTTCTCAATGGTTTCGTGTGGTGACTTCAATTGGACGGCCGGACCGCGCTTCGCATCGGTGCTTGTCCGACCACATTTAAATTCATTAATATAAAAGTAAATGGTCTTCAATTATGGTGAATTACATTCAGTTCTGTTTTGATTTGTGCGGCAGTCCAGCCCTTCAAATGAAAATGTTTAACAACAGCACGAAGCTCGATTTTTACTTTCTCTACTACGTGTAGTAAGTAGAGGAAGTATTGTATTCGATACCGAGATTTCACCGGAATACATGTTTTGAGACCCCCTGAATCCAAAAAAAAGCATTTTTGGAAACATGTCCGTGTGCGTGCCTATGTGTCTGTCTGTGAACAGCATAACTCAGAAACGAACAGTCGGATAAACACCAAACTTGGTATTTAGCTTCAGTATCTTCCAGAGATGGGACACAAAGGGTTTCAAGAAAATCCCCCCCACCCCAGACTACCCTTTACATGGAATATTTTTCGAAAATTTTAATTTTCTCAAAAATGGCTCTAACGATTTTAATTAAAATATCATATGTTTCAGATATTTTCATGACAAATGAAATGTATATCTCGAATTTTCTGCGAATGTCTCCAAAAGTGTTCTTCATTGTGAACGACTTTTGCATAACTGGTAAACCATAAGAGATAGACAGCATTTTACTGCACAAAAAATGTAGATCGCGATAAAATACACAATTTATCTCGATATCTCGATTAGCATGAAGCATATGGGGAATAAACGTTTGTAAAATAGTTTGTACAAGAGTACAGAAAGTCATGTGAGTGTAGCACATCAGATTTTTTCCATTTCCATTCGCAGTTTACACATCTACCAATTCAGACAGCTGCCAAAAATGAGCTGTGCGCTGTACTTTGTTGACCTTTTTATATGATTCCTTGAATAATCAGGGTTACCAACAAGAAGCTGCAACGAAAATCCATTCTTTCATGAAAATTTACGAAACTTTGAGGCAATATTTTATATCATAACATGCTGTGAATGCCAAAGTGATTGTAGTGTAAATTAATATTTTTGTATGTACAGGATTTTAGATGTTTGTTAGCCATAAGTATTGTTAGGAAATAAGTTTACACGGCCAGACTGAAACTGACAATAGAAGTGGGTAACAATAAACCGAGGGGGTGAGTTGTTGATCACTAAGAAGAGATAAACAAATAACGTCAGGGTAGCGTGCCTTTTTTTAGAAATGGAGGGAATATCTTCCCTAGAGTATATATGTTAGTAGTAGTGATTGGCTGACCAAAACAGACGCTAAAGTGGGCGCAATTTGGTAACCAATAGCAGTTCTATTATAATGTTTAGGCAATTTGAGGCATTTTCTTGAGCTATAAGGAAGTGTCTCATAGTTCGGAAGACTCTCTCATGAGGTGCACGTTATACAGTTCTGAAGAATCTCTTACAAGGTGCACGTCGCAGAAATAGTTACAAAAATGTAAAGTACGCGAAGTAATTGGTGCGCGTCAACTATAACGACTGTAGTTACATTCAGAAATATCACAGTTTCAGTCAGGCGTGTATAAAGATCAAATATGTGAATTATTAATTAAGTGTGACGGCAATAAAAGTGTAGAAACAATTTTTTTATCAGTGTTATCTTTTAGCAACACCTTCTTTCCGTTTACACGCCCTGCTTAGAGATACTTGCTCGACTGAGTTATAATAGCTAGCAGCGGGACAATGAACCCAAATTTAAAACAATAAAACAAGAGGAGCCCAGTAAATAAGATAACACGAGCCATGAGAATTGCGATAACTTATCAAAACACCCTGGTATATACGTGTTAAAATAACACACATCCTAGGTTGACAATTACAAAATTTCACGTTTAAGGCAACTGAGAATGACAAAATATTTAAACAAAATCTTGTGTTCCCTTTTTCTAGGCATTATCCTTTATCTTCTTCTTCTGCACTACAGAGATTAGCCAGTGGCTTGGCTATTTCAACTTCAAAATTGTCTGACCATCGTTTTCTTAGTCTCCCCGGATGTCTTCTTCCTTTGGGCCTGTAGTACAACACTTTTCTTCAGAATCTCTCTTTGGACATTCTCAACATGCACTCTCCTTCACTTCTATAGTTTATAATTTTTTCTTCCAAATAATTTTTACTTTCTCTACTACGTATAGTAAGTAGGGGAAGTATTGTATTCCACCCAAAAATTCGATACCGAGATTTCACCGGAAATACATGTTTTGAGACCTCCTGAATCCAAAAAAAGCATTTTTGGAAACATGTCCGTGTGTGTGTCTGTGTGTGTGTGTGTCTGTGTGTGTGTGTGTCTGTGTGTCTGTGTGTGTGTGAACAGCATAACTCAAAAACGAACAGTCGGATAAACACCAAACTTGGTATTTAGGTTCAGTATCTTCCAGAGATGCGACACGAAGGTTTTCAAGAAAATCCCCCCACCCCAGACTACCCTTTACATGGAACATTTTTCGAAAATTTTAATTTTCTCAAAAATGGCTCTAACGATTTTGATGAAAATATCATATGTTTAAGATAATATCATGAGAAATGAAATGTATATCTCGAATTTTCTGGGAATGTCTCCAAAAGTATTCTTCATTGTGAACGACTTTTGCATAACTGGTAAACCATAAGAGATAGACAAAATTTTACTACACAAAAAATATAGATCGCGTTAAAATACACAACTTATGTCATATACATTTCTTTTGTTGAGTGAACCGTTTTCGAGATATTGCTTGTTATTTCCTTAAATTTTGCAATACTTATACTTTTTCTCAAATTCGTTATTCATTTTTTTATGTCCTGGACATGCAAAGAGAATGGAATGCGCCACATAGCAACCAGCGATAAAATATTTGACTATCGCTTAAAAGCTACCATATTCCCCTTGCATCTACAAGAAAATTATCAATAAGATTGACATTTCGATATCTCGATTAACATGAAGCATATGGAGAATAGGCGTTTGTAAAATTAGATTGTACAAGAGTAGAGAAAGTCATGTGAGTGTAACACATCAGATTTTTTTCTAACTCTTCCCTTATTTTTTCATTTGAAATTTTGTCCATAAGCGCACATCCTTTACCATTCCCAGGAATCTGTTCTCGGCACCTATATCTTATTTTTGTCGGCTTTCGTCAACGTATATGTTTCACATTCATACAGAAAAGTAAGCACGGCCATTAATTTGTAAAACGCCATTCGTGTTTCTTTACTGGGTTTAATTTTAGACTTCTGTTTATTGTACTCATATGTTTTGAAACATGGTAATTTATTTTTAAACCACGTTTATGTGTTTAGCTGACATACGTTCTTAAGCATTTAAAACGCGTGACTCGTTCTAATGTAGTACAATTGTGTTCTAACAATATATTTACCTTGGAAGGCCATTGTTTTTGTTTTAATTCTCTAAATATAAAAACCAAAAATCTCACATATATATGCAGCTCGTTTTCGGTTTTACTTATAATTCTCTGGTCATCCTCAATCAGCATCATCTTAAACATAAAATTTGGTGCAATACAAATGCCCCATTAATTTTAAATAGTATGGGATGATACCACTATTTCTCGATACCGATACTGGATACTCATTTTACAAAAATCTGATGCCTTACACTCACATGACTTTCTCTACTCTTGTACAAACTATTTTTACAAAAGCTTATTCTCCATATGCTTCATATTAATCGAGATGTTAATGTTATTGCTAATGTTCTTGTAGATGCAAGGGGAATTGGTAGGCTTTAAGCGATAGTCAAATGTTTTAAGAGCTGGTTGTTATGTGGAGTATTCCATTCTCTTTGCATGTCCAGGACATCAAAAAAAATGATTAATTAATTTGAGAAAAAGTATAAGTATTGAACATTTAAGGGAAAAAACAAGCAATATCTCGAAAATGGTTCATTCAACAAAAAAAATGTATATGACATAAATTGTGTATTTTAACACGATCTACATTTTTGTGTAGTAAAATTTTGTCTATCTCTTATGGTTTACCACATATGCAAAAGTCGTTCACAATGAAGAATACTTTTGGAGACATTCACAGAAAATTCGAGCTATACATTTTATTTGTCGTGAAAATATCTTAAACATATGACATTTTAATCAAAATCGTTAGAGCCATTTTTGAGAAAATTAAAATTTTCGAAAAATGTTCCTTATAAAGGGTAATCTGGGGTGGGGGAATTTTCTTGAAAACCTTCGTATCGCATCTCTGGAAGATACTGAACCTAAATACCAAGTTTGGTGTTTATCTGACTGTTCGTTTCTGAGTTATGCTGTTCACAGACACACACACACGGACATGTTTCCAAAAATGCTTTTTTTGGATTCAGGGGGTCTCAAAACATATATTTCCGGTGAAATCTCGGTATCGAATTTTTGGGTGGAATACAATACTTCCCCTACTTATATACGTAGTAGAGAAAGTAAAAATATGTAAAGGCAATAGCCTGTTCACTGAATTATGTCTTATTAGTAGCTTTCTGTGTATAAATGCATTTAAACCATTTTGTATTGTATACTAATTCCAAAATTCTTCCCGTTTGACATTCTCCAATTGGTAGCAATTTGTTTATCTGGATTATGCTACAGGTTATATATCCTGTATTGTTAGTGAAGTCTAATTATTATTGTTAAGTGTTTATGCAATTGTATTTTGTCCTGAAAATTCTGCAATCTTGAAAATATAAACAAATAGCGTGTTTTGCATAAAACGCAACTAAAAATAATGTGTGGGTTACACCAATCTACTACTGTTCACAACTACTACATAACATATGTATTTTTTCATCCGGTATTAAGCAATTAGCCATATAACACTCAGAAACATAGCAAGTTTGTGGATTAGGCCCCTCTACTACCCACCCACATACATTAGTATACACATGTTTAATACAAAGGCATATTAGACACAATTAAAAATTTGGAGAAGAAATCAAGCAGGAAGTATTGTATGAAATGCAGAGATATAAAGGGAACAAAGATTTCTGTTTAAGAACACGAGCATTCTTGAGTGGACAAATATTCCCATTGAAACAGTATTTTTAACACTAAAATGATTCCAGTCTAATTGTATAATATAAATGATTCCATAACAGCCCACCTTAAAGCAATGTGTGTATGTAACAATATATAAAGTGTATATTACAGTCATTGTATATGTTTATATTATTCTATCCATGTGTAAAAATGTTATGTGAATATATTACGTAATCTAATAATGTAGGCGCTGTGAGAATAATAGGTTAAAAGTTACTAACAATGAGGTAACAATGAGGTATCCTTGAGGCAATAATGAGTTTGAAAGTTTAATAATGCTACTAGTCATTATTGGAGCAACAATAATGTAAATTTTGAAACAGTTTAAAAATAGCCAATCAACAACCAGAAAAAGCTTTAGTTAAATGAAGGTATTCTGTTGGAGTAGAATTAGCCAATCAGAGACTTGAAATACAGAAATTTACAAGTTTAGACGGTTGAAATCAATTCAGTTGCTTGCAGACAGTGTTTGTAACCGGGTGCGAGATGTGTCCTCGAGAGATTTAATATGTTTTCGTGTGAGACGAAAAATAAGTTTACGTGTTAAAAAGTGTAATTAATTAATAAAAATACCTCACAGCTCTCTCTCTCTATCAGTGAAGTGTTATTTAAATTGTATCAAGTATTAATAAAAACAGTGAAGTAAAATTATAATCTGCGTAAGCCTACATTCTTCAGTCGCACCACAACCTTGCTAAGAGAAATGTGTCTCTAACAATAATACTGACGCAGCCGAGGCAAACATAAATATATAATACATAAAGAAACAGTCAAATTACAAAGTTAATATTTTTAAAAAAAATTGGGGCAAAGGCTACTGGGTACCATACGTGCGGTAGCAGCTACTTAAAGAGTTGGGCTCCCCAACAATTGAAATATAATACAACTCCTTCAATACAACATCAACAAAATGACGCCCAAAGCGTGGTGCAAATAATTTAAAAATAACGTAACAAAACACCTACTTCACCATGTGCTGTGTTAGCTCACGTCTTAAGTTCTGATTTGTTTGTGCTGGATTCACAGATTTTGGTCACCGAAGTAGGTAAATGTAATAGCCTTGCAGAAACGTGATATAGTACGTCGGCTAAATCAGCTTCAGTCACAACTCAGTTAACGCTGCATGTTGCATGAGTACCTCCACTACTTCCCCCATTGTTTGCATGTTTTTATTTTAGACTCAAGAGTCTATGAAGTGTACCATTAATTCACCCACAGGAAACGCAGTCAAGATCTATAAAGAACTACTGTCCAGCAACACTTTGGGGACACGTGAGAGGAGTCTCGACTCTTTTTATTCCTTATCTAGCATAAAGTTAAACGCAACAACTTTCATTAATGCAAAACTTTAGAATTTAAAAGTATTCAAAAAGTATCGAAGGTTTATCAGAAAGAACTATGCATATCGACACCACCGAGTATCGAGATGTCGACGGTAGCCATGTCCCATCCCTAAATTTTAAACATCCATTCTCTTATCAGATCGTGTATATAAATTGAAAACAAAGTAGGAGACAAACCACAACCTGCTTTACAGCTTGGTTATGTCCTTCATTTTGTTTATTATTTCCAAAGCATTCTTTCAAAAATCTATTACTTTCTTTACTGCGTATAGTAAGCAGGGAAAGTATTGCGTTCTACACAAAAATTCGATACCTAAATTTTACCGGGAGTACATGTTTTGAGGTGCCCTGAATACAAATAAAGCAAAATTTTGCAAACATGTCCGTGTGTGTTTGTCTGTCTGTCTATGAACAGCATAACTCAAAAACGAAAAGTCGGATAAATACCAAACTTGGTATTTGAGTTTAGTATCTTTTAAGGATGCGACACAAGATTTTCAAGAAAATACACCCAACACAGACTACTCTTTACATGGAAATTTTTTTCGAAAATTTTCATTTTTTCAAATGTGGTTCTAACGATTTTGATTAAAATATCGTATGTTTAAGATATTTTCATGACAAATAAAATGTATATCTTGAATTTTCTGGGAATGTCTCCAAAAGTATTCTTCATTGTGAACGACTTTTGCATAACTGGTAAACCATAAGACATAGACAAAATTTTACTGCACAAAAAATGTAGATCGCGTTAAAATACACAATTTATGTCATATACATTTTTTGTTGTTGAGTGAACCATTTTCGAGATATTGCTTGTAAATTTGTCAATACTTATTTTCCCAAATGGGGATTCGTTATTCATTTTTTTTTGTCTTGGATATGCAAAGAGTATTAATCTGTGGCAAAGGGAATGGTGCTGCACCTAGCAACCAGCTATTAAGATATATGTATGCGCTTAAAGGCTACTGTATTTCTATATTGCCCTTGTAAATATATATTCCCCTTACATCTACAAGAAAATTAGCAATAAGATAGTCTGCAAATGTTTATCTAGATTAGCATGAAGTAAATGGAGAATAAACGTTTGTAAAAATGGTTTGTACAAGAGTAGAGAAAGTCATATGTGTGTAACACATCAGCTTTTTTAATACAGTTATTCTCAAATGGGAATTCGTTATTCGTTCTTTATGTGCTGTACATACAAAGAGAATGGAATGCTCCATATAGCAGCCAGCTCTTAAAATATCGCTTATATTCCCCTTGCACCCACAAGAAAATTAGCAATAAAATGCTGTGAGTAGAATATGCAATTTGTTTTTCTATGATCTTAGTGTTAATCGAGAAAAAACTTTACGCAAATTGCTTCATTACGCGTTTTGTTATAGGTACGAAGACCGGAGCGACAGTCAAATGTTTTAAAAGTGGGTTGCAATATGCTGGCTTTGAAATTTAATGCTTCCGGCAGCTAACGGGATGTCCAGAAGCAATCTCCAGTACCATTTCTGAAGGTGTTCCGTCGTAGACTGTTCATTACTGCAGGCAAACATCCTTCCCAACTCGCGTTTGCTCCTGACGTGAATTCATTGTACTAACGAGTACAATAGAAACATCTTTGTAAGTTGTCATGAGACTTCTGTTGTTCATGCTTGTCACGAGAGAAAATAACTAGCATCAAAATATTGTCTGCTGTCCAGAATGATAAGGAAAACTCTTGGCCTACTTATGGTGTGGAGATAAAATAGATTATTGCTGGAAGTCCACGGTAGAATCAAGGAAAGATCAAAAGGAACAGAAAAAGATCTAATGTGTTACATTCACATGACCTGTTTCACCTTCTTATCGCTTATTAGCGGATACAAAAACTATTTTTATGAAAGCTTATTACTTTCTCTACTACATATAGTAAGTAGGGGAAGTATTGCATTCCACCCAAAAATTCGATACCGAGATTTCACCGGAAATACATGTTTTGAGACCTCCTGAATCCAAAAAAAAAGCATTTTTGGAAACATGTCCGTGTGTGTGTCTGTTTGTGTGTGTGTGTGTGTGTGTGTCTGTGTGTCTGTGTGTCTGTGTGTGTGTGTCTGTGAACAGCATAACTCAAAAACTAACAGTCGGATAAACACCAAACTTGGTATTTACGTTCATTATCTTCCAGAGATGCGACACGAAGATTTTCAAGAAAATCCCCCCACCCCAGACTACCCTTTACATGGAAGATTTTTCGAAAATTTTAATTTTCTCAAAAATGTCTCTAACGATTTTGATTAAAATATCATATGTTTAAGATATTTTCATGACAAATGAAATGTATATCTCGAATTTTCTGGGAATGTCTCCAAAAGTATTCTTCATTTGTGAACGACTTTTGCATAACTGGTAAACCATAAGAGATAGACAAAATTTTACTACACAAAACATGTAGATCGCGTTAAAATACACAATTTATATCATATGCTTTTTTTTGTTGAGCGAACCATTTTCGAGATATTGCTTATTATTCCCTTACATTTTTCAATACTTATTTTCTCAAATGGCAATTCGTTATTCATTTTTTTGTCTTGGATATGCAAAGAGTATTAATCTGTCGAAAATAGAATGGTGCTGCACCTAGCAACCAGCTATTAAGATATATGTCTATGCTTAAAGGCTACTGTATTTCTATATTGCCCTTGCAAATACAAAACAAGGGGAACATAGTACGCCTTAAGTGATAGTCAAATATTTTTAGAACTGGTCGCTATGTGTAAAATGTAATTCTCTTTGCATGTCAAAAGATCGTTTCTGCAAATGTTTATCTCGATTAATATGAACTAGATGGAGAATAAGACTTCGTCTATTGCATAACATTTACAGGTTATACAAAATTATGCAGTTATTTCCGAATGAAGAGGACTCATAGACTTTTCACAGAAAATTCAAGATATACATTTTCTTTTTCATATAAATATTTTTAATACTCGTATGTGGTACTTTTAATGAGGATCGTTAGACATTTTTGAGAAAATGAAAAATTTTGAAAAATGTTCCATTTAAATGTAGTTTGTTTGGGAGAATTTCTTGAAAATTTTCGTGTCGTATCCTTGGAAAATGCTGTATTTAGTATGATATATATAGACGCACATACCTGATTACCTGAGATCCCGCGCGCGGATCTTTTTGTAAAACTGCTTTCTTTTTTATTCAGCGAGCCGCATAACATATTTACGGGAAATACCGCTATCGAATTTTTGGGTGGAATTCAATTCTTCCTGTACCCACGAGATACGTGGTAGAGAAGATAAAAATGTTAAGGTTGATTTCACATTGCTTTCTCTATACACTTTTCTACAAACTATTTTTAGAAAAAGGGTATTGTTTATCTAGTTCTTGCAGATACACAGATCTATTTATCGTTATGTTTTATTAGATTTTTTATTAATATTATTTTCTTAATAATATTTATTTTTAGAATAATTTTTATTTTAAATGATTTAATTGTTTTTATTGAGTGAGAGATTGTTAGATTAAATACTTCTTCAATTATTATAACAATGTTGTTGGATTGAATATCTGTAATATTTATAAGTTTTGTTCAGTACACATTTACATATTTATTTTTAGGGATAAGACGAATAAATATCGTCGAAATCATCTACAGCAAGCAAGCAAGTATGTCCTCCCACCCCTCCCCCAAAAAGGCAGTAAGCAAAAGAGATAATTAAATCTTTTCAAAGCTCGTCCTTTGTGATGACTTTGAAAATCCATTCGCTTTGCATTAACACACACAAACAACACACAGCACACATACTAACATAATGATGGAAGAAAGAAACAAGGAAAAAACAGAAAATAATAATAAGCAAAATTACAATTATATTACAAATTTATACAATGCTCTGACCCTTAAGAACTCGTTCTTATGTACCGTCCCCCTTCCGTTCTCCAGGGCAATTAACCTCCTTTGCCGAATCTTAGACAAAAAAGACCTCATTTTATGACACCCCGCGTCCAATATTACACCCAAGCAGCCTCCATTCCCCTATTGGACTCCAGAAACTGAGGTGGTAAACATTGTTTTCTCAGTAATTACGTTTCCCTACAATGAGACAGAATATGATTCCATGTTTCTCTTTCACCACAGAGTGGGCATTTTCTCACTCCGATGTCATCATGTATTTTGTTGCCTTTCCAGGCGCCTATCTTGGATACGCCAAACCACTTCTTTCTCGCGTACAGTTATATAAGTAGGTCTCCCTGCCGCAGCCCCGCTTTATTTGACACTGTAGTTAAGTGAAATTTTAACCGTACATTGTGATTCCAGATTCTGTCTGTCAATATCCCGTAGTCGTCTCTAAATAATCTTCCATCCGCTACGTCCCATCTCCCTCCCCTGTAGCCAAATGTAAACCACCCCAATTTCTTCTAAGCCTCTTCGCAATTTCTTTGCCGTTTACGTACTTGTTCCCTGAAACACACCGCGCGTAGAGGTTCCTGATCTCCCCGTACTATCCGTAACCAGTATATAGCTGCCCGTATTACTTTCTCTACTACGTATGGTAAGTAGGGGAAGTATTGTATTCCACCCAAAAATTCGATACCGAGATTTCACCGGAAATATATGTTTTGAGACCCCCTGAATCCAAAAAGAACCATTTTTGGAAACCTGTCCGTGCGTGTATCTGTGAACAGCATAACTCAGAAACGAACAGTCGGATAAACACCAAACTTGGTATTTAGGTTCAGTATCTTCCAGGGATGCGACACGACGGTTTTTAAGAAAATCCCCCTACCCCAGATTACCCTTTACATAGAAGATTTTTCGAACATTTTAATTTTCTCAAAAAATGGCTCTGACGATTATGATTAAAGTACCATATGTTTAAGATACTTTCACGACAAATAAAATGTATATCTTGAATTTTCTGGGAATGTCTCCAAAAGTATTCTTCATTGTGAACGACTTTTGCATAACTGGTAAACCATAAGAGATAGACAAAATTTTACTACACAAAAAATGTAGATCGCGTTAAAATACACAACTTATGTCATACACATTGCTTTTGTTGAGTGAACCGTTTTCGAGATTCTTTTTCTCAAATGGGAATTCGTTATTAATATTTTTGTCCTGGACATACAAAGATAATGGAATGATCCACATAGCAACCAGCTCTTAAAATATTTGACTATCGCTTAAAACCTACCAATTCCCTTGCATCTACAAGAAAATTAGCAATATGATTAACATCTCGATTAACATGAAGCATATGGAGAATAAGCGTTTATAAAAATAGTTTGTACAAGAGTAGAGAAAGTCATGTGAGTGTAACACATCAGAATTTTTTAGATGTACAGATTCATTGTATCACAAAACATTTAAGTTGACATAAATTGTGTGCTTTAAGGAGATCTACATCTTTTTGCGCATCTCTTACGGTGTACCAGTCATGTAAAAGTCATTCAGATCAAAGAAAACTTCACTTTAAAATATACATTTCATTTGTCATGAAAATATCGTAAAAGTATTGTATTCTAATCAAAATCGTTAATTTATTCCGAGAAAATAAAAACTACAAAACCTTCGCTACCAAGTTTGGTGTTTAACCGACTTTCCGTTTTTGAGTTATGTTGTTCATAGACACACACATCAAACGGAATTTTTTTAAAAATCTGACGTGTTAAACTCACATGACGTTCTTTACTCTTGTACAGAGTATTTTTACAAAAGCTTGTTCTCTACCTACTTTATGTTAATCGAGACATCGAGATGTTAATCTTATTGCTAATTTTCTTGTAGCTGCATGCGGAATATGGTAGGCTTTAAGCGATAGTCAAATATTTTAAGAGCTGGTTGCTATGTGGAGTATTCTATTCTCTTTGCAAATCCAGGACATAAAAACGCGAATAACAAATTCCCATTTGAGAAAAAGTATAAGTATTGGCAAATTCAAAGAAATAACAAGGAATATCTCGGAAATGGTTCACTCCACAAAAAATGTATAGGAGATAAATTGTGTGTTTTAACAAGCTCTACATTTTTTGTGCAGAAAAATTTTATGTATCTCTTACGGTTTACCAGTTATAGAAAAGTCATTCAAAAAGAAGAGGAATTTTGGGAACATTCCCAGAAAATTCAAGATATGCATTCCATTTGTCATGAAAATATCTTAAACATATGATATTTTAATCAAAATGTTAGTCATTTTTAGGAAAATAAAAATTTTCGAAAAATGTTCCATGTAAACGAAAGTCTGTGTTGGGGAGATTTTCATGAAAATCTTTGTGTTGCATCTTTAAGAGATACTGAACGTAAATACCAGGTTTGGTATTCTTCCGACTTTCTGTTTTTGAGTTATGCTGTTTATAGCACTTACACACACACCTTTTTCCTAAAAATACTTTTTTCGGACTCAGGGGCCTCAAAACATGTATTTCCGGTGAAATTTCGATATAGAATTCTTGGGTGGAATGCAATACTTCCCCTACTTATGTGGTAGAGAAAGTAAAAATGCTATTTTGGGGGGTTCAGTGGTTCTTAAAACGTGCATTGCGTCATAATGCAATTTATGTACGAAATACAGTACTTCCTCTTAAGCGCGTATAGAGAATGTAAAAATGTTGCACCGTGAGTTCATTTATGACTTTGTATGAAAATTATAAGCTTTAAATTGTATGTGCACGGTTAAAGGAGAAAAAGTGTGTTAGAATGCACGCATTTTGAGATAAAAGCTTTTAGGTTGCTAAATAAAGGAATCAAACAAAAGGCAAAAGTCTAGGAACGTTTTGGATTGAAGAGTTCTCTCTCTCTCTAAGGTTTAATCAATATTCGGACAGGGTCGAAGGGTAATCTACCTGTCTAAATGAATTCATCGGTGGTTCAGGGAACTCCATCACTTTTAACAAACTTCTCAACATTCGGTCCCCTCTCATCTGCACAAAACCCAAGGGGCTAAGTGCATGACTATCGACTTTTTCATCTCAATTACCTCTGCGGAGGCCCAAGTTCAAGAACCTTGCTGGTAATACCTTATCGGCTCTTTCTTCGCACGTTCTCGACGTTAGCAAGAGATAAATAGTTTTGCTGGATCGTTATTTCAGGCTTGCTGGGTATGAAATGTGGTGCGGGAGAAGCGTTCGACCCTCACTGACCTAAAAAGCATGAACGTTTTTTACAAATTAATTGACCGTAGCTGTAAGGCAAACATTTTGCAAAATTCACTGAGCTCTCTGAAACGCGGTTGGTTTGCTCAACACATAGACGCTAAAAATCTTGCACAACACCGCCAGTATTTCATTATAGCTAGATAGATAGATACTGCCAATCTCCGTGGTGTAATGGTTGCTATACTATCCTCTAGGTCCCGAGGTCGCGGGTTCAAACCCGGCGGAGGGCGATGGATTTTTTTCGGGCGTAAAAATCTTGGCAAGGCTTCCTTCGGAAGGGAAGTAAAGCCGGTGGCCCCGTGTCTAGATTTACGGCACGCAAAAGAACCTCAAGCCTGATAAAGAAGCCTCTGAGCAAAATTTCCGGTCTTTCACGCCCAATACAGAATGGGAGGCTAAGGACTATAGTAGTTAATGAGCGTACATAAATAAAACTCAATTTAATTTAGATATATACATATAAGGTATCCTTATTGGTGTCAAATTATTAATATTATTACTAAGGACAGGAATTTTTACTTTCTCTACTACGTATAGTAGTAAGTAGGGGAAGTATTGTATTCCACCCAAAAATTCGATACCGAGATTTCATCGGAAATATATGGCCCCCTGAATCCAAAAAAAAGCATTTTTGGTAACATGTCCGTGTGTGTGTCTGTCTGTTAGTATCTGTTTGTCCGTGTGTCTGTGAACAGCATAATTCAGAAACGAACAGTCGGATGTACACCAAACTTGGTATTTAGGTTCAGTATCTTCCAGAGATGTGACACGAAGGTTTTCAAGAAAATCCCCCCATCCCAGATTACCCTTTACATTGAAAATTTTTCGAAAATTTTAATTTCTTAAAAACGCCTCTAACGATTTTGATTAAAATATCATATGTTTAAGATACGTTCATGACAAATGAAATGTATATCTCGAATTTTCTGGGAATGTCTCCAAAAGTATTCTTCATTGTGAACGATTTTTGCATAACTGGTAAACCATAAGAGATAGACCAAATTTTACTACACAAAAAGTGTAGATCGCGTTAAAATACACCATTTATGTTGTATACATTTTTTGTTTCATTGTTGAGTGTACCATTTTCGAGATATTGCCTGTTATTCCCTTAAATTTTCCAATACTTATACTTTTTCTCAAATGGGAATTTGTTATTCATCTTTTTTATGTCCTGGTAATGCAAAGAGAATGGAATGCGCCACATAGCAACCACCTGTTAAAAGATTTGACTATCGCTTAAAGTCTACCATATTCCCCTTGCATCTACAAGAAAATTAGCAATAAGATTAACATCTCGATTAACATGAAGCATATGGAGAATAAGCGTTTGTAAAAATAGTTTGTACAAGAGTGGAGAAAGTCATGTGAGTGTAACACAGATTGTTTTCTAAAAACTGCCTATTTTTGGGTTCAGGAAGTCTCGAAACGTGTATTTCCAATGAAATCTCGATATCGAATTTTTGGGTGGATACAATGCTTCCTCTACATATATAGGTAAGCAGAAGAGTAACTAAAACAACTAAAGAGTGACTAGAGAAACAGAGGGCCAAGTTAGAATACTTAGAATACTGACAATACAACATCCAGGATTGCAGGAGGTTATTTCACCCATACAGGCATGTGAAGAGCAGCAATCGCTAATACCGCCTGCCATCTCAAATGCACCTGACATCGTTCATTATGATTTGGTGCTCACGTGTCAATGTTTAGTATCTCATGTAAATTTAATTTAGTTCAATTTTAAAGTTGAAGTAACGTGTCATAACCGCACGTAAACAACGTCACAAGCACGGTCGACCTCAGGCTACACATTACAGATACATTAATTGGCTATCAAAAATGCTTTTACAAATTGTGGTAGTATTATTGTTGGTGTTTGCCCCACGTTTGGGACCCAATTGAAGTGTTTATTTGTTGGTAGTTGGAAGATGTTTCAATTTTATCTGCCGCACGTATGAAAGACAATTTGTCGCGGTCACTTCGTGTTATCTTTTACTGAGCGCCTGTTATTGTATTTAATTTTGGGTTCACTGTCCTCCGGCTAGCTATGATTTCTCGGTCAAGCACTTATCTTGTACAAGGTGTGTAAACGGAAAGGAATTTTTATCCAAAGATAACACTGATAAAAGAATTTGTTTTACACATTTATTGTCGTAACACATTATTCACTTTCACCTATTAATCTTGACACTCGCCAAACTGAAACTGTTATAATAACTTCTTTACTGCCCATTATTAATTCGCGTACTTCAACTTTTTGTGTAATTAACTTTACGACACGAGAGATTTTTCATAAATTTGCTACGCGTAACCTTGAACTGTGTGCGACGCATACTCCATGAATGCCTCCGTTGAACTACGTGAAACTTGACCCTGGCACTGAATTTATACTTCCTCGCCCCAATATACCTAAAGATTATAACCGAGCTGCTATTGGTTAATAAAACGCACCAACATTAGCGTCTATATTTATATCCAATGAAAATTACGAAAACATATGCTCTGGGGAAAATGTTCCAGCAAATTCTAAGAAAAACACGCCACTCTGACGTCATTTGCTCGTCTCTAATAATGATAAACAGCTCACCCCCTCGCTACATTATTGCACGCTATTATTGTCAGTTTCAGTAAGCCGTATAAACCCACTTCTCGACAATACTTACTTTTTCGAACTATTTTTATTAAAATACCATATGTTTAAGATATCACAGCTAAACTGCATATTTTAAGTTTTCTGGGGTTAATCTTTGAAGTCCCTTTCATTCTTAATTGAAGGGTCCAAGAAAAAAACCAGGTAAGTCAATTTTTCCAAGAAACCCAGAAAATGATTTTTTAATTATAAAACGCAATGGGCTGTTCCTATAAAAATACTTCTTTCAAACAAAGTGAAATATTAACGTTTCAGATGTAGTGAAGCAAATAAAATGGTGCTTAATGTCTCTTATATCAATAATATCACACAAAACAAAAAAACTCACTCCAGCAGCACTTTTTTCAGGAAACACACCAGGCAAGTCGCCTGAAACAGAAAGAGAACCAGGCATGTCAGGTATCCGAGTGTTGTTTGTAATTAAGATTGTATTAGCATAATGTAAATACTATTCATTATTATTGTTATTACAACCGTGGGAACTCTCAGTTATCTCACAGGGAATCAGTTATGTGCCAATCCTTGGAAAAATGTCACTGCTGGTTGACCAAAGAATTTCATGAGACTCATTATATCTTGGTACTTAACTTGGAAATACGTAGACGATCTGTGTACAATACAAGCATTTGTTACATATATTGCATATAAGCAATTTTATCAGAAAATTTTAAGAATAGAATAATATTTCTACTAAAATTACCTGAATAATCCAAAGAAGGTAGCTCAAATTCTCCTGGCCTCTGTGTTGAGGCACCTTTGTCGGGCTTTCTTATGATCCTGGATACCATCGCTCCGTTAGATGTAGCTCTCCAGTTCAGTAGACATGGGTGGACGGATGAGGCCCCAATTTCCTTCACGGGCTGGGTCTTAAACGGACATTGCAATACATATCATTTTATCTAAAAAATGTTTCCAATCATACACCATTTCCTGACATTCATAACAATGAAGGACGATGGTTTGGTTCTTAATTTGCAATCTTTCTTTTGAACTCCTCTGAGGTTTCCATTCTTTGTTTCAAATTCCATAGACCAACGTTCTTATCACATTCCATGTATAAATGACCTCGTTTTGGAAATGTGATCCTGATGTTTGTCAAGCCATAGGCGATATTATGAACCACGTAATACACGAAGCGAAAAACAGTGAAATTTTGGTTTTGCCCTCCAGCAGAGTCACAAAACACTTGAAGCTCTTCAACCTCGTATCAAGGTAGTTCATAATGAAATGAGAGGCTATCTAGTTGGGACCGTTCTTTCCAATACCTTCGTGATAAACATAGAAAACTGACCGGCCTGTAGAGAGAATGTGTGTGTTGAATGAATGCATTGATAGCTGACGCTTGTAGTACACGTCGTTGGTACTTATATTCATTATTGGAACATTTTTAGCAAAATCCAACAAAATTAACAAAGGTAAATGGCGAAATAGGTCGTACTTCTGTCTGTTGGCTGGTAGATCACTTACCTGGTTCTTTCGTTGGAACAGTTGACTTGCCTGCTTCTTTTCCTATACGCAAAAACTTAAACGGCAAATAAATCCATGACTAAACAGTTTCTTTCCCTGTTTCATACACCTAAAATATGCCTTTCTCCATGGAAACTCATTTAGAAAAAGTGACCTACCTGGTTTCTTTCCTGGACCGGTCAATTACTTTTGTATAATTGATAAACTGTAAAAATAAACGGTTATACAAAAGTGCAGCTAATACACAAAAATGTAGACTCGTTAGAGCACATAAAATTGGTGTGCGTTACCATTTCCGAGATATTCTTTTGTTATTGATTTAAATTTAAAATACTTGTATTTTTCTCAACTGCGAAAGTCCCTGGTCAATGCATAGCGGCCAGCTCTTAAAAGATTTGACTATCGCTTTAGCCTACTGTATTCCCCTAAACCCCTTATAACTACAAGGAAGTATTTAATAAGACCATTTACGCATATTTTATACCAATTAATATGAAGTAAATAGAAGAATAAGCCTTTGTAAAAATAGGTTTTTGAAGGTATTGAAGAATGGGTGATGAGGAAAGCCATGTAAATGTAACATAACTAATGCTTTTTCTGCTTTATTTGCAGTTTATTGTACGTGCTATATGGCAGTACAAAAAATACGGTATTTTTATCGTTTAATTTACATAAAATATACGCAAAAGATTTCTTAAGCATTGCTGATAAATTTGAACTTTACACTACATACACAAGAATTTACATACCAGTGGGATGCATTAAGCAGTATCGTCTGTGACCCTCATTCGGGAGGACTCAGCTTCAAATCCCGTGGGCCGACCAATCTGACTGTAGTTTTTTGTGATTTCTATCAGTTATCAACGTAAATACCGCATTGGTTACCTAATACTACGACCCAAGGTTCAAGCTTAATCTAAAAAAGTAGTAAACCATGAAAAATAAATGGTAAAACGAATACTCTAGCATCTATCTAAAAATAATAAAAACAGGTAGACTGGACGGCATCCTAATACTATCCTTCCGACACGTGTGAAAGCAGAGGTACAATTGCTGTACACATCCGTCTGTGGACACGTGCCGAGGTTAGCAATTGCCCGTCTCAAAGCAGAGGTACGATGGTTGTACACATGCCTCTGTGGACACGTGTCGGGGCTGCCATTTGCCCGTCACAAAGCAGAGGTACGGTTGTGTACACATGCCTCTGTGGACACGTGTCGGGGCTGCCATTTGCCCGTCACAAAGCAGAGCTACAGTTGTGTACACATGCCTCTGTGGACACGTGTCGGGGCTGCCATTTGCCCGTCTCAAAGCAGAGGTACGATGGTTGTACACATGCCTCTGTGGACACGTGTCGGGGCTGCCATTTGCCCGTCACAAAGCAGAGGTACGGTTGTGTACACATGCCTCTGTGGACACGTGTCGGGGCTGCCATTTGCCCGTCACAAAGCAGAGCTACAGTTGTGTACACATGCCTCTGTGGACACGTGTCGGGGCTGCCATTTGCCCGTCACAAAGCAGAGGTACAGTTGTGTACACATGCCTCTGTGGACACGTGTCGAGGCTGCCATTTGCCCGTCACAAAACAGAGATACGATTGTTGTACACATGCCTCTGTGGACACATGTCGAGGCTGCCATTTGCCCGTCACAAAACAGAGATACGATTGTTGTACACATGCCTCTTTGGACACATGTCGAGGCTGCCATTTGCCCGTCACAAAACAGAGATACGATTGTTGTACACATGCCTCTGTGGACACGTGTCGGGGCTGCCATTTTCCCGTCACAAAGCAGAGATACAGTTGTGTACACATGCCTCTGTGGACACGTATCGAGGCTACCATTTGCCCGTCACAAAGCAGAGGTACGGTTGTGTACACATGCCTCTGTGGACACGTGTCGAGGCTACCATTTGCCCGACACAAAGCAGAGGTACAGTTGTGTACACATGCCTCTGTGGACACGTGTCGAGGCCGCCATTTGCCCGTCACAAAGCAGAGGTACAGCTGTGTACACTTGCCTCTGTGGAAACATGTTGAGTCTGCCATTTGCCCGTCACAAAGCAGAGCTACAGTTGTGTACACATGCCTCTGTGGACACATGTTGAGACTACCATTTGCCCGTCACAAAGCAGAGGTACAGCTGTGTACACTTGCCTCTGTGGAAACATGTTGAGTCTGCCATTTGCCCGTCACAAAGCAGAGCTACAGTTGTGTACACATGCCTCTGTGGACACGTGTCGAGGCTGCCATTTGCCCGTCACAAAGCAGAGATACAGTTGTGTACACATGCCTCTGTGGACACGTGTCGAGGCCGCCATTTGCCCGTCACAAAGCAGAGGTACAGTTGTGTACACATGCCTCTGTGGACACATGTAGAGGCTACCATTTGCCCGTCACAAAGCAGAGGTACAGTTGTGTACACATGCCTCTGTGGACACATGTTGAGTCTGCCATTTGCCCGTCACAAAGCAGAGGTACACATGCCTCTGTGGACACATGTTGAGGCTACCATTTGCCCGTCACAAAGCAGAGATACAGTTGTGTACACATGCCTCTGTGGACACATGTTGAGGCCGCCATTTGCCCGTCACAAAGCAGAGATACAGTTGTGTACACATGCCTCTGTGGACACATGTTGAGGCCGCCATTTGCCCGTCACAAAGCAGAGATACTGTTGTGTACACATGCCTCTGTGGACACATGTTGAGGCTACCATTTGCCCGTCACAAAGCAGAGATACAGTTGTGTACACATGCCTCTGTGGACACATGTTGAGGCCGCCATTTGCCCGTCACAAAGCAGAGATACAGTTGTGTACACATGCCTCTGTGGACACGTGTCGAGGCTATCATTTGCACGTCACAAAGCAGAGCTACAGTTGTGTACACATGCCTCTGTGGACACGTGTCGAGGCTACCATTTGCCCGTCACAAAGCAGAGGTACAGTTGTGTACACATGCCTCTGTGGACACGTGTCGAGGCTACCATTTGCCCGTCACAAAGCAGAGCTACAGTTGTGTACACATGCCTCTGTGGACACGTGTCGAAGCTGCAATTTGCCCGTTACAAAGCAGAGATACAGTTGTGTACACATGCCTCTGGACACGTGTCGAGGCTGCCATTTGCCCGTCAAAAACAGAGATACAGTTGTGTGCACATGCCTCTGTGGACACGTGTCGAGGCTACCATTTGCCCGTCACAAAGCAGAGGTACAGTTGTGTACACATGCTTTGTGGACACGTGTCGAGGCTGCCATTTGCCCGTCACAAAACAGAGGTACAGTTGTGTACACATGCCTTTGTGGACACGTGTCGAGGCTACCATTTGCCCGTCACAAAACAGAGGTGAGGTTGTGTATATATGCCTCTGTGGACACGTGTCGAGGCTACCATTTGCCCGTCACAAAGCAGAGGTACAGTTGCTGTACACATGCCTCTGTGGACACGTGTCGATGCTACCATTTGCCCGTCACAAAGCAGTGATACAGTTGTGTACACATGCCTCAATGGACACGTGTCGAGGCTGCCATTTGCCCGTCACAAAGCAGAGCTACAGTTGTGTACACATGCCTCTTTGGACACATGTCGAGGCTGCCATTTGCCCGTCACAAAACAGAGGTGAGGTTGTGTACACATGCCTCTTTGGACACATGTCGAGGCTACAATTTGCCCATCACAAAGCAGAGCTACAGTTGTGTACACATGCCTCTGTGGACACGTGTCGAAGCTGCAATTTGCCCGTTACAAAGCAGAGATACAGTTGTGTACACATGCCTCTGTGGACACGTGTCGAAGCTACAATTTGCCCGTCACAAAGCAGAGATACAGTTGTGTACACATGCCTCTGTGGACACGTGTCGAAGCTGCAATTTGCCCGTCACAAAACAGAGCTACAGTTGTGTACACATGCCTCTGGACACGTGTCGAGGTTGCCATTTGCCCGTCAAAAACAGAGATACAGTTGTGTACACATGCCTCTGTGGACACGTGTCGAAGCTGCAATTTGCCCGTTACAAAGCAGAGATACAGTTGTGTACACATGCCTCTTTGGACACATGTCGAGGCTACAATTTGCCCATCACAAAGCAGAGCTACAGTTGTGTACACATGCCTCTGTGGACACGTGTCGAAGCTGCAATTTGCCCGTCACAAAACAGAGCTACAGTTGTGTACACATGCCTCTGGACACGTGTCGAGGTTGCCATTTGCCCGTCAAAAACAGAGATACAGTTGTGTGCACATGCCTCTGTGGACACGTGTCGAGGCTACCATTTACCCGTCACAAAGCAGAGGTACAGTTGTGTACACATGCCTTTGTGGACACGTGTCGAGGCTGCCATTTGCCCGTCACAAAACAGAGGTGAGGTTGTGTATATATGCCTCTGTGGACACGTGTCGAGGCTACCATTTGCCCGTCACAAAGCAGAGGTACAGTTGCTGTACACATGCCTCTGTGGACACGTGTCGATGCTACCATTTGCCCGTCACAAAGCAGTGATACAGTTGTGTACACATGCCTCAATGGACACGTGTCGAGGCTGCCATTTGCCCGTCACAAAGCAGAGCTACAGTTGTGTACACATGCCTCTTTGGACACATGTCGAGGCTGCCATTTGCCCGTCACAAAACAGAGGTGAGGTTGTGTACACATGCCTCTTTGGACACATGTCGAGGCTACAATTTGCCCGTCACAAAGCAGAGGTACAGTTGTGTATACATGCCTCTGTGGACACATGTAGAGGCTACCATTTGCCCGTCACAAAGCAGAGGTACAGTTGTGTACACATGCCTCTGTGCACACATGTCGAGTCTGCCATTTGCCCGTCACAAAGCAGAGCTACAGTTGTGTACACATGCCTCTTTGGACACATGTCGAGGCTACAATTTGCCCGTCACAAAGCAGAGGTACAGTTGTGTACACATGCCTCTGTGGACACGTGTCGAGTCTGCCATTTGCCCGTCACAAAGCAGAGCTACAGTTGTGTACACATGCCTCTTTGGACACATGTCGAGTCTGCCATTTGCCCGTCACAAAGCAGAGCTACAGTTGTGTACACATGCCTCTTTGGACACGTGTCGAGGCTACAATTTGCCCGTCACAAAGCAGAGCTACAGTTGTGTACACATGCCTCTTTGGACACATGTCGAGGCTACAATTTGCCCGTCACAAAGCAGAGGTACAGTTGTGTACACATGCCTCTGTGGACACGTGTTGAGTCTGCCATTTGCCCGTCACAAAGCAGAGTAACAGTTGTGTACACGTGCCTCTGTGGACACGTGTCGAGGCTGCCATTTGCCCGACACAAAACAGAGGTGCGGTTGTGTATATATGCCTCTGTGGACATTTGACATGTAAGATGTTATGGCACAGGGATAATAATCCAGATATGTTAGGGTCCGCCACCCACCGCTCTACAAGGTATCGCCTAACACATTCTTCGTGATTTGGCCACGTATTTAAACCGACATAAGCTAATAAATAAAGAAAAAATAATTTACAGAAATTTATTCGCAGAAGATCTAAAACATAAGTGTTGAAGCTGCTCAAATTCTCAGAAAACTCCTGCAAGAATAAATGCATCAGTAGATATGGTAGAGTAACAAAAAAAAGAAAAAAAAAAGAAAATAATCTGAGGTG
The DNA here is from genome assembly GCA_030765065.1 of Deroplatys truncata. Classification (NCBI taxonomy): domain Eukaryota; kingdom Metazoa; phylum Arthropoda; class Insecta; order Mantodea; family Mantidae; genus Deroplatys; species Deroplatys truncata. The sequence continues at coordinate 232,713,055 of CM060976.1, read as the reverse complement.
GTACGCTCATATGACTTTCTCTACTCTTGTACAAATTATTTTTACAGACGCTTATTCTCCATCTACTTCATGTTAATCGAGATAAACTTTTGCAGACTCTATCTTTTTGCTAATTTTCTTGTAGATTTAAGGGGAATATATATTTACAAGGGCAATATAGAAATACAGTAGTTTTTAAGCATACACATTTAATAGCTGGTTGCTAGGTGCAGCACGATTCTCTTTGCCACAGATTAATACTCTTTGCATATCCAAGAGAAAAAAAGCTGATGTGTTAAACTCACATGACTTTCTCTACTCTTGTACAAACTATTTTTACAAACGCTTATTCTCCATCTACTTCATGTTAATCGAGATAAACATTTGCAGACTCTATCTTATTACTAATTTTCTTGTAGATGTAAAGGGGAATATATATTTACAAGGGCAATATAGAAATACAGTAGCCTTTAAGCATATACATATCTCTTAATAGCTGGTTGCTAGGTGCAGCACCAATCCCTTTGCCACAAATTAATACTCTTTGCATATCAAAGACAAAAAAAATGAATAACAAATTCCCATTTAAGAAAATAAGTATTGAAACATTTAAGAGAATAACAGGCAATATCTCGAAAATGGTTCACTCAACCAAAAAATGTATATGACATAAATTGTGTATTTTAACGCGATGTACATTTTTTGTGTAGTAAAATTTGCTCTATCTCTTATGGTTTACCGGTTATGCAAAAGTCGTTCTCAATGAAGAACACTTTTGGAGACATTCCCCGAAAATTCAAGATATACATTTTATTTGTCATAAAAATATCTTAAACATATGATATTTTAATCAAAATCGTTAGAGCTGTTTTTGAGAAAATTAACATTTTCGAAAAATCTTCCATGTAAAACGTATCCTGGGTTGTTGGGATTTTCTTGAAAACCTTCCTGTCGCATCCCTGGAAGATACTGAACCTAAATACAAAGTTTGGTGTTTATCCGACTGTTCATTTCTGAGTTATGCTGTTCACAGACAGACACACACACAGACAGGCACACAGACAGACACACACATACACACACGGACATGTTTCCAAAAATGCTTTTTTGGATTCAGGGGGTCTCAGGGGGAAGTATTGCATTCCACCCAAAAATTCGATACCGAGATTTCACCGGAAATACATGTTTGAGACCCCCTGAATCCAAAAAAATAATTTTTGGAAACATGTCCGTGTGTGTGTGTCTGTGAACAGCATAACTCAAAAACAAACAGTCGGAATAACACCAAACTTGGTATTTAGGTTCAGTAATTCCAGAGATGCGACACGAAGGTTTTCAAGAAAATCCCCCCACCCCAGACTACCCTTTACATGCAACATTTTTCGAAAATTTTAATTTTCTCAAAAATGGTTCTAACGATTTTGATGAAAATATCATATGTTTAAGATAATGGCATGAGAAATGAAATGTATATTTCGAATTTTCTGGGAATGTCTCCAAAAGTATTCTTCATTGTGAACGACTTTTGCATAACTGGTAAACCATAAGAGATAGACAAAATTTTACTACACCAAAAATATAGCTCGCGTTAAAATACACAATATATGTCATATACTTGTTTTTTGTTGAGTGAACCATTTTCGAGATTTTGCTTTTTATTCCCTTAAAAGTTTCAGTACTTATATTCTCAAATGGGAATTTGTTATGCATTTTTTGTCTTTGAAATGCAAAGAGTATTAATCTGTGGGAAAGGGAATGGTGCTGCACCTAGCAACCAGCTATTAAGAGATATGTATGTGCTTAAAGGCTACTGTATTTCCAAATTGCCCTTGTAAATATATATTTCCCTTACATCTACAAGAAAATAAGCAATAAGATAAACTATGCAAATGTTTATCTCGATTAACATGAAGTAGATGGAGAATAAGCGTTTGTATAAATAGTTTGTACAAGAGTAGAGAAAGTCATGTGAGTTTAACACATCAGAATTTTTGTGTAGTAACATTTTGTCTATCTCTTATGGTTTACCAGTTATGCAAAAGTCGTTCACAATGAAGAATACTTTTGGAGACATTCCCAGAAAATTCAAGATATACATTTTATTTGTCATAAAATATCTTAAACATATGATATTTTAATTAAAATCGTTAGAGCCATTTTTGAGAAAATTAAAATGTTCGAAAAATGTTCCATGTAAAGGGTAAGGGTGGGGGGATTTTCTTGAAAACCTTCGTGTCGCATCTCTGGAAGATACCGAACCTAAATACCAAGTTTGGTGTTTATCCGACTGTTCGTTTCTGAGTTATGCTGTTCATAGACACACACGGACATGTTTCCAAAAATGCTTTATTTGGATTCAGGGGTCTCAAAACATGTATTTCCGGTGAAATCTCGGTATCGAATTTTTAGGTGGAATACAATACTTCCCTACTTGCTATAGCTAGTAGAGAAAGCAATATAATGCCACTGAAAAAGTACAATATATTCATTACCATATATTGTTCTATAGTACAATGAGTGATTCTTATATCATTACCATGTTATGTTTTACCTAGGAAGTGTTTCGTAATAAGCACTGAAACAGTGTTCAAATGTTTATTCGTGGTAACAAACTCCTGGGATGTAAAGAAAAAGGAGGGAATACAATCGCAAACCTTCAAGCATGTCCGTTAGCTGACGTTTGCGATAGGTCTGACATGCAACACGAAGTATTTAAAAAACGGTTAACGATAGGAATTGATTTGACACAAATTGTGCATTTATTTTGTGTAGTAAGCTTTTGTTCCTATACATGGAAACATTTACATTGTGTTTAGTTTTATCAAACATGCTTCTAACAATTTTGATAAAATACCACATGTTTAGGATATTTACACGTAAAACAAAATGCATCGTGTTTTGAATTTTCAGTGAATAGCCTGTGAAGTTCCTCTTCATTCGGATTTAATTGTTTTATATTTGCTAAACCCTAAGAGATAGACAAGTCTTAAAGGGCAAAAAATACAGATCTCTTAAAGCACACAATTCATGCGAAATAATTGGGGCGTTAACTATTTCCAAAATATTCTATGTATTGGTTTGAATTTTCAAATAATTATACTTTTTACCTTCTCTACTACGTATATTTAGTAGCGAAAGTAAAAATCATTTTTAGAAAAAGCTCCCTGTGTGGTTCTGTGTACAGCATAACTCAAAAACTAAAAGTCAGATAAATACCAAACTTGGCATTTAGGTTCAATATCTTTCAAAGATGCGACACAAAGATTTTCAAGAAAATCCTCCACCCCAAACTACCCTTTACATGGAAAATTTTTCGAAAATGTTGATTTTCTCTAAAATGGCTCTAATGATTTTGATTAAAATATCATATGTTTAAGATATTTTTACGGCAAATGAAATCTATATCATAAATTTTCTGGCAACGTCCCCAAGTCCTCGTCAATCTGAATGAGTTTTGCATAACTGGAAAGCCGTAAGAGATAGACAAAATTTTACTACACAAAAATTGTAGATCTCATCAAAACACACAGTTTATGTTGCGTCGGACCCGTCCTCTCTAATTGTTTTGAAGACTGTGCCGTTGCTGGCAGTCTAGGGTGCGATGCCCGCTCGGGTTGGAGTCGAACGCGGTGTAGTGGTAGAGATAGAAGTAATGCTAAAATTCACTGTACCTGTTTTCTCCATCCGACGTGGCTTCGTCTTGTTGTCCTTCTTGCTGTTACCCTGGCTAGTTGGTTCTCAGCGGTGATGTTTGCATGGAATCTGCCTATCATGATTGTTAATAAGCTCGTCGATTTCAGTGGTGGTACTAGGAGCTCAGAGGAGAATTTACTACTCACTGTAATGTTTAGTTTATGGTTGTTTATTGTTACTCCTTCACTCTATCGCTACATAATGTTCACTTATCACCATTTTTGCGCGCCAACTTCGTTTGACGGAGTACCGTGGATTCTTTGTCTGTATCTAAAAGTCAACTCTAAACTGCTTAATCTAAAAGTCAACTGTGAACTGCTCAACTGTGTAATCTAAAAGTCAACTGTGTACTACCTAATCTAAAAGTCAACTGTGAATTTCTTTATTTTGGGGTGAATCTCGACTATTTAAAGAACACAATATCCCACCTAAAATTTTGGAATCGGATTTCTTATTGGTCAGTTTGTGTATATCATGTGACTTTTTCCCGGGCTCTTCTTGGTAAACTGCCGTTCTGTGTGATATTTGCCTCGCTCCATACTTCCGGAGCGGAAACAAATAGAGTCATAATACCTTACCCTAGTCTAACACAAAAGATCTCGTTTCGCTGCACATGCGAACAGCATATTTCTACCCTAACTGCAGATTTCAAGACATTCTAAACTTAGTTAAACACGAACATTATGTATACGACAATATTACATTACACAAAAAGTTACTATTTATATGGTTTTCACATTGTACGCATATGTCATTTACATATCAAATTATACACTGAAAAGTTTAACACATAATGAAATTACTTCGGGCACATTCTGTCTCAATGTCACACATTTTTTTGGCCGAGTAGACCATTTCCGAGATATTCCTTGTAATTTGGTTGAATTTTTCAATAATTATACTTTTTCTCAAATGGCAATTCGTTGTTCTTTTTTTATGTCCAGGACATACAAATAAAATGGATGCTCCACATAGCAACCAGTTCTTAAAAGATTTGACTATCGCTTAAAGCCTACCACATTCCCGTTGCATCTACAAGAAAATTAGCACTAAGATAGTTTCTGACACAGTTTTATCTCGATTAACATGAAGCATATGAAGAATAAGCGTTTGTAAAAATAGTTTGTACAAGAGTAGAGAAAGTCATGTATGTAACACATCATGTTTGTTTCAAGCGGATTCGCTTTGTTTTTTAAAAAAAACATCTGACTATCGCTTTAGCCTACTGTATACTTATGGCTACAACGAATGTGTAAATGTGTAAGGAAATGACCACATAAAGTCATATGCATGCAACACATCAGGGTTTTTTATAATACTATTGAAAGACCATTTGTTCGACCTGGTATATCGTGGTTATTAGGTCCCGAATGGTGAAACACGCATTCGGCTCACATAGTACGTATTCTCCAGGTTCTAAGGGGAACAGGAAATGATCCTACTTCCTCCATCCAGGAATCGAATCGGCAATGGGATATTCTTTACAACGCTGTCATATAGATATTGGGTCAAGCAGTCGTCGCTCCCCTACTAGAGGCGCAGACGTTGTGTATGTAGGCAGCGCCACTGTAACTTCCCCGCGGCGATTTTATTTTGTTTTAGCGTGCTGTGAAATAAGTAGATACTCCATTCTACAAGGAGGTTTCGTGTTAACGGACTTTCAGCACACGAGTTTTAATGACAGCTGGAAATAAAGTTTCTAAAAAGGAATCGTCTACGACTAATGAATAAATACAGAATGGAAAAGGTCGCCCCTTCTTCGCTACGAAACGAACGAAAGTCTGGTATTATGCTAGGCAAAGGTCAACGTAAGCTTATTAAAAAAACTTTACTTCTGTGTTTATTTTATTTTAACTTATAAAAATAAATTAAAATATATAATGTGTTACATTTTCATGACTTTCTCTACCCTTTAATTTTAAAAAAAGGACCATGTGTGTGTGTGTCTGTGAACAGCATAGCTCAAACACAAAAAGTCGGATAAATACCAAACTTTCTTATTTAGATTCAGTATTTTCTGAGGTAGGCGGATTGTAGGAGGAGTTGTATTGTAGTTCGACTGTTGGGGAGCCAAACCTGATGAAGTAACTGCCCCACGTATGGTACAGCGTTTCCGGTGGCCTTCGCCCAAACGTTCACTTTTCCGGTGGCTTTCGCCCCAGCGTTTAATAATCAACTTTGTATTTTAATGCTTCTTTAAATATTATATGCATTTATGTTTGCCTCAGCTGCGTCAGTATTAATTTGTAGAAACATGTATCTCTTATCAGGGGGTGATGCGGCTAAAGAATGTAGGCTTACACAAATTATAATTTTTACTTCACTCGTTTTATTAATCCTTCACAGGATTAAATAAAACTTCACTGATATAGAGAGCTGTGAGATTATTTATTAATTACTTGCACTTTTTAACACGTACTTTATAATATTCTTGCCGTAATGAATTGTCGTCTCACACTGGATACGTACCGAGCGAATGAACTGCTCAGGTACGCTGTCTTCTAGCGACTGGCGCACAGACTGGCGTTTACCGCTTAAATTTGTAATTTTTTCTATTTCACGTCTCTGATTGGCTAATTTTACTCCAATGGAATTCTTTTATTTAACTTTCAGCTTTCCTAGTGTTGATTGGCTATTTATAAACTGTTTTTAAATATTATATTATTGTTCCAAGAATTACTAGTAGCATTATTAAACTTTGCAATTTATTATTGCTTGCAGGTTACCTCATTGTTAGCAACTTTCGGCCTCTATTCTCACAGCTCCTACATTATTAAATTACTTAATACATTCACATAACATTATTATACATGTACACAATAATATAAACATTAATACAATGACTGTTACATACATTTTATATATTATACACATATTGCTTTAAGCCGGGCTGTTATTAAATTTTATATTATATAATCAGACTGATATAATTTAAGTGTTAAAAATACTGCCTCACTTCCAAAGATGCGACATAAGGTTTTCTAAGAAAATCCCCACTCTGAGCTACCCTTTACACCAAATATGTTTTTAAATCTTTGATTTTCTAAAAAGTGACTAAACGATGTTTGTTAAAATACCATAAATTAAAAATCTTTACATGACAATTAAAATGTACATTTTAAATTTTCTAGAAATAGCTTGTGAAGTCCTCTTCATTCGGATGGAATTTTGTATAATCTTGTATAACTGGTAAACTTTAAGTGAGAGACGAAAATATTTTACATATAAACATAGATCTCTTTAACAGAATTATAATTATAATGATATAATATGTAAATGCAATAATAGCTCGCCTTGAAGCAATATGTCTATGCAATAATTTGTAAAATGTATATAACAGTCATTGCATATGCTTGTATTACTGTATCCATGTGTAATAATGTTATGTGAATGTATTACGTAATTTAATAATGTAGGAGCTGTGAGAAATAGGTCAAAAGTTGCTAACTATGAGATAACAATGAGGTAACCTTGAGGCAATAACGAGTTTGAGAGTTTAATAATACTATTTCTGATTATTGAAGTAACAATAATGTAATTTTAGTGACAGTTTATAAAATAACCAATCAACAACCAGAAAAAGCTTTGGTTAAATGAAGGTATTCTATTGTAGTAGGATTAGCCAATTTGAGATTTGAAATACAGAAATTTACAAGTTTAGACGGTTGAAATCAATTCAGTTGCCTCCAAACAGTGTTCATAACCAGACGTGCTGCTTCTAGACAGTGCTCATAACCAGACCCGAGATGTGTCCTCGAGAGAAATATAATACGTATTCGTGTGAGACGAAAAATATGTTTACGTGTTAAAAAGTGTCATTAGTTAATAAAAAAGAATCTCACAGCTTTCTCTATCAGTGAAGTGTTATATAAATCGTATCAAGCATTAATAAAAGGAGTGTAAAATTATAATCTGTGTAAGCCTACATTCTTGTTGCATCACGCCCTGCCAAGACTTCCATGTCTCTAACAATAATACTGACGCAGCCGAGGCAAACATAAATATTTAATACTTAAAGAAACAGTCAAATTACAAAGTTTATATTTTTAAATTTTTGGACGAAGGCTACCGGAAACTGTTTACTATACGTGCGTTTGCAACTACTACAAGTTCGGTTACCCAACATAAGAAATAATAGACAACTCCTATAAAACATATCTTAAAACTGACTTTTCATACGTAGCAGCAAACAACGTAAAGAACAATTCTATTTCAAATTGGCGTGCATACGTGGAGCTAAATAAATAAACAACTCCAAGAAAACACCTTCTTCACGGTAAAGATTTATTTCTTTAAAAATGAAGTAGAAAAAAATTAACTTTCGTAAGAATGATTTTTATATAGATGGTAGAGAAATTCATATAAATGTAACCCAAATGGTTTTTCTATTTTCTTTATGTTAACCGCGATAAACGTTTGCAGAAATTGTTTCCCTACACAGGAAACCGAATCAATAGTCAGATGCTTAAAACTGTGTCGCTGTATGCTCAACTAGAATTACGCACTGTTTCCATCGCATCGCGAGAAACAACTGACCTGCGACAGCACTTGACAAAAGTTTTGAAACTTTCAAACCAATAATAGGGGATATCTGGGAAGTGTCTCATACCACAAGTATCGGCATTTGAAATAAGTTGTGTGTTTAAAAGATATATACGTTTTTTTGTGTAGTACATTTTTTCTTTGTCTTTGTCATGAAATACCGAGCGGGATGGCTTAGGCGGTAGCGCCTGTGGCCCGAATTTGCGAGGTCGGGGTTCCATTCCCGTGGCCGACCTTCTTACCAATGTTTTTTTTTCGGGATTTGCCCGGATCGCTAGACGAATGCTGGGAAGGATCATTACATCCATCGAATTTCCTGTCCCTACATTTCATCTCAATTCCAATTTCCTCTCACCTTTTATCTGCTTGGTTTCTTTCAAGGCTGTAGAGAGGTCGGCGAGAGGTCTCGGCATAAGCATGGTAGGGGAAAAGGATGTGAAAATCTTCGTCCCCCCTGACTGCGAGCGGTCTCAGGGTTTGGGCTCCCAGGGAATCTGTAAGCCCACGGGGAGGGGGCTAACTGCACCAGTCAACCTCTGGGGAGTTCAGATCTGTAAGTGGTACTTCCTGGTTCGGCAACCCTCTGGCTTCTCCCACCCCATCCCTCCCTTCCGGGACTTATGGCTTAATCGTTATACAAAATACCTTCCGAATGCTAGGCTCCATAGTGAGGCAGTATTTTTAACATTTAAATGATTTCAGTCTAATCATATAATATATAAATTCAATAACAGCTCGCCTTAAAGCAATCTGTGAATAAATAACACATAAAATGTATGTAACAGTCATTTTATTAATGTTTCTATTATTCTATACATGTATAATAATGATATGTGAATGTGAACGTAATTTAATAATGTAGAAGCTGTGAGAATATAAGTCAAAGGTTGCTAACAATGAGGTAACCTTGAGGCAATTATGAATTAGAAAGTTTAATAATGCTACTAGTAGTTCTACGAGCAACAATAATGTAATTTTTAAAACAGTTTATAAATAGCCAATCAACAACCAGAAAAAGCATAAGTTAAATAAAAGTATTCTATTAGGGTAGGATTAGCCAATCAGAGACTTGAAATAGATGAAATTTACCAATTCAGGCAGTAGAAGTCAATTTCTTGTAGACAGCGTTCCTAACCGGACGCTAGACGCGTACGTATCCAGTGTGAGACAAATTCAATACGGCGAGAATATTATAAAGTTTATGTGTTTAAAAGTGCAATTAATATCCCACAGCTGTCTATATAAGTGAAGTGTTATTTAATCGTGTGAAGGATTAATAAATGGAGTGAAGTAAAAATTATAATTTGTGTAAGCCTACATTCTTTAGCCGTATCACGCCTGTTAAGAGAAACATGTTTGTACAAAATTAATACTGACGCAGCCGAGGCAAACATAAATATATATAATATTTAAAGAAACATAAAAATTAAAAGTAAACTTAGGGCGAAGGCCACCGGAAACTTTGTACCATACGTGGGCCAGTTACTTCATCAAGTTTTTGGCTCCCCAACAACGGAACTACTAAAAATTAAACTTCTTCAATAGGCTAATCTCAGGCTATTATATTTTTCATGTTAATACCTATCTTGAATAGGTATATGGTATTTCTGAGAAAATAAAAAATATTGAAATTTTTCCATACAAAGGGTAGTGCAGGAAGATTTTCTTTAAAATCACCATGTCACATCTTTGGAACATACTGAAGTTAAATACCAAGTTTGGAATTTTTCGGTCTTTCCATTTTTGAGTTATGCTTTTCATAGTCACAGACCTTTTTTTGTAAGAATGTTTTTTTAGTATTCAGGGAGTCTAAAAATATGCATTTCAGGTGAAATCCCGATATCGAATATTTAGATGAAATATAATACCTCTTTCTACCTATTATAGATAGGTCGTAGAGAAGGTAAAAATATTTTAAGTGTTTTTTGTGTGCGCATATGGTATGCCCTAAGTAACCTTTTCACTGAATACATTAACCGATTGCTTTCAAACTTCATAGATAGCATACTTTAAGATGCACTTACAGAAAATATGTATGATGTCATGATTTACTTTCCAAAAAGGGGGAAAATATATCTTGCTTATTGTTGGGCTTTCTTGAAAAATTCTAATGTGTTACACTCACATGACTTTCTCTACTCTTGTAACAAAGTCGTTCACAATGAAGAATACTTTTGGAGACATTCCCAGAAAATTCAAGATATACATTTTATTTGTCATGAAAATATCTTAAACATACGATATTTTAATCAAAATCGTTAGAGCCATTTTTGAGAAAATTAAAATTTTCGAAAAATGTTCCATGTAAAGGGTAATCTGGGTAATCTTGAAAACCTTCGTGTCGCATCTGTGGAAGATACTGAACCTAAGTACCAAGTTTGGTGTTTATCCGACTGTTCGTTTCTGAGTTATGCTGTTCACTAACAGACACAGACAGACAGACAGACACACACACGGACATGTTTCCAAAATGCTTTTTTTTGGATTCAGGGGGTCTCAAACAATATATTTCCGGTGAAATCTCGGATCGAATTTTTGGGTGGAATACAATACTTCGCCTACTTACTATACGTAGTAGAGAAAGTAAAAAAAGGAAAGCTCGCGTTTAAATTCCTGAGACAGTATTTTTAACACTTGAGTTATTTAAATTAAATTATATAATATATAAATTCAATAACAGCCCGCCTTGAAGCAATATGTGTATGTAATAATTTGTAAAATTGTATGTAACAGTCATTGCATATGCTTATATTATGGTAAACACGTTTAATAATGTTATTGAATGCATTACGTAATTTAATAATGTAAGAGCTGTGAGAATAATAAGTTTAAAGTTGCTCACAATGAGATAACAATGAGGTAACCTTGAGGCAATAATGAGTTTGAGAGTTTAAATGCTACTAGTCATGATTAGAGCAACGATAATGTAAATTTTGTGTCAGTTTAAAATTAGCCAATCAACAGCCAGAAAAAGCTTTAGTAAAATGCAGGTATTCTATTGGACCAGGATTAGCCAATCAAACAACTTGAAATACAGAAGTTTACGGTTTGGACGGTTGAAATATGTTCAGTTGTCTGCAGTCCTTGATAGCAACCGGATGGAAGATGTGTTCTTTAGAGACATATTACGTATTCGTGTGAAACGAAAATTATATATACGCGTTAACAAAGTAAAAGTATTAAATAAAAGAATCTCACAGAATATCTCTTGATATTAGTGTAGTGCTATTTAATTTGTGTCAAGGGTTAATAAAAAGAAGTGAATTTAAACTTAAAATCTGTGTAAGTCTACATTCTTGTCGCACCACGCCCTGATTAAGAGAAACGTGTCTTTAAAGTAATACTGACGCAGCCGAGGCAAACATAAACATAAATACTATCTATAGAAGCAGTTTAATAACAAAGTTAATAAATATTTTTTTTTAAACTTGGAGCGTAACAACAAAAATACATCTTCAACTCAGCTTTTCATATGTAGCAGCATATTACGTAACAAACAATCTTACTTCAAATTGACGCCCAAAACGTGGGGCTAACATCAAAACATAAACTTCAAGAACAAACCTACTTCAAATTGACGCCCAAAGGTGCAAACTCCTAAAGACAATAACTTCTTCACTCTGCAGGTCATTTCAACATCGTAGAAAATTTTGAAGAAACTTCCAAAATTAGAATCCAATTCCTTTTTAATTTCGGTCCTTTAATAGGAAGTATTTGATCCTTGTCCGACATTTCATTTAATCCATTTTGGAAGAAACCTGAACTTGATAGCACATACATGAAACTGATCTAAAGGTTTGTGCTTGAGAATTATCCTTCGTATTTGATACTGCCAACGTCTCTGTGTCGGCCGAGAATTTTTCAAAACGCCCTCCTATATTAAAAACCTATTAAATTTTACTTTGATTTAACATTCCTACCACAAAAATTTTGTCATCTCACATGACGTATACGCTGCACAGAGCGAAAAACACTTAGACGGGAATAGGTTGATAGACACTGGAAGGGAGAGAGGGAAGATTGAGAGAGTGGTAGAGCGAGGGATTATCCAGTATCTGCAAATACAATTCTACAACTTAGGGAGAGCCAAAGATCGTAATGTCGTATAGAAATATAACTGGATACAAGATCGATAGATGCAACCTCAAACGCAGTTATGAGACTACAATAAGGGCCCATTTACATTGAAATGTAAGCGCAAACGTAGCATAAGCGTAAGACTTTGCATTCATGTTATTTAATGGAAGCATTCACATATAATCACGCAACGCAAGAGTTTGCAAACTCCAAACTTTATGCTTGCGTTGCGTGCATAGAGAAAGAATTCTGAATTTATTTCTTTTTGCCTGCCATCTAATGCACTCTTCCATTAGGCCGTGCTACGCAAATTGTGGGTCACCATACTTTGGTGTTCTGTGATCACCATCTCTCAAGAGGTTATGGTAGTCTCCTTACTGAATCCTCTTTCATTAGTGGATGAACCCGGCATCTGTGTCTAGATTTCTTGGCTCAGGCGCAAAGAGATAATGAACATTGCATTAATATAACTTGTGCAGGTGTTTCACCACATGTATAACTTGCTGCAGTTTCCTGAGATTATTCCGCACGCGGGAAGGAGGTATGAAATTTTAAGAAACTTACGGAATCGGCTTTTTTTTTAATACGCAGAGTTGATTGTGTAGCATCCTGGGTTCTTAAATTGTGTACGAGTTGTTGCTTTATCGAAAATATTGGGCCCTTCTTGGTGGCCGCTTAGCTTTTGCAGAAATCTTGTCAGAAGATATTGCGAACGTGTTGAAAAAAATATGGCTAATGGAATGTCGCGAAGCAAGGAAAATGTAGCTAAAGTGTATCTTTCAGTTTAGACGCGCAGATCCCACGGTTACGCCCTGTCGTCGCTCCATAGCTGCGGCCCTTGCGGCTTAGGACCCATGATGTTACAATGTTGGCAGAATTCCAACGACAGCAACGCTAACATGATGCAAGTGCGTGTGTTACATATTGATAACGAAAGTGTTTCCTACCCACATACGGAATAAACCGTTCCGTAGTACTTGCACAACTACTTTCAATGCTTTGAACAGTCGTGATGTCACTGGCGGCTGTTGGACGTATGTATGTTATTATTTTTTTATGTGATCTACTTATTTATAAAATATTGAGTAAACTTTCTTATTTGGTATTGTTGGTTATATTATTCAATTTGAAACTTACAGTGCTCTCGGAATTTCCGCAATTAGTTTAATGATCTAGAAGCCCGTGCTAACTTCTTGCATTACGCCTACAGCTGCATTGTGAATGGTGTTCCTCACGCCTGCGCTTATGCTGCATTACGTTAGCGCTTACATTTCATTGTGAATGAAGCCTAATACCTATTGCATGAAACTAATGTTCAGGTATCTGCCTAGCGACAGAACTGGGACCGAAATCTACTCTGTATTCACTCTTAGGTTGATCCGCGTCAAAACAAACCCCAGGTGACCAGTGCAACGCTATAATGTATCCGTCCGCCATTCGCACTAGAAATATTGTCACACTTTCAGACCATGTGGCGAGTACAAGTGGCACCTAGTGCAGAAAGGAACAGAGTCCTTATTTCGACAACTGAAACGGTGACTAACATATTTTGTCAAGGGTTAAAGGTGATAAGATTAATAGTTGCAACAAAGTAAACGTTTGCACATATAATAATAGTTAATTCTGAAATATATGAGCGAAAAATAAAGTAACAGGTATGCGATAACCTAATATATTCGCTCACTGGAAGCGGCACTTTATTAACTGTTGGCGGCTCAGTTTAAAAAAAATTGTGCACTGTTACGCGAATTGCATTCTTCTTAAAATCACTACATTCTTGCATGGCGTATTTCATATGCTTTCTTTTTTTTCCAGGTGTAACCACTTTTCTCGTTTCAGTTTTTTCTGCACAAGCACTGTTTATACTTGTACTCGAAACACCGGTGAACTCAGAAGTTAATTTCACTATTTCTTTCGCGGAAAGTGTTGGATATTTCTCACATAACTTATAATAAAGATCCAACTTTATTGTTTTTTCACCACTAGTCAATGGTTTGCGCGGCTAATGCTTTACGTAACTCGACGAAAACACAAGAACAAATTCACCGTCCTCCATGATACTAAACGCAACTGCTGGTTTCTGGCTGTAAACAATATTCTGCGCCTACCCGGAGGTCAGGTGACTCATACGAATTGCATCATGAGACTTGTAGCTCTGTTTTACGGTATAAATCAGCGTTAAATAAAACCTTAGGTATTTGTATAGAATATTATACTATTTAAGGATAAGTTCATTTTAAAATTCAGAGATTAGCATGGGACTATTTTACTGGGCGCATTGCTACCGTGTTGCACCACGGTGCACTGACCACGTGGGTTTGTTTTGCCGCGGATCAACCTAAGAGTGAATATAGTTTAGTGGATATTACCAGACTCTGTATGACATCAAGAGGATTTCTCAACGACAGAAAGCTTTCTCAAGCAGCTTTTGAGTGAACATAGGGGCCCTAGAAAGAAAAATTCGCAGCCTAAGCGCATTATTTAACGTATTTGTCAAGGAAATTGATATACTTCTAGAGCCCTAATGGGAGGTAATTCCAGATAAGCACCTGTTGAGACGCCCGGTCTCTGTGCGGACTGTCCCAAGGCGGTTGTTTGGTAAAGCTAGCAGAAGAAAGTTTCCCAGAGCTGACAAGGAAGCGAGATATCGGACTTGACCGATTTAGCACAAAACCAGAGCTTCACTTTTTCCCTCTCCGTCCTCGCCCCTCGCTCTCTCCTCGATCCCAGGGACGATAAGACCCTGCCAGGACGAGCCCTAGTGCTTGTGACGTCACTGGGGTTCCCCTTCCATGTACGCTTCCGGTACCATGCCAGTACCTGCACGGAAGTAGATGTCCAGCTATGTGGATTCTGCTTTTTCGTGCAGAAGCTCCGAACAGGCCAATGCAAGACACTGTTGCCAACTGCTCTTAGTTCTAACCCCAATAGACACGTTTAAATGTCCCTAATTTATACCAAAAACCCCTGCAGGATATTTCGGCTCCAATATTGTTGAAGGTCCCAAAAACATGCTCACGTATTACAAGTTTATTTCCGTCATTTAAACAACCTGTTATATCCGTAAAAAGGTATATTTGGAACAGAAAACAAATTTTAAATCACCTTACCTTGTAACCAAGGATGTCTAAATTTTTACTTTCTGTATCGTCTACCTATAGTAGATGGAGGCAGTATTGTATTCCGCCCAAAAATTCGATACCATGATTTCACCTGAAATGCAAGTTTTGAGGCACGCTGAATCTGAATACAACATTTTCGGAAACATGTCCGTGTGTGCGTCTGTATATCTGTGAACAGCATAACTCAAAATCGAAAAGTCGGATAAACACCAAACTTGGTATTTAGGTTCCAATATCTTTCAAGAATGCAACAGAAACATTTTCAATAAAATCTCCCTACCCCAGACTACCCTTTACATAGAACATTTACGAAATTTTAGATTTTTTAAAAAATCGCTCTGAAAATTTTGTTTAAAATATTATATGTTGAAAATATTTTTATGGTAAACGAAATGTATATCTTGAATTTTCTGGGAATGTTCCCAAAAGTCCTCTTAGTAGATATAACATGCCGACTCCAGCCCACAAACAGATGCCGCCCGCTGATTTACATGTGTTTTAACATATGTAAACATATGTAAACACGTGTAACCCGCTAATGACCGCCGCTAATGTCAAGTCTAATGGATATGTGTGGTAATACATATGTAAACATATGTAACCCGCTAATGATCGCCGGAGATGCCGACAGGTCCTACCCCCTTCCCCATGCGTTCTACTGTGGCGTCCTGACTTGAGGGAATTGTTTTCTCGAGGCCTGCCGCCCCTCGGCAAATTAATTAGGTAATGTTCGTCAAACATTTTTTTATGACTACTAAGGCCTGCATATCTAAGGCTCCTCGAGCAATTAAGTTTTTTGAATAATGAATTGTTGACTCGAGCGTGAGTATAAGTAGTCTGCTCACGGGAACAGTCTGTAATGTAATGGAAACACTGCAGCCTTCTTCTATCTGGGGAAAGCGCTTGTCCATTAGCTGGCCATGTTAGACGCTTTCACCACATTAAGAGACTTTTAAGTTTGCATTCAGGATCTGTTTACGTACATTAGCGAACAACGACCTACTTCTGCCTGGTGGTAACGGTGACCTCCATTAGCTGACCACGTTAGACGCTTTCACCACATTAGCGAACAATGTCAGTAATTGTTTTCCTAAGTGCTCTGCACAACTCTCAACACTTCAGCTTTAGCGGGGGAAATGATATAAAAAGCAGCAGCTTCTCCAATGAGTTCCAAGTTGACCGGGATGGCTGGGTTCGAAGTACAAATTCAGCTTCTAATAACTCAGAGACTAATTACGATAAAGACGTCACATAAAGTTTATTACATTAATGTCATCAGGTAGTTTCTTGTGAATGTATATTTGGGTACATGGTGTCCAGGGTTCGAATACCGATAAAATGTAATTTAATTATAAATTTAATAACTCCTAAACTAATTAAGATAAAGACGCCAAATAAACTTTATTGCGTTTATGTTATTAGTTAGTATCTTGTGGATGTATATTTGGGTACCTGGTGTTCCGGGTTCAATCCTCAATTTTTTAAATCGTCATTATCTCAGAAACTAAGAGAGGTAGAGGAGTGGACCAGGACCAAAGCATGATTGATAGCTCCTATGATGGTTAATTAATACTGTATATAATTTTCAATCAGTTGTCCTTATTTCGAATCCCGATCTTTCAATCACATACTTATTTTTCTCTATACTCTAGAATATATCACTTAGATTGATGCTGTAACTGCATACACCACCTTTAAACATAACAAACTAATATTGTAAATAATTTTGTTTCTGATGTCCAGGGTTCGAATACCGATAAAATGTAATTTAATTATAAATTTATTAACTCCTAAACTAATTAAGATAAAGTCGTTAAATAAACTTTATTGCGTTTACGTTATTAGGTAGTATCTTGTAGATGTATACTTGGGTACCTGGTGTTCTGGGTTCGATCCTAATTTTTAAATCGTGATTATCTCAGAAACTAAGAGAGGTAGAGCAGTTGACCAAAGCATGATTGATAGCTCCTGTGATGGGTAATTAATACTGTATATAATTTTCAACCAGTTGTCCTTATTTCGAATCCCGATCTTTCAATCACTTACTTATTTTTCTCTGTACTCTAGAATATATCACTTAGATTGATGCTGTAACTGCATACACCACCTTTAAACATATCAAACTAATATTGTAAATACTTTTGTTTCTGGTGTCCAGGGTTCGAATACCGATAAAATGTAATTTAATTATAAATTTAATAACTCCTAAACTATTTAAGATAAAGACGTCAAATAAACTTTATTGCGTTTATGTTATTAAGTAGTATCTTGTGGATGTATATTTGGGTACCTGATGTTCTGGATTCAATCCTTAATTTCTTAAATCGTCATTATCTCAGAAACTAAGAGAGGTAGAGGAGTGGACCAAAGCATGTTTGATAGCTCCTATGATGGGTAATTAACACTGTATATAATTTTCAATCAGTTGTCCTTATTTCGAATCCCGATCTTTCAATCACTTACTTATTTTTCTCTGTACTCTAGAATATATCACCTAGATTGATGCTGTAACTGCATACAGCACCTTTAAACATATCAAACTAATATTGTAAATAATTTGGTTTCTGGTGTCCAGGGTTCGAATACCGATAAAATGTAATTTAATTATAAATTTAATAAATCCTAAACTAATTAAAATAAAGACGCCAAATAAACTTTATTGCGTTTATGTTATTAGGTAGTATCTTGTGGATGTGTAATTAGATACCTGACTTTCTGGGTTCGATCATAATTTTTAAATCACCATTATCTCAGAAACTAAGAGACGTAGGGGAGTGGGCCAAAGCATGATTGATAAGTTCTATACTGGGTGATTAATGCTGTATATAATTGCCAATTTGTTGTGCTTGATTCGATTCCCCATCTTTTAATGACTTCCTTAATTTTCCTCTGTACACTAGAATATATCACTTAGATCTATGATGTACCTGCATACAGCTTTGTTCAAAATGTTGAGCTAATATCATAAATTATTTTGCTCCTGGTGTTCTGGGTTCGAATACCGATTCAATGAAATTTATTTACAAGTTTAATAACGCGTAATCTAATTTAGATAGACATGTCAAGGTAAACGCAGAGTATCTAGTCCTTAAATATCGTTTTCATGACAAATATTACTTTAAAGTACTCAGATCGAATCCCGAAGGGATGATTTCGTATATCTTCAAGCCTAGGGATCATATCAGGTTCCAATAAAGATTAAATGCTTGATGCTGATGCGGGGAGCTAAAATACATTTATTAAAAGTATTACCCGGTTCGATTTAGAAGCTTAGAATCTGTGTAACTATGGAAAAATTGCTTTTCTCGTGATTTTAGTGAAATGTAATGGGCTTTCTGTGAGAAGGTGGAAAGGAAGAATTGAAAAGGGAATGAAAACATGAGATAATGTAGTATATACACACATTTAACTAAATAAGGAGGAAAATCTTCTCGTTACCTTTTAAGCTTTTACTTTAAGTATTGTGATAATACAGATGGAATTAACCTTGGTACAATAGGTGGGGGTGGTGGTGGTTGTAGGCTTTGAATTTGAAATATATGTCTGAATGAGCGTGGGAGAATGCTTCTCTTGCTGGTGTGACAGCATAAGCAGGTAGTTATGAGACGAGTTTAAACGTGTTTGATGCTGTCAGACATCATGTCTCTAGGTGTGACGTCATAAACATCCTGCTTCTGGGCGTGAGATTATATGGCTGAGATTAATACACGTTGAGTGATCATATACACCTGGTTATGGAGAGAGTTTATGATTGATCTAAAAGGTTAGTGTTCCCTCTATAAATATGTTATAGGGGAAAGGATGCTCTCCTGAAACATTAGGTCTCTAGACAGAAATTGTTCACAGAGACGGAGACGTCAGGATGGATGAGTGCATCTTATATATGAGAGAGGTAGAGGAATATGAGGAGAAGCGCTAGGCTAGTCAGGGTTTGAGGTGTGGAATATGCGTTTATATGGGAAAGATAGGGGAAACGTGTACAGATAATAGGCCAGACAGATGCTTAAGGACGGGAATATAGGCTTATACGGGAGAGATAGGGAAATACAAGGAGAGTTGCTAGACTAGACTGATGTTGAAGGAGGAGAGGATACGCTTTATACGGAAGAGATAGGGAACGAGGAGAGGTACTAGAAGGGTAGAATATAGCGTTTTTATATAGGAGAGCTAGCAAACCGAGGAGAGGTATTAGGCGGGAAGGCTTGAATGACAGAGTATGCGTTTATATGGAGAGACGAGGAAATCGAAGGTAGGTGCTAGGTTGAGAGAGTCTTCAAGGAGGAAAATGCATTTATATGAGAGCGTTAGGGAATACGATGAGAGGTGCTAGTCTAGAGAGAGTTGAGGAGTAGAGTATACGTTTATATGGGAGAAATATGGAAAACGGTAGAGAT
This sequence comes from Deroplatys truncata, assembly GCA_030765065.1. Classification (NCBI taxonomy): domain Eukaryota; kingdom Metazoa; phylum Arthropoda; class Insecta; order Mantodea; family Mantidae; genus Deroplatys; species Deroplatys truncata. The sequence continues at coordinate 232,693,248 of CM060976.1, read as the reverse complement.
ACAAGGGTAGACAGTGGTTGAAGGAGTAGGAATGTAGGTTTATACGGTAATATAGAGAGTAATTCGATTATAAAGTTTTCCTCATCCAGCATTACAACACTTTTATATACTTATTTTCTAAACCTTACAAACTTTATATATGTTAAACACTAGTGCGCGAAACGGAGAGGGACAAACTGTACATCAGGACGACGGAGGGAATTGCGATCAATGCATAGCAGGGGGAAAGGATACTCTCTTTAAACATTAGTCATCTAGACAACTATTGTTCACGAGGCCCGTAGACGTCAGGTTGAATGGGACAGACCTCAGGTTCAAATCTTTAAGGGTACGGAACCCCGCCTTTTGCCTGTCATGTATACTAAACCATCCTAACAGCGTAACATTACGTTACAACGACACGTAACCAGAACATGGCGAGTGCGAGCATGGAAAAAAGGATGCTCTCTGGGAACATTCGTGAAAAGGGATGCTCTCTGGAAACAGTCGCCATCCGCACAACGGATTGTCCCTAACATTTCCAGATTTCGGAGCGTTCAACATCGTGACGCGCTCCTGCCATCTACATTTCGACGAAATTTTACCTCCTGAATTAAAGTTTGGTGATCTGTATAGACCTGTACAACATGCATTACGCTATGTAACAGACTCATCACGCTATGTAACAACATGATCACGCTATGTAACATGATCACGCTATGTAACATGATCACGCTATGTAACAACCTGATCACGCTATGTAACAACATGTTCACGCTATGTAACAACATGTTCACGCATTGTAACAACCTGATCACGCTATGTAACAACATGATCACGCTATGTAACAACATGATCACGCTATGTAACAACATGATCACGCTATGTAACAACATGATCACGCTATGTAACAACCTGATCACGCTATGTAACAACATGTTCACGTTATGTAACAACCTGATCACGCTATGTAACATGCATTACGCTATGCAACAACATGATCCCGCTATGTAACAACATGATCACGCTATGTAACAACATGATCACGCTATGTAACAACCTGATCACGGTATGTAACTACATGTTCACGGTATGTAACAACATGATCACACTATGTAACAACCTGATCACCCTATGTAACAACATGATCACGCTATCTAACAACATGATCACGCTATGTAACAACATGATTACGCTGTGTAACAACATGATCACGCTATGTAACAACCTGAGCACGCTATGTACCAACATGTTCACGCTATGTAACAACATGTTCACGCTTTGTAACAACCTGATCACGCTATGTAACAACCTGATCACGCTATGTAACAACATGATCACGCTATGTAACAACATGATCACGCTATGTAACAACCTGATCACGCTATGTAACAACATGTTCACGCTATGTAACAACATGTTCACGCTATGTAACAACCTGATCACGCTATGCAACAACATGATCCCGCTATGTAACAACATGATCACGCTATGTAACATGATCACCCTATGTAACCTGTTCACGCTATGTAACAACATGTTCACGCTATGTAGCAACCTGATCACGCTATGTAACAACATGATCACGCTATGTAACAACATGATCACGCTATGTAACAACCTGATCACGGTATGTAACAACATGTTCACGGTATGTAACAACATGATCACACTATGTAACAACCTGATCACCCAATGTAACATGATCACGCTATGTAACAACATGATCACGCTATGTAACAACACGTTCACGCTATGTAACAACATGTTCACGTTATGTAACAACATGATAACGCTATGTAACAACATGATCACGCTATGTGACAACACGATCACGCTATGTAACAACACGATCACACTATGTAACAACATGATCACGCTATGTAACAACCTGAGCACGCTATGTACCAACACGATCACGCTATGTAACAACACGATCACGCTATGTAACAACACGTTCACGCTATGTAACAACATGTTCACGCTATGTAACAACATGATCAAGCTATGTAACAACATGATTAGGCTATGTAACAACATGATCACGCTATGTAACAACATGATCACGCTATGTAACAACCTGAGCACGTTATGTAACAACACGATCACGCTTTGTAACAACACGATCACGCTATGTAACATGTTCACGCTATGTAACAACATGTTCACGCTATGTAACAACACGATCGCGCTATGTAACAACACGATCACGCTATGTAACAACATGATCACGCTATGTAACAACATGATTACGCTATGTAACAACATGTTCACGGTATGTAACAACATGATCACGCTATGTAACAACCTGATCACGCTATGTAACAACAGGATCACGCTATGTAATAACCTGAGCACGCTATGTAACAACATGATCACGCTATGTAACGACCTGATCACGCTATGTAACAACATGATCACGCTATGTAACAACCCGATCACGCTATGTAACAACATGATCACGCTATGTAAATAGGGTGGACCATTTAAGTTGAGGCTATACAATATATCCAAAATTAGCGTGATCAGGGTGTTACATACCGTGAACATGTTGTTACATACCGTGATCAGGTTGTTACATAGCGTGATCATGTTGTTACATAGCGTGATCATGTTGTTACATAGCGTGATCAGGTTGTTACATAGCGTGAACATGTTGTTACATAGCGTGAACATGTTGCATATCGTGATAAGGTTACATAGTGTGATCATGTTACATAGCGTGATCATGTTGTTACATAGCGTGATCGTGTTGTTACATAGCGTGATCGTGTTGTTACATAGCGTGCTCAGGTTGTTACATAGCGTGATCATGTTGTTACATAGCGTGATCAGGTTGTTACATAGCGTGATCTTGTTGTTACATAGCGTGATCGTGTTGTTACATAGCGTGAACATGTTACATAGCGTGATCGTGTTGTTACATAGCGTGCTCAGGTTGTTACATAGCGTGATCATGTTGTTATATAGCGTAATCATGTTGTTACATAGCGTAATCATGTTGTTACATAGCGTGATCATATTGTTACATAGCGTGATCATGTTGTTACATAGCGTGATCATGTTGTTACATAGCGTGAACGTGTTGTTACATAGCGTGAACGTGTTGTTACATAGCGTGATCGTGTTGTTACATAGGGTGCTCAGGTTACTACATAGCGTGATCATGTTGTTGCATAGCGTAATCATGTTGTTACATAGCGTGATCATGTTGTTACATAGCGTGATCAGGTTGTTACATAGTGTGATCATGTTGTTACATACCGTGAACATGTTGTTACATAGCGTGATCAGGTTGTTACATAGCGTGATCATGTTGTTACATAGCGTGATCAGGTTGTTACATAGCGTGAACATGTTGTTACATAGAGTGAACATGTTACATATCGTGATCAGGTTACATAGGGTGATCATGTTACATAGCGTGATCATGTTGTTACATAGCGGGATCATGTTGTTACATAGCGGGATCATGTTGTTGCATAGCGTAATGCATGTTACATAGCGTAATCAGGTTGTTATATAGCGTGAACATGTTGTTACATAGCGTGATCAGGTTGTTACATAGCGTGATCATGTTGTTACATAGCGTGATCATGTTGTTACATAGCGTGATCATGTTGTTACATAGCGTGATCAGGTTGTTACATAGCGAGATCAGGTTGTTACAAAGCGTGAACATGTTGTTACATAGCGTGAACATGTTGTTACATAGCGTGATCATGTTACATAGCGTGATCATGTTACATAGCGTGATCATGTTGTTACATAGCGTGATAATGTTGTTACATAGCGTAATGCATGTTGTACAGGTCTATACAGATCATCACACTTTAATTCAGGAGGTAAAATTTCGTCGAAATGTAGATGGCAGTAGCGCGTCACGATGTTGAACGGTCCGAAATCTGGAAATGTTAGGGACAATCCGTTGTGCGGATGGCGACTGTTTCCAGAGAGCATCCCTTTTCACGAATGTTCCCAGAGAGCATCCTTTTTTCCATGCTCGCACTCGCCATGTTCTGGTTACGTGTCGTTGTAACGTAATGTTACGCTGTTAGGATGGTTTAGTATACATGACAGGCAAAAGGCGGGGGTCCGTACCCTTAAAGATTTGAACCTGAGGTCTGTCCCATTCAACCTGACGTCTACGGGCTCCGTGAACAATAGTTGTCTAGATGACTAATGTTTCAAGGGAGTATCCTTTCCCCCTGCTATGCATTGATCGCAATTCCCTCCGTCGTCCTGATATACAGTTTGTCCCTCTCCGTTTCGCGCACTAGTGTTTAACATATAAAGTTTGTAAGGATTAGAAAATAAGTATATAAAAGTGTTGTAATGCTGGATGAGGAAAATTTTATAATCGCATTACTCTCTATATTACCGTATAAACCTACATTCCTACTCCTTCAACCACTGTCTACCCTTGTATCTCTACCGTTTTCCATATTTCTCCCATATAAACGTATACTCTACTCCTCAACCCTCTCTAGACTAGCACCTCTCATCGTATTCCCTAACGCTCTCATATAAATGCATTTTCCTCCTTGAAGACTCTCTCAACCTAGCACCTACCTTCGTTTTCCTCGTCTCTCCATATAAACGCATACTCTGTCATTCAAGCCTTCCCGCCTAATACCTCTCCTCGGTTTGCTAGCTCTCCTATATAAAAACGCTATATTCTACCCTTCTAGTACCTCTCCTCGTTCCCAATCTCTTCCGTATAAAGCGTATCCTCTCCTCCTTCAGCATCAGTCTAGTCTAGCAACTCTCCTTGTATTTCCCTATCTCTCCCGTATAAGCCTATATTCCCGTCCTTCAGCATCTGTCTGGCCTATTATCTGTACACGTTTCCCCTATCTTTCCCATATAAACGCATATTCCACACCTCAAACCCTGACTAGCCTAGCACTTCTCCTCATATTCCTCTACCTCTCTCATATATAAGATGCACTCATCCATCCTGACGTCTCCGTCTCTGTGAACAATTTCTGTCTAGAGACCTAATGTTTCAGGAGAGCATCCTTTCCCCTATAACATATTTATAGAGGGAGCACGAACCTTTTAGATCAATCATAAACTCTCTCCATAACCAGGTGTATATGATCACTCAACGTGTATTAATCTCAGCCATATAATCTCACGCCCAGAAGCAGGATGTTTATGACGTCACACCTAGAGACATGATGTCTGACAGCATCAAACACGTTTAAACTCGTCTCATAACTACCTGCTTATGCTGTCACACCAGCAAGAGAAGCATTCTCCCACGCTCATTCAGACATATATTTCAAATTCAAAGCCTACAACCACCACCACCCCCACCTATTGTACCAAGGTTAATTCCATCTGTATTATCACAATACTTAAAGTAAAAGCTTAAAAGGTAACGAGAAGATTTTCCTCCTTATTTAGTTAAATGTGTGTATATACTACATTATCTCATGTTTTCATTCCCTTTTCAATTCTTCCTTTCCACCTTCTCACAGAAAGCCCATTACATTTCACTAAAATCACGAGAAAAGCAATTTTTCCATAGTTACACAGATTCTAAGCTTCTAAATCGAACCGGGTAATACTTTTAATAAATGTATTTTAGCTCCCCGCATCAGCATCAAGCATTTAATCTTTATTGGAACCTGATATGATCCCTAGGCTTGAAGATATACGAAATCATCCCTTCGGGATTCGATCTGAGTACTTTAAAGTAATATTTGTCATGAAAACGATATTTAAGGACTAGATACTCTGTTTGCGTTTACCTTGACATGTCTATCTAAATTAGATTACGCGTTATTAAATTTGTAAATAAATTTCATTGAATCGGTATTCGAACCCAGAATACCAGGAAGAAAATAATTTATGGTGTTAGCTCAACATGTTGAACAAAGCTGTATGCAGGTACATCATCGATCTAAGTGATATATTCTAGTGTACAGAGGAAAATTAAGGAAGTCATTAAAAGATGGGGAATCGAATCAAGCACAACAAATTGGCAATTGTATACAGTATTAATTACCCATCACAGGAGCTATGAATCATGCTTTGGTCCATCCCTCTAGCTTTCTTAGTTTCCTAGATAATGACGATTTAAAAAATTAAGGATTTAACCCAGAACATCCGGTACCCATATATACATCCACAAGATACTACCTAATAACATAAACACAATAAAGTTTATTTGGCGTCTTTATCTTAATTAGTTTAGGAGTTATTAAATTTATAATTAAATTACATTTTATCGGTATTCGAACCCTGGACACCAGAAATAAAATTATTTACAATATTAGTTTGCTATGCTTAAAGGTGCTGTATGCAGTTACAGCATCAATCTAAGTGATATATTCTAGAGTATAGAGAAAAAATAAGTAAGTGATTAAAAGATCGGGATTCGAAATAAGAACAACTGATTGAAAATTATATACAGTATTAATTACCCATCATAGGAGCTCTAAAGCATGATTTGGCTCATCCCTCTAGCTTTCTTAGTTTCCTAGATAATGACGATTTAAGAAATTAAGGATTGAACCCAGAACACCCGGTACCCAAATATACATCCACAAGATACTACCTAATAACATAAACGCAATAAAGTTTATTTGGCTTATTTATCTTAATCAGTTTAGGAGTTATTAAATTTATAATTAAATTACATTTTATCAGTATTCGAACCCTGGACACCAGAAACAAAATTATTTACAATATTAGTTTGATATGTTTAAAGGTGCTGTATGCAGTTACAGCATCAATCTAAGTGATATATTCTAGAGTACAGAGAAAAATAAGTAAGTGATTGAAAGATCGGGATTCGAAATAAGGACAACTGGTTGAAAATTATATACAGTATTAATTACCCATCACAGGAGCTATCAATCATGCTTTGGTCAACTGCTCTACCTCTCTTAGTTTCTGAGATAATCACGATTTAAAAATTAGGATCGAACCCAGAACACCAGGTACCCAAGTATACATCTACAAGATACTACCTAATAACGTAAACGCAATAAAGTTTATTTAACGACTTTATCTTAATTAGTTTAGGAGTTAATAAATTTATAATTAAATTACATTTTATCGGTATTCGAACCCTGGACACCAGAAACAAAATTATTTACAATATTAGTTTGTTATGTTTAAAGGTGGTGTATGCAGTTACAGCATCAATCTAAGTGATATATTCTAGAGTATAGAGAAAAATAAGTATGTGATTGAAAGATCGGGATTCGAAATAAGGACAACTGATTGAAAATTATATACAGTATTAATTAACCATCATAGGAGCTATCAATCATGCTTTGGTCCTGGTCCACTCCTCTACCTCTCTTAGTTTCTGAGATAATGACGATTTAAAAAATTGAGGATTGAACCCGGAACACCAGGTACCCAAATATACATCCACAAGATACTAACTAATAACATAAACGCAATAAAGTTTATTTGGCGTCTTTATCTTAATTAGTTTAGGAGTTATTAAATTTATAATTAAATTACATTTTATCGGTATTCGAACCCTGGACACCATGTACCCAAATATACATTCACAAGAAACTACCTGATGACATTAATGTAATAAATTTTATGTGACGTCTTTATCGTAATTAGTCTCTGAGTTATTAGAAGCTGAATTTGTAATTCGAACCCAGCCATCCCGGTCAACATGGAACTCATTGGAGAAGCTGCTGCTTTTTATATCATTTCCCCCGCTAAAGCTGAAGTGTTGAGAGTTGTGCAGAGCACTTAGGAAAACAATTACTGACAATGTTCGCTAATGTGGTGAAAGCGTCTAACGTGGTCAGCTAATGGAGGTCACCGTTACCACCAGGCAGAAGTAGGTCGTTGTTCGCTAATGTACGTAAACAGATCCTGAATGCAAACTTAAAAGTCTCTTAATGTGGTGAAAGCGTCTAACATGGCCAGCTAATGGACAAGCGCTTTCCCCAGATAGAAGAAGGCTGCAGTGTTTCCATTACATTACAGACTGTTCCCGTGAGCAGACTACTTATACTCACGCTCGAGTCAACAATTCATTATTCAAAAAACTTAATTGCTCGAGGAGCTTTAGATATGCAGGCCTTAGTAGTCATAAAAAAATGTTTGACGAACATTACCTAATTAATTTGCCGAGGGGCGGCAGGCCTCGAGAAAACAATTCCCTCAAGTCAGGACGCCACAGTAGAACGCATGGGGAAGGGGGTAGGACCTGTCGGCATCTCCGGCGATCATTAGCGGGTTACATATGTTTACATATGTATTACCACACATATCCATTAGACTTGACATTAGCGGCGGTCATTAGCGGGTTACACGTGTTTACATATGTTTACATATGTTAAAACACATGTAAATCAGCGGGCGGCATCTGTTTGTATGCTGGAGTCGGCATGTTGTATCTACTCCTCTTCATTCTGAATGACTTTTGTATAATTGGTAAACCTAAGAGATAGACAAAATTTTACTACACAACAAATGTAAATCGTGTTAAAATACACAATTTATTATATATACATTTCTTTTGTTGAGTGAACCATTTTCGAGATATTGCTTGTTATTCCCTTAAATTTTCCAATACTTATACTTTTTATCAAATGAGAATTCGTTAATTTTTTTTTTCTGTCCTGGTAATGCAAAGAGAATGGAATACGCCACATAGTAACCAGCCCTTAAAATATTTGACTATCGCTTAAAGCCTACCAATTTCCCTTGCATCTACAAGAGAAGTAGCAATAAGATTAACATCTGGATTAAAATGAAGCATAGGGAGAATAAACATTTGTAAAAATAGTTTGTACAAGAGTACAGAAAGTCGTCTCAGTGCAACACATCAGATTTTTTCTCTCTCTACTGCTTACCTACACCAAGTAGAGGAAGTATTGTGTGCTACCAAAAAATTCTATATCGAAGTTTCGTCGGAAATACATGTTTTTAGGGCCCCGAATCACAAAGGTGTGTCTTTGAATATTATAACTCTAAAACGTAATGTTAGATAAATACCAAAGTTAGTATTTAGGTTCAGCATTTTCTAAAGCTGCATGATGAAAATTTTCAAGAAGATCCACCTTTGCAAGTTACCTTTTACATAGAAAATTTGTCATATGTTTAATTTTATAAGAAATGCCTAACGATTTTGTTTGAATCGCGATATATTTAAGATATTTACATGAGAAATAAAACGAATATCTAATTTTCTAGAAATAGCGTGTGAGCTCCTTTGTATAACTTTATGTAACTCGCAAACATAAGGGATACTCAAAAACATAATATCAAAGAAATGTGGATTCTTTGAAACACACAAATTGTTTCAAATAACCTATTTGTTATGCGTTACCCATTTCTGAGACATCCGTTGTTGTTTGTTTGAATTTTTCAATATACTTTGTCATTTTAAGTGCTGTTGCTATTCAGTTTTTTCTCACGATGTCATGGGAAATACGAATTTTAAACGCCAGCATAAAATGTCTCCTGTTAAACATGTGGCTTTCGATTTGGTTTCCTGTATTTCTCCTTGTACCTACAACGAAATGTGTAATACATTATTTCTGCAAAGGCTTATCTTGATTAACATAAAGTAGATAGTAAGATAAGCTTTCGTAAGAATAGTTTTTAGAAGCTATATAAAAAAAATCTGATGTGTTACACTCACATGGCATTCTCTACTCTTGTACAAACTATTTTTAAAACGTTTATTTTCCATATGCTTCCTGTTAATCGAGATATGAGATGTTAAGCTTATTGTTAAATATTCTTGTAGATGCAAGGGGAATTGGTAGGCTTTAAGTGATAGTCAAATATTTTAAGAGCTGGTTGCTATGTATGTGGAGTATTCCATTCTCTTTGCATTACCAGGACAAAAAAAATTGAATAACAAATTCCCATTTGAGAAAAAGTATAAGTATTGAAAACTTTTAGGGAATAACAAGCAATATCTTGAAAAAGGTTCACTCAAAAAAAATGTATATTACATAAATTGTGTATTTTAACGCGATCTACATTTTTTGTGTAGTAACATTTTGTCTATATCTTATGGTTTACCAGTTATGCAAAAGTCGTTCACAATGAAGAATACTTTTGAAGACATTCCCAGAAAATTCTAGATAATCATTTCATTTGTCATTAAAATATCTTAAACATATGATATTTTAATCAAAATCGTTAGAACCATTTTTGAGAAAATTAAAATTTTCGAAAAATGTTCCATGTAAAGGATAATCTGGGGTGGGGGGATTTTCTTGAAAACCTTCGTGTCGCACCTATAGAAGATACTGAACCTAAATACCAAGTTTGGTGTGTGTTTGTCCGTGTGTCTGTGAATAGCACAATTAAAAAACAAAAAGTCAGATAAATATGAAAATTGGTCTCTAAAGTTCAATATCTCACAAAGATGCGCCGCCAAGATTTTCAATAATATCCCTGCATTTCAACTACCCTTTACATGAAACATTTTTCGAAATTTTTATTTTCTCAAAATGGCTACAAGCTTTATTGAAATACCACTTATTAAGGATACCTATTTACATTACAAATGAAACGTATATTTTGAATTTTCTGGGAATGCCTAAGTCCAGGTCATTCAGAAGGATTTTATATTATCCTGTATAGCTGGTACGCGTTAAGTTATAGAAAAATGTACTACGCGTATATGCAGATCTTTTTAAAACATATAATTTATTTCAAATGCCTTATTTTGTGTCATAGGCCATTTCCGAGACATCCATTTTTAATGGTTCGTATTGTTCAATACTTAGCCATTCATTTAAAGTCCTGTCGATTTTTCGTTGTTTCTCGCGACTGGAATTTTAAAGCACCATATAGTTTCCAGATCTTAACATTTGATTGTCGCGGTTCTTTTTATATCCATAAGGAAAGGTATATTGTAGGTATTTCTGCGAAGGTTTATCTCGATTAAAATAAAGTAGATAGAGAAATGAAAAAAACAAGAAAAAATACCTACTAATAAAAGATAGACGTTAGAGAAGATCATGTGAATGTAACACATAAGAATTTTTGGAAACTATCACAAAGGGGAATATCTGTTTGTTACATTATTTCATACATTTGATGGCATTCCACTTACGGCCATGCACAACCAAGCAATATATAAATGTTTAAAATAAAATTGGATTTGAGGTTATGTAAATGTATTTGCAATACCCAATAACGCCCATATTTCGCTTTTCGCTACTAGCATTACTCACAATAATCGACTTTCATCTATTGCAGCCTCAAAATAACTGCTTAGTAAAATATTCACATATATGTACAGTAGCGCTAAAAAATACTTTGTAGTTGAGGTTTTATGTCGTCAGTACTGCTTGCATGCAGTCACAACAGAGCAAAGCATTTAACTGTGTCACTCCATTAATAGATTTGCATTGCTGTGGTCACATATCTTGTAAACAAGCAAGTTCATACAATAACAATGCAAGTATATAGTGTGGCGAGCACATGTCAGGTTGGTAGGCCCTGCGTTGAGTCAAGCCTTCGTAAGAACTAGTGTGGTACACCTGATTATGTTTGTAAACTGGAAGGCTTGACTCAAATGTTGGTCCTACTGACTAGTTAGTTAATGGGATGTTTGGAATGCTCCAGTAGATTGGAGTTTTAACAGGAAGCTGGGGTGGGGATATTGTGATATAAAAAGGGTTGAGTTAGTGTGTTTCGGTCTCTTCTCTTCGCCAGTGGGTTTGTGTACAGTCAGAGAAACATGCGAGTGTGCTCGCCCTTCGTCGACCTCGTGGCGGGACATGGCTGCATAAGTATCCTGGAGGTTAGAGTTACTTAGAGAATCTTAGTAATAAACTGCGTTATTGGTAAGTTTAATCCTTTTCATTATCCCTCCCTTACTATGTTTCCCGATCCTCGACATTTGCACAGCCAAGCGAGTGGTGTTAATTCTTACGTCCCCTTTGTCCGGCTGTGCTATGAGGTTAGAAGTTCGTAATAAGTTTGGTATAGCCGTGACAATATTCCTTTATCTTAAAAGTACTTTGTAATGTGATTGGTGGTATAGTATTCATTAAATAGTGTTACTTAGGCATTCAGACGGTGTTTGTTTATTTGTAGAGACAACTAGAGGCATGCCAAAACTAAAAGAATACTCAGTTGATATGAGACAAGAAGTTTTGAATGCTTTGAATAAGGAAAGTCGCAGTTAACGTTGTTAGAGACTTTGGCACATCACAAATATTATAATAAGTGTGTGTAGTCGACGGAAAAGACAGGAAGGAACAGTAGCCAATAAGCCAAGGTGTGGTTCGTCCGCGAAAATTAACAATGAGAGAGGACAGAATGATTGTAAGCAGTCGGTTGCTGATCCAAGAAAATCGGCTGGACAAATTAGCGTTACTCTGGAGCAGCATCATGGACTGAACCTACAAGTCTCTACTGTAAAACTCGCTTAGTAGCAGGTGATTTATATGGTAGACAACCATCACGTAAACCACTCATAAATTCCAAAAATAGGAAGGCCAGATTAGAGTTTGCAAAGAAACGTCAAACTTGGAAATCTACAGATTGGTTTGTGGAGTGATGAGAGTAAATTTAATCTATTTTCTTCTGATGTTGTGCATATATACGTCGAAAAAAACCAAAGGGACAACAAAAAGTACCAGTTACCGACCATTAAGCACGATAGTGGTAAGTTATGAGGTGGGGATGTTTTTCTAAAAGTGTTGTTCGTGCTCAGGTCCAAATAGAAGGCAATATAGATCGTGTCCTGTACAATGACATTTAAGAAAAGAATATGGTTACACATAGGAGAACGAATATGCCACGTAATTGGATTTTTCAGCAGGACAATGATCCAAAACACTCCTCCGGGTATTTAAAAAAAAATATTTTTAGATAAAAATATCAAACTTTTGGAGTGGCCAAGCCAGAGTCCGGATCTAAATCCAATACCTCTGGGATGAACTGGATCGACGTGTTTGTCATAGAAGCTACTTAAACAAGGATCAATTCGCTGCTGCCTTATGTAGCGGTTCCCTTGGTAGGCCCCCACTACGTTATAATGATGGAAGCTGTATTACCTACCTGTAGGTCGTCTTGATGTCCGTACTCTCGTGACGTATCTCGATGTTCTCGTAGACTGGAATCTGATGATCGTGTAGCTGTATTCTTGTGTATGCCTGTGTGTGTATGTATGTTGTAATTATTATTATATAATTGTTCCACGGCTACTGTATTTGTTTCGGAGAACACTTGTGTCTTGTCAGGGTTGGGCATGGAGAAGGTTAAAATATTTTGCACACACGTATTCTGTTAGTTATTTCACTTGTATTTTAGATAAACCACATGTACATATTCACAACTCAACTATTACCTTTGTCATGTTAAAATATGTACAACTGGTAGACTCTAGATACGCTCTTTTAGCGTCTATTCAGAGACGAGTTTATACACTATCTTCCTGCTTGAAATCTGACAAGCTTCTGTTAGCGTTCCTTCCAACCGTTCTTCTTAACGTACATATTTGAATTATAGACATGTATCAATGCACCTGATTGGGCTACTTTCCAATAACATCCAATAACAGTTTGTTACACATATATATTTACAGACTTCTATCATCTTAATTATGAATCCAATTTTCGTTACATGCTTACGTAGATACTATTGCATTTCTCGTAATTTTATATTACTGGTTATATGGCCTTTCCCCCCTCATATTATATTTTATGTTATAACGTTACTTGTTCTCTACCATGTGTACATTATGAATATATGTGTTTTAACATCTCTTAATCATTATACGTACAATATTATCGAAGAAAATACATAACACTTAAAACTTAGAACGAAAAAATATTAAAGAAAGAAATTATTAATGTGTTGATGCTGAGAAGCTGTGAATTAATATCTTATTGCATTAATGAGTTCGTATTAGTTGTCCAAGGCTAGTCCTGTATGTTGCTTCACTTATTGGACCAATGGTCAAAACTCCAACTCCACCGATTACAAAAGCGTGTGGATTCAGTGCCAAATAGACGTGCAGTTGTGATCAAAGCTCATGGGTATGCAATGAAATACTCATTTTCTTTTTCAGATTCCAAAATATTTTTGTTTTATTCTTGCATACTTAGACCTACAAATTACTTTTGAGCTAGAAGAATATTGGTTTTATGTAATATAACTTTGTTTAAACTAAACGTATTTTTGCACTACATTGATTATAATTACATACTTATCAATCATCTTCTGGCATTTTTTCTATTAAATACCTATTTAGGTAATTGCAACTGTTAAGTATTCATACCTTTTTAGTGAATTTTATATAAATTCTTACTTCATTCATGAAATTGCACAAATAAATACTATCTGAGGATCTGAGCTTCCCAACAGGTTCAGGATTCATTGGCAATCTCACACACTGTTGTATACGAGTGCGTGATAATCCGTTTATTTGTTTGTAGTCATTCGTATCCCCACGCCAAAAAGAAAGAAAGAACAAAATTATGCTGTTCAGAGAACTAATCTATTACCTGGTTCCCTCAAACACATGAGCAGGGCAAAAAAAAATTCACTGTTCAAAGGGCATGTATGTTAAAAAAAATACAATTCTTTTAAAGTATGAAGTATATTTCATGCGAACAAAAACAGATGTGTTACTTTTTATATCGACAACATTTCCATTGACAGTGGGTTCCCACAGAGGCGCGGTTCAAAATGTTCCGTCTCATAATTTATTCCGAACCATTGCCCCTCCTTAGTCAGCCGGCATGCAACAAAAGAAGTTTCCCCAAAGGTTAGCCAAAGCTGGAAATGAATACGCTCATCGATAGGGACCGATTTTAGTTTCCCCGGATCCTGTGGGAAAGGCACACCTTTATTGAATTGTGCGTGGGGTTATCCCCGAACAGAGTCCAAAACTTCGTGCTGCCGTCGAAGGGCCCAGCCCCAGTAATTGGCTTATCTGGTTCAAACTTGCTTGCTCGTAATCTCAACCAATAAGATCCAGGACTGCGAAGAATGGTAATTCTCCCGACATTCTTTTCCGTATGTGTGAGCCTTCTCAGAATTTCCATTAAAGGCACGACGCTGCTGGCATTCGGACAATTAGTGCACAGATCACGTTCCGGTCCTTATATTGCGTGATAAATGTGACGCAGCCTGAGACAGCGATCTTGCGGCGACGTCTGGGGACACATCAGCGGCGGCTAGTGGGGTCTGTATAGCGCCCTTGCATTTGGAAATGAGTGTACAGATCACATTCCCGGTCCTAATATTGCGTGATAAATGTGACGCAGCCTGAGACAGCGATCTTGCGGCGACGTCTGGAGACACATCAGCGGCGGCTAGTGGGGTCTGTATAGCGCCCTTGCATTTGGAAATGAGTGTACAGATCACATTCCGGTCCTAATATTGCGTGATAAATGTGACGCAGCCTGAGACAGCGATCTTGCGGCGACGTCTGGGGACACATCAGCGGCGGCTAGTGGGGTCTGTATAGCGCCCTTGCATTTGGAAATGAGTGTACAGATCACATTCCGGTCCTAATATTGCGTGATAAATGTGACGCAGCCTGAGACAGCGATCTTGCGGCGACGTCTGGGGACACATCAGCGGCGGCTAGTGGGATCTGTATAGCGCCCTTGCATTTGGAAATGAGTGTACAGATCACATTCCGATCCTAATATTGCGTGATAAATGTGACGCAGCCTGAGACAGCGATCTTGCGGCGACGTCTGAGGACACATCAGCGGTGGCTAGTGGGGTCTGTGTAGCGCCCTTGCATTTGGAAATGAGTGTACAGATCACATTCCGGTCCTAATATTGCGTGATAAATGTGACGCAGCCTGAGACAGCGATCTTGCGGCGACGTCTGAGGACAGATCAGCGGCGGCTAGTGTGGTCTGTATAGCGGCGTTGCACTTGGAAATGAGTGTACAGATCACATTCCGGTCCTAATATTGCGTGATAAATGTGACGCAGCCTGAGACAGCGATCTTGCGGCGACGTCTGAGGACACATCAGCGGCGGCTAGTGTGGTCTGTATAGCGCCCTTGCGTTTGGAAATGAGTGTACAGATCATGTTCCGGGCCTTAAATTACATGATAGATATGACGCGGCCTGACACAGCGATCTTGCGGCGACGTCTGGGGACACATCAGCGGCGGCTAGTATGGTCTGTATAGCACCCTTGCATTTGGAAATGAGTGTAGAGATCACGTTCCGGGTCTTAAATTACATGATAGATATGACGCGGCCTGAGAGAGTGATCCTTCGGCGAAGTCTGGGGACACATCAGTGTCGGCTAGTATAGTCTTTATAGTGCCCTTAATTTTGAAATGAGTGTACAGATCACGTTCCCGTCCTTATATTGCATGATAGATATGACGCGGCCTGAGAGAGTGATCCTTCGGCGAAGTCTGGGGACACATCAGTGTCGGCTAGTATAGTCTTTATAGTGCCCTTAATTTGGAAATGAGTGTACAGATCACGTTCCCGTCCTTATATTGCGTGATAAATGTGACGCAGCCTGAGACAGCGATCTTGCGGCGACGTCTGAGCACACATCAGCGGCGGCTAGTGTGGTCTGTATAGCGCCCTTGCGTTTGGAAATGAGTGTACAGATCATGTTCCGGGCCTTAAATTACATGATAGATATGACGCGGCCTGACACAGCGATCTTGCGGCGACGTCTGGGGACACATCAGCGGCGGCTAGTATGGTCTGTATAGCACCCTTGCATTTGGAAATGAGTGTAGAGATCACGTTCCGGGTCTTAAATTACATGATAGATATGACGCGGCCTGAGGGAGTGATCCTTCGGCGAAGTCTGGGGACACATCAGTGTCGGCTAGTATAGTCTTTATAGTGCCCTTAATTTGGAAATGAGTGTACAGATCACGTTCCCGTCCTTATATTGCATGATAGATATGACGCGGCCTGAGAGAGTGATCCTTCGGCGAAGTCTGGGGACACATCAATGTCGGCTAGTATAGTCTTTATAGTGCCCTTAATTTGGAATGAGTGTACAGATCACGTTCCCGTCCTTATATTGCATGATAGATATGACGCGGCTAGAGAGAGGCAATCCTTCGGCGACGTATGGGTGTATATCAGCGGCGAAAAGGTTCCTTGCTTTCGAACAATTAGTGCGCAGATCATGTTGCTTCTTATATTACGTGACAAATGTGGTACAGGCTGAGACAGTGATCCTGCAGCGATGTCTACGTACACATCAGCGGCGGCTAGTGTGGTCGATGTAATGTCTTTGCTTTCAAACAATTAGTGCGCAGATCATGTTGCTTCCTATATTACGTGATAAATGTGGTACAGGCTGAGACAGTGATCCTGCAGCGATGGCTAGGTACACATCAGCGGCGGCTAGTGTGGTCGATGTATAGTCCTTGCTTTTAGGCAATTAGTGCACAGATCACGTCCCGTTCCCTATATTGCGTGACAAATGTGATGCAGTTCTGAGACAGTGGCCCTGCGGCGACGTCTGGGACACATCAGCGGCGGCTAGTGCGGTCGATATAACATCCTTGTATTCGGACGATTGGTGCACTGATCACGTTCCGGCTCTTATACTGCATAAACTACAAGGTGTTCCCAAACTCATTTTGGAATAACCTATCTCAGTGGCAACTTACAATTTCGTAAGTACGTTGTCCTGGGATTTATAGTTAGATCATTATTCGGTCAATCAATATTAATTAATTGTTTTTTCACGTATGTTCATGCCAGGAATGAGTATTAAATGCATAAAAACTCATGCTGGTATATCGATTAATGAACCTTTTGATTGTTGAGAGTGCCAGTAATAAGGCAAATATTTGATCTTAGAAACAAAATGTAATATATTCCATTACTAATTCAAATAAAAAGAAATCAAAAGGGTTATGGTACAGAAGGGTTTAGAATTTTACGTGTTAAGAGGGAATTAGAATAAAATCTATTATAAGCGCACAGGTTTCAACGGATTCCATATGTTGTTGCGAAGTAAATATATTGATATCCGTGCTGAAAAGACGTAATTATGCACGATTTTGACCATCATAATAGAGTTCTTATAATGCTAGACAAGACTATAATTGCCATAACCTAAAGTCAAGTTGCATAGACTCTTTTTGGTGGACGCCACTAATATTTCAAAATTTTGATAGTTTATTAAAAGATCTTACCTTGTTAATTGTGTTTAATTAAATGCTGATCGGATGACAGCCACGCCGCATTTATTGGTTTTTTGCAGGTAACATGAAAGCAACACATATTGAAGCAAAAAATATGAACTGAATTTGTTAGCATATTAAAATTATATTAGAAAGTGAAGTAGTATTGTTCTTTACGTAATATGCTGCTACGTATGAAAAGCCGATTTGAAGATGATGTATTTTTGTTGTTACACTCCAAGTTTAAAAAAATATATTAAATTTTATTACTAAACTGCTTCTATAGATATTATTTATGTTTATGTTTGCCTTGGCTGCGTCAGTATTGTTTTAGAGACACGTTTCTCTTAGACAGAGAGTGGTGCGACAAAAATGTAGGCTTACACAGATTTTAAGTTTTAAAATCACTCTATTTTTATTAATCCTTGACACAAATTAGATAGCACTATACTGATTTCAAGAGCTGTGAGATTCTTTAATTTAATACTTGCGCTTTTTTATCGCGTATACTTACTGTAAGTCTCACAGGAATACGTAATATTTCTCTAGAGAACACATCTTCCATCCGGTTACTATCAAGATCTGTAGGCAACTGAATAGATTTCAACCGTATAAACTTTTAACTTTCTGTATTTTAAGCCTCTGATTGGCTAATCCTAGTCCAATAGAATACCTGCATTTTAACTAAAGCTTTTTCTGGCTGTTGATAGGCTATTTTTAAAACTGTCACAAAATGTACATTATTGCTGCCCTAATCATACTAGTAGCGTTTAAACTCTCAAACTCATTATTGCCTCAAGGTTATCTCATTATTAGCAATTTTAAACTTATTATTCTCACAGCTCCTACATTATTAAAATACGTAATGCATTCACATAACATTATTAAACATGTTTACAATAATATAAGCATATGCAATGACTGTTACATACATTTTACAAATTATTACATACATATTGCTTCAAGGCGGGCTGTTATTGAAATTACATATTATATAATTTAATTGAAATTATTCACGTGTTAAAAATACTGCCTTAAATGAATCTATTGAATTTTAAATACACATATTTCATTGATTATCTAGAGAATGGATCCCAGTAGACTGCTACTTTGAAGGTGTTATAAAGTATAGGCGAGGTGGGCACATCGTCGAGTAGGATCATAATGAGTCGCTGAGGTACAGGGCTATTCAAAAAGAAGGAACAGATTTTACATATTTATTTCTAATGAACGACAATAGATAGCTGCACATACGACACATCATTGAATAAGGGAAAGTTAAAAGTTTTAAGCCCCGCCTATTAGTTCCATTCTGTGCCTACAGATAAAATAGCAACGCCACAGGAAAAGTCGTTTTGTGTGCTGCATTATGCAAAGAGTGAATCCATTGTTTCATTGCAGCGTGCATTTCGTTCTAAGTTCAACAGAGAGCCCCCTTGTCAAAAAAATGTACAATTGGTACAATGAATTCGTAGAAGATGGTTGCGTATGCAAACGGAAAGGCACTGGTTGTCCTCGCATAACAAATGGTGCTCATTTTGAACACGTAAAATAAAACTTTGAACTTTTGTCTATTCAGTGACGTATCACATGTGTCGCCATCTATTGTCGTTCAGTAGAAATAAATACTTAAAATCTGTTCATTCTTTTTGAATAACCCTGTATTATGGATGCCATAACAGTTTAGTTACGTTGCATGCAGTTAGATAATATAGTGTGGTCGACCAAAAAAAAGCATTTTTGGAAGTGAAAGTATAACTTTTAACACTAGCCGCTTATGCTAGAAGCTGAAGATTATAACACTCAGTGGAATATGTTTATAGTACTCTAGTGTTACCACCCTTGTTTCTTGCGATGCAAGCTATATGTGTATTAAACGGAGGCCTTGTATTGTTTAATGTAATATGGTATTATTTGAATGCCTTGGAGATGGATTTGGTAGAACCAGAAGTTATATTGCAAGCAGCGGAGACAATAACTTTGGGATTGTTAGAGCACGACATTGTATACAACAATTTATTCTGTGAAGTTATCAATACCAAAACTATTTTCACTGCACACAGAATTAATATTAGAAAGTGTAACAACTGCACAATCAACATCACAGTTACATGAAAGGAATAACAACAATATCAGTAAGTTCATTGTCATTACCAGACTGTTATGTTGCATTGTCGCTACTAGAATAGCATTATTGGGTTTCTTTGATTTTTCGGCTTAACTACTCCTCCTTTTGGCGCGGACCACGCCAAAGGGAGGGCTCTGTTTGAAACTCGTCTGGTATTACGCCAACCTTGGCTGGTGTGGCTAGACACGGTTGGAGGGGGGATTTAGATAGCGTCACTTGAGTGAAAGTGTTTGTAGTAGCAAGACGTGCGTGTGGTCAGTCCACGGCTTCGAGCCATCTTCCTCCATCCTCTCTTCCTAGTTCATAATGTAGAGTCGCCAAAAGTTTCTTAATAAATTCCAGGTAATATGTGTAATGTAAAACCCCACGCCATCCTCTAAATTTACACAGCAAGGTCCCGGTATTCTTGCTGATAGCGAATTGCGGCCCTATGTGCGTGTTGGGGTGTTGTAAAATTAATGATTTTCTGGAAACATTTTGGCCATCATCCCAGCATGTAACAATATGTTTATTAATAAAATTATTGTTGCACTTATTTTGTTGATTTATTTCTCTCACAATCTTCTATATACAGGTGCTTCAAAAACAAAGGGCATAAATTCAGGTGTGCATTCGCCGTATGTAGATAATAGAAAATGTCCAGTACAACATGTATCCGAAATGCTTGATTTCTAACTTATAGCCTTCAAAACAGTAATATTCGCCGGAACGTTTTTCTTCCCGCAGGTAGTTCCCTGACAATATATTATCCGGACACGTAAAGTTGATATTTTTTGTATTGTTATTTCTACGTTGTTTGCCCCACGTTTTGGGCGTCAATTTGAAGTAGGTTGTATTGAAAGAGATGGATTATATTTCAACTGTTGGGAGCCGAACTTGAAGTTCGTTGCAACCGCACGTATAGTACCCGCTTTCCGGTAGCCTTCGCCCCAAATGTACTTTCCGGTGGCCTTCGCCCCCCCCAAAATGTTTAAAAATATTAACTTTATAATTGGACTGTTTCTTTAAATATTATATATTTAAGTTTGCCTCGGCTGCGTCAGTATTATTGTTAGCGACAGGTTTCTCTTTGCAGGGTTGTGGTGCGATTGAAGAATGTAGGCTTACAGAGATTATATTTTACTTCACTCCTTTTATTAATGCTTGACACGATTTAAATAACACTTTACTGATATAAGAGAGCTGTGAGATTTTTTTAAATTAATTACTTGCACTTTTTAACACGTAAACTATTTTCATCTCACACTGAGTACATATTATACTTTTCGATGACGCATCTCGCGTCCGGTTAGGAACACTCTGCAAGCAACGCGCCCAGTTATGAGCACTGTCTACAAGCAACTGAATTGATTTCTACCGCCTAAATTTGTAAATTTCTGTATTTCAAGTCTCTGATTGGCTAAACCTACTCCAATAGAATACCTTCATTTAACTAAAGCTTTTTCTGGTTGTTGATTGGCTATTTGTTAAACTGTCTCAAAATTTACATTATTATTGCTGCAATAAGGACTAGTAGCATTTAAACTTTCAAATTCATTATTGCCTCAAGGTTACCTCATCGTTAGCAAGTTTTAACCTATTATTCTCACAGCTCCTACATTATTAAGTTACGCAATACATTCACATAACATTATTACACATGTATACAATAATATAAATATATACGTTGACTAATATACACTTTTTATATATTGTTACAGACATATATTGCTTTAAGGCTGGCTGTTATTGAATTATATGTTTTATAATTAGACTGAAATTATTTATGTGTTAAAAATGCTGCCTCAACTGACAGTTCATTCCTAGGCGGAAGGTACATTGAGTGTTGTGTTTGGCGTTCGACTGAGTGACATGTACTCAAATCAGGAGTTGGCAGAAAGGCATCTCATGTACGGTAACGCGGACGGCAATGCTGCGCTGGCTTGTCGTTTGTACCAAGAGAGGTACGCGAATATGTCCAGATCGGAAGATATTTGAACGTCTCATCGCCCTCTGTGCGCTCATGGGAAGTTTACATCTCCTGTTTTGGGGAGGGTACGACCAAAACCTACAACTCCAGATGTAGCGGACCAGATTCTGCATTCTGTGCACACAACTCCTTCTATTAGTGCCTACACGAAGGTTAGCGTTGCAAATTGAGGAGTATTTTTAACACTTAAATGATTTCAGTCTAATTATATAATGTATAAATTCAATAACAGCCCGCCTTAAAGCAATATGTGTATGCAACAATATATAAAAGGTGTATATTGCAATCATTGTATATGTTTATATTATTGTATACATGTTCAATAATGTTATCTGAATGTATTACGTAATTTAATAATATAGGAGCTGTGAGAATAATAGGTTAAAAGTTGCTAACAATGAGGTAACAATGAGGTAACCTTGAGGCAATAATGAATTTGAAAGTTTAACAATACTACTTGTAATTATCAGTGTTGAAATAGGACAATATTAACAGTGAAGAGTCAATTGATAAAATAAATGAGTCCAATGATATTAAAAGTGAAGGCTTTATATAATGTGAAGGCTTTTAATATCATTTGACTCATTTATTTTATCAACTACTTGTAATTCTTGGAAGCAATAATGTAATTTTTGTGACAGTTCATAAAATAGCCAATCAACAACCAGAAAAAGCTTTAGTTAAATGAAGGTATTCTATTGGAGTAGGATTAGCCAATCAGAAACAGAAATAGAGAAAAATTTACAAATCTAGAAGTCAGTTGCTTGTAGACAGCGCTCATAACTGGACGCGTTGGTTGTAGACAGTGTTCCTAATCGGACGCGAGACACGTCCTCGAGAAATTTAATACGTATTCGTGTGAGACGAAAATAGTTTACTTGCAAGTAATTAATAAAAGAATCTCACAGCTCTCTATATCAGTGAAGTGTTATTTAAATTGTGTCAAGGATTAATAAATGTATTGAAGTAGAAATTATAATCTGTGTAAGCCTACATTCTTCAGTCGCACCACAACCCTGCTGAGAGAAAAATGTCTCTAACAATAACACTGACGCAGCCGAGGCAAACATAAATATATAATATTTAAAGAAACTGTCAAATTACAAAGTTTATATTTTTAAACATTTGGGGAAAAGGCCACCGGAAAGTAATTTGGGGCGAAGGCTACCGGAAATGTTTTACCATACGTGCGTTTGTAACTACTTCAAGTTCGGCTCCCCAACAGTTGAACTACAATACAACACCTGCTTCAAATTGGCTTTTCATACGTGAAACAAACGATCAACTTCTAATTGGCTCCCAAAGCGTGGGGCATATAACAATACAAACGAAGCAACCATCTTCTTCAAATTGAATGTTCCTCATACGACTGTCTGGAGACTGTTGCGAGAGCAACGGTTGTATACTTAGCACTTGTAACGAGACAGGCTGTCACCAGCGGATTATCCTGCTCGATTCCTGCCTTAGTATTTACAGACGAAACACAGTTCACACGGTATGGCATTACAAATCCCCACAATTCAGCATGTATGGGCATCTGAACACCCACATGCAATTGTTCCATCTCATCACCAAGTGCGGTTCACTCCAACATGTGGACCGGTATCAATGGTGATCGGTTAGTTGGACCCCATGTACTTGTAAACAAACTTACAGGGCAGGCATACACAAACTTCCTGGAAAACACTTTACCTCGTGTGTATGGAGACACTCCACTGAGCATTTTACAACAAGCTCAATTCTTGCACGATGGCGCTCCTGCACACTTCAGTCGTACCTTCGCCGGTACTTGGATCGAAGATTTCCTGATACATGGATAGGCCGAGTTGGTCCAGTTGAAGGAGGTGGACGCTTTGAACATCTTCTGTAAAGAAAACTACCTGCGGTAAGAAATACGTTCCGTGAATATTGTCACAACTAAAGTTGGACACAGGGGGGAATAACTGGGAATCAGATAATAGAGAACTGAGAGCTTAGCTTAGCGAAACTAATATATTCTGCAATAGACGTAAATATGGAGTTGGCTAGTGTTTGGATTACAATGATGGGGGCTTCCTAACTTGAATGATCAACTGGAACATAATATTTAGTTTAGTAGAGGGGTTTAAGAATTTAGGTGCTCACCTGAAACTTATGTCGAATTGTGCCATGGCAAGGCAGCGGGCGTGGTCCGATTGAATCCTGCTGAGACCTGCAGGATCTGGGTGTAGCGTAGCCCAAGAGGCTAGGCCCCGAGCGTCGTGAGCAGTCGAACAAGACAACAAGACAACCCGGTGCGGGCGTCACTCACTTGCTTATATAGCATCTTGAGCTCCTATCAGGGTGTCGGTATTGACAGGGCGGACATTACCAAATATGGTGTGGAAGCACCTTGAAGTTGCACAATGCAAGGTGACCTTTCTGCAGAATTGTTCCAGAAGCTTCTACCAGGAAGTTGTGGTAAAGTCCACAGAAACTTTCATGGGAAATGACACTCCTTAGAACATCCTGTTAGTTACACAACTTAGCAAAACTGCTGCATTTTACAATATAAAGAGATTTCCAAGCTAAATTCAAGTAGCATAAAATGATTAATAAAATAATCCCAACAATAAAATAAGTTAAATTAAGCTCTTGCCATTGCTCATGTGACAATATCACTGTTTTATAGAATGTTATAATTGTGTAAGTGATCATGCTGCCATACTACTGCTATGAGGTCAAACAACAACGAAGGCCAAACAACAGAATAGACATACAGAAATTTCAGCTGAGTACTTTATAATTTAGTATTCAGGGGGTGTATTTAGTGTATGACAACACATCTAAAAACTGAGTTTTGTTTTGGTCGTGGGATTGCGACACTCGACTTCCAGCCTCGTTCCGCAGACGTTCCTACTCACAAAATAAAACTCCAGCTTTGACACTTTTATTATAAATAACTATTTTGAAATGTTATGATATAACACGCAAGTGTCTATATAATTAACGTACCTCGGGTTCTCGGCCTAATTAAAACTCGTCAGCCTTTCTAATGCGACATTTTTCCTAGGAAGTGGTGTATTACTCTCGTTACAGAATCCACCACAGCGCTGCATGCTCCTTGTTCTGCAGTTTTGAATTTGTAGTCCTCTTTAGAAAGAATACTCCTGCTTGTAGCGTTGAATTTAATTGGTGTCGGAACATCCGCGTGCTTCATAACGAGATCAACAAGTACCATACATCCAACGAAGCCAAATTGTTGCCACGGCTTCCTTTCCTCTATTTGTTTCAATACAGGGTGTTAAAGAATTCAGCAGAAAAGTTTAAAAGGGGTTACAAAGGAAAATTAAATTGAGTTTTATTTATGGACGCTATTCGCCGCTCTGCTATGGTCCTTAGCTTCCCATTTATATTGGGAGTGAAAGACGGGTAATTTTGCTCAGAGACCTCTTTATCAGGCTTGAGGTTCTTTTATGTGCCGTAAATCTAGGAAGCCATGCTAAGGATTTTTACGCCCGAAAAAAAATCCATCTCCCCCATCCGGGTTTGAACCCGAAATTAGTGAACTAGAGGTTAACATGGTAACCACTACACCACGGAAGACGACTGGGGTTACAAAGGGATGGACACCAAATTTGATGATACGTAATGATTTTTCATTTGAATATTCGTACTGATGAATGCAAAGAAATGAAGACTTAATAGGAGCGCGATTCCGATTTCCACCCTAGAATACCCAATTTTGCGGGAGATTGTTTCTAGCAGCGTTCGTCCCACGTACGGTACAAACTTTCCGGTGGCCTTCGCCCCACGTTTACTTTATGTTTAATAACTATTTTAATTTTATTTATTTAAATATTATATGTGTATGCATCGACTGCGTCAGTAGTAATTTGCAGCACGCGATCTCTTATCAGGGCTGGTACGGCTAAAGAACAAGGCTTACACAAATTATAATTGTATTTAACTTTATTTTATTAAACCTTCACACGATTAAATAACACTTCACTGACATGTCTTACTACAGAGCTGTGAAATTATAGTTAATTGCTTTTTAACACGTAAATCTTATATTATTCTCACCGCAATGAATTTTTATACCTCACACTGAACCTGTACCACACCGAACTGCTAGGGTACGCTTTCTTTTAGCGTCTAGCGTCAATTGGAAACGTCGTTACACTTTTATACCCAGAGTTGAGCGTCACTAGGCTCAGGTATATAAGGGCAAACAAGGACCCAGAACCCATTCTCTCTCTTGATCTCATCTAGAATTTCGACGACACGAGGTGCTACGCTCTTAGCAAATGCACCTGTGTGCATAAGGGTGGGAGTGCGTGTGCAGATAGCTAGGCTCCTGACTTATCTAAAGTGGTGGGATTATAATAATGGGAAGAGCTAGCCGCCCATAAATATTTCAATTGTGAATAAACTTCAGTGATTAAGAGAATATTGCAGTGTATTTTTTAACTTGCCTCAAAACATCTATTTCCACTGAAATCTGGATATTGAATTTTTGGTTGGAGTGTAATACTTCCGCTACCAACTATCTAGGTATGAGGTAAAAATATCTTAATATATTTTTGTCTCCATGGGAGTACGCGGGAAGAGAGAAAGGTGAAATTAAGCCTCATCGCCATTAGGATTCCATCATATGGTGCTATTGACAGATTAAAATACGCCCATAAATCACACAGTGTTTGTAAAACTTCACAAGGTCGCCTCTATAGGATTAAACATCGAGAGAAAAATGTACGTTAAGCAAAATATATGTGCTGTTTGAGCGTAGGCGTATTCATATGTTACTCTGATGAAAGGCTTTGTTTCTGGCCTTGTGGTTAGGCCCTGGAATATCTGCATATGTGGCTGATTTTGTTTGCAAACTGGTAGTATCATTTAAATATGGTCAAACCCAGAAGATAGCACAGGTGACTTGGTCTCGTATTCTGGGGGAAGCGAGTTCAAATACCGTGTAGCGACCAATTTGACAGGAGCTTTGGTCTCTGTCACCAGGTAAATGACAGATTGGATATTTATTACCAGGATGACTGGATATTTATTACCAGGATGACAAAAAAAATCCACGTTTCGGATAAATCAACAGCAACAAATATATGATGCAGGAAGGCAACTGCGGAACGAAGGCCATCTATCCGGTATCACTATGGTAATAAAGTATGCTCTACTAATCTCTTCAGTCAAGTTGCTCACCAAATAAGTCAGAGCTCCGGGACACAGTCGTCCTCCTGTAGTGTTTAACATGTTAGAATCTAGTTCCCGAAGTCACAGGTTCAAACCCAGCCGAGGGCGATGGATTTTTTCGGGCGTAAAACCCCTTAACATGACTTCCTTCGGAAGAGAAGTAAAGCCGGTGAAATCCACGTTTCGGATAAATCAAAGCAACAAATATATGATACAGGAAGGCAACTGCGGACCGAAGGCCATCCATCCAGTATCACTATGGTAATAAAGAATGCTCTACTAATCTCTTCAGTCAAGTTGCTAACCAAATAAGTCAGAGCTCCGGGACACAGTCGTCCTCCTGTAGTAGTTACCATGTTAGAATCTAGTTCCCGAAGTCGCAGGTTCAAACCCAGCCGAGGGCGATGGATTTTTTCGGGCGTAAAACTCCTTAACATGGCTTCCTTCGGAAGGGAAGTAAAGCCGGTGGTCCCGTGTCGTAGATTTTTTGCACGTAAAAGAACCTCAAGCCTGATAAAGAGGCCTCTGAGCAAACTTTCCGGTCTTTCACGCCCAATATAGAATGGGACGCTAAAGACTACAGCAGTTAAAGAGCGTCCATAAATAAAACTCAATTAAAATTATTAGGGGCTTATAGTTACAAAGTGATAAATAAAATGTTAATGTGAACAGCTGAGCTCGCCTCGATTCCATTGGGCGAAGCAAAATTCCGCTACAGTTGAAAACGCTCCATTCAGTTGTATACAAACTGTCAACGTGAGCAGATAAACTTCCCTGGCCCCTCACCCTGGAGTAGTATTATACTCATTTGTTAGCTGTACATACTTACCCACAGAACAGCAATCACAGGATCACAAAAATGCCATATTACGGTTATATCAACAACAAACTGAAATAGTGGATCATATATAAATGACACTTACCTATAGAAGGTAGAGAAAGTATTGTATTCCTCCTAAAACTTCGATATAGAGACTTCAGTTCAAATGTATTTTCCGAGGTCCTCTGAATAAATGAATAAAATTTTCGTGACGTATTCTTGGAGGAAGCTGATTTTAAATAACAAGTTTAGTGTTGAAAGGGCACATACGACGCATATAAGAATTGTACATATGAAAGGGGATATACTATACATATAAGAATTGTACATATGAAAGGGAATTAATCATATATATAAGAATTGTACAGTAATAATATAATTCACTAACATGTTAAAATATTCAACATCTAACATTTGTACAGAACTGATTGCAAGAAAGACTGTGTGAATGTATTCAGAATCCTCCAAGGATGGTTTTCCTTGTAGATTTACTACGATGGTTTTCAAAATAATTCCTCCAACCCAAACCACCGTTTTTATGGGAGAAATAGTTATTTTTTACTTACTTAAAACTGATGTTGGTCAAAATACGAATGTTTTAGATGCTGTATGACAGATGAAATTATATAATGAATTTTCTGCGAATTAACTGTAAGACCTCTTCATTTTTAATTAACTTAGTGTACTTTGGATAACTTGTAAATCATGAATGTTGGGCCAGTGCTTACTACACAAAATATGTAAATATCACCGAAAAAACACACAATTTATTACTTCCTCTACTACGTATAGTAAGTAGGGGAAGTATTGTATTCCATCCAAAAATACGACACCGAGATTTCACCGGAAATACATGTTTTAAGACCCACTGAATCCAAAAAAAAGCATTTTTAGAAACATGTCCGTGAACAGTATAATTCAGAAACGAGATAAACATTTGCAGACAAATCTTGTTGCTAAGTTTCTTGTAGATATAAGGGGAATATATATTTACAAGGGCAATATAGAAATACAGTAGCGTTTAAGTATATACATATCTCTTAATAGCTGATTGCTAGGTGCAGCACCATTACCTTTGCCACAGATTAATACTCTTTGCATATACAAGACAAAAAAATGAGTAACGAATTCCCATTTGGGAAAACAAGTATTGAAAAATTTAAGGGAATAACAATCAATATCTCGAAAATGGTTCACTCAACAAAAAAATGTATATGACATAAGTTGTGTATTTTAACGCGATCTACATTTTTGTGCAGTAAAAGTTTGTCTATCTCTTATGGTTTACCAGGTATGCAAAAGTCGTTCACAATGAAGAATACTTTTGGAGACATTCCCAGAAAATTCAAGATATACATTTTATTTCTTATAAAAGTATCTTAAACATATAATACTTTAATCAAAATCGTCAGAGCCATTTTTGAGAAAATTAAAATTTTCGAAAAATGTTTCATGTAAAGGGTAATTTGGGGTGGGGGGATTTTCTTGAAAACCTTCGTGTGGCATCTCTGGAAGATACTGAACCTAAATACCAAGTTTGGTGTTTATCCGACTGTTCTTTTCTGAGTTATGCTGTTCACAGTCAGACACACACAGACATGTTTCCAAAAATGCTTTTTTTTTGGATTCAGGGGTCTCAAAACATATATTTCCGGTGAAATCTCGGTATCGAATTTTTGGGTGGAATACAATACTTCCCCTACTTACTATACGTAGTAGAGAAAGTAAACAAATGAATAACGAATTTCCATTTGAAGAAAAGTATTGGAAAATTTAAGGGAATAACAAGCAATATCTCGAAAATGGTTCACTCAACAAAAAAGTGTATATGACATAAACTGTGCATTTTAACGCGATCTAAATTTTTTGTAGTAAAATTTTGTCTATCTCTTATGGTTTTCCAGTTACTCAAAAGTCGTTCACAATGAAGAATACTTTTGGAGACATTCCTAGAAAATTCGAGGTATACATTTCATTTGCTCTGAAAATATCTTAAACATATGATATTTTAATCAAAATCGTTATAGCCATTTTTTAGAAAATTAAAATTTTCGAAAAATGTTTCATGTAAAGGGTAATCTGTGGTGGGGGGATTTTCTTGAAAACCTTCGTGTCGCATCTCTGGAAGATACTGAATCTAAATACCAAGTTTTGTGTTTATCCGAGTGTTCGTTTCTGGTTTATGTAGTTCACAGACACACACACACACACGGACATGTTTCCAAAAATGCTTTTTCTTTGGATTCAGGGGGTCTCAAAACATATATTTCCGGTGAAATCTCGGTATCGAATTTTTGGGTGGAATACAATACTTCCACTACTTACTATACGTAGTGGAGAAAGTAAAAAGAGCCCATCGCCATCTATCGGATTTGAACCCGGATCTCGTGAACTAGAGGCTAGCATGACCATGGAGGACGAGTTTGAAAATCATCGTGTAGCATCTTTGGAAGATACTGAACTTAAATACCAAGTTTGATAATTATTGGCTTTCGTTTTGGAGTGGTGCTGTACATACACACAAAAGAACCTTATGCTTATTTTGGATTCAGAGGTCTTAAACATGTATTTCTATTGAATTCTCAATATCGAATTTTTGAGAGTAATACAGTTCTTTGTTTAGCTATGAGTACGTGGTAGAGAAATTAAAAAGAAAGATTGTATTAGAAGGTAGTTTGAGACAATATATTTGAAATAATCTACAGGTAACTATTGCAATAATTCCTAGATATTAAAAGGACATTATATAAAATTAGGCACAAATACTGGAAAACTATGCAAGTGTTGCGCATCAAAATCGCCAGTGCAACACGAAATATATTAAACCTCCCTGTACTGCGGGCTTAGTTGCACAGTCGTTAATTAATTGCATTTATCGTAACGAAGAACTGTGGCATATAACCTCGAAAAATTAATGTATACGCAACACAGTGCAGTTTCGACAGAGTTAATGATGCGAATTACAACAGCGTTTTAATTCCCAACTGAACGCGTTCGCTGGATTAATTACAATAATAACAGAATCGTAAACCCAAGCCTCATTCTATGTAATGTGTTAGTCTGAATATGAGAAACACAGCATAAACCCTTTAATACATTCTTAAAGGGGCTGTAGCCCAAGTGGGATGGAGCTGTTACACAATGGCAGCTTTATGAAACGGAGAAACGAATTAATGTTGACAGAATTTCGTAAGAAATGCATGTCCCTTTTTTAACTTGTTTGTCAGTCTACTGCATTTTAATCAGATAAACCTTTTCGGATATAGTTGCATTACACATTCTGTTATAGATAAAAATCTGATGTGTTAAACTCACATGACTTTCTTTACTCTTGTACAAACTATTTTTACAAACGCTTATTCTCCATATGGTTCATGTTAATCAAGACATTGAACTGTTAATCTTATTACTAATTTTCTTGTAGATGCAAGGGTAATTGGTAGGCTTTAAGCTATATTCAAAGATTTTAAGAGCTGGTTGCTATGTGGAGTACTCCATTCTCTTAGCATTACCGGGAAAAAAATGAATAACGAATTTGAGAAAACAGTATAATTATTGGAAAATTTAAGGAAATAACAAGCAATATCTCGAAAATGGTTCCCTCAGAAAAAACATATATGACATAAATTGTGTATTTTAACGCGATCTACATTTTTGTGCAGTAAAATTTAGTCTATCTCTTATGGTTTACCAGTTATGCAAACGTTGTTCACAATGAAGAATACTTTTGGAGACATTCCCAGAAAATTCAAGATATACATTTTATTTGTCCTGAAAATATCTTAAGCATATGGTATTTTAATCAAAATCGTTAGAGCCATTTTTGAGAAAATTAAAATTTTCGAAAAATAATCCATGTAAAGGGTAGTCTGGGGTGGGAGGATTTTCTTGAAAACCTTCGTGTCGCATCTCTGGAAGATACTGAACCTAAATACCAAGTTTGGTGTTTATCGGACTGTTCGTTTCTGAGTTATGCTGTTCACAGGCACATACACACGGACATGTTTCCAAAAATGCTTTTTTTGGATTCAGGGGGTCTCAAAACATGTAAATCCGGTTAAATCCCGGTATCAAATTTTTGGGTGGAATACAATACTTCCCCTACTTACTATACGTAGTACAGAAAGTAAATACATGCCAAACAATTGTTTACACGTACAAATTTTCAAAATGTTTGATTTTCTGAAAAATGGCTTTAACGATTTTGATTAAAATACCATATATTAAACATATTTACATGACAAACAAAATGCATATCATGAATTTACTGGGAATAGCCTGAGAAGTTCTGTTCATCGGGAAGCAATTCTATATAATCTTGTATAACTTGTAAACGTTAAGCGATAGACGTAAATGTACTACATATAAAATGTAGACATCTTTAAAATACACAAATTACTTTAATTAACTTGTTTTGCGGAATAAGCACCTTCCTAGATATCCATTATTAATGCTTGGCACCGTTCAAAAGTTTGTCATTATTAACGTTTATCGACATTCAGTTGTTTCTCGCGATTGCATGGAAACAGTATGGAATTTAAGGACAGCATATAGCGTCCAGCTCTTAAACATTTGACTATCGCTATTCTCTTTGTATCTATAACGAAACTTGTAATGTAGCTATTTCTGCAAATGTTTATTTGGATTAAAATGTAGTAGATAGCAAAATAAGCTTTTGTAAGAGTGCTTTCTATAACCACTAATAAATGATAGGTGGTAGAGAAGCTCATATGTAAGTTTCACATTACATATTTGTATTAAATTATGTATAGCATAAAACAGAATGACAGAATGAAAGGATATCAGAAAAATCAGATGTGCTACTCTCACATGACTTCCCTATTCTTATACAAACTATTTTTTACAAATGCTTATTCTTAATTTTTTAGGTACAAGGGGAATATGGAAGGCTTTAAGCGAGTCAAATTTTTTAGGATCTGGTTGCTATGTGGAGCATTCCATTCTCTTTGCGTGTTCAGGACGAATAACGAATTCCCTTGTGAGAAAAAGTATAAATATCGGAAAATTCAAACTAGTAACAAGAAAATTCTTGAAATGGTATGCTCTACAAAAAAAAAAGTTATAACATAAATTTTTTAACGAGCTCTACATTTTTTATGTAGAAAATATTTTGTCTCTCTCCTACGGTTTACCAGTTATGCAAAAGCCATTACGAATGTAGAAATTTCCAGAAAATTCAAAATATGCATTTTATTTGTCATGAAAATATCTTAAACATATGATATTTTAATCAAAATCGTTAGAGCCATTTTTTGAGAAAATTAAAATCTTCGAAAAATGTTCCATGCAAATGGTAATCTAAGGTGGGAGGATTTTCTTGAAAATCTTTGTGTCGCATCTTTGAAAGATACTAAATCTAAATACCAAGTTTGGTATTTATCCGACTTTTCGTTTTTGAGTTATACTGTTCACAGACACACACACACACACACACACGAAACGTTTTCTAAAAATGCTTTTTTTTGGGGGAGGAGGATTTCCGAAAAATCTCGACATCGAGCTTTTGGGTGAAATAGAATATTTTCCCTATTTACTCTTTTGTAGTAGAGAAAGTAAAAACTACAGTTTTCATATAGTGCAGTAAACGGTAATGTTGCTGCCAGCCTCTCCCTGTCCTACGTCACCTCGCTAAATCATACCAATGTTGTAGCGATTAAGAACACTAGAATAATGTGTATGTTGGCAGTGTGGAGAATGAATGCGAGTTACATGCAGGAACGGATGTGTTGAATTACGCTAGACGCAGAATGGACCGTAAGTGTAAATGGAACGGATCGTAGGAAAAGCGGGGTTCTTACGCAAATCCTCATAAATTTGCTAAAATGAATGGTATTTGGTGCTACGGGATATTCAAAGTATAGCGTTTGTCATTCACACTAGTACTCGAACTACGTGTTGGTTAAATAAGCGAATATTACGATATGTTACATTTTAAGGTTATTAACCTATTGGGGAGTTGCTCGAGGTTATGATTTAGTAAATATTTGAGGTTAAATAAGCGAATATTACGATATGTTACATTTTAAGGTTATTAACCTATTGGGGAGTTGCTCGAGGTTATGATTTAGTAATTATTTGAGGTTATGCGCTATATAGATTAGCCAAAGTTTATTTCACCAAAATATGAAGATGCCCTCATTTATTCTGCAATTGTACTGCCCAATCTTTAATTTTGGGTTGAATTAAGGAATGTAATGCATACGCAACATGCCACTATCAAATAAAGCTGGTGTTTTGCTAACAGTTAATACATATGGCAGTAAAAGACCTAACTAAAGTAAATAATAATCGTAACTTTATGAATAATTGTCAGTCAAAACAGATCTGCACGTGATTAACCAGCCAATTAAAATGCTGAGATAAATGAAAGCAAATAATGCGTATAATAGTAATAGTTAGCCATTTTGAACAACGACTTTCCCGCGGTCTTCTCCGTCTCGTCGGCATTTATACATGATGCCAACATCATCCACCTAATGCGTTACTGCCACTCGTGTATTTCTAGTGATGTTTTAATTTAGCGTGTTGGCAGCATACGGTGACGTAGGACAGGGAGAGGCCGGCAGCAACATTGCCCAGTAAACCTTAACATAAACAAATAAATAAAGGTGAAGCTGGTGAATATTGTGAGTTCGTCCAGGTTTTCAACCGTCACTTTTCTCAGTTCTCATTGTCACTGTTTCGTTTTTATCTATCACCTTTTCATTTTATATAGTTCACCTTCACTAAAAGTTCACTTCACTAGGATGAACTAGTTCATTTCTCTGTCACTCCATTTCCTTCGTGACGTAGCCTCTTCACGCCGGAAGGTTCACTTCACTTGGGAGTCGAACACAAGACCTCACAATCCGTCGCTCTGCAGCAGCACTCACTGCGCGTTACAACAGCCGTCACCAACTCGCTCCCACACTGACTCAACAACTCTCACACTCGTGCTTACCTCCAAGATGACCTTTCAGGCAAGGGAACATGTGAAAATCTTTTGGGATAAGATTTGCTAAATATGGAGGATGCGAGAAAACTTCCCAGTTGAATCTTCTGAGCTCCACCTCGGTCAAGATTCAACTTGGAAGTTTTCTTGTACCCTCCATATTCACCGGAGCTTGTCCCAAGTGATTTCACACGTTCCTCCAACTCCAACTTTTAACACCGATGATGAAGTCAAATCAGTGAACAGCTGGTTGCGAGCAAAGGACCCGACCTGGTACACCACTGACTTGGAAAACCTTGTATCATGTCCCCTAAAATGCTTGGTAAAACAAGTTGACTATCTAGAAAAGTAAAAGAAGAATTGTACAATATAAATAAAATTAATTCAACATTATCAATTATGTGTAATGTGTTTTATAAAATAAGGAATCTTATTTATTGGACGCCCCTCGTAGATCACATTAAATTTCTCAGTCAATTTAAAATGGTGTTATCATTTCAAAATACACTCACGCATACCCTGATGCTATAGCTCTACCACAGGAGCAGCTGGCGCAGAGGACAACAGAACGGGCTACGGGATATAACAACAAAATCAGAAGCAGGTAAAGCATACTGTATCAAAATTGTCCCACCATCTCTCGGCTTTAAAAATCAGTTGAGTACGTCATCCTATTATTACTATAGATTAATACCAGGAAGCAAACTTACATTTTTACTTTCTCTACTACGTATAGTAAGTAGGGAAAGTATTGTATTCCACCCAAAAATTCGATACCGAGATTTCACAGGAAATATATGTTTTGAGACCCCCCGAATCAAAAAAAAAAAAAGCATTTTTGGAAACATGTCAGTAGAGATATAATGTATGTTCTGGCGCAGTAGAGAGATGCCGACAAGCGATAAAGTTCTTTGTTCTACGCCGACAAGCCCCGCCCCCTCCCTTTGTGTGCTCACATGCCGCCAGGTCTCGTGTCGTTAGGCCCCGCCCCCTCTCGCTTTGTGCGCTTACCTAATGCCGGCAGTATCTGTGCTAACAGGTTCTACCCCCTCCCCCATGCGTTCTACTGTGGCGTCATGACTTGATGGAATTGTTTTCTCGAGTCCTGCCGCCCCTCGGCAAATTAATTAGGTAATGTTCGTCAAACATTTTTTTTATGACTACTAAGCCCTGCACATTGCATCCTCGAGCAATTAAGTTTTTTGATTAATGAATTGTTGACTGGAGCTTGAGTATAAGTAGTCTGCTCACGGGAACAGTCTGTCATGTAATGAAACACTGCAGCCTTCTTCTTCTATCCGGGGAAGGCGCTTGTCCATTAGCTGAACATGTTAGACGCTTTCAACACATTAATAGGCTTTTAAGTTTACATTCTGGATCTGTTTACATACATTAGCGATCAACGACATACTTCCGTCTGGAGGTAACGGTGACCCACATTAGCTAACCCGTTAGACGCTTTCACCACATTAGCGAACATTGTCAGTAATTGTTTTCCTAAGTGCTCTGCCCAACACTCAACACTTTAGATTTTAGCGATGGAAATGATATAAAAAGCAGCACCTTCTCCAACGAGTTCCAAGTTGACCAGGATGGCCGGGTTCGAATTACAAATTCAGCTTCTAATAACTCAGAGACTAATTACGATAAAGACATCAAATAAAGTTTATTACATTAATGTCATTAGATAGTTTCTTGTGAATGTATATTTGGGTACATGGTGTCCAAGGTTCGAATACCGATCAAATGTAATTTAATTATAAATTTAATAACTCCTAAACTAATTAAGATAAAGACACCAAATAAACTTTATTGCCTTTATTTTATTAGGTAGTATCTTGTGGATGTGTAATTAGATACCTGACGTTCTGGGTTCGAGCCTAATGTTTAAATCGTCATTATCTCAGAAACTAAGAGAGGTAGAGGAATTGACCAAAGCATGATTGATAGCTCCTATGATGGGTAATTAATACTGTATATAATTTTCAATCAGTTGTCCTTACTTCGAATCCCGATCTTTCAATCACTTACTTATTTTTTCTCTATACTCTAGAATATGTCACTTAGATTGATGCTGTAACTGCATACACAACCTTTAAACATGTCAAACTAATATTGTAAATAATTTTGTTTCTGGTGTCCAGGGTTCGAATACCGATAAAATGTAGTTTAATTATAAATTTAATAACTTCTAAACTAATTAAGATAAAGACGCCAAATAAACTTTATTGCCTTTATGTTATTAGGTATTATCTTGTGGATGTGTAATTAGATACCTGACGTTCTGGGTTCGAGCCTAATTTTAAATCGTCATTATCTCAGAAACTAAGAGAGGTACACGAGTGAACCAAAGCATGATTGATAGCTCCTATGAGGGGTAATTAATACTGTATATAATTTTCAATCAGTTGTCCTTACTTCGAATCCCGATCTTTCAATCACTTACTTATTTTTCTCTATACTCTAGAATATATCACTTAGATTGATGCTGTAACTGCATACAGCACCTTTAAACATATCAAACTAATATTGTAAATAATTTTGTTTCTGGTGTCCAGGGTTCGAATACCGATAAAATATAGTTTAATTATAAATTTAATAACTTCTAAACTAATTAAGATAAAGACGCCAAATAAACTTTATTGCCTTTATGTTATTAGGTATTATCTTGTGAATGTGTAATTAGATACCTGACGTTCTGGGTTCGAGCCTAATTTTAAATCGTCATTATCTCAGAAACTAAGAGAGGTAGACGAGTGAACCAAAGCATGATTGATAGCTCCTATGAGGGGTAATTAATACTGTATATAATTTTCAATCAGTTGTCCTTACTTCGAATCCCGATCTTTCAATCACTTACTTATTTTTCTCTATACTCTAGAATATATCACTTAGATTGATGCTGTAAATGCATACAGCACCCTTAAACATATCAAACTAATATTGTAAATAATATTGGTTCTGGTGTCCAGGGTTCGAATACCGATAAAATGTAATTTAATTATAAATTTAATAACTCCTAAACTAATTAAGATAAAGACACCAAATAAACTTTTATAGGGGAAAGGATGCTCTCCTGAAACATTAGGTCTCTAGATAGAAGTATTTATAGGGGAGAGATAGGGAATACCAGGGCTGATGCTAGGCTAGTCAGATGCTAAAGGAGGGAGGGATATGCTTTATACGAGAGAGATAGGGAACACAAGGAAAGATGCTATACTAAACAGGACTTGAAGGGTAGAATATGAGCGATATAGCAAACCGAGGAGAGGTATTAGGATAGGAGTTTTGAATGATGGAGTAGGCGTTTATATGCGAGAGATAGGGAATACGAGGGTCGATGCTAGGCTAGACGGTGTTGAATGAGGGAATGCATCTTATATAAGAGAGGTAGGGGAATATGAGGAGAAGTGCTAGGCTAGTCGGGAAGGTCTGAATGAGAGAGTATACGTCTATATGGGAAAATATAGGGAAAACGAAGGTAGGTGCTAGGTTGAGAGAGTCTTCAAGGAGGAAAATGCATTTATATGAGAGCCGTAGGGTATACGAGGAGAGGTGCTAGTCTAGACATGGTTTGAGGATTAGAGTATACGTTTATATGGGAGAAATATGGAAAACAGGAGAGATACAAGGATAGACAGAGATTGAAGGAGGAGGAATGTAGGTTTATACTGTAATATAGAGAGTAATTCGATTATAAAACTTTTCTCATCCAGCCTTACAACACTTTTTATATACTTAATTTCTAAACCTTACAAACTTTATATTTGTTAAACAGTAGTGCGCGAGACGGAGAGGGACAAACAGTATATCGGTTTACAGTGAAGTATACGTCCTAACCTATTCCCACCTTGTTTGTTCTGGATCTTCTCATTGTCTGTCATCTAACGTAACCACGTAACAAGACGTAACACAGGAAATCATACATATGGCACATTAAAAAAATAAAGGTATATATAATGAAACATAAACAAGTAGACAGAGGGTCGTCGATACATAGAAAACCAGGAGTTGTATGTACTGAGACCATAGATTAGTATAGGCAAACAACAAAGAAGTGAATTTATAGTGTAAATAGCCAAATATTTTCAAGTATTATTATAGTCTAAAAGTATATAACTTAATTATGTATCGAGTATTGAGAAATAAACGTTATTCATTATTCACTAATCTCAGATCACTGCAATTGTATTGAATCAATTCACAATTGCTAATGCCATTCAACTTTCATTCGTCTCTGATACATAAACAAATTGCAAAATGGAGAAGGACGAAAGTAATAAAAAGACTCAGGCAGCAAATTTTAAGAAAGAAGAGAAAGATATATGACCGACATTGTTTTGGAACACAAATTAGTCTTGAAAATAAAATGACTGATAGCTCTGCTAAGCGTAAGGAAGAGACATGGAAATAAATTGCAAATGAATACAATTCTAGGTTGGAAAAGAAGATAAACAACATTCATGTAAACCAATTTTTAAAAATCAGTTTAACTG
Organism: Deroplatys truncata; assembly: GCA_030765065.1. Classification (NCBI taxonomy): domain Eukaryota; kingdom Metazoa; phylum Arthropoda; class Insecta; order Mantodea; family Mantidae; genus Deroplatys; species Deroplatys truncata. The sequence goes on along the minus strand of CM060976.1, from coordinate 232,653,631 downwards.
AATACATGTAAAAAAACATATCACTTTACAAAAAGTAATGCAGACAACATTTATTTTTTATAAACATTATCCTATTACATTACTTTACAAAAAACCATACATATTTCCTAAAGGCAAAGGTGATAGTCTAGACATTCTAAACACTCAGTTATATAATCATATACATCACACAGAAAGAGACCTGCATTATCAGTAAAAAAACTAAACATCTCAACAATGTCTGAATGATGTATTTTATAAGTACAAGTTTTTTGATATTTCAAAGTTCCTGTTAACCATGGCAGTAATTGATTAACACAATTTCTCGATCCTGTCATGCTATAACTTTAGATGCTTTCAGCTTACTTATAATTTCCTCAATCTCTTGTGTGTGACTATCATTACCAGCATCCCTCGACGCAATTAGTAACCTCAATATATTTAATAGTCTATTCGGATTTTCAAGCGTTGATATCACTGAATCATCATCATATGAAGATTTCATATTCTTGCAACTTCCGATGTATCCAGATTTTTCACCAACAGTAGTCTCCAGTGAAGGACAGAGGCTTGATCCGGTATAACATTCCCCTCTATACATCTTCGGATCTTCAAGTGCAGGTGAGAGAGTCGATTCAGTATAACATGTTGCTCTATGAAACTTTAATCTTGACAAAGAACGATTCTTAAAAATCCGCCCGCATACACAGCATCTAATAACGCGTTTTCCTCCATGTGTAATGTATGAAAAATCGAGTTTCTCATTCGTCAGTTGCACAGATTTTCTCGGGCAGTAGCTCATGCTAAAACTAAAAGAAATTAAATGAATACGTGAATGCTAACGCTCGAAGGAATTAAAAGCGAATGAATGAATTCATAACACGCACCTATGTATATATCCAGGATGAGGACGACGGAGGGAATTGCAATCAATGCATAGCAGGGAGAAAGGATACTCTCTTGAAACATTAGTCATCTAAACAACTATTGTTCACGGAGCCTGTAGACGTCAGGTTGAATGGGACAGACCTCAGCTTCAAATCTTTAAGGGTACGGACCCCTGGCTATTGCCTGGCATGTATATTAAACCATCCTAACAGCGTAACATTACATAACAACGACACGTAACCAGAACATGACGAGTGCGAGCATGGAAAAAAGGATGCTCGCTGAGAACATTAGTGGAAAAGGATGCTCTCTGGAAACAGTAGCCATCCGCACAACGGATTGTCCCTAACATTTCCAGATTTCAAAACGTTCAACATCGTGACGCGCTACTGTCATCTACATTTCGACGAAATTTTACCTCCTGAATTAGTTTGATGCTCTGTATAGAACCTCAGAACATGCATTACGCTGCGTGTCCCTAGCGTTTCCAGCTCCTGAATCGTTCCAGCTAGTGGAATGCCTCTACCATCTTCATGTCAACGATCTGTTACTCTGAATTAAAGTTTGGTGATATGTATAGACCTGTACAACATGCATTACGCTATGTAACAGACTCATCACGCTATGTAACAACACAATCACGCTATGTAACAACTGATCACGCTATGTAACAACATGATCACGCTATGTAACAACCTGAGCACGCTATGTAACAACATGATCACGCTATATAACAACTGATCACGCTATGTAACAACCTGAGCAGGCTATGTAACAACATGTTCACGCTATGTAACAACCTGAGCACGCTATGTAACAACCTGAGCACGCTATGTAACAACATGTTCACGCTATGTAACAACATGAACACGCTATGTAACAATACGATCACGCTATGTAACAACCTGATTACGCTATGTAACAACTGATCACACTATGTAACAACCTGAGCACGCTATGTAACAACCTGAGCACGCTATGTAACAACTGAGCACGCTATGTAACAAACTGAGCACGCTATGTAACAACATGTTCACGCTATGTAACAACCTGATCACGCTATGTAACAACCTGAGCACGCTATGTAACAAACTGAGCACGCTATGTAACAACATGTTCACGCTATGTAACAACCTGAGCACGCTATGTAACAACCTGAGCACGCTATGTAACAACATGTTCACGCTATGTAACAACATGAACACGCTATGTAACAATACGATCACGCTATGTAACAACCTGATTACGCTATGTAACAACTGATCACACTATGTAACAACCTGAGCACGCTATGTAACAACCTGAGCACGCTATGTAACAACTGAGCACGCTATGTAACAAACTGAGCACGCTATGTAACAACATGTTCACGCTATGTAACAACCTGAGCACGCTATGTAACAACCTGAGCACGCTATGTAACAACCTGATTACGCTATGTAACAACTGATCACGCTATGTAACAACATGATCACGCTATGTAACAACCTGAGCACGCTATGTAACAAACTGAGCACGCTATGTAACAACATGATCACGCTATGTAACAACATGATCACGCAATGTAACAACCTGAGCACGCTATGTAACAACATGATCACGCTATGTAACAACATGATCACGCTATGTAACAACATGATCACGCTATGTAACAACCTGAGCACGCTATGTAACAACATGATCACGCTATGTAACAACATGATCACGCTATGTAACAACATGATCACGCTATGTAACAACCTGAGCACGCTATGTAACAACATGATCACGCTATGTAACAACATGATCACGCTATGTAACAACATGATCACGCTATGTAACAACCTGAGCACGCTATGTAACAACATGATCACGCTATGTAACAACATGATCACGCTATGTAACAACATGATCACGCTATGTAACAACATGATCACGCTATGTAACAACCTGAGCACGCTATGTAACAACCTGAGCACGCTATGTAACAACATGTTCACGCTATGTAACAACCTGAGCACGCTATGTAACAACCTGAGCACGCTATGTAACAACATGTACACGCTATGTAACAACATGAACACGCTATGTAACAACATGATCACGCTATGTAACAACATGTTCACGCTATGTAACAACACGATCACCCTATGTAACAACATGATCACGCTATGTAACAACCTGAGCACGCTATGTAACAACATGATCACGCTATTTAACAACCTGAGCACGCCATGTAACAACATGATCACGCTATGTAACAACATGTTCACGCTATGTAACAACACGATCACCCTATGTAACAACCTGAGCACGCTATGTAACAACATGATCACGCTATGTAACAACCTGAGCACGCTATGTAACAAACTGAGCACGCTATGTAACAACCTGAGCACGCTATGTAACAACATGAACACGCTATGTAACAACCTGAGCAAGCTATGTAACAACCTGAGCACGCTATGTAACAACATGCTCACGCTATGTAACAACTGATCACGCTATGTAACAATACGATCACGCTATGTAACAACCTGATTACGCTATGTTACAACTGATCACACTATGTAACAACATGATCACGCTATGTAACAACCTGAGCACGTTATGTAACAACATGATCACGCTATGTAACAACCTGAGCACGCCATGTAACAACATGATCACGCTATGTAACAACATGTTCACGCTATGTAACAACACGATCATCCTATGTAACAACCTGAGCACGTTATGTAACAACATGATCACGCTATGTAACAACATGTTCACGCTATGTAACAATACGATCAGGCTATGTAACAACACGATCACGATATGTAACAACATGATCACGCTATGTAACAACTGATCACGCTATGTAACAACCTGAGCACGCTATGTAACAACCTGAGCACGCTATGTAACAACATGATCACGCTATGTAACAACATGTTCACGCTATGTAACAACACGATCACGCTATGTAACTACATGGACACGCTATGTAACAACATGGACACGCTATGTAACAACATGAACACGCTATGTAACAATACGATCAAGCTATGTAACAACCTGAGCACGCTATGTAATAACATGATCACGCTATGTAACAACATGAACACTATGTAACAACCTGAGCATGCTATGTAACAACATGATCACGCTATGTAACAACCTAATCACGCTATGTAACAACATGATCACGCTATGTAACAACATGATCACGCTATGTAAATAGGGTGGACCATTTAAGTTGAGGCTATACAATATATCCAAAACTAAGCGTTGTAGAAAGAAATGTCTTTAATAAAACTTGATTGATATTATGGCGAAAGTAAATGCTGCTAGTCGTATTTCGTTTGGAGGACGTAGTGAGGGTCATTTCAGGGTCTTTTTAAATGGGACCCTAATTGTAGGATCCCATTTAAAAAAATAAATTGACCCAAAATGACCCTCATAACGGCCTCCAAACGAAACACTAGCGGCATTTACTTTCGTCATAATATCAATCAAGTTTTATTAAAGACATTTCTTTCTACAACGCTTAGTTTTGGATATATTGTATAGCCTCAACTTAAATGGTCCACCCTATTTACATAGCGTGATCATGTTGTTACATAGCGTGATCATGTTGTTACATAGCATGCTCAGGTTGTTACATAGAGTGTTCATGTTGTTACATAGCGTGATCATGTTATTACATAGCGTGCTCAGGTTGTTACATAGCTTGATCGTATTGTTACATAGCGTGTTCATGTTGTTACATAGCGTGTCCATGTTGTTACATAGCGTGATCGTGTTGTTACATAGCGTGATCGTGTTGTTACATAGCGTGAACATGTTGTTACATAGCGTGATCATGTTGTTACATAGCGTGCTCAGGTTGTTACATAGCGTGCTCAGGTTGTTACATAGCGTGATCAGTTGTTACATAGCGTGATCATGTTGTTACATATCGTGATCGTGTTGTTACATAGCCTGATCGTATTGTTACATAGCGTGAACATGTTGTTACATAGCGTGATCATGTTGTTACATAACGTGCTCAGGTTGTTACATAGGGTGATCGTGTTGTTACATAGCGTGAACATGTTGTTACATAGCGTGATCATGTTGTTACATGGCGTGCTCAGGTTGTTACATAGCGTGATCATGTTGTTACATAACGTGCTCAGGTTGTTACATAGCGTGATCATGTTGTTACATAGTGTGATCAGTTGTTACATAGCGTAATCAGGTTGTTACATAGCGTGATCGTATTGTTACATAGCGTGATCAGTTGTTACATAGCGTGAGCATGTTGTTACATAGCGTGCTCAGGTTGTTACATAGCTTGCTCAGGTTGTTACATAGCGTGTTCATGTTGTTACATAGCGTGCTCAGGTTGTTACATAGCGTGCTCAGTTTGTTACATAGCGTGCTCAGGTTGTTACATAGCGTGATCATGTTGTTACATAGCGTGCTCAGGTTGTTACATAGGGTGATCGTGTTGTTACATAGCGTGAACATGTTGTTACATAGCGTGATCATGTTGTTACATGGCGTGCTCAGGTTGTTAAATAGCGTGATCATGTTGTTACATAGCGTGCTCAGGTTGTTACATAGCGTGATCATGTTGTTACATAGGGTGATCGTGTTGTTACATAGCGTGAACATGTTGTTACATAGCGTGATCATGTTGTTACATAGCGTGTTCATGTTGTTACATAGCGTGAACATGTTGTTACATAGCGTGCTCAGGTTGTTACATAGCGTGCTCAGGTTGTTACATAGCGTGAACATGTTGTTACATAGCGTGCTCAGGTTGTTACATAGCGTGCTCAGGTTGTTACATAGCGTGATCATGTTGTTACATAGCGTGATCATGTTGTTACATAGCGTGATCATGTTGTTACATAGCGTGATCATGTTGTTACATAGCGTGCTCAGGTTGTTACATAGCGTGATCATGTTGTTACATAGCGTGATCATGTTGTTACATAGCGTGATCATGTTGTTACATAGCGTGCTCAGGTTGTTACATAGCGTGATCATGTTGTTACATAGCGTGATCATGTTGTTACATAGCGTGATCATGTTGTTACATAGCGTGCTCAGGTTGTTACATAGCGTGATCATGTTGTTACATAGCGTGATCATGTTGTTACATAGCGTGATCATGTTGTTACATAGCGTGCTCAGGTTGTTACATTGCGTGATCATGTTGTTACATAGCGTGATCATGTTGTTACATAGCGTGCTCAGTTTGTTACATAGCGTGCTCAGGTTGTTACATAGCGTGATCATGTTGTTACATAGCGTGATCAGTTGTTACATAGCGTAATCAGGTTGTTACATAGCGTGCTCAGGTTGTTACATAGCGTGCTCAGGTTGTTACATAGCGTGAACATGTTGTTACATAGCGTGCTCAGTTTGTTACATAGCGTGCTCAGTTGTTACATAGCGTGCTCAGGTTGTTACATAGCGTGCTCAGGTTGTTACATAGTGTGATCAGTTGTTACATAGCGTAATCAGGTTGTTACATAGCGTGATCGTATTGTTACATAGCGTGTTCATGTTGTTACATAGCGTGAACATTATGTTACATAGCGTGCTCAGGTTGTTACATAGCGTGCTCAGGTTGTTACATAGCGTGAACATGTTGTTACATAGCGTGCTCAGTTTGTTACATAGCGTGCTCAGGTTGTTACATAGCGTGATCAGGTTGTTACATAGCGTGAACATGTTGTTACATAGCCTGCTCAGTTTGTTACATAGCGTGCTCAGTTGTTACATAGCGTGCTCAGGTTGTTACATAGCGTGCTCAGGTTGTTACATAGTGTGATCAGTTGTTACATAGCGTAATCAGGTTGTTACATAGCGTGATCGTATTGTTACATAGCGTGTTCATGTTGTTACATAGCGTGAACATGTTGTTACATAGCGTGCTCAGGTTGTTACATAGCGTGCTCAGGTTGTTACATAGCGTGAACATGTTGTTACATAGCCTGCTCAGGTTGTTACATAGCGTGATCAGTTGTTATATAGCGTGATCATGTTGTTACATAGCGTGCTCAGGTTGTTACATAGCGTGATCATGTTGTTACATAGCGTGATCAGTTGTTACATAGCGTGATTGTGTTGTTACATAGCGTGATGAGTCTGTTACATAGCGTAATGCATGTTGTACAGGTCTATACATATCACCAAACTTTAATTCAGAGTAACAGATCGTTGACATGAAGATGGTAGAGGCATTCCACTAGCTGGAACGATTCAGGAGCTGGAAACGCTAGGGACACGCAGCGTAATGCATGTTCTGAGGTTCTATACAGAGCATCAAACTAATTCAGGAGGTAAAATTTCGTCGAAATGTAGATGACAGTAGCGCGTCACGATGTTGAACGTTTTGAAATCTGGAAATGTTAGGGACAATCCGTTGTGCGGATGGCTACTGTTTCCAGAGAGCATCCTTTTCCACTAATGTTCTCAGCGAGCATCCTTTTTTCCATGCTCGCACTCGTCATGTTCTGGTTACGTGTCGTTGTTATGTAATGTTACGCTGTTAGGATGGTTTAATATACATGCCAGGCAATAGCCAGGGGTCCGTACCCTTAAAGATTTGAAGCTGAGGTCTGTCCCATTCAACCTGACGTCTACAGGCTCCGTGAACAATAGTTGTTTAGATGACTAATGTTTCAAGAGAGTATCCTTTCTCCCTGCTATGCATTGATTGCAATTCCCTCCGTCGTCCTCATCCTGGATATATACATAGGTGCGTGTTATGAATTCATTCATTCGCTTTTAATTCCTTCGATCGTTAGCATTCACGTATTCATTTAATTTCTTTTAGTTTTAGCATGAGCTACTGCCCGAGAAAATCTGTGCAACTGAGGAATGAGAAACACGATTTTTCATACATTACACATGGAGGAAAACGCGTTTTTAGATGCTGTGTATGCGGGCGGATTTTTAAGAATCGTTCTTTGTCAAGATTTAAGTTTCATAGAGCAACATGTTATACTGAATCGACTCTCTCACCTGCACTTGAAGATCCGAAGATGTATAGAGGGGAATGTTATACCGGATCAAGCCTCTGTCCTTCACTGGAGACTACTGTTGGTGAAAAATCTGGATACATCGGAAGTTGCGAGAATATGAAATCTTCAGATGATGATGATTCAGTGATATCAACGCTTGAAAATCCGAATAGACTAGTAAATATATTGAGGTTACTAATTGCGTCGAGTGATGCTGGTAATAATAGTCACACACAAGAGATTGAGGAAATTATAAGTAAGCTGAAAGCATCTAAAGTTATAGCATGACAGGATCGAGAAATTGTGTTAATCAATTACTGCCATGGTTAACAGGAACTTTGAAATATCAAAAAACTTGTACTTATAAAATACATCATTCAGACATTGTTGAGATGTTTAGTTTTTTTACTGATAATGCAGGTCTCTTTCTGTGTGATGTATATGATTATATAACTGAGTGTTTAGAATGTCTAGACTATCACCTTTGCCTTTAGGAAATATGTATGGTTTTTTGTAAAGTGATGTAATAGGATAATTTTTATAAAAAATAAATGTTGTCTGCATTACTTTTTGTAAAGTGATATGTTTTTTTACATGTATTCAGTTAAACTGATTTTTAAAAATTGGTTTACATGAATGTTGTTTATCTTCTTTTCCAACCTAGAATTGTATTCATTTGCAATTTATTTCCATGTCTCTTCCTTACGCTTAGCAGAGCTATCAGTCATTTTATTTTCAAGACTAATTTGTGTTCCAAAACAATGTCGGTCATATATCTTTCTCTTCTTTCTTAAAATTTGCTGCCTGAGTCTTTTTATTACTTTCGTCCTTCTCCATTTTGCAATTTGTTTATGTATCAGAGACGAATGAAAGTTGAATGGCATTAGCTATTGTGAATTGATTCAATACAATTGCAGTGATCTGAGATTAGTGAATAATGAATAACGTTTATTTCTCAATACTCGATACATAATTAAGTTATATACTTTTAGACTATAATAATATTTGAAAATATTTGGCTATTTACACTATAAATTCACTTCTTTGTTGTTTGCCTATACTAATCTATGGTCTCAGTACATAAAACTCCTGGTTTTCTATGTATCGATGACCCTCTGTCTACTTGTTTATGTTTCATTATATATACCTTTATTTTTTTTAATGTGCCATATGTATGATTTCCTGTGTTACGTCTTGTTACGTGGTTACGTTAGATGATAGACAATGGGAAGATCCAGAACAAACAAGGTGGTAATAGGTTAGGACGTATACTTCACTGTAAACCGATATACTGTTTGTCCCTCTCCGTCTCGCGCACTACTGATTAACAAATATAAAGTTTGTAAGGTTTAGAAATTAAGTATATAAAAGTGTTGTAAGGCTGGATGAGAAAAGTTTTATAATCGAATTACTCTCTATATTACAGTATAAACCTACATTCCTCCTCCTTCAATCTCTGTCTATCCTTGTATCTCTCCCGTTTTCCATATTTCTCCCATATAAACGTATACTCTAATCCTCAAACCATGTCTAGACTAGCACCTCTCCTCGTATACCCTACCGCTCTCATATAAATGCATTTTCCTCCTTGAAGACTCTCTCAACCTAGCACCTACCTTCGTTTTCCCTATATTTTCCCATATAGACGTATACTCTCTCATTTAGACCTTCCCGACTAGCCTAGCACTTCTCCTCATATTGCCCTACCTCTCTCATATAAGATACATTCCCTCATTCAACACCGTCTAGCCTAGCATCGACCCTCGTATTCCCTATCTCTCGCATATAAACGCCTACTCCATCATTCAAAACTCCTATCCTAATACCTCTCCTCGGTTTGCTATATCGCTCATATTCTACCCTTCAAGTCCTGTTTAGTATAGCATCTTTCCTTGTGTTCCCTATCTCTCCACTATAAATACTTCTATCTAGAGACCTAATGTTTCAGGAGAGCATCCTTTCCCCTATAAAAGTTTATTTGGTGTCTTTATCTTAATTAGTTTAGGAGTTATTAAATTTATAATTAAATTACATTTTATCGGTATTCGAACCCTGGACACCAGAACCAATATTATTTACAATATTAGTTTGATATGTTTAAGGGTGCTGTATGCATTTACAGCATCAATCTAAGTGATATATTCTAGAGTGTAGAGAAAAATAAGTAAGTGATTGAAAGATCGGGATTCGAAGTAAGGACAGCTGATTGAAAATTATATACAGTATTAATTGCCCCTCATAGGAGCTATCAATCATGCTTTGGTCAATTCCTCTACCTCTCTTAGTTTCTGAGATAATGACGATTTAAACATTAGGCTCGAACCCGGAACGTCAGGTATCTAATTACACATCCACAAGATACTACCTAGTAACATAAACGCAATAAAGTTTATTTGGCGTCTTTATCTTAATTAGTTTAGGAGTTATTAAATTTATAATTAAATTACATTTTATCGGTATTCGAACCCTGGACACCAGAAACAAAATTATTTACAATGTTAGTTTGATATGTTTAAAGGTTGTGTATGCAGTTACAGCATCAATCTAAGTGACATATTCTAGAGAATAGAGAAAAAATAAGTAAGTGATTGAAAGATCGGGATTCGAAGTAAGGACAACTGATTGAAAATTATATACCGTATTAATTACCCATCATAGGAGCTATCAATCATGCTTTGGTCAATTCCTCTACCTCTCTTAGTTTCTGAGATAATGACGATTTAAATATTAGGCTCGAACCCGGAACGTCAGGTATCTAATTACACCTCCACAAGATACTACCTAATAACATAAAGACAATAAAGTTTATTTGGCGTCTTTATCTTAATTAGTTTAGGAGTTATTAAATTTATAATTAAATTACATTTTATCGGTATTCGAACCCTGGACACCATGTACCCAAATATACATTCACAAGAAACTATCTAATGACATTAATGTAATAAACTTTATTTGATGTCTTTATCGTAATTAGTCTCTGAGTTATTAGAAGCTGAATTTGTAATTCGAACCCGGCCATCCTGGTCAACTTGGAACTCGTTGGAGAAGCTGCTGCTTTTTATATCATTTCCATCGCTAAAATCTAAAGTGTTGAGTGTTGGGCAGAGCACTTAGGAAAACAATTACTGACAATGTTCGCTAATGTGGTGAAAGCGTCTAACGGGTTAGCTAATGTGGGTCACCGTTACCTCCAGACGGAAGTATGTCGTTGATCGCTAATGTATGTAAACAGATCCAGAATGTAAACTTAAAAGCCTATTAATGTGTTGAAAGCGTCTAACATGTTCAGCTAATGGACAAGCGCTTTCCCCTGATACAAGAAGGCTGCAGTGTTTCATTACATGACAGACTGTTACCGTGAGCAGACTACTTATACTCAAGCTCCAGTCAACAATTCATTAATCAAAAAACTTAATTGCTCGAGGATGCAATCTGCAGACCTTAGTAATCATAAAAAAAATGTTTGACGAACATTACCTAATTAATTTGCCGGGGGGCGGCAGGACTCGAGAAAACAATTCCCTCAAGTCATGACGCCACAGTAGAACGCATTGGGGAGGGGGTAGAACCTGTTAGCACAGATACTGTCGGCATTAGGTAAGCGCACAAAGCGAGAGGGGGCGGGGCCTAACGACACGAGACCTGGCGGCATGTTAGCACACAAAGGGAGGGGGCGGGCTTGTCGGCGTAGAACAAAGAACTTTATCGCTTGTCGGCATCTCTCTACTGCGCCAGAACATACATTATATCTCTACTCATGTCCGTATGTGTCTGTCTGTGAACAGCATAACTCAGAAATGAACAGCCGGATAAATACCAAACTTGGTATTTAGGTTCAGTATCTTCCAGAGATGCGACACGAAGGTTTTCAAGAAAATCCCCCTACCCCAGATTACCCTTTATATGGAACATTTTTCGAAAATTTTAATTTTATCAAAAATGGCTCTAATGATTTTGATTAAAATATAATATGTTTAAGATATTTTTATGACAAACGAAATGTATATTTCGAATTTTCTGGGAATGTCTCCAAAAGTATTCTTCATTGTGAACGACTTTTGCATAACTGGTAAACCATAAGAGATAGACAAAATTTTACTACACAAAAAATGTAGATCGCATTAACATACACAATTTATGTCACATACATTTTTGTTGTTGAGTGAACCATTTTCGAGATATTTCTTGTTATTCCCTTAAATTTTACAATACTTATATTTTTTCTCAAATTCGTTATTCATTTTTTTATGCCCTGGACATGCAAAGAGAATGGAATGCGCCACATAGCAACCAGCTCTTAAAATATTTGACTATCGCTTAAAGCCTACCAATTCCCCTTGCATCTACAAGGAAATTAACAATAAGATTAACATCTCCATTAACATGAAGCATATGGAGAACAAGCGTTTGTAAAAATAGTTTGTACAAGAGTAGAGAAAGTCATGTGAGTGTAACACATCAGATTTTTAACAATAACTTGTAAGGCAGCTATGGAAAGGCGTAACTAGGCTTGGTTACTAATCCATGCCAAAGGGGCTATAACATCCAAATCAGCGGGAGGTTTTCACACTCGCTTTGCCTTAAGAGGAAATGCCGGCTCTGTCGTTATCTTTCCTTCGCGCGTCATTAAAGAGCGTAAATCAGGTTCCAGAGCGTGAAAAATCAATTAATTGTACACAGTACATTAGAAACGAGCCCCTTCACTGTAGTTCGGCGTCAGCAAGTTTACCAGCGTGGGCGATGAGTTTCTAAAGGCAGGGTCTTGTGTTTAGAGTTGGGCCATTTCTCAGCTACAGGGTGAGGGCAAAACCTCACTAAGGATATGTCAGAAGAGATCCATTTACATACAGCATCTTAGGTTAAATGAAACTTGTAACAAAGCCTCGATATTTGTTATTCCCCACCTGCCAGACGCCGTCCTTTGTAGGTAAAAAATATGTTGTAATACATTCACATGGCTGTTTTACCCTCTATCGTTTATTAGTAAGTATACAAACTATTCTTACTCAAGCCTATTGCTTTCTCTACTACGTATAGTAAGTAGGGGAAGTATTGTATTCCACCCAAAAGTTCGATACCGAGATTTTACCGGAAATATATGTTTTGAGACCCCCTGAATCCAAAAAAGTATTTTTGGAAACATGTCCGTGTGTGTCTGTGGAGAGCATAACTCAGAAACGAACAGTCGGATAAACACCAAACTTGGTATTTAGGTTCAGTATCTTCCAGGGATGCGACACGAAGGTTTTCAAGAAAATCCCCCCACCCCAGATTACCCGTTACATGGAAAATTTTAATTTTCTCAAAAATGGCTCTAACGATTTTGATTAAAATATCATATCGTAGAAATAACTGAATGGTGACGGAATTTAAAAAAAAGACAAAGAAATGTAAAACCTAAACAAATAACAAATATCTCTGAAAGGACTGATGCCACAAAGAAAAACGTTATTTGAGATAAATCGTATTTTAGGACGTACATTTTTACAATGCAAGATTTTGCCTATATTTTGTTGTTTACCATTAAGCAAAATTATATAAAAACATTCCGATTGAAACGGACATCACAGACTATTACCGGAAAATTCAAGATATGTATTTTATTTTTCATGTAAATATATTAATTATATGGTATTTTAATCAAAATCATTAGTAATTATTAAGAAATCAAAAATTTCGAAGCATTTTCCATATAAAGGGTAGTTTTTGGCACGAGAAATTTTATTTAAAATCTTCATGTCGCATCTTTGAAAGATACTGAACTTAATTACCAAGTTTAGTATTTATCAGGGTTTTTGTTTTTGTGTTATGCTTTTCACTTACGTACACGGATCTTTTTCTAGATTTTTGTTTTCATTCAGGGGCCCCAAATCAAGTATTTCCGGTTAAATCTCGATATAGAATTTTTGGGTGGAATACGATTAAGTCTATACCTACTATGTACGTGGTAGTTAATGTAAAAAAATACATTTTGGGAACGCTTTTGGAAAAATATACAAATTTAGTTATTCCTAACCGACTGAGCCAAATTACAGTAGTTGGTTAGGGTTAGACAGAGACAGGACAAGATGCTGGGAGTATGAGGTTAGTATAGCTTAGTTCCCGGACGCCAGATCGCAGCAGCGTCTCCCCCTAAAGGAGAGATATTAGCAACCGTGATGTGTGTGGGAAATACTCGCAGCCTGACCTTTAGCAGGAACGCTAAGCTTCTTGCTACCCGTTTGGTTAAAACAGATGCTGCGACATGCTTCTGAGAAACACAGAACCTCTCAACGACTTTGTCCTCAGAGACTAAGTTTCTGCTATCTAAATCGTACCAAATATTTGTACCATAATTTAAAAATTATGCCATTATCAGTTTCCTCTCAAACCAAATCTATGATCTTTGTGCATAAATTGTGAACACCAACCGGTTAGAAGAACCAACCGGTTACCTTAATGTAACGTTACAGAAGTAATGGAGACCGACAGTAACGTTACCCATTAAATTTCAGACTGCTATGCTTTTGTACCTCCTAAACCGCTGAGAGGGGTCCAAGTGAACCCCAACAGGAAACTCGAATTCACACAATATAATTATCCTGTTTTCTACTTATAACAAATAAAATAATTTAATACAAAAATTCTGATGTATCAACATTTTTACTTTCTCTACTACGTATAGTAAGTAGAGGAAGTATTCTATTCCACCCAAAAATTCGATACCGAGATTTCACCGGAAATACATGTTTTGAGAACCCCTGATTCCAAAAAAAAAAATTTGGCAACATGTCCGTTTGTGTGTCTGTGTGAACAGTATAACTCAGAAACGAACAGTCGGATAAACACCAAACTGGTATTTAGGTTCAGTATCTTCCAGAGATGCGACACAAAGGTTTTCAAGAAAATCCCCACCCCAGATTACACTTTACATGGAATATTTTTCGAAAATTTTAATTTTCTCAAAAATGGCTCTAACGATTTTGAATAAAATATCATATGTTTAAGATATCTTCATGACAAATGAAATGTATATCTTGAATTTTCTGGGAATGTCTCCAAAAGTATTCTTCATTGTGTACGACTTTTGCATAACTGGTAAACCATAAGAGATAGACAAAATTTTACTACACAAAAAATGTAGATCGCGTTAAAATACACAATTTATGTCATACAAATTTTTTGCAAGAGAAGAGAAAGTCATGTGAGTGTAACACATCAGATTATTTTTATTTTCCAACACTGTCGCATTAGAAGAGATAATTTGTTTTAATTTTTATTTTAACTTTATTTTTCACTGGAATTCACAACTGTTTTAACGTTTTTATAATGT
Source organism: Deroplatys truncata (assembly GCA_030765065.1). Lineage (NCBI taxonomy): Eukaryota > Metazoa > Arthropoda > Insecta > Mantodea > Mantidae > Deroplatys > Deroplatys truncata. Next base: position 232,638,466 of record CM060976.1, on the reverse strand, counting down.
AATACCAGTATCGTTTAAGGATTTTATATGGGGTTTTACAATTCATGTTCACTAAGAGTAACATCCAAGATACACCGCTTCTTGCATTTTCTTACAGTGAGTATCGCAAATTAATTTCTTGCAACTCTGACACTTTATATTCTAGTTTTTCTATCATTTTTTTCTTGGGCATAACTGACATTGGTCTTTTTAAAGTTTCACCTTTCCGTTTCGACATGACTACACCCTTACAATGCACAACAGGAGAGTACTGAACGTTTCCACACAATTTCAAACCAACAATGCGTGCTGGAATAGCTGAAGAACACAAGGCAGCTAACAAAAAACTCTCAAGATGCAGAAAGTTTTATGAGGCATGAACTGCTGTGATGTTTTCCAAGTGGACCCCAAGTTGTATTTTATTTTTTTATAGTTGTATTTATTGAACATTTCACGGAACTATCTTATGATAATAAAGCTGATTAAATTTGTAACACATTACAAAAATTTCAAAATTCTAAATTAGATATTTCACTTGAGGTAGTTCTTATTTTAGGAGGAGTTATATTTCAACTGTTGGGGAGCCGAACACTTGAAGTGGTTGCAACCGCACGTATGGTAAAAAGTTTCCGGTAGCCTCCGCCCCAAGTTTAAAAATATTAACTTTGTAATTTGACTGTTTCTTTAAATATTATATATTTATGTTTGCCTCGGCTGCGTCAGTATTATTGTTAGAGACATGGATTTCTTTGCAGGGAGTAGTGCGGCTAAGAATGTAGTCTTATGCAGATTATAATTTCTACTTCACTCATTTATTAATTCTTTAAACGATTAAAATAACACTTCACTGATATAGAGAGAGAGAGCTATGAGATTATATTATGAATTACTTGCACTTTTTAACACGTAAATTATTTTTGTCTCACACAAAATATGTATTAAACTTCTCGAGGACGCGTCTCGCGTCCGGTTAGGAACATTGTCTACAAGCAAGTTACTTCTGAATTTGTACAATTTGCCCTATTTCAGTATCTGATTGGCTTATCCTACTCCAATAAAATACTTTCATTTAACTTAAGCTTTTTTCTGGTTCTTGATTGGCTATTTTATAAACTGTCTCAAAAATTGCATTATTGTTTCCAAGAATAACTAGTAGCATTATAAAACCTTCTAATTCATTAGTGCCTCAAGGCTACCTCATTGTTAGCGAGTTTTCTCCTATTATTCTCACAGCTCCTACATTATTAAATTACATAATACATTCACATAACATTATTGAACATGTACATAATAATATAAGCATTACTACAATGACGGTTACATGCATTTTGTATATATTATATTATACACATATTGCTTTAAGGCGGGCTGTTATTATATTTTATATTATATAATTTGACTGAAATCATTTAGGTGTTAAAAATAATGCCTCACACTCTTAAAAATTAAAAAGTTTAGCACTGGAGTCCAGCTGGATCCCGCACAGTAGTTTGAAGGTTAACGGTTACAAAAGTAACGGAGACGGTTACCGAGTCTGGGTGACAACGTTCACTGCATCTGCATTGGATCGCTTATCCGGAACTAACGAGTCAATGTAACTTTTTTCCGCACAGTGCTGGTGCCTACAGCTTGATATAAGGTTGATACTACTAAGGGTTTTCCAATCCATTCTGGCCGAATGTTATGGTTTCCAGCACGTTACCACACGTAATCGCCGGCTACCAGTAATGAATTGCTTACTGTGAGTACTGACGTGTGTGTGAGGTGACTGCACTGTACTCTATAAAGGAACGTGTGTTTTGAGGCAGTATTTTTATCACTTAAATGATTTCAGTCAAATTATATAATATGTAAATTCAATAACAGCCCGCCTTAAAGCAATATGTGTATGTAACCATTTTTAAAATGTATGTAACAGTCATTGCATATGCTTATATTATTGTATCCATGTGTAATAATGTTATGTGAATATATTACGTAATTTAATAATGTAGGAGTTGTGAGAATAATAAGTTAAAAGTTGCTAACAATGAGATAACACTGAGGTAACCTTGAGGCAATAATGAGTTTGAGAGTTTAAATGTTATTTGTGATTCTTGGAAGCATTAATGTAATTTTAGTTACAGTTTATAAAATATAGCCAATCAACAACCAGAAAAAGCTTTAGTTAAATGCGCGTATTCTATTGGAGTAAAACTTACCAATCAGAGACTCGAAATACAGAAATTTACAAGTTTAGACGGTTGAAATCTGGTTGGTTGCCTGCAGACAGTGATAGTAACCGGATGCAAGATGCGTCCTTGAGAGATTTAATATGTATTCGTGTGAGACGAAAAATAGTTTTACCTGTAAAAAGTATAATTAATTGATAAAAAGAAACTCACACCTCTCTATATCAGTGAAGTGCTATTTAATTTGTGTCAAGGATTAATAAAAAGGAGAGAATTAAAACTTAAAATCTGCGTAAGCCTACATTCTTGTCGCATCACGCCCTGCCAAGACTTCCATGTCTCTAACAATAATACTGACGCACCGAGGCAAACATAAATATTAAATATTTAGAGAAACAGTTTAATTACAAAGTTAATATTTTTTTAAACTTGGGGCAAAGGACACCTGAAAATACATTTGGGGCGAAGGCTACCGGAAACTGTTTACTATACGTGTGGTTGCAACGAATTTCAAGTTCGGCTCCCCAACAGTTGAAATATGATACAACTCCTTCAATACAAACTACTTCAAATCGGCTTTTCATACGTAGCAGCAAACAACATAAAGACAATAACTACTTCTCAGTTTTTAGTGGAAACTTTTTATGAATGTGGAAATTACACTGAGAAATTACCGCACCGAGATACTTTGCGTGATATAATTAATAAATTTCGAGAGACAGGTTCCATGCGAGGAGTAGGTAGACTTGGTGTCTTAACAGAAGAAACACTGACAGGTATATCGGATAAAACGCTTAAAAGTCCACAGAAATCAATTAACAGGTTGGCGCAACAAAGGCATGTGGAATACACCATATCAAAGTGATATTTCTTACGGTTCCGGACACAAAGCAGTCAAAAAAGAATTCCCTTTGTAACCGTGTATAGTGTCCTTCATCCACGAATTAAACCCCACAGATCACGGGAAAGGAGTGCAGTATTTTGAATGGTTTCAGAGGTATATTGTGAAGTAGTTTTACTTTGGAGTTGTATTGTAGTTCAAATGTTGGGGAGCCAAACTTGATGTAGCAACTGCCCCACGTATGGTACAAGGTTTCCGGTGGCCTTCGCCGCAACTTTACTTTCAACTTTGTATCTTAATGTTACTTTAAATATTATATATATATATTTATGTTTGCCTCGGCTGCGTCACTATTATTTTGTAGAAACATGTTTCTCTTAACAGGGTGTGTTACGGCTAAAGAATGTAGGCTTACACAGATTATAATTTTTACTTCACTCCTTTTATTATTTCTTCACACGACTAAATAACACTTCACTGATATAGAGAGCTGTGAGATTATTTATTAATTATTTGCACTTTTTAAACACGTAAACTTTATAATATTCTCGACGTAATGAATTTTTGTCTCACACTGGAAACGTATTAAACTTCTCGGGGACGCGTCTCGCGTCCAGTTAGGAACACTGTCTACAAGCAACTGACTTCTACCGCCTGAATTTGTAAATTTCATCTATTAGAATTTCTGATTGGCTAATCCTACTCTAATAGAATACCTTCATTTAACTTAAGTTTTTTTCTGGTTGTTGACTGGCTATTTATAAACTGCGTAAAAAATTACATTATTGTTGCTCCAAGAATTACTAGTAGCATTATTAAACTTTCGAATTTATTATTGCCTCAAGGTTACCTCATTGTTATCCCATTGTTAGCAACTTTTGACCTATATTCTCACAGCTCCTATATTATTAAATTACGTAATACATTCACATAACGTTATTACACATGTGCACAATAATATAAATATTAATAATATGACTGTTACATACATTTTATATGTTATTTATTCAAATATTGCTTTAAGGCGGGCGGTTATTATATTTTATATTAGGTATATAATTAGACTGAAATTATTTAAGTGTTAAAAATACTGCCTCAATTGTGCACTTTGGAATTGACGTTTAGGACATCTTTTACTGATGAAGCTTAGTTTCATTAATGCACAAATATTTTCAACATATTCTTTAAACAGATGAGTTTGATGTTATTTATCTACATTACCTTTCATGAATGACATACGTGAACCCAACAGAGTTCTTAACTAGCGGAGCGCTATAACCATACGCTCGCGGCAGCCAGTGCTACCACCAGTATTCCCCTCTCTAGGGGAATCTTGGTTACACGAGAGATGCGGAGCGACTTCTTGATGACCCGTTAGTTACAACTCGTGTAGCAGTAGACCCAAGGCTGAAGTGCGTCTGGAGCAATGACGAAAATCTGTATCGTACAAGACAAGTTACAACTCCTTATAAAATATCGTGAGTGGCATTGTCGGTTTAATATAGCATTTGGCGAGAAAAATGCCTACTAATTATCCGCTTTGCTACATATACAACGGCTGTACCAGAAGTACCCGACTTAACAAAGAAAACACAAACATTTTGGGGAAAAAATCTTTATTTCTCTACATAGTCTCCTTTCAGCTCGATACACTTTTCCCAGCAATGTTCAATCGCTTCGATACCCTGTTTATAGTGAGAACCGTCGAGTTCTGCAAAATACTTATTAACCAAGCCATTTCTTCGACTTTAGAAACAGAAAATAATCACAGGGGGCAAAATCTGGCGAATAGGGGGCATGGGGAAGCTATTCAAAATTTTACTCATTGATTTTCGCCATGGCGATAATGGATGTGTGAACTGGTGCATTGTCTTGATGAAACGTTTTTTTCGCTAAATGCGGCCGTTTTTGCTTGATTTCATCATTCAAACGCTGCAATAAGTGTGTATAATACTCGCATTGATTGCTTTTCATTTTTGAAGATATTCAATGAAAATTATTCCACGCGCATCCTAAAAAATCTGATGTGTTACACTCACATGACTTTCTCTACTCTTGTACACACTATTTTTACAAACCCTTATTCTCCATCTACTTCATGTTAATCGGGATAAACATTTGCAGAGTCTATCTTATTGCTAATTTTCTTGTAGATGTAAGGGGAAAATATATTTACAAGGGCAATTCGGAAATACAGTAGCCTTTAAGCACATACATATCTCTTAATAGCTGGTTGCTAGGTGCAGCACCATTCCCTTTGCCACAGATTATAACTCTTTGCACATTCAAGACAAAAAAATGAATAACAAATTCCCATTTGAGAAAATAAGTATTGAAAAATTTAAGGGAATAACAAGCAATATCTCGAAAATGGTTCACTCAACAACAAAAATGTATATGACATAAATTGTGTATTTTAACGCGATCTACATTTTTTGTGTAGTAAAATTTTGTCTATCTCTTATGGTTTACCAGTTACGCAAAAGTCGTTCACAATGAAGAATACTTTTGGAGACATTCCCAGAAAATTCGAGATATACATTTCATTTGTCATGAAAATATCTTAAACATATGATATATTAATCAAAATCGTTAGAGCCATTTTTGAGAAAATTAAAATTTTCGAAAAATGTTCCATGTAAAGGGTAGTCTGTGGTGGGGGATTTTCTTGAAAACCTTCGTGTCGCATCCTTGGAAGATACTGAAACTAAATACCAAGTTTGGTGTTTATCCAACTGTTCGTTTCTGAGTTATGCTGTTCACAGACACACACACACACACACACACACACACACACATAGACAGACACACAGACACACACACGGACATGTTTCCAAAAATGTTTTTTTTGGATTCAGGGGGTCTCAAAACATGTATTTCCGGTGAAATCTCGGTATCGAATTTTTGGGTGGAATACAATACTTCCCCTACTTAACTATACGTAGTAGAGAAAGTAAAAATTGCCGGCAGATGGAACTGTCTTCGCCGTCTTTGGAGCCGATTCTCCCTTTTCAATCAACTGTTTTGACTGTTCCTTCGTCTCAGGTGTGAAGTGATGGAGCCATGTTTCATCCATGGTTATGAATCGACGCAAAAACTCGGCTATATTGCAGCGAAACATCACCAAACACTCTACTGAAACATCCTCACGACGCTGTTTTTGTTCCATTGTGAGTAAATGCGGCACCCATCTTGCGCACAGCTTTCTCAGTCTAAATTTTCAGTTAGTATGCGATGTTCAAATGTCTATGATGTCTGTTAGCTAGCGCATTTTCGACGGTCAAATACCATTTCTGGGCCTACCCTTGTATTTAAGCAAATGAGATCATCTGCATCTTTTGTGATGTTAACCAATAATGTGTGTTTGGGCTTCTTCTCTAGCAACATTGCCCATTCAAAATGGCATTACGATGTTTCATCTAACATCCTATGAGATAAAGTCATGTAAATGTTAGCAATAGTTATTTATTTTCCTTTCCTATGTCTGCATCACATGATGCTTATATTTAGAATCCTATATAGCTCAGCTCACCTTGACCATTACTGCTAACGGTTCCTGAAAACAGCTGTTACATCTCTAGAGTACAATGTACATATCACATGCTATTAAACCCAATTAACGAAAACTTTATGAGCCCCATGAATTTAATAATTGTGGAACGTTTTAAAATTTTATTTTTGAAATATAATTATTAGACCATGGATTGTTATATGTGCAAATAAATTAAAACTAGTTAAATGTCATCACGCTTTGTGTAAAATATAAATGTATGCAAGAGCTTTTGTTGAATTTATTTTGACCCCGAGACCTATTTTATGGTTTTAAGATTTAAATGTGCCTATTTTAACACTTTTTGTTTTTTCATTAAACTTTTGTCATGTAGAATGAAAGAAAGGTATTGATATCAGTAAGTTGGTTTAATTCAAAGACTGTGTAATAGTTTGGTTATAGAAGTCAGACATTCGAGGGAAAAAACTACTTTATTTTAACATTTAAGCTAAAGATCCACACGTTTTGTACAAACAGAAACAGAGTACTTGCCCCCTTTAGGTCTCTTTGTAATCCTTTGGTATTGGCTGGTGACTGCAGTGCAATAGAAATCTCTTCCAAAAAGCAAGAAGGGTCTGTGGCGTATTTCTCGTTGTTTTGTGACTCACCTCGTCCCCTCCATTAATAATTATCGGTGTGTACACATATACGTTCGCGAGATTTCTCCGTGTGTTCTCTGTTTTTACTTTCTCTACTACGTATAGTAAATAGGGGAAGTATTGCATTCCACCCAAATATTCGATACCGAGATTTCACCGGAAATATATCTTTTGAGGCCCCGTGAATCCAAAAAAAAGCATTTTTGGAAACATGTCCTGTGTGTGTGTGTGTCTGTGAACACCATAACTCAGAAACGAACAGTCGGATAAACACCAAACTTGGTATTTAGGTTCAATATCTTCCAGAGAGGGACACGAAGGTTTTCAAGGAAATCCCTCCACCCCAGATTATCCTTTACTTGGAACATTTTTTGAAAATTTTAATTTTCTCAGAAATGGCTCTAACGATTTTGATTAAAATGTATATATTTAAGATACTTTCATGACAAATAAAACGTATTTTGTGGAAATGTCTCCAAAAGTATTCTTCATTGTGAACGACTTTTGCATAACTGGTAAACCATAAGAGAGAAACAAAATTTTACTACACAAAAAATGTAGATCGCGTTAAAATACACAATTTATGTGATATACTTTTTTTTGTTGAGTGAACCATTTTCGAGATATTGCTTGTTATTCCCTTAAATTTTCCAACACTTATACTTTTTCTCAAATGGGAATTCGTTATTCATTTTTTTTGTCCTGGTAATGCAAAGAGAATGGAATACTCCACATTGCAACCAGCTCTTAAAATATTTGACTATTGCTTAAAGCCTACCATTTCCCCTTGCATCTACAAGAAAATTAGCAATAAGATTAACATCTCGATTAACATGAAGCATATGGAGAATAAGCGTTTGTAAAAATAGTTTGTACAAGAGTATAGAAAGTCATGTGAGTGTAACACATCAGATTTTTTTTTCAAACAGTTCATTTACATTGCTGTTCATAACGAGATGCAGCTCTAATGAATGCTGCATTAATACTGTGATCTGTTCTGTAACTTTTGAGTGTATTTTTCAACTTTATAAGCTCATATCGTGTAGTAGCAACCATAAAGTCATAATTTAAGACACAGTAAAATGTTTCCAGTCATATTACTGTTTGGTGTTTTTGCTCACCAATTACTTGCATTATCCAACTTGCTGTGATTTTAGGAAGTGGAAGTACATTTTTGACATATAAAACCCAATGTTCAGCTTATGTATCTTGTATTTTACATGTCTAAAACTTTAGGTGGACGTCGGCGTCGTTTATCACTCTCGGCTGCTCAGTCGGTAGGTTCTTGGTGCCCGCCTCATATCTTATGTGGCAATGTCGGAAAATTCAGGAAATAGGTTAGGTAATCTCAGGGTTTTTTGTGAAAACTACGAAGACTCCTCGGTGTCCAACAAGGAAGGCCACGACACTTTATCTTCACCACTATTTATTTCGTTTTATTATCACGACATTAGCAAAAGTTATATCGTGCCAGAATTCTAGGAAGTTTTTATATAATTTATCGGAGTCACTAATCACGTATGAGTTTCTTAATCAGATTATCCTTTCCTCACGATAACTATTTAACTCCCGACATCTCATTTCGCTGTTTTTTCTCGCTCTTTTTCCTCTAGCACGTCTGACACACGCCAATCATTTTCACCAAGTCCTCTTTCTTTCATTTCTCTCCACTCGCGTCCCGCCTAACATCGAGGTTTCGGGTGTTTTAGTTTAAACTCTATTGGCTACTTTCAAATTGTATTCGTTGGCTTTCTCTACCGCATGTGTATTTTCCGTAGCGTTTGGGACAACAACCCCGTCCTTGACATGCTTTCTACAGCTAAGTACAAAAGATATCTCACCCTCGCCTGACCGCGACTGATCCCTAAGAAGGGGAGAAGCTGTCTCCCGCAAAACTCTCCAGAATTCTGTTTCTTGTTATTTCATACCTCTTTATTGTTAATTTACAATTATTTCTGAATATTTCTTAGAAGACGGAAATACTTCCCTTAAAACTGTATCTTTAGTTCCTACTTTTATAATATTGGAGCCTACTTCAGGTGCCTAAAACTGGTTTTTAAAGCTCTAAAAATCCTAAGTCTAATAATAATTACAAATGATTCAATATTACACTGTTATTTTAGGCCTACAGCCGGGCAATTTCACCAGTAACGTTATTCGTCTCTCCTGCTTCTACAGTGTTTAACTGCTGCTCTGCAAATAAAAAAGTATGATGTGTTATACTCACATCACTTTCTCTACTCTTGTACAGACTATTTTTACAAACGCTTATTCTCCATTTACTTCATGTTAATCGAGATAAACATTTGCAGTCTATCTTATTGCTAATTTTCTTGTAGATGTAAGGGGAATATATATTTACAAGGGCAATATAGAAATACAGTAGCCTTTAAGCATAGACATTACTCTTAATAGCTGGTTGCTAGGTGCAGCACCACTCTCTTTGCCACAGATTAATAATCTTTGCATATTCAAGACAAAAAAAAATGAATAACGAATTCCCATTTGAGAAAATAAGTGTTGAAAAATATAAGAGAATATCAAGCAATATCTCGAAAATGGTTCACCAACAAAAAATGTAAAGTATGATGTATTTAATATACTCTGTCGCCGTCAAATGTTTACCATTCAACTTTTCTATAACTATTATTTTTCATTGTAAGCACTCAAAAAAATAAAAATTCTCTGAAAAAAAGTGGTAAACATATTCTTTTATGTATTTGACTGCAACAAATACAGGTGGCTGTGAACTCGATGCATTATTTGCAAATGTTTTGGTAATTAACGAAGTAATTTTAGAGCTTAATATTTTTGCGAGATTTTAGAGATTGAGCAATTTTAATTTGCATGCCACATTTAGTCCAAACATTCAGAATTAATGTGTATATTCACTTACAACTTCAAATCATGTATATACTGTTTTATACATTGTTTCACTAACTGATTTATCGTTGGTAAATTGAGTAAATGAACCACAAGGTATTATTCCATTCCGTTTTGTTTGTTTTTGTATGTTACGTATATTTCTGCTGTTACTTAACTATATGTACTTATGTACTGTCCCTATTTACTAGAACTGGCTCATTTGGACCTTTCTGTAAGTTAAATAAATAAAATAAATAAAGTAGCATAGTCAGGTATTCGCTGCAAGTTATCGCTACCTCGAGTATGGGCGGGCGCGACAGACTCTACACTCTTATTCGTCCCCCCTGCACACAGCATAAGACACTTGTCAAAGAGAGTCTGGGACAAAACAATGAAGGTCGCGTATCGTTGAAACCAGGCATTTCACCTTGCGCATGCGAGTCTTCATTTTCGTTCTCTACACTTACTTTGGTGTAACTAAGAATAACTTATTAAAGGATTTTGGCAGGAATCAGTGCATACTAAAGATTATTCAGAGGTGTTGGCTGTTTATTACACGCATATTGAGTATTTGATTATGACAATTAAACATATTAATTACTTTAACAATCATATTATTAACAAATTTATTATCAAAAAAAAATTGAAGACCGCAACTTTGGTTGTGGCTGGGGTTTATTTATTAATCCGGTTTTGTAAGGTTTTTCCAAATATAACGTACGATTCGTGTCTTTTAAGGACGATCGATTGTCAATTTTTCACTTTCTATAGAGAAGGTAATGCATTCCACTCAAAAATTTTTATACCGAGATTTCACAGGAAATGCATGTTTTGAGGAACCGTGAATAAAAACAAGCATTTTTAGAAAAAGGTCCGGGTGTGTGTTTGTCTATAACTCAAAAACGAAATGTTGGATAAATACCAAAATTGGCATTTAGACTCAGTACCTTCCAAAGATGCAACACGAAGATTTTCAAGAATATTCCCCCGCCGCAAAGCATCCTTTACATGGAACATTTTTGAAAATTTTTGATGTTCTAAAAAATTTCTCTAAGTATTTTGATTAAGCTACCATATATTAAAGCTACTTAGATGACAAACAATATGTATATCTTGAATTTTCTGGAAATAGACAGTGAAGTCCTCTTTATTCAGTATAATTGTATATAACTGGTAAACGTTAAGCAACAAATAAAACGGTACTACACAAAACATGTAGATCTGTTTAAAACACAATTTATTTCAAATAACTTGTTTGTGGAATCAGCCATTTCCGAGATATCCGTTATTAATGCTTCGATTTGTTCAAGACTCTGTCATTCTTTTTAGTGTCTCATGATTTTCAGTTGTTTCTAGCGATTCCTCGTAAGAGCGGGCGGGGGGGGGGGTCCGACTCCTTCAGCTGCCGTAGTGCGGACGCTGCGGACCCTGAGCACTCGTGGTACTTCTGACGTTATTAGAAGTACCCTGGACCAAACATCCGAGCCCCACCTGTAAAGGTGCCGTTTGGATTGGGTTGAACTCGGCGGGGCAGTGTTTCCCGATAAGAACAGGAGATTGGGAAAGTCTGGACGGTTTTCCGTCCAGGTAGGACGCCTCAAGGTCCTCCAGTATCCCCTGAGGGCCTGTAGGCAGTTGCTAAATTACTGTCGGTCCCACCGAGGTTGTTCGGTAGTCTTCCCCTTTGGGGGTGGACGTGCGTAAGTGGCGTATCTACTTCCACCCCGTAATGGGGGGCCGGATTTAAGTTTTGAGGTGCCGGCCCACAGAAAAGCTTTCGGGGGACACTCGGATGACACCCTCCTCCCAGGGTCACGTGGGGTCAGAGTTCCCTTGCATGGAAACAGTTGACGCTGACCTCTGACGCATCTGTGTTGTTCCTGGCAGCTGCTTCAGTGGACTCAGAGTCCCGGGTTCGATGGTTGGATGGCAGGGATTTGGAATTTGTTTTGGTAGAGCTAAGGTTCTTGTTTTCAGGGGTGGTGACACTGCCTTGATGATATTAATAACACTGCCGGCGAAGTTTGAGTTATTTCTTTATTTTTGGTTACGAAGATTCCTATCTGGTCGACCCGCCACCTTCGTCGTCGAAACCACTGTTATTCTTATCACTTTCGAAGTCGGTACTTATGTGTTTCTCCGACTAGCCTTCGAATTGCCTATATTTCATAACTTCATTTTTTTTACACTATAAATTTTCTGATTATTTTCTTCTAATTTCGTTTCGTCGGCCGTCCTCGTGGTTAGTTTGTACCGGAATGAATCTCGGCCGTCCTCATGGTTAGTTTGTACCGGAATGAATCTCGGCCGTCCTTATGGTTAGTTTGTACCGGAATGAATCTCGGCCGTCCTCATGGTTAGTTTGTACCGGAATGAATCTCGGCCGTCCTTATGGTTAGTTTGTATCGGAATGAATCTCGGCCGTCCTCATGGTTAGTTTGTATCGGAATGAATCTCGGCCGTCCTTATGGTTAGTTTGTACCGGAATGAATCTCGGCCGTCCTCATGGTTAGTTTGTATCGGAATGAATCTCGGCCGTCCTTATGGTTAGTTTGTACCGGAATGAATCTCGGCCGTCCTCATGGTTAGTTTGTACCGGAATGAATCTCGGCCGTCCTTATGGTTAGTTTGTACCGGAATGAATCTCGGCCGTCCTCATGGTTAGTTTGTACCGGAATGTATCTCTGCGTTTCTCTTCCTTTTTCACGCCTTTCGCCAAACTTAGAATTTTCCCCCACCTTTCTTAAGTTTCGTTCCGTCTTAAGTTCAAACGTATCATGTGATGCCTACGCGATCTTTTGATTGGCTATCATTTTGTTTCATGATTTTTATTATTGGCTACCCCCACTTGACAACTTTCACATCTGCTTCTTACAGCTTATTTTGAGTTTTAAAATCTTCCCACGAATACTCTTAGATCGTAGATAAGGCACATATACTTCCTGACCCTTTCTAAGCTTTGAAACCGTTGTAAACGGCCTGTCCGAGCCAAGACACAAAGGCGAAACTTCCGGTAGGCTTGTTGTCGTTCACGCAGGTAAAATACCTTGGAGGACAACAAACTTTGTTTCTCTGTCTTCCCTACAAAACCCATTTCTAATATGAATTCAGCACATTTTCGTCGCTATGTTCGATCGTATATTATTATTATTATTATTATTATTATTATTATTATTATTTCTCCTGGGTCTCGATAACCAGCTTCACAGTATAGCAGTTTAAGGCAAGTGTATATAGCTTCCAGTTCTTAAACACTTGACTCTCGCCGTTCCCTTTGTATCTATAACGAAGTGTGTAGTGTAGCTATTTCTGTAAAGGTTTATTTGGATTAAAATGAAGTAGATAGGAAAATAAACTTTCGTAAGAATAATTTGTATACTAATCAATAAACAATAGAGGTTAGAGAAAGTTATGTAAAAGTAACCCATCACATTTTTAGGCCCTGTCTTATGTTTGCTTAAGTGTTACATCATGGTAATGTATGTATATTGCTTGGAATAAAAAGTAGCCGGCTTTTGTTTTTACGCGCATTCTCTGCGTTGTACAGTGGCTACTTACTACGCCATGGCGTTCTCAACCAAGACCTTGTTAAATCCTTTTTAGTGTTTTAATAATTTATTAATTGAATTAGGTGTTGTATAGTCCATTTACATCAGAAAGAATAGGGCTCTTCAGTGGAGAAAGAATTGCGTATTAAAATCGGTTAAGCGCCGGCCCTGGTAGCCGTGGTCGCTGTAGTGGTCGCTCCGGCGCTCCGCCAAGCTGAGGGTCGCGGGTTCAAGTCCCGCCACGGGCATGGGCGTTTGTGTGTGTATGTGTGTTGCGGAAATAAGCGGTATGAAAACAGTAAAACACAGTAGCATACACCGGGTACAACAAGGGAACTTTAAAAAAAAAAGTGATTTTTACATTCTCTACTTCGTATAGTAAGTAGGGGAAGTATTGTATTCCACCCAAAAATTCGATACCGAGACTTCACCGGAAATATATGTTTTGAGACCCCCTAAATACAAAAAAAGCATTTTTTGAAACATATCCGTGTGTGTGTCTGTGCGTCTGTTCGTGAACAGCATAACTCAGAAACGAACAGTCGGATAAACACCAAACTTGGTATTTAGGTTCAGTATCTTCAAGAGACGCGATACGAAGGTTTCAAGAAAACCCTCCCACCCCAGATTACCGTTTACATGGAATATTTTCCAAAATTTTAATTTTCTCAGAAATGTCTCTAACGATTTTGATTAAAATATTATATGTTTAAGATATTTTCATGACAAACGAAGTGTATATCTCGAATTTTCTGACAATGTCTCCGAAAGTATTCTTCATTTGAACAACTTTTGCATAACTGGTAAACCATAAGAGATAGACAAAATTTTACTACACAAAGAATATAGATCGCGTTAAAATACACAGTTTATGTCATATACATTTTTTTTATTGAGTGAACCATTTTCGAGATATTGCTTGTTATTCCTTTAAATTTTCCAATACTTATACTTTTTCTCAAATGGAATTCGTTATTCATTTGTTTATGTCCTGGACAAGCAAAGACAATGGAATGCTCCACATAGCAACTAGCTCTTAAAAGATTTGACTATCGCTTAAAGCCTACCGTATTTCCCTTACACCTACAAGAAAATTAGCAATAAAATTATCATCTCGATTAACTTGAAGCATATGGAGAATAAGCGTTTGTAAAAATAGTTTGTATAAGAGTAGAGAAAGTCATGTGAGTGTAATACATAAGATTTTTGACAGTACCTTACATATACATAAAAGGTTTCTCCTTTTGTAAGATTAGTATAGATTTTTAGCATTTATAAAGTATGTTTATAATTTTGGTATATAAATAAATCATTGTTTTTGTAATTACCATGGAAAACATGGAAGAATTCGTGCTTATCATGTTACTAAACCAGAGAAGAGGAGAGAGCGAATGTGAAAGAGCGAAACAGAAGAATCCTTACGTTTAACGCAGTAATACAAGCAGAGTTGTGGGTTATGCTAGTTGGTGATAAAGCAAGCAACTCCCGGCTAAAACTTTTGAAGTGTTCGCTTTTGGACCATACGGCAGCGCCCTCCTTTCCAAATGCATCTCTTTCCGCGGGTTGGGTAGCTAAAGGAACGTTTGCTGTGTGTTCGCTTGGTTGATTTAATACCCCGAATTTGCTCACGTACCTCGCCCTTAACGGGGTTGAGGGAGGGGGAAACAAAAGATTGGCGGATAGGAAGGGTGAGAGCGACCTTGGGAAGCAGTGCAGTGGCCATTGGATTGCAGATATCAGAGAAAGGGGTGACTTACGTAAGCGCATATCTGATGGACTTGTTTACCATATATCTTAGAAACCGCCTCTCGTTTCACCTTGACCAACTGGTGAGACAGTGTAGTTGCGTAATGCCAATCTCAATAATGCCTACTCTGTATTCACTCTTAGATTGATCCGCGTCAAAACAAACCCCAGGTGACCAGTGCACCGCTATAATGCATCCTTCCGCCATTCGCATTAGAAATACTGTCACACTTTCAGAACATGTGGCCAGTACAAGCGGCACGTAATGCAAAAAAGAACAGAGTCCGTATTTCGACAACTGAAACGGCAACTAGCATATCCTGTTAAGGGTTAAAGATGATAAGATTGATAGTTTTTTTTCCGGGTGTAATCACTTTTCTCGTTTCAGATTTTTCTGCACAAGCACTGTTTATACTTGCACTCGAAACACCGGTGAACTCAGAAGTTAATTTTACCATTTCTTTCGCGGAAAGTGTTGGACATTTCTCACATAACTTACAATAAAGATTCAACAGTATTGTTTTTTCACCGCTAGTCTATGGTTTGCGCGGCTAATGCTTTACGTAATTCGACGAAAACACTAGAGCAAATTCATCGTCATGCATGATACTGAACACACCTGCTGGTTTCTGGCTATAAACAATATTCTGCGCCTACCCGGATGTCAGGTGACTCATACGAATTGCATCATGGGACTTATGGCTCTGTTTTACGGTATACATCAGCGTTAAACATAAAGTTAGGTATTTGTATTGAATATTATGCTATTTAAGGATAAATTAATTCTAAAATTCAGAGATTAGCATGGGACTACCTTCCTACGCGCATTGCTACCGTGTTGCACCACGGTGCACTAACCACGTGGGTTTGTTTTGCCGCGGATCAATCTAAGGGTGAATATAGTTTAGACTCATTCGGCTTCACTTGGACTGCTTTTGTTTTTTGTTTAACATCACTTTAACTTCTTATGGCCGTGTGCACCATTCTCGATCAAGATTTTACCGTGGTAAAATATGGGCTTTACCGCGGTTAAATCCGACCTGCCATGAACGGCCGGTTTTCGCCGATTATTTCCAACTTTACTTGTGCTGAAATGTTAAAATAGCGGAACGGTATAGATTAGAATTTCCAACCAATAGATACATTCCATTTTCGCCAATGAATACATCCTGATAAAGTTAATTTAATGTACTTTGTAATTTTTAATGCTTATTTATTTTCTTTTTTTCCTTTCTTTTTGCGACGGGAGCCTTAAATATCCTGACCCTGGACGTAACGAAAATCCACACAATCACGGCGTTGCATATCATAATTATATAAGTTGTAGCATCTAACAACAAGGCAGAAATAAGAGGAGTAATGAAGGTAATTAGTGTAATTAGTACATTTTCAAGAATATTGTATACTTAAATTGCACAGCTATAGGAATCCGGTAAACTGGAGAGGACAGTGCCGAAGTCGCAAACTTAAATTCTTCACGGTGGTGTCGGGGTAGTGTATACGCCTCATATTTTAAAGGTTCCAGGTTCAAATCTTTGGGAATAATATATTTTTTTCTTTGTATTTTCTGCCTGTCTTTCAGTAAGTGAATATCGACTAAGCTAACTGGAATTTAGTCCGTGTAGAAAGAAAGAAAAAAAATCTGATGTGTTACACACACACATGACTTTCTCTACTGTTGTACAAACTATTTTTAAAAACACTTATTCTACATATGCTTCATGTTAATCTTATTGCTAATTTTCTTGTAGATGTAAGGGAAATATATATTTACAAGGGCAATATAGAAATACAGTAACCTTTAAGCACATACATATCTCTGAATAGCTGGTTGCTAGGTGCAGCACCATTCCCTTTGCCACAGATTAATACACTTTGCATATCCAAGACAAAAAATGAATAACGAATTCCCATTTGAGAAAATAAATATTGAAAAATATAAGGAAATAACATGCAATATCTCGAAAATGGTTCACTCAACAAAAAAAAAGTATAGGACATAAATTGTGTATTTTAACGCGTACTACATTTTTTGTGTAGTAAAGCTTTGTCTATCTCTTATGGTTTACCAGTTATGCAAAAGTCGTTCACAATGGAGAATACGTTTGGAGACATTCTCAAAAAAACTCGAGATATACATTTCATTTGACATGAAAATATCTTAAACGTGTGATATTTTAATCAAAATCGTTAGAGCCATTTTTGAGAAAATTAAACTTTTCGAAAAATCTTCCATGTAAAGAGTAATCTGGGGTGGGGGGATTTTCTTGAAAACCTTCGTGTCGTATCTCTGGAAGATACTGAACCTAAATACCAAGTTAGGTGTTATCCGACTGTTCCTTTCTGAGTTATGCTGTTCACAGACACACACACGGACATGTTTCCAAAAATGCTTTTTTGGAGTCAGGGTGTCTCAAAACATGTATTTCCGGTGAAATCTCGGTATCGAATTTTTGGGTGGAATACAATACTTCCCCTACTTACTATACGTAGTAGAGAAAGTAAAAAAGTCTGTAAAGTTCAGCACATTTTTCTAATCAGTTGT
Source organism: Deroplatys truncata (assembly GCA_030765065.1). NCBI lineage: Eukaryota > Metazoa > Arthropoda > Insecta > Mantodea > Mantidae > Deroplatys > Deroplatys truncata. The sequence goes on along the minus strand of CM060976.1, from coordinate 232,620,622 downwards.
AAGGCCAACTTTTCCCACGTGTCCAGCTTAAAGTTATTGCTTCTATTTTTGTACTTTCTATATTTTCTTAAAATTTGCACGTTAAGTTTAATAACATGATAGAGAAACGTGGGTCTGATTTTGTTTTCCGCCATTGCACGTTGAATTACATGCATGCGCTCAACAATGAGGTAGAACAAGTGAAAATCAGACGACATGATGTATATCCGGGTGCGTTCAGTAGAGTTTACCTGCAATGAACGGTGCGCTCCACCTAGGTGAGCGCCTGCCAGGTAACCACGGTCACCTAAACTGCGGTGGAAATTGGTGTGACCGCTATGTGATGATTACCCCGCTCAAGTTCTTACCGCGGTAAGCTGAAGGTCCTTGAAGGGTTGGTTTAACGAGGATGGTGCACATGGCCATTAGTCGTAGGTTCTTTGGGTTAGTGTATGTCAGACTCTGACGTAGTCGCCTTCTTGTACCGCTTGTTTTTACTGAGCGGGATGGCACAGGCGGTAACGTCTGTGGCCTGTTCGAGAGATCCCGGGTTCAATTCCCATTGATTGCTCACTCTGATCATGGGGTCCGCGTGGTTTTCCCTTGGACGCCTAGGCGAATGCCGGGGTTGGGTATTCTACCAAGTTCTCTCATTTCCTCTCTTCCTTTCACGTTTTAGGTGTGTCTTCGAATTCCGCGGAACTGTGGTGTCGGGCAGATGGCGTAGTGGCTTGCGTATTGAAAAGATCTCTTCCCGTGAACGTCAGGTGCATTGTATCACCCGTTAGGGTCGCTTCATCGTCTCTACTGGTGGTGTTCAAATTGGACTCCTGCGCATCTCTGTGGGCCTCTGTACGCTCCCTCACCTCATCCCCATCTCCTGGGGCGTGTAGCCACAATAGCTCAAGCTGGTTGCAGTGTCAAGGAGTCCTACATTCTACCACCTGTTTTTATTTGTTTCTTTTGCTCTGTAGGTGTTATTTAACATGCAGTCCTATATTTATCTAGCAAGTGGGAGAAACCACGAAAACCTCAGTCAGATTACTATACGCAGTAGGGAAACTAATATGCTTGAGTAAGAATAATTTGTATACTCACTAATAAACCATAGAGAGTAGAGACAGTCATGTTAATGTATCACAACAGAAGCTTTTTTTCAAGGTGCCCCATAGATGAAAAATCTGATGTGTTATACTCACATGACTTTCTCTACTCTGGTACAAACTATTTTTACAAACGCTTATTCTCCATATGCTTCATGTTAATCGAGATGTTAATCTTATTGCTAATTTTCTTGTAGATGCAAGGGGAATTGCTAGGCTTTAAGCGATAGCTAAATATATTAAGAGCTGGTTGCTATGAGGAGTAATCCATTCTCTTTGCATTACCAGACAAAAAAAATGAATAACGAATTTGAGAAAAAGTATAAGTATTGGAAAATTTAAGGAAATTTTGGGATGGGGGAATTTTCTTGAAAACCTTCGTGTCGCATCTCTGGAAGATACTGAACCTAAATACCAAGTTTGGTGTTTATCCGACTCTTCGTTTGTGAGTTATGCTGTTCACTGACACACACACACACAGACAGACACACACACATGGACATGTTTCCAAAAATGCTTTTTTTTATTCAGGGGGTCTCAAAACATATATTTCCGGTGAAATCTCGGTATCGAATTTTTGGGTGGAATACAATATTTCCCCTGCTTACTCTACGTGGTAGAGAAAGTACAGTAGGAACGATGGTTCTGTGCCGGTGAGGGCTCGATGCGCACTGGTTATCTGTACAGTGAGCGAGCCCGCAATTTTCGGGCATGCGCAGAGAGTCCCATCGCTTCAGTCTAGTGGCAGCAGTAGTTCGAGTAACATCTCTCTTGCCAGCCGTCTGTTGATGCTACCTTGAACGTTATGTTTATAAATTAGTCACTATATGTTTCTGTAGGGGCGTCATTTCAGTTTCTGCATTGGGGGGCCAAGATTGCTTGGAGCAGTTTCACAAAAGTTCATGTGGATTGTAACGATATATTTTATTTCTTAAACGTGAAATATTGCTATTAATACTGCAATTAATAATGTTTCATTTGGTAGAACAATAATGTTGCTCGTAACCTAGGGGAGGAGGCCAATTGAGCCCCTGCTCCCCTAAATGTCAACCCTGTGTTTCTGTAATTAAACTTGGATTGCATATAGTTATTGTGTATTTGGCGTGTTTATTAGAGGTTCTTGCCTTCTGCGACGTTTTATGTAAAAATAACAAAGGTTAATATAACGCAAAATGAGGGGGATAAATACAAAGAAATCGCTAATGGAAAAACTAATTCCTACCTTGCCTCTCAGATCTGTCTTGGTGACGCATAACGCACCGTATCATAGCGTGTAGTTGGAAAAGGCCCCATCGCCTCATACCAAAATACGATGCAGAACTTCCCCATTCTATGAAAGGATGCTAAGTTTGGAGCTTTACAACCTAAGTAAGGGTCAAAACCTATTCCGAAAATTTACGTTGATAGTTTGTAGGCTATGCACACAATGTTCTCCGATTACCGCCCTAGTCTTCGGGGCTTACTCGAGTAGAACTCATCTGGGCTGATATAAAGCAATGGGTAGCTTGGTAGAACACCCTTTTAAACTACATGATGTTATTAAGCTTAGCTAACATGTTGAGGACATTAGCGCAGGAAAGTGGGAAAATGCCTCTAACACATTAAGTAGGAAGACAAATACATTGAAGAACAACAAGGCCTGTTTGAAAATGTCTTAGACGGTTCTGTAATCCAGGTTAGGAAATATAGTGACAGCGAACGAGAAGAAGACTGATGACGATGAAAGGGAAAGTCTTGCAGTAGAAAACGACGGTGGTGATATGTCTGGTGTAGGGTGTTTGTCACACTAATAAAGCCCCTGCTAGTTTACGACAATGCATTTACGTGACAAGGTATGTGTATAATGTGTAAATATAAAACAATGATAGAGCAATCTGATAATAGTGAGAATAAACGAGTCAATGTAATGGTGTGGTGGTGTATGTTTATGTCGTATCAGCAAAGTCCCACGTCTTCCAGCAGGCAGGCAGACAGAGAGCTGCCTGGCGTTAGACATAGACTCTCTTCAGTGCGCGAGGAAACAAGGTCACCGGCACAGAACCATCGTTCCTACTGTAAAAAAAGTGTGAGGTTAATTAAAATGTACCATTTGTGTCAACTAGCCATTTCTGAGCTCGTTGTTCTTCGTTGGATTTTTGCAGTATTTTAAACAATAGCCTCAAGTACCGTTGTTTCATTCTTACTGTGTTCATGCAAAGAGTAGGATTAGGACTGCGCTATGGAGAGGGCACTTAGCACTTCGACCCACACAGGGATCTTTTGTGCATACACCCCCGGGAGGAACGGATGAGATGAAGGAACTGACGGTAACGTATGAGCTGCGGGCTGGTCGACGCAGGCGACAGAGACGCGCAGAGGTCTCTAACAGTTACAAACTTGACCACCCAGCTGGAGAGCGCTCGAAGTAGCCCTCCAGCGCAGAACGGGGAAAGCTCGACCCAGCAGCGGAGATTAGTGCGGCCTCCATCTGACGGGGCCGAGAAGAAGTTCCAACACGCAAGCCGTCTGCGCCATCTATTCGCAATCGCCCGACACACACCCTGTTAGCCAATCTCTAAAGTAAAAAAGGAAGATGAAATTAGAGGGAATGAGAGAAGAGAAATTCGGGGGGGGGCAATGAGGCGGTGACCCCAGGGAAACCCCGAAAACACCCATGGGTCAGAAAGTTCGATCGCAGGAATCGAACCCACGAACTCTGCCAAAATCGTAACTGCCTGAGCCATCCCTCTCGGTATGCAAAGAATAAGTAATATCAAGGCAGGCATTTATTCTCGTATCAGCCTCTTGTATATTGTGTACCTTATACAAAATGTGTATTGAATCATTTCTGCCAACATTTAGTATGATTAATAAGAGGCATATAAATTAGTGAGCTTTTTGTGCATAAAGTAGAATGGATATTAAGTAAATGATGGTAGATAGGCAAATTCATATGATTTTAATATACCAGATTTCTAAGAAGACTGTATTATTCAACTAAATTTAGTTATATTTATCTTCTAAATTAGTTAATAAAATTATGTTCAACTACACGTATAAAGTACTGCTCTTGGCTATCGTAATCATCAGTTGTTGTCGTTATCCGTGATGTAATGGTTACCGTGGTAACCTCTAGTTCCCGAGGTTGCGAGTTCAAACCCGGCGGAGGGCGATGGATTTTTACTTTCTCTACTACGTATAGTAAGTAGGAGAGGTATTGTATTCCACCCAAATATTCGATACCGAGATTTCGCCGGAAATACATGTTTTGAGACGCACTGAATCAAAAAAAAGCATTTTTGGAAACATGTCTGTGTGTGTGTGTGTGTGAGTGTGTGTGTGTGTCTGTCTGTCTGTCTGTCTGTCTGTCTGTCTGTGAGCGTGTCTGTGAACAGACTAACTCAGAAACGAACGGTCGGATAATCACCAAACTTCGTATTTAGGTTCAGTATCTTCCAAGGATGCGACACGAAGGTTTTCAAGAAAATCCCCCCACTCCAGATTACCCTTTACATGGAACAATTTTAAAACATTTTAATTTTCTCAAAAATGGCTCTAATGATTTTGATTAAAATATCATATGTTTAAGATATTTTCATGACAAATAAAATGTATATCTGGGAATTTCTCCAAAAGTATTCTTCACTGTGAACGACTTTTGCATAACTGGTAAACCATAAGAGATAGACAAAATTTTACTAAACAAAAAATTTAGATCGCGTTAAAATACACAACTTATTTCATATACAGTTTTTTTGTTCAGTGAACCATTTTCGAGATATTGCTTGTTATTCCCTTAAATTTTTCAATACTTATTTTCTCAAATGGGAATTCGTTATTAATTTTTTTGTCTTGGATATGCAAAGAGTATTAATCTGTGGCAAAGAGAATGGTGCTGCACATAGCAACCAGCTATAAAGACATATGTATATGCTTAAGGACTACTGTATTTCTATATTGCCCTTGTAAATATATATTCCCCTTACATCTACAAGAAAATTAGCAATAAGGTAGAGTCAGCAAATGTTTATCTCGATTACCATGAACTAGATGGAGAATAAGCGTTTGTAAAAATAGTTTGTCCAAGGGTAGAGAAAGCCATGTGAATGTAACATATCAGACTTTTTTAGTTTTTATTCATGGGCCTCTTAAACATTTATTTCCAGTGAAATCTCGACATCGAATTTTTTGGCGTAAACGTGGCTCAGCATGGCTTCCTTCGGAACGAAATAAAGCCGGCGGTCTCGTGTCGTAGATTTACGGCATTTAAAGGAATCTCAAGCCTAATAGAGGCCTCTGTGTAAAATTTCCGATCTTCCACGCCCAATATAGAATGGGACACTAAGGACCACAGCAGTTAAAGCGTCCATAAATAAAACTCAATTTAATGTATCAGTATTGTTTGAACGGTGTGATGAACTAACACATCTATAAAATGTTTCGCCTTTTAATGCATGAAAGCAGCGTTGCCATGTCGAAATTATGTGACGCCAATTATGAATTCAAATGTGTGTCAAATACAAGGAAATGGTTCTAACATATAAATAATGGTGGAAGTGTTCGACTCCTAAACTTTCTGAAATTTACATGTGTTTTTGTAAGAGCTAATTTCCAGGATTTTCACATTCACAACTAAGGACGTAACCGAAAATTTCAAAATATATAAGGATGAAAAGCCTCTAGTATGACTGCTTCTCCAGTAACTTAATTAAAGTTGGTTCTGGTATCGTATTGTTGTCAGCACTTCTTTTATTATCATGCTTTTTGGAATTTAGACAATAAGGGAAATTGTTTTTTCCCAGAATTTACTATTTTGGGTTGTAGAGAATTCTTAGAAGATATTTCACGCTTTGTGGTACTGAAATAAGCTTTGAATCTCGTGTCAATAGATAAGTCACGGCATTTATCGTGATAGACTTGGAATTGGCTAACCTGACACGTTATACAATTACAAGCTTCATCGAATACTTGAAAATCCGCAAGTGTACCGTAGACATCGTAAACTTTGAATTACTTACGTTCCTGTTACAACCTGGCAGGAAGACGTGAAACTGAGAAAAAACATGAAGTACAGTTCCGGCCATCATTCAAGAGAAGTTACAGTTCCGAATATTTCGTTGCTTTTCGTGGGTGAATGTCGAGCTTGTATGCATCTTCCTTAATGCCCATCCTGGAGTGAAAATATAGTAAAACATTTGAACTATAGGGAAGGAAACTTAACACAAACCAAATTGATGCTACAGAAGCGAATTCTATAGCTATCTGGCTGGCATAACCGAGTAATATCAACAAGAAACTGCAAAAGAGTACCTAAGAATGACATGAATAAATATAACTTTTCTATTTATTAAAACTCGACACCGAGATTTAACCGGAAATATACGTTTTAAGACCCCTGAATCCAAAAAAAAGCATTTTTGGAAACTGGTCCGTGATTGTTTCTATGTGTGTGTCTGTGAACAGCATAACTCAGAAACGAACAGTCAGATAAACACCAAACTTGGTATATAGGTTCAGTATCTTCCAGAGATGCGACACGAAGGTTTTCAAGAAAATCCCCCCACCCCGGATTACCCTTTACATGGAACATTTTTCGAAAATTTTAATTTTCTCAAAAATGGCCCTAACAATATTGATTAAAATATCATATGTTTAAGATGTTTTCATGACAAATGAAATGTATATCTCGAATTTTCTGGGAATGTCTCCAAAAGTATTCTTCATTGTGAACGACTTTTGCATAACTGGTAAACCATAAGAGATAGACAACATTTTACTACAAAAAATGTAGATCGCATTAAAATACACAATTTGTGTCATACATTTTTTTTGAGTGAACCATTTTCGGCTTATTGCTAGTTATTCCCTTAAATTTTCCAATACTTTTTCTGAATTGGGAATTCGTTATTCATTTTTTTATATCCTGGACATACAAAGAGAATGGAATGCAGCTCTTAAAAGATTTGACTATTGCTTAAATACTACCATATTCCTCCTACACCTACAAGAAAATTAGCAATAAGATTAACACCTCGATTAACATGAAGCATATGGAGAATAAGCGTTTGTAAAAATAGTTTAAACAAGAGTAGAGAAAGTCATGTGAGTGTAAACACATCAGATTTTTCTGTCTTCTTCCTACTTATCATAAAACTATTCTCCGGAATGGTTTCAATTAGACAATGAGCCAATATTCAGTTATTTAAAATTCCAGCGTTAATTATATGCTAGCCAAATGTGGCAGACCACTTAACATTTCAGAATGAACGACTTACATTGCGGAAACATTCATAACAGCGACAAGCACTTCGAAAATACCTAATGATACAAATATTTATTTTTAGGTTATATATCCTACCAATAACTTAATTTTTCTGTGGTCTTTGCGTTTATTACTTTCTCTACTACGTATAGTAAGTAGGGGAAGTATTGTATTCCACCCAAAAATTCGATACCGAGATTTCACCAGAAATATATGTTTTGAGACACCCTGAATCCAAACACAGCATCTTTGGAAACATGTCCGTGTGTGTGTGTGTCTGTGTGTGTCTGTCTGTGTGTCTGTGAACAGCATAATGCTAGTTCCAAATATCCGTTCCAAAATAATAGCTAAGTACGCCTACGAATATTTACTATATAATATCCCTAGCCGTAACTGCTTGGTCCGCTGTTGCTTACCTGCTCGGGTTCCTTCGCATCAAGCCTGATTCTTCGTTCCGTTGCAATCTACTGTACACAATGCCTCTCTCACCGACGCTACATTCTGTTAATTGTTTCACTTGTAGTTTAGATAAACCACATATAGTATTCACAATTCACTATTACCTTTGTTGTGTTAAAATATGTATAACTAGTAGACTTTAAATACGTAGTTTTAGCGTCTAGTTAGAGACGATCTTATACACGGCCTTCCTGCTTGAACACTGACAAGCTTCTGTTAGCGTTCCCTCCAACCGTTTTCTTAACGTATTTGAATTATAAGCATATATCTATGTACCTGATTGGTGGTACTATCCAATAACATCCAATAACAGTTTATGTTACTATATATCATCTTAATTATGAATCCAAGGTTCGTTACATGCTTACGTATACTACTGCATTTCTCGTAATTTTACATTACTGGTTATATAGCTAACAATGGACTTTACCTCTTATATTATTTTTATGTAATAACGTTATATACTGGTTCCTTACTATTTATACATTATGAATATATTTGGTTTTAGCATCCTCTTATTTATTATCGTATAATATTATCAAAGAAAATATATAACACGTAAAACTTACAACAAAACATTAAAGAAAGAAATTATTAATGTGTTGATGCTGAGAAGCTGTGAATTAGATATCTTATAATATTAATGAGTTATCATATTTGTTTGCCCGTGGTTAGTAATGTTTGTTGCTTCAAAACAGGCGGCTTACGTCCTAACAAACACCCCTGTGGACGTCCGTAGACACCCGTACAACAGAGATGAGAAAGGTAGTATTTTAGAAGGAGTTGTATCATTTCCACTGTTGGGGAGCCGAAGTTGAAATGGTTTCAACCACACGTATGGTAAAAAGTTTCCGGTAGCCTTCGGCCCAAATGTTTAAAAAATATATTCACTTTGAAATTTTCACTGTTTCTTTAAATATTATATATTTATGTTTGCCTCGGCTGCGTCAGTAATATTGTTAGAGACATATTTCTCTTTGCAGGGTTGTAGTGCGACTGAAGAATGTAGGCTTACACAGATTATAATTTTACTTCGCTCCTTTTTATTAATTCTTGACACAATTTAAATAACACTTCATTGATATAGAGAGCTGTGAGATTCTTTTATTAATTACGTGCACTTTTTAACACGTAAACTATTTTTGTCTCACACGAATATGTATTAAATTTCTCGAGGACACATCTCGCGTCTGATTAGTAATATTGTCTGCTAGCAACGCGTCCAGTTATGAGCACTGTCTACAAGCAACTGACTTGATTTCTTGCGCCTAAATTTGTAAATTTCTGTATTTCAATTCTCTGATTGGCAAATCCTAGTCCAATAAAATACTTTTATTTAACATAAGCTTTCTTCTGTTTGTTGATTGGCTATTTATTAAACTGTCTCAAAACTTACATAATTGTTGCTCCAATGATGACTAGTAGAATTTAATCTTTCAAATTCATTATTGCCTTAAGGTTACCTCATTGTTACCTCATTGTTAGAAACCTTTAACCTATTATTCTCACAGCTCTTAAATTACGTAATGCATTCACATAACATTATTGAACATGTATACAATAATATAAACATTTATAATGACTGTAATAGACATTTTTATATACACATATTGCTTTAAGGCGGGCTATTATTGAATTATATATTATATAATTAGACTGAAATCATTTAAGTATTAAAAATACTGCCTCAGAGTTTAAACTCTTTCCAAGAGCATCCTAGAAGTACACGAAGTGTATAGTGCATAAAATAATTATGTTTATTTACAGTATTTCTGTTTTATTTTTTAGTTCTTTTCTGTCTTTTGTAATCCATACTCCTACGTCTACTCCATAGAGGTACTAGCACGTAAAAACGAGTTTCTGGACATGGGTTTATTAACAAAATATAATCACATAATACCTATCTTCCTATCAACGAGCGTTGTAACATTTGTTAATCTACACCCTGTTTAGATTACGCTGTTCGTGTTTCGGACCTGAATGAAAACACTAACTCTTCCGTTAGATAAGCCACATTTTAATCGACTCTTGGATATAAGTCGATGGTTTACCAAAATTACACATATGTTACGCATATAGATGAAAACATTACCACCTATCTATTCACTGGAAGTGCAATTTGGACTCCGCGAGCGAACCTAAATCATGTCTGGACAACTGCGAAAACCTTTTGTTTATTCTCTGTATCGGGGTCTCATCTATTTCCATTTGATATTTTATAAAAACGTGTTTATGCAACTGTTTAACGAGGAGATTTATTTCCTGGGAAAACCGTTGTCTGCCGTATTCATTATTTGTGTTTCTGCGTACTGCCGGTGAAAATGCAGCGCAGTCTCTGCCATATTGAGTTTATGGGCGGTGAGTGGGCTGGCCTCACGTGACGCACTTTTTCGTTTCATTACTGCTCTCGCATCTCCGGCGAGCCAAGTTACCTGCCGAAGTTTACTTAAAAAAAGCCTTTTTTTCGCCCAGATAAAGAATATTAAGGACACGGTTTTTTTCATTTTCTGTAATAATAATAATAATAATAATAATAATAATAATAATAAATAATCAAAATTTACTTCAGGCAATGATCATTTCTTCCAGAAATTTGCATATACATTTCATAATGTTGTGTTGTATTGATAATTTGCTGGGCAGAGGCCTAAAGTTTCACATGAAAAATTAAATTAATTTCTAGTATCCAGCACGTACGTATACTGACTTGGCTGCGGAGGACCGAAACGTAGTGTGGAGGTTAAGAGGAAGGCGTGCGGTTTTCGCTGTACAAAAACTAATAACACAAATCTACTTACACATTCCTAGATTTATTTCTCAACCGTTTGGGGTGCATACATTATGAAATGTGAAAGGTGAGAGGAGATGTCCACCGATCCAAAAGCTAGCTTGCACACGCGATCCGCTTCTCACGGAATCCTAACTAAGACAGACGCTATTCCCACCACTCGTAGCTAGCAAAGCTACCAGTCAGAAGTGACGTAAACAACAGTGCGTCTAGTAAAGACAATGTAACCCCCCAAATTATCAATACGACACAATATGTAGGTATGAAGTACATTTACGCACAATAATTTTCGAATAGGGAAAGAAGTTATTCCCATGTACTGAATGGGATGACAGAGGCGGCAACGTCTATAACTAGCCTGAATTCGATTCCCATTGGGCTGGCTAACGTGACGTTGGGTTTTATCGCGGTATTCTCAAGTTCGTAGGAGAATGATAGGACGGATTATACTATCCAAAATATATTCTTGTCCCTCATTTCGTTTCGTTCCTTGCAGATTACACACACGAACCTTTTTTTAAAACTGCTTTTTATTTTCTCTACTACGTATAGTAAATAGGGAAAGTATTGCATTTCACCCAAAAATCGATATCGAGATTTCATCGGAAATACATGTATGTTTTGAACCCCTGAATAAAAAAAGCATTTTTAGAAAAAGGTCTGCGTGTGTGTCTGTGTGTCTGTTAACACCATAACTCAAACGAAAAGTCAGATAAATACCAAACTTGGTATTTAGGTTCAGTATCTTTCAAAGATGCGACACCAAGATTTTCAAGAAAATCCCCGCCACCCTAGATTGTCCTTTAAATGGAAAAGTTTTCGAAAATGTTCATTTTTTCAAAAGTGCCTCTAACGATTTTGATTAAAATATTATATGTTTAAGATATTTTCTTAACAAATGAAATGTATATCTTGAATTTTCTGGGAATGTCCCCAAAAGCCCTCTTTATTTGAATGGCTTTTGCATAATTGGTAAACCATAAGAGATAGACAAAATTTTACAACACAAAAAATGTAGGTCGCGTTAAAATACACAATTTATGTCATATACATTTTTCTTGTTGAGTGAACCATTTTCGATGTATTTCTTGTTATTCCCTTAAATTTTCCAATAATTATATTTTTTCTTAAATGAGAATTCGTTATTCATTTTTTTTAATGTCCTGGACATGCAACGAGAATGGAATACTCCACATAGCAACCAGCTCTTAAAACATTTGACTATCGCTTAAAGCCTACCAATTCCCCTTGCATCTACAAGAAAACTAGCAATACGATTAACATCTCGATTAACATGAAGCATATGGAGAATAAGCGTTTGTAAAAATAGTTTGCAGAAGAGTAGAGAAAGTAATGTGAGTGTAACACCTCAGATTTTTTTATGTCCTGGACATGCGAAGAGAACGGAATGCTCCACATAGCAACCAGCTCTTAAAATATTTGACTATCCTTTAAAGCCTAGCATATTTCCCTTGCACCTACAAAAAAATTAGTAATAAATTTAACATATCGATATATCGATTAACATGAAGTAAATGGAGAATAAGCGTTTGTAAAAATAATTTGTATAAGAGTAGAGAAAGCTCTGTGAACGATACGCATCAGATATTTTTACTTTAGTGTAGTTTATAATATTGGTTCTCACTCAATATTTAATCATATTACAATGCAAAATGTGTCTTTGTAGTGTTTTTATAATACTTATTTTTGCACTTTATTTTGCTACTTGAAGTAGATTAATTTTACTATGGTGTAGTATTATATTTCGACTGTTGTGGAGCCGAACTTGGAGTAGTTGCAACCGCACGTATGGTAAAAGTTTCCGGTGGCCTTTGCCTCAAAAAATGTTTAAAAAATATTAACTTTGTAATTTTGACTGTTTCTTTAAATATTATATATTTATGTTTGCCTCGGTTGCGTCAGTGTTATTGTTAGAGACATGGATTTCTTTGCAAAGAATGTAGACTTACCCAGATTATAATGTTTACTTCACTATAGTTATTAATCCTTGATACAATTTAAATAACACTTCACTGATATAGACAGGTGTGAGATTCTTTTATTAATTACTTGCACTTATTAACACGTAATCTATTTTCGTCTCACACGAATTCGTATTAAATTTCTCGAGGACGCATCTCGTGTCCGGTTAGGAACACTCTCTACAACCAACTCGTCCAGTTATGAGCACTGTCTACAAGCAACTGGCAACGGAATTTGTAAATTTTGCTGAATTTTAGTTTCTGATTGGCTAATCCTACTCCAATAGAATACTTTCATTTAACTTAAGCTTCTTTCTGGATGTTGATTGGCTATTTTATAAACTGTCTCAAAAATTACATTATTGTTTCCTAGTAGCATTATTAAACCTTATAATTCATTATTGCCTCAAGGCTACCTCATTGTTAGCAAGTTTTAACCTATTATTCTCACAGCTCCTACATTATTAAATTACGTAATACCTTCGCATAACATTATTACGCATGTTTACATTAATATAAACATATACAATGACTGTAATATACACTTTTTATATCTTATTACATATGCATATTGCTTTAAGGCGGGCTGTTGTTGAATATATATACATATATATATTATATAATTAGACTGAAGTCATTTTAGTGTTAAAAATACCGACTCATACTGCAGTCTTAGACCCATGCACCACTTTTCTATCTGTGGATATAAGACCAATAGCGCAGCAGTGCACTCATAAATGCCTCAGCAGATATAACAAAGGCGATCTGAGTGCCGTACTTAAACAAAAGACGCTGTTACCCACATTGTTGCGGATGTTAAAACTGTCAATGGAAGTCGTTAAACGTTACAAAAACAATTAAAACAGCCGCACAGAGACCCATATCATAAGATCTGCACTGCATGTGCTTCTTTCTATGTGTAAACAGCTATAAATTTTACAGCTCGCTTCGTGAGGGTAGGGGAGTGAGTAAAAAGAAGGCCAAGATAAAATCCACTCTACAGATGCGCCAGCAGTTTAACCAACTTCTTCCTGCAAAGCCGGGTGCCATCAAACTGAAACTGGAAATTATATTTCCTTTTTAACAGGAATTTTCTCTAATCTCTGTCCTCCGGATTTATTGACCCCAACGCCCCCAAACGGTTTCCTGTCTGTCTACCTCTTCCAGTGATATCCCGTACCAAGGAGAAACACAAATTTTGCTGGCCTTCTTGTTTATTGGCGGAACTAAGTGTCAGTGGTCGAAAACTCAGGAGTTATGTCGTTTTGGTACAAAAAATGATGGAAAAGTTAAGAATTTGCTGAACTCTCTATAAGTCCAGTTCTCTGATAGTAAATGTTTAAATTAAGGCGTCAAAAATCGTAAAGTAAGAAAGGATTAAACTTAATGGCACTTGTATGCAGAAGATATCTGCATACAACAGAAATAAAATAAGTTTTCTCTAAACTTATTAGAGTTAATCAAATTTGCACTGATAGTTATACAGATTATATAACGGAGGGGACACCTCGCTACTTGAAACTTACGTAGATCTATAATGGCTACCACCCCCGAGTAGGAAGGGATGAAGTGAAGGAACCACAGGAGATTACTCACCGCAGGCAGACAGGCCACAGAGACGCCCGGAACTCCCCAACAGTTCTAGGTTCGAAGACCCGTTCCAATGCCGGCGCTGCCTAGAGAGGGCGATGAAGTACCGGTGGACCAAGCAGCCTTTAGTGTCCACGGGGAGTACTCTTTCCTTTGAGCAAGCACCCGCGCCCACTGTTCGGCACTGCCATACTCCACGAAATCTAAAAGCATACCTGAAAGATGGGAATGAAACTGAATGAATGGGAAGCAAATCCTGGTAGAGAAGAAACCGCCCCAGAATTCGCCTCCTTACCCAAGAGAAACCATGAAAAATCCTTTGGCCGAATTGGACCAATTGAAGTAAATAGTGCTACGATGCCGAGATTTCACCGCTCTGAGTAAATAAACAAAATATTTTTAGACAAAGGTCTGTGAACAGGATAAATCGAAAACGAAAAGTTTAATGAATACCAAACTTGGTATTTAAGTTCAGTATCTTGCAAGGATGCAACAAGTTTTTGAAGTAAATCCGACCCCAAACTAACCTTTATATGGAATTTTTTTCGAAAATGTTGACTTTCTCAAGAATGACTAACAGTTTTGATTTAAAAAAGCTGATGTGTTACACTCACATGACTTTCTCTACTCTTGCACAAACTATTTTTACTAACGCTTATTCTCCATATGCTTCATGTTAATCGTTATGTTAATCTTATTGCTAATTTTCTTGTAGATGCAAGGGGAATATGGTAGGTTTTAAGCGGTAGTCAGATATTTTAAGAGCTGGTTGCTATGTGGAGCATTCCGTTCTCTTTGCATGTCCAGGACATAAAAAAGTGAATAACGAATGCCCATTTGAGAAAACGTATTGAAAAATTTAAGGGAATAACAAGCAATATCTCGAAAATGGTTCACTCAATAAAAAATGTATATGACATAAATTGTGTATTTTAACGCGAGCTATATTTTTGTGTAGTAAAACTTTGTCTATCCCTTATGGTTTATCAGTTAAGCAAAAGTTGTTCACAATGAAAAATACTTTGGGAGACATTCCCAAAAAATTCAAGATATACATTTCAAATGCCATGAAGGTATCTTAAATATATGACATTTTAACCAAAATCATTAGAGCCATTTCTGAGAAAATAAATTTTTGAAAAATGTTCCACGTAAAGGGTAATCTGGTGTGGGGGGATTTTCTTGAAAACCTTCGTGTCGCATCTCTGGAAGATACTGAACCTAAATACCAAGTTTGGTGTTTATCTGACTGTTCGTTTCTGAGTTATGCTGTTCACAGATAGATATACACAGACATGTTTCCATAAATGCTTTTTTTGGATTCAGGGGGCATCAAAACATATATTTCCGGTGAAATCTTGGTATCGAATTTTTGGGTGGTATGCAAAACTTCCCCCACTTACTATCCGTAGTAGAGAAAGTAAAAACATGTTTAAGATATTTTTATGACACATGAAATGTATATCTTGATCTTTCTGGGAAATGGCCTCTGAATTCCTGTTCTTTCTGAATGGCTTTTTCATAACTAGTAAATCATAAGAAATAGACAAAATCTTATTACACAAAACATGTAGATCTCGTTAGAGAACATGATTTATGTATGTCATGTCAATATTTAGTTTCTCTACTACGTATAGTAAGTAGGGGGAGTATTGTATTCCATTCAGAAATTCTATACCGAGATTTCACTGGAAATACATGGCTCCCTGAATAAAAAAATGCATTTTTAGAAAAAGGTCCGTGTGTGTCTCTGTGGATGTATCTGTGTCTGTGAACAGCATAACTCAAAAATGGAAAGTCGGATAAATACCAAACTTGGTATTTAGATTCAGTATCTTTCAAAGATGCGACACGAACATTTTCAAGAAAATTCCCCCAGCCTAGACTACCCTTTACATGGAATATTTTTCGAAAATTTTGATTTTCTCAAAAATGGCCATAACGATTTTGGTTCAAATATCATATATTTAAGACATTTTGATGACAAATAAAATTTATATTTTGAATTTTCTGGGAATGTCCCCAAAAGCCTTCTTCTTTCTGAATGGTTTTTCTATAACTGGTAAACCGTAAGAGATAGATAACATTTCTTTAGACTAAAAATGTAAATCTCGTTAAAACACACAATTTATGTCATATAGATTTTTTTGTAGAGTGAACCATTTCGGAGATATTCCTTATTATTGCTTGAATTTTCGAATGCTTATACCTTCCTTTTTTGTCCTGGACATACAAAGAGAATGGAATGCGCCACATAGCAACCAGCTCTTAAAATATTTGACTATCGCTTAAAGCCTACTAATTCCCCTTGCATCTACAAGAAAATAAGCAATAAGATTAACATCTTGATTAACATGAAGTAGATGGAGAATAAGCGTTTGTAAAAAATAGTTTGTACAAGAGCAGGGAAGCTCATGTGAGTGTAACACATCAGGTTTTTTGTATGGAGTTAACTGTTTCCGAGGTATTCTTTATTATTGATTTCAATTTTAAAATAGTTATACTTTTCTCAAATGGGAAGTCGTTATTGTTTTTTTCCCTCATATTCATGCAAAGAGCATAGAGTTTTCAAATCATCACATAACCTTAAGCTTTTTAAAAAATCTGACTATCGCTTTACCTACTGTACTGTGCAAGAAAATGTTTTCTGGGTTAACAAGGGGTAGCTAGAATAATAAGCTTTTGCAGGAATAGTTTGTAGAAGAGTGAGTAGAGAAAGTGATGTGAATGTAATCCAAACTAATTTTTTTAATAAATGCTCGAAATGTTTGAAACTAAGGTTTTAAAGTTTTTAAAATATTAAAGTATATATAAATGATTCAATCGCCCAAGTTTTAACCATTTCCTGGCAACTCACATGCTGACAATCATAAAATACGTGTTACTTGGAATGCTGTTACCACCATGGCGGTTGGTTTTCGTTTGATGTTGAACCCGTATGTTGACCAAGCTATTGGCTCAATTTATTTTTCCCATTGTATCTGCTACACGTCGTTCGGACATGCTCGCCTTTCCGTAACACGTTACATCAGTAATATACCGATTAATAAAACCAGCATCGTCTGGAACAAGGTAGGTAATTGAACTAGCCATGTCCACAACGTGAAGCGATTATAAGCCTCAGGTAGCTGTTACACTAACGACATTTCGTATCATCAGGTGCTGGTTTAAATCAATAAAACTGTCCTTGTGCTTCAAAACAAAGGTACAGGTGATTTATGAAGAACTGACACATCTATTTCTTTAATTATTCTGTTCGAAATTTACTCAATGCCCCAATTTTAGTACCAAATTAAGCAGAATGTTTTGGAGTTTCGATTGCCTGTCACTAGGTGCGCAGATGTTTATGTTTTATTCGTAATTGTTAGTTTTATTGTCGGAAACTGTTTTTGAGATTTTGTTCTAGTCAACGTGAAAATTGAGTAAGCATTAAATGAACGACTCTTCCTTGTCAAGCAATACCGGATTACGAATTCAATTACAACTACTCAAAGGGCATACCAGAGAGAATTTGCTGTTCGGAATCCTCCCCAAAGAAACTCAATAATGTGACTGGTGAAAAAATTAGAAACAACTGGAACTATGATGAGTGAAAAAGGCAAAACTCGTTCATTTATGTTTGCCACGGTTGTTGTTGACGTAAGAGCTGCTACTTAATGTGTCAGTGACCTGTGAAAAGTGCAAGCCTAAGGCGTATAGGATTACAGTTGTCCATCAGTTACAGGAAGCAGATAAGGATAGACGACTGAATTATCGTTGGTTTCACGCGTTCATTGTACAAAATCCTGCCATATTGTCCATCACAGGGTTCACAGATGAAGCATAGTTCCATTTATCCGGCAATGTGAACTTTAATAACTCACGCTATTGGGCCAGCGAAAATCCACATGTTATTCATGAAGCACCTATGCAACCGGTTAAAATCAAAGTTTAGTGCTAAATATCCACAGAGAATTGTGGGACCAATTTTGTTTTGAAAACAATGTGAACACTGAGGAGTACCGACGGATTTCATGAGTTTGCTGAGCAACTAGACGATGTAGAGCTGATTCAAGGATATTTTCAGCAGGACGGCGCTACATGCCTTACATCAAATGAACCGGACCTGTGGCCACCGAGATCTCCGGATTTGACATTGCCGGACTTCTTTCTATGGGATTAGTTAAAAGACAGGGTTTATGCCACACGTCCCCAGACATTGGGCGATCTGAAGCACAACATTAACAGAATATTCAGGCTACGGACAGAGTCCTCCAACGAGTGGCCAGTAACATGGAACGACGTGTTGAGTTGTGCCTTATGCAGGATACAGGTAAATAATCTCCCAAAATTCCTCTGCATTTCAGGTACAATAAGTTGTCGCTAGCATAACTCGTTTTGAAACAACTAAAGAAATAAGTGTGTCAGTTCTTCATAAATCACTCTGTATCATGTTGACGGTGCTGCACATTGGTGATAGTGTAAGTGGTTGAAACAAATTCACGTTTCAATGCATTGGAATTACTCGTAGATTAAAAGCAGAATATTTTAACAGTTTAAGGGGACAAGATACTCTGAAATGGTCAAAAATTACATTTTTTGTTTTAGGCACTAATAAAATATCTATTATTTCCAGTTTAAGAAAACATATACTTTTTGGGGGTTAAAAGATTTTTAATACACTTAAATACAATTTAAATGCTAGTCTGCATTCCTTAAAAGCTGTCATGCAACACCCCTTTAGAACATTTTTGTATCTTTCAACAACAAACGACTATATCATGCCCAGCGAGCAGTTCAGCAATCAACAAAAGAGGCCAGGACCAAGAGAAGGCAATCAGAAAAGCTGAGCAATTGAGGAATGAAGGTGCAGATGATTATCACCCTCGATTGTACTGAAGTGTCAGAATTTTAATGCTCACATTTTAAATTCAAATTACTCAAAACAACATTTTTGGATACTTATGTACCTTTTATAATGTATATTAGTGATATTAAGAAAGCAACAACATTGCAGATTTTCTACGTTTTTACTTTTGAGAAAGGAGTATTTTAGAAGGAATTGTATCGTATTTCGACTTTTGGGGAGCCGAACTTGTAGCAGTTGCAACCCCACGAATAGTAAACAGTTTCCGGTAGCCTTCGCCCCAAATGTACTTTCAGGTGGCATTTGCCCCACGTTTAAAAAAATTATTAACTTTGTAATTTAACTGTTTCTTTAAATATTATATATTTAAGTTTGCCTCGGATGCGTCAGTATCTGTTAGAAACACGTTTCTCTTAGCAGGGTTGTGGTGCGACAAGAATGTAGCCTTACACAGATTATAATTTTACTTAACTCCTTTTATTAATACTTGATACGATTTAAATAACACTTCACTGATATAGAGAGCTGTAAAATTCTTTTATAAATTACTTGCACTTTTTAACACGTAAACTATTTTTCGTCTCACACGAATACGTGTTAAATCTCTCGAGGATGTGTCTCCCGTCCGGTTAGGAACACTGTTTGTAGGCAACTCAACTGATTTCATTCGCCTAAACTTGTAAATTTCTGTATTTCAAGTCTCTGATTGGCTATTCCTAATCCAATAGAATACCTTCTTTTAACTGAAGCTTTTTCTGGTTGTTGATTGCCTATTTTTAAACTGTCTCAAAATTTACATTATTGTTGCTCCAATAATGACTAGTAGCTTTTAAACTTTCAAATCCATTATTGCCTCAAGGTTACCTCATTGTTACCTCATTGTTAGCAACTTTTAACCTATTATTCTCACAGCTCCTACATTATTAAATTACGTAATATATTCACATAACAATATTACACATGGATACAATAATATAAACATATACAATGAATGTTACATACATTTTTACAAATTATTACATACACATATTGATTAAAGTCGGGCTGTTATTGAATTTATATATTATCTAATTAGACTGAAATCATTTTAGTATTAAAAATACTGCCTCACCTTTTTGACTTTGCAAATAATTTTTTTTTAAATTTCTAGTCAACTGATACACATAACTAAATAATTGAGGTTCAGAAGCCAGCTGATTATATTAAGAACAAGCATGAAAAATTGAGAGTAGTATCAGAGATAAAGGTTTACGAATTCACAATGTTTTAATAGTACATTTTATTATTTTCCTGCTTAATGAAATAATTTTTACGGATTCAACTACATAAGCTATCAATGCAAACAACCACTTGAAATAATTGTAATGATTTATGGAATAATTAATAAAAATTTTAGGAAAAACCAGAACTTTAAAAGTGGTAATTTAAGATGTAATTCCATGTGTTCAGACTACCTTGTTCCCTTAACCTTAGTATGTGTGCAGGGCAGAGGTCTGCACGGGCTCGGGCTGTAAATAAGGACGACCTATGCAATTTTCCATGTCAATATTTTTAAAAGATAGGGCATTTTAGTCAAAATCATTATTGCTACCTTTGAAAAATAAAATACAATAAATTTTCCATATGAAAGAAAAATTTTGACGAAAAAATCAATTAATTGCATTTGTTTGTGTCGGCGATGTTGAGGTTCTCCGAATAGCCCAATTATTGCAGCATGCATACATTCAGTGCAGTAGATTACTAATACCAAGATGTCAATAGTCCAACTGGGCCAGAGCCTACCCACCTTAACGCCCACTCGAACCGAGGCTCACATTCCCCAGGACGTATGACAACGCCCGGGACAGACGCCTGACGGGGTGCAGAGAGCCTACGGATTAGAGAGTGAGAGACCTGGATGGATGATCAGCCATCCGCCCAGGATGAGAGCGAGGAAGTGGATAAGAGAAGAATGATGGGAAAGGTGATGATGAAGCACCGGTGGAATGAAACATGGTGAGGTAAACCCGCCTAGACGCCACTATGTTAACCAAAACATCTCACAGGCTCGACCAAGACTAGTAGGAATAGTAGTAATAGTAAATAAGTACTCCTTTTGGCCAATTACTTTACAACACGGAAGCTGAAAGCGTCAACACCGTCCGCCCACACCCAGGACATCCAGGGCAAAATGCAGCATGTGGTTAATAAGGCAGTATGTCGTCAACATGCCTCTTTACATACGGATTCCAGCATCTCAGCCACCACTGTTTCTGTAAAGTGGTCCCTCAATTGGTCCCAAGGACCTGATTGCATCCTTTACCAGGACCCCCAGCAGGTGAAGAAATCCCCATGCCATTAGCGACAATGGAACCCGAATCCCTACGCACTGTAGACAGCAACGCTTCACGACCTGATGATGCTAATAGGAATTTCCGTCCATGCTGACTTCTAATACTGAGCTGTAATGCGTGTGTGTGTATATATATATATAAAGGTTGGACCATTAAGTTGACACTGTACAATATCTCCAAAACTTTGCGTTGTAGAAAGAAATGTCCTTGATAAAAGTTGCTCGATATTATGAGGGAAAGTTGATGCCATTAGCCGTATTTTATTTAAAGGACGTTGTGATGATCATTTTAGGGTCAATTTAAATTGCAATTAGTATCACGGAAGGTCAAAGCAACCAGTAACTTATTTTTATTTTATACTTTGTGTTCTACTATAGTAGGTAAGGGAAGTATTGTATTCCATCCAAAAATTACATATCAAAATTTCATCAGAAATCTGTGTTTTGAGGCCCCCTGGAGCCGGATAATTTTAGAAAAAGGTACATGTATTTTTGTGAACAGTGTAACTAAAACAAGAATGGTCGGTTAAACACCAAACTTGGTATTTAAGTTCAGCATCTTCCAGGGATGCAACATTAAGATTTTCAAGTAAATCCTCCCACCTCAAACTAACCTAACCATGGAAAATTTTTCGAAAATTTGGATTTTCTCAGCAATGGCTAACGATTTTGATTAAAGTACCATATATATTAAACGTAATTGTACGACAAATAAAATGTAGATCTTTTGGATTAGTCTGTGAAGTCCTGTTCATTCGGAAGGGCTGTTATACAGGGTGGGCCATTTAAGTTCAGTCTGTACAATATCTCCAAAAATAAGTGTTGTAGGAAGAAATGTCTTGAATAAAAGTTGCTTGATATTGTGGAGGAAAGTAAATGACATTAGTCATGTTTTGTTTGAAGGACGTTATGATGGTTATTTTAAGGTCAATTTCATTGTCTTAAATGGGAACCTACAATTAGAGTATTTAGGTATTTAGGTTCAATATCTTCCAAAAGATGCAACAAAAAAATTTTAAACAAAATTCCCCTACTCAAAACTATACTTTATATGCAATAGTTTTGAAAATTTTCATATTCAAAAAGTAGCTCTAAGGATTTGGATTAAAAAAATGTATATTAAACATATTTAAATGACAAATAAAATGTATATCTTGAATTTTCTCAGAATAGCATGTGAAGTTCTCTTCATTTGGAAGGAGGTTTGTATAATCTTGCATAACTGTTAAACGTTAAGCCATAGCCGAAAATGCATTCCACAAAAAATATAGGCCTATTTAAAACATACAATTTATTTAAAATAGGTTTTTTATGAGCCGTATCTTTGATGTCCTTTATTAAAGGTTAGAATTGTTTATTTCTTGGTCTTTCTGTTATAGTCCTTTCAACATTCAGTTGTTTCTCGCGTTTGCATGGAAACAGTATGGAATTTTAAGGCTAGTATATTTCGCTGTTCTTTTTGTATCTGTAGCAAAATGTGTAATGTAGATTTTTCTGTAAAGGTTTATTTGGATTAAAATGAAATAGATTAAAAAAATCTGATGTGTTACACTCACATGACTTTCTCTGTTCTTGTACAAACTATTTTTACAAACGCTTATTATCTATATACTTCATCTTAATCGAGATATGGAGATGTTAATCTTATTGCTAAGTTTCTTGTAGATACAAGGGGAATTGGTAGGCTTTAAGCGATAGTCTAATATTTTAAGAGCTGGTTGCTATGTGGTTCTCTTTCCATTACCAGGACAAAAACAAAGTGAATGACGAATTTCCATTTGAGAAAAAGTATAAGTGTTGGAAAATTTAAGGGAATAACAAGCAATATATCGAAAATGGTTCACTCAAAAAAAAATGTATACGACATAAATTGTGTATTTAATTGCGATCTACACTTTTTTGTGTAGTAAAATTTTGTCTATCTCTTATGGTTTACCAGTTATGCAAACGTGGTTTACAATGAGGAACACTGTTGGGGACATTCCAGAAAATTCAGGATATACATCTTATTTGTCATGAAAGTATTTTAAATATATGATAATTTAATCAAAACGGTAGAGCCATTTTTGAGAAGATTCAAATTTTTGAAAAATTATCCATGTAAAGGGTAATCTGGTGTGGGGGATTTTCTTGAAAACCTTCGTGTCGCATCTGTGGAAGATACTGAACCTAAATACCAAGTTTGGTGTTTATCCGACTGTTCCTTTCTGAGTTATGCTGCTCACAGCTACACACACACTGACATGTTTCCAAAAATACTTTTTTTGGATTCAGTAGGCCTCAAAACATGTATTTTCGGTGAAATGTCGCTATCGAATTTTTGGGTGGAATGCAATACTTCCCCTACTTACTATATGTAGTAGAGAAAGTAATAAGCTTGAGTAAGCATAATTTGTATACACACTAATAAGCGATAGAGAGTAGAGAAAGTAATGTGAATGTATCACATCAGATTTTGTTAGCATTTATGTTCGTAAATAATTATAGTACAACAGCGAAACTGTTTAAACGAAACGATGCATTGCAATTATTGACATGTGATTTCCGTATTTACGAAGTAGTGAATATGTAGAAAGTTTTATTACAGTTTGGAACATTTTTCTCAGCAGCACCTTCAAAGTAAGCCCCTTGAGTAGCAATAAACGTCTGCCAGCGTCCCTATAACTCTTTCAAAACAATCTTGTTTTCGGGTTTTGTCAATTTCCGCAGCAGAGCGTGCTGAAGTGAACGTGCGCCCCTTGAGGGGTTGCTGTATGTCACGCAAGAGAGCTAGAGAAGTTGCCTAAATAACCGTGGCATGTATTTGTGCCTAATGTGTATATGTCTGCAGAGCCATGTTACATCGTTTATACTACTAGAATGTGTGTACTTAATCATTTAAATACATAGAAAATTATGACAATTCTTATACATTTTCATATTCTTAATCTTTAATTGCGAGAGTAAAGAAAGAAAACGCAACTGCGAAGTCCTACTAGCAGGAAGAAACAAATAGAGACTATCTAAAGAGCGGACTAAGTCATTATACAAGGTTATTCTAAATTAATTACCGATAATAAAGCTAAATTATACACTGTTATCTTACGTAGTTTATTTTCATTTTCATTAAGTTTTATTTGCAATGTTTACAAATGTTCAATGCGACTCCCTTTTGTCACTCGGCAGATATCCCACCTGTACGACAGTTCATCCCAGATACGCGTAATCATGTCCGCATCTACCCGAGCTACCGCTACGTTAATTCGTTGACGAAGCTCATCGAGATTGATCGGCAGTGGAGGGTTGTACACGTTATCTTTAATGTAACCCCACAGACTAAAATCCAGCGGTGTTAAATCGGGAGATCGTGGAGGCCAAGCTATGTTCCCGCCACGTCCAATCCAAGCGGGAGTGGTGTGGGATAGGTACGTAGTGACCTTGTGGTGGTAATGAGGATGTGCTCCATCTTGTTGAAAAATGAAATTATCTCTCATATCTGCTTGCAGCTGTGGCATCAGGTAGTTTTCTAACATATCTAGATATGTGATGCCAGTCACAGTCTTCTCATAAAAAATAATGGTCCATACACTTTCACGGAGCTTAGCGCACAAAACACATTCAGTTTTGGTGAGTCACGTGTATGTTCCAGGCATTCTGTCGGTTTCTGTGTACCCCTTACATTGTGGCGATTAACTGTACCACTAAGGTGAAAAGTTGCCTCGTCACTGAACACAATCTTATTAAGAAAACTACCGTCTGCTTCCATCCTGTTCAGCATGTCCTCACAGAACTCATAACGTTTAAGCTTGTCATTAGCACTCAATGCCTGAACCAGTTGTAACTTGTACCCCTTGCACTGCAGTCGTCGTAAAATTCTCCATACCGTAGGTTGTGGAATGGTCAGCTCCAAACTTGCTCTAGTTGTAGACTTCTTTGGACTTCGTGCACAAGTTCTTCTCACGCCTGCTACAGGAGGGCGTCCCTGTCCTTTCTCTCGGTGTCCCACACAACCTGTTTCTACAAATCGACCATACCATGTTTTGATAGTTTTCATCTGCGGGGGAGTTTTTTGATACTTTTTACGAAAACGTCTTTGTGTGGTAATTTGCGATTTAGTTTCATGAAACCACAGACAACAATGCGCGCGCTCCGCACCGCTGTAAGACTCCATGGCGACTGCTTCCTTGGCTCCAGGCGAGTGCTTCACATTTTCCCCGCCAGACGAGCGAGCGAGTGCATGTAGCGAAGTCTGCCGACTATGTTTAAAACTTGATGATATGACATAGGGTTTGATGAACATCGGAATCAATTTCCGTCAACAGTACCTATTTTAGTAAAGCAAAGGGTTAAAATCACTAAAAATTGCACACCAGAAATTGCCAAAATGTAATATAAATTTCATTTATTTTAAAGCGTGATTACGACAGAAAGTAAGAATTTCTAACACAGTGCACACAAGCTAAAAATGCGATAATCTTCAGTGTGACAAGCTTTGGTTTCAATGGCAGTTACCTTTGTATTTGCACATGTTTAATAACTCGATTTGGTATGAAAGCTTTTACTTCTCATGTATTTTTACATGATTAATTTCTCATGGCGCTCGCATTATCTGTTCACAATACAAATCGTTATACTTCAATTTATCGCAATTCGTTGTAGAGTTAACCTATACGTTATACTGACAGCCTTCTGATTTCTTTGTTCTCAAACTTTATTCTTTTATCTAGGATAACTGAGGCTGTATTTTTTAACACTTAATTAATTTCAGTCAAATTATATAATACGTAAATTCAATAACACCCGCCTTAAAGCAATATGTATATGTAATAATTTGTAAAATCTATGTAGCAGTTATTGCATATGCTTATATTATTGTATACACGTTCAATAATGTTATGTGAATGCATTACGTAATTTAATAATGTAGGAGCTGTGAGAATAGTAAGTTAAAGGTTGCTAACAATGAGGTAACCTTGAGCAAATAATGAGTAAGAACGTTTAATAATGTTACTAGTTATTATTGGAGCAACAATAATATAATTTTAGTGACAGTTTAGAAAATAGCCAATCAACAACCAGAAAAAGCTTTAGTTAAATAAAGGTATTCTATTGAAGTAGGATTAGCGAATCAGAAACTGAAAAGGAGAAAATTTTACTAATTTAGAGTTCAGTTGCCTGCAGAAAGCGTTACTAACCAGACGCAAAAAGTGTCTTCAAGAAATATAATATGTATTCGTGTGAGACGAAAAGTAAGTTTACGTGTTAAAAAGTGTAATTAATTAATAAAAAGAATCTCGCAACTCTCTATATCGTGAAGTGTTATTTAAATCGTGTCAAGCATTAATAAAAGAAGTGAAGTAGAATTATAACCTGTGTAAGCCTACATTCTTTTGCACCACAACCTTGCCAAGACATCCATGTCTCTAAAAAATTATGCTGACGCAGCCGAGGCAAGCATTAAATATATAATATTTAAACAAACAGTTTAAATTACAAAGTTAATGTTTTTTAAACTTGGGGCAAAGGCCACCTGAAAGTACATTTGGGGCGAAGGCTACCGGAAAGCGAGTAGTATACGTGCGGTTGCAACTACTACAAGTTCGGCTCTCCAACAGTTGAAATATAATACAACTCCTTCAATACAAACTACTTCAAACTGACGCCCAAAGCGTTGTGCAAATAACGTAAAAAACCAACTTCTTCATAACCTACTTAGATTAAATGGCGGGAATTTTGAATTCAGAGGAAACTGAAATGGAAGTGAAATTGCAGAAGCAGCGGTAAGAATAACATTAGAAGTACTTACCTAAAACTACAGAAAGCAATATGGTATATCATTCAATCACTTCATTTGTTGAAGGCCTATGGCCTTCATTTCGCAAACATTCCTATTTTCAAATAAAATAATCTAGTATTTACCAACCATGCTGAGAATAATAAACTAAGTTAATAAAGAGATTTAAAACTGAATTTAATTGATTGAGTTTTTGCGTGAATTTTTTGACTCAAATTAATCAGATATATGCTAGGTTATGTATCTTACTTTTTATACCTACAATTTACAGTTTGCATATATGAAATATATTGAAATTTATATGCCAGACTTCAAATATTAACATTGTTTTTGTTTCTCTTTCAGTGAAGAAAGCGAGATATGTTGGAGCACAAGGTATGTACGCTTTGCTGGCCACTTTTTCTTTCTCCCATATCTCTACTATACAGTTGGTGCATATCAGATTTTCCGAAAAACCTGCAATGATGACGGTATTAAAATAACCAATAAGAGGTAAAGTCTGTGGTTTTAAAAGTAATTATCAAGAAAAGTCCAACAAATTTGCATTAAAATAAATGTACTTTGTAACACATTATCACCTGAATTGCATAAATTAATTTACATGTAAGTATAGGGTGTTTCAAAAGTAGGGATAACATAACCATAACCGGCTAGCAGATAATTTCATTATGTTGCTGGTTGGAGTCCAATGAATGCCAGCTGTTACTTCTAACAAAACGGTGACAACCTTAGTTATTTGTCAAATCACGAGACAATTACACAAGCTCCAATGAAATTGGTCCGCGAATTAATTCTTCAGTGTGCATCGAAATGTAGAATGAGACCGAAAAGTTCAATATCTTAGCCAGGATCTGAACCAGGGATCTTCCACTCCTTGTAGTTTACCGGGAAAAAAGCCAGTTAGTTGGGAGTTTAGTGCCGTGCCGGTATGTAATACGGTAATGGTGCGATGAACGGGCACCTGCAACCGGGTCTGTGGCAATATCACCTCCTGTCCGAAGTTGTTCTAGTTCGTAATGCTTACCTTTCTGCAGCCTCCGCGTAGACTCCGGATGTTCGACGTGGGCTGATTCTCTGCGTCTCTATCCTCGACTAGCTGTAGTAATTACTGAAATATGTAAGAGCAGGGACTTTACCTCGGTAAAGGACGTAGATCTCGGGTGTGGTAACGGAGAGAAATAGACGTGCTTCAGTTATAAAAAGAAGACACCACTGTTTTCTTTATTTCGTTATTTCTGTTAGTTCACAACACTGATATTGCCGCCGTTAAAACACTGTCCACTGCTGTTGAAACACGGCGCTGATATGACGCGAAGTTTATATACTTAACAAATCTCTTTACTTGTAGCGATTCTTATGTGTGTAGCGAAACCTGTCTTAATTCACTAACTTTTGGTGCAACATCTCTTAAGTATCCGGCAGCATCATTCTCTGCCTGTAGTTTCGAAGTAACTCCTCGATCTTTGGTCTTAACAGATCTATTTATAGTCGCGGGCTTCTTAGGCTACTTAATTTCCTATTGGTGCATTTTTCGCGCCACTCAACGCGTCTCACTATTTCATATCGATCTACTTGGATCTCATTGGTCCTATTTCACCCCCTCTTGCTCAATTTTAACATGAAATCGCGGCTTTCCCTAATTTTACCGTTAAGCTCGTTGTCTCATTCACTCCGCTCATGGCGAATTACCGTACAAAAGGACAATAGCTCTACACCCTCGCTGTACGAACAATACTTTTGCTACCAGAGAGACATCGTAAAACTCACTTGCTGCCTTCGGAGACACTTTTCCTGCATCTAAGATATCTGGTCGTGGACAGTATTTTAACATAGCGCTTAAATTATTTACATTAAACAATTTATTACTCCTCTAATATTAGTAACCTAAATACAAAAATATCATTAAATCACCCTTCTTAAGCTACACAGTCAGTAAAAAGAAAGACAGTTGTACATAGCATAATTTAATTTCACTAAAAGTAATTACCCAAATTATTAATAATTCTATAGCTCGGGCTCGGCCTAGAGTTGCCCTTTCAGGGCAGAGCACCGCGAGTAGGCCCCAACGACCTTTTTTGCTCCTAAGTGCTCCTGGGAGGGAGGAATGAGAGGAGAGACCCGAAGGGCGACCAGATCTGGATGACGATTGGCGTAGCATGGACGAGGTCCCTATCATTTCCAGATCGAACGCATCGAACGCCCGGATCCACCCACA
Source organism: Deroplatys truncata (assembly GCA_030765065.1). Classification (NCBI taxonomy): domain Eukaryota; kingdom Metazoa; phylum Arthropoda; class Insecta; order Mantodea; family Mantidae; genus Deroplatys; species Deroplatys truncata. The sequence continues at coordinate 232,591,314 of CM060976.1, read as the reverse complement.
AGCCTCCAGATCCCCGGCGGTCCCCCGGTGAGGTCGCCTGGTCTTACAACCCTGAAACAGATGGCAATGAAGGAGATGATCTGCACAGAAAATGGTAAGTCATGGTAGAAGAGGAACCACTCCAGCATTCGCCTATCGACCCGGAGAAACCACGAAAAAATTCATGGGTCAGAGTCGGCGGTCGCCGGGGATAGAACCCTGGACTTGCCGGCTGTGGGTCATACACATGACCGCCTCCTCGCTCGGTTGTTGCTGCGATAACTCGGTTAGAGCGACCGCACGGAAACTGGAAGATCCGCGGTTCAAATCTCGGCTAAGGCATTGAACCGCAGAACCGTGTATACTTCAATCAAATTTTAAAGTGAACAGAAAGAAGCATACCCTAAAATTATTCAACATATAAACTGTTGATGAAGTAATGTACAGTTTCTGACGCAGAGATCTCTACCTTAACTCTGTTGACTATAGCAGGTGTTCAAAATACAGCCCAAGCTACGATCCCAAAACTTTACAGTTGAGATACCAACATTTTAAGGCGGTGGATCTCATAAGGAATACCTGTCTTATAAACAGTTAATTGGATCTTTTTTACTTTCTCTACTACGTATAGTAAGTAGATAAGTATTGTATTCCACCCAAAAATTCGATACCGAGATTACGCTGGAAATATGTTTTGAGGCCCCCTGAATCCCAACAAAATTTTTTGGAAACATGTCCGTGTGTGTCTATGAACAGCATAACTCAGAAACGAACAGTCGGATAAACACCAAACTTGGTATTTAGGTTCAGTATGTTCCAGAGATGCGACACGAAGGTTTCCAAGAAAATCCTCCCACCCCAGATTACCCTTTACATGGAACACTTTTTGAAAATTTTAGTTTTCTCAAAAATGGCTCTAACAACTTTGATTAAAATATCATATGTTTAATATATTTTATGACAAATAAAATGTATATCTTGAATTTTCAGGGAATGTCTCCAAAAGAATTTTTCATTGTGAACGACTTTTGCATAACTGGTAAACCATAAGAGATAGACAGAATTTTACTAGTCAAAAAATGTAGATCGCGTTAAAATACACAATTTATGTCATATACATTTTTTTATTGAGTGAACCGTTTTCGAGATATTGCTTGTTAGTCCCTTAAATTTTCCAATACTTATATGCAAAGAGAATGGAATGCGCCACATAGCAACCAGTTCTTAAAAAATATTTGACTATCGCTTAAAGCCTACCATATTCCCCTTGCACCTACAAGAAAATTAGCAATAAGATTAACATCTCGATTAACATGAAGCATATGGAGGATAAGCGTTTGTAAAAATAGTTTGTACAAGAGTAGAGAAAGTAATGTGAGTGTAACACATCAGATTTTTGGATCTTGTGCGATTATCTCGTGATTAATAAATAAAATAAAATTGTTACTGCTTTTATTAAAATTGTCACGTACTTATCGGATCCCAACCACCAACCAAATCACATTCTCTCGTAACCAGTTAATTTCCGCAACCATTAATACTAGAACGTTTCAACTTTTCATTATTTTACTTCTCATGCCTACAGTTTGGGCCATCACTTTTAAAACAATCTGTATATGGCCCAAATGCATACGCTTTCTTATATTTTCCGATTTCTAACAATAGAATGACTGATAGGTCAACTTATACACCAAATCTGAAGAAAAACTTTGGACTGGTGTTACAAAGTCGCAATCTTACGTCATGATGTCCAGCATCGCCAACCGGAATCAGAATCCTTGCAATGTAAAATTTTGAACTGGTGCTACATCATAAACCATTACGTCATTTCTTTGCTCTCCGCAATGGCGGCTGAAGGCTCTTGCTTTTCGATGATTAAAAGTACGGAACCCCTTTGTGTTTGTATTTGCTAAAAATATACAGTTACTTTATTACTTTCTCTACTACGTATAGTAAGTAGGAGAAGTATTGTATTCCACCCAAAAATTCGATACCGAGATTTCACCGGAAATACACGTTTTGAGACCCCCTGAATCCAAAAAAAACATTTTTGGAAACATGTCCGTGTGTGTGTCTGTGTGTGTGTGTGTGTCTGTCTGTGTGTGTGTCTTTGAACAGCATAACTCAAAATCGAAGAGTCGGATAAACACCAAACTTGGTATTTAGGTTCAGTATCTTCCAGGGATGCGACAGGAAGGTTTTCAAGAAAATCCCCCCACCCCAGACTACCCTTTACATGGAACATTTTTCGAAAATTTTAATTTTCTCAAAAATGGCTCTAACAACTTTGATTAAAATATCATATGTTTAATATATTTTATGACGAATAAAATGTATATCTTGAATTTTCAGGGAATGTCTCCAAAAGCATTTTTCATTTTGCATAACTGGTAAACCATAAGAGATAGACAGAATTTTACTAGTCAAAAAATGTAGATCGCGTTAAAATACACAGTTTATGTCATATACATTTTTTTATTGAGTGAACCGTTTTCGAGATATTACTTGTTAGTCCCTTAAATTTTCTAATACTTATATGCAAAGAGAATGGAATGCGCCACATAGCAACCAGTTCTTAAAAAATATTTGACTATCGCTTAAAGCCTACCATATTCCCCTTGCACCTACAAGAAAATTAGCAATAAGATTAACATCTCGATTAACATGAAGCATATGGAGGATAGGCGTTTGTAAAAATAGTTTGTACAAGAGTAGAGAAAGTAATGTGAGTGTAACACATCAGATTTTTGGATCTTGTGCGATTATCTCGTGATTAATAAATAAAATAAAATTGTTACTGCTTTTATTAAAATTGTCACGTACTTATCGGATCCCAACCACCAACCAAATCACATTCTCTCGTAACCAGTTAATTTCCGCAACCATTAATACTAGAACGTTTCAACTTTTCATTATTTTACTTCTCATGCCTACAGTTTGGGCCATCACTTTTAAAACAATCTGTATATGGCCCAAATGCATACGCTTTCTTATATTTTCCGATTTCTAACAATAGAATGACTGATAGGTCAACTTATACACCAAATCTGAAGAAAAACTTTGGACTGGTGTTACAAAGTCGCAATCTTACGTCATGATGTCCAGCATCGCCAACCGGAATCAGAATCCTTGCAATGTAAAATTTTGAACTGGTGCTACATCATAAACCATTACGTCATTTCTTTGCTCTCCGCAATGGCGGCTGAAGGCTCTTGCTTTTCGATGATTAAAAGTACGGAACCCCTTTGTGTTTGTATTTGCTAAAAATATACAGTTACTTTATTACTTTCTCTACTACGTATAGTAAGTAGGAGAAGTATTGTATTCCACCCAAAAATTCGATACCGAGATTTCACCGGAAATACACGTTTTGAGACCCCCTGAATCCAAAAAAAACATTTTTGAAAACATGTCCGTGTGTGTGTCTGTGTGTGTGTGTGTGTCTGTCTGTGTGTGTGTCTTTGAACAGCATAACTCAAAATCGAAGAGTCGGATAAACACCAAACTTGGTATTTAGGTTCAGTATCTTCCAGGGATGCGACAGGAAGGTTTTCAAGAAAATCCCCCCACCCCAGACTACCCTTTACATGGAACATTTTTCGAAAATTTTAATTTTCTCAAAAATGGCTCTAACAACTTTGATTAAAATATCATATGTTTAATATATTTTATGACAAATAAAATGTATATCTTGAATTTTCAGGGAATGTCTCCAAAAGCATTTTTCATTTTGCATAACTGGTAAACCATAAGAGATAGACAGAATTTTACTAGTCAAAAAATGTAGATCGCGTTAAAATACACAGTTTATGTCATATACATTTTTTTATTGAGTGAACCGTTTTCGAGATATTACTTGTTAGTCCCTTAAATTTTCTAATACTTATATGCAAAGAGAATGGAATGCGCCACATAGCAACCAGTTCTTAAAAAATATTTGACTATCGCTTAAAGCCTACCATATTCCCCTTGCACCTACAAGAAAATTAGCAATAAGATTAACATCTCGATTAACATGAAGCATATGGAGGATAGGCGTTTGTAAAAATAGTTTGTACAAGAGTAGAGAAAGTCATGTGAGTGTAACACATCAGATTTTTGGATCTTGTGCGATTATCTCGTGATTAATAAATAAAATAAAATTGTTACTGCTTTTATTAAAATTGTCACGTACTTATCGGATCCCAACCACCAACCAAATCACATTCTCTCGTCACCAGTTAATTTCTGCAACCATAAATACTAGAACGTTTCAACTTTTCATTATTTTACTTCTCATGCCTACAGTTTGGGCCATCACTTTTGAAACAATCTGTATATGGCCCAAATGCATACGCTTTCTTATATTTTCCGATTTCTAACAATAGAATGACTGATAGGTCAACTTATACACCAAATCTTAAGAAAAACTTTGGACCGGTGTTACAAAGTCGCAATCTTACGTCATGATGTCCAGCATCGCCAACCGGAATCAGAATCCTTGCAATGTAAAATTTTGAACTGGTGATACATCATAAACAATACGTCATTTCTTTGCTCTCCGCAATGGCGGCTGAAGGCTCTTGCTTTTCGATGATTAAAAGTACGGAACCCCATTGTGTTTGTATTTGCTAAAAATATACAGTTACTTTATTACTTTCTCTACTACGTATAGTAAGTAGGGGAAGTATTGCATTCCACCCAAAAATTCGGTACCGAGATTGCACCGGAAATACACGTTTTGAGACCCCCTGAATCAAAAAAAAACATTTTTGGAAACATGTCCGTGTGTGTGTGTGTCTGTGAACAGCATAACTCAGAAACGAACAATCGGATAAGCACCAAACTTGGTATTTAGGTTCAGTATCTTCCAGAGATGCGACACGAATGTTTTCAAGAAGATCCCCCCACCCCAGACTACCCTTTACATGGAAGATTATTCGAAAATTTTAATTTTCTCAAAAATGGCTCTAACGATTTTGATGAAAATATCATATGTTTAGGGTAATGTCATGAGAAATGAAATGTATATCTCGAATTTTCTGGGAATGTCTCCAAAAGTATTCTTCGTTGTGAACGACATTTGCATAACTGGTAAACCATAAGAGATAGACAAAATTTTACTACACAAAAAATGTAGATCGCGTTAAAATACACAACTTATGTCATATACATTTCTTTTGTTGAGTGAACCGTTTTCGAGATATTGCTTGTTATTTCCTTAAATTTTCCAATACTTATTACTTTCTCTACTACGTATAGTAAGTAGGGGAAGTATTGCATTCCACCCAAAAATTCGATACCGAGATTTCACCGGAAATACATGTTTTGAGACCTCCTGAATCCAAAAAAAGCATTTTTGGAAACATGTCCGTGTGTGTGTCTGTGTGTGTGTGTGTCTGTGTGTGTGTCTGTGTGTGTGTGTGTGTGTGTCTGTGTGTCTGTGAACAGCATAACTCAAAAACGAACAGTCGGATAAGCACCAAACTTGGTATTTAGGTTCAGTATCTTCCAGAGATGCGACACGAAGGTTTTCAAGAAAATCCCCCCACCCCAGACTACCCTTTACATGGAAGATTTTTCGAAAATTTTAATTTTCTCAAAAATGGCTCTAACGATTTTGATTAAAATATCATATGTTTAAGATAATGTCATGAGAAATGAAATGTATATCTCGAATTTTCTGGAAATGTCTCCAAAAGTATTCTTCATTGTGAACGACTTTTGCATAACTGGTAAACCATAAGAGATAGACAAAATTTTACTACACAAAAAATGTAGATCTCGTTAAAATACACAACTTATGTCATATACATTTCTTTTGTTGAGTGAACCGTTTTCGAGATATTGCTTGTTATTCCCTTAAATTTTCCAATACTTATACTTTTTCTCAAATTTGTTATTCATTTTTTTATGTCCTGGACTTGCAAAGAGAATGGAATGCGCCGCATAGCAACCAGCGTTAAAATATTTGACCATCGCTTAAAAGCTACCATATTACCCTTGCATCTACAAGAAAATTAGCAATAAGATTGACATCTCGATATCTCGATTAACATAAAGCATATGGAGAATAGGCGTTTGTAAAAATAGATTGTACAAGAGTAGAGAAAGTCATGTGAGTGTAACACATCAGATTTTACTTTTTCTCAAATTCGTTATTCATTTTGTTTATGTCCTGGACAGGCAAAGAGAATGGAATGCGTCACATAGCAACCAGCGTTAAAATATTTGACTATCGCTTAAAAGCTACCATATTTTCCTTGCATCTACAAGAAAATTACCAATAAGATTGACATCTCGATATCTCGATTAACATGAAGCATATGGAGAATAGGCGTTTGTAAAATTAGATTGTACAAGAGTAGAGAAAGTCATGTGAGTTTAGCACATCAGATTTTTTTTTGTAGAATTTGTATCACTCACACTGCGGCCTCGATTCGCACATTTTCATTCGTGAAATAAAACGAGACTTTTAACTCCTTTATAATGAATAACTATTAAGATAAAGGTAATTATTAATATAGAATTAGAGAGTAGAATTTCAGACTTAGGACATGTATGTTAGAAAGTTAACTTAGACTTGAAAAATCCAATGCCATTCTTCAAATATAATTAAGAATTTGTGCACCTATTGCTTTCTGGTTTAATTGTTTTTATTTTCTTTCTATCTTGTAAATTGCATATGATTTATTCTTTTTTACTTCGAGACCGTCCAATTTGATGTAAGAGATTTGGCTCATTGCATGTTTCTAAAATATTAAAATTAATCCTTATGTTTTTTAAACCTTTCATATATTTTATTTTCTACACTGGTTGTCGTAGGATGTGAAGAAAGTTCTGGATTCCACCGAAAACTTAAGACATCGAGATTTCACCAGGAATAAACTTTTTGAGTACCCCTGAATAAAAACAAAGCATGTTACAAAAATGTCCGCACGCCTCAGTGTGAACAACATAACTCCCAAACGAAATGCGCCACAAATACCAAACTTGATGCAACTGCAAGAAAAATCCCTAATATTAAACCACTCTTTGCATGAAACATTTTATCGTTATTTATTATTTTCTGAAAAATAGCTAACAACTTTAGTTAAAATACCATAGACTGCCTCTGTGGTCTGGTAGTTAGTACACGTAGCCTCCTAATCCGGAAGTCCCTGGTTCGATTCTCGGTTGGAGGGTGAGAATTTTTCTTTATCAGCATTATCCTCTATCCTCCTTAGAGTCTAGAAGGGTGAACGAAAAGAGAACCCAAAGACAAATACAAACAGTAAACGAGCGAACACCATTGCTGATGAGCAGTTTGTTCAAAGCCCACGGTGTGACCTAGATGTTAAAGACAGCACATAAATAGAACAAACAGACAAAAAGCAACAACATATTACTTTCTCTACTACGTATAGTAAGTAGGGGAAGTATTGCATTCCACCTAAAAATTCGATACCGAGATTTCACCAGAAATACATGCTTTGAGGCCTCCTGAATCCAAAAAAAGTATTTCTGGAAACATGTCCGTGTGTGTCTGTGAACAGCATAACTTAAGATACTTTTATGACAAATGAAATGTATATCTCGAATTTTCTGGGAATGTCTTCAAAAGTATTCTTCATTGTGAACGACTTTTGCATAAATGGTAAACCATATGATATAGACAAAATTTTCCTACACAAAAAATGTAGATCGCGTTAAAATACACAATTTATGTCATATACCATTTTTTTTGTTGAGTCAACCATTTTCGAGATATTGCTTGTTATTCCTTTAAATTTTCGAATGCTTATAATTTTTTCAAATGGAAATTCGTTATTAATTTTTTTGTCCTGGTAATGCAAAGAGAATGGAATACTTCACATAGCAACCAGCTCTTAAAATATTTGACTATCGCTTAAAGCCTACCAATTCCCCTTGCATCTACAAGAAAATTAGCAATAAGATTAACATCTCGATTAACATGAAGCATATGGAGAATAAGCGTTTGTAAAAATAGTTTGTACAAGGGTATAGAAGGTCATGTGAGTGTAACACATTAGATTTTTAATAGGCTTGTTTTTATTGTTTCATTAAGTGTATAGTTCCCTTTAACTTCTATAATCATAGCGTGGGCTCTGTCTTTAGAAACAATTAACTGAGTGTAGGTTATTCAACGGCATTTTCTGGGCTAAGCATGTGGTTACATAATTAAACCCATTTATTTGATGTTCCTTGTAAGTTTGGGAAGTACAGATATTAAACAAAAATACTTGCAGTTTTTGTAAAGAATAATCACATAAATATTAACTAAAGCTTCTCGTTTTGGTTTGTGATATTAAACCTTTGCCTGTTTTCTCTTACTTATTCATTCATTCATTCATTATCTGTTTACCCTCCTCTTATGTAGGACTTACACCCCCCAGGACTTACAAGCGGGTGCCTGGGGTCAGAGGCCCGTCGAGGAGCAAACACTCATGGATCAGACAGAGCATCCAGGATGGGTGATCAGCCCGATGCCTGGTGTGGGATGAAGGAAGTAGATGAAACGAAATGTTGGTGAAATGGATGAAAGGAAAGGTGATGATGGAGCAGTTGGTGGAATGAATGGCGGGGGAAACCGGAGAACCCAGAGAAAACCCGCCCAGACGCCGCTTCGTCCACCACAAATCCCACATGCAGGTCCCTGGGATCGAACCCGGTCCGCCTCGGTTTTTTCTCTTACTTATGACTAACATAATTTATATTCTCGCTTGGTTATTGCTTGAAATGGGATTCTCTTTTAAGTGCTTTTCACTACCTGTATTCCCCTCTGTCGCCCTAGGGGGAAGTATTGTATTCCACCTAAAAATTTGACAGAGAGATTTCACCGGAAATACATGTTTTGTGGTCGCTGGATCCAAATAAAACAGCAACATTTTTGAGTTATGCTGTTCACAAACACACACAAGGAGGTTTTTCTAAAAATGCTTTATTTGGACTCAGGGGGCTCAAAACAGGTATTTCCCTTGAAATCTCGGTATCAAGGTTTTGGATAGAACACAATACCTTCTCTATCTGCTATGTACGTGGTAGAGAAAGTAATAGACTTTTTAAGATCAGTGTATAGAAGAGATATGCGCATAGCGGGTAGAGAAAGCGGTGCGTTACATGCTCCCTGATATGTGCAGACAGAACGGCAGCATGTATATGGACGAAACAAAACAGTCAGCGACTGGAATCCATTACTGTTTGATTGTTAAAGATAGCAGACGCACATAACGGCGTGTTAATGACGCTGATATCCCGCTAACGGCTAAAGTAAAACCCATGCTGCGGCTGGCGCAGGGAATTGAAATTTGGGGCGGCTGGGGGAGGGGTCGCAATGAGCCCCGGAGCACGTTCGCAACGCCAGCTGCAGTTTTCACGGTCATCCACGTGGAGCTGCCGCGCCGCATCGGGAACGCTTTTTGTGTAAACGCGCCAATTTCTGGTCTAAACATGTGGTTACATCGTTAAACCCATTTATTTGATGTTCCTTGTAAATTTGAGAACTATAGGTATTGAACAAAAAAATCTGATGTGTTACACTCACATGACTTTCTCTACTCTTGTACAATCTAATTTTACAAACGCCTATTCTCCATATGCTTCATATTAATCGGGATATCGAGATGTCAATCTTATTGATAATTTTCTTGTAGATGCAAGGGGAATATGGCAGCTTTTAAGCGATAGTCAAATATTTTAACGCTGTTTGCTATGTGGCGCATTCCATTCTCTTTGCATGTCCAGGACATAAAAAAATGAATAACGAATTTGAGAAAAAGTATAAGTATTGGAAAATTTAAGGGAATAACAAGCAATATCTTGAAAACGGTTCACTCAACAAAAGAAATGTATATGACATATGTTGTGTATTTTAACGCGATCTACATTTTTTGTGTAGTAAAATTTTGTCTATCTCTTATGGTTTACCAGTTATGCAAAAGTCGTTCACAATGAAGAATACTTTTGGAGACATTCCCAGAAAATTTGAGATATACATTTCATTTCTCATGACATTACCTTAAACATATGATATTTTCATCAAAATCGTTAGAGCCATTTTTGAGAAAATTAAAATGTTCGAAAAATGTTCCATGTAAAGGGTAGTCTGGGGTGGGGGGATTTTCTTGAAAACCTTCGTGACGCATCTCTGGAAGATACTGAACCTAAATACCAAGTTTGGTGTTTATCCGAGTGTTCGTTTTTGAGTTATGCTGTTCACAGACACACACACACACAGACACACACACATACACACAGACACAGACACACACACGGACATGTTTCCAAAAATGCTTTTTTGGATTCAGGAGGTCTCAAAACATGTATTTCCGGTGAAATCTCGGTATCGAATTTTTGGCTGGAATGCAATACTTCCCCTACTTACTATACGTAGTAGAGAAAGTAAAAATCTGATATGTTGCACTCACATGACTTTCTCTACTCTTGTACAAACTATTTTTACAAACTCTTATTCTCCATCTATTTCATATTAATCGAGATAAACATTTGCAGAAACGATCTTTTGACATGAAAAGAGAATTACATTTTACACAGAGCGACCAGTTCTAAAAATATTTGACTATCGCTTAAGGTGTATTATGTTCCCTTTGTTTTGTATTTGCAAGGGCAATATAGAAATACAGTAGCCTTTAAGCATAGACATATCTCTTAATGGCTGGTTGCTTCTGCAGCGCCATTCCCTTTGCCACAGATTAATACTCTCTGCGTATACAAGACAAAAAATGAACAACGAATTCCCATTCGAGAAAATAAGTATTGAAGAATTTAAGGGAATAACAAGCAATATCTCGAAAATGGTTCACTCAACAAAAAAAAAAACGTATATGACCTAAATTCTGTATTTTTTACGCGATCTACATTTTTTGTGTAGTAAAACTTTGTCTATCTCTTATGGCTTACCAGTTATGCAAAAGTCGTTCGTAATTAAGAATACTTTTGGAAACATTCCCAGAAAGTTCGAGATATACATTTTATTTGCCATGAAAATATCTTAAACATATGATATTTTAATAAAATCGTTAGAGCCATTTTTGAGAAAATTAAAATTTTGGAAAAATGTTCCATGTAAAGGGTAATCTGGGGTAAGGGGATTTTCTTGAAAACCTTCGTGTCGTATCTCTGGAAGATACTGAACCTAAATATCAAGTTTGGTGTTTATCCGACTGTTCGTTTCATAGTTATGCTGTTCACAGACACACATTATCAGACACACACACACGGACATGCTTCCAAAAATGCTTTTTTTGAATTCAGGGGGCCTCAAAACATATATTTCCGGTGAAATCTCGGTATCAAATTTTTGGGTGGAATACAATACTTCCCCTACGTACTATACGTAGTAGAGAAAGTAAAAATTATATTTTTTGGGAGGAATAATCACGTAAATACTAACTAATCCTTCTTGCTTTAGTTTGTGCTATTAACCCTTTGGCTATTTTCTCTTATTTAAGACTAACATATTTTATATCTCCACTCGCGTTATTGCGTGAAACGAGATTCTCTTGTCAGTGTCTTTTCACTACCAGTATTCCCCTCTGTCGTCCTTCCTCTTGGTAACTACTTTCTTGTCGTCCTCCGCGGTGTAGTCGTTACCATGCTAGCCTCTCGTCCCCGAGTCCTTTGGTTCAAACCCGGCGGAGGGTGATGAATTTTTTCGGGCGTAGAAATCCTTAGAATGGCTTCCTTCGGAAGGAAAGTAAAGCCGGTGGTCCCGTGTCTTAGATTTACGGCACGTAAAGAAACCTCAATCCTGATAAAGAGACCTCTGAGAAAAATTACCGGTCTTTCACGCTCAATATAGAAAGGGGCGCTAAGGACCGCAGCAGTTAAAGAACGTCCATAAATGAAACTCAATTAATTCCTTTCTCTACCACGCATAGTAAGTAGGGGAAGTATTGTATTCCACCCAAAAATTCGATACCAAGATTTCACCGGAAATATATGTTTTGAGGCTCCCTGAATTCCCCCCCCCCCAAAAAAAAATTTTGTGCTGTGTGTGTGTCTGTGAACAGCATAACTCAGTCGGATAAACACCAAACTTGGTATTTAGGTTCAGTATCTTTCAGAGATGCAAAACGAAGAATTTCAAGAAAATCCCACCACCCCAGATTACCCTTTACATGGAACATTTTTCGAAAATTTTAATTTTCTCAAAAATGGCTCAAACGATTTTGATTAAAATATCATATATTTAAGATACTTTCATGACAAATAAAATGTATATCTTGAATTTTCTGGGAATGTCTCTAATAGTATTCTTCATTGTGAACGACTTTTGCATAACTGGTAAACCATAAGACATAGACAAAAGTTTACTACCCAAAAATGTAGATCGCGCTAAAATACACAATTTATATCCTATACATTTTTTTATTGAGTGAACCATTTTCGAGATATTGCTTGTTATTACCTTAAATTTTCCAATACTTATACTTTTTCTCAAATGGGAATTTTTATTTATTTTTTTAAGTCCTGGACATACAAAGAGAATGGAATACTCCACATATCAACCAGCTCTTAAAATATTTGACTATCGTTTAAATACTACCACATTCTCCTTGCATCTAAGAAAATTAGCAATAAGATTAACATCTCGATTAACATGAAGTAGATGGAGAATAAGCGTTTGTAGAAATAGTTTGTACAAGAGTATAGAAAATCATGTGAGTGTAACACATCAGATTTTTTTGTAACTACTTTACGGGTACGTCTATGAGTACTAGTGTGTTTACAAGGCTGCGTATATTCTTGTAGTAGTTATAATGGAGAACAAGGCCAAATCACAAAAGTCTCTCAGGAAAACAATTCATATAAGAGATTTCAAACAGTCAGATGTTTCAAAGTGTTTCAGCACGAATATTTGTAACCAATATACACTTTATTGATTTGTGGTTCTCAAATAAAGTATGACTAAAGCTCGTGATAATGCCACGTTTACTGTAGCACTCTTAGCTCAGTGGTAGAGAGATTACTGTTCCTGAGGTTACAGTTTCAAATCTTCGTGGAGCTACTCAACGTTTGCCCCTTTCATTTTACATACAGGAGTAAAAATACATCATGATTACCTCATTATTTTTAGTTCCATTTATATCCCGCCATTAACTACATTGGTCTTATTGGAACCTTTCTTTGGAACTTATTGCCTATTGGCAATGGTGTTAACTCGTATTCTCTTGTAGGGGTTACTTGCACTTTATGGGTTTTAATCATTAGATCCACACACACACACACACACACATTTACACTCTCATTCATACTTCCAGACTCTGGGATGGATAGGCAATAATCTTGGTTAGAGAAAAATTCCCACCCCTCCAGCCCGGAATCGAACCCGGGTCCCCTCTCAGAACAGGTAGGTGCGCTACTGACAGAGCTACGGTAAATGCGATGTCAGCACTTGCATTTCGCATCGTCTGTAAAATGCACGGTTGCCTAGTTACCAATCCGCAGGATGAGAAGACTCACACGGTATAAGCATTGCCCAATGTTTGTTTTTGAATTGGTTTATAGCTTGGAAAACGTTACACATAATGATATAAAGAGTAAGCGGCCATTCACAATGAAACATAGACATGAGTACAACGTAAGCATGTTAATGCAAGTGTCACATCGGCTGACGACATAAACATGGCTATAAATTTATAACGTAAACACAGAAGTTTTAAGCTCCAAGCTTCCAGACTTTATCTATGTAAAACATAGGAAACTAGCCAATCAAGGAGCGATGGTCAGCACTGATCACTGAGGCAGTGTTTTTAACACTTAAATGATTTTAGTCTAATTATATAATATATAAATTCAATAATATACCGCCTTAAAGCAATATGTGTATGCAGCAATATATAAAAAGTGCATATTATAGTCGTTATATATGTTTATATTATTGTATACTATTGTATACATGTTCAATAATGTTATGTGAATGTATTACATAATTTAGTAATGTAGGAGCTGTGAGAATAATAGGTTAAAAGTTGCTAACAATGAGGTAACCTTGAGGCAATAATGAATTTGAAGGTTTAACAATACTACTTGTGATTCTTGAAAGCAATAATGTAATTTTAGTGACAGTTTATAAAATAGCCAATCAACAACCAGAAAAAGCTTTAGTTAAATGAAGGTATTCTATTGGAGTAGGATTAGCCAATCAGAGACTTGAAATACAGAAATTTACAGGTTTAGGCTCTCTCTCTCTATATCAGTGAAGTGTTATATAAATCCTATCAAGCATTAATAAAAGGAGTAAAGTAAAATTATAATCTGTGTAAGCCTACATTCTTAGTCGCAACACAACCCTGCTAAGAGAAACGTGTCTCTTAACAATAATACTGACGCAGCCGAGGCAAACATAAATATGTAATACTTAAATAAACAGTCAAATTACAAAGTTAATATTTTTAAAAATTGGGGCAAAGGCAACCGGGTACCATACATGCGGTTGCAACTAATTCAAGTGTTCGGCTCCCCAAGAGTTGAACTATATTACAACTCCTTCAATACAAACTACTTCAAATTGACTCCCAAAGCGTGGTGCAAATAACGTAACAAACCATCTTCTCATCACTGAACAAGATATTAGTAAAAGGACTGAAACTAATGTGTAAAACTTGCTAAGGAATGTTAAAACGGAAATCAATGGAATGGAAGGAGAAATCTGATACATTATATATTTATGCATGCATTGTGTATCACAGTTGTTAATCCGTTATTGTTTCAAAAAACTTTTTGTGTCATCAAATTTGTCCAAATGTAATACAAAAAGAATTCAAGCCATAATTTGTTTTTAGACAGCATGGCCTAAAAGTAGAACTTGTAACGCCCATACGAGGCTAAAATCTTTAGATTATCCCACTGGGGTGATTATCTTCATGGTGACCAACTTTAGTTTCAAGTCCAATCACATGGTAATTACCCTTTGTATTTGCACATGTTTAACAACTCGACTTGGTTTGATTAGGTTTTACTTTTCATTATGTCTTTTTACATGAATAATTTCTCATGGCGCTCGCATTATCTGTTCACAATACAAATCGTCATACTTCAATTTATCGCAATTTGTTGTAGAGTTAACCCATACGTTATATTGGCAGGTTTCTTTGATTTAAAACGCTATTATTTTGTCGAACCTACATAAAGATTAAATGGCGGAAATTATGAATTCAGAAGAAACTGAAATGAAGTGAAATTACAGAATGAAGAAGGTATTTTGTTGTCGTCGTTTATTTATTTAGCTCCACGTATGGACGCCAATTTGAAGTAAAATTGTTCTTTACGTTGTTTGCTGCTACGTATGAAAAGACGATTTGAAGTAGGAGATGTATTATATTTCAAATCTTGGGGAGCCGAACATGAAGTTGTTGCAACCGCACGTATAGTACCCGGTTTCCGGTCGCCTTCGCCCCAAGTTTAAAAATATTAGTTTTGTAATTTGACTGTTTCTTTAGATATTATATATTTATGTTTGCCTCGGCTGCTCAGTATTATTGTTAGAGACATGGAAGTCTTGGTAGGACGTGGTGCAAGTGAAGAATGTAGACTTCCGCAGATTTTAAGTTTTAATTCACTCCTTTTTATTAATCCTTGATACAAATTAAATAACACTTTACTGATATCGAGAGCTGTGAGATTCGTTTATTTAATACTTGCACTTACTATTTTCCTCTCACACGAATACGTAATTAATTTCTCGAGGACACATCTCGCGTCTGGTTATAAGGACTGTTTGGAGGCAACTGAATTGATTTCAACCGTCTAAACTTGTACATTTCTATATTTCAAGTTTCTGATTCGCTATTCCTAATCCAATAGAATACCATCATTTAACTAAAGCTTTTGATGGTTGTTGATTGGCTATTTTATAAACTGTCACTAAAATTACATTATTGTTACTCCAATAATCAGAAGTATTATTTAAACTCTCAAACTCATTTTTGCGTCAAGGTTACCTCATTGTTACCTCATTGTTAGCAACTTTAAACCTATTATTCTCACAGCTCCTGCATTATTAAAGTACGTAATGCATTCACATAACATTATTGAATATGTTTGCAATAATATAAGCATATGCAATGACTGTTACATACGTTTTACAAATTATTACATACACATATTGCTTTAAGGCGGGCTGTTATTCAAATATATATTTATGTAATTTTTTTTAAAATCTTTAAGTGTTAAAAATACTGCCTCAAGAAGCAGCAGAAAGAATAACACTAGAAGTATTTACCCAAAAAATTCAGAAAGCAATATGATATAACATTTAATCGCTTCATTGACTACAATTAGGGTCCCTTAAGAACGAAACTACTCGAATAATATGCAGACAATTGAGTTATCGTTCACCATGCATCTGTAGCTGCAAATACCAGGCACTACTATGGTTTGGAAACACCTAAGCTGATAAAACTCCGGGGAGCGAAGCTGAATACCACTTTTTGCACGATCGTGTGTTTTCTACGTCTTCCTGATGACATTTCTGCACAAGGTAATTTAGAATCCCATCACATGAATTCGTTTCCATGCATACCAGCCAGTTCGGTGGCTACAACTGGCTAGGGCGGGAGGTAAAATACAACCCAAATTTCCATGCCTTTTCAAGGTCTACGTCTTCATAATTCACGCCTCTGACTTAAAATTCTTCTTAAAATATTGACTCTCTATTATCTTCCGTATTATTTTGAAACAACCCGCTTCAACTCAGGAATCAACCATCAAATAATGACTCAAGTCTCCTGAATTATGCTAACTTACTAACTCGCTCTTACGTCTACAAATGAAAAATATATTGGTTCATAAATACACGAATTATGTCCATTACAATACTACTACACTACACTCTAATACAGCGTGAGGGAGCAATGTGGACATGATTTGGGTGTCAAAAATATTTCCTTCTCGCCTAAACATACTGCATTCAGTTTGTTTTTATTGTGCACGGTTTAGTGAAGAGGTAAAGTATCCAAATAAATCCTCAACTATGAATTTTTTCTTCCCTTTTGAGTAGTTTTTAACGCCCGTTATTGCAATAAAGCTCACCATATGTAGAGAAGCAGACAGTATACTAAATTAAATTATAACTGGGAAATACAGCTTCCAAAGGACATGTTCTAGGCTTAAATTTTGAATACGCCTTGGCATTTACCATTTATGAGCACTGAGTAAGAACTGGAACAAACCTACGTTAGGAAAGATGGTCAGGCAGGATTAGAACCGCGGATCCCCCATTCACGATGACGTGCCTTAACGACCTCGACCACCTGTGTCAGTCAGTTCTGGATTTATACTCCGAGCATGGAGAGGTGATGCAGAGAGAACAGCCATCGTCAAGGAATACCACAATCGAAGAATTTCTCAAGGTAGATATAGGAACCTATTCCTAGCACCGCAACTCGACGTGAGGTGTGAAAACGTAGTTTCCATTGCCAAACAGCTGTCCATAAATCCACAGTCGCTTTAGAAATCCACACTTCACACCGCCTACAGAGTGTAAGGAACGATGTCACTGTACTATGAACGGAGGAAAGACGATCTACGGAAACAATATCATACGAGCAGAATAGCTCCGCACTGAAACATGTGGAACCGAATGAAAGTTCAGCAGTATGAGTGTATCACTGTGTTTGCTCAGTTGTGTGCTCTTGTTCTTGCTGCATCAAATGGCGTCAAAAATAGAACCATTCTAATAAGGGTACATTATTGCCGTTGCGATGCAAAATACTTGTATTCTAAGATTATTAGGCTGTGCAAGAGGCGTGGTTTTACCATATCCAAGAAAGTGATCTCATGTACACTCAACAAAAAAAAAGTTAAGGCCACTTATTCCAAAGTCGCACTCCGGAGATAATTTGGAATGTGAAGGCTCGTGCCTCTGGACCAAATCCTACAACTCAGAGGGCCATTGCACTGTAATTAGGGATCTCTGTGAGGCAGTATTTTTAACACTTTAATGACTTCAGTAAAATTATGTAATATAAATGTAATAACAGCCCGTCTTAAAGCAATATGTGCATGTAACAATGTACAAAAAGTATATATTACAGTCATTGTAAATGTTTATATTATTGTATACATATTCAATAATGTTATGTGAATGTATTACGTAATTTAATAATGTAGGAGCTGCGAGAATAATAGGTTAAAAGTTGCTAACATTGAGGTAACAATGAGGTAACCTTGAGGCAATAATGGATAAGAAAGCAATAATGCTAATAGTCATTCTTGGAGCAACAATAATGTAATTTTTGTGACAATTTATAAAATAGATAATCAACAACCATAAAAAGCTTAAATTAAATAAAAGTATTCTATTGGATTAAGATTAACCAATCATAGACTTGAAATACAGAAATTTACAAATTTAGGCGGTTGAAATCAAGTCAGTTGCTTGTAGACAGCGCTCATAACTGGACGCGTTGGTTGTTGACAGTGTTACTAATCGCGAGACACGTCCTTGAGAAATTTAATACGTATTCGTGTGAGACGAAAATAGTTTTACGTGTTAAAAAGTACCAGTAATTAATTAATAAAAGAATCTTACAGCTCTCTATAGCAGTGAAGTGTTATTTAAATTGTGTCAAGAATGAATAAAAAGGGGTGAATTAAAATTATAATCTGTGTCGCACCACGCTCTGCTAAGACATCCATGTCTCCAACAAAAATACTGACGCAGCCGAGGCAAACATAAATATATAATACTTAAAGAAACAGTCAAATTACAAAGTTAATATTTTTTAAACATTTGGGGCAAAGGCCACCGGAAAGTACATTTGGGGCGAAGGCTACCGGAAACCGGGTACTATACGTGCGGTTGCAACGAACTTCAAGTTCGCCTCGCAATAGTTAAAAATATAATACAACTACTTCAATACAATCTACTTCAAATTGGCTCCCAAAACGTGGGGCAAATAACAACGAAAAAAATAAAAAAATAACAATACAACAAACATATAATTTCATCTGTTACTACTGTGAACACCATAATCAACCAGGATTTGAATCTAGAAAAGTGCCATAAGAGTCAGGGATATAAGCTGCTGCCTAAACACATTGGAGAACGTGCCACTAACAGCAAAAAGCTGTATGAACGATACCTAGCTAGTAAAAACTGGATGTTTGTTGTCATTTTAGATGAGGCATATGTTTAGCTAAGTGATCGCAACAAACCCTGGACTATATATTACCGACCAAGTGGAGAAAAAAATTCAGACTCAGTCCTGATACCAATTTTCCATACAGAAATCCCTGTTCTCTATGGCGCAGGTGTACGTAAAGTCTGGTTTCATCAAACCATAAGTCTTTTTAACTTACAAACATTTGGAAAACATAAAGAGAGAAATGGGAATACATTCCATACCTTTCAGTGGCATCAGTGTTAAGTCATCTGATGCATCACTAATGAAGTTTTGTGCATTTGGGCTACTGAAAAGAGTCATTGGAAACAGACCCCGCGAACTTTGGATGGTCCCTGGAAAGCTGCCAGGAGAAGTGGAATAAACTGGACATCCCTGTATTTAGAAGCACTTTGCTCTAGTGGAAGCTGTGCTGCAGATTGATTGCTCAAACTAAAGGCTGCCATCACTGCTGGTGGAGGCGTGGTTTTTCATAAGGTGAGGTCTTAAGTTTGTTACCATAGATTGCGAACAATTCTTTGTAACTGTTGAATTGGCAGCATTGCGTTACCGGAAATCTGAGGTGACGATGCGTAAGTTAGAAAATTTTATTAATCATCATCGGCCTTGTAAGTATTAGGAACTGTTGCCTGTTCCGATATCACAGTGCTATAACCATTGACGTCCAACATCTCTTCTTGAGGCCGAACGTTGGGATTCTTTTAGTACCCATTCAAGATAGGCGGGCTCTCACAATGTCTTTATACTCTTCTATTTTTACTTTCTCAGTTCAAAAATTCTATACCGATATTTCAACGGAAATGCATGTTTTGAGGACCCCTGAATTAAAAAAATTCATTTTTAGAAAAGTGTGTGTGTGTGTGTCTTTTAACAGCATAACTCAAAACAAATGTCGGATAAACACCAAACTTGGTATTTAGGTTCTGTACCTTCCGAATATTTTCAACAAAGTTCCCCCGCCCCAATCCACCCTTTACATGGAACATTTTTGGAAGTTTTTGATTTTCTAAAATCTTGCTTTAACGATTAGGATTAAAATACCATATATTGAAGATACTTATATGAAAAATAAATTGTATATCTTGAATT
Source organism: Deroplatys truncata (assembly GCA_030765065.1). NCBI lineage: Eukaryota > Metazoa > Arthropoda > Insecta > Mantodea > Mantidae > Deroplatys > Deroplatys truncata. The sequence goes on along the minus strand of CM060976.1, from coordinate 232,571,119 downwards.
TTCTGGGTATAGCCTGTGAAGACCTCTTTATACCGAAGGGATTTTGTATAGACGAAAACGTACTACACAAAAAATATACATCTCTTTAAAACTCACAATTTATTTTATATAATTTTTTGTGGCATCAGCCATTTCCGAGATATCTCTTATTAATGGTTCAATTTGTTCAATACTTTGTCATTGTTTTTAATCCCACGATTTTCAGCTGTTTCTCGCGATGTCATGGAAACAGTATGGAATTTTAAGGCCAGCATATGGCGTCCAGTTCTTAAACATTTGACTATTACTGTTCTCTTTGCATCTATTACAAAATGTAATCTAGGGTGGGGGGATTTTCTTGAAAACCTTCGTGTCGCGTTTCTGGAAGATACTGAACCTAAATAACAAGTTTGGTGTTTATCCGACTGTTCGTTTCTGAGTTATGCTGTTCACACACACACGGACATGTTTCCAAAAATGATTTTTTTTGGATTCAGGGGGCATCAATACATATATTTCCGGTGAAATCTTGGTATTGAATTTTTAGGCGGAATAGAATACTTCCCCTACTTACTATACGTAGTAGAGAAAGTAATAAGGTTTAGTTAGAATAGTTTGCATACTCACTAATAAACAATAGGAGGTAGAGAAGGTCATGTGAGTATATTACTTCGGAGCAATAAAACATGCAATGGTGCAAAGATACTATGCAATAATTGCATGTGAAATGCACAACAGAATCTTTAAATAGAGGAGACCCGACTTCGTCTCATGTTTTCAAACTATTCCTCGTTTCTGTTGTAATGCACTTGCCACGCTCATATTGCAGTACATACTGAGCTGGTCGTGTTTTGGTATAGCTGATGTTAACCTTAACAGCATAGAGAAGCTTCTGCAGCATTAATGCAAGTGTCACCTCGCTGAGACGGCACTTTTCCTGTAGTGCAGTGGCTAACGCGATGGTACATTTGCAGCCTGGAGTGTTTACTCAGCAAATCCCGTTATTCTTGTTTGAGTGTAATGACATTATCGCGGAGTAATCTCACTTGTTGGTGAGAGAAGCCTTTGCCATTCAACCCTGGCATCCGCGTCCGACTGGCTGTCTTGTCTTCCAAAACTGAAGCACAGGTTCAGCTTTAATCTTCCTCTTGGAAGTTTACTTGCATAAATCGAGACGCTCACAGCTTACCAACAGTCGCCGACCCTCGTAGCCGTGGTCGCTGGAGTTTATAGCTTCGGCGCTCCGCCAAGCTGAGGGTCGCGGGTTCGAGTCCCACCATGGACATGGATGTCTGTGTTCAAGTGTCTATGTAATAGTAATTGCGGTAAAATAAATCAGAGAAAACACAGTAATAATAAAAACCGGGGAAAAACAAAGGAACATTTAAAAAAGAAACAGTAGGCAGAGAAGTATTCCCTTAAACAATGACTTAGGGATTTTTTCTTGGTTTTCCCAGCTCAGTAGACTAATTATTAAGTGGATTATACACTACTATGAACTTCCTGTCCCCCTTTCCTGATTTAGTTTAGCAGGATAGCATGGTTAGGCGCGGTGGACGGTGGAAAGCAGCATAAGCGGTGGCTGTGCTTTCAGAGAGAACTGTTTCTCCCCTAGCAAGTAACCTTCTGTCCTTTAGGATAGGTTGCGAGTCGTTGGGGCTGCCGGGAGTTGTTCAATCTAGAAACGTTAGGGACCCCACTACGCTGCACCCGTCGCCATCCCTTGATCCAGGATGATAATAGGCGCAATAGGCCTATCCTTGGCTTTTAATTCATTGAATTAAACATGTTTGAAGAATATACGTTCCTCTACCCCAAGCTATCCTTTACATGAAAATATTTGCCTTATTTGTTTATTTGCCGAAAAATGACTGGAGCTATTATGACTATGCAGAGCTTTCAAAAGTTTGTTGGCAACCTTGGAAACATTGGTATTATATGTCTTATATTCCGGGACGACGAATAAAACGCGGTCTTGAAAGTTCTGTAAATAACCTGTGAAGCTGCTTCATTGCAATTTTTAGTACCTAAATGACAGCAATTGTAATGTTACCCTTTCTGCTGTCTGTAAAATTTTGTCTGGTTCTTCGGATTCAATAATTACTACATTTAAATTACTCGTATCCATCTGCCTTTACATGAACAATACATGCCTCTTGTATAAAACCCTCCACATCTGCCAGGAAATCAAAGTTGGTAATCCTGGAGTATTACAATTTTATATCACTCAAGTACAATAAAATTATAATTTGTGTAAACCTTGTTCTTTAGCCGTACCATTCCTACTAAGAGATACGTGTTCTAAAATTACTACTGACGCAGCCGAGGCATACATATATGATATTTAAATAAACATTAAAATACAAAGTAGGTTTTTAAACGTGGGGCGAAGGCCACCGGAAAGTTTGTATCGTACGTGGGGCGAACGTCCCAAGAAGCATATCTCCCGCAATACGTAGTGCAAACAGCAACAATAAACAACTTCAAGTTTGGCTGCCATACGTAGGGCAACAACGCCCTCAAGTTAGAGAGAGTAAAAATAGAACATTTTGTCATTTTCATCTAAAAATAAGCAGCTGAAAGTGACCATTCATGAGAAGAGTTGACTAGGTTTAGAGAACAGAATGATCTAAATTATCTTCACGGACGAAACATACTTCCGCTTGATTTGTAAATAAATGGAATTTCTACATCATAAAATACTTCCTTGTTTCATGAAAGGGCACTGCGTTCACAGCGTGCATGATTTGCTAGGATTTTGGTTTGCTGACATCATCGTCCCACATTTTGCTTTCTCTACTACGTATAGTAAGTATAGGGGAAGTATTGCATTCCACCCAAAAATTCGATACCGAGATTTTACGGAAATACTTGTTTTGAGGTGCATTGAATGCATATAAAGCATTTTTTGAAACACGTCCGTGTGTGTGTGTCTGTGTGTGTATGTGTCTGTGAACAGCATAACTCAAACGAACAATCGGATAAACACCAAACCTGGTATTTACGTTCAGTATCTTCCAGAGATGCAACGCGAAGGTTTTCAAGAAAATTCCCCTACCCCAGATTACCCTTTATATGGAACGTTTTTCGAAAATTTTAATTTTATCAAAAATGGCTCATACGATTTTGATTAAAATATCACATGTTTAAGATATTTTCATGACAAATAAAATGCCTCCAAAAGTGTTCTTCGTTCTGAACGACTTTTGCATAACTGGTAAACCATAAGAGATAGACAAACTTTTACTGCACAAAAAATGTAGATCGCGTTAAAATACACAATTTATGTCATATACATTTTTTTTGTTGAGTGAACCGTTTTCGAAATATTGCTTGTTATTCCCTTAAATTTTCCAATACTTATACTTTTTCTCAAATGGAATTCTTTATTCATTGTTTTTGTCCTGGTAATGCAAAAAGAATGCAATACCTCACATAGCAACAACTACTAAAATATTTGACTATCGCTTAAAGCCTACCAATTCCCCTTGCATCTACAAGAAAATTAGCAATATGATTAACATCTCGATATCTCGAGTAAAATGAAGCATATGGAGAATAAGCGTTTGTAAAAATAGTTTGTACAAGAGTAGAGAAGGTCATGTGAGTGTAACACATAAGACTTTTTACTAAAGATGAGCCTAGAAAATCTGTGAGTGTAGAGACTTTTATGGCCTTGAGGTATGAGGTATTTGCCGGAGGGGGACATCTCGGCACTGCGACCGACTAGGTATGTTGTAGCCATACCCCCGGGAGGCAGGGAAGAAATGAAGGAGCCTTAGGAGGTCGGAGGTCCGCAGGATTGCACGGAAGTCCAATCACTTCCATTTCGAAACACCCGCACACCAAAATAAGAATTAATTCTGGTTTTAAGATGTCAGCTGAAATCTTAATAAGTCAAGGTGTCCGACAAGGTTGTAGTATATCGGCCACTTTATTTAACTTATATATAAACGATCTAGTTTTGAAGCGGAGATGAAATACAGTTCAGGATCAAAATAGAATTAAACACGCCTCTAAGCGCTTTACTATATGCTGATGATCAAATAGTTATACAAGAAGCAGAAGATAATCTTCAAAGAGCAGTATATAGATTAAGCCAAAATGCAATGCAATACGACTTAACTATATCTACAAGTAAAACAAAGACAATGGCTTTTATAGGGTAGAGTCCCGTTAGATCAAAGATACTAATAAATGGTAAAATATTAGAACAGGTATCCCACTTCAATTATCTCGGATGTGACATAGTTTTAAATTTGACAAAAACATTGTTGCAGTTCTCAATATTTTGTGTTATCTTATTTGTTGGGCGGTTATTGAATAATTATATTTTAATTTGGGTTATTTGTCCTCCTGCTAGGTATTGCAACTCTGTCGAGCACGTGTCTCTAAACAGGGTGTGTAAACGGAAAGGAGTTGTTACTAAAAGATAACACTGATAAAAAATTTGAATCTAGACTTTTATTGCCATCACACTTAATTTATAATTGACATATTTAATCTTTATGCACGCCTGACTGAAACTGTGATATTTCCGAATGTAACTACAGTCGTTATATTTGCTCCGCACAGATTTCTTCGGGTACTTTGCATTTTTGTAACTATGCGACGTGCACCTCGTGAGAGATTCTTCAGAACTGTGCGACACTTGCTTATGGCTCGAGAATATATACTCCTTCAACTCGAATTGCCTAAATGTTACAATATAGCTCCTATTGGTTACCAAATTGCGCCCACTTTAGCGTCTGTTTTGGTCAGCCAATCACTACTACTAACATATATACTCTAGGGAAGATATTCCCTCTATTTCTAAAAAAGGCACGCTACCCTGACGTCATTTGTTTATCTCTTCTTAGTAATAAACAACTCACCCCCTCGGTTTATTGTTACCCACTTCTATTGTCAGTTTCAGTTAGGCCGTGTAAACTTATTTCCTAACAATACTTATAGCTAACAAACATATAAAATTCTGTACATACAATAATATTAATTTACACTACAATCACTCTGACATTCACAGCATGTTATGATATAAAATATTGCCTCAATATTGAAATGAAAGCTAATAGATTTCAAGCCATTTTGGAACGATCAGAGGAACTCTGGGAAGAAAAACTAGAAATGAAACGCAAATTAAGTTTTATAAGATTGTGGCTTTACCTTCTGTATTATATGGTTCCGAGTCGTGGACAGTAACAAAAAGGGAGAGAACATGTGTTCAGTCCATCGAAATTAAAATATTGAGGTATGTAAGGGGATGCACTAGAGTTGAAGTAGTTATTGCCTTTACGTTATGGAAAGCCAATTTGAAGTTGGTTGTATTATAGTTCAACTATTGGGGAGCCGAACTTGAAGTAGTTGCAACCGCACGTACGGTAGAAAGTTTCCGGTAGCCTTTGCCCCAAAAATGTACTTTCCGGTGGCCTTTGCCCCAAGTTTAAAAATATTAACTTTTTAATTTTGACTGTTTCTTTAAATATTATATATTTATGTTTGCCTCGGCTGCGTCAGTATTATTGTTAGGGAAATGGATTCCTTTGCAAGGCGTGGTGCGGTTGTAGAATGTAGGCTTACACAGATTATAATTTTTTAATTCACTCCTTTTTATTAATTCTTGACACGATTTAAACAACTCTTCAATGATATAGAGAGCTGTAAGATTCTTTTATAAAATACTTGCACTTTTTAAACACGTAAACTATTTTCGTCTCACTCTGAATACGTATTAAATTTCTCGAGGACACATCTCGCGTCCGGTTAGGAACACTGTCTACAACCAACTGACTTCTGAATTTGTAAATTTTGCTATATTTCAGTTTCTGATTGGCTATTCCTACTCCAATAGATACCTTCATTTAACTAAAGCTAATTGGCTATTTATAAACTGTCTCAAAATTAACATTATTGTTGCTCCAATAATGACTAGTAGCATTATTAAACTTTTTACTCATTATTGCCTCAAGGTTACCTCATTGTTACCTCATTGTTAGCAACTTTTAACCTATTATTCTCACAGCTCCTACATTATTAAATTACGTAATACATTCACATAACATTATTGAACATGTATACAATAATATAAACATTTACAATGACTGTAATATACACTTCTTATATATTGTTACATACACATATTGCTTTAAGGTGGGCTGTTATTGAATTTATGTATTATATAATTAGGCTGAAATCATTTAAGTGTTAAAAATACTGTCTCAGATTTGATAAAATAAGAAATGAATCAATAAGAACAGATTTGAATATTGTATCAGTAAACGATAAGACTGATGGAAATAAAATAAATTGAAAAGAACATGTTGACAGAATGGAGATGATAGAATATCAAAAAAGATGATGTATTATCAACTGACAGGGAGGAGAAGGTTTGGAAGACCAGGCAAGAGATGGCTAGAGATCGGAACACGAGAGGGCAACGAAGCGATCTTTGCAGACAGGCCAACGCGTGTTGTCGTCGGCGGTGAGAAATCTTTCCAAAGCGCAGCGACCATGCACTCTGGCTACCATCATACACACTACAGAACCCGGAGACACTGCCTGAAAGATGAAAGGGAGAGAGAAATAATGACATGAAATGAGGGAAAGGAGAAATCGTGGTAGAATACACAACCCCAACATTCGCCTAGACCACCAGAGGAAAACCACGAAAAACACCATGGACAGAGTGGACGGCCACCGGGAATCGAACCCGTGGTCTCCTTAATGCGTGCCACAGACGTGAGCCATCCCGCTCGATTTTTATACCCTTGTTTTGAGACAATAAACATTCAAGGGTTGTGGTTTCAGCAGGATGGTTCCACATGTCACACTTTCCGCGTAACAGCTGCGTTATTACCGTACCGGTTCATCTCGCGTAATAGTGACCAGTGTTCGCCAACAAGGTCATGTGATTTAAACCTTTGTCATTGGCTTATGTCAACAAACACCGAAACATCGGCACATTCTGTGATTCGTCAGGGAAATTGTAATGCAAGTTTGTGAGGCGGTTATCGTGAATTTCATATTCAGAGCTCCTGTGCTGTGGTTGTGGTCATATGTCCGATATCGTTTTACATTCCTGAAACGAAAAGGTATAATCACTTTCATGTTGTTTTTACTTTTTATAGTACTTACCTATAAGCATTGTATTCCACCTAAAATCCAGATGTACAGATTTACAGTAATAAGTTTTGAGGTCCCCTAAATAAAATAGAAAAATGTCCGTGTCTGTGTGTTTACGAGTATTTAAACAGCATAACTAAACAAAAAGACGGATGAATACGAAAATTCATACATAAGTTTAGCATATTCTAAGGACGCGACACGAAGATTTTTAGAAACATATCTTAATACATGGTTATGGATTAGAAGCGGAGCTGTATACTATTAACTTTTTAATTTCCCTACTGCGTATAGTAAGTAGGGGAAGTATTGTATTCCACCGAAAAATTCGATACCGAGACTTCACCGGAAATACATGTTTTAAGACCCCCTGAATCCAAAAAAAGCATTTTTGGAAACATGTCCGCGTGTGTGTCTGTGTGTCTATGAACAGCATAACTCAGAAACGAACAGTCGGATAAACACCAAACTTGGTATTTAGGTTCAGTATCTTCCAGAGATGCGACAAGAAGGTTTTCAAGAAAACCCCCCACCCTAGATTACCCTTTACATGGAACATTTTTCCAAAAATTTAATTTTCTCAAAAATGGCTCTAACGATTTTGATTAAAATGTCATATGTTTAAGATATTTTCATGATAAATGAAATGTATATCTCGAATTTTCTGGGAATGTGTCCATAAGTATTCTTCATTGTGAACGACTTTTGCATAACTGGTAAACCATAAGAGATAGACAAAATTTTACTACACAAAAAATGTAAATCGCGTTAAAATACACAATTTATGTCATATACATTTTATTTTTGTTGAGTGAACCATTTATATTTTCCTATACTTTTACTTTTTCTCAAATGGAAATTCATTATTCATTTTTTATGTCCTGGGCATACAAAGAGAATGGAATGCTCCACATAGCAACCAGCTCTTAAAATATTTGACTATCCCTTAAAGCCTATCAATTCCCCTTGCATCTACAAGAAAATTAGCAGTAAGATTAACATCTCAACTAACCGGAAGCATATGGAGAATAAGCGTTTGTAAAAATAGGTTTGTACAAGAGTATTGAAAGTCAGGTGAGTGTAACACATCAGATTTTTTCTTTTCCCTCGTCATGCAGAGAGTGGAAATTCTAAGCCATCATATAGCGAACCGCTTTTTAAGGGTTTGGCTATCCTTTCAGCCTACTGCATTCCTCTCTTCCACCGAGAGATGATAGCTTAGGCGGTTACTCTTTGGCCCGCATTCTGGAGGTCCCGGTATCTATCGCCGGAAACCTCATACTCTGGCCCATGGGTTTCTTGTGGTTTCCCCGGGTCGCCTGGCGAATGCTGGGGTGGCTCATCTTCTACCACGACCCTCCTTGCTCCCATTTCCTGTAACCATCATGTTATTATCTGTTTCAGGGCTGTAGGACCAGGTGATGGCGTTCTGCGCGCTGCGGCTGGGCGGTGACGAGCTCTGTAAAGGTCTCTTCCCCGGCGTTGCTGTGTACCGCTCAGTTAGCTCTGTTTTCAGTGTGGGGCTCCACTCCGGGGGATCCTGTAGATGGGTGGCTTGTGGGCAGGGACCGTGCAGCGTCAGCATCGCCCTTCGGGTCTCTCCCCTCATCCCTACCTCCCAGGGGTCATTTGGAGGCACAGTGGACCGACTGTGCTTCTGCTGCCTCTCCGTGATACGTACCTTTGCCTTTATCCCTCTCTTCCGCCTACAACGAAAGTCTAATAAAAGCACTTCTGCAAACATTCATATCTATTAACATGAAGTGGATAGAACAATACGATTTTGTAAGAATAATTCGTAGAATAGTGGATAGAGAAACTATTGTGACTGTAACACATCAGTTTTTAAAGCGTTTTTGAAAATTGTGTTACAACCGCCGTGCTTTTTGAATCACCCTTTATGTATGAGGTAGAGTTTGGACAACCTGCTTGAAGCACAGGCGTCGCCGGCCGCGCCACACTTAACCAATACTTAAAACAACGACTGAACGGTCAAGTTTTATATCAAAGGAAGTGCGAGGATTAGTGTGGTCTTAAATCATGCTTCCAGACACAATGGTGGCCGCACACCCAGTACGGTGCATAGATTACTCTTCGATAACTAATGGGTCCTGCTGGGTCCACTTAACAGGATATACTATCGAAGCACATGGAAGTGACAGCTGCAGCATGGTAGCTCTGATTGTTGCCTCGCAGCCATTTCTCAACGTACATCGATAGGGGCAGTTTGACGTCCTGTCTGCACGTATGGAACTGTTTCCTTTCGACAGTATCCGCGGCTCTGCTAGCGTTATTGCTTTAAACACGGAGATTCTTCTGTTATCTCACCTTTATACTCTCTGTTGCTCCCTAACTTTCAACTCACTCCTCACTTCTCCTCCATCGCCATCGCCTCCTCTCTATCCAAGTTTCACAACGCACACACATACATTATAAAATGAGACTTTTGCCATTACGCTAGCCTATTGTTGGGGCGGCTCCGTGGTCCAGTGGTTAGACCGCTCGCCTCTCACCAAAGCGGCCCGGGTTCAATGTGGGATTTGTGGTGCACAAAGCGGCGTCTGGGCGGGTTTTCTCTGGGTTCTCCGTTTCCCCCGCCATTCATTCCACCAACTGCTCCATCATCACCTTTCCTTTCATTCATTTCACCATCATTTCGTTTCACCTACTTCCTTCATACCATACCAGGCATCGGGCTGATCACCCATCCTGGATATGCTCTCTGATCCATGAGTGCCTGCTCCTCGACGGGCCTCTGACCCCAGGCACCCGCCTGTAAGTCCTAGAGGGTGTAAGTCCTACATCGAGGAGGTTAAACAGAGAAAGAAGAAGTTAGCCTATTGTAAACATTAGTATCCAATTATTCTTCCAAAATCGAAAATTACTAAAATCATTTCGTTTAAAGCTTTGTTATAATGTTTTAGACAGTAAAAAAGGGAGATGATAGTAATTAAAAGCAGAAAATTATGCCTCTGAGTGGTATAAAATTGTAATACTTCAGGGTTACCAACTTTTATTTCCTGGCAGATGTGAAGAGTTTTATACAAGAGGCATGTAGGTATTGTTCATGTAAAGGCAGATGGATACGATTTGCAGAAGTATTTTTTTTTGATAGCCCCACGTTTTGGGCGTCAATTTGAAGAGGATTGTTTTTTTTCACGTTATTTGCACCACGCTTTGGGCGTAAATTTTGAAGAAGTTGTTTGTTATAGGAGTTGTATTATATTTCAACTGTTGGGGAGCCGAACTTGTAGTAGTTGCAACAGCATGTATAGTAAACAGTTTCCGGTAGCCTTCGCCTCAAATGTATGTTTAGGTGGCCTTTGCCCCAAGTTTAAAAAATATTAACTTCTTAATTAAACTGTTTCTTTAAGTATTAAATAATTATGTTTGTCTCGGCTGCGTCAGTATTACTGTTAGAGACATGGAAGTCTTGGCAGGGCGTGATGCGACAAGAATGTAGGCTTACACAGATTTTATGTTTTAATTCACTCCTTTTTATTAATCCTTGACACAAATTAAATAGCACTTCACTGATATAGAGAGCTGTGAGATTCTTTTATTTAATACTTACACTTTTTAGTACATATACTATTTTCGTCTCACACGAATACGTATTTAATTTCTCGAGGATTCATCATGCATCCGGTTACTATCCCTGTCTGCAGGCAACTGAATAGATTTCAACAGTCTAAACTTGTAAATTTCTGTATTTCAAGTCTCTGATTGGCTATTTTTACTCCAATAGAATACAATAACTGAAGCTTTTTCTGGTTGTTGATTGGCTATTTGTTTATACACTGTCACTAAAATTACATTAATGATTCCAATGGTCCCAAACAACATTTAAACTTTCAAATTCATTATTGCCTCAAGGTTACCTCATTGTTACCTCATACTTAGGAACTTTTGACCTATTTCTCAGAGCTCCTACATTATTAAATTACGTAATGCATTCACATAACATTATTGAACATGTATACAATAATATAAGCATATGCAATGACTGTTACATACATTTTACAAATTATTACATACACATATTGCTTCAAGGCGGGCTGTTATTGAATATACATATATATACATATATATATATATATAATTTGACTGAAATCATTTAACTGTTAAAAACACTGCCTCAGTATCCAATTGTTCATCCAAAATCGAATATTACTAAAATCGTTTCGTTTAAAGCTTTGTTATAATGTTTTAGACAATAAAAAACGGGAGATGATAGTAATTAAAAGAACAAAATTAGGCGACTGAGAGGTATACAATTGTAATACTCCAGGGTTACCAACTTTGATTTCCTGACAGACGTGAAGTGTTTTATACAAGAGGCTTGTATTGTTCATGTAAAGACAGATGGGTACGAGTAATTTGAATGCAGTAATTATTGAATCCGAAGAACCAGCCGAAATTTTACAAACGGCAGAGAGGGTAACATTAGAACTGCTGCCAAACTGGCTTCTTCAATGGTACAAGGTAGGAAACGTGCAAACTAAATATAGTGAAAATATGCTGTTAGCATGTTTTTAAAGATTAAACCAAAACATGGATATGTTCAATATTGAAAGTAAATTACTCTACGATCAAACTGTGCCTCACAGCCGGGGACAACAAACACATCAATAAATACTACAAAATAATAGCATTCTTGAAACGGATGTCTAAGATTGCCAGCCGAATTATTCTCATAGTCTTCTTCATGTATAATTTTTTTTCTAACTCTAATGTTGTCAGCACTAATGCTAAAAGGAGTAGAGTAAATTAGTGCATTTATTGGTCTTAAACATTTTATATTTCATATTTTTCAGACTCTACTCATCACACTGAACTTTAAAGTTAATGAGATTTACAGGAAATGAAACTAATAACCAAAATCCCACCAAAACATAAAAGGAAGAGAAAAAACATGTTCACAAGCAGACATTATTGTTTACGAAATAAACAAATACCCACCCCTAAACCACAAACTCTTGCATCAAGCTTCACCCTCATCCTTAGACTCCGATCTAAGCTACATAACCTTCTGTAAAAATGCACCAATTAATTCCCCTCCCAGCCAGCAAGGTCCAAAACGCAGACCCTCTCCTGGATTTAACAAAGGAACCTGGCACATACTATCTCCTCAATTGTACTATCTTAGTACAATGCACCAGAATATGAATCCAAGTTTCTTCCTCTCTACACCAGGGGCACATTCTTATGCCTTCTTCGTTAATGAATCTGATCGCTCGTTATTATCCCAGTCTGAACCAAGCAAGCCCTTGTTTGCTGGCTCTATTTCTGGACAACATATATTGTTCTATACCCCATTCTGCTTAGCAGGGGTAGGCAGACAAGGGATACAAGGGGTAGGTGGCCAGGCGGAATTTATATTCTACTGATTCTAAAAAAGAAACAAGTGACCGTCAGAGCCTCGCTGAGTATCAAAGAACAAAATCAGTAAAAATCTAATTCATAATCTATAATTTATCTATAAAATATATTGACGACTATCTAGAAAATATTGTATGACGAGACTGTTCAAAGTAATTTTATTCTGCTGGTATCATAAATAGCTATTTACAAGGATGTAGTCAAGATGTTATAAAATTTGGTATAGGGCATGCAACGGAGAGGGACACTGTGACCTACGGGAGTTCTATTGCTGCTACAATCCCCCCACCCAAGAGGAAGAGATGAAGTGGAGAAAACACAGGATGCTACAGGACTCAGGTAGACAGGCCACAGAGACGTGTGCGGAAGTCCCTAACAGTTTCTGGCTCGATCCGTTCCACTACTGGAGCTGCCCAGAGAGGTCAGCCCTCTAGTGTTCACGGAGAATACTCTTTCCTTGTATCAAGCATCCGCGCCATCTATTCGCCACGAAACGTGCAAGCAAACAGAATGAAAGGAAAATTAGGGAAAGGAAGTCGTAATAGATGAGAAACCACACCAGTAATCACCTACCGACCAGGGAAAGTAATAAATAATAAATAAATCAAATCTGATATATATCAACCAGAGACCTAGTTTCTAAAGCCAGGGCGTATATCCCAAATCTTTACATTTATTGAAAATATTTTCTATTTTCAATACAAAATCATTTGAAACATTTTAAAATAATTAAAACTTAAACTAATAAAGAAAGTAAATAAATAAACTCTGAAGTGTTACACTCACATGACTTTCTCTACTCTTATACAAACTATTTTTACAAACGCTTATCCTCCATAAGCTTCATGTTAATCCAGATATCGAGATGTCAATCTCATTGTTAATTTTCTTGTAGATGCAAGGGGAATATGGTAGGCTTTAAGCGATAGTCAAATATTTTAAGAGCTAGTTGCTATGTGAAGTATTCCATTCTCTTTGCATGTCCAGGACAAAAAAATGAATAACGAATTCCCATTTGAGAAAACGTATAAGTATTGGAAACTTTAAGGGAATAACAAGCAATGTCTCAAAAACGGTTCACCCAACAACAAACAACAAAATGTATATGACATAAATTGTGTATTTTAACGCGATCCACATTTTTTACTATCTCTTATGGTTTACCAGTTATGCAAAAGTCGTTCACAATGAAGAATACTTTTGGAGACATTTTCAAAGAATTCGAATTATACATTTCAATTGTCATGAAAATATCTTGAACATATGATATTTTAATCAAAGTCGTTAGAGCCATTTTTGAGATAATTAACATTTTAGAAAAATGTTCCATGCAAAGGGTAATCTGGGGTGGGGGATTTTCTTGAAAACCTTCGTGTCGCATCTCTGGAAGATACTGAACCTAAATACCAAGTTTGGTGTTTATCCGACTGTTCGTTTCTGAGTGTTGCTGTTCACAGACAGACAGACAGACAGACAGACACACACACACACACACACACACACACAGAGACATGTTTCGAAGCATTTTTTTTTGGGATTCAGGAGGCCTCAAAACATATATTTCCGGTGAAATCTCGGTATCGAATTTTTGGGTGGAATACAATACTTGCCCTACTTACTATACGTAGTAGAGAGAGTAATAAATAACAAGTAAGTGAAAGGTAAAAATAAAATAACAAACAATAATATTAATTCTAAAAACAAAGTTAATAAATAAAATAAATTAAAAATATTAACATATCAATTTAAAAGCAACTTAAACAAAACAATTTTTAACAATTTTCTGCCAAATTAACTTAAATTAAACACAATTAAAAGAAGAAATATATACATTTTCAACTATAAAATTCTCTTCCATCACTTAACATTTATTCTTAGTATCCTTCATATCAATAAATGTTAAAAAACAAACCGAATATTACACATCCAAATCCATCTCACTATTCGAATTAAATAAATAAAATTACATTTTTAAATTAAACCCTTACATCCTACTATATATTCTAAACTTTATAATTGTAAAATCACACACTCAATCCTGCTTACTCACACAAATATATAAGATTCTCACGTAACATATAAAACAAATACATATGTAATTATAACTTCTAATTCTTACATTTAATTCATTCCCATCATTTAACAACCATTCTAATTATTCTTCACATCGAAAACTATATTTAATTTCCCTATTTATTTACAGTTTCCCATTTAAAATCATAAAACCAAAACATTTTTACTACAAAATTACAATTAACATTTTTCAACAATTAAATAACAAACATAAATATTTGGAATTTTTAAACTAAAATTTTATTTGTCTATTTACATATTTTCTCATGTTATTTTTAATATACATTTAAATTAGCTATATATTTTTACTCCTTAAACAACTATACCATTAACACCAACATTTTAACTACAAAGTTACCAAGTTCAATTTTAAATAATATAATTTATAATATACCAGGTGGCCCAGCCGCGCCGTATTTGACGTGTGCAGATAACCCTTTGTACGTTAAAAGAGTTGCAGAAATCAACGGGGCAATTCCAAGTAAACAGGTCAGTGGGGAACTGGCGCCCTAAAAACATACCACCACAACCACTGCACCAGTGGTTCTCAGAAACATCCATATGGATGCACGGAGACGGTTGGAACATCGTATGAATCAACAGGGGAACATTTTCTAACATGTATTCAATGAACGAATTCAGCATAACAGTACCGTTAGATGATGATGATGATGATGTTAATAATAGTAACAATAACATTTATAATAGCAAGCGAAAAAATAACAGAGAATCACTGCATACTCTCATGTTTGTTGTTTATGGTCCGTAATGTTAGACTAGAACAGGGTAAACACAATTAAGAAAATAGCTATGAGCGGATACGGGTATGTCAAATAAAGACATTTTAATTATCCATCAGTCTAGAAAGTGAGTTTATTCCCTCGAAAATAAAGTGGAAAATATTCTTAGACCTTTTCGATCTATTTTTGTCTATCACCACAGACTTTATACTCTATTGCAAGCCTGGGAAGTGCCTCTCAATGAGCGCGATTCGCTTTTCCTTAAGCAGGAGGAGTAGAATTAGGTTCAGCTGGCTCCTGGCTGCTGTGAGTGGGGACGGTGGTTCGATTCCCGTCTGGGGTGAGAATTTTATTCTAGCTAAAATTGTTCACTATTCTCCCACAAAGTATGAACGTGTGAATGTGTGTGTAATCTAATGATTAAAGCCTTAGAAACCCAACAACAAGCGAATACGAGTCAACACCGACGCAGATAGGCAGTAATGTGTTCTAAAGGAAAGGCCGCCGATAAACCCATTGTAGTTAAAGGCGGATATAAATGGATCTTAAAAAAAAAGAAAAGTTCGCTTAGGCTAATTCGCCAGTTCTCCACTGACTAGTGTTTACTTGGAATTGCCCCGTTGAATTCTACAACTCTTTTAACACATGAAGGGATGTCTACTGATATTATTTAAATGTAAAGAATGATTACAGTATGAATATGCATTTTTATGTGACATTGATTTGAGATGTTTGTTGATTGTAATTATTGTTGAGAAGTAAGTTTATACTGCCTTACTGAAACTGACAATAATAGCGTGCAATAATGCAGCGAGGGGGTGAGCTGTTTATCATTATTAGTGACGAGGAAGTTACGTAATGTTGGCGCGTTTTCCTTTAGAATTTGCTGGAACATTATACCTAGAGCATATGTATTCATAATTTTCATTGGATATAAAAATAGACTCTAATGTTGGCGCGTTTTATTAGCCAATTATAGCTCAGTTATAATCTTTAGGCATATCGGGGTGTAGGAGTATAAAAAGGGCTAGGTTAGAGATAGACCCCGTCAGTGCACCGAAAATATTTGTATGCTACACGTCGCCTTCAGTCCGTCAGTTCGTCGAAAACATTTGTACGTTACACGTCGCCTTCAGTCCAGTACACGTCGGCTATAGATTCGAAGTTACGCGTAGCAGAGTTATGAAAATCCCAAGTGTTATAAAGTTAATTATACAAAAAGTTGAAGTACGCAAATTAAGAGTGATCAGTAATGAAGTTATTATAACAGTTTCAGTTTGGTGAGTGTCAAGATCAATGTGTAAATGTGATAGTGAATCTGTTTGACAATAAAAGTGTAAAACAAAAATTCTTTCATCAGTGTTATCTTTGGATAAATGATTCCTTTCCGTTTACACAACCTGTATAAAGAGAAGTGCTCGACCAAAAAGATCATAGCTAGCCGGAGGACAGAGAACCAAAATTAAATAAAATAACAGTAGCATTCTTTCAAACAAACACTAATACTGACGCAAATTGCTAGCACCAAATGGAGCTAACAAACCTAACAAAGAATCACGTCACAAAATGGCTTCACCACGTGGAGTAAATACAATCAATAACAATTAAACCACTTCACTACACACTTGAAATATGGTGCGGTTGGACCAGCTGGTGTAAATTTCTGGTGTAAATTCATACAAAAACACTTTTTTATATTTTAATTATTTATAATTTTATATATTTCTTCCTTCAATTAAAACAAAACTATACCTAAAATACTAATACCCAATAAATGATAACTAATATCCATTTACTTAAAAACTTAAAAATTACCACATTTAACTATACGATATACAATCCAGTTCTAAAATATTTGATTATCGCTATTCCTTTGTATCTGTAATAACGAGATGTGTAATGTAGCTATTTACAGAAACATTTGTCTAGATTAAAATGAAGTAGATAGGAAAATTACATTCATAAGAATAATTTGTATAACTACTAATTAGCAATATCAATGTTTACTTTCTCTACTACGTATAGTAAGTAGGGGAAGTATTGTATTCCACCCAAAAATTCGATACCGGGATTTCACCGGAAATATATGTTTTGAGGCCCCCTGAATCCAAAAAAAGCATTTTTGGAAACATGTCCGTGTGTATGTCTGTGTGAGTGTCCGTGAACAGCATAACTCAGAAATGAGCACTCGGATAAACACCAAATTTGGTATTTAGGTTCAGTATCTTCCAGAGATGCGACACGAAGGTTTTCAAGAAAATCCCCCCACCACAGATTATCCTTTACATGGAACACTTTTCGAAAATTTTAATTTTCTCAAAAATGGCTCTAACGATTTTGATTAAAATATCATATGTTTAAGACATTTTCATGGCAAATGAAATGTATATCTTGAATTTTCTGGAAATGTCTCCAAAAGTATTCTTCATTGTGAACGACTTTTGCATAACTGGTAAACCATAAAATATAGACAAAAGTTTACTACACAATAAATGTAGATCGCGTTAAAATACACAATTTATGTCATAAACTTTTTTTGTTGTTGAGCGAACCATTTTCGAGATATTCTTTGTTATTCCCTTACATTTTCTAATACTTACACTTTTTCTCAAATGGGAATTCGTTATTCATTTTTTTTGTCCTGGTAATGCAAAGAGAATGGAATAGTCCACATAGCAACCGACTCTTAAAATATTTGACTATCGCTTAAAGCCTACCAATTCCCCTTGCATCTACAAGAAAATTAGCAATAGGATTAACATCTCGATATCTCGGTTAACATGAAGCATATGGAGAATAAGCGTTTGTAAAAATAGCTTGTACAAGAGTAGACAAAGTCGTGTGAGGGTAACACAGATTTCTTCTAGATATTTTTACCAACATGGATTATTTTTCCTGATAGAAGCTTCAAAAACCTGGAAGTCTGTAAGATAAACATATAAGTGACAATAACTTTATAACATGTGGACAGACAATTTTAAAGCACATTGATGGCGATTGCGAATGTTTCTAAGAACTACACTTTACCTCCTGAATGAGCTTTATTTTCAATGTTAGTATACAAGAATTTATGTTTCACAAATCCTCGGGGATAGAAATAGCGACTAAGTAGGGTAGAGGCATAGGGGGAAAGGCAGCCCGCATTGTTACCAATATCCCTGTCCTGGAACGTTTCAGAATTGATTCTAATGAAACAGAGCTGTGTATGCTTTGGCTAAATCGCGTAGTATATAGGAGCGAAATTACATTTCTGCTCGGTTGAGCACCGTATAAAAAACTGCGACGCAAATTCATCCTTACACATAACTGTGGTAATAGTTTCCTGGTGAACAGTTATTCTCTCACCATAAACCTTTTTCACCAAGAGTGGCACAGGTCTTCTTAGGTGCGTTTGCTTCTACGAATATCTGCTAGCATTTCTTTGTCCGTTTGTATGCTTGAAACCTTAATTTAAGAAAATCTGTTGACTCGTTTAAATTTGGTAAAATTAGGGACAAAATTCAAGGCTTTTTGTATGAAGGGCCTCCTAAAAATGTATTTCAAGTGTACTGTTGTATATGAATAATTAAAATTCCATATATATATGTATATATATATATAAAAGACCATCATTCATTCATTATCTGTTTAACCTCCTCTTATGTAGGACTTACACCCCCAGGACTTTCAGGCGGGTGCCTGTGGTCAGACGCCCGTCGAGGAGCAGATACTCATGGATCACACAGAATATCCAGGATGGGTGATCAGCCCGATGCCTAGTATGGGAGGAAGGAAGTAGATGAAACGAAATGATGGTGAAAGGATGAAAAGAAAGATGATGGAGCAGTTGGTGGAATGAATGGCGGGGGAAACCGGAGAACCCGGAGAAAACCCGCCCAGACGCCGCGTCGTCCACCACAAATCCCATATGCGGGTCCCTGGGATTGAATCCCGGCCGCTTCGGTGAGAGGCGAGCGGTCTAAACTCTCGGCTACGGCGCCGCCATAAAAGAGCATCAATTCACATAATTAATTCGGTGAAAAACTAAGGTTAGTTACAACTTCTAAAAAATCTGATGTAATACGTTCACATGACTCTCTCTACCGTATATCTTTGGTAGTGGGTATACAAGTTATTCTTCCTACAACTTATTTGTCTGTCTACTACATTTTAATCTAAATAAACCTTTGCAGAAATAGCTACATTACACATTTCATTACAGTAGTCTGCATGATATCGGATGACTGAAAACTAATAAGTGATTCGGACTCACTTTTTATACTGATTTCAGAACTGCTTTTAGTTTTTTTCTATCACGTATAGTTTTTTCACTTCCAAAATATAAAGATTTTGCTTCCGCCACTGCACATAAAATTGGGCTTGATTAAACAATTTGTGAGGGTTCTACCACTGGATGGAAAATGCTTCAAGTACCTTTACAAGAAATTTCCCTTCATTACACAAGACAAATTAAAGGCTGAATTTTTGTTGGTCCTCAAATAAAGAAATTGATGAAGGATGAAGATTTTGAGAAGACATTTGATGAGAGAGAAATAGAAGCATGGACCGCCTTCCGATAGTTACTGATAACTTCTTAGACACTAACAAAGATCCTAATTACAAGGCCATTGTCGAAACAATGTTGGAAAATTTCAAGAAGATGGGTTGTAACATGAGTGTAAAGGTGCATTTTCTGCATTCACATATCGACTACATTCCAGAAAATCTGGGACATTATAGTGAAGAGCAGAGTGAACGTTTTCACCAAGATATTGAGGAAATGGAGAGGAGGTACCAGGGGAGATGGAATGAAACTATGATGGCCGACCATTGTTGGATGTTGAGGAGGGACAGTCATCTTCAAGGATCTGCAAGGAAGTTAAAGAAGAGAAAGTTTGAGAAAAATGAAATGAAATACTTTGGCTTCTTGTTTTGTTAAAATGTAGTCATGAAATAAATTAGGGAAGTCCTTGATGGTATCCTTAAAATGTTTTTTGAATAAAAATTTACCTTGTGTGAAATGGTATTTGAATACTTTCCTACTCTCATTATTAAAATTGTCAAAACATTACTTCTTATTTTGTGTAAAAACCTGAAACGGAAGATTTTCTGGAATCAGCATAAAAACCTGATTCAAGAACACCTACCTTTAAGAAATCATCAGACAACAAATTTGAAAGTGCAGACTAGTGTTATAGATACAAAGAGAACAACGATAATCAAATGTTTAAGAACTGGACGCTATATGCTGGTCTTAAAATTCCATACTACGAGGTACGTCCAGAAAGTAAGTTCCGTTTCAATTTCTTTCTGATCTGCATGTGCGGAACACATGCGCGGTAGACGCTCTGTATCAAGGAGAAGAAACATGCGCCATTTTGAGATCGCTGTCAGCCACGTACGCTTTGTTGTGCTTGTTTACAATGTCGGTGTTGATTGAAAATCCCGCCGCTTGTGAAATCAGATCTGTGATTCGTTTTCTGAATGCTAGGAAAGTGAAACCAATTGAAATTTATCGGCAAATTTGCGAAGTTTATGGACAAAATGCGATGAGTGATTCAATGGTGAGAAGATGGGTCCGACAGTTCAATGAAGGACGTAGTGAAGTGCACGATGAAGAACGAAGTGGGCGCCCATCTTTGGTTACAGAAGAACTGGTTCACGCGATTGATGACAAGATCCAGGAAAACCGCAAGTTTACAATTAGTGCTCTCGCTATGGAATTTCCCCAAATCTCACGATCACTAATTCATGAAATTGTTACCGAAAAACTGAAATTTCGTAAACTTTGCTCTCGTTGGGTACCAAAGATTCTTACTGAGCAACACAAAACAAACCGGGTGGGTAGTGCACTTCAGTTTTTGACCCGTTATGATGAAGGCGGCGAAGAATTTCTCACACAGATAGTCACAGGAGATGAAACTCGCGTTTCTTACGACACCCCTGAAAGTAAGCGGCAATCAATGGAATGGAGGCACACTTCATCCCCAACAAAGGTTAAGCCGAAACAAATCTTGACACCTCAAAAAATGATGTGCACAGTGTTCTGGGACTGGAAAGGCATCTTACTAATTGATTTCTTACCGCGTGGCCAAACAATCAAAGCAGATGTTTATTATGAGACACTTAGGAAATTGCGCCGCGCAATACAGAATAAGCGCCGAGGATTGCTGTCAAAAGGTGTTTTTTTTCTTCACGACAGCGCACGACCACACACTGCAAATGTGACGCAAAACCTCCTACAGGGATTTGGCTGGGACGTGTTTGACCATCCTCCGTACAGCCCTGACCTCGCTCCTAGCGACTTTCATCTGTTCTTACATCTCAAGTCTTTCCTTGGTGGTCAACACTTCAACAATGACGAAGAGCTGAAAGAAAATGTTTCCAACTGGTTGAAGACACAGGCGGCAAACTTCTATGAAGAAGGTATACAAAAACTTGTGCCACGCTATGACAAATGCCTGCAAAATTTCGGCAGTTATGTGGAAAAGTAGTTTAAGAGTTGTAGAATTTTGTGCAATAAATAATTTTTCTGTATCTGTACACAATTTAATTTTATTACCAAACGGAACTTATTTTCTGGACGTACCTCGTATTTCCATGCAATCAAGAGAAACTACTGAAATCATTGGAACTTTAAAAGAATGACAATTCGAACATTTAATAACGGATATCTCAGAAACTCCTTATGCCACAAAAATACTTTTTAAAGTAAATCGTGTGTTTTAAAGAGATCTACATGTTTTGTAGGTACGTTGTCGTCTATCACTTAACGTTTACCAGTTGTGCAAGTTTATTCAAAATTCCAACCTAATGAAGAGGACTTTCTAGACTATCCCCAGAAAATTCAAGATATACATTATATGTCATATAAATATATTTCATATATGGTGTTTTAATCAAACTCGTTAGAGCCGCCGTCCTCCGCCGTGTAGAGGTAACGAGTTCCCTAGGTCATGGGTTCAAACTGAAGTAGGTTATTGTTTCACGTATAGAAAAGCCGATTTGAAGTAGGAGTTGTATTATATTTTTACTGTTGGGGAGCCGAACACTTGAAGTAGTTGCAACCGCACGTATGATAAAAAGTTTCCGGTAGCCTTCGCCCTAAGTTTAAAAATATTATTAACTTTGCAATTTGACTGTTTCTTTAAACATTATGCGTCAGTATTATTATTAGAGACATGAGTGTCTTAGCAGGGCGTGGTGCAACTGAAGAATGTAGGCTTACACAGATTTTAAGCTTTTCTTCACTCCATTTATTAATGCTTGGCACGATTTAAATAACACTTCACTGATAGAGAGAGCTGTTAGATGTTTTTATTAAATACTTGCACTTTTAATACGTAAACTATTTTTGTCTCACACGAATACCTATTATACTTCTCGAGGACGTGTCTCGCGTCCGGTTAGGAACACTGTTTGCAGGCAACTGAACTGATTTCAACCGCCTAAACTTGTAAATTTTCTGCATTTCAAATCTCTGATTGGCTATTCCTAATCTAATAGAATCCAATGACTAGTAGTATTAAACTTTCAAATTCATTATTGCCTCATTGTTAGCAACTTTTAACCTATTATTCTCACAGCTCCTACATTATTAAATTACGTAATACATTCACATAACATTATTACACATGGATGCAATAATATAAATATGTACAATGACTGTAATATACACTTTTATATATTGTTAAATACACATATTACTTTAAGGCGGGTTGTTATTGAATATATATATATATATATATATATATATATATATATATATTATGTAATTAGACTGAAATCATTTTAGTGTTAAAAACACTGCCTCAAAACCCGGCGGAGGGCGATTGATTTTTTTTCGGGCGTAAAATTCCTTACCATGGCTTCCTTCGAAAGGGAAATAAAGCTGATGGTCTCGTGTCGTAGATTTACGGCACGTAAAGGAACCTCAAGCCATAAAGAGACCTCTGAGCAAAATTGCCAGTCTTTAGTCTTTCACGCCCAATATAGAATGGGACGCTAAGGACCATAACAGTTAAAGAACGTCCATAAATAAAACTCTGTTTAATTTAACTTCTCGTTATAGCCATTCTTTACAAAATCAAAGTTTTAGAAAAATTTTCCATGTGAGGTGGGGGATGTTCTTTACAATCTTTGTGTTCATCCTTGGAACATATTGAACTCAAATACCAAGTTTGGTATTTATACGAATTTTCCTTTTTGAATTATGTTTTTATGGATTCAGGGAGCCTCAAGAGATGTATTTCTGTAGAAATTTCGGTATCGAATTTTACGTGGAAAGCAGTAACTTCTCTACTTACTACGTGGTAGAGAAAGTAAACAGGTAGGGCTTTCAAGCTTTCTACTGCCCTTATGGGTTTGAAATTCTATCTATAATTCCTGAATGTTTGTTTACACGTTTCAAATCTGGTTTAAGTGGTACAGAATTAAAGACAGTTTACATGTGAGGGCGAATGAAAATGTACAATTTTCACACTCTCTTGCTTATGATGGGTACAGAATGAATGATATTCCACCAACAATTCTTATATCTGGTTTTGACCGAAAATACACGTTTCAAGCATCATTGAATTTAAAGTTTAGAAAGTTTTCCACCTGCGTGTGAACGTACTATATATTAGGTATATCGAATATTTCATTTAGATATATGTATGGGAACCCTATACCCAGATCACTGCAGCATTGGGTGATAGACAGGAACAGACAACTCATTATGTATTATGAAGCATATTTTCAGAGTGAACATTGCATACCTTGCCACTTGTTCTAGTCTGTACATTTATATTTGAGGGACAGTTTTCTTCAATTTGTGGGAGACGATCCTGGGGCCCCCGGACTTTGTTGGAAACTTTTAACGGGTTTTACCTGTGGCAGTATTTTTAACACTTAAATGACTTCAGTCAAATTATGCAATATAAAATATAATAACATCCCGCCTTATAGCAATATGTGTATAATATCATATATAAAATACATGTAACAGTCGTTGTATTAATGTTTATATTATTGTGTGCATGTTCAATAATGTTATGTGAATGTATTACGTAATTTAATAATGTAGGAGCTGTGAGAATAATAGGTTAAAAGTTGCTAACAATGAGGTAATAATGAGGTAACCTTGAGGCAATAATGAGTAAGAAAGTTTAATAATGCTACTGTCATTATTGGAACAACAATAATGTAAATTTTGAAACAGTTTATAAAATAGCCAATCAACAACCAGAAAAAACTTAAGTTAAATGAAAGTATTCTATTGGAGTAGGATTAGCGAATCAGAAACTGAAATAGGCAAACTGTACAAATTCAGAAGTCAGTTGCTTGTAGACAGCGTTACTAACCGGACGCGAGATGCGTCCTCGAGAAGTTTAATACGTATTCAGTGTGAGACGAAAATAGCTTACGTGTTAAAAAAATGCTAGTAATTAATAAATAATCTCACAGCTCTGTCTCTCTATATCAGTGAACTCTTATTTTAATCCTGTAAAGAGTTAATAAATGGAGTGAAGTACAAACTATAATCTGTGTAAGTCTACATTCTTAGCCGCACTACTCCCTGCAAAGAAATCCATGTCTCTAAGAATAATACTGACGCAGCCGAGGCAAACATAAATATATAATATTTAAAGAAACAGTCAAATTACAAAGTTAATATTTTTAAACTTGGGGCGAAGGCTACCGGAAAGTTTTTACCATACGTGCGGTTGCAACTACTTCAAGTGTTCGGCTCCCCAACAGTCGCAATGCAATACAACTCTTCCTACAAAATTACTTAATAGCTGACAAACGACGCCTTACGCTGTCGAATGGCTTTGCAGTCTTATTTATGTATTAGCTATGAATCAAACGTTGCTGTTCGAACCGAGGCCCTTCACTTGCAAGAAGAATGCGCCAGTCCGCCACTGAAGTGTGATCGTAAAGTGTGGAGAAGCCTCGCAAGTACAAGATGTAACTGACCAACTGACTCGCAAAGTGCTTGTATTGTTCCCACGGTTCCTGGTTCTCTCGACCTCACCCAATCTCATGACTGTTTTCATTCAAATTAAGTTCTGCGCAAACATGATTGAAAATGACCAGGGAAGCGATCTCTGTAGCCCCAACAAATATTTCGATATCGAGGTTTCAGCAGAAACTTCAGGTTCAGTGAGTCCAAAAAACACGTTCAGAAAAAGTACCTGTCAAAAAGAGAAGTTGGATAAATGCCAAATTTCATACTCGAGTCAGACATTTTCTAAGCAAGCCAAGGGAAGATTTTCAAGGAAATTCTGTCGCTTCAAACTAGTCTTTATGTAGGACTTCTGTTTTCATTTTCTCAAAAATGGCTAACATTTACGAAATCTTTTTTTTTGTAGTGTAAACTTTCCCATAAACGGAATTTGACGGATATATTTGAAAGTTTAGCGAATTTTCTGCTTTCTTTCCATCACAAGCGGCATGTTACCATGGTTAAACATCTGAATGTTGTTTACATATGTTTTAACTGAGCACTACTTTCTTAATTTTAAATCGTTCCTATGGAAGAATATATCCTGCATGAAACAACAAATTTTTATGAATAGTATAATATACAGGATGGACCATTTAAGTTAAGACTGTACAATATCTCCAAAAGTAAGCCTTCTAGAAAGAAATGTCTTTAATAAAAGTTGCTTGATATTATGGGGGAAAATAAATGTTATTAGTCGTGTTTAGTTTGGAGGATGTGGTAATGGTTATTTCAGGCTCAATTTAAATTTTCCTTTCTCTACTACGTATAGTAAGTAAGGGAAGTATTGTATTCCACCCAAAAATTCGATACCGAGATTTCACCGGAAATATATGTTTTGAGACCCCTGAATCCAAAAAAAAAGCATTTTTGGAAACATGTCCTTGTGTGTGTGTGTCTGTCTGTGAACAGCATAACTCAGAAACGAACAGTCGGAAAAACACCAAATTTGGTATTTAGGTTCAGTAACTTCCAGAGATGCGACACGAAGGTTTTCAAGAAAATCCCCCACCCCAAATTACCCTTTACATGGAATATTTTTCAAAAATTGTAATTTTCTCAAAAATGGCTCTAACGATTTTGATTAAAATATCACATGTTTAAGATATTTTCATGACAAATGAAATGTATATCTCGAATTTTCTGGGAATGTCTCGAAAAGTATTCTTCATTGTGAACGACTATTGCGTAACTGGTAAACCATAAGAGATAGACAAAATTTTACTGCACAAAAAACGTAGGTTGCGTTAAAATACACAATTTATGTCATATACATTTTTTTGTTGTGTGAACCATTTTCGAGATATTGCTTGTTATTTCCTTAAATTTTCCAATAATACTTTTTCTCAAATTCGTTATTCATTTTTTTTGTCCTAGTAATGCAAAGAGAATGGAGTACTCCACATAGCAACCAGCTCTTAAAATATTTGACTATCGCTTAAAGTCTAGCAATTCCCCTTGCATCTACAAGAAATTAGCAATAAGATTAACATCTCAATATCTCGATTAACATGAAGCATATGGAGAATAAGCGTTTGTAAAAATAGTTTGTACAAGAGTAGAGAAAGTCATGGGAATCTACCTTCTTTATGTTGTTTTCTCACTCCTCATAAAAACTAACCAACATTTGCATAAAGCACTTTGCAATCGTTCATACACCAGCGTAAAGACAACCAAAATTCTGAATGGCTGTGTACGAAGTGCGCAATAAATGGTTGGACCATCCATAGATGGTCGTTTGAGAGTCAAGTTAGGTTTCGTGATTGGGAACCTACATTCTTAATTTTGTTTCCCTATTCATCACAAAATAAACAGCTTTTTATGAACCATGTTCTAATTTGAAAGCAGCGTACAAAATGTAGGTTCCCATTTAAAAAAATAAGTTGATCCTAAAATGATCACCACAACTTCTGAATAAAACACGACTAATGGCATTTACTTTCCCCATAATATCAAGCAACTTTCATTAAAGACATTTCTTTCTACAACGCTTAGTTTTGTAGAGTGTACAGTCTCAACTTAGATGGTCCACCCTGTATAATTAAGCTTTTTCCTTGCAATGAGAATAGTGAGGATATTTCTCTTAAAATAAAATCAAGATAAAGAACTGAAAAAATCTGATGTGTTACACTCACATGACTCTCTCTACTCTTGTACAAACTATTTTTACAAACGCTTATTCTCCATATGCTTCATGTTAATCGAGATTTTAATCCTATTGCTAATTTTCTTGTAGATGCAAGGGGAATTGGTAGGCTTTAAGCGATAGTCAAATGTTTTAACAGCTGGTTGCTATGTGGAGTATTCCATTCTCTTTGAATTACCAGGACAAAAAAATTAATAACGAATTAGAGAAAGGTATAAGTATTGGACAATTTTAAGGAAATAGCAAGCAATATCTCGAAAATTGTTCACTCAACAAAAAAATGTATATGACATAAATTGTGTATTTTAACGCAACCTACGTTTTTTGTGCAGTAAAATTTTGTCTATCTCTTATGGTTTACCAGTTATGCAAAAGTCGTTCACAATGAAGAATGCTTTTGGAGAAATTCCCAGAAAATTCGAGATATACATTTCATTTGTCATGAAAAATCTTAAACATATGATATTTTAATCAAAATCCTTAGAGCCAGTGTTGAGAAAATTAAAATTTTTGAAAAATGTACCATGTGGAGGGTAATCTGGTGTGGGGTGATTTTCCTGAAAACCTTCGTGTCGCATCCCTGGAAGATACTGAACCTAAATACCAAGTTTGGTGTTTATCCGACTGTTCGTTTCTAAGTTATGCTGTTCACAGACACACAGATACACTCATGGACGTTTCCAAAAATGCTTTTTTTTTGGATTCAGGGGGTCTCAAAACATATATTTCCGGTGAAATCTCGGTATCGAATTTTTGGGTGGAATACAATACTTCCCTTACTTACTATACGTAGTAGAGAAAGTAAAAATACAAATATGTCATTTAAATTTTGTATAGCTTCTTTATGTTACATTACTGTGCTGTAATAAAAGATTTAATTATTGAAATTAAAAACGGTAGCTTTTGAGAAAATACCTCTCAATAAAATGAATATCTAAGACTTACCTATATAGCGTTAAGTCCTTTAAATTTCTTTTTCTTCTTCTTTAACGGATTACCCTCCTTGTTTTAGGACTTATAATCCTAAGGCTCAGTCGGTTATGTCTGTGTCTCGCATTCGGAAGGTCCCGGGATCGATCTCGGCGTCCGCCCACCCTGGCCCATGAGTTTATCGTGGTTTCCCCGGGTCGCCAGGCGAATGCTGGTGCTGTTCATCTCCTTCTTCTCATTTCCTGTACCCACCATCTGTGTGACCAGGCGACGTGTTCGGTGGGTTGCGGCTGGGCAGTGGCTTGCACTTTGTAAAGGTTTCTTCCCTAGCGTTGCTGTGGTACCGCTCAGTTAGGCCTCTCCTGAGCGTGGGGCTCCGGTCCGGGAGACCGTGCGGGGTCGGATGCGTTCTATCTGAAAACATTAGGGGCCCCGTCCATCTTGCGCCGTCGGCATCCGGATCTGTTCGCCCCCAGGGATCACGTTGGAAGCACAATGGCCGACTGGCCTGCGTGCAGTGCTCTGCTCCGCATCAAACTCCGGTTTCGGGGGCCCCTTCGTGATACATAGCTTTACCTTAGCTTTTTACACCCTTAAGTACTTAGGTACAAGCCGATGCCTTGAGTCAGTAGCCTGTCGAGGAGCAAGCAAAATTTGGATAATAGCATATCCAGGATGGGTGACAAGCCCAACGCCTAATATGGCGGTGAAAATGAAGGTAATGAAGTGTAGAGGTGAAGGAAATGATTATATTTCAAGGAAAATTCTCGGATCAAATTATCCAACCCAGTATTCGACAGCAAAATCGCGAAAAAACTTTCGTTCAGGTTGGATTCGAACTCGGGATCTTCGAATGCGGGCCAAAGAGTTACGGCGTGAACCAACCTGCTCGGTCCTCTTGATTCATATTTACCCTTTTTCTTTCTTTCTTAGCAGCTTAAGTCCTTTAACCGGAAAGATGCTCAAATGAGCCCGGGGACAATAGACCTTAAACTTACCCGTCATTCATCTTTTCAAGGTAAAGGAAACCACGAAAAATAAAACCTTATCCGGATAACTTACCCTAACCGAGATTCGAACTCGAGACTTCTTGAATACGAGACAAACACGTTACCCCCACACCACGGAGGTGGACTGCTATTTACTTATATATATTGTAATCCATAAAGGTTATAAAAAAGCTTGGTACGGGAAGTATACATAACAGATTAAACTGTACAATTAAATATATTTTTGGTGGAAATAAACATTTCTGAAACTTCCATTGCTGTTTGTTAAAATAACGGGATACACTCAGCCTCACGAGATTCTTATGAACCAACTTGGCCGGTGCAACGGCCTTGCGGTAGGCCTTCGCCCACTAGGGCTGTCATGCCGGGAGTTTACATTCACTTTCGTTGTAGTATGTCTGTATTTTAAGTACTACAGCTTAAAATCTTAGTTAGTGGTTTGTTTATTTTTCATGAGCTCATGTACAAAGTCTTGACTCATCTACTTTGTGCTACCATTTGCATTAAAACCTTTGCAGTGAATTTTGTGACTTTGTACAGTTTTTCAACTGTACTTCTCCCAGTTCTGACTGTCACTGTTTTGATCTGGTTCAGCTTTCACTGGAGCTTCACTTGGTTCAAACTGTCACTTCACTAATGTGAAATAGATCATCTTCCCCGTCACTTCATTTCTTCGTGAGGTAGACTATGCCTCCGACAGTTTACTCGCGGGTGAGTCAAACACAAGACTTCTTCAATCTCTCCTGCAGCAACACTCACAAACTCGCTCGGAGAACCGCACCTGATGTCGCACCAGAAACGCACTCGCTTATATAGCCAGTAGAATCTTCCACAGAACATTCTAGAACTATTTCGGCCGCGTTCTGGAGGTGGGAGAAGCAACTTCCAGAAGATTCTGGTTACCTGCCGATAGTGCTTCCGATGTTTATGCCGGGCGAGCGCTGCTTATCGCTGTTTATCTCCAACTGCCCGGCGCCGACTTTCCTATAACACTGCGTCCCAATGATTATTAAGAAATAGGTTGAAAGTACGCTTAAGACTGATCAGGTATTAAAATTAATGATAATTAGAAAAAGTCGTCGAGTGGTTTGTTATTTTTGTTTATGCAATGAGTTTCAAATCTACTATCATAACGCATTCTTGTTTTATTTTGAAGTTGATTGTATTGCATTTCAAATGTTGGGGAGTCTCAAAAATGTACTTTCCGGTGGCCTTTTCCCCAAGTTTATATCTATTAACTTTGTAATTTTGACTGTTTCTTTAAATATTATATATTTATGTTTGCCTCGGCTGCGTCAGTATTATTGTTAGAGACGTAGGATTTCTTTGCAAGGCGTGGGGCGGCTGAAGAATGTAGGCTTACAGAGATTATAATTTTTAATTCACTCCTTTTTATTAATTCTTGACACGATTTAAATAACACTTCACTGATATAGAGAGCTATAAGATTCTTTTACTAAATACTTGCACTTTTTAAATACGTAAACTATTTTCGTCTCACACTGAATATGTATTAAATTTCTCGAGGACGCATCTCGCGTCTGGATAGGAACACTGTCTACAACAAACTGAACTCTGAATTTGTAAATTTTGCTATATTTCAGTTTCTGATTGGCTAATCCTAGTCCAACAGAATACTACTATTTAAATTAAGCTTTCTTTCTGGTTGTTGATTGGCTATTTTATAAACTGTCTCAAAATTTACATTATTGTTGCTCCAATAACGACTAGTAGTATTATTAAACTTTCTTACCAATTATTGCCTCAAGGTTACCTCATTGTAAGCAACTTTTAACCTATTATTCTCACATCTCCTACATTATTAAATTACGTAATACATTCACATAACATTATTGAACATGTATACAATAATATAAACCTATACAATGACTGTTACATACCTGTTACAAATTATTACATACATATATTGTTTTAAGGTGGGCCGTTATTATATTTTATATTATATAATTTGACTGAAACCATTTAAGTGTTAAAAATACTGCCTGAATTTTGTATAGACGTACAAGTGTGACTGTTCCCAGCAGCGAAGAGCAAATTGTATACGCTGCTTTAAATCTGTGTTTAAGTTAGTAAGTATTCACATACTACGTAAAACGTTGTTAAACACAGTCGTTAATCTTCTTGGCTTTGCAGAGTTTTAAAATTCCAATAATCTATACCGATTTTACAAGTGTAAATAGAGAAATCTCAAAAACCACTCAACCGATTTTCATAATCGGTTATGGAAATTAGTTGAATTCATAAATTACTAAAAGACTACATAGAAGTAACAAAGCC
Organism: Deroplatys truncata; assembly: GCA_030765065.1. Lineage (NCBI taxonomy): Eukaryota > Metazoa > Arthropoda > Insecta > Mantodea > Mantidae > Deroplatys > Deroplatys truncata. The sequence continues at coordinate 232,539,475 of CM060976.1, read as the reverse complement.
TTCGTCGAGAATTCCATGAGTAGAAAATATTTACTGTACTCCACAGAGAACACGTGTAGAAACAAAAGCAGGTTTCATTTTATTCCAAGCAATATACATAGATGATCATGATGAAACATTTAAGCAAACAGAAGACAGAGTTAAAAAATCTTCTGTGTTGCACTCACAAGACTTTCTCTACTCTCTATTTTTACAAACGCTTATTCTCTATCTACTTCATGTTAATCGAGATATCGAAATGTTAATCTTATTGCTAATTTTCTTGTAGATGCAAGGGGAATTGGTAGGCTTTAAGCGATAGTCAAATCTTTTAAGAGCTGGTGATTACGTGGACATTCCGTTCTCTTTGTGTGTCCAGTACGTAAAAAAATGAATAACGAATTCCCATTTGAGAAAAAGTATTGGGAAATTTAAGGGGATAACCAGCAATATCTCGAAAATGGTTCACTCAACAAAAAAACTGTATATGACATAAATTGTGCATTTTAACGCGAAGAATACTTTTGGAGTCTTTCCCAGAAAATAAAAGATATGCATTTCATTTGTCATGAAAATATCTTAAACATTCATTCATTCATTCATTATCTGTTTACCCTCCTCTTATGTAGGACTTACACCCCCCAGGACTTACAAGCGGGTGCCTGGGGTCAGAGGCCCGTCGAGGAGCAGATACTCATGGATCAGACAGAGCATCCAGGATGGGTGATCAGCCCGATGCCTGGTATGGGATGAAGGAAGTAGATGAAACGAAATGTTGGTGAAATGGATGAAAGGAAAGGTGAGGATGGAGCAATTGGTGGAATGAATGGCGGGGGAAACCGGAGAACCCGGAGAAAACCCGCCCAGACGCCGCTTCGAACTTAAACATATGGTGTTTTAATGAAAATCGTTAGAGGCATTTTTGAGAAAATTAAAATTTTCGAAAAATGTTCCGCGTAAAGGATAATCTGGTGTGGGGGGAATTTTTTTTGAAAACCTTCGTGTCGCATCTCTGGAAGATACTGAACCTAAATACCAAGTTTGGTGTTTATCCGACTGTTCGTTTCTGAGTTATGCTGTTCACAGAGAGACACACAGTCACACACACGGACATGTTTCCAAAAATGCTTTTTTTGGATTCAGGGGATCTCAAAACATGTATTTCCGGTGAAATCTCGGTATCGAAGTTTTAGGTGGAATAGAATACTTCCCCTACTTACTATACGTAGTAGAGAAAGAATAAAAGGAAGAAAGAAAAAAGAATAAAAACTCCCATTTGAGAAAAAGTATAAGTATTGTAAAATTCAAACAAATATCAAGAAATGTCTCGAAAACGGTTCGCTCCACAAAAAAATGTATAGGACATAAATTGTGTGTTTTAACTTAATGTACATTTTTTGTGAAGTACGGTTTACCAGTTAGGCGAAAATCATTCAGAATGAAGAGGGCTTTTGGGACGTTCCCAGAAAATTCAAGATGTACATTTTATTTATAATAAAATATCTTAAATGTATGATATTTTAATCAAAATCATTTGAGCCATTTTAAGGAAAATAAAAATTTCGAAAACGTTCCATGTAAAGGGTAGTCTGGAGTAGGGGGATTTTATTTGAAAATCTTCGTGTTGCATCTTTGAAAGATGCTGAACCTAAATACCAAATTTGGTGTTTATTCCTTTTCATTTTTGAGTTATGTTGTTCACCGACACACATGGACGGTTTTGTAAAAATTCTTTTTTTATTCAGGGGGCTCAAAGCATGTATTTCCGGTGAAATATCGATATAGAATTTCTGGGTGGAATGCAATACTTCCCCTACTTACTCTACGTACTTGAGAATGTAAAAAAGTATCAATCAATCCTGTTTAAACGGCACGAATGATTTGTTTAACTTCTTTAATTGTTACTTAACAAATGCTGCAGATGTGTGTTGTAATGAAACGGTGCCAAAACCTCAGAATAGCTTTTATTCTATTCTGTAGGTTGTCACGGTAACTTTCGTGTTATCTTATTTGCTGAGCGCCTGTTATTGTTTTACTGTTTTTGAATTTTGGGTTCTTTGTCGTCCGGCTAGCTATTATTACTCAGTCGAGCAAATCTCTTGAACAGGGTGTGTAAACGGAAAGGAGTTGTTACTAAAAGATAACACTGATAAACGAATTTGTTTTTACACTTTTATTGCCGTCACAATTAATTAATTTTACATAATTACTCTTGATACACGCCCGACTGAAACTGTTATATTTTCGAATGTAACTATAATCACTTATTTACCGCACGTTATTAATTCGAGTATTTCACATTTTTGTAACGAACTTTACGACGCGACAGATTTTGTAGAATTGCGCGACGTGTAACCCGTGAATGATTCTATTAAACTGTGCGACGTGTAACGCGTGAATGATTCTCTTAAACTGTGCGACGTGTAACTCGTGAATGATTCTCTTAAACTGTGCGACGTGTAACTCGTGAATGATTCTATTAAACTGTGCGACGTGTAACGCGTGAATGATTCTCTTAAACTGTGCGACGTGTAACTCGTGAATGATTCTGATGAATTGGGCGACGTGTAACCCGTGAATGATTCTGTTGAACTGTGCGACGTGTAACTCGTGAATGATTCTGTTAAACTGCGCGACGTGTAACCCGTGAATGATTCTGTTGAACTGTGCGACGTGTAACGCGTGAATGATTCTCTTGAACTGTGCGTTACCTGCCCCCGGCTTTAGCATTTATACTCCCTCACCCCGATATGCCTAAACATTATAACAGAGCTGCTATTGGTTAATAAAGCGCGCCAACATTAGCGTCTATTTTTATATCCAATCAAAATTAGAACACATATGCTCTAGGGAAGATATTCCCTCTATTTCTAAAGAAAAGCGCGCTACTCTGACGTCATTTGTTTGTCTCTTCTAATTTATAAACAACTCACCCCCTCGCTCATTGTTACCCGCTCCTATTGTCAGTTTCAGTGAGGCCGTGTAAACTTATTTCCTAACAATGCTTATAATTAACAAACATCTCAAATCATTGTCGAGCAATAATGTTAATTTACACTACAATCACTCTGGTATTTACAGTGTTGTGATATAAAATACTCCCTCAAGGTATATGCGCTTAAATTTCTGTATGACAAAACCTTCTAATAACCCCCACGTGAGAAACGTTTTGCTTTATTTCCTTTGTTATAATCAAGTTCGTTAGCAGGAAATACCAAATAACTACATAATGACAGAAAATGCTAATATTAGAAACCGGTGAACCGATATCTTACGTTAACATCCGAGGGCCGGTTTCACCAACAGATGCTAAATTTTAACACAAGGTTAAACTGATTTAACACTGAAGTTAACACAAATTCTGTTTCATCAAACAACGTTAACTTTAGCAATGTGTTAAAGTCGGAGTTAATTTAACATTCCGATACCTCTGTGTTAAGGCATTTAACAAATGTTAGAAATTGGAAAGTGGCTGCTGTAAACCAAGCTGTTGATGAGAATTTGCTACAACTGCCATTTTAATGTCATTCCTAATAGAAGAGAAGTCGTACGTCATAATAAATTTGAAACCCTGCAAAAGGAGGACTTTTTAAAGTAATATAGACTGTCCAAGGGGTCATGAGCATGGTTTTATGGGAAATACTAGAGGTTAGAATACCACTAACAGAAGTATGCCTCTTTCAACTATGCTAAGAGTTAATTAGGTACTTAGATTTTATGTTACTAATATTTTTCATTTACCTGTGATAATGTTGGAATTTCCGAAGCTACCGTTTGTGGGCCTATCCGGAAGATTTCCAAAGCAATTACTTCAAGAAACAAACAGTATTTTTTTCAGATCTGCTTGATTAATCAGCGATAACACATTTTTGTTCACTTTAGTTTCAATGCAGTGTCACCACCAGTTTTAAACCATCTTAAACCCTCTTCGCACCTAACGTTTCTGGTGCTGCACTATGTTAGCATAAAACTGCCGTAGTTGCTTACTGGACTTGAGAGAAATGAGTTCATTCCAATTAAATTACTTGTGGATTTTGTCCCAGGCTGCAATCTTATTCTTTAATGTAAGAACGTCAGCTTTATCGCACTTGACACTTATTAACCAGATGTTAATTAACGTGTTTCAAACGGTGAAATATTTATTTCTGTTCACATCATGATTCTAACCTCAAACAATCGGGAAAAGCACATGGCCATTGCCATGAATGTAAATAGTTGTCGGCTACTGACACAGAGAGCGCGGGGATACGTAGACAAACGTGCATCGGAGTATGTTCGGAAGCAGTCTAGTTCGGCCGCCGCCTTCTGGAAAGCTACGCAGTTGTCTTTGACGTTAACAATTTGCTGTAAAGGCTTGCTGAGACACAAAAATTTTAACTTTATGTTAAACTTTGAACACCTTCTTAACAAACAAGATGTTAGAGTATTTTTAACATCGATTGTTTTTCTCAAAGTCTTAGACTCGTATCATTTTCAAAGAGGTTAACTTGGTGGCCTGGCAGTATGGAGTCTTTATATTCACCAGCTTCACCTCTATTTTGCTGTATATGTTATGGTTTTATGAATTATGTGAATACTATGTTGCCTTTATGTTATTTAATAACTACGGGACCAAAGAGAAGGTACAGAGGTTTCAAATTTAACCTACAGTAATTACCTTTGAGGCAGTATTTTTATACCTGAATAACTTCAATTGTATTTTATAATAAGTAAATTCAATAACAGCCCGCCTTGAAACAATATATATGTAATACTTATTCGAATTGTATGTGACAGTCATTGCAAATGCTTAGTTTTATTGTAAACATGTTTTATAATTAATAAATGAATTACAACTATCCGGGCTTGTAGGCCGTGGTCTAGCAGGCATCGTGGATACCGACGTTTCGCCAAGTACAGCGCTTGGCATCTTCAGGGTGAAGTGATTCAGTGTCTGCGGTGGTCGGAGTCTGAATGTGGAGACTTTTTTTTTAAAGGGGCGGCCCCACACCTGCCGCCCCCGGTGACGATCATCCTCAGAGGCTACATCGTCTCCCCAATGCTGTTAGTTCTAACATGCAACTAGCGGGGTGCTTGGTTAGTAGTGACGTACAATGTGTGTAGAGAAAGATGTGAGTTAAACATAGTCGGGTTCCGCGGAAGCACCCCGGTTAGTAAGATAAACTACTCATGCGAGCATGCAGAACATGCAAGCGTGCCTGGTTGGGTTTACCGGCGCCAGCCATGGCAGGCCCTGCCTGGCGCTCGGTGGTTAGTACGGGTTAGGTTGGGTGGAATTGAAGGGGATGCGTTAAGAGCTACGGTTAAAAATTAAATGGTATGACGCGGGTGATAACATCATGCAAGTGATCGTAATGAAAGGTGTGGCGGGATTTTACCTTTGGTTGCCGAGCTGCTGCTGCAGTGTTCCTGTGATGGTGGGTGGCCTATAGACGGTTCCTTTATGAGTTGGCGCATTGACAGGGGCAGACCGTTGTTTTAAAGTTCCAGTTCAGCATGGTTTCCTGCAACTTAAGAGTATTAATAGTGTATGTGAATGTGGCATGGTATGGAGGTATAAGCCGGTTTAAGTGTTCGAGGATATCTTCAATGGGTACTTCATCGGACAGGTTGCGGTCAAATAGCGCTAGTGGTCGTTTGTGTTTGTTGATGGTGGTTTCGTAGGTGCCTAGTGTTTGGATGAGGGGGTTTGTGCTCTTGGTGCAGTTAGTGTACAGGTCGGCTGCTAGTTTTTTGATGAATTGCTCAATAGTGTGCATCCTGAGTTCTTGGTGTAGGAGTTTGGAAGGTGCAAGTTTGGGCACCCTGGCTATGATACGGAGGATTTTGTTCTGGAGGGATTGGAGCGTATTAATGTGGCTTTTAGCTGCATACCCCCAGACGGGGGCCGCGTAGGTGAGTATGGGTCGGAGTAGCGTTTTGTAGAGAGTGAGGCCTAGTCGAATCTGAAGGGTACTGTTGTAGTTGATAAGAGGGTATAGTTTGCATAGCTGCGCGTTGCATTTTCTGCGGACGGTAATTACGTGGTCTTTCCAGGTGAAGCGCTGGTCCATCTTAATGCCTAAGTAGGTAACAGAGTTAGTCCATGGTATGGGAGTGCCAAATAGTTGTATTGGTGGCAGCGTTCGCGCATGTTGGCGGTGTTTGACCCGCTTGGTGAAGATTATAGCTTGTGACTTGGTTGGGTTGACTTTAATGCGCCATTTGGTCAGCCATTCCTCATGTGCGGTAAGAGCTCGCTGAAGGCGAGAATTAATGAACTTTATGTCACGGGCTGTGCCATTAGGGCAGTGTCGTCTGCATAGAGTGAGAGGAGCGTGTTGTTAGTTTTTGGTATGTCATTCATATATATTGTGAGGAGGACCGGTCCCAGTACACTTCCCTGGGGGACCCCAGCCAGGACTGGGCAAAGCGTGGAGAGAGAGGAGTTAACAGAGGACTGAAATTTGCGGTTGTGTAGATAGTTGGCAATGAGTTTGAGTGCGGTGTCTTGGAAGTTGTATTGGTTGAGTTTACGCAGTAGTACCTCGTGCCATACCCGGTCGGAGGATGGCGCTCTTATATAGTGGGGGTGGGCGGGGCTTGCTGTGATGTCCTGTGCAGTGATTGGCTTGCGTCTCTGGGAGTGGGTGGGTTTGGCGAGGTATTATTATGTCTGCTATTTCTATGTATCTGTTTCTCCAAGATAGGTGTCCAGGCTTTATGCACACGGAGAGCTTCTTCTTTCCGGTTAAAATTGTTTTTGTGTTTATATATTTCAATGGCCTCCCTCTGTAGTCGAGCATGGTAGATAAAGCCTGGACACCTATCTTGGAGAAACAGATACATAGAAATAGCAAACATAATGATACCTCGCCAAACCCACCCACTCCCAGAGACGCGAGCCAATCACTGCACAGGACCTCACAGCAAGCCCCGCTCATCCCCACTATATAAGAGCGCCATCCTCCGGTCTCCACATTCAGACTCCGACCACCGCAGATACTGAATCACTTCACCCTGAAGATGCCAAGCGCTGTACTTGGCGAAACGTCGGTATCCACGATGCCTTCTAGACCACGGCCTACAAGCCCGGATAGTTGTAATTCATTTATTAGTTATGACGCCAGCCCTGAAAGCCTCAGTATGTACATGTTTTATAATGTTATGTGAATACATTACATACTTTAATAATGCAAGAGCTGTGAGAATAATAAGTTTTAAGTTGCTAACAATGAGGTAACCTTTTAGCAATAATGAGTTCGAGAGTTTGAAAGTTACTAGTCATGAATAGAGCAACGATAATGTAATTTCTGTGACGTTTTAAAATTAGCCAATCAACAGCAAAGAGAAAGCTTTAAGTAAAATTCAGATACTCTATTGGACTAGAATTAGCAAATCAGAGACTTGAAATACCGAAGCTTACGGGGTTAACGGTTGAAATAATGTTCAGTTGCTGGCTAACCTTGGTAGTGACCAGATGGAAGATGTGTTCTCTACAGAAACATTACGTGTGAATCGTAAAATATGTCTACGCGTTAGCTAAGTGAAAGTATTAAAGATTCTCATAGCTCTTAAAAAGTGTAGTGCTTTATTAAAATGTGCAAGGATTAATAAAAGAAGTGAATTTAAAAACTTAAATTCTGTGTATGTCTACAATTATTGTCGCACCGCACCTTGCCTAAGAGATACATGACTCTACAAACATCACTGACGCAGCCGAGGCAAATTCAAACATAAATAATATATAGAAGCAGTTTTAATAACTAAGTTAAATATTATAGTGTAAAACTTGGAGTGTAACAACAAAAACACATCTTTAAATCTGCTTCTCATACATAGCAGCATATTGCGTAACAACAGTAACTATTACGTAATAAACAACTTTAAACTGACGTACAAAGCGTGTTGCAGACTTCTTAAATAAAGTAAACTCCAAGAACAAAACTACTTCAAATTGGCTTCCAATGCATGAAGCTTAATAATAAATTACGTAAATATATTACGTAACAAAACAGGTTCTTCAAGTTGGCTCCCATACGTGGGGCAGTTATAAACTTAAAGCGCACAAACTAACTCTCACCTTAAATATTATTCTACCATTTCGACCGGTAATGTTCCACCACCGAAGAGTAACTATAGGTTGTGCAACACTGGAAGACTATCTAGGAGAGGTTTGTTTTATAATTCGCCTAGAATAAGGATTACTAAATGTAATATAGCTTGGTAATCTGTATCCAACGTAAGCAAAACAATAAAACAGTTGCTTTATTCAATAAGGAAATAAAGTGAACTACAGTTGGTAATACTCTGATCTAAAATCACTCACTGTTCCCGTTTCCAGGATTTAGTCCATATGCTGCCTCCTTTTATATTCTCTGTTTTTAAACGAGAACGTGAGGTTCAATTGTTCAAGTGCTCATCGAGAGATCTTCCCCTGCACAGAGTAGGTCATGCAGATTCTCACTTCTTTTGTTTCTGTCCTCTTCACCGTTACCATAGCAACAGCCGTTGTTCAGCAAAGCTCATTTTCCTTGTGTTTTATTCAAATCATAAGGTTCATTATGCTTAATTTTTTCCAGCTTTAATGACCAAATACAAAGGACTTCGTAGACCGCAGCAAATGATTGTGAGAGCTGGAGAATTCATTGCTTTCTAGAAGAATTCTAACACGCTGTGGCTGGCTTGGCTTAGGTATAAAGAACTGGCAAAAATGATTAAATTCTATAATAGTTTTTCAAACTTTTACTTTTATACTATGTTTTGTAGGTACGCCTTCATAATTGTGAGTTCCTTTGCAAAGTTTCTTTAAATAAGCATTTTGGGAAATTTTAAAAGTTATTTTATTATTTTTGTATTCAGTATAAATTAGTCTATACGCTAGCCTAGTGCTTTAATTATGCGCTTTTTGATTATTACGTTTAATGGAAAGTGGCATTTCGGTTTTTACCATTGCTTTAACCCGGCATCTCAATCTAAGTTTTGCCAGCCCTCGTAGCCGTGGTCGCTGGAGTGTATAGCTTCGGCGTTCCGTCAAGCTGAGGGTCGCGGGTTTGAGTCCCGCCATGGGCACGGGTGTTTGTTTTTGTGTGTGTTGCGTAACGGCGGTAATAAGCGGTAACGAAAACAGTAAAAAACAGTATCATAAAACGGGACAAGGGAACTTTAAAAAAAAATGCTTACTTCCGTACATATTCTGAAACTTTAATAAATGTTAAACAAAAATATTTATATCCAGACTATTTTCATACTGAAAAAGTTTATAAAATTAATTAGGGAAAATGACCATTAATTTAGATTTGGCTGTCCATGTAAGCACATTGTCTTACGATATTGTCCCAAAAGGGCAGTCAAATATCTCCTGAATACAAGATTTAAAATTTATTATAAAATATGGTTTCAATTAATTATGAAATAATACATATTTTAAACAAGTTAAATATTATTTTTAATTCCTAATTTTTTATTAAATATTTATATATTTCCAAACTTTTGTCATTCATCACCTCTCGCTCAAGCATCTCATTGTAAGTGGAATAATGTAGATATTTTTGCTACTGATTTATATATATATATATTGTTTTTATTTACTACTACATTATTGTATTACAGCATGAAACGTTTTTGGTGAGAAATCGGCGTCTATAAATAATTACACATTATTCCAGAGTCGTTCATGATTATTTTTCTACTTGCTAAATGGCGGGGAAAAAAATCCTCCGATTTTAAGCAAAGCTTCATTTGGAGCTTTTTGTGGTAATAAATTAAACTATACTTCAAAGTAGAGACCACCAGATTCTATGGTCTTTAGCCATCTTTCAGCGAGGTTTATTATCCTGCGATGGTCTCTGGTTTTTGATGCGAAGAATTCAGTGAGACCCATTTCCATAGTTTCAATGTTTTCGAAATTTCTTCCAAGCAAGAAATGGGCCATGGATCGAAACAAATGCTAATCTGACGGTGCAAGATAAGGGCTGTATCCTGGGTGTGGTAGCAGTTCGACTACTTGCAACTCCTGAAATTTTGTCCTGGTTGTTGTGCAGTATGGGGTGTTGCACTGTTCTGTTGCTAGAGAATTCTATTTCGGTTTACTAATGCTGGGTATCTCCGTCTCAAAATTTCATGAACTCATTCCAGTTGTTGAGAATAAAGATCCGCATTGAGTGCACGCCCGTTAGAACAAACTCCCAGTGAATCACTTCTTCAAACTTCCATCAAACACAAAAAATTACTTTGGGACCGAACTGATTTTTTTAATGATGACTTTGACAGGTTGAGGGGAACTGAGCCACTGTTTCTAGATGTCAGGATTGCGGTAATAGACCCATTTTTCATCACGTGTGACAATTCACCTGATAAATCTATCATCCATGGGATTGCCGAAAAGCTGATGACAGATATTCACTCTACGTTGAGCCTGTTGAGGTGTCAATTCATGAGGTACAGATCTACAGCTTCTGTTTGATTTTCCAAGTTTCTTAATCTGGCGATGTGTAGTATCTTTTGATGGACCAAGCTCTTCTGATAGCCCAGTACTTTTTGGCGGATTTTCTTTCAAAACTATGTGTATTCTCAATATCCCGTAATTTAGCTCTTCTAGAACGTGGTAAATCTTTAGTGTTTTCTTCTACAGTGTTAAAATGTTGCAACCATCGTTGTGCCACATCATATTGAGAAGGTGTTTTGTTGTTCAAGGAGTTTATGTTTGCAGTATTTGCAACACGCATGAACGTCAATTTAAAGATTTTTTACTATTTTTTAAGTTTGTACCAGGCTTTGGGCGTTAATTTTAATAAGATTGTTACGTAATATGCTGCTACGTATGAAAAGCTGATTTGAAGATGATGTATTTTTGTTGTTACGCTCCGAGTTTAAAAATATTATATTAAATTTGTTATTAAACTGCTTCTATAGATATTATTTATGTTTGTTTTTGCCTCGGCTGCGTCAGTATTACTTTAGAGACACGTTTCTCTTAATCAGGGCGTGGTGCGACAAGAATGTAGGCTTACACAGATTTTAAGTTTAAATTCACTTCTTTTTATTAATCCTTGACACAAATTATATAGCACTACACTGATATTAAGAGCTGTGAGATTCTTTTATTTTAATACTTGCACTCTGTTAACCCGTATACTTAATTTTCGTTTCACACGAATACGTAATATTTCTTTAGAGAACACATCTTCCATTCGGCCACTACCAAGGCCTGCAGGCAACTGAACATATTTCAATCGTCCGAACCCGTAAACTTTTGTATTTCAAGTCTCTGATTGCCTAATCCTAGTCCAATAGAATTCCTGCATTTAATTAAAGCTTTTTCTGGCTGTTGATTGGCCATTTTTAAACTGTCACAAAATTTACATTATCGTTGCTCTAATCATGACTAGTAGCATCCAAACTCTCAAACTCATTATTGCCTCAAGGTTACCTCATTGTTACCTCATTATTAGTAACGTTAAACTTATTTTTCTCACAGCTCCTACATTATTAAATTACGTAATGCATTCACATAACATTATTGAACATGTTTGCAATAATATAAGCATATGCAATGACTGTTACATACATTTTACAAATTATTACATACACATATTGCTTCAAGGCGGGTTGTTATTGAATTTACATACTATATAATTTAATATAAATTATTCAAGTGTTAAAAATACTGCCTCAATATGCCTTACATAATCACATACCTTATCATAAAAGATGTTGGTAATGTTGTCCCTGTCTACGCATAAATTTCTGGTACCTTCTCAAAAAGGTTTCAGTTACAGTTAGGAGTTCAGAATTTGAAATTTAGTGAATTTCTCACCTGATGCTTTCTTTTAGTTCTTGCAATGTTTGTTGCATACACTTTATTTTTCATGTGATCGTCAGAGTTGGATAAATTTCTGTAATTGGATTTTGCGGAATCACAATGATAAGAGTAATTGACCCACACTTAATATTCTCTGAAGAAGCATGATGCCGTTTACATGGTTATGTTTCTTAATACAACAGACACTAAAGCACAGAGAAATCCGATTTTATACATGAGATTACCTTGCATGACGCGAAAATTGGTGCGTGCTGTCTAGTAAACGCATGCAAAATAACAGGACCTGTATTTTCTGAACAAACAATAAATGCAGAGAGATATAGGTATGTATTACTCACACCATTTTTTGAGCAGCTGACAGACGTTAAATGTCAGTCTGGATATGTCCAACAAGACTTTTGCTACCGCGCATACAGCTCATGAGTCGTTAAGTTTAATTCAGGAAATGTTTTTGAAAATAGTGTGATAAATAAAATATTATGGCCCCTAAGATCCCCTGGTTTAACTGCATATGATTCATCTACGAGGGAGTTTGGAAAAATAAAGTGTATGCAAAAAAAAAAAAAAAATAGATTCGGAGAACTAAAAGCCGATAAATTCACTCAATTTCGGATATTGAACTCTCCAATTTCCTGAGAAGTTATCACAAGTATGTGGATAGACAAGGATAAAGTATGTCCTTATCGCTGTAATTGTAGCTGTAAGTATGACAATGTGAGGCAGTTGTGCGGGTACTATAACTGTTTCAGTGGGAGTCCGAGCTGCGGCGCTGGCGCTCGAGCAGCCATGCAGTGACCGCGGTGTGAAGTAAAAGCACTGTAGTACTTTAATATATTTTTTCGTCTTTAATCCGAAGCTACTTTATAGCCTATGTCCGACGGTAAGAACAGCAGAATAAAAAACTTGCTTGAGTGGTTCCTAAGATTACTTCATATACATACAAATTTTCCCTCTTTATAATTATTAGTACAGATTCGCCATGTTGTCACACTAATATACCGGGTTACTCAAAAAGAAGGAACAGAATTTAAATGCTTCTTTCTAATGAACGTCAATAGATGGCGACACATGCGATGCATCATTGAATAGAGAAAGGTTAAAAATTTTACTTTATGTGTTCAAAATGAACACCATTTGCTATGCGAGGACGATCAGTACTTTTCCGTTTGCATACGCAGCCATCTTCTACCAATTTATTGTATCAATTGTAAAGTTTTTATGATGAGGCGGCTCGTTGTTGAACTTACAACGAAATGCACGCTGCAATGAAACAATGGATGCAGTACACAAAACGACTTTTCCTGTGGCGTCGCCATTTTCTCGTAAAAAAAATCAGCACCGCTGTAGGCACTGAATGGAACTTATAGGTGGGGCTTAAAACTTTGAACTTTCCTCTATTAAATGATGTGCCGTATGTGTCGCTATCTATTGTCATTCATTAAAACTGAATATTCAAAATCTGTTCCTTCTTTTTGAATAAGCCTGTATATTGCTCCTTGAAGCTTGCGGTACGTCTCAATACAGCCTCTTCCGATTCTTTTAGACAAAGTTTCTTTTCATTTTATGCATATCTTTAACTCTGAAAATAGAAGTTCCATACTTAATGAGGACTGGTGCAAAAGGGCAAGTTTTTTAACTGAACATAACCTTTAAATGTAATTATATAGTATAAATCCCTGAAATTTTCATGCAATAGCTTATACATTTAACATAGTTGATGCCTGGAGTGAATTCCAAATCATCGATACATTTATGAGTTACTAATTGACGAAAGAATTTATCAGAGGATTTGCAAATAATTAATAGCATTTGATAGCACTGTTTCACGAATAAATGAAGTGTTTTACCCCAAAAAGTTATTATTAAAAAGTCATAAAGTATTTATATTTACATGCAATGTAAGCGGTGTTGTTTGAAAATAAATTAGAGTCATGTGGCCGCACTTCGTTTGTTTGATTAGTGCAAGTTGACGTATATTATTTACTGCTATCTGGCGTGGGAAGCTTGAAGCAGGCATGCAATGTTGTAAGGATGCAGTAAGGTTATGAGTTACTTTATTGTAACATACATTATTTAAAACAGATTACTGAATACATAATTATTAAATCTGTGGATACTGTAAGGCATTTTTTCGTTGTAATGTTTAATGCAGATGAGGAATTAGTATGTATACTTATTAATTTTGCAGTGAAAGATACTATGTTCTGTTCGGAATATTAAAAAAGGTGGAGGGATATACAGGGTGGACCATTTAAGCTGAGAGTGTACAATATCTCCAAAACTAAGCGTTGTAGAAAGAAATGTCTTTAATAAAAGTTGCTTGATATTATGGGGGAAAGTAAATGCTATTAACCGTATTTTTTTTTGAGGACGTTATGATGCTCATTTAAGGTCAAGTTAATTTTTACTTTCTCTACTACGTATAGTAAGTAGGGAAAGTATTCCCCTTACATCTACAAGAAAATTATCAATAAGATAGAGTCTGCAAATGTTTATCTGGATTAACATGAAATAGATGGAGAATAAGAGTTTGTAAAAATAGTATGTACAAGAATAGAGAAAGTCATGTGAGTGTAACACATCAGATTTTTTTCATTGAACATTGATCCATCTGTGTAAATTGCTGTATTTTTTCCATATCTATCATGTAATTCATTAAATAGTTGGCGACAAATTGAGGAATGCATGTGTTCTTTAGAGATGATGTTCAGTTCTAAATTTATTTTAGTTGAAGTGATTGTCCAGGGCGGAATAGAAGAGAGGGGTTTATTTCTGAAGGAAAATTTGTTAAACAGTGCTTGAAAATCGCGCCCCTACCGAAAGTGCGAACGTGTCTAGTATGCCCTCTTGTGCATATTAAGCAGTGCAAACTGTGACTTGCAAAGAAAGAAAGAAACAAAAGAAAGAAAGAAAAAACTGCTGACACAACTTTGTTATGCGATTGAAGCACTTAATTACATTAATCCAAATGTGCTTGCTTAGTGATTTTAAAACTCAATAATTGGAAAAACTCTGATGCGTTAAACTCACATGACTTCCTCTACTCTTGTATACGAACTATTTTTACAAACTCTTATTCTCCATCTACTTCATATTAATCGAGATAAACATTTGCAGAAACGATCTTTTGACATGCAAAGAGAATTACATTTTACACATAGCGCCCAGTTCTAAAAATACTTGACTATCGCTTAAGGCCTATTATCTTCCCCTTGTTTTGTATTTGCAAGGGCAATATAAAAATACAGTAGCCTTTAAGCATCGGCATACCTCTTAATAGCTGGTTGCTAGTAGCAGCATCATTCTCTTTGCCACAGATTAATACTCTTTGCATATCCAAGACAAAAAACTGAATAACGAATTCCCATTTGAGAAAATAAGTATTGAAAGATTTAAGAGAATAACAAGCAATACCTCGAAAATGGTTCACTCAACAAAAAAACGTATAAGACATAAATTGTGTATTTTAACGTGATCTACATTTTTTGTGTAGTAAAATTTTGTCTATCTCTTATGGTTTACCAGTTATGCAAAAGTCGTTCACAATGAAGAATACTTTTGTAGACATTCCCAGAAAATTCGAGATATACATTTCATTTCTCATGACATTATCTTAAACATATGATATTTTCATCAAAATCGTTAGAGCTATTTTTGAGAAAATTAAAATTTTCGAAAAATGTTCCATGTAAAGGGTAGCCTGGGGTGGGGGATTTTCTTGAAAACCTTCGTGTCGCATCTCTGGAAGATACTGAACCTAAATACCAAGTTTGGTGTTTATCCGACTGTTCGTTTCTGAGTTATGCTGTTCACAGCCACACACACGGACATGTTTCCAAAAATGCTTTTTTTTTGGATTCAGGGGTCTCAAAACATGTATTTCCGGTGAAATCTCGGTATCGAATTTTTGGGTGGAATACAATACTTCCCCTACTTATATACGTAGTAGAGAAAGTAAAAATAAGTTGCTATTAATCATTTGGATTATGTTTCCTAATTTTTTGTTCAAATGTAAAAAATCTGCATAAAATTTCAAAGTTAATATATTTTAAAGCCTAAGTTTTCCTTTAATGAAAGATTATTTATGTTTAATACAGAGAGTACCTTAATACTTATTATTTAAAAATTATGCCTCTAATTTAAAACATTTTCATATTGAGCGTACCTGAACTTCTAAAAATGACGAACATTTCAGTTGCTGCACAACTGCTAAATGACTGCAATCTACTTGGCTGCGACATCGGGATTTACGGCCATGAAGTCTAAGGCGTGATAGGGGTAGCTAACCTATCAAACCAAGGATTGCAGATTCGAATCCTCGTAAAATTCATGTTCTACTGTCAATAGAAACTGTGGAAAGGAATGGGGAGGTCCCACCTAAAGCAAGCGGTGTGATGGGATATTTGGATACTGACGGGTTTCAATTGAATACAGACGCATGCTTTTTACCTTTGAAGGGGTAAACTTACTGCTTACGGCCCATAACTTCGAATTAAATACATTTATTTTTCTTAATTTTGTGAAATTGCCCAAATTTTGAAAATACCTACAGGCCATCATTGGCAGAGGCGCCAAGAAACAATTAACCTTCCCGTTCAAATATTGGGCACGTCACAAACCTAACACAAGTCTTGCGAGTTATAGGAGATTAAATAATTGATTTTTGAGGGTATTTCCAGTTAAAATTCACAGTCGGAACTTCAGAATATTCATCTTAAAACGTCACTGAAGAAGAATCAGTAAAGAAAGAAAAAAAAGTAAGGTTTTAATCCATGTCGAGGAATTCGGTCCGCTTAGGTTTCATTGTGAATGTCTCCTATCGCTTCAGCAAAAGTTTACCTCTATTAAACTAAGTAGGAATAAGAGTAAACCTTTGTAAAAGTAGTTTGCAGAAGAGTTGGTAGAGGAAATCTTGTGAATATAACAGATCTGATGTCCAGGAATAAATCGATTGAAAAGATGTGTGCTCTTTGATATAATCTGGCGTATTTTTATAAGAAAATGGATCAACGGAATATGCTAGGTAAAGTATTAAGGAACTGTTTATTTTCATCTAAGGTTATACCGTACTAAAAGTTGAAAATCAACATATGTACGCGGGGGAGTGCATTTGATATCTTCAACGACAGTGTAAAACTTGAAATAAATCAGATAACTCCATCTTCTCATGAATCATGACATACAAGGAAATAAATCTTTTCAGTTGCATGACAAAAACTTTCAACTTCGCCACAAGAAAGAAACATTCACCAGGTTCTTGGAAAACCCTTGGTATCCTAGAAATAAATATTACACAAACATTTGGAAGAATATCATAAGCACAAAAGCCAAAACACTCTAATGCCATGTCTATTTCGTCGTCTTTTCCCCCCTCATTGCTTTAGAAACTGACTTTATGTTTCATTTTTGCTTCGTTGTAGAGAATAAATCGAAACAACTTTTAAAATTGGTATACTTTTACAGCGTAGAACCCACTCTTATGGTTTTGTTGCTTTTTTGATTGCGATTTAAATTTATTCTCAATTTTTCTAGTGGGAGCTTTAGTAGGATATGTAATGTCAAACTGCGGATGTTGGCACGAGAGTGTTGGACTCTAGCCAGGATAGATTTCCGCTGTTCCAGATACGAGTGTATCTACCTTTTAATGTTACAAAATAAAACAAAACGATGGCGAATAAAATTTTGTAATGGAATACCTAAAGGTTCCAGCTGAAAGGAAGCACAGAAGCCTTTTACTGCACTCTGCTAAAATAAAACAAGAAATAGTACAGCTAATACATAAATGACAATTTATAGGGTTCATAGATCTGTGAAAAGATAGCGTTTTTATGTAATGGATGTCAAATGGTTAAGTGCAGCTATGTTACCTATAGGTTTTTGTTTCTGACCGAGTAATGTTTATTTTGTATAATGCATCAATAACGTACATAGAACAAACAGCAGTCAGGGTTTGCAAGTTGCCAATTTGTTTTCTCCCTTGTAGCTAGGACAGTGATATTTGTAACACCACTGCTGATGTTATAATGAGAGACAATGTGTACGAATTGTAAGTACAGTAATTTCAAAATACAACTTCTTCGATTTTGATAACTGTTTCATCATTGAAAAGCTTTATTCATTCTGATGAACACGGTCGTTAAAACACCTAATTTCGTTCATAAATTACTCAATGACTAAAAAGGATTTACAAAGGCTATTTGCCACAATAGAACACATAGTAGTTATAAAGGAACATAAAAAAGGCCTTGACATTTCGTTGAGATTGCAATGGAGTAGAAAAGATTTGTTACTCAACAAAACATGTCAAAAGTCGGATAAATACCACCAATACATCATTCCGAAAAAAATATATTACATGTCCATTTTTCACAGTGATTTTAATTCGTTCATACTGTCACTTCACTAATGTGATCTAGTTCAACTTTCACTCAACTTCACTGAGTCCTCATTGTCATTTTATTGTGCTCTCTGCCACTCCACTACTGATATCTAGTTCAACTTTCACTGTGACTTCACTGAGTTCTCATTGTCACTACACTGAGTTTTCTCTGCCATCCACTACTGTGATCTAGTTCAACTTTCACTGTGACTTCACTGAGTTCTCATTGTCATTTTATTGTGCTCTCTGTCACCCCATAACTGTGATCTAGTTCAACTTTCACTGTGACTTCACTGAGTTCTCATTGTCACTTCATTGAGTTCTCATTGTCATTTTATTGTGCTCTCTGTCACTCCATAACTGTGATCTAGTTCAACTTTCACTGTGACTTCACTGAGTTCTCATGGTCACTTCATTGAGTTCTCATTGTCATTTTATTGTGCTCTCTGTCACCCCATAACTGTGATCTAGTTCAACTTTCACTGTGACTTCACTGAGTTCTCATTGTCACTTCATTGAGTTCTCATTGTCATTTTATTGTGCTCTCTGTCACCCCATAACTGTGATCTAGTTCAACTTTCACTGTGACTTCACTGAGTTCTCATGGTCACTTCACTGAGTTCTCATTGTCATTTTATTGTGCTCTCTGTCACCCCATAACTGTGATCTAGTTCAACTTTCACTGTGACTTCACTGAGTTCTCATTGTCACTTCATTGAGTTCTCATTGTCATTTTATTGTGCTCTCTGTCACTCCATAACTGTGATCTAGTTCAACTTTCACTGTGACTTCACTGAGTTCTCATTGTCACTTCATTGAGTTCTCATTGTCATTTTATTGTGCTCTCTGTCACTCCATAACTGTGATCTAGTTCAACTTTCACTGTGACTTCACTGAGTTCTCATTGTCACTTCATTGAGTTCTCATTGTCATTTTATTGTGCTCTCTGTCACTCCATAACTGTGATCTAATTCAACTTTCACTGTGACTTCACTGAGTTCTCATTGTCACTTCATTGAGTTCTCATTGTCATTTTATTGTGCTCTCTGTCACCCCATAACTGTGATCTAGTTCAACTTTCACTGTGACTTCACTGAGTTCTCATTGTCACTTCATTGAGTTCTCATTGTCATTTTATTGTGCTCTCTGTCACTCCATAACTGTGATCTAATTCAACTTTCACTGTGACTTCACTGAGTTCTCATTGTCACTTCATTGAGTTCTCATTGTCACTTCATTGAGTTCTCATTGTCATTTTATTGTGCTCTCTGTCACCCCATAACTGTGATCTAGTTCAACTTTCACTGTGACTTCACTGAGTTCTCATTGTCACTTCATTGAGTTCTCATTGTCATTTTATTGTGCTCTCTGTCACTCCATAACTGTGATCTAATTCAACTTTCACTGTGACTTCACTGAGTTCTCATTGTCAATTCATTGAGCTCTCATTGTCATTTTATTGTGCTCTCTGTCACTCCACTACTGTGATCTAGTTCAACTTTCACTGTGACTTCACTGAGTTCTCATTGTCATTTTATTGTGCTCTCTGTCACTCCATAACTGTGATCTAGTTCAACTTTCACTGTGACTTCACTGAGTTCTCATTGTCACTTCATTGAGTTCTCATTGTCATTTTATTGTGCTCTCTGTCACTCCACTACTGTGATCTAGTTCAACTTTCACTGTGACTTCACTGAGTTCTCAGTGTCACTTCATTGAGTTCTCATTGTCATTTTATTGTGCTCTCTGTCACTCCATAACTGTGATCTAATTCAACTTTCACTGTGACTTCACTGAGTTCTCATTGTCACTTCCTTGAGTTCTCATTGTCATTTTATTCTGCTCTCTGTCACTCCACTACTGTGATCTAGTTCAACCTTCACTGTGACTTCACTGAGTTCTCATTGTCACTTCATTGAGTTCTCATTGTTATTTTATTGTGCACTCTGTCACTCCATAACTGTGATCTAGTTCAACGTTCACTATGACTTCACTGAGTTCTCATTGTCACTTCATTGAGTTCTCATTGTCATTTTATTGTGCTCTCTGTCACTCCGTTACTGTGATCTAATTCAACTTTCACTGTGACTTCACTGAGTTCTCATTGTCACTTCATTGAGTTCTCATTGTCATTTTATTGTGCTCTCTGTCACTCCACTACTGTGACCTAGTTCAACTTTCACTGTGACTTCACTGAGTTCTCATTGTCACTTCATTGAGTTCTCATTGTCATTTTATTGTGCTCTCTGTCACTCCATAACTGTGATCTAGTTCAACTTTCACTGTGACTTCACTAAGTTCTCATTGTCACTTCATTGAGTTCTCATTGTCATTTTATTGTGCTCTCTGTCACTCCACTACTGTGATATAATTCAACTTTCACTGTAACTTCACTGAGTTCTCATTGTCACTTTACTGAGTTTTCTCTGTCATCCACTACTGCGATCTAATTAAACTTTCACTGTGACTTCACTGAGTGCTCCTTGTCATTTTATTGTGCTCTCTGTCACTTCACTACTGTGATCTAGTTCAACTTTCACTGTGATTTAACTGAGTTCTCATTGTCACTTCACTGTGTTCTCATTGTCATTTTATTGTGCTCTCTGTCACTCCACTACTGTGATCTAGTTCAACTTTCACTGTGACATCACTGAGTTCTCATTGTCACTTCATTGAGTTCTCATTGTCATTTTATTGTGCTCTCTGTCACTTCACTACTGTGATCTAGTTCAACTTTCACTGTGACTTCACTGAGTTCTCATTATCATTTTATTGTGCTCTCTGTCACTCCACTACTGTGATCTAGTTCAACTTTCACTGTGACTTCATTGAGTTCTCATTGCCACTTCATTGAGTTCTCATTGTCATTCTATTGTGTTCTCTGTCACTTCACTACTTTGATCTAGTTCAACTTTCACTGTGACTTCACTGAGTTCTCATTGTCATTTTATTGTGCTCTCTGTCATTCCACTACTGTGATCTAGTTCAACTTTCACTGTTACTTCACTGAGTTCTCATTGTCACTTCATTGAGTTCTCATTGTCATTTTATTATGCTCTCTGTCACTTCACTACTGTGATCTAGTTCAACTTTCACTGTGATTTAACTGAGATCTCATTGTCACTTCACTGTGTTCTCATTGTCATTTTATTGTGCTCTCTGTCACTCCACTACTGTGCTCTAGTTCAACTTTCACTGTGACTTCACTGAGTTCTCATTGTCACTTCATTGAATTCTCATTGTCATTTTATAGTGCTCTCTGTCACTTCACTACTGTGATCTAGTTCAACTTTCACTGTGATTTAACTGAGTTCTCATTGTCACTTCACTGTGTTCTCATTCTCATTTTATTGTGCTCTCTGTCACTCCACTACTGTGATCTAGTTCAACTTTCACTGTGATATAACTGAGTTCTCATTGTCACTTCATTGTATTTTCATTGTCATTTTATTGTGCTCTCTGTCACTCCACGACTGTGATCTAGTTCAACTTTCACTGTTACTTCACTGAGTTCTCATTGTCACTTCATTGAGTTCTCATTGTCATTTTATTGTGCTCTCTGTCACTTCACTACTGTGATCTAGTTCAACTTTCACTGTGATTTAACTGAGTTCTCATTGTCACTTCACTGTGTTCTCATTGTCATTTTATTGTGCTCTCTGTCACTCCACTACTGTGATCTAGTTCAACTTTCACTGTGACTTCACGGAGTTCTCATTGTCACTTCATTGAGTTCTCATTGTCATTTTATTGTGCTCTCTGTAACTCCACTACTGTGATCTAGTTCAACTTTCACTGTGACTTCACTGAGTTCTCATGGTCACTTCACTGTGTTCTCATTGTCATTTTATTGTGCTCTCTGTAACTCCACTACTGTGATCTAGTTCAACTTTCACCGTGACTTCACTGACTTCTCATTGTCACTTCACTGACTTTTCTCTGCCATCCACTACTGTGATCTAGTTCAACTTTCACCGTGACTTCACTGACTTCTCATTGTCACTTCACTGAGTTTTCTCTGCCGTCCGCTACTGTGATCTATTTCAACTTTGATCGTGACTTCACTGAGTTCTCATTGTCAGTTCACTGAGTTTCCTCTGTCATCCACTACTGCGTACTAGTTCAACTTTCACTGTGACTTCACTAACTTCTCATTGTCACTTCACTGAGTTTTCTTGCCATCCACTGCTGTGATGTAGTTCAACTCTCACTGCGACGTCACTGACTTCTCATTGTCACTTCACTGAATTTTCTCTGCCATCCACTTTCACTGTGACCGCACTGAGTTCTCATGGTCACTTCACTGTGTTCTCATTGTCATTTTATTGTGCTCTCTGTAACTCCACTACTGTGATCTAGTTCAACTTTCACTGTGACTTCACTGAGTTCTCATGGTCATTTCATTGAGTTCTCATTGTCATTTTATTGTGCTCTCTGTAACTCCACTACTGTGATCTAGTTCAACTTTCACTGTGACTTCACTGAGTTCTCATTGTCACTTCACTGAGTTCTCATTGTCATTTTATTGTGCTCTCTGTACTCCATAACTGTGATCTACTTCAACTTTCACTGTGACTTCACTGAGTTCTCATTGTCACTTCATTGAGTTCTCATTGTCATTTTATTGTGCTCTCTGTCACTCCATAACTGTGATCTAGTTCAACTTTCACTGTGACTTCACTGAGTTCTCATTGTCACTTCATTGAGTTCTCATTCTCATTTTATTGTGCTCTCTGTCACTCCTTAACTGTGATCTAATTCAACTTTCACTGTAACTTCACTGAGTTCTCATTGTCACTTCACTGTGTTCTCATTGTCATTTTATTGTGCTCTCTGTCACTCCATAACTGTGATCTAATTCAACATTCACTGTGACTTCACTGAGTTCTCATTGTCACTTCACTGTGTTCTCATTGTCATTTTACTGTGCTCTCTGTCACTCCATAACTGTGATCTAGTTCAACTTTCACTGTGACTTCACTGAGTTCTCATTGTCACTTCATTGAGTTCTCATTGTCATTTTATTGTGCTCTCTGTCATTCCAATACTGTGATCTAATTCAACTTTCACTGTAACTTCACTGAGTTTTCATTGTCACTTTACTGAGTTTTCTGTCATCCACTACTGCGATCTAATTAAACATTCACTGTGACTTCACTGAGTGCTCATTGTCACTTTACTGAGTTTTCTGTCATCCACTACTGCGATCTAATTAAACATTCACTGTGACTTCACTGAGTTTTCATTGTCACTTTACTGAGTTTTCTGTCATCCACTACTGCGATCTAATTATACATACACTGTGACTTCACTGGGTTCTCATTGTCATTTTATTGTGCTCTCTGTCACTCCACTACTGTGATCTAATTAAACATTCACTGTGACTTCACTGAGTTCTCATTGTCACTTCACTGAGTTCTCATTGTCATTTTATTGTGCTCTCTGTCACTCCACTACTGTGATCTAATTAAACATTCACTGTGACTTCACTGAGTTCTCATTGTCACTTCACTGAGTTCTCATTGTCATTTTATTGTGCTCTCTGTCACTCCACTACTGTGATCTAATTAAACATTCACTGTGACTTCACTGAGTTCTCATTGTCACTTCACTGTGTTCTCATTGTCATTTTATTGTGCTCTCTGTCACTCCACTACTGTGATCTAATTAAACATTCACTGTAACTTCACTGAGTTCTCATTGTCACTTCATTGAGTTCTCATTGTCATTTTATTGTGCTCTCTGTCACTCCACTACTGTGATCTAGTTCAACTTTCACTGTGACTTCACTGAGTTCTCAGTGTCACTTCATTGAGTTCTCATTGTCATTTTATTGTGCTCTCTGTCACTCCATAACTGTGATCTAATTCAACTTTCACTGTGACTTCACTGAGTTCTCATTGTCACTTCCTTGAGTTCTCATTGTCATTTTATTCTGCTCTCTGTCACTTCACTACTGTGATCTAGTTCAACTTTCGCTGTGATTTAACTGAGTTCTCATTGTCACTTCACTGTGTTCTCATTGTCATTTTATTGTGCTCTCTGTCACTCCACTACTGTGATCTAGTTCAACTTTCACTGTGACTTCACTGAGTTCTCATTGTCACTTCATTGAGTTCTCATTGTCATTTTATTGTGCTCTCTGTCACTTCACTACTGTGATCTAGTTCAACTTTCACTGTGACTTCACTGAGTTCTCATTATCATTTTATTGTGCTCTCTGTCACTCCACTACTGTGATCTAGTTCAACTTTCACTGTGACTTCACTGAGTTCTCATTATCATTTTATTGTGCTCTCTGTCACTCCACTACTGTGATCTAGTTCAACTTTCACTGTGACTTCACTGAGTTCTCATTATCATTTTATTGTGCTCTCTGTCACTCCACTACTGTGATCTAGTTCAACTTTCACTGTGACTTCACTGAGTTCTCATTATCATTTTATTGTGCTCTCTGTCACTCCACTACTGTGATCTAGTTCAACTTTCACTGTGACTTCATTGAGTTCTCATTGCCACTTCATTGAGTTCTCATTGTCATTCTATTGTGCTCTCTGTCACTTCACTACTGTGATCTAGTTCAACTTTCACTGTGACTTCACTGAGTTCTCATTGTCATTTTATTGTGCTCTCTGTCATTCCACTACTGTGATCTAGTTCAACTTTAACTGTTACTTCACTGAGTTCTCATTGTCACTTCATTGAGTTCTCATTGTCATTTTATTATGCTCTCTGTCACTTCACTACTGTGATCTAGTTCAACTTTCACTGTGATTTAACTGAGATCTCATTGTCACTTCACTGTGTTCTCATTGTCATTTTATTGTGCTCTCTGTCACTCCACTACTGTGCTCTAGTTCAACTTTCACTGTGACTTCACTGAGTTCTCATTGTCACTTCATTGAATTCTCATTGTCATTTTATAGTGCTCTCTGTCACTTCACTACTGTGATCTAGTTCAACTTTCACTGTGATTTAACTGAGTTCTCTCTGTCACTTCACTGTGTTCTCATTCTCATTTTATTGTGCTCTCTGTCACTCCACTACTGTGATCTAGTTCAACTTTCACTGTGATATAACTGAGTTCTCATTGTCACTTCATTGTATTTTCATTGTCATTTTATTGTGCTCTCTGTCACTCCACGACTGTGATCTAGTTCAACTTTCACTGTTACTTCACTGAGTTCTCATTGTCACTTCATTGAGTTCTCATTGTCATTTTATTGTGCTCTCTGTCACTTCACTACTGTGATCTAGTTCAACTTTCACTGTGATTTAACTGAGTTCTCATTGTCACTTCACTGTGTTCTCATTGTCATTTTATTGTGCTCTCTGTCACTCCACTACTGTCATCTAGTTCAACTTTCACTGTGACTTCACGGAGTTCTCATTGTCACTTCATTGAGTTCTCATTGTCATTTTATTGTGCTCTCTGTAACTCCACTACTGTGATCTAGTTCAACTTTCACTGTGACTTCACTGAGTTCTCATGGTCACTTCACTGTGTTCTCATTGTCATTTTATTGTGCTCTCTGTAACTCCACTACTGTGATCTAGTTCAACTTTCACCGTGACTTCACTGACTTCTCATTGTCACTTCACTGACTTTTCTCTGCCATCCACTACTGTGATCTAGTTCAACTTTCACCGTGACTTCACTGACTTCTCATTGTCACTTCACTGAGTTTTCTCTGCCGTCCGCTACTGTGATCTATTTCAACTTTGATCGTGACTTCACTGAGTTCTCATTGTCAGTTCACTGAGTTTTCTCTGCCATCCACTACTGCGTACTAGTTCAACTTTCACTGTGACTTCACTAAATTCTCATTGTCACTTCACTGAGTATTCTTGCCATCCACTGCTGTGATGTAGTTCAACTCTCACTGTGACGTCACTGACTTCTCATTGTCACTTCACTGAATTTTCTCTGCCATCCACTTTCACTGTGATTTAACTGAGTTCTCATTGTCACTTCACTGTGTTCTCATTGTCATTTTATTGTGCTCTCTGTCACTCCACTACTGTGATCTAGTTCAACTTTCACTGTGACTTCACGGAGTTCTCATTGTCACTTCATTGAGTTCTCATTGTCATTTTATTGTGCTCTCTGTAACTCCACTACTGTGATCTAGTTCAACTTTCACTGTGACTTCACTGAGTTCTCATGGTCACTTCACTGTGTTCTCATTGTCATTTTATTGTGCTCTCTGTAACTCCACTACTGTGATCTAGTTCAACTTTCACTGTGACTTCACTGAGTTCTCATGGTCACTTCATTGAGTTCTCATTGTCATTTTATTGTGCTCTCTGTAACTCCACTACTGTGATCTAGTTCAACTTTCACTGTGACTTCACTGAGTTCTCATTGTCACTTCACTGAGTTCTCATTGTCATTTTATTGTGCTCTCTGTACTCCATAACTGTGATCTACTTCAACTTTCACTGTGACTTCACTGAGTTCTCATTGTCACTTCATTGAGTTCTCATTGTCATTTTATTGTGCTCTCTGTCACTCCATAACTGTGATCTAGTTCAACTTTCACTGTGACTTCACTGAGTTCTCATTGTCACTTCATTGAGTTCTCATTCTCATTTTATTGTGCTCTCTGTCACTCCTTAACTGTGATCTAATTCAACTTTCACTGTAACTTCACTGAGTTCTCATTGTCACTTCACTGAGTTCTCATTGTCATTTTATTGTGCTCTCTGTACTCCATAACTGTGATCTACTTCAACTTTCACTGTGACTTCACTGAGTTCTCATTGTCACTTCATTGAGTTCTCATTGTCATTTTATTGTGCTCTCTGTCACTCCATAACTGTGATCTAATTCAACATTCACTGTGACTTCACTGAGTTCTCATTGTCACTTCACTGTGTTCTCATTGTCATTTTACTGTGCTCTCTGTCACTCCATAACTGTGATCTAGTTCAACTTTCACTGTGACTTCACTGAGTTCTCATTGTCACTTCATTGAGTTCTCATTGTCATTTTATTATGCTCTCTGTCACTCCACTACTGTGATCTAGTTAAACATTCACTGTGACTTCACTGAGTTCTCATTGTCACTTCACTGTGTTCTCATTGTCATTTTATTGTGCTCTCTGTCACTCCACTACCGTGATCTAGTTCAACTTTCACTGTGGCTTCACTGAGTTCTCATTGTCACTTCATTGAGTTCTCATTGTCATTTTACTGTGCTCTCTGTGACTCCATAACTGAGATCTAGTTCAACTTTCACTGTGACTTCACTGAGTTCTCATTGTCACTTCATTGAGTTCTCATTGTCATTTTATTGTGCTCTCTGTCATTCCAATACTGTGATCTAATTCAACTTTCACTGTAACTTCACTGAGTTTTCATTGTCACTTTACTGAGTTTTCTGTCATCCACTACTGCGATCTAATTAAACATTCACTGTGACTTCACTGAGTTCTCATTGTCATTTTATTGTGCTCTCTGTCACTCCATAACTGTGATCTTGTTCAACCTTCACTGTGACTTCACTGAGTACTCATTGTCATTTCACTGAGTTCTCATTGTCATTTTATTGTGCTCTCTGTCACTTCACTACTGTGATCTAATTCAACTTTCACTGTAGCTTCACTTAGTTCTCATTGTAACTTCACTGTGTTCTCATTGTCATTTTATTGTGCTCTCTGTCACTCCACTACTGTGATCTAATTAAACATTCACTGTGACTTCACTGAGTTCTCATTGTCACTTCACTGTGTTCTCATTGTCATTTTATTGTGCTCTCTGTCACTCCACTACCGTGATCTAGTTCACCTTTCACTGTGGCTTCACTGAGTTCTCATTGTCACTTCATTGAGTTCTCATTGTCATTTTACTGTGCTCTCTGTGACTCCATAACTGTGATCTAGTTCAACTTTCACTGTGACTTCACTGAGTTCTCATTGTCACTTCATTGAGTTCTCATTGTCATTTTATTGTGCTCTCTGTCATTCCAATACTGTGATCTAATTCAATTTTTACTGTAACTTCACTGAGTTTTCATTGTCACTTTACTGAGTTTTCTGTCATCCACTACTGCGATCTAATTAAACATTCACTGTGACTTCACTGAGTTCTCATTGTCATTTTATTGTGCTCTCTGTCACTCCATAACTGTGATCTTGTTCAACCTTGACTGTGACTTCACTGAGTTCTCATTGTAACTTCACTGTGTTCTCATTGTCATTTTATTGTGCTCTCTGTCACTTCACTACTGTGATCTAATTCAACTTTCACTGTAGCTTCACTTAGTTCTCATTGTAACTTCACTGTGTTCTCATTGTCATTATATTGTGCTCTCTGTCACTCCATAACTGTGATCTTGTTCAACCTTCACTGTGACTTCACTGAGTTCTCATTGTAACTTCACTGTGTTCTCATTGTCATTTTATTGTGCTCTCTCTCACTTCACTACTGTGATCTAATTCAACTTTCACTGTAGCTTCACTTAGTTCTCATTGTAACTTCACTGTGTTCTCATTGTCATTATATTGTGCTCTCTGTCACTCCACTACTGTGATCTAGTTCAACTTTCACCGTGACTTCACTGACTTCTCATTGTTATTTCACTGAGCTTTCTCTGCCATCCACTACTGTGATCTAGTTCAACTTTCACTGTGACTTCACTGAGTTCTCATTGTGACTTCACTGAGTTTTCTCTGTCATCCACTACTGTGATCTAGTTCAACTTTCACTGTGACTTCACTGAGTTCTCATTGTCACTTCACTGTGTTCTCTCTGCCGCTCCACTAACGTGATCTAGTTCAACTTTCACTGTGACTTCACTGAGTTCTCATTGTCATTTTACTGAGTTTTCTCTGTCATCCACTACTGTGATATACTTAAACCTTCACTGTGACTTCACTCAGCTCTCTCAACACATTAATGAGATATAGTTCAACTTTTACTGTGACAGCACCGAGTTCTCATTGTCACTTCAATGTGTTCTCTCTGCCGCTCCACTACTGTGATCTAATTCAACTTTCACCGTGACTTCACTGACTTCTCGTTGTCACTTCACTGAGTTTTCTCTGCCATCCACTACTGTGATCTAGTTCAACCTTCTCTGTGACTTCACTGAGTTCTCATTGTCACTTCACTGTGTTCTCTCTGCCGCTCCACTAACGTGATCTAGTTCAACTTTCACTGTGACTTCACTGAGTTCTCATTGTCATTTTATGTGCTCTCTGTCATTCCACTACTGATATCTAGTTCAACTGTCACTGTAACTTCACTCAGTTCTGACTGTCACTTTACTGAGTTTTCTCTGTCATCCACTACTGTGATCTAATTAAACTTTCACTGTGACTTCACTGAGTTGTCATTGTCATTTTATTGTGCTCTCTGTCACTCCACTAATGTGATCTAGTTCAACTTTCACTGTGGCTTCGCTGAGCTCTCATTGTCACTTCACTGTGTTCTTTCTGCCGCTCCACTAACGTGATCTAGTTCAACTTTCACTGTGGCTTCACTGATTCTCATTGTCACTTCACTGTGTTCTATCTGCCGCTCCACTAACGTGATCTAGTTCAACTTTCACTGTGGCTTCGCTGAGTGCTCATTGTCACTTCTCTGTGTTCTATCTGCAGCTCCACTAACGTGATCTAGTTCAACTTTCACTGTGACTTCACTGAGATCTCATTGTCACTTCAGTGTGTTCTCTCTGCCGCTCCACTAAAGTGATCTTGTTCAACTTTCACTGTGGCTTCACTGATTCTCATTGTCACTTCACTGTGTTCTCTCTGCCGCTACACTAACGTGATCTAGTTCAACTTTCACTGCGTCTTCACTGAGTTCTCATTGTCACTTCACTGAGGTTTCTCTGCCGCTTCACTAACGTGATCTAGTTAAACTTTCACTGTGGCTTCACTGATTCTCATTGTCACTTCACTGTGTTCTCTCTGTCGCTCCACTAAAGTGATCTAGTTAAACTTTCACTGTGGCTTCACTGATTCTGATTGTCACTTCACTGTGATCTCTCTGCCGCTCCACTAACAAATCTAGTGCAACTTTCACTGTGCGTTTACTGATTCTTATTGTCACTTTACTGTGTTCTCTCTGCCGCTCCACTAACGTGATCTAGTTCAACTTTCACTGCGGCTTCACTGAGTTCTCATTGTAGCTTCACTGAGTTTTCTCTGCCATCCACTACTGTGATCTAATTAAACTTTTACTGTGAATTCACTGAGTGCTCATTGTCATTTTATTGTGCTCTCTGTCACTCCACTACTGTGATCTAGTTCTAGTGTCACTTTCACTGTGACTTCACTGACCTCTCATTGTCACTTCACTGACTTTTCTCTGCAATCCGCTACTGTGATCTAGTTCAACCTTCACTGTAACTTCACTGAGTTCTCATTGTCACTTTACTGAGTTTTCTCTGTCATCCACTACTGTGATCTAGTTCATCCTTCACCGTGACTTCACTGACTTCTCATTGTCACTTCACTGACTTTTGTCTGCCATCCACTACTGTGATCTAATTCAACTTTCACTGTGACTTCACTGAGATCTCATTGTCTCTTCACTGTGTTCTCTCTGCCGCTCCACTAACGTGATCTAGTTCAACTTTCACTGTGGCTTCACTGATACTCATTGTCACTTCACTGTGTTCTCTCTGCCGCTCCACTACTGTGATCTAGTTCAACTTTCACCATGACTTCACTGACTTCCCATTGTCACTTCACTGACTTTTCTCTGCCATCCACTACTGTGATCTAGTTCAACTTTCACCGTGACTTCACTGACTTCTCATTGTCACTTCACTGAGTTTTCTCTGCCGTCCGCTACTGTGATCTATTTCAACTTTGATCGTGACTTCACTGAGTTCTCATTGTCAGTTCACTGAGTTTTCTCTGCCATCCTCTACTGCGTACTAGTTCAACTTTCACTGTGACTTCACTAACTTCTCATTGTCACTTCACTGAGTTTTCTTGCCATCCACTGCTGTGATGTAGTTCAACTCTCACTGTGACGTCACTGACTTCTCATTGTCACTTCACTGAATTTTCTCTGCCATCCACTACTGTGATCTAGTTCAACTTTCACCGTGACTTCACTGAGTTCTCATTGTCACTTCACTGAGTTTTCTCTGCCATCCACTATTGTGATCTAGTTCAACTTTCACTGTGACTTCACTGACTTCTCATTGTCACTTCACTGAGCTTTCTCTGCCATCCATTATATGATCTAGTTCAACCTTCACTGTGACTTCACTGAGTTCTCATTGTCACTTCACTGTGTTCTCTTTGCCGCTCCACTAACGTGATCTAGTTCAACTTTCGCTGTGACTTCACTGAGTTCGCATTGTCATTTTAATGTGCTCTCTGTCACTCCACTATTGATATCTAGTTCAACTTTCACTGTGACTTCACTCAGTTCTCGTTGTCACTTCACTGCGTTCTCTCTGTCATTCACTACTGTGATATAATTAAACTTTCACTGTGACTTCACTGAGTTCTCATTGTCATTTTATTGTGCTCTCTGTCACTCCATAACTGTGATCTAGTTCAACTTTCACTGTGACTTTACTGAGTTCTCATTATCACTTCATTGAGTTCTCATTGTCATTTTATTGTTCTATCTGTCACTCCATAACTGCGATCTAATTCAACTTTCACTGTGACTTCACTGAGTTCTCATTGTCATTTTGATGTGCTCTCTGTCACTCCACTACTGATATCTAGTTCAACTTTCACTGTAACTTCACTAAGTTCTGACTGTCACTTTACTGAGTATTCTCTGTCATCCACTACTGTGATCTAATTAAATTTTCACTGTGACGTCACTGAGTTCTCATTGTCATTTTATTGTGCTCTCTGTCACTCCACTAACGTGATCTAGTTCAACTTTCACTGTGGCTTCGTTGAGTTCTCATCGTCACTTCACTGTGTTGTATCTGCCGCTCCACTAACGTGATCTTGTTCAACTTTCATTGTGGCTTCACTGATTCTCATTGTCACTTCACTGTGTTCTATCTGCCGCTCCACTAACGTGATCTAGTTCAACTTTCACTGTGGCTTCGCTGAGTACTAATTGTCACTTCACTGTGTTCTATGTGCCGCTCCACTAACGTGATCTAGTTCAACTTTCACTGTGACGTAACTGAGATCTTATTGTTACTTCACTGTGTTCTCTCTGCCGTTCCACTAACGTGATCTATTTCAACTTTCACTGTGGCTTCACTGATTCTCATTGTATTTCACTGTGTTCCCTCTGCCGCTCCACTAACGTGATCTACTTCAGCTTTCACTGCGGCTTCACTGAGTTCTCATTTTCACTTCGCTGAGTTTTCTCTGCCGCTCCACTAAAGTGATCTAGTTCAACATTCACTGTGACTTCACTGAGTGCTCATTGTAACTTCAATGTGTTCTCTCTGCCGCTCCACTACTGTGATCTAGTTCAACTTTCACCGTGACTTCACTGACTTCTCATTGTCACTTCACTGTGTTCTCTCTGCCGCTCCACTAACGTGATCTAGTTAAATTTTCACTGTGACTTCACTGAGTTCTCATTGTCACTTTACTGAGTTTTCTCTGTCATCCACTACTGTGATATACTTAAACTTTCACTGTGACTTCACTCAGTTCTTTCACTACTTTAATGTCGTCTAGTTCAACTTTTACTGTGACAGCACCGAGTTCTCATTCTCACTTCAATGTGTTCTCTATGCCGCTCCACTACTGTGAACTAGTTCAACTTTCACCGTGACTTCACTGACTTCTCATTGTAACTTCACTGAGTGTTCTCTGCCATCCACTACTGTGATCTAGTTCAACCTTCACTGTGACTTCACTGAGTTCTCATTGTCACTTCACTGTGTTCTCTCTGCCGCTCCACTAACTTGATCTAGTTCAACTTTCACTGTGACTTCACTGAGTTCTCATTGACATTTTAATGTGCTCTCTGTCACTCCACTACTGATATCTAGTTCAACTTTCTCTGTGACTTCACTCAGTTCTCATTGCCATTTCACTGCGTTCTCTCTGTCATTCACTACTGTGATGAAATTAAACTTTTCTTGTGACTTCACTGAGTTCTCATTGTCATTTTAATGTGCTCTCTGTCACTCCACTACTGATATCTAGTTCAACTTTCACTGTAACTTCACTCAGTTCTCACTGTCACATTACTGAGCTTACTCTGTCATCCACTACTGTGATGTAATTCAACTTTCACTGTGACTTCACTGAGTTCTCATTGTCATTTTATTGTGCTCTCTGTCACTCCACTAACGTGATCTAGTTCAACTTTCAATGTGGGTTCGCTGAGTTCTCATTGTCACTTCACTGTGTTCTATCTGCCGCTCCACTAACGTGATGTAGTTCAACTTTCACTGTGACTTCACTGAGATCTCATTGTCACTTCACTGTGTTCTCTCTGCCGCTCCACTAACGTGATCTAGTTCAACTTTCACTGTGGCTTCACTGATTCTCATTGTCACTTCACTGTGTTCTCTCTGCCGCTCCACTAACGTGATCTAGTTCAACTTTCACTGCGGCTTCACTGAGTTCTCATTGTCACTTCACTGAGTTTTCTCTGCCGCTCTACTAACGTGATCTATTTCAACTTTCACTGTGGCTTCACTGATTCTCATTGTCACTTCACTGTGTTCTCTCTGCCGCTCCACTAACGTGATCTAGTTCAACTTTCACTGTGGCTTCACTGATTCTCATTGTCACTTTACTGTGTTCTCTTTGCCGCTCCACTAACGTGATCAAGTACAAATTTCACTGCGGCTTCACTGAATTCTCATGGTCACTTCACTGAGTTTTCTCTGCCATCCACTACTGTGAACTAATGAAACTTTCACTGTGACTTCAATGAGTTCTCATTGACACTTTACTGAGTTTTCCTTCCATCCACTACTGTGATCTAACTAAACTTTCACTGT
This sequence comes from Deroplatys truncata, assembly GCA_030765065.1. NCBI lineage: Eukaryota > Metazoa > Arthropoda > Insecta > Mantodea > Mantidae > Deroplatys > Deroplatys truncata. The sequence goes on along the minus strand of CM060976.1, from coordinate 232,505,406 downwards.
GAATTCACTCAGTTCTCATTGTCATTTTATTGTGCTCTCTGCCATCCACTACTGTGATCTAGTTCAACTTTCACCGTGACTTCACTGACTTCTCATTGTCACTTCACTGACTTTTCTCTGCCATCCACTACTGTGATCTAGTTCAACTTTCACCGTGACTTCACTGACTTCTCATTGTCACTTCACTGAGTTTTCTCTGCCATCCACTACTGCGTACTAGTTCAACTTTCACTGTGACTTCACTAACTTCTCATTGTCACTTCACTGAGTTTTCACTGCCATCCACTACTGTGATCTAGTTCAACTTTCACCGTGACTTCACTGACTTCTCATTGTCACTTCAATGAGTTTTCTCACTACATTAATGTGATCTAGTTCAAATTTCACTGTGACTTCACGGACTTCCCATTGTCACTTCATTGAGTTTTCTCTGCAATCCACTACTGTGATCTAGTTCATCTTTCACTGTGACTTCACTGAGTTCTCATTGTCACTTCACTGAGTTTTCTCACTACATTAATGTGATCTATTAAACTTTCACTGTGACATCACTGAGTTCTCATTGTCACATCACTGATTTCTCTCACTACATTAATGTGATCTATTTCAACTTTCACTGACTTTTCATTGTCACTTCACTGAGTGTTCTCTGCCATCCACTACTGTGATCTAGTTCAACTTTCACTGTGACTTCACTGAGTTCTCATTGTCACTTCACTGTGTTCTCTCTGCCGCTCCACTACTGTGATCTAGTTCAGCTTTCTATGTCACTTCACTGAGTTCTCTCTGACGTTCCACTAATGTGATCTAGTTCAACTTTCTCATTGTCACTTCACTTGAACTCTCACTACATTAATGTGATCTATTTCAACTTTCTCTGTGACTTCACTGTGTTCACATTGTCACTTCTCTGCGTTCTCTCTGCCGCTGCATTACTGTGATTTAGTTCAACTTTGACTGTGACTTCACTGAGTTCTCATTATCACTTCACTGTTTTCTCTGCCATCCACTAGTGTGATCTAGTTCAACTTTCACTGTGACTTCACTGAGTTCTCATTGTCACTACACTGAACTTTCTCTGCCATCCACTACTGTGATCTAGTTCAACTTTCACCGTGACTTCACTGACTTCCCATTGTCACTTCACTGAGTATTCTCTGCTATCCACTACTGTGATCTAGTTCAACTTTCACTGTGACTTCAATGACTTCTCATTGTCACTTCACTGAGTTTTCTCTGCCATCCACTACTGTGATCTAGTTCAACTTTCTCTGTCACTTCACTAAGTTCTCATTGTCACTTCACTCAGTTCTCTCACTACATTAATGTGATCTATTCAACTTTCACTGTGACTTCACTGAGTTCTCATTGTCACTTCACTGAGTTTTCTTGCCATCCACTGCTGTGATGTAGTTCAACTTTCACTGTGACTTCACTGACTTCTCATTGTCACTTCACTGAATTTTCTCTGCCATCCACTACTGTGATCTAGTTCAACTTTCACCGTGACTTCACTGAGTTCTCATTGTCACTTCACTGAGTTTTCTCTGCCATCCGCTACTGTGATCTAGTTCAACTTTCACTGTGACTTCACTGACTTCTCATTGTCACTTCACTGAGCTTTCTCTGCCATCCATTATATGATCTAGTTCAACCTTCACTGTGACTTCACTGAGTTCTCATTGTCACTTCACTGAGTATTCTCTGCCATCCACTACTGTGATCTAGTTCAACTTTCACTGTGACTTCACTGACTTCTCATTGTCACTTCACTGAGTTTTCTCTGCCATCCACTATTGTGATCTAGTTCAATTTTCACCGTGACTTCACTGTCTTCTCATTGTCACTTCAATGAGTTTTCTCACTACATTAATGTGATCTAGTTCAAATTTCACTGTGACTTCACGGACTTCCCATTGTCACTTCACTGAGTTTTCTCTGCAATCCACTACTGTGATCTAGTTCAACTTTCACTGTGACTTCACAGAGTTCTCATTGTCACTTCACTGAGTTTTCTCACTACCTTAATGTGATCTATTTAACTTTCACTGTGACTTCACTGAGTTCTCATTGTCACATCACTGATTTCTCTCACTACATTAATGTGATCTAGTTCAACTTTCACTGTCTTCTAATTGTCACTTCACTGAGTGTTCTCTGCCATCCACTACTGTGATCTAGGTCAACTTTCACTGTGACTTCACTGAGTTCTCATTGTCACTTCACTGTGTTCTCTCTGCCGCTCCACTACTGTGATCTAGTTCAGCTTTCTATGTCTCTTCACTGAGTTCTCTCTGACGCTCCACTAATGATATCTAGTTCAACTTTCTCATTGTCACTTCACTTAGTTCTCTCTCTACATTAATGTGATCTAGTTCAACTGTCTGTGTGACTTCACTGAGTTCTCATTGTCACTTCTCTGCGTTCTCTCTGCCGCTGCATTACTGTGGTTTAGTTCAACTTTGACTGTGACTTCACTGAGTTCTCATTATCACTTCACTGTTTTCTCTGCCATCCACTACTGTGATCTACTTCAATTTTCACCGTGACTTCACTGAGTTCTCATTGTCACTTCACTGAGTTTTCTCTGCTTTCCACTACTGTGATCTAGTTCAACTTTCACTGTGACTTCACTGACTTCTCATTGTCACTTCACTGAGTTTTCTTACTACGTTAATGTGATCTAGTTCAACTTTCACTGTGACTTTACTGACTTCCCATTGTCACTTCACTGAGTTTTCTCTGCCATCCACTACTGTGATCTAGTTAAACTTTCACTGTGACTTCACTGAGTTCTCATTGTCACTTCACTGAGTTTTCTCACTACATTAATGTGATCTATTTAACTTTCACTGTGACTTCACTGTGTTCTCATTGTCACTTCACTGATTTCTCACACTACATTAATGTGATCTAGTTCAACTTTCACTGACTTCTCATTGTCATTTCACTGAGTTTTCTCTGCCATCCACTACTGTGATCTAGTTCAAGTTTCACTGTGACTTCACTGAGATCTGATTGTCTCTTCACTGTGTTCTCTCTGCCGCTCCACTAACGTGATCTAGTTCAACTTTCACTGTGGCTTCACTGATTCTCATTGTCACTTCACTGTGTTCTCTCTGCCGCTCCACTAACGTGATCTAGTTCAACTTTCACTGTGGCTTCACTGATTCTCATTGTTACTTCACTGTGTTCTCTCTGCCGCTCCACTAACGTGATCTAGTTCAACTTTCACTGTGGCTTCACTGATTCTTATAGTCACTTTACTGTGTTCTCTCTGCCGCTCCACTAACGTGATCTAGTTCAACATTCACTGCGGCTTCACTGAGTTCTCATTGTCACTTCACTGAGTTTTCTCTGCCATCCACTACTGTGAACAAATGAAACTTTCCCTGTGACTTCAGTGAGTTCTCATTGTCACTTTACTGAGTTTTCACTTCCATCCACTACTGTGATCTAATTAAACTTTCACTGTGAATTCACTGAGTTTTCATTGTGATTTTATTGTGCTCTCTGTCACTCCACTACTGTGATCTAGTTCTAATGTCACTTTCACTGTGACTTCACTGACTTCTCATTGTCACTTCACTGACTTTTCTCTGCCATCCATTACTGTGATCTAGTTCAACTTTCACCGTGACTTCACTGACTTCTCATTGTCACTTCACTGTCTTTTCTCTGCCATCCACTACTGTGATCTAGTTCAAATTTCACTGTAACTTCACTGAGTTCTCATTGTCACTTTACTGAGTGTTCTCTGCCGCTCCACTACTGTGATCTAGTTCAACTTTCACTGTGACTTCACCGAGTTCTCATTGTCACTTCACTGAGTTTTCTCTGCCATCCACTACTGTGATCTAGTTCAACTTTCACTGTGACTTCACTGAGATCTCATTGTGACTTCACTGTGTTCTCTCTGCCGATCGAGTAACGTGATCTAGTTCAACTTTCACTGTGGCTTCACTGATTCTCATTGTCACTGCACTGTGTTTTCTCTGCCGCTACACAAACGTGATCTAGTTCAACTTTCACTGCGGCTTCACTGAGTTCTCATTGTCGCTTCACTGTGTTCTCTCTGCCGCTCTACTATCGTGATCTAGTACAACTTTCACTGTGACTTCACTGAGTTCTCATTGTCACTTTACTGAGTTTTCTCTGTCATCCACTACTGTGATATACTTAAACTTTCACTGTGACTTCACTCAGTTCTCTCACTACATTAATGTGATCTAGTTCAACTTTTACTGTGACAGCACCGAGTTCTCATTGTGACTTCAATGTGTTCTCTCTGCCGCTCCACTACTGTGATCTAGTTCAATTTTCACCGTGACTTCACTGACTTCTCATTGTCACTTCACTGAGTTTTCTCTGCCATCCACTACTGTGATCTAGTTCAACCTTCACTGTGACTTCACTGAGTTCTCAGTGTCACGTCACTGTGTTCCCTCTGCCGCTCCACTAACGTGATCTAGTTCAACTTTCACTGTGACTTCACTGAATTCTAATTGTCATTCTAATGTTCTCTCTGTCACTCCACTACTGATATCTGGTTCAACTTTCACTGTGACTTCACTCAGTTCTCATTGTCACTTCACTGCGTTCTCTCTGTCATTCACTACTGTGATATAATTAAACTTTCACTGTGGCTTCATTGAGTTCTCATTGTCATTTTATTGTGCTCTCTGTCACTCCATAACTGTGATCTAATTCAACTTTAACTGTAACTTCACTGAGCTCTCATTGTCACTTCACTGTGTTCTCATTGTCATTTTATTGTGCTCCCTGTCACTCCATAACTGTGATCTAGTTCAACTTTCACTGTAGCTTCACTGAGTTCTCATTGTCACTTCATTGAGTTCTCATTGTCATTTTATTGTGCTCTCTGTCACTCCATAACTGTGATCTAGTTCAAGTTTCACTGTGACTTCACTGAGTTCTCATTGTCACTTCATTGAGTTCTCATTGTCATTTTATTGTGCTCTCTGTCACTTCATAACTGTGATCTAATTCAACTTTAACTGTAACTTCACTGAGCTCTCATTGTCACTTCACTGTGTTCTCATTGTCATTTTATTGTGCTCCCTGTCACTCCATAACTGTGATCTAGTTCAAGTTTCACTGTGGCTTCACTGAGTTCTCATTGTCATTTCATTGAGTTCTCATTGTCATTTTATTGTGCTCTCTGTCACTTCACTACTGTGATGTAATTCAACTTTTACTGTTACTTCACTGAGTTCTCATTGTCACTTCATTGCGTTCTCATTGTCATTTTATTGTGCTCTCTGTCACTCCACTTCTGTGATCTAATTCAACTTTCACTGTGACTTCACTGAGTTCTCATTGTCATTTTATTGTGCTCTCTGTCACTCCACTACTGTGATCTAATTCAACTTTCACTGTGACTTCACTGTGTTCTCATTGTCATTTTATTGTGCTCTCTGTCACTCCACTACTGTGATCTAATTCAACTTTCACTGTGACTTCACTGTGTTCTCATTGTCATTTTATTGTGCTCTCTGTCACTCCACTACTGTGATCTAATTCAACTTTCACTGTGACTTCACTGAGTTCTCATTGTCATTTTATTGTGCTCTCTGTCACTCCACTTCTGTGATCTAATTCAACTTTCACTGTGACTTCACTGTGTTCTCATTGTCATTTTATTGTGCTCTCAGTCACTCCACTTCTGTGATCTAATTTAACTTTCACTGTGACTTCACTGAGTTCTCATTGTCACTTCATTGCGTTCTCATTGTCATTTTATTGTGCTCTCTGTCACTCCACTTCTGTGATCTAGTTAAACTTTCACTGTGGCTTCACTGAGTTCTCACTGTCACTTCACTGTGTTCTCTCTGCCGCTCCACTAACGTGATCTATTTCAACTTTCACTGTGGCTTCACTGAGTTCTCATTGTCACTTCACTCAGTTTTCTCTGCCATCCACTACTGTCAACTAATGAAACTTTCACTGTGACTTCTATGAGTTCTCATTGTCACTTTACTGAGTTTTCACTTCCATCCACTACTGTGATCTAATTAAACTTTCACTGTGAATTCTCTAAATTCTCATAGTCATTTTATTGTGCTCTCTGTCACTCCACTACTGTGATCTAGTTCTAGTGTCGCTTTCACTGTGACTTCACTGACCTCTCATTGTCACTTTACTGAGTTTTCTCTGTCATCCACTACTGTGATCTAGTTCAACTTTCACCCTGACTTCACTGACTTCTCATTGTCACTTCACTGAGTTTTCTCTGTCATCCACTACTGTCATCTAGTTCAACTTTCACTGTGACTTCACTGAGTTCTCATTGTCACTTCACTGAGTTTTCTCTGCAATCCACTACTGTGATCCAGTTCAACTTTCACTGTGACTTCACTGAGTTCTCATTGTCACTTCACTGTGTTCTCTCTGCCGCTCTACTAACGTGATCTAGTTCAACATTCACTGTGACTTCACTGAGTTCTCATTGTCACATTACTGAGTTTTCTCTGTCATCCACTACTGTGATATACTTAAACTTTCACTGTGACTTCACTCAGTACTCTCACTACATTAATGAGATCTAGTTCAACTTTTACTGTGACAGCACCGAGTTCTCATTGTCACTTCAATGTGTTCTCTCTACCGCTCCACTACTGTGATCTAGTTCAACTTTCACCGTGACTTCACTGACATCTCATTGTCACTTCACTGAGCTTTCTCTGCCATCCATTATATGATCTAGTTCAACCTTCACTGTGACTTCACTGAGTTCTCATTGTCACTTCACTGTGTTCTCTTTGCCGCTCCACTAACGTGATCTAGTTCAACTTTCGCTGTGACTTCACTGAGTTCGCATTGTCATTTTAATGTGCTCTCTGTCACTCCACTATTGATATCTAGTTCAACTTTCACTGTGACTTCACTCACTTCTCTTTGTCACTTCACTGCGTTCTCTCTGTCATTCACTACTGTGATATAATTAAACTTTCACTGTGACTTCACTGAGTTCTCATTGTCATTTTAGTGTGCTCTCTGTCACTCCATAACTGTGATCTAGTATAACTTTCACTGTGACATTACTGAGTTCTCATTATCATTTTGATGTGCTCTCTGTCACTCCACTACTGATATCTAGTTCAACTTTCACTGTAACTTCACTCAGTTCTGACTGTCACTTTACTGAGTATTCTCTGTCATCCACTACTGTGATCTAATTAAACTTTCACTGTGACTTCACTGAGTTCTCATTGTCATTTTATTGTCCTCTCTGTCACTGCACTAACCTGATCTAGTTCAACTTTCACTGTGGCTTCGCTGAGTTCTCATTGTCACTTCACTGTGTTGTATCTGCCGCTCCACTAACGTGATCTTGTTCAACTTTCACTGTGGCTTCACTGATTCTCATTGTCACTTCACTGTGTTCTATCTGCCGCTCCACTAACGTGATCTAGTTCAACTTTCACTGTGACGTAACTGAGATCTCATTGTTACTTCACTGTGTTCTCTCTGCCGCTCCACTAACGTGATCTATTTCAACTTTCACTGTGGCTTCACTGATTCTCATTGTCACTTCACTGTGTTCTCTTTGCCGCTCCACTAACGTGATCTACTTCAACTTTCACTGCGGCTTCACTGAGTTCTCATTTTCACTTCGCTGAGTTTTCTCTGCCGCTCCACTAACGTGATCTAGTTCAACTTTCACTGTGACTTCACTGAGTTCTCATTGTCACTTCAATGTGTTCCCTCTGCCGCTCCACTACTGTGATCTAGTTCAACTTTCACCGTCACTTCACCGAGTTCTCATTGTCACTTCAATGTGTTCCCTCTGCCGCTCCACTACTGTGAATTAGTTCAACTTTCACTGTGACTTCACTGAGTTCTCATTGTCACTTCAATGTGTTCCCTCTGCCGCTCCACTAACGTGATCTAGTTAAATTTTCACTGTGACTTCTCTGAGTTCTCATTGTCACTTCAATGTGTTCCCTCTGCCGCTCCACTAACGTGATCTAGTTAAATTTTCACTGTGACTTCACTGTGTTCTCTCTGCCGCTCCACTACTGTGATCTAGTTCAACTTTCACTGTGACTTCACTGAGTTCTCATTGTCACTTCAATGTGTTCCCTCTGCCGCTCCACTAACGTGATCTAGTTAAATTTTCAATGTGACTTCACTGAGTTCTCATTGTCACTTCAATGTGTTCCCTCTGCCGCTCCACTACTGTGATCTAGTTCAACTTTCACTGTGACTTCACTGAGTTCTCATTGTCACTTCAATGTGTTCCCTCTGCCGCTCCACTACTGTGATCTAGTTCAACTTTCACTGTGACTTCACTGAGTTCTCATTGTCACTTCAATGTGTTTCCTCTGCCGCTCCACTAACGTGATCTAGTTAAATTTTCACTGTGACTTCACTGAGTTCTTATTGTCACTTTACTGAGTTTTCTCTGTCATCCACTACTGTGATATACTTAAACTATCACTGTGACTTCACTCAGTTTTCTCACTACATTAATGTCATCTAGTTCAACTTTTACTGTGACAGCACCGAGTTCTCATTGTCACTTCAATGTGTTCTCTATGCCGTCCACTACTGTGATCTAGTTCAACCTTCACTGTGACTTCACTGAGTTCTCATTGTCACTTCACTGTGTTCTCTCTGCCGCTCCACTAACTTGATCTAGTTCAACTTTCACTGTGACTTCACTGAGTTCTCATTGACATTTTAATGTGCTCTCTGTCACTCCACTACTGATATCTAGTTCAACTTTCACTGTGACTTCACTCAGTTCTCATTGTCATTTCACTGCGTTCTCTCTGTCATTCACTACTGTGATGAAATGAAACTTTTCTTGTGACTTCACTGAGTTCACATTGTCATTTTAATGTGCTCTCTGTCACTCCACTACTGATATCTAGTTCAACTTTCACTGTGACTTCACTCAGTTCTCATTGTCATTTCACTGCGTTCTCTCTGTCATTCACTACTGTGATGAAATGAAACTTTTCTTGTGACTTCACTGAGTTCTCATTGTCATTTTAATGTGCTCTCTGTCACTCCACTACTGATATCTAGTTCAACTTTCACTGTAACTTCACTAATTTCTCACTGTCACTTTACTGAGTTTTCTCTGTCATCCACTACTGTGATGTAATTAAACTTTCACTGTGACTTCACTGAGTTCTCATTGTCATTTTATTGTGCTCTCTGTCACTCCACTAACGTGATCTAGTTCAACTTTCAATGTGGGTTCGCTGAGTTCTCATTGTCACTTCACTGTGTTCTATCTGCCGCTCCACTAACGTGATGTAGTTGAACTTTCACTGTGACTTCACTGAGACCTCATTGTCACTTCACTGTGTTCTCTCTTCCGCTCCACTAACGTGATATAGTTCAACTTTCACTGTGGCTTCACTGATTCTCATTGTCACTTCACTGTGTTCTCTCTGCCGCTCCACTAACGTGATCTAGTTCAACTTTCACTGCGGCTTCACTGAGTTCTCATTGTCACTTCACTGAGTTTTCTCTGCCGCTCCACTAACGTGATCTATTTCAACTTTCACTGTGGCTTCACTGATTCTCATTGTCACTTCACTGTGTTCTCTCTGCCGCTCCACTAACGTGATCTAGTTCAACTTTCACTGTGGCTTCACTGATTCTCATTGTCACTTTGCTGTGTTCTCTCTGCCGCTCCACTAACGTGATCAAGTTCAACTTTCACTGCGGCTTCACTGAGTTCTCATGGTCACTTCACTGAGTTTTCTCTGCCATCCACTACTGTGAACTAATGAAACTTTCACTGTGACTTCAATGAGTTCTCATTGACACTTTACTGAGTTTTCACTTCCATCCAGTACTGTGATCTAATTAAACTTTCACTGTAAATTCACTGAGTTCTCATTGTCATTTTATTGTGCTCTCTGCCATCCACTACTGTGATCTAGTTCAACTTTCACCGTGACTTCACTGACTTCTCATTGTCACTTCACTGACTTTTCTCTACCATCCACTACTGTGATCTAGTTCAACTTTCACCGTGACATCACTGACTTCTCATTGTCACTTCACTGAGTTTTCTCTGCCGTCCGCTACTGTGATCTATTTCAACTTTCATCGTGACTTCACTGAGTTCTCATTGTCAGTTCATTGAGTTTTCTCTGCCATCCACTACTGCATACTAGTTCAACTTTCACTGTGACTTCACTAACTTCTCATTGTCACTTCACTGAGTTTTCACTGCCATCCACAACTGTGATCTAGTTCAACTTTCACCGTGACTTCACTGACTTCTCATTGTCACTTCAATGAGTTGTCTCACTACATTAATGTGATCTAGTTCAACTTTGACTGTGACTTCACTAAGTTCTCATTGTCACTTCACTGTTTTCTCTGCCATCCACTACTATGATCTAGTTCAACTTTCACTGTGACTTCACTGACTTCCCATTGTCACTTCACTGAGTTTTCTCTGCTATCCACTACTGTGATCTATTTCAACTTTCACCGTTACTTCTCTGAGTTCTCATTGTCACTTCACTGAGTATTCTCTGCCATCCACTACTGTGATCTAGTTCAACTTTCACTGTGACTTCAATGACCTCTCATTGTCACTTCACTGAGTTTTCTCTGTCATCCACTACTGTGATCTAGTTCAACTTTCTCTGTCACTTCACTAAGTTCTCATTGTCACTTCACTCAGTTCTCTCACTACATTAATGTGATCTATTCAACTTTCACTGTGACTTCACTGAGTTCTCATTGTCACTTCACTGAGTTTTCTTGCCATCCACTGCTGTGATGTAGTTCAACTCTCACTGTGACGTCACTGACTTCTCATTGTCACTTCACTGAATTTTCTCTGCCATCCACTACTGTGATCTAGTTCAACTTTCACCGTGACTTCACTGAGTTCTCATTGTCACTTCACTGAGTTTTCTTTGCCATCCACTACTGTGATCTAGTTCAAATTTCACTGTGACTTCACTGACTTCTCATTGTCACTTCACTGAGCTTTCTCTGCCATCCATTATATGATCTAGTTCAACCTTCACTGTGACTTCACTGAGTTCTCATTGTCACTTCACTGTGTTCTCTTTGCCGCTCCACTAACGTGATCTAGTTCAACTTTCGCTGTGACTTTACTGAGTTCGCATTGTCATTTAAATGTGCTCTCTGTCACTCCACTATTGATATCTAGTTCAACTTTCACTGTGACTTCACTCAGTTCTCGTTGTCACTTCACTGCTTTCTCTCTGTCATTCACTACTGTGATATAATTAAACTTTCACTGTGACTTCACTGAGTTCTCATTGTCATTTTAATGTGCTCTCTGTCACTCCATAACTGTGATCTAGTTCAACTTTCACTGTGACTTTACTGAGTTCTCATTATCACTTCATTGAGTTCTCATTGTCATTTTAATGTGCTCTCTGTCACTCCATAACTGTGATCCAGTTCAACTTTCACTGTGACTTTACTGAGTTCTCATTATCACTTCATTAAGTTCTCATTGTCATTTTATTGTTCTATCTGTCACTCCATAACTGCGATCTAATTCAACTTTCACTGTGACTTCACTGAGTTCTCATTTTCATTTTGATGTGCTCTCTGTCACTCCACTACTGATATCTAGTTCAACTTTCACTGTAACTTCACTCAGTTCTGACTGTCACCTTACTGAGTATTCTCTGTCATCCACTACTGTGATCTAATTAAACTTTCACTGTGACGTCACTGAGTTCTCATTGTCATTTTATTGTGCTCTCTGTCACTCCACTAACGTGATCTAGTTCAACTTTCACTGTGGCTTCGTTGAGTTCTCATTGTCACTTCACTGTGTTGTATCTGCCGCTCCACTAACGTGATCTTGTTCAACTTTCATTGTGGCTTCACTGATTCTCATTGTCACTTCACTGTGTTCTATCTGCCGCTCCACTAACGTGATCTAGTTCAACTTTCACTGTGGCTTCGCTGAGTACTAATTGTCACTTCACTGTGTTCTATGTGCCGCTCCACTAACGTGATCTAGTTCAACTTTCACTGTGACGTAACTGAGATCTCATTGTTACTTCACTGTGTTCTCTCTGCCGCTCCACTAACGTGATCTATTTCAACTTTCACTGTGGCTTCACTGATTCTCATTGTATTTCACTGTGTTCTCTCTGCCGCTCCACTAACGTGATCTACTTCAGCTTTCACTGCGGCTTCACTGAGTTCTCATTTTTACTTCGCTGAGTTTTCTCTGCCGCTCCACTAACGTGATCTAGTTCAACTTTCACTGTGACTTCACTGAGTTCTTTTTGTAACTTCAATGTGTTCTCTCTGCCGCTCCTCTACTGTGATCTAGTTCAACTTTCACCGTGACTTCACTGACTTCTCATTGTCACTTCACTGTGTTCTCTCTGCCGCTCCACTAACGTGATCTAGTTAAATTTTCACTGTGACTTCACTGAGTTCTCATTGTCACTTTACTGAGTTTTCTCTGTCATCCACTACTGTGATATACTTAAACTTTCACTGTGACTTCACTCAGTTCTTTCACTACTTTAATGTCATCTAGTTCAACTTTTACTGTGACAGCACCGAGTTCTCATTCTCACTTCAATGTGTTCTCTATGCCGCTCCACTACTGTGATCTAGTTCAACTTTCACTGTGACTTCACTGAGTTCTCATTGTCACTTCACTGTGTTCTCTCTGCCGCTCCACTAACTTGATCTAGTTCAACTTTCACTGTGACTTCACTGAGTTCTCATTGACATTTTAATGTGCTCTCTGTCACTCCACTACTGATATCTAGTTCAACTTTCTCTGTGACTTCACTCAGTTCTCATTGCCATTTCACTGCGTTCTCTCTGTCATTCACTACTGTGATGAAATTAAACTTCTCTTGTGACTTCACTGAGTTCTCATTGTCATTTTAATGTGCTCTCTGTCACTCCACTACTGATATCTAGTTCAACTTTCACTGTAACTTCACTCAGTTCTCACTGTCACTTTACTGAGTTTAATCTGTCATCCACTACTGTGATGTAATTAAACTTTCACTGTGACTTCACTGAGTTCTCATTGTCATTTTATTGTGCTCTCTGTCACTCCACTAACGTGATCTAGTTCAACTTTCAATGTGGGTTCGCTGAGTTCTCATTGTCACTTCACTGTGTTCTCTCTGCCGCTCCACTAACGTGATCTAGTTCAACTTTCACTGCGGCTTCACTGAGTTCTTATTGTCACTTCACTGAGTTTTCTCTGCCGCCCCACTAACGTGATCTATTTCAACTTTCACTGTGGCTTCACTGATTCTCATTGTCACTTCACTGTGTTCTCTCTGCCGCTCCACTAACGTGATCTAGTTCAACTTTCACTGTGGCTTCACTGATTCTCATTGTCACTTTACTGTGTTCTCTTTGCCGCTCCACTAACGTGATCAAGTTCAACTTTCACTGCGGCTTCACTGAATTCTCATGGTCACTTCACTGAGTTTTCTCTGCCATCCACTACTGTGAACTAATGAAACTTTCACTGTGACTTCAATGAGTTCTCATTGACACTTAACTGAGTTTTCCTTCCATCCACTACTGTGATCTAACTAAACTTTCACTGTGAATTCACTCAGTTCTCATTGTCATTTTATTGTGCTCTCTGCCATCCACTACTGTGATCTAGTTCAACTTTCACCGTGACTTCACTGACTTCTCATTGTCACTTCACTGACTTTTCTCTGCCATCCACTACTGTGATCTAGTTCAACTTTCACCGTGACTTCACTGACTTCTCATTGTCACTTCACTGAGTTTTCTCTGCCGTCCGCTACTATGATCTATTTCAACTTTCATCGTGACTTCACTGAGTTCTCATTGTCACTTCACTGAGTTTTCTCTGCCATCCACTACTGCGTACTAGTTCAACTTTCACTGTGACTTCACTAACTTCTCATTGTCACTTCACTGAGTTTTCACTGCCATCCACTACTGTGATCTAGTTCAACTTTCACCGTGACTTCACTGACTTCTCATTGTCACTTCAATGAGTTTTCTCACTACATTAATGTGATCTAGTTCAAATTTCACTGTGACTTCACGGACTTCCCACTGTCACTTCATTGAGTTTTCTCTGCAATCCACTACTGTGATCTAGTTCATCTTTCACTGTGACTTCACTGAGTTCTCATTGTCACTTCACTGAGTTTTCTCACTACATTAATGTGATCTATTAAACTTTCACTGTGACTTCACTGAGTTCTCATTGTCACATCACTGATTTCTCTCACTACATTAATGTGATCTATTTCAACTTTCACTGACTTCTCATTGTCACTTCACTGAGTGTTCTCTGCCATCCACTACTGTGATCTAGTTCAACTTTCACTGTGACTTCACTGAGTTCTCATTGTCACTTCACTGTGTTCTCTCTGCCGCTCCACTACTGTGATCTAGTTCAGCTTTCTATGTCACTTCACTGAGTTCTCTCTGACGTTCCACTAATGTGATCTAGTTCAACTTTCTCATTGTCACTTCACTTAGTTCTCTCACTACATTAATGTGATCTAGTTCAACTTTCTCTGTGACTTCACTGTGTTCTCATTGTCACTTCTCTGCGTTCTCTCTGCCGCTGCATTACTGTGATTTAGTTCAACTTTGACTGTGACTTCACTGAGTTCTCATTATCACTTCACTGTTTTCTCTGCCATCCACTAGTGTGATCTAGTTCAACTTTCACTGTGACTTCACTGAGTTCTCATTGTCACTACACTGAACTTTCTCTGCCATCCACTACTGTGATCTAGTTCAACTTTCACCGTGACTTCACTGACTTCCCATTGTCACTTCACTGAGTATTCTCTGCCATCCACTACTGTGATCTAGTTCAACTATCACTGTGACTTCAATGACTTCTCATTGTCACTTCACTGAGTTTTCTCTGCCATCCACTACTGTGATCTAGTTCAACTTTCTCTGTCACTTCACTAAGTTCTCATTGTCACTTCACTCAGTTCTCTCACTACATTAATGTGATCTATTCAACTTTCACTGTGACTTCACTGAGTTCTCATTGTCACTTCAATGTGTTCCCTCTGCCGCTCCACTACTGTGAATTAGTTCAACTTTCACTGTGACTTCACTGAGTTCTCATTGTCACTTCAATGTGTTCCCTCTGCCGCTCCACTAACGTGATCTAGTTAAATTTTCACTGTGACTTCTCTGAGTTCTCATTGTCACTTCAATGTGTTCCCTCTGCCGCTCCACTAACGTGATCTAGTTAAATTTTCACTGTGACTTCACTGTGTTCTCTCTGCCGCTCCACTACTGTGATCTAGTTCAACTTTCACTGTGACTTCACTGAGTTCTCATTGTCACTTCAATGTGTTCCCTCTGCCGCTCCACTAACGTGATCTAGTTAAATTTTCAATGTGACTTCACTGAGTTCTCATTGTCACTTCAATGTGTTCCCTCTGCCGCTCCACTACTGTGATCTAGTTCAACTTTCACTGTGACTTCACTGAGTTCTCATTGTCACTTCAATGTGTTCCCTCTGCCGCTCCACTACTGTGATCTAGTTCAACTTTCACTGTGACTTCACTGAGTTCTCATTGTCACTTCAATGTGTTTCCTCTGCCGCTCCACTAACGTGATCTAGTTAAATTTTCACTGTGACTTCACTGAGTTCTTATTGTCACTTTACTGAGTTTTCTCTGTCATCCACTACTGTGATATACTTAAACTATCACTGTGACTTCACTCAGTTTTCTCACTACATTAATGTCATCTAGTTCAACTTTTACTGTGACAGCACCGAGTTCTCATTGTCACTTCAATGTGTTCTCTATGCCGTCCACTACTGTGATCTAGTTCAACCTTCACTGTGACTTCACTGAGTTCTCATTGTCACTTCACTGTGTTCTCTCTGCCGCTCCACTAACTTGATCTAGTTCAACTTTCACTGTGACTTCACTGAGTTCTCATTGACATTTTAATGTGCTCTCTGTCACTCCACTACTGATATCTAGTTCAACTTTCACTGTGACTTCACTCAGTTCTCATTGTCATTTCACTGCGTTCTCTCTGTCATTCACTACTGTGATGAAATGAAACTTTTCTTGTGACTTCACTGAGTTCACATTGTCATTTTAATGTGCTCTCTGTCACTCCACTACTGATATCTAGTTCAACTTTCACTGTGACTTCACTCAGTTCTCATTGTCATTTCACTGCGTTCTCTCTGTCATTCACTACTGTGATGAAATGAAACTTTTCTTGTGACTTCACTGAGTTCTCATTGTCATTTTAATGTGCTCTCTGTCACTCCACTACTGATATCTAGTTCAACTTTCACTGTAACTTCACTAATTTCTCACTGTCACTTTACTGAGTTTTCTCTGTCATCCACTACTGTGATGTAATTAAACTTTCACTGTGACTTCACTGAGTTCTCATTGTCATTTTATTGTGCTCTCTGTCACTCCACTAACGTGATCTAGTTCAACTTTCAATGTGGGTTCGCTGAGTTCTCATTGTCACTTCACTGTGTTCTATCTGCCGCTCCACTAACGTGATGTAGTTGAACTTTCACTGTGACTTCACTGAGACCTCATTGTCACTTCACTGTGTTCTCTCTTCCGCTCCACTAACGTGATATAGTTCAACTTTCACTGTGGCTTCACTGATTCTCATTGTCACTTCACTGTGTTCTCTCTGCCGCTCCACTAACGTGATCTAGTTCAACTTTCACTGCGGCTTCACTGAGTTCTCATTGTCACTTCACTGAGTTTTCTCTGCCGCTCCACTAACGTGATCTATTTCAACTTTCACTGTGGCTTCACTGATTCTCATTGTCACTTCACTGTGTTCTCTCTGCCGCTCCACTAACGTGATCTAGTTCAACTTTCACTGTGGCTTCACTGATTCTCATTGTCACTTTGCTGTGTTCTCTCTGCCGCTCCACTAACGTGATCAAGTTCAACTTTCACTGCGGCTTCACTGAGTTCTCATGGTCACTTCACTGAGTTTTCTCTGCCATCCACTACTGTGAACTAATGAAACTTTCACTGTGACTTCAATGAGTTCTCATTGACACTTTACTGAGTTTTCACTTCCATCCAGTACTGTGATCTAATTAAACTTTCACTGTAAATTCACTGAGTTCTCATTGTCATTTTATTGTGCTCTCTGCCATCCACTACTGTGATCTAGTTCAACTTTCACCGTGACTTCACTGACTTCTCATTGTCACTTCACTGACTTTTCTCTACCATCCACTACTGTGATCTAGTTCAACTTTCACCGTGACATCACTGACTTCTCATTGTCACTTCACTGAGTTTTCTCTGCCGTCCGCTACTGTGATCTATTTCAACTTTCATCGTGACTTCACTGAGTTCTCATTGTCAGTTCATTGAGTTTTCTCTGCCATCCACTACTGCATACTAGTTCAACTTTCACTGTGACTTCACTAACTTCTCATTGTCACTTCACTGAGTTTTCACTGCCATCCACAACTGTGATCTAGTTCAACTTTCACCGTGACTTCACTGACTTCTCATTGTCACTTCAATGAGTTGTCTCACTACATTAATGTGATCTAGTTCAACTTTGACTGTGACTTCACTAAGTTCTCATTGTCACTTCACTGTTTTCTCTGCCATCCACTACTATGATCTAGTTCAACTTTCACTGTGACTTCACTGACTTCCCATTGTCACTTCACTGAGTTTTCTCTGCTATCCACTACTGTGATCTATTTCAACTTTCACCGTTACTTCTCTGAGTTCTCATTGTCACTTCACTGAGTATTCTCTGCCATCCACTACTGTGATCTAGTTCAACTTTCACTGTGACTTCAATGACCTCTCATTGTCACTTCACTGAGTTTTCTCTGTCATCCACTACTGTGATCTAGTTCAACTTTCTCTGTCACTTCACTAAGTTCTCATTGTCACTTCACTCAGTTCTCTCACTACATTAATGTGATCTATTCAACTTTCACTGTGACTTCACTGAGTTCTCATTGTCACTTCACTGAGTTTTCTTGCCATCCACTGCTGTGATGTAGTTCAACTCTCACTGTGACGTCACTGACTTCTCATTGTCACTTCACTGAATTTTCTCTGCCATCCACTACTGTGATCTAGTTCAACTTTCACCGTGACTTCACTGAGTTCTCATTGTCACTTCACTGAGTTTTCTTTGCCATCCACTACTGTGATCTAGTTCAAATTTCACTGTGACTTCACTGACTTCTCATTGTCACTTCACTGAGCTTTCTCTGCCATCCATTATATGATCTAGTTCAACCTTCACTGTGACTTCACTGAGTTCTCATTGTCACTTCACTGTGTTCTCTTTGCCGCTCCACTAACGTGATCTAGTTCAACTTTCGCTGTGACTTTACTGAGTTCGCATTGTCATTTAAATGTGCTCTCTGTCACTCCACTATTGATATCTAGTTCAACTTTCACTGTGACTTCACTCAGTTCTCGTTGTCACTTCACTGCTTTCTCTCTGTCATTCACTACTGTGATATAATTAAACTTTCACTGTGACTTCACTGAGTTCTCATTGTCATTTTAATGTGCTCTCTGTCACTCCATAACTGTGATCTAGTTCAACTTTCACTGTGACTTTACTGAGTTCTCATTATCACTTCATTGAGTTCTCATTGTCATTTTAATGTGCTCTCTGTCACTCCATAACTGTGATCCAGTTCAACTTTCACTGTGACTTTACTGAGTTCTCATTATCACTTCATTAAGTTCTCATTGTCATTTTATTGTTCTATCTGTCACTCCATAACTGCGATCTAATTCAACTTTCACTGTGACTTCACTGAGTTCTCATTTTCATTTTGATGTGCTCTCTGTCACTCCACTACTGATATCTAGTTCAACTTTCACTGTAACTTCACTCAGTTCTGACTGTCACCTTACTGAGTATTCTCTGTCATCCACTACTGTGATCTAATTAAACTTTCACTGTGACGTCACTGAGTTCTCATTGTCATTTTATTGTGCTCTCTGTCACTCCACTAACGTGATCTAGTTCAACTTTCACTGTGGCTTCGTTGAGTTCTCATTGTCACTTCACTGTGTTGTATCTGCCGCTCCACTAACGTGATCTTGTTCAACTTTCATTGTGGCTTCACTGATTCTCATTGTCACTTCACTGTGTTCTATCTGCCGCTCCACTAACGTGATCTAGTTCAACTTTCACTGTGGCTTCGCTGAGTACTAATTGTCACTTCACTGTGTTCTATGTGCCGCTCCACTAACGTGATCTAGTTCAACTTTCACTGTGACGTAACTGAGATCTCATTGTTACTTCACTGTGTTCTCTCTGCCGCTCCACTAACGTGATCTATTTCAACTTTCACTGTGGCTTCACTGATTCTCATTGTATTTCACTGTGTTCTCTCTGCCGCTCCACTAACGTGATCTACTTCAGCTTTCACTGCGGCTTCACTGAGTTCTCATTTTTACTTCGCTGAGTTTTCTCTGCCGCTCCACTAACGTGATCTAGTTCAACTTTCACTGTGACTTCACTGAGTTCTTTTTGTAACTTCAATGTGTTCTCTCTGCCGCTCCTCTACTGTGATCTAGTTCAACTTTCACCGTGACTTCACTGACTTCTCATTGTCACTTCACTGTGTTCTCTCTGCCGCTCCACTAACGTGATCTAGTTAAATTTTCACTGTGACTTCACTGAGTTCTCATTGTCACTTTACTGAGTTTTCTCTGTCATCCACTACTGTGATATACTTAAACTTTCACTGTGACTTCACTCAGTTCTTTCACTACTTTAATGTCATCTAGTTCAACTTTTACTGTGACAGCACCGAGTTCTCATTCTCACTTCAATGTGTTCTCTATGCCGCTCCACTACTGTGATCTAGTTCAACTTTCACTGTGACTTCACTGAGTTCTCATTGTCACTTCACTGTGTTCTCTCTGCCGCTCCACTAACTTGATCTAGTTCAACTTTCACTGTGACTTCACTGAGTTCTCATTGACATTTTAATGTGCTCTCTGTCACTCCACTACTGATATCTAGTTCAACTTTCTCTGTGACTTCACTCAGTTCTCATTGCCATTTCACTGCGTTCTCTCTGTCATTCACTACTGTGATGAAATTAAACTTCTCTTGTGACTTCACTGAGTTCTCATTGTCATTTTAATGTGCTCTCTGTCACTCCACTACTGATATCTAGTTCAACTTTCACTGTAACTTCACTCAGTTCTCACTGTCACTTTACTGAGTTTAATCTGTCATCCACTACTGTGATGTAATTAAACTTTCACTGTGACTTCACTGAGTTCTCATTGTCATTTTATTGTGCTCTCTGTCACTCCACTAACGTGATCTAGTTCAACTTTCAATGTGGGTTCGCTGAGTTCTCATTGTCACTTCACTGTGTTCTCTCTGCCGCTCCACTAACGTGATCTAGTTCAACTTTCACTGCGGCTTCACTGAGTTCTTATTGTCACTTCACTGAGTTTTCTCTGCCGCCCCACTAACGTGATCTATTTCAACTTTCACTGTGGCTTCACTGATTCTCATTGTCACTTCACTGTGTTCTCTCTGCCGCTCCACTAACGTGATCTAGTTCAACTTTCACTGTGGCTTCACTGATTCTCATTGTCACTTTACTGTGTTCTCTTTGCCGCTCCACTAACGTGATCAAGTTCAACTTTCACTGCGGCTTCACTGAATTCTCATGGTCACTTCACTGAGTTTTCTCTGCCATCCACTACTGTGAACTAATGAAACTTTCACTGTGACTTCAATGAGTTCTCATTGACACTTAACTGAGTTTTCCTTCCATCCACTACTGTGATCTAACTAAACTTTCACTGTGAATTCACTCAGTTCTCATTGTCATTTTATTGTGCTCTCTGCCATCCACTACTGTGATCTAGTTCAACTTTCACCGTGACTTCACTGACTTCTCATTGTCACTTCACTGACTTTTCTCTGCCATCCACTACTGTGATCTAGTTCAACTTTCACCGTGACTTCACTGACTTCTCATTGTCACTTCACTGAGTTTTCTCTGCCGTCCGCTACTATGATCTATTTCAACTTTCATCGTGACTTCACTGAGTTCTCATTGTCACTTCACTGAGTTTTCTCTGCCATCCACTACTGCGTACTAGTTCAACTTTCACTGTGACTTCACTAACTTCTCATTGTCACTTCACTGAGTTTTCACTGCCATCCACTACTGTGATCTAGTTCAACTTTCACCGTGACTTCACTGACTTCTCATTGTCACTTCAATGAGTTTTCTCACTACATTAATGTGATCTAGTTCAAATTTCACTGTGACTTCACGGACTTCCCACTGTCACTTCATTGAGTTTTCTCTGCAATCCACTACTGTGATCTAGTTCATCTTTCACTGTGACTTCACTGAGTTCTCATTGTCACTTCACTGAGTTTTCTCACTACATTAATGTGATCTATTAAACTTTCACTGTGACTTCACTGAGTTCTCATTGTCACATCACTGATTTCTCTCACTACATTAATGTGATCTATTTCAACTTTCACTGACTTCTCATTGTCACTTCACTGAGTGTTCTCTGCCATCCACTACTGTGATCTAGTTCAACTTTCACTGTGACTTCACTGAGTTCTCATTGTCACTTCACTGTGTTCTCTCTGCCGCTCCACTACTGTGATCTAGTTCAGCTTTCTATGTCACTTCACTGAGTTCTCTCTGACGTTCCACTAATGTGATCTAGTTCAACTTTCTCATTGTCACTTCACTTAGTTCTCTCACTACATTAATGTGATCTAGTTCAACTTTCTCTGTGACTTCACTGTGTTCTCATTGTCACTTCTCTGCGTTCTCTCTGCCGCTGCATTACTGTGATTTAGTTCAACTTTGACTGTGACTTCACTGAGTTCTCATTATCACTTCACTGTTTTCTCTGCCATCCACTAGTGTGATCTAGTTCAACTTTCACTGTGACTTCACTGAGTTCTCATTGTCACTACACTGAACTTTCTCTGCCATCCACTACTGTGATCTAGTTCAACTTTCACCGTGACTTCACTGACTTCCCATTGTCACTTCACTGAGTATTCTCTGCCATCCACTACTGTGATCTAGTTCAACTATCACTGTGACTTCAATGACTTCTCATTGTCACTTCACTGAGTTTTCTCTGCCATCCACTACTGTGATCTAGTTCAACTTTCTCTGTCACTTCACTAAGTTCTCATTGTCACTTCACTCAGTTCTCTCACTACATTAATGTGATCTATTCAACTTTCACTGTGACTTCACTGAGTTCTCATTGTCACTTCACTGAGTTTTCTTGCCATCCACTGCTATGATGTAGTTCAACTTTCACTGTGACTTCACTGACTTCTCATTGTCACTTCACTGAATTTTCTCTGCCATCCACTACTGTGATCTAGTTCAACTTTCACCGTGACTTCACTGAGTTCTCATTGTCACTTCACTGAGTTTTCTCTGCCATCCACTACTGTGATCTAGTTCAACTTTCACTGTGACTTCACTGACTTCTCATTGTCACTTCACTGAGCTTTCTCTGCCATCCATTATATGATCTAGTTCAACCTTCACTGTGACTTCACTGAGTTCTCATTGTCACTTCACTGAGTATTCTCTGCCATCCACTACTGTGATCTAGTTCAACTTTCACTGTGACTTCACTGACTTCTCATTGTCACTTCACTGAGTTTTCTCTGCTATCCACCATTGTGATCTAGTTCAATTTTCACCGTGACTTCACTGACTTCTCATTGTCACTTCAATGAGTTTTCTCACTACATTAATGTGATCTAGTTCAAATTTCACTGTGACTTCACGGACTTCCCATTGTCACTTCACTGAGTTTTCTCTGCAATCCACTACTGTGATCTAGTTCAACTTTCACTGTGACTTCACAGAGTTCTCATTGTCACTTCACTGAGTTTTCTCACTACCTTAATGTGATCTATTTAACTTTCACTGTGACTTCACTGAGTTCTCATTGTCACATCACTGATTTCTCTCACTACATTAATGTGATCTAGTTCAACTTTCACTGTCTTCTAATTGTCACTTCACTGAGTGTTCTCTGCCATCCACTACTGTGATCTAGGTCAACTTTCACTGTGACTTCACTGAATTCTCATTGTCACTTCACTGTGTTCTCTCTGCCGCTCCACTACTGTGATCTAGTTCAGCTTTCTATGTCTCTTCACTGAGTTCTCTCTGACGCTCCACTAATGATATCTAGTTCAACTTTCTCATTGTCACTTCACTTAGTTCTCTCACTACATTAATGTGATCTAGTTCAACTTTCTGTGTGACTTCACTCAGTTCTCATTGTCACTTCTCTGCGTTCTCTCTGCCGCTGCATTACTGTGGTTTAGTTCAACTTTGACTGTGACTTCACTGAGTTCTCATTATCACTTCACTGTTTTCTCTGCCATCCACTACTGTGATCTAGTTCAACTTTCACCGTGACTTCACTGAGTTCTCATTGTCACTTCACTGAGTTTTCTCTGCCTTCCACTACTGTGATCTAGTTCAACTTTCACTGTGACTTCACTGACTTCTCATTGTCACTTCACTGAGCTTTCTCTGCCATCCATTATATGATCTAGTTCAACCTTCACTGTGACTTCACTGAGTTCTCATTGTCACTTCACTGAGTATTCTCTGCCATCCACTACTGTGATCTAGTTCAACTTTCACTGTGACTTCACTGACTTCTCATTGTCACTTCACTGAGTTTTCTCTGCCATCCACCATTGTGATCTAGTTCAATTTTCACCGTGACTTCACTGACTTCTCATTGTCACTTCAATGAGTTTTCTCACTACATTAATGTGATCTAGTTCAAATTTCACTGTGACTTCACGGACTTCCCATTGTCACTTCACTGAGTTTTCTCTGCAATCCACTACTGTGATCTAGTTCAACTTTCACTGTGACTTCACAGAGTTCTCATTGTCACTTCACTGAGGTTTCTCACTACCTTAATGTGATCTATTTAACTTTCACTGTGACTTCACTGAGTTCTCATTGTCACATCACTGATTTCTCTCACTACATTAATGTGATCTAGTTCAACTTTCACTGTCTTCTAATTGTCACTTCACTGAGTGTTCTCTGCCATCCACTACTGTGATCTAGGTCAACTTTCACTGTGACTTCACTGAGTTCTCATTGTCACTTCACTGTGTTCTCTCTGCCGCTCCACTACTGTGATCTAGTTCAGCTTTCTATGTCTCTTCACTGAGTTCTCTCTGACGCTCCACTAATGATATCTAGTTCAACTTTCTCATTGTCACTTCACTTAGTTCTCTCACTACATTAATGTGATCAAGTTCAACTTTCTGTGTGACTTCACTCAGTTCTCATTGTCACTTCTCTGCGTTCTCTCTGCCGCTGCATTACTGTGGTTTAGTTCAACTTTGACTGTGACTTCACTGAGTTTTCTCTGCCTTCCACTACTGTGATCTAGTTCAACTTTCACTGTGACTTCACTGACTTCTCATTGTCACTTCACTGAGTTTTCTTACTACGTTAATGTGATCTAGTTCAACTTTCATTGTGACTTTACTGACTTCCCATTGTCACTTCACTGAGTTTTCTCTGCCATTCACTACTGTGATCTAGTTAAACTTTCACTGTGACTTCACTGAGTTCTCATTGTCACTTCACTGAGTTTTCTCACTACATTAATGTGATCTATTTAACTTTCACTGTGACTTCACTGTGTTCTCATTGTCACTTCACTGATTTCTCACACTACATTAATGTGATCTAGTTCAACTTTCACTGACTTCTCATTGTCATTTCACTGAGTTTTCTCTGCCAGCACTACTGTGATCTAGTTCAAGTTTCACTGTGACTTCACTGACTTCTCATTGTCACTTCACTGAGTTTTCTTACTACATTAATGTGATGTATTTCAACTTTCACTGTGACTTCACTGACTTCCCATTGTCACTTCACTTAGTTTTCTCTGCCATCCACTACTGTGATCTAGTTCAACTTTCACTGTGACTTCACTGAGTTCTCATTGTCAGTTCACTGAGTTCTCTCTGCCGCTCCACTACTGTGTTCTAGTTCAACTTTCTCTGTCACTTCACTGAGTTCCCTCTCACGCTCCACTAATGTGATCTAGTTCAACTTTCTCATTGTCACTTCACTGAGTTCTCTCACTACATTAATGTTATCTAATTCAACTTTCACTGTGACTTCACTTAGTTCTCATTGTCACTTCACTGCGTTCTCTCTGCCGCTGCATTACTGTGATTTAGTTCAACTTTGACTGTGACTTTACTGAGTTCTCATTATTACTTCGTTGTTTTCTCTGCCATCCACTACTGTGATCTAGTTCAACTTTCACTGTGACTTCACTGAGTTCTCATTGTCATTACACTGAATTTTCTCTGCCATCCACTACTGTGATCTAGTTCAACTTTCACCATGACTTCACTGGCTTCCCATTGTCACTTCACTGAGTATTCTCTGCCATCCACTACTGTGATCTAGTTCAACTTTCACTGTGACTTCAATGACTTCTCATTGTCACTTCACTGAGTTTTCTCTGCCATCCACTACTGTGATCTAGTTCAACTTTCTCTGTCACTTCACTAAGTTCTCATTGTCACTTCACTCAGTTCTCTCACTACATTAATGTGATCTATTCAACTTTCACTGTGACTTCACTGAGTTCTCATTGTCACTTCACTGAGTTTTCTTGCCATCCACTGCTGTGATGTAGTTCAACTTTCACTGTGACGTCACTGACTTCTCATTGTCACTTCACTGTATTTTCTCTGCCATCCACTACTGTGATCTAGTTCAACTTTCACCGTGACTTCACTGAGTTCTCATTGTCACTTCACTGAGTTTTCTCTGCCATCCACTACTGTGATCTAGTTCAACTTTCACTGTGACTTCACTGACTTCTCATTGTCATTTCATTGAGTTTTCTCTGCCATCCACTATTGTGATCTAGTTCAATTTTCACCGTGACTTCACTGACTTCTCATTGTCACTTCAATGAGTTTTCTCGCTACATTAATGTGATCTAGTTCAAATTTCACTGTGACTTCACGGACTTCCCATTGTCACTTCACTGAGTTTTCTCTGCAATCCACTACTGTGATCTAGTTCAACTTTCACTGTGACTTCACAGAGTTCTCATTGTCACTTCACTGAGTTTTCTCACTACATTAATGTGATCTATTTAACTTTCACTGTGACTTCACTGAGTTCTCATTGTCACATCACTGATTTCTCTCACTACATTAATGTGATCTAGTTCAACTTTCACTGTCTTCTCATTGTCACTTCACTGAGTGTTCTCTGCCATCCACTACTGTGATCTAGTTCAACTTTCACTGTGACTTCACTGAGTTCTCATTGTCACTTCACTGTGTTCCCTCTGCCGCTCCACTACTGTGATCTAGTTCAGCTTTCTATGTCTCTTCACTGAGTTCTCTCTGACGCTCCACTAATGATATCTAGTTCAACTTTCTCATTGTCACTTCACTTAGTTCTCTCACTACATTAATGTGATCTAGTTCAACTTTCTGTGTGACTTCACTGAGTTCTCATTGTCACTTCTCTGCGTTCTCTCTGCCGCTGCATTACTGTGGTTTAGTTCAACTTTGACTGTGACTTCACTGAGTTCTCATTATCACTTCACTGTTTTCTCTGCCATCCACTACTGTGATCTAGTTCAATTTTCACCGTGACTTCACTGAGTTCTCATTGTCACTTCACTGAGTTTTCTCTGCCTTCCACTACTGTGATCTAGTTCAACTTTCACTGTGACTTCACTGACTTCTCATTGTCACTTCACTGAGTTTTCTTACTACGTTAATGTGATCTAGTTCAACTTTCACTGTGACTTTACTGACTTCCCATTGTCACTTCACTGAGTGTTCTCTGCCATCCACTACTGTGATCTAGTTCAACTTTCACTGTGACTTCACTGAGTTCTCATTGTCACTTCACTGTGTTCCCTCTGCCGCTCCACTACTGTGATCTAGTTCAGCTTTCTATGTCTCTTCACTGAGTTCTCTCTGACGCTCCACTAATGTGATCTAGTTCAACTTTCTCATTGTCACTTCACTGAGCTCTCTCACTACATTAATGTTATATAATTCAACTTTCACTGTGACTTCACTTAGTTCTCATTGTCACTTCACTGCGTTCTCTCTGCCGCTGCATTACTGTGATTTAGTTCAACTTTGACTGTGACTTCACTGAGTTCTCATTATTACTTCACTGTTTTCTCTGCCATCCACTACTGTGATCTAGTTCAACTTTCACTGTGACTTCACTGAGTTCTCATTGTCACTTCACTGATTTCTCACACTACATTAATGTGATCTAGTTCAACTTTCACTGACTTCTCATTGTCATTTCACTGAGTTTTCTCTGCCATCCACTACTGTGATCTAGTTCAAGTTTCACTGTGACTTCACTGACTTCTCATTGTCACTTCACTGAGTTTTCTTACTACATTAATGTGATGTATTTCAACTTTCACTGTGACTTCACTGACTTCCCATTGTCACTTCACTTAGTTTTCTCTGCCATCCACTACTGTGATCTAGTTCAACTTTCACTGTGACTTCACTGAGTTCTCATTGTCAGTTCACTGAGTTCTCTCTGCCGCTCCACTACTGTGTTCTAGTTCAACTTTCTCTGTCACTTCACTGAGTTCTCTCTCACGCTCCACTAATGTGATCTAGTTCAACTTTCTCATTGTCACTTCACTGAGCTCTCTCACTACATTAATGTTATATAATTCAACTTTCACTGTGACTTCACTTAGTTCTCATTGTCACTTCACTGCGTTCTCTCTGCCGCTGCATTACTGTGATTTAGTTCAACTTTGACTGTGACTTCACTGAGTTCTCATTATTACTTCACTGTTTTCTCTGCCATCCACTACTGTGATCTAGTTCAACTTTCACTGTGACTTCACTGAGTTCTCATTGTCACTACACTGAATTTTCTCTGCCATCCACTACTGTGATCTAGTTCAACTTTCACCATTACTTCACTGACTTCCCATTGTCACTTCACTGAGTTTTCTCTGCTATCCACACTGTGATCTATTTCAACTTTCACCGTGACTTCACTGAGTTCTCATTGTCACTTCACTGAGTATTCTCTGCCATCCACTACTGTGATCTAGTTCAACTTTCACTGTGACTTCAATGACTTCTCATTGTCACTTCACTGAGTTTTCTCTGCCATCCACTACTGTGATCTAGTTCAACTTTCTCTGTCACTTCACTAAGTTCTCATTGTCACTTCACTCAGTTCTCTCACTACATTAATGTGATCTATTCAAATTCACTGTGACTTCACTGAGTTCTCATTGTCACTTCACTGAGTTTTCTTGCCATCCACTGCTGTGATGTAGTTCAACTTTCACTGTGACGTCACTGACGTCTCATTGACACTTCACTGAATTTTCTCTGCCATCCACTACTGTGATCTAGTTCAACTTTCACCGTGACTTCACTGAGTTCTCATTGTCACTTCACTGAGTTTTCTCTGCCATCCACTACTGTGATCTAGTTCAACTTTCACTGTGACTTTACTGACTTCTCATTGTCATTTCACTGAGTTTTCTCTGCCATCCACTATTGTGATCTAGTTCAATTTTCACCGTGACTTCACTGACTTCTCATTGTCACTTCAATGGGTTTTCTCACTACATTAATGTGATCTAGTTCAAATTTCACTGTGACTTCACGGACTTTCCATTGTCACTTCACTGAGTTTTCTCTGCAATCCACTACTGTGATCTAGTTCAACTTTCACTGTGACTTCACAGAGTTCTCATTGTCACTTCACTGAGTTTTCTCACTACATTAATGTGATCTTTTTAACTTTCACTGTGACTTCACTGAGTTCTCATTGTCACATCACTGATTTCTCTCACTATATTAATGTGATCTAGTTCAACTTTCACTGTCTTCTCATTGTCACTTCACTGAGTGTTCTCTGCCATCCACTACTGTGATCTAGTATAACTTTCACTGTGACTTCACTGAGTTCTCATGGTCACTTCACTGTGTTCTCTCTGCCGCTCCGCTACTGTGATCTAGTTCAGCTTTCTATGTCTCTTCACTGAGTTCTCTCTGACGCTCCACTAATGTGATCTAGTTCAACTTTCTCATTGTCACTTCACTTAGTTCTCTCACTACATTAATGTGATCTAGTTCAACTTTCTCTGTGACTTCACTGAGTTCTCATTGTCACTTCTCTGCGTTCTCTCTTCCGCTGCATTACTGTGGTTTAGTTCAACTTTGACTGTGACTTCACTGAGTTCTCATTATCACTGCACTGTTTTCTCTGCCATCCACTACTGTGATCTAGTTCAACTTTCACCGTGACTTCACTGAGTTCTCATTGTCACTTCACTGAGTTTTCTCTGCCTTCCACTACTGTGATCTAGTTCAACTTTTACTGTGACTTCACTGACTTCTCATTGTCACTTCACTGAGTTTTCTTACTACGTTAATGTGATCTAGTTCAAACTTTCACTGTGACTTTACTGACTTCCCATTGTCACTTCACTGAGTTTTCTCTGCCATCCACTACTGTGATCTAGTTCAACTTTCACTGTGACTTCACTGAGTTCTCATTGTCACTTTACTGAGTTTTCTCACTACATTAATGTGATCTATTTAACTTTCACTGTGACTTCACTGTGTTCTCATTGTCACTTCACTGATTTCTCACACTACATTAATGTGATCTAGTTCAACTTTCACTGACTTCTCATTGTCATTTCACTGAGTTTTCTCTGCCATCCACTACTGTGATCTAGTTCAAGTTTCACTGTGACTTCACTGACTTCTCATTGTCACTTCACTGAGTTTTCTTACTACATTAATGTGATCTATTTCAACTTTCACTGTGACTTCACTGACTTCCCATTGTCACTTCACTTAGTTTTCTCTGCCATCCACTACTGTGATCTAGTTCAACTTTCACTGTGACTTCACTGAGTTCTCATTGTCACTTCACTGAGTTCTCTCTGCCGCTCCACTACTGTGTTCTAGTTCAACTTTCTCTGTCACTTCACTGAGTTCTCTCTCACGCTCCACTAATGTGATCTAGTTCAACTTTCTCATTGTCACTTCACTGAGTTCTCTCACTACATTAATGTTATCTAATTCAACTTTCACTGTGACTTCACTTAGTTCTCCATGTCACTTCACTGCGTTCTCTCTGCCGCTGCATTACTGTGATTTAGTTCAACTTTGACTGTGACGTCACTGAGTTCTCATTATCACTTCACTGTTTTCTCTCTGTCGCTCCACTACTGTGATCTAGTTCAACTTTCACTGTGACTTCACTTAGTTCTCATTGTCACTTCACTGCGTTCTCTCTGCCGCTGCATTACTGTGATTTAGTTCATCTTTGACTGTGACTTCACTGAGTTCTCATTATTACTTCACTGTTTTCTCTGCCATCCACTACTGTGATCTAGTTCAACCTTCACTGTGACTTCACTGAGTTCTCATTGTCACTACACTGAATTTTCTCTGCCATCCACTACTGTGATCTAGTTCAACTTTCACCATGACTTCACTGACTTCCCATTGTCACTTCACTGAGTATTCTCTGCCATCCAATACTGTGATCTAGTTCAACTTTCACTGTGACTTCAATGACTTCTCATTGTCACTTCACTGAGTTTTCTCTGCCATCCACTACTGTGATCTAGTTCAACTTTCTCTGTCACTTCACTAAGTTCTCTTTGTCACTTCACTCAGTTCTCTCACTACATTAATGTTATCTATTCAACTTTCACTGTGACTTCACTGAGTTCCTATTGTCACTTCACTGAGTTTTCTTGCCATCCACTGCTGTGATGTAGTTCAACTTTCACTGTGACGTCACTGACTTCTCATTGTCACTTCACTGAATTTTCTCTGCCATCCACTACTGTGATCTAGTTCAACTTTCACCGTGACTTCACTGAGTTCTCATTGTCACTTCACTGAGTTTTCTCTGCCATCCACTACTGTGATCTAGTTCAACTTTCACTGTGACTTCACTGACTTCTCATTGTCATTTCACTGAGTTTTCTCTGCCATCCACTATTGTGATCTAGTTCAATTTTCACCGTGACTTCACTGACTTCTCATTGTCACTTCAATGAGTTTTCTCGCTACATAAATGTGATCTAGTTCAAATTTCACTGTGACTTCACGGACTTCCCATTGTCACTTCACTGAGTTTTCTCTGCAATCCACTACTGTGATCTAGTTCAACTTTCATTGTGACTTCACAGAGTTCTCATTGTCACTTCACTGAGTTTTCTCACTACATTAATGTGATCTATTTAACTTTCACTGTGACTTCACTGAGTTCTCATTGTCACATCACTGATTTCTCTCACTACATTAATGTGATCTAGTTCAACTTTCACTGTCTTCTCATTGTCACTTCACTGAGTGTTCTCTGCCATCCACTACTGTGATCTAGTTCAACTTTCACTGTGACTTCACTGAGTTCTCATTGTCACTTCACTGTGTTCCCTCTGCCGCTCCACTACTGTGATCTAGTTCAGCTTTCTATGTCTCTTCACTGAGTTCTCTCTGACGCTCCACTAATGATATCTAGTTCAACTTTCTCATTGTCACTTCACTTAGTTCTCTCACTACATTAATGTGATCTAGTTCAACTTTCTGTGTGACTTCACTGAGTTCTCATTGTCACTTCTCTGCGTTCTCTCTGCCGCTGCATTACTGTGGTTTAGTTCAACTTTGACTGTGACTTCACTGAGTTCTCATTATCACTTCACTGTTTTCTCTGCCATCCACTACTGTGATCTAGTTCAATTTTCACCGTGACTTCACTGAGTTCTCATTGTCACTTCACTGAGTTTTCTCTGCCTTCCACTACTGTGATCTAGTTCAACTTTCACTGTGACTTCACTGACTTCTCATTGTCACTTCACTGAGTTTTCTTACTACGTTAATGTGATCTAGTTCAACTTTCACTGTGACTTTACTGACTTCCCATTGTCACTTCACTGAGTTTTCTCTGCCATCCACTACTGTGATCTAGTTAAACTTTCACTGTGACTTCACTGAGTTCTCATTGTCACTTCACTGAGTTTTCTCACTACATTAATGTGATCTATTTAACTTTCACTGTGACTTCACTGTGTTCTCATTGTCACTTCACTGATTTCTCACACTACATTAATGTGATCTAGTTCAACTTTCACTGACTTCTCATTGTCATTTCACTGAGTTTTCTCTGCCATCCACTACTGTGATCTAGTTCAAGTTTAACTGTGACTTCACTGACTTCTCATTGTCACTTCACTGAGTTTTCTTACTACATTAATGTGATGTATTTCAACTTTCACTGTGACTTCACTGACTTCCCATTGTCACTTCACTTAGTTTTCTCTGCCATCCACTACTGTGATCTAGTTCAACTTTCACTGTGACTTCACTGAGTTCTCATTGTCAGTTCACTGAGTTCTCTCTGTCGCTCCACTACTGTGTTCTAGTTCAACTTTCTCTGTCACTTCACTGAGTTCTCTCTCACGCTCCACTAATGTGATCTAGTTCAACTTTCTCATTGTCACTTCACTGAGTTCTCTCACTACATTAATGTTATATAATTCAACTTTCACTGTGACTTCACTTAGTTCTCATTGTCACTTCACTGCGTTCTCTCTGCCGCTGCATTACTGTGATTTAGTTCAACTTTGACTGTGGCTTCACTGAGTTCTCATTATTACTTCACTGTTTTCTCTGCCATCCACTACTGTGATCTAGTTCAACTTTCACTGTGACTTCACTGATTTCTCATTGTCACTACACTGAATTTTCTCTGCCATCCACTACTGTGATCTAGTTCAACTTTCACCATGACTTCACTGACTTCCCATTGTCACTTCACTGAGTTTTCTCTGCTATCCACACTGTGATCTATTTCAACTTTCACCGTGACTTCACTGAGTTCTCATTGTCACTTCACTGAGTATTCTCTGCCATCCACTACTGTGATCTAGTTCAACTTTCACTGTGACTTCAATGACTTCTCATTGTCACTTCACTGAGTTTTCTCTGCCATCCACTACTGTGATCTAGTTCAACTTTCTCTGTCACTTCACTAAGTTCTCATTGTCACTTCACTCAGTTCTCTCACTACATTAATGTGATCTATTCAACTTTCACTGTGACTTCACTGAGTTCTCATTGTCACTTCACTGAGTTTTCTTGCCATCCACTGCTGTGATGTAGTTCAACTTTCACTGTGACGTCACTGACTTCTCATTGTCACTTCACTGAATTTTCTCTGCCATCGACTACTGTGATCTAGTTCAACTTTCACCGTGACTTCACTGAGTTCTCATTGTCACTTCACTGAGTTTTCTCTGCCATCCACTACTGTGGTCTAGTTCAACTTTCACTGTGACTTCACTGACTTCTCATTGTCATTTCACTGAGTTTTCTCTGCCATCCACTATTGTGATCTAGTTCAATTTTCACCGTGACTTCACTGACTTCTCATTGTCACTTCAATGAGTTTTCTCGCTACATTAATGTGATCTAGTTCAAATTTCATTGTGACTTCACGGACTTCCCATTGTCACTTCACTGAGTTTTCTCTGCAATCCACTACTGTGATCTAGTTCAACTTTCACTGTGACTTCACAGAGTTCTCATTGTCACTTCACTGAGTTTTCTCACTACATTAATGTGATCTATTTAACTTTCACTGTGACTTCACTGAGTTCTCATTGTCACATCACTGATTTCTCTCACTACATTAATGTGATCTAGTTCAACTTTCACTGTCTTCTCATTGTCACTTCACTGAGTGTTCTCTGCCATCCACTACTGTGATCTAGTTCAACTTTCACTGTGACTTCACTGAGTTCTCATTGTCACTTCACTGTGTTCCCTCTGCCGCTCCACTACTGTGATCTAGTTCAGCTTTCTATGTCTCTTCACTGAGTTCTCTCTGACGCTCCACTAATGATATCTAGTTCAACTTTCTCATTGTCACTTCACTTAGTTCTCTCACTACATTAATGTGATCTAGTTCAACTTTCTGTGTGACTTCACTGAGTTCTCATTGTCACTTCTCTGCGTTCTCTCTGCCGCTGCATTACTGTGGTTTAGTTCAACTTTGACTGTGACTTCACTGAGTTCTCATTATCACTTCACTGTTTTCTCTGCCATCCACTACTGTGATCTAGTTCAATTTTCACCGTGACTTCACTGAGTTCTCATTGTCACTTCACTGAGTTTTCTCTGCCTTCCACTACTGTGATCTAGTTCAACTTTCACTGTGACTTCACTGACTTCTCATTGTCACTTCACTGAGTTTTCTTACTACGTTAATGTGATCTAGTTCAACTTTCACTGTGACTTTACTGACTTCCCATTGTCACTTCACTGAGTTTTCTCTGCCATCCACTACTGTGATCTAGTTAAACTTTCACTGTGACTTCACTGAGTTCTCATTGTCACTTCACTGAGTTTTCACACTACATTAATGTGATCTATTTAACTTTCACTGTGACTTCACTGTGTTCTCATTGTCACTTCACTGATTTCTCACACTACATTAATGTGATCTAGTTCAACTTTCACTGACTTCTCATTGTCATTTCACTGAGTTTTCTCTGCCATCCACTACTGTGATCTAGTTCAAGTTTCACTGTGACTTCACTGACTTCTCATTGTCACTTCACTGAGTTTTCTTACTACATTAATGTGATGTATTTCAACTTTCACTGTGACTTCACTGACTTCCCATTGTCACTTCACTTAGTTTTCTCTGCCATCCACTACTGTGATCTAGTTCAACTTTCACTGTGACTTCACTGAGTTCTCATTGTCAGTTCACTGAGTTCTCTCTGCCGCTCCACTACTGTGTTCTAGTTCAACTTTCTCTGTCACTTCACTGAGTTTTCTCTCACGCTCCACTAATGTGATCTAGTTCAACTTTCTCATTGTCACTTCACTGAGTTCTCTCACTACATTAATGTTATATAATTCAACTTTCACTGTGACTTCACTTAGTTCTCATTGTCACTTCACTGCGTTCTCTCTGCCGCTGCATTACTGTGATTTAGTTCAACTTTGACTGTGACTTCACTGAGTTCTCATTATTACTTCACTGTTTTCTCTGCCATCCACTACTGTGATCTAGTTCAACTTTCACTGTGACTTCACTGAGTTCTCATTGTCACTACACTGAATTTTCTCTGCCATCCACTACTGTGATCTAGTTCAACTTTCACCATGACTTCACTGACTTCCCATTGTCACTTCACTGAGTTTTCTCTGCTATCCACACTGTGATCTATTTCAACTTTCACCGTGACTTCACTGAGTTCTCATTGTCACTTCACTGAGTATTCTCTGCCATCCACTACTGTGATCTAGTTCAACTTTCACTGTGACTTCAATGACTTCTCATTGTCACTTCACTGAGTTTTCTCTGCCATCCACTACTGTGATCTAGTTCAACTTTCTCTGTCACTTCACTAAGTTCTCATTGTCACTTCACTCAGTTCTCTCACTACATTAATGTGATCTATTCAACTTTCACTGTGACTTCACTGAGTTCTCATTGTCACTTCACTGAGTTTTCTTGCCATCCACTGCTGTGATGTAGTTCAACTTTCACTGTGACGTCACTGACTTCTTATTGTCACTTCACTGAATTTTCTCTGCCATCCACTACTGTGATCTAGTTCAACTTTCACCGTGACTTCACTGAGTTCTCATTGTCACTTCACTGAGTTTTCTCTGCCATCCACTACTGTGATCTAGTTCAACTTTCACTGTGACTTCACTGACTTCTCATTGTCATTTCACTGAGTTTTCTCTGCCATCCACTATTGTGATCTAGTTCAATTTTCACCGTGACTTCACTGACTTCTCATTGTCACTTCAATGAGTTTTCTCACTACATTAATGTGATCTAGTTCAAATTTCACTGTGACTTCACGGACTTTCCATTGTCACTTCACTGAGTTTTCTCTGCAATCCACTACTGTGATCTAGTTCAACTTTCACTGTGACTACACAGAGTTCTCATTGTCACTTCACTGAGTTTTCTCACTACATTAATGTGATCTTTTTAACTTTCACTGTGACTTCACTGAGTTCTCATTGTCACATCACTGATTTCTCTCACTATATTAATGTGATCTAGTTCAACTTTCACTGTCTTCTCATTGTCACTTCACTGAGTGTTCTCTGCCATCCACTACTGTGATCTAGTTCAACTTTCACTGTGACTTCACTGAGTTCTCATTGTCACTTCACTGTGTTCTCTCTGCCGCTCCGCTACTGTGATCTAGTTCAGCTTTCTATGTCTCTTCACTGAGTTCTCTCTGACGCTCCACTAATGTGATCTAGTTCAACTTTCTCATTGTCACTTCACTTAGTTCTCTCACTACATTAATGTGATCTAGTTCAACTTTCTCTGTGACTTCACTGAGTTCTCATTGTCACTTCTCTGCGTTCTCTCTTCCGCTGCATTACTGTGGTTTAGTTCAACTTTGACTGTGACTTCACTGAGTTCTCATTATCACTGCACTGTTTTCTCTGCCATCCACTACTGTGATCTAGTTCAACTTTCACCGTGACTTCACTGAGTTCTCATTGTCACTTCACTGAGTTTTCTCTGCCTTCCGCTACTGTGATCTAGTTCAACTTTTACTGTGACTTCACTGACTTCTCATTGTCACTTCACTGAGTTTTCTTACTACGTTAATGTGATCTAGTTCAAACTTTCACTGTGACTTTACTGACTTCCCATTGTCACTTCACTGAGTTTTCTCTGCCATCCACTACTGTGATCTAGTTCAACTTTCACTGTGACTTCACTGAGTTCTCATTGTCACTTTACTGAGTTTTCTCACTACATTAATGTGATCTATTTAACTTTCACTGTGACTTCACTGTGTTCTCATTGTCACTTCACTGATTTCTCACACTACATTAATGTGATCTAGTTCAACTTTCACTGACTTCTCATTGTCATTTCACTGAGTTCTCTCTGCCATCCACTACTGTGATCTAGTTCAAGTTTCACTGTGACTTCACTGACTTCTCATTGTCACTTCACTGAGTTTTCTTACTACATTAATGTGATCTATTTCAACTTTCACTGTGACTTCACTGACTTCCCATTGTCACTTCACTTAGTTTTCTCTGCCATCCACTACTGTGATCTAGTTCAACTTTCACTGTGACTTCACTGAGTTCTCATTGTCACTTCACTGAGTTCTCTCTGCCGCTCCACTACTGTGTTCTAGTTCAACTTTCTCTGTCACTTCACTGAGTTCTCTCTCACGCTCCACTAATGTGATCTAGTTCAACTTTCTCATTGTCACTTCACTGAGTTCTCTCACTACATTAATGTTATCTAATTCAACTTTCACTGTGACTTCACTTAGTTCTCCATGTCACTTCACTGCGTTCTCTCTGCCGCTGCATTACTGTGATTTAGTTCAACTTTGACTGTGACGTCACTGAGTTCTCATTATCACTTCACTGTTTTCTCTCTGTCGCTCCACTACTGTGATCTAGTTCAACTTTCACTGTGACTTCACTTAGTTCTCATTGTCACTTCACTGCGTTCTCTCTGCCGCTGCATTACTGTGATTTAGTTCAACTTTGACTGTGACTTCACTGAGTTCTCATTATTACTTCACTGTTTTCTCTGCCATCCACTACTGTGATCTAGTTCAACTTTCACTGTGACTTCACTGAGTTCTCATTGTCACTACACTGAATTTTCTCTGCCATCCACTACTGTGATCTAGTTCAACTTTCACCATGACTTCACTGACTTCCCATTGTCACTTCACTGAGTATTCTCCGCCATCCACTACTGTGATCTAGTTCAACTTTCACTGTGACTTCAATGACTTCTCATTGTCACTTCACTGAGTTTTCTCTGCCATCCACTACTGTGATCTAGTTCAACTTTCTCTGTCACTTCACTAAGTTCTCATTGTCACTTCACTCAGTTCTCTCACTACATTAATGTGATCTATTCAACTTTCACTGTGACTTCACTGAGTTCTCATTGTCACTTCACTGAGTTTTCTTGCCATCCACTGCTGTGATGTAGTTCAACTTTCACTGTGACGTCACTGACTTCTCATTGTCACTTCACTGAATTTTCTCTGCCATCCACTACTGTGATCTAGTTCAACTTTCACCGTGACTTCACTGAGTTCTCATTGTCACTTCACTGAGTTTTCTCTGCCATCCACTACTGTGATCTAGTTCAACTTTTACTGTGACTTCACTGACTTCTCATTGTCATTTCACTGAGTTTTCTCTGCCATCCACTATTGTGATCTAGTTCAATTTTCACCGTGACTTCACTGACTTCTCATTGTCACTTCAATGAGTTTTCTCGCTACATTAATGTGATCTAGTTCAAATTTCACTGTGACTTCACGGACTTCCCATTGTCACTTCACTGAGTTTTCTCTGCAATCCACTACTGTGATCTAGTTCAACTTTCACTGTGACTACACAGAGTTCTCATTGTCACTTCACTGAGTTTTCTCACTACATTAATGTGATCTATTTAACTTTCACTG
This sequence comes from Deroplatys truncata, assembly GCA_030765065.1. Lineage (NCBI taxonomy): Eukaryota > Metazoa > Arthropoda > Insecta > Mantodea > Mantidae > Deroplatys > Deroplatys truncata. Next base: position 232,466,812 of record CM060976.1, on the reverse strand, counting down.
TGACTTCACTGAGTTCTCATTGTCACATCACTGATTTCTCTCACTACATTAATGTGATCTAGTTCAACTTTCACTGTCTTCTCATTGTCACTTCACTGAGTGTTCTCTGCCATCCACTACTGTGATCTAGTTCAACTTTCACTGTGACTTCACTGAGCTCTCATTGTCACTTCACTGTGTTCCCTCTGCCGCTCCACTACTGTGATCTAGTTCAGCTTTCTATGTCTCTTCACTGAGTTCTCTCTGACGCTCCACTAATGATATCTAGTTCAACTTTCTCATTGTCACTTCACTTAGTTCTCTCACTACATTAATGTGATCTAGTTCAACTTTCTGTGTGACTTCACTGAGTTCTCATTGTCACTTCTCTGCGTTCTCTCTGCCGCTGCATTACTGTGGTTTAGTTCAACTTTGACTGTGACTTCACTGAGTTCTCATTATCACTTCACTGTTTTCTCTGCCATCCACTACTGTGATCTAGTTCAATTTTCACCGTGACTTCACTGAGTTCTCATTGTCACTTCACTGAGTTTTCTCTGCCTTCCACTACTGTGATCTAGTTCAACTTTCACTGTGACTTCACTGACTTCTCATTGTCACTTCACTGAGTTTTCTTACTACGTTAATGTGATCTAGTTCAACTTTCACTGTGACTTTACTGACTTCCCATTGTCACTTCACTGAGTTTTCTCTGCCATCCACTACTGTGATCTAGTTAAACTTTCACTGTGACTTCACTGAGTTCTCATTGTCACTTCACTGAGTTTTCTCACTACATTAATGTGATCTATTTAACTTTCACTGTGACTTCACTGTGTTCTCATTGTCACTTCACTGATTTCTCACACTACATTGATGTGATCTAGTTCAACTTTCACTGACTTCTCATTGTCATTTCACTGAGTTTTCTCTGCCATCCACTACTGTGATCTAGTTCAAGTTTCACTGTGACTTCACTGACTTCTCATTGTCACTTCACTGAGTTTTCTTACTACATTAATGTGATGTATTTCAACTTTCACTGTGACTTCACTGACTTCCCATTGTCACTTCACTTAGTATCTCTGCCATCCACTACTGTGATCTAGTTCAACTTTCACTGTGACTTCACTGAGTTCTCATTGTCAGTTCACTGAGTTCTCTCTGCCGCTCCACTACTGTGTTCTAGTTCAACTTTCTCTGTCACTTCACTGAGTTCTCTCTCACGCTCCACTAATGTGATCTAGTTCAACTTTCTCATTGTCACTTCACTGAGTTCTCTCACTACATTAATGTTATATAATTCAACTTTCACTGTGACTTCACTTAGTTCTCATTGTCACTTCACTGCGTTCTCTCTGCCGCTGCATTACTGTGATTTAGTTCAACTTTGACTGTGACTTCACTGAGTTCTCATTATTACTTCACTGTTTTCTCTGCCATCCACTACTGTGATCTAGTTCAACTTTCACTGTGACTTCACAGAGTTCTCATTGTCACTTCACTGAGTTTTCTCACTACATTAATGTGATCTTTTTAACTTTCACTGTGACTTCACTGAGTTCTCATTGTCACATCACTGATTTCTCTCACTATATTAATGTGATCTAGTTCAACTTTCACTGTCTTCTCATTGTCACTTCACTGAGTGTTCTCTGCCATCCACTACTGTGATCTAGTTCAACTTTCACTGTGACTTCACTGAGTTCTCATTGTCACTTCACTGTGTTCTCTCTGCCGCTCCGCTACTGTGATCTAGTTCAGCTTTCTATGTCTCTTCACTGAGTTCTCTCTGACGCTCCACTAATGTGATCTAGTTCAACTTTCTCATTGTCACTTCACTTAGTTCTCTCACTACATTAATGTGATCTAGTTCAACTTTCTCTGTGACTTCACTGAGTTCTCATTGTCACTTCTCTGCGTTCTCTCTTCCGCTGCATTACTGTGGTTTAGTTCAACTTTGACTGTGACTTCACTGAGTTCTCATTATCACTGCACTGTTTTCTCTGCCATCCACTACTGTGATCTAGTTCAACTTTCACCGTGACTTCACTGAGTTCTCATTGTCACTTCACTGAGTTTTCTCTGCCTTCCACTACTGTGATCTAGTTCAACTTTTACTGTGACTTCACTGACTTCTCATTGTCACTTCACTGAGTTTTCTTACTACGTTAATGTGATCTAGTTCAAACTTTCACTGTGACTTTACTGACTTCCCATTGTCACTTCACTGAGTTTTCTCTGCCATCCACTACTGTGATCTAGTTCAACTTTCACTGTGACTTCACTGAGTTCTCATTGTCACTTTACTGAGTTTTCTCACTACATTAATGTGATCTATTTAACTTTCACTGTGACTTCACTGTGTTCTCATTGTCACTTCACTGATTTCTCACACTACATTAATGTGATCTAGTTCAACTTTCACTGACTTCTCATTGTCATTTCACTGAGTTTTCTCTGCCATCCACTACTGTGATCTAGTTCAAGTTTCACTGTGACTTCACTGACTTCTCATTGTCACTTCACTGAGTTTTCTTACTACATTAATGTGATCTATTTCAACTTTCACTGTGACTTCACTGACTTCCCATTGTCACTTCACTTAGTTTTCTCTGCCATCCACTACTGTGATCTAGTTCAACTTTCACTGTGACTTCACTGAGTTCTCATTGTCACTTCACTGAGTTCTCTCTGCCGCTCCACTACTGTGTTCTAGTTCAACTTTCTCTGTCACTTCACTGAGTTCTCTCTCACGCTCCACTAATGTGATCTAGTTCAACTTTCTCATTGTCACTTCACTGAGTTCTCTCACTACATTAATGTTATCTAATTCAACTTTCACTGTGACTTCACTTAGTTCTCCATGTCACTTCACTGCGTTCTCTCTGCCGCTGCATTACTGTGATTTAGTTCAACTTTGACTGTGACGTCACTGAGTTCTCATTATCACTTCACTGTTTTCTCTCTGTCGCTCCACTACTGTGATCTAGTTCAACTTTCACTGTGACTTCACTTAGTTCTCATTGTCACTTCACTGCGTTCTCTCTGCCGCTGCATTACTGTGATTTAGTTCAACTTTGACTGTGACTTCACTGAGTTCTCATTATTACTTCACTGTTTTCTCTGCCATCCACTACTGTGATCTAGTTCAACTTTCACTGTGACTTCACTGAGTTCTCATTGTCACTACACTGAATTTTCTCTGCCATCCACTACTGTGATCTAGTTCAACTTTCACCATGACTTCACTGACTTCCCATTGTCACTTCACTGAGTTTTCTCTGCTATCCACACTGTGATCTATTTCAACTTTCACCGTGACTTCACTGAGTTCTCATTGTCACTTCACTGAGTATTCTCTGCCATCCACTACTGTGATCTAGTTCAACTTTCACTGTGACTTCAATGACTTCTCATTGTCACTTCACTGAGTTTTCTCTGCCATCCACTACTGTGATCTAGTTCAACTTTCTCTGTCACTTCACTAAGTTCTCATTGTCACTTCACTGAGTTTTCTCTGCCTTCCACTACTGTGATGTAGTTCAACTTTCACTGTGACGTCACTGACTTCTCATTGTCACTTCACTGAATTTTCTCTGCCATCCACTACTGTGATCTAGTTCAACTTTCACCGTGACTTCACTGAGTTCTCATTGTCACTTCACTGAGTTTTCTCTGCCATCCACTACTGTGATCTAGTTCAACTTTTACTGTGACTTCACTGACTTCTCATTGTCATTTCACTGAGTTTTCTCTGCCATCCACTATTGTGATCTAGTTCAATTTTCACCGTGACTTCACTGACTTCTCATTGTCACTTCAATGAGTTTTCTCGCTACATTAATGTGATCTAGTTCAAATTTCACTGTGACTTCACGGACTTCCCATTGTCACTTCACTGAGTTTTCTCTGCAATCCACTACTGTGATCTAGTTCAACTTTCACTGTGACTTCACAGAGTTCTCATTGTCACTTCACTGAGTTTTCTCACTACATTAATGTGATCTATTTAACTTTCACTTTGACTTCACTGAGTTCTCATTGTCACATCACTGATTTCTCTCACTACATTAATGTGATCTAGTTCAACTTTCACTGTCTTCTCATTGTCACTTCACTGAGTGTTCTCTGCCATCCACTACTGTGATCTAGTTCAACTTTCACTGTGACTTCACTGAGTTCTCATTGTCACTTCACTGTGTTCCCTCTGCCGCTCCACTACTGTGATCTAGTTCAGCTTTCTATGTCTCTTCACTGAGTTCTCTCTGACGCTCCACTAATGATATCTAGTTCAACTTTCTCATTGTCACTTCACTTAGTTCTCTCACTACATTAATGTGATCTAGTTCAACTTTCTGTGTGACTTCACTGAGTTCTCATTGTCACTTCTCTGCGTTCTCTCTGCCGCTGCATTACTGTGGTTTAGTTCAACTTTGACTGTGACTTCACTGAGTTCTCATTATCACTTCACTGTTTTCTCTGCCATCCACTACTGTGATCTAGTTCAATTTTCACCGTGACTTCACTGAGTTCTCATTGTCACTTCACTGAGTTTTCTCTGCCTTCCACTACTGTGATCTAGTTCAACTTTCACTGTGACTTCACTGACTTCTCATTGTCACTTCACTGAGTTTTCTTACTACGTTAATGTGATCTAGTTCAACTTTCACTGTGACTTTACTGACTTCCCATTGTCACTTCACTGAGTTTTCTCTGCCATCCACTACTGTGATCTAGTTAAACTTTCACTGTGACTTCACTGAGTTCTCATTGTCACTTCACTGAGTTTTCTCACTACATTAATGTGATCTATTTAACTTTCACTGTGACTTCACTGTGTTCTCATTGTCACTTCACTGATTTCTCACACTACATTGATGTGATCTAGTTCAACTTTCACTGACTTCTCATTGTCATTTCACTGAGTTTTCTCTGCCATCCACTACTGTGATCTAGTTCAAGTTTCACTGTGACTTCACTGACTTCTCATTGTCACTTCACTGAGTTTTCTTACTACATTAATGTGATGTATTTCAACTTTCACTGTGACTTCACTGACTTCCCATTGTCACTTCACTTAGTATCTCTGCCATCCACTACTGTGATCTAGTTCAACTTTCACTGTGACTTCACTGAGTTCTCATTGTCAGTTCACTGAGTTCTCTCTGCCGCTCCACTACTGTGTTCTAGTTCAACTTTCTCTGTCACTTCACTGAGTTCTCTCTCACGCTCCACTAATGTGATCTAGTTCAACTTTCTCATTGTCACTTCACTGAGTTCTCTCACTACATTAATGTTATATAATTCAACTTTCACTGTGACTTCACTTAGTTCTCATTGTCACTTCACTGCGTTGTCTCTGCCGCTGCATTACTGTGATTTAGTTCAACTTTGACTGTGACTTCACTGAGTTCTCATTATTACTTCACTGTTTTCTCTGCCATCCACTACTGTGATCTAGTTCAACTTTCACTGTGACTTCACTGAGTTCTCATTGTCACTACACTGAATTTTCTCTGCCATCCACTACTGTGATCTAGTTCAACTTTCACCATGACTTCACTGACTTCCCATTGTCACTTCACTGAGTTTTCTCTGCTATCCACACTGTGATCTATTTCAACTTTCACCGTGACTTCACTGAGTTCTCATTGTCACTTCACTGAGTATTCTCTGCCATCCACTACTGTGATCTAGTTCAACTTTCACTGTGACTTCAATGACTTCTCATTGTCACTTCACTGAGTTTTCTCTGCCATCCACTACTGTGATCTAGTTCAACTTTCTCTGTCACTTCACTAAGTTCTCATTGTCCCTTCACTCAGTTCTCTCACTACATTAATGTGATCTATTCAACTTTCACTGTGACTTCACTGAGTTCTCATTGTCACTTCACTGAGTTTTCTTGCCATCCACTGCTGTGATGTAGTTCAACTTTCACTGTGACGTCACTGACTTCTCATTGTCACTTCACTGAATTTTCTCTGCCATCCACTACTGTGATCTAGTTCAACTTTCACCGTGACTTCACTGAGTTCTCATTGTCACTTCACTGAGTTTTCTCTACCATCCACTACTGTGATCTAGTTCAACTTTCACTGTGACTTCACTGACTTCTCATTGTCATTTCACTGAGTTTTCTCTGCCATCCACTATTGTGATCTAGTTCAATTTTCACCGTGACTTCACTGACTTCTCATTGTCACTTCAATGAGTTTTCTCACTACATTAATGTGATCTAGTTCAAATTTCACTGTGACTTCACGGACTTTCCATTGTCACTTCACTGAGTTTTCTCTGCAATCCACTACTGTGATCTAGTTCAACTTTCACTGTGACTTCACAGAGTTCTCATTGTCACTTCACTGAGTTTTCTCACTACATTAATGTGATCTTTTTAACTTTCACTGTGACTTCACTGAGTTCTCATTGTCACATCACTGATTTCTCTCACTATATTAATGTGATCTAGTTCAACTTTCACTGTCTTCTCATTGTCACTTCACTGAGTGTTCTCTGCCATCCACTACTGTGATCTAGTTCAACTTTCACTGTGACTTCACTGAGTTCTCATTGTCACTTCACTGTGTTCTCTCTGCCGCTCCGCTACTGTGATCTAGTTCAGCTTTCTATGTCTCTTCACTGAGTTCTCTCTGACGCTCCACTAATGTGATCTAGTTCAACTTTCTCATTGTCACTTCACTTAGTTCTCTCACTACATTAATGTGATCTAGTTCAACTTTCTCTGTGACTTCACTGAGTTCTCATTGTCACTTCTCTGCGTTCTCTCTTCCGCTGCATTACTGTGGTTTAGTTCAACTTTGACTGTGACTTCACTGAGTTCTCATTATCACTGCACTGTTTTCTCTGCCATCCACTACTGTGATCTAGTTCAACTTTCACCGTGACTTCACTGAGTTCTCATTGTCACTTCACTGAGTTTTCTCTGCCTTCCACTACTGTGATCTAGTTCAACTTTTACTGTGACTTCACTGACTTCTCATTGTCACTTCACTGAGTTTTCTTACTACGTTAATGTGATCTAGTTCAAACTTTCACTGTGACTTTACTGACTTCCCATTGTCACTTCACTGAGTTTTCTCTGCCATCCACTACTGTGATCTAGTTCAACTTTCACTGTGACTTCACTGAGTTCTCATTGTCACTTTACTGAGTTTTCTCACTACATTAATGTGATCTATTTAACTTTCACTGTGACTTCACTGTGTTCTCATTGTCACTTCACTGATTTCTCACACTACATTAATGTGATCTAGTTCAACTTTCACTGACTTCTCATTGTCATTTCACTGAGTTTTCTCTGCCATCCACTACTGTGATCTAGTTCAAGTTTCACTGTGACTTCACTGACTTCTCATTGTCACTTCACTGAGTTTTCTTACTACATTAATGTGATCTATTTCAACTTTCACTGTGACTTCACTGACTTCCCATTGTCACTTCACTTAGTTTTCTCTGCCATCCACTACTGTGATCTAGTTCAACTTTCACTGTGACTTCACTGAGTTCTCATTGTCACTTCACTGAGTTCTCTCTGCCGCTCCACTACTGTGTTCTAGTTCAACTTTCTCTGTCACTTCACTGAGTTCTCTCTCACGCTCCACTAATGTGATCTAGTTCAACTTTCTCATTGTCACTTCACTGAGTTCTCTCACTACATTAATGTTATCTAATTCAACTTTCACTGTGACTTCACTTAGTTCTCCATGTCACTTCACTGCGTTCTCTCTGCCGCTGCATTACTGTGATTTAGTTCAACTTTGACTGTGACGTCACTGAGTTCTCATTATCACTTCACTGTTTTCTCTCTGTCGCTCCACTACTGTGATCTAGTTCAACTTTCACTGTGACTTCACTGAGTTCTCATTGTCACTTCACTGAGTTCTCTCACTACATTAATGTGATATAGTTCAACTTTCCCTGACTTCTCATTGTCACTTCACTGAGTTTTCTCTGCCATCCACTACTGTGATTTAGTTCAACTTTCACTGACTTCTCATTGTCACTTCACTGATTTTCTCTGCCATCCACTACTGTGATCTAGTTCAACTTTCTCTGTCACTTCACTAATTTCTCATTGTCAGTTTACTCAGGTCTCTCACTACATTAATGTGATCTAGTTCAACTTTCCCTGACTTCTCATTGTCACTTCACTGAGTTTTCTCTGCCATCCACTACTGTGATTTAGTTCAACTTTCACTGACTTCTCATTGTCACTTCACTGATTTTCTCTGCCATCCACTACTGTGATCTGGTTCAACTTTCTCTGTCACTTCACTAATTTCTCATTGTCACTTTACTCAGTTCTCTCACTACATTAATGTGATCTAGTTCAACTTTTACTGTGACAGCGCCGAGTTCTCATTGTCACTTCACTGTGTTCTCTCTGCCGCTCCACTACTGTGTTCTAGTTCAACTTTCACTGTGACTACACTGAGTTCTCATTGTCACTTCACTGTGTTCTCTCTGCCGCTCCACTACTGTGTTCTAGTTCAACTTTCACTGTGACTACACTGAGTTCTCATTGTCACTTCACTGTGTTCTCTCTACCGCTCCACTACTGTGATCTAGTTTAACTTTCACTATGTTTTCACGGAGTTTTCATTGTCACATCATTTAGTTCTCTCTGTCACTGCACTAATTTGATCTCTCAATTTTTTAACCGGGTCTAGGCACGCTAACTAATAAATTAAATTAAGTTTACCTTTATTATTAATGTTCTTTAATTACTCTGTTCCTTAGCGTCGCTTCTATATTGGGCGTGAAAGCCTAGTAATTTTGCTCGGAGGCCTCTTTATCAGGCGTGATTTTGTTTTATGTGCCGTAAATCTACGACACGGGACCACCGGCTTTACTTCCATGCCATGCTAAGGTCTTTTACGCCCGAAAAAATCCTAGACTAAATCTTGAACTGGACGCTAGCATGGTAACCACTACACAACGGAGGACGAAGCACTAGCTCGAGCTGGCGAGTTTCACACAAGATGCAGCTTCCAACAAGCCGAAAGAAATAACAAATCACCCCAATGATACCATCGACAACGCAATAATGTGTCTGGCATGACAATAGTCACTCATACGCCATAATATAGCATTATAGCTTCATTTCCTGGAGTAAGGCAAAACATGTTGAAATTCATTTCACTGAAAATGGCTGCTAGCGAATCAACAAAACATCCGACAACTCGTTTTTTAACCTCACTTCTCTTATTTCAAGAACGCGTTCTAAAGGTGATCTGTTATTTTCGGGAATCAATATAATATTATTGCTATTTTGCAAATTCCAGCGCTGTCTAAAATTAGTATATGCCTTACGTGTTAAAAGTGGTTATATTTTGCTCGTAGGATTGCGAAACGAGGACCGTCGCAAAATAAAACCCTATTTTACCCCTTGTATCATAGCCTAATATTTTTACTGTCATAATGTCATATCTCAATTTGGTATTTAAAAAACTAATATTCAAAATTGCTGCTGGTTTTCAAGCAGATTTGCAGAACTTTTATGACAGTTACGCTATTTTACATCCTTTTGTGACCTTTTTAGTTTCATTATAACTAGCTGTCTTATCCGGCGTTGCACGAATGGGCTTTGATATTTAAAATGCGTGGATATATCAGGAATTATGAAAGCCGATATATAATCAGTGACAGAAATAACACGGGGATATGGGGATTTGTCGTTGTTTTTGTCATGACATTTAATGCTAAAAGCTATCACGGTACCATACACACACTTTCTCTCTATAAAGGAATATCGACAAAATAAAAGCGATGAACTTATTTAATTTAGCTGTGTAGTTAAGAGATCCATTAAAATGTTGTTCTTCTAATCTAATAATATTTGCAATCTTTGTAATTTTCTTTCAATAACGTCAGTAACATATGAATATAGTTGGTGATATCCAGTGTTCAGTCAGCCTTATTCATTTGTCTCGCATGCCTAACGCTAGGTGGTGCAAAATTCTCTCTATATAATCATTTAGTATGCTGCGGTAAATGAATTTGATTACAACAGCCAGAAAAAATTCAGTTTTACTTATGGACGTTCTTTAACTGCTATGGTTCTTAACGTCCCATTCTATATTGGGCGTGAAGGACCGGTAATTTTGCTCAGAGACGTCTTTATCAGGATTGAGGTTCTTTTACGCGCCGTAAATCTACAACACGGCACCACTGACTTTACTCCCTTCCGAAGGAAGCCATCTAAGGATTTTTACACCCAAAAAAAATCCATCGCCTTCCACCGGGTTTGAACCTGCGACCTCGGGAATTAAAGGCTAGCACGGTAACCACTACACCACGGAGGACAACTCAACAGCCAGAGGAAATGCAGCAAAAAATCTGATGTGTTACACTCACATGACTTTCTCTACTCTTGTACAAACTACTTTTACAAACGCTTATTCTCCATCTACTTCATGTTAATCGAGATAAACATTCACAGACTCTATCTTATTGCTAATTTTCTTGTAGATGTAAGGGGAATATATATTTACAAGGGCAATATAGAAATACAGTAGACTTTAAGCACATACATATCTCTTAATAGCTGGTTGCTAGGTGCAGCACCATTCTCTTTCCCACAGATTAATACTCTTTGCATATCCAAGACAAAAAAATGAATAACGAATTCCCATTTGAGAAAATAAGTATTGAAAAATATAAGAGAATAACAAGCAATATCTCGAAAATGGTTCACTCAACAAAAATAAATGTATATGACATAAATTATGCATTTTAACGCGATGACCATTTTTGTGTAGTAAAATTTTGTCTATCTCTTATGGTTTACCAGTTATGCAAAAGTCGTTCACAATGAAGAATACTTTTGGAGACATTCCCAGAAAATTCGAGATATACATTTTATTTGTCATGAAAATATCTTAAAAATATGATATTTTAATCGAAATCGTTAGAGCCGTTTTTGAGAAAATTAACATTTTTGAAAAATGCTCCAAGTAAAGGGTAGTCTGGGGTGGAGGGATTTTCTTGAAAGCCTTCGTGTCGCATCTCTGGAAGATACTGAACCTAAATACCAAGTTTGGTGTTTATCCGACTGTTCGTTTCTGAGTTATGCTGTTCACAGACAGACACACAGACAGACACACAGACAGACACACACACATGTTTCCAAAAATGCTTTTTTGGATTCAGGGGATCTCAAAACATGTATTTCCGGTGAAATCTCGGTATCGAATTTTTGGGTGGAATACAATACTTCCCCTACTTACTATACGTAGTAGAGAAAGTAAAAAATTTGTACATAAGTGTTATTAGACGGTTTGGCTTACTCTGTTTCTTCATTCACGATACAGGCATAGTGCCCTTTCCGTCTCTCAGTTGGTCCCTACACCTCTATCGGGCTAAGCTGATATCTCTTCTTTCTTTTGGTTGACATTGAAATGCAACCTGAGGCAATGTTGTGCCTGACATTCTTTGAACATCTTGCATCTATTCGTTCCTAATATTTATAGGTATACATTAAGTTTTGCTCCTGTATCTTCATTTCGTATTTGGTTGAACCTTGTGCATCTTTTTGTTTTCCTTAAAAAGTTCATATTTTCACTTTATAATGAGCTTTTCGTTTACCTTGTAACGACCCATGTCTCACAGGCAGAAATCCCGTAATGTGATACCTGTTGCCGAAACCAACGACAGAATATTTCCCATGGAGAAAAACTCAGCGTTGAAAATCCCTGTACACGTTGGAGGTGATAGGCATATTAGCGGTTGTCATGTAGGATGTAGATAACCGTCCATTGACATACACCATTTTGGCGTGCCAGTTGCCTGGAGCTTGTACCAGCGTTATTTTTAGTATGGAGAACTTCCCCATCATCTGGTGTACGCTCAGTCCACGGCCGCCCTGAGCGTTCGTCTGTCTCAAAGGACCCATGCTCCCAAAACGCCGAAAAATGTGTCCAAAATATGTGTGATGTGGGTGGTGCGCGCTGCGGACCTGAGCACTCGTGGTACTTTTGACGTTACTAGAAGTACGCTGGGCCGAACATTCGAGCCCCTCCCGAAAGGGAGCTGTTCCGATTGGGTTGGGCTCGGTAGGGTTCCCGATACCCATGGGAGATTGGGTACGATTGACTAGTTTATCCGCCCAGGCGGGGTTGTGAGACGCCCAGATGTTCTCCGGCACCAACCATGAGAGAGAGCTGGTAGTCGGTACTTAGATATACTGTCGCCCACCGAGGTTATTTGGTAGTCTCCCCCTATTGGCCTGACGCGCATAAGTGGTATATCCACTTCCGCCTATGTGTGGCAGGGGATGAGGGGACGATAGTGTCCTTACCCGGTCTCGACCACACAGGGGGGTGCGGTATATAAAATAGATACCGTCCCTACTGTAAAGCCCGTGAGCTCGACCCCCGGGTTACGAGGGTGTAACTAAGTTGT